>OY856412.1:1330418193-1332860693 GCA_963693085.1 Alisma plantago-aquatica
ATATAAATATATATATATATACACACATTTCCAAATATACACACATATTTATATTAGTATGTTTTACTATACAAACATCCATGTACCCACATATTTCGACATATTCATACACATGCTTATACACTTCAATACACACCTTAGTTACAAAGGTTCTAGGCAAAGCGCCCCAAATTAGGCGTTAGGCAAGGCGCCTCAAACTAAGAGCTAAGCAAGGCACCTCAAACTAGGTGCCCAGCCTCTTAAGTGTATTAAGTATGTGTCTAAGGCCTTTGAAGTCCAAATTAAGCCATTTAAAGGCTATATTGACATGAATTCAGTCCTAATTTGGTCAAATCGGAACGCATTGAGTCATTTTATGTTGAAACGGTCTATTTAGGCCAAATCGGTTCAACGTTGGCAAATTAGGACTGATTTGGGAAAACATGTCTAATTTGGGTAAATACGCCAATTTGAAAAGGTTAGGTCTGATTTGGCCAAATTATGTTTGATTTGTCAGTATTAGATAAATTCGGGAAAGTAAGGTCTAATTAGATCATGTTAAGCAAAATTAGGTTTAGTTTAGGCCAAATCATGACAAATTTGGGAGCATTAGGTCTGATTTGGGGAAAGGTGGTCTGATCTGAGGGAAATACATTTTGTTAAAGAGTATATATTAGCCTATTTAGTTAATAGGTTAATTAGTTATTGGGCTTTTGTATTTCAGCCTGCTTAGATTACTTGTGTCCTAAGTCTTAGGGCATCTCCCCTCTCCTATATAAAGGAGAGGACGTCCAGTCTTGTAATCATCCTATTGCATTCAATACAATATTATTTTCTACATGATATCAGAGCATATTCGCTCCTGAGGAAAACCTAGCAGTCGTCCTCCCTTCCCTCTCCTAGTCAGCGCCCACAACAACCCCAGACGTAGTCGCCGCCTCTCTCCGAGAGAGCGCAACCGGAAGAGAATTCGCCAGTGGGCGGCCGCCGCCGTCGCCATGGCTTAGACCGGCTCCCCGCCAGGCAGATCCCGACCTCCATGGCTCATCCTCCTCTTTCTTAATTGATCTTATCTTCTTTACGTATGTCGACGTCATCCTTCCTGACTGTCTCTTGTCTATCCATACATCCGACATCGCATCATTCCCACTGCCGCATCACGCAGTCGTCAACCACAAGCAGCAGCGCCCCTACCGCCAGCCGCATCAATCAGCACCACCTGCCAGGCCAGCAGCCGCCGCCTGCCCATGCACCGCTGATGACCGCCGGCCCTACGCCCTATGTTGTCAGCGCACGGCTATCAGCGCCACCACCACATGTATCCAGCAGCAAGCAGCCACCAGGCGCAACCGCCACCAATCCCAGGAGCAGCAATCAACAACATCACAATCGCAGCCATCGCCTCTGTCGTTGCATCGTCCTCAACACCAGCCTTCGCCGCCTCACATGGGAGAGGCTCCGCACTCGACTCCGCATGCAGCCTCATGGCATTCAATATCTCCAGAGTCGTGCAGGAGACCGGTATCATCTTCCTCGTTGCGGCCAATTGCTACTTCAGACGAGCGACACAATCATCGCCATCTTTCGTGTCCGTCCGTTGCTGAGTTGCTGCCTCATTATCCAGCAACTGTATCCCCAGCCGACGATCGCACTCTTCAACCGTCGTCATCATCATCCAATGCCCATAGGTCGTTGCTGCACTGCTGCTCTCTATCTCGTCGTTGATGCCCCAACGTTTTCGCCTATCCTTGGCTGAAGCACGGTCACCCATCACTCTCCACCACTACCAAAACAGCCCTATTACTGCCCCCATATACCAGATGCCTGTTGATATTTGGATCCTTAATCGGATCTGTCCTTGGCTAATCGGATCCAAATTTTAGCCTAATCGGATTTTTCGCGGGCTCCGTCCCCCGCACCGCCATATTTTTTGCCCAAACAAATCCCTTTTCGGGTCGAGATTAGATCCATTTAATTTTCTACCCGGATCTTACATTGACCCATTTAGCATATTCTCTCCGGTTATCGGTTTCATTATCCACATATTACACATCTCCGTATACACAAAATTCTCTCAAATCCACCAATTTCTTTCCCACCCCACCCATATCATGTGTGTATCCCTTTCCACAATACGGGGGGTCATATATCCATTTCTCCACACCAAACATTCACTCTCGTCGTATTTGGTGTGCGGGGGGGATAGGGAGGAGAGGAAGAGATGAGAAGAGAGAGTGTGAGAGAATATGTATGAGAGAGAGTATGAGAAGAGATGATATACGTATTTAGGTTATATATGTTCTAGGCTATTATCTTCATGGAGCTTCGCATTGTTCAGCACTTTCGTTCTCTACTTCCAAACAGCAATGAAGGATCTTCATTCAGAATCAACACCGAGCTATCTGCGTTCGTACCGCGTTATGCATGTCAGGTGTTGATGGTGTACTTCAGCTACATTCACATGAGACAGATGGGTGCTTCTTCAGATTTTCAAAAGCTCAGTAAGCCTGCCAATCTACTTCTACAAGGTTCATTCATCCAGTTTATCTTCACCGAGCTACTTCATCACGTCTTCTCCGAGCCGCATCTGCTATTTCGACATCACATGTTGCTGATCTACTTGGGACTTTCCTTGATGGATGATCTCCTTTCCCATCAAGCCCCCAAGGTTCATGCGCCAGAGTTATGGTACCTGCATCGTATCACCAACAAATCATCCGTTCGTGTTCGTGCCACGTTATGCACGTCTTCCCAGACAATTTGAAGATTCCGCTACGGCTACATCGACACTGTGTATCCGCGTTCATGTCGCGTTAAGTACGTATTCCGGTGAAGTTGTCGTAGTCATGGTATTGATGATCGTTTGCTCCAAGCGGCGAATTACTGTTGCAGTATTCAGGTTCCATTTCAGATGTTCTTCATTCCAGATGCACTCCAAAAGACCTTCATCAAAGCTCGAGGATCTCCAGTCTGCAGAATACAATTTCAAAGAAGAGAGGCATTGTCACCAAATGGTTCAGGGGGAGTATCAATTTTTGTATGGGGGTGATATTTATCTTTTATCTTTTATTTATCATTTCTTTTATCGTTTTATCGAGTCGTGTAACCTCCAAGCTTTGGACATGTGTTTCACCCATGCTCCAGCTTGAGGGGGAGTGTTAGAGAGTCTATATTAGCCTATTTAGTTAATAGGTTAATTAGTTATTGGGCTTTTGTATTTCAGCCCGTTTAGATTACTTGTGTCCTAAGTCTTAGGGCGTCTCCCCTCTCCTATATAAAGGAGAGGACGTCCAGTCTTGTAATCATCCTATTGCATTCAATACAATATTATTTTCTACACATTTGATTTGGAAAATTAGGAAACATTTGGCCAAACATGGGTCTCATTTAGGTCAATATAGAATAAATTAGGGGAAGGTATATTTAGGTCATGTTATGCAATTCAGGCCAAATCAGGTCAAATTTGAGCAAATTAGGTCTGATTTGGGAAAATAGGTTTACTTCGAGGAAATTTGGTCTGATTTGACCAAATTAGGTCCCATTTAGGTAACTATAGGGTAAATTAGGGAAAGTTCAAGTCTAAGAAGTTTATCGTATGCAAAATTAGGTTAGATTTAGGTCAATTAGGTACGATTTAAATCAAGATAGGTCAAATTAGGGTCAGTCAGGTCTAGTTTAGGTCATGTTAGGTATAATTTAGGTCAAATGTAATTGTTACAACTTAGATATAACCATTAGAAAACTCCGCCTATGTTTCGTACATTTTGTTTAAATGTAGCCGGTCCCAAACTTGGGTAAAGGAGGGTCGGCAATAGGTTGACAGCCAGCCATAAAAATTGTCACTCTTTCTATGACATGATTGACTTGATTAAAGACATGTATGATAGCTCTACTGCAAGTGTGAAGACTCATGGAGGAGAGACACCAACTTTTCCTATCACGGTTTGGGTATATCAAGGATCCACACTCAACCCATATCTATTCGTTCTTGTTATGGATGAGTTGACAAAGAATGTTCAAGATGATATTCCTTGGTGTATGTTATTTGTTGATGATATTGTATTGACCGATGAAACTAAAGATAAAAGTCGAACTTTGGAGAAAGGCATTGGAATCAAATGGATTGATGATTAGTAGGAGCAAAACTAAGTATATGCATTGCAATTTCAGCCAATCTCGCAGTGTGAATGGTGGAGCCAAGTTGGACGGAGTAGATATACCAAAATGTGATAACTTGTGTTACTTGGGTTCTATTATTCAAATAGATGGGGATCTCCAAAATGACGTTTGTCATAGGATCATTGCAGGATGGTGAAATGGAAGAATGCAACCGGAGTATTATATGATCGGAAGATCCCTCTCATATTAAAAAGCAAGTTTTATAGAACAGCTATATGGCCAGGCATGCTCTATAGGAGTGAATGTTGGGCAGTGAAAACAAGGTCTCAACCAGATGAATGTCGCTGAAATGCGTATGTTGAGATGGATGTGGGAAGACAAGAAAAAATTTCTTGAGAAATTACTATATTAGGGATAAAGTGGGGGTGGCAAGCATTCAGGATAAGTTGTGCGAGGGCCGATTCAGATGGTATGGACATGTGTAATGCAGATTGACTAATGCGCCTATACGAAGCAATGCTATTGAGCCAAGCACAATTAAGAAGAAGATGAAGGCCTAAATTAACATGGGAAGAGCTTATAAAGAGAGATTTTCAATCTCTACATCTCAACCAGAATATGACCCATGACAGAGCTGAATGGAAACGAAGGATTCATGTAGCCGACCCCAACATAGTTGGGACTAAGGATTAGATGATGATGATCTATCTGAATATAGATAAATAAATATGCAAATTTACTATATATATGTAAAAAATAATATAAAAATAGCAAAAAGCCTAGAAACGCCTAATCCTCCCCTTGGGAAAAGGGACCGCCTAGCCTCCTAGACAATTATGACACAAACACACATACACTTACATACACATATATAAATGCATGCATTTCATTCATATAAATACTTATCAATACAAGTATATTAACATAATTACATATATATTTATATGTTACACTTATATAAACACCATTGTAAACTCTACAATCCATACATAAATTTATATGATTAATCCATGCCTATATGTAACTTTTTAAGAAATTGATCCAAAACCACATATTTTCTAAGCAGTACCGCTATATATAGAGAACAGAACATTTTCATTTATGTTCACTGTCCAATGTAGCAGTTGACATTGCATCTTTTTCTATGAATTAGAGGCGTGCTGCTGTGTGCACCCACACCTGTCCTATAGAGGTTGGATTTCCACAGTGCACATGATAAGCTGCCACGCCATGAAACCGACTTAAGGCATGGGTAGATCTTAAACTGAACCTCTTGTTTAGTTAGCCGTAACCAGAAATATAACATTTTTCCCCATCAAACTTAAGATCGATCAATAATATACGATTACAAGAAAACCAATATGAATATTGGTTTCCTCCATGAACTTTTTAGCCAAGGAAAAAAGAACCAAATGTTAATCCATATAATGCAACAAGCAGAAACAGATTGCAAGCATCAGTAAGATTGTATTCAACTAAGACGCGAATCATAAGTCACATACGGTGATAATCTGAGTTTAAATATAAATTGAATATACGGTTACTGCACAGGGCCGGATTTCAAAGGAGCCCCTAAATCAAACACACTACCGAATTTACCTCTCTCGAAGTAAGGCTGCACAAAAGCATATTGCAAACGCAGAAAGACCTAACCCATTGCATCTTGCTCAAATCGCAAAGCAAACGATTCGAGTCGGACAAGCGAATCTAATTAGGGGGGAATCCAAGTTATTCTTACCTCTGGAAACACCCAAAAAGTTTTCGAGGCCAAAGGGAACAAGTGAGCCATGTGACGACCTCGAGCCATCTGATTTGGGGTCGCCTAGGGCAGGATTCCTGGAGAGAAAGAAGGAAGCCGCCGGGTTAACCTTCGGCGAAAAGGAGGTCGCGAGCCTCCTGCCGGCGATCCGCAGCATCTTCCACAACCAGTCGGCGATCCGCAGCGGGGTATGGAATGAGGAGCCGATGCGGGCCTGCCTGAAGGTCCGGACACCGATTAAGGAAGACGGGAGCGACCACGAACGGCGGAGAGCTATATATTTCAGACTTTAGCCATTTCTTCATCCGGGCTCCGCGTGGACACCGCCCTGCTGGCGGCTAACTATTATTATACTTTAAAAAAAGTCAGGTTTAAAGAAAAGAAATATGTTGGAATGGAAAATATGTACAAGAACAAATGGTCAATATTTACATTAATGTATGTTCTGAGACATCCGATAAAATTGAAACGATACAGAGAAGATTAGCTTGGCCCCTGCACACAAATAGAGAAATGGTACATTAATCTATGTCCATATTATATATAATTTTTCTATAAGTTATTTTTATGTTCTAATTTATATCATACTAGGCATATACCCGTGCTTTGCACGGGCCTAGAATGTCTTAGTTAATGAAATCATATATTTTTAATAGACATTGCTTTCTTAAAGTCATACAGAATTCTACATCTAAGATAGCACAGTGAGAGGGAATACTAAGCAATATATAAGGTATAAGACTAATATATATGCAATATGTATTCTAATGAAGGAGGTATACAATTAATATATACAATATGTATTTCATACGTTCAATCGGAATACTGAAAATATGATGCATAGTTTTCTGGGAGCTTTTCTTTATAACAAACATGAACAACTGTTAGGTGCATTTGTGAGGTCGAAGTATGTAAACTTTTTAGTTACAGAATCATCATGTATTTGTTGTTGTAGATAGGGAATATTTCCCATATAGTCAAAAACTCGTTAGCTTTAAGACCTTTTCTCGAAAATAGATCCAACAGAAAATTCCTTACCTGTAAGACCCTTTTTCAGAAGCAGGACATGTAGAAAAGAATAAGAAGTATCTGTTAGATATGCAATAATAAAATCACAGCATCATTGTATCTAATAGGATAGGGATATGAAATTATGTTAGAATCTATAAATATTTATATGCATCTCTTCAAATATAACACAAAAATCTTGAAAAGATGTCTTGGAAAACACACCATCATATTAGTACAATTTGTGTCTTATAATTAATAGTGAATTACGTGTACACAATTTCATGTATGACTATTTTGTCACAAACATACATTTAGAGTTCGATGAATAAAGAACCTCAACTAAAACAAAGAAAACTATGTATACAGTCCAACCGTGATATGTATATAAAAGGACCAATTTTAGTCAAATGTGTTAATATTTCATACAACCAATATGACTAGTAAAATACTACTTATTTTTCTACTTGACCCATGAGCATGTCCATATATGTGTTAGATAAGAAGATTAACAGTAACACATCTTTTGAAGACTATGTTCTAACACTAATAATTGGAACAGGTGAATCTCTTGCGGGGTTCGAAAGATGCAAGAAACTATGAACTGATGAATGTGAAAAATATCAACTAAAAGGAGTAGTTTATACTAATCTATAAAGCAACATGAAGTAAGAATTTTATTAAGTTGGTATTGAATATATGACACCTCACCACGCTAAATGAGATTACTCAAAACACAAAATACGATCAACTACTAATTAATCACATAGTCAGAAATACGAGATAATTAAAACCAATTCTAACAATGTAAATAAACTCTAGAACATTTACAAAAGGTCCATCATTCCATTCACATATACTGTAACAAGTATATACATATGGGTCCAAAGACCTCAGTCACATGCTGCATACAAAAGATATTTCACATGTACATGTCATATATTTACAAACATTGGCACACTACCAAAATCTTGTATCGATACGAGTATATCATCTAGAAAACACATCCCATACCCGGACCTCAGAGTACAGGAACGACACTAGAACTCTACTACTAACATCTACAACTAACTAACCTTATGAATCTATTAATCACCAGGTTGGTTCTCTTCCACATCACGACCTCGACCTCGTTGCCCGCGACCACCTAAAAAAATATGGTGACCCACGATGAGACCCAGTCCCAGTGAGAGATATAACTCTCTCCGACATATATTGATTATAACATATTAATTAACAGTAAATACATTGAGCAGTTAGGGTATTGAATAAACAATATGAATATATTGAACAGTTTAAGCATACTAAACAGTTAAGCAAATAAGTTGTAACATCAAGTAGAATTGTACAATTTTCATATGTCTACATCATGTAAGAACTATGTAGTGTAAAGACAAGACAAGGGTTAATCAACCAATGTGATACGTATTAAACCCTAGCAATTATACTACACGATTGGTATCACTTCTTTTATTACATTGCCCTGAGAGATTTGAGAAATACCACTCAAATCCCAACTGACTACTACTAACTCAAAATCAGTGCCATACAAGATCTAAGAAGAGTCGGACTCCTAAGATCTTCTCCGCCCCCGGTCAGTACGGGTCCGCCACAGTGACATATAAGGTCAAACTACTAACAGCCTAGTCTGTCCTTGGTATAGGTCACGACACTAGTGAAAGGAGGTGGGTACGCATACCCTACCATCCGAGGTACAACCACAGTTGTCCTCCGATCTCATCATATATATATATATATATATATATATATATATATATATATATATATATATATATATATATATATATATATATATATATATATATATATATAATCACTGAGACACGACCGCAACCATTCTCAAATTGAGGGCTAGGTATGACCACTATCATCCTCCCTAACACTTGATTTTAGGATGACAAGCACCCTGCATACTCATCAGTATGCGCTCTGAGTATCCCTTAGGAATACTCATTTCACTATCTCGAAATTTCTGACACTCAGATAGATCTATGGCACAGGGAACTACATGATTAGAGTTTCACTTAATTAGTTATGCCAATTTAGCGAATTAAGGCCAAATCATACAAATGGACATTCAAACCCTAATTCTTTTCTAACAAGAATATATGTATAACAACTTCAAAAGATATAAAACATTTGAGATATAAATCTTAATCACATTACCACATGCTATCGTTCATTGCAAATTAATGGACCACACTTATCATCATACTTTTACAAGATATCAATATCTTATCACAAGTTCTAGGGTTTTAACCCTTATTGGAACATGAAGAGAATTTCACCTCAATCATGGCTTCAAACATGCCCAAAGGTCGTTAAGTAAGGTTTTCATCATCATTCCATGCCTTAAACAAGGCTCAAAAGATCATTAGTACATATGTGTCCATAGATATTAACATGGTAGGGCAATATGATATTCAAATAGTACTACATTGTGTTTACAACATAAGAAGAGTGTAATTCATTATCACATTAATCATTCAAGGGGTCTGATTATAACCGGTCAACATTATATAATTACATTAAGGTTAGGTATAACAAGCTAGATCACATGGGAGTTACACATCCACTTATTATAGTGATTTATCAAATATAACTATATGATGGGAAATGTAAGACTAAAAATTAATGGCATTGGACCATTGAATTATCATCACTATGACCCACATATAATACCATGTGATTTATTCTAATCTATTGGATGTGGAAGCATCCAATATTATTCATTGGATCTTGTTCATTGTTCAAGGTTATCAATTGAAGTATAGGTCTAACCAATAGATTAATTGAACCAAGGAACCATCAGTTTAAGGTTTAGTCAGATCTACAATTACATTCTTAACTCATCATATAAGATGATGACCTGATCCACCATTAACTGTGATCATTAGGTCACCATTGGTTATTAGATCAGTAATACATTCAGTTAACACCATAAAATATTAAGCAAATGTCATCGTCGATTGATAACATCATTAGAATACTTATGTGGCAACACATCCCACTATCACACAGACAGTGAGGTGCTACGCGAAAACGTGCGGAAATCACCATAACCACAGATTACCCAAAACACGGGCTAATTAAAACCGATTGCAGAAAGCAGATAAACTGAGAAACTATTACATTCCGGTCCTCGTCCTGCAAGAAAACAGATTATATAAACATATACAAGCCTTGATACGTGTCCACAACTTAGGAGATCAGCTGTCTTGTCATCATATGAGTTCATCACGTGTTTATATGTACATAACGGCCCACATCCGGCCAGCAACAGGACATACAAAGGATCAACGGCTATACATCGTGAAACAACGTCAAAACGCCTCCAAGGACCTGAGAGTACAGGGATGACTCTAAGACTCTACCACAAAATAACCAAAACAGCAACATGTCCATCTCTTGCCTTCTACTGCTCATCTTGCTGCTCGGCCGCAACTCCGTGACCACCACCACGTCTAGCTCGAACACCTAAAAAGATTATAAACTAGCGGAGTAAGACACACAGTCCCAGCGAGAAACATAACTCCCCGCCAACACTATAAAACCAAAGGAAGATTAAAGCAATAGCAGATAACTGGTAAAGCGTAGAATAAGAGCATTCTATATAGCAAAGCTATTCGTACCATCAAGCTTACCAGGCTGTACAGAAGGCATGTACCCAAGCATTTCTTCATGGAACATGATTGACAAGATAAGATTTATAAGATCTTACCACATAACATAAGGAATGTATAAGTAACTGCAAGTATAATAAGATTATCTACGCAAGCAAGGCCTCAATCAATGTTTTGTGTTGTGCCTTAAGCAATAAATACTATTCGGGTGGATTACATATTATTATGCCCTGAGGAAGTGAGTTGTACCGCTCAAATCCAACCGACGGCTGCGAAACCCAGAGCCGGTGCCATACAAGGTCAATGGAAGAGCCGGACTCCACGACCTCCCACCTCGTGGTCAGTGCACGAGTACAACACAAGCAGGACCGCAGTCTCATGCTTAAGTAGCCTCAACCACAGGGTCAGCTCCCGCAGGCTACCCTCTGCCTAGCCCGCCTCGGTACAGGTCTCAGCGCTAGTGAAACTGAGCCACGGGCATGTTCACCGTGCTCTCAGCCATGAACGCATTCATGCTCCCATATCACATATCATGAGCCATGGGCCTGTTCACCATGCTCTATACATGTCCCGAGTCTGCAACCACAGCTGCACTCGAATCCTCACTATTTTAGGCTAGGAGAAACCTCGCATATTCAACAATATGCGCTCCGAGTTAACCCGCAGGAGAACCCGTTTCACCATCACCAGCTCCTGACGATGATGTATCTATGGCCAGGGCAAACTACATGATATGTTCCACTGAGATTAGTTAGTATATTTTAAGTGGATCATTGAGGCAATCAAGTTGTATAGCATGCAGATTATAGCAAGAATAAACATCATGAAACTTAATATCATGCTTTAACTGTCATCAACATCATCCTGATCCATCACAAGGATCCAACATCACATTGCCATGGGATCTCAATCCCTCATCACATAGTGCCACTGCCTCTCAAGGCTTACATCATCATCATGGGATAGCAATTCCAGCACTTTAGCCAAACTCAGGTCCTCAGACCAAAACACATCATGCATATTATTTCATTATCAAGAGTAACCATCAAAGCGGTGTTATTCAGACATATATACCTCATAGCCCTTTACCTGGATATGCATCTATATGAATCACCTGCATGCACAATCATTATGGATTAACAGAAGAATCATATTATCCAACATAAGGTGACATTGATGCTTATATACTTATCATTCATGCCACAACATGTGACCATAGGCACATGTCATATCATTAAGCAAAGCATCTTATATACTTACCATTCTCAGCATTTTATAGATAATTCAAGATGATCATAAACACATGTAATACCATGGTAGGCTACATAGGTGGGGTCTATTATATTCATTGCCATCAAGCATATCAAGGGTCACTATCATAAACCAAACGTGATTACATGAACAAAACTAACATAAAGGTTTTCGAGAAGGAACAGGACCCTCACTAGAAGCACCCACTACCCTCACCAAAGGTAGTATCGGGCAGGGTACTTTCCCATATCGCCCCATACTACAACCTCATCATGGTCAAGCCAACCAGCCACATAATGGCCAAACATTAAGCAAGGGTGTCGACTATCAGCTCAAGATGTAAAGGGAAACCCTAGGTGACGTGCACCTATGTGTATCGTGCAGCATGTGTCGTGCAACCACATGTATCGGGCAGCACCACTCGACAAGGCATAATGCCCAAGGGTGTAACTTAGCCTGTCGATAACCAGCCTACCCATGATCTATCGGCCGACACAAGGCAAAGACTGAGGTGAGACGCCCGTCACAAGACCAGATCACAATGCCCCTTAATGTTCAAGGTGATAACAACACCAAGCAACCAACTGAGCTAGGCGCGTCGGGCAGGATACTCAACCAGGTGTGACGCTCGACACACAAGGGTAACGACCAACGTTCTACCTATCTAGGTATAACGACCAGGGCACAACCTCAAACAACAACAAGGAAAGCATGTCGTCCAGCTAGCTAACCTCATCTATCGACCAACACATAAGGCCAGGGCCAGGGGAGACGCCCACCACAGAACTAGCTAACAAAGCTTCACAACATCAAGGTATAACGAGGTTAAGTGTGTCGGGCAGGGTACTTATCATAGCATGACACCCGACACAACACCACAACATAACGACCAAGGCTCTAGGCCAAAGAGGGATATCAGGCAGCATCACCACCAACCCCATATCGGGCAAGATGCAACCCAACAAGGTCGCCATTAACCTCAAGCACAAAGGGCACCAAAACCCTAATGGATCAAGAAGATGGCTCACCTCTCAACAACCAAGAGAGAGGGGTCTTGCCTAGCTTCTTATCACCAATCGGGCAACACAAGGAACAACCCTAACAAAAGTCTACACCCACCACAAAGCTCACCTCTCGAATCCATGGTGAGAGAAGGGTGTTGCTCAAACAACTAGAATACAAGCTCACCTCTCAACTTAAACGAGAGAGGAGTATTGCCCATTTTACTAGAGTTTAAGCTCACTTCTCAAGACCAAGGAGGGAGAGGGGTGTTGCTCCACAAGAAACCCTAGAATAAGGTTCGACCAACTAGAAGCAACTAAGCAAGAAACCAAACTAGCAACATATATAACCGATTATGATCAAAAGAAACATACATGAACATAGAAGGTAGTATAGTTAGGGTTAGGAGTTATGTAACCCGCCTTAAGCAAGCTCCAAGATCCACCACAAGAAGAAGAGCAAGGCACTCTAGGGTTCGACCACCACTAGAGGAAGAAGGAGACTCCAAGAAGGATCGACCACCAAGCTTGCAAAGAAAGAGGGTGTCGTGCACCAAGGGAGAGGAAGACTAAGGAAATAAAGGGATCCTTAGTAAGAGAAAGGAACACATATATAGGAGAGGATGGAGGAGAAACCAAGGAAAGGCAAGGCAAGGTGTCGCCCACCTAGGGACACTTGTCCATGGGCATTGGGCAATGCCACCACTCTAGCATGTCTTAAACACATGTCCAAGGCCATTGCCACATGCAAGCATCAAGCACCAAGTGTCCACTAGTGGTGACACAAACGAGGTCAAAGAAGGTCAAAGGGTCCATGGGCGACACACACCCACACCATGGCCGACACACAACAGGCTGACACAAAGCACTCCTGCCTGACACAAGGCTCACTTGCCTGACACAAAGGTCCAACAAGGCAAAGGTAAGGCATAACAAGGCCCAACAAGCTCAACCAAGCCCAAGGCAACACAAGCAACGAGCTCAACCCCTTACTCTCAACTCAAGAGGAAGCAAGGAGAGGGAGGAACACCTCACAAGGTGACAAACTTGCCCACAAACCCTAAACTTGGGTATATTGCAAGTAGCACCTCCAGCTCTCAACGAAGCACCAACAAACCCTAATCACCACTAAAGGTGATTAGCAAGCAACTAAGCACCATGGTTAAGCAAAGCAAACAGGATAAGCCCGAAACGGAGGTCAGGGTCCTTACAAACTAACCCTCTATAAAGGGATTTCGTCCTCGAAATCCGAAGGAAAAAGCAAGGGATACTTCCTCCTCATCTCTTCCTTAAGCTCCCACGTGGCTTCCTCAACGCCACGATGATGCCAAAGAACCTTCACAAGAACCAGGTCCTTCCTCTTTAGCTTCTTAACCCTTCTGTCCAGGATCATCACAGGACCTTCCTCGTAGGTCACATCTTCATCAAGCTCAACTTCGACTGGCTGTATCACTGTTCCTGTATCCGGATGACTTTTCTTCAGCATACTGACATGGAATACTGGGTGTAACTTGTGCAACTCTGGCGGCAGCTCTAACTCGTAAGCTACCATGCCCATACGTGCTATGACTGGGTATGGCCCCATAAATCTGGGTGCTAGCTTACCCTTCCGGCCAAACCTCAACACACCTTTCCACGGTGAGACTTTAAGATACACTTTGTCTCCCACCTGGAACTCCAAAGGTCGTCGGCGATTGTCTGCATAAGACTTCTGCCTGTCCTGTGCCACTTTCAATTGTTGCTGTATCACCTTGATCTTCTCTTTGTCTGTTGTACTAACTCAGGACCCAACAGTTGATATTCACCAGACTCATACCAACATAACAGAGATATGCACTTCCTGCCATATAAGACCTCATAAGGAGCCATGTCAATGCTCCGCTGATAACTAATTATTGTAGGAAAACTCTATCAAACTGAGATGCATGTCCCAACTTCCTAGGAACTGCAAAACACAAGCTTGAAGGAGATCCTCCATAGTCTGAATAGTTCTCTCAGACTGTCCATCTGTCTGCGGGTGGAAAGCGGTGCTGAACCTCAACTGCGTTCCCAACGCTTTGTGCAACTGTTCCCAGAAACGACTTGTGAACTGAGGGCCTATGTCAGAAACTATCGTTGCTGGCACACCGTGCAAACTTACTATCTCATCTACATATATTCGAGCGAGCTTCTCAGCTGTATACGTTGTCTTCACAGGTATGAAATGGGCAGACTTCGTCAATCTGTCCACTATTACCCAAATGGAATCATGATTCCTAGTTGTCCTGGGCAGACCAACTACGAAATCCATGGTTATATGATCCCATTTCCACTGCGGTATCGGCAGGGGTTGCAATGTACCTG
The DNA here is from genome assembly GCA_963693085.1 of Alisma plantago-aquatica. NCBI lineage: Eukaryota > Viridiplantae > Streptophyta > Magnoliopsida > Alismatales > Alismataceae > Alisma > Alisma plantago-aquatica. Next base: position 1,330,433,298 of record OY856412.1, read on the forward strand.
CCAGCTTCTGATGTTCAGCCTTGACTTGCTGACATACCGCACACCTAGCCACAAACTCGGCTACATCTTTCTTCAAACCGGGCCACCAATACAAGTCCTTCAGATTATGATACATCTTGGTGACACCTGGATGCATAGCATACATCGACGTGTGTGCTTCCTCGAGCACTAGCTTCCTTAGATCATCAGCATCGGGGACCACCATCCTATCCTGATAGCAAACTAGTCCATCCTCTGAGACGTCTTACTTCGGAAAAACAAGATCAACTAAGCAGAAGCGGTTTACCAACTGGCAGCGAAATTATGAAAATCACTGGAAATTAAAACTTTTTTAAAAAATATCTTTAAAGCATAAAACTCCTTTATAAGAAATAAGATAAGCAGTTTACATCATGTTAAATCACCTCTCGAGTGATATATACATCCAGATACAAAATCTCGAGGCTGAAGGCCAAAAACCTCAGACCTACTGACTCCTAGGACCTGAGAGTACATAGACGACATAAGACAACTAACTACAGGACCTGACAGCCAATATCTCCACCTGAGATTCACTACTGCCCTTGGTGTTGCTGCTGCTGATACTGCTCACCCTCAGATTGGTTTCTCCATCCTCGACGTCCACCTAAAAAGTTGAAACCTACGGGAGTGAGACAATTTAAACAATTGTCCCAGCGAGAGTTATAACTCTCCGCCAGAAGCTTTGTTATAGCAATTAAGGAATAACATAAGCAGAATAACTTAAATCATTCAACAACAGGTTTGATAATAAGTAAAACAACATTTACTTAAGCATTCAGTTCATTAAAGAATATAAAGAATATGTATACTAGATACTTGAACGGACTATTAATGTAAACAATGTAACATCATTCATTGTTTCTCGTAGTTCAACTTAAGCAGGTTATGCTACGCGGTTGATTATGTTTTACAAACATTATTATGCCCTGCGAAGATGAGGTATACCACTCATACTCCAACCGATCACTACTAAGTCGCATCGGTATCATACATAGGTCATCAAAAGAGTCAGATTCTTATGACCTCATCTTCCTCAGTCAGTGTGAGGATCAACATGCAGGACATCTCATGTCTCTTCTAAGATAGCTTACCAGGGTATTCTGGCACTACGCTATTAGAGTCACAGTGGCATTCTGTACTCTCTTCGCCATCGAAAGATATCTTATTTATCTCTCATCGATGTGGTATTTAAAGATTCCCTCTGGAGATTTGTGGTACATCACCCCGGCATAAACATATAGTGAAGGGTTGATAGATTAAGGTACATCTACATCAATTCCTACACTAGGATGTAAGGATATTCACATCCATATTCCCCCACATACTCAAAAGTATGTGATCCAGGAGTTCCCTTAGGAAAACATGTTTCACCATCATTTAGCTCCTGACAATGATGGATCTATGATCAGGGCTCTACATGGTATGATTATACTTGATTAATTAGGTACATTTCAGTATTCTTTTAACATCAAGCATGTTTCCCAAGCATCAATTATTAGAACAATAGCTATGAAAGTAGAATACTAAATGTATCAAGCTTAACTCACATCAATTATCATATGGATATCAATCCTTAATTATTTCATTACTATGATTCAAGAATAGGGGTGTTTAAACCCTTAAATCATCATAAGTCATCTTATCAGCATGACCTTGATGTTACTCATGGCTCTTACAGCCTATCAATCTCATATGATGCCACTTAACTAGGCAACATAGTATGTCACTATTCATAAAGCTAATAACATGCTTTCAATGAATATGATATCATAACCTTTACCTAGCTATGATTACCTTTTGGTGACCACCTGCATGATTAGTACAATTGAGGATATGCATGTATAAAAACATTATTACAATACCAAAACTTTTCAATTTCTTTATAGGACACCACGGTCGTGCTCCCTTGCACGGTCGTGCAAGAGCAAGCTACCACGGCCGTGCTCCTCAGCACGGGCGTGCTGATTAACAACATATCTTGAATTGTTTCTAGGGTTAGGGTTCACTTACCTCATCATAGGGTTATTGAACCTCTTAGCTTACAAGGCATATAGATTCTTCATGTCACAACTTATAATTAGGGTTTCATACCCAAGGGCATAATCCAGAATTACTCCATTCATCAAATCACCCAAAATTAGGGTTTACTATTCACATTACATGTTATTACCCTAGAATTAGGGTTTACTATTCACTTCATGGTGAATTGAGCTCATAGCATCATCATGTATGACAGTTATCATCATTAATGCCCTCAAATTAGGATAAGATTCATTAATCATCATAATTAGGGTTTCCATGATCTCACCTTGATGGATCATACCCTAATCATGTACATTCTTACATATTGAAGGTATGTTGCTTGATTCTCATTCATATTAGGAGCCTTCTCTCTCCTCTCACTACTAGATGGTGTTTACATCACTCTAGAATAAGCTAGGTCAAGTCAACTTTGATTAACATTAGTTAAGTCATCACCATAATTATCATTAGGGTTTGCTTGATCAAGGGGTGTAGTATACTTGAACCCTTCATGAGTGCTTTGATGATTTTCACCATTAATCATAACATGGGTCAAGCTACTAATTACTCAACCCCTTAATGTCTTTAGGTATCATTAGGGTTTGAGTTAATCAACCATTGAACCATCTAAGCCTTCAAGGCATCAAGCAATCTTAACCCTAAAAGTCCCCAAACGATTTCACACTTCAACCTCCAAACGGTCTTGAGACTGTTTGGAAGAGTTGACCGTTTGGATATGGTTGACTTCAAGACTGCATGACACTCAAGACTGTTTGCCCTTAAATGGTCTTGAAACCGTTTCATCATTTTTATCGTTTGAACATGGTTGACTTCAAGACCACATGACACTCAAGACTGTTTGCCCTTAAACGGTCTTGAAACTGTTTCATCATGTTGACCGTTTGAACATGGTTGACTTTGAAACTGTTTGAATTTAAATGACTTTGAAACCGCATGGATCTAAACGACCTTGAGATCATTTGGTTTCAAATGGTCTTGAGACCGTTTGAATCCAAACGGTCCCAAACGGTCTCCAGACCGTTTGGTCCAAACATCTCAAAACCGCATGGACCTAAAAGGTGCATCAACACTTGCAATCGATTAGGGTTTTCAAGGTTGAACCCAACCTCATATATGTTAACCACTTATCAATTGAGCCAATTAGGGTTATCCTTATCCAATTGGACACTCAATTTACCCTCAATTGATAACCAATTAGGGTTGGAACCAATTGAATTAGGGTTTATAATCGATCAACCATCAACATCCATCAACATGAGTCTAATTGAAGTTGAACCCATCAACTGTCACCCAATTGGGCCATGACTTGTCCCAAACGGTCTTGGGATCATTTGGATATCCTCCAAACAGTCTTGAGACCGTTTTCCCAAAGTCTCATCAAAATCTAAGTCAATTTGTCAAGGGTTGAACCATAATTAAGTTACAAATCAGCACTTTTGATTGATTCAACAACCTATTGTGATTGGACCTTCAATTAATCAAATTACCTTAACCCTAGACCTCCAAACGGTCTTTGGTGATCACCAAACGGTCTTGAGACCGTTTGGGTGATTCCCAAATGGTTTTGAAACCGTTTGGGCCACTCAACCCAATGTTCAACAAGATTGGTCCTTGAAATCAGCAATTGAACCCGATTAGGGTTTAGAGGATTGAAGTGCCTTCAACTTGTGATTTGTTTGCAATTAGGTTATGATTCTTTGTAGATGGTTAATTCACAATGTGTCCAGTAGACCTCTAAATGGTCTTCACTTGGTCAAACTTTCCAAACGGTCTTGGAGACCGTTTGAATCTAAACGGTCTTGCAAACTGCATGAAATCAAACGATCTTGAGACCGTTTGGTTTCAAATGGTCTTGTAAACCGTTTAGACCGAATGGTCCAAGGTCGGTTGGTAAAGTAGGATAAGGACCAACATTGGTATCAATGCCCATCATCTTCTACCTTGAGACTAAGGTCTTTTCTTCACGGTTTTGCTTGCAAAAGTGCAAGGGAAGGTGGGGAAGAAGAAGAAATATCTACTATTTGCAAGAACAAAGATATGCATAATCAAAGCAAGTGGTTTAGAGTTATAAAACCTGCCTTAAGGTTGTTCCTAGAGCTCCAAGCTTTCAAGCCTTTAATGGAGTCTTGAGCTCCATAGGTCGGCCAAGGGTGTTTCTCCAAGAATTGGTTGGGAAAAGTCGGCTAGAAAGAGAGAGCTAAGTAAGAAATCCATAAAACCAACCTTGTAACCCAACTTCTTCCATGAATCCAAGCAAGATGATGGTCTCTTATTACCTTAGAACAAGTTGGACGATCACCTCTGCTCCAGAGCTCTGCCTTCAGTCAGTTTAGCAAGGGGATAAGTGAGAAGGAAGAGGAAACATTCCTTTGTTTGCAAAGGAAAGGAGTATAAGTACTTTGGGGTTATTTTCAACATAAGGACAACTTACTTCTCCTATTCTCATCTAGGTCCTTCTATCCTTTAGGCACGTCCCTCCTCCTCATTCCTTAAACAAAACTCATCTTAAATCCATGAGCTAAAGGCAAAGAAGGTCAACTTATTACTAAGGTGCACATATAAAAGGGTTATTATGCTTACAACTTGCTTATTTAATTACAAGGGTGTTCCTTCTTATTTGTTTATTCAAATGAAGTGCCCTCTTCATCATTTTTACTCTAAATTATGCAAAGAGTTATAAAAGATATTCTAGAAGGTGTATTTTACAAGTTGCACCCCATATTTTGGGTAAATTGCACTTTACTCCAAAACTAGGGTTTCAAGCACAAGGATCACTCCACAAGCTGCATCTTGGTGCCCAAGCTTGGAGAATCCATCATACTTCATCATATTCATTATTATGATGTCTAAACACCAAAGGAACATCTTAACATGTGTAAATTGCAAGTTAACCCCTCTAATTTGGGTAATTTGCACATAGGTCCTTGTATTACAAAACAATACTACAACATTGTTTAAAAAGGACAGAAATGGAAACATATGTTCCTCAAGAGTTTTAATTACATACCAAAAGATAATCACAAGCATCTAATTACATAATTAGGCAAAACACCTAGGGTTAGCTCATAACCCAGGTCAGGGATGTTACATCCTCAGACTCATGAAACCCATCACGCTTTTCGCTGCCGAACTCTGACCTGATCAACTGTACAATATCATTTGTTTGCTGTGCATCTTTGATCTGCTGTCTTAGCGTAGGCTTGACTTGCATATGTGCTAAAAGTCCAGCTAACAAGGAAACTTCCATCTGCACATTCATCTATCGCAGGTAAATAAACATATCCCGTCTATGGCATACCAAGGAACTCAACTGTGCCTTCTTTGTAGAGAGAGAAGAAGACTTTCAGCTAAGCGCATCAGCTACCACGTTCGCCTTACCAGGATGATACTCAATGGTGCATTCATAATCATTGATTTGCTCCATCCATCGACGTTGTCGCATGTTTAGCTCACTCTGCGAGAAGATGTACTTCAGATTCTTATGATCTGTAAAGATCTGGCATACCTCCCCGTAAAGATAGTGTCTCCAAATCTTTAATGCACGAACCACCGCTGCCAACTCTAAATCATGAGTCGAATAGTTCTCCTCGTGTTTATTAAGCTGTCGCGAAGCAAAAGAAACCACATGATCTTCCTGCATCAGCACACAACCTAAACCTTTCTTGGAAGCATCACGGAAAACAACATAACCCTTTCCAGGCTATGGCAGCACTAACACTGGAGAACTAGTCAGCTTCTCCTTCAAACTTTGGAAGGCTTACTGGAAATGATCATCCCAGACAAAAGGTACATCCTTTCTAGTCAACTTCATCATCGGCAACGCAATCACACTGAAATCCTTGATAAACCTTCGGTAGTATCCTGCTAAACCCAGGAAACTACGAACTTCTGTCGACGTGTTCGGCTGTTCCCATTCTGCAACGTATTCCACCTTCTTCGGGTCCACTTTGACTCCTTCAGCAGATATCACGTGACCCAAGAAAGTCACTTCTTCCAACCAGAACTCACACTTACTGAACTTGGCGTACAACTGATGTTGGCGACGAAGAGTCAACGCTAGTCGAAGATGTCGCTCGTGCTCTTGCCTGTCCCGACTATAGATCAAGATGTCATCTATAAAGATTACAACAAACTGATCTAGAAACGGATGGAACACCCTGTTCATCAAATCCATGAAAGCAGCAGGTGCATTGGTTAGCCCAAACGGCATAACCACAAACTCGAAATGACCATACCTCATCCTAAAAGCTGATTTTGGTATGTCATCCGCCTTAATCCTCAACTGATGATATCCGGACCGTAGATCGATCTTTGAAAACACTGTAGCACCACACAACTGATCGAACATATCATCTATCCTTGGTAACAGGTACTTGTTCTTGATCGTGACTTTGTTCAACTGCCAGTAATCTATACATAGCCGCATCGACCCATCCTTCTTCTTAACGAACAACACTGGAGCACCCCAAGGAGACATACTTGGTCGAATGAAACCTTTCTCCAACAACTCTTGCAACTGCTTCTTAAGCCATGCCATCTCTACTGGAGCCATCCTATACAGTGTTTGTGCAACTGGTTGCGTTCCTAGAACCAAATTGATCTCAAAATCAATCTCTCGGGGTGGAGGAACACCAGGGAACTCATCACGAAACACATCTGCAAACTCTCGAACAACCGACACCTCCTCAAGGCTAGGACCTTTCGCCTTGGTATCCACAATGTGAGCTAAAACGCCTTACATCCTTGTCATAACAACTTCTCTGCTACCATAGCGGATATTAGACACGTCAGAAGAATCTTCCTATCCCCTCGGAAGATCCACTTCTCTCCATCATCATCAAACACAGCCTGCTTGGAACCACAGTCCAAAACAAACTTATACTTCTCTAAGGTATCCATCCCAAGGATCACATTGAAACCATACATATCAAGTGGTATAAGATTCACTTGTATACTATGTCCCAAAAAAGATAAGACACAAGACGGACACTCCTCCCGAATCATCGAGGAACCATCAAGAGGGGTTTCTAACAACAAGCTATCCTTCTTACATCTAACAGGTAAACGGCAGTTTTCAAGCATACTATAGGCAATAAAAGAGTGTGTAGCACCCGGGTCAACCAGAACAGATATAAAGCAAGAAGAAGACATATCAGAATGAAATAACTCCATCTGACCTGCCACCACTCGCGAGTTGACTATCGCCTCTGGTTGACTCATAGCATAGAATTGAGTCGTTGCTTGCTGTCCACGTCCTCTGCTTCCTTGAGCAGACGATCCTGCTTGTGACGCTTGACCGCGTCCTCGCCCTCTGCTACTACTGGGCTGCTGTCTATCTGACCCTCGTTGATTCTGCCTTGGCTGCTGTGTCACTTCAACATCTCTATTCGGGCAGTTGAATCTGAAATGCCCGATCTGACCACAAAGATGGCATGACCTATCTTCAACCCGTAGCCTAGATGGCCATGTCACTGCCACAGAAGATGTACTATGTGCCTTTGACAGTGAAGAAACATAACCTCTTCCCTTACTCGGAGACCACTGTGACGATACACTGGAACATCTCATCTCGGAAGGTCCTGAAAACCTTGGCTTCTTGAAGCCACCAAACCTCTGTCCCTGGAACTGAGCATGCCTCTTCTTAGACATGGATTCTCTTTTCTCCCTTACTGATCGTTCAATCCTCCGGACAGATTCCACAAACATAGCAAACTGCTCACGGTTCTCCAACGCAGAAATAGGTGTTGTCAGTTCAGCACTCAGACCCTTCTCAAAACGTCTGATTCGCTCATCATCTGTTGCCGCCATGTGAGGACAAAACCTCAACAAGTCCATGAACTTGGCCTCATACTCAGTGATGTTCATCGTTCCTTGGCGCATGTGCTTGAACTGACTGATCTTCTCATCCAGATACGTCTTCGGAAAGTATCTGCTGACGAACTCGCGCCGAAAAACTTCCCAACCAATCACCTCACCGGGTCGCTTCTTGTAACATCCCTGACCTGGGTTATGAACTAACCCTAGGTGTTTTACTTAAATATGTAATTATATGCTTGTTGATTTTCAGTCATGATTGTGGGCCCAATTTGACTAAATACTTTTGTTGGATAAATTGGACATTATGATAAATCCTTTGTTTCGATGATGACAAACATTTCACTCTTGTTGATCTAACGTGCTATTTGAGTGTTGCAGGAATAAGGTGGATGACAAAGCTCTAGGGAATCTATATGCTTGAATGATTGTAATTGTCATGAAATGTAATCAATTGTAAACTTGTACAAATATAAAATGTACAAGTACTTAGACTTCATGTAAATCAAGCGTTAGATCTTCCCTAGCTAAACACCACACTTAGATAGGTCATCCCCTTCAATAGTGTCACATATGCACACTCATACACACACTTAGTGCCTTAAATTGAAAGATTGAAACATGGTCAATCTCGGTCGACAAACTCCTCGACCGAGACACTCTCGGTCGACAAACTTCTCGACCGAGAATGACCCAAGTAGCCGTTAGACACAACTGACAAAGTAGTTGGCAGTTGGAAATGAACGTTGATCCAGAGAGCCCGTCGGTCGACAAAACTTCAACCGAGTAGGTATCTCGGTCGAGAAATTGTCGACCGAGATGGACTCTGACAGCAACTGTAGAATAAAGTAACTAGCCGTTACTAATGCACCTAACTTATACCTAACGGCTAGTTAAGCACTTAGAACCCCCTAGAAAGTGTCTAGAACGTCCTTAAGCACTTGTAGGTCATTCCTATAAATAGGACATGCCTTAGGACACCTAAAAACACCTAAGCTACACTTGTGCTACACTTGAGATTGAATACTCATTGGCAATATGTTTTGAGCAATAGAGCAATTCCAACATTGGCTATTCATTCCCATTGCTCCTATTTCGTGTCCTATAGGCTAGCATCTCCTTTCCATAACACTTACACCTCTACACTCATTGGTTAGGAGATCAATACGCTTGATATAGGAAAATCAAGCCTTGTGCTTCAAAGGATAAGTTGTACTTTCTATTTTCCTTCTTGTTCTTTTTATTCTTTGTATTCTCCTTGCTACTCCTAGGGTTGGAGGCTGCAGATTGGAGAAGGTTCTTCTCGGAGGAGAAGGTGGACTTCAAGCTACTTCAAGAAGGCTATTGCAACGGGAAGCTACTTCAAGAAGGCTATTGCAACGGGAAGCTACTTTAGGAGGAAGGCTGCTTCAAAGTTGGTGCAATTACTTCTAGGTGAAGGCTGCTTCAAGGTGGTGCAATTACTTCAAGGTGAAGGCTGCTTGAAGGGTTTAGGGAGAGAATTGTAATTTTATGTAAAGTCCTTGCGAGGTAATAAAATTAAATTCTTTCCAAATCCCGGTTGGGTAAGCAACCGGGTAGTGGACTGACTACCTTAGTATTTGCTAAGGTAGGAACCACTCTAAATCCTTGTCCCCTTGTCCAATATTCTTGTGGTTGGTTGCTTGAGTTAAATAATTGTTAAAATATCTTTAAAACTCTATTCACCCCCCTCTAGTGTTTTTCAATTGGTATCAGAGCAGGCTTCAAGGAACCCTAACAAGGTCTTGAAGAATGGGTGACGGGGTGCTCAACAACCTTAACCTTGAAGGGACATTTGTTGCTAGGCCTCCAACGTTTGATGGAACAAACTACACATATTGGAAGAGAAGGATGCAGTTATACTTCCAAGGCATCAGTTGGGACTTATGGAGGATGGTGTCAACTCCATACGAGCTTCCTCAAACGCAATATGCAGAATGGGATGCAAATACGGTAAAGTTGGCTCAAATGAATGCCAAAGCTGTAAGCATTTTATATTGTTCAATTTCAGTAGGAGAATTTAATAGAATATCAAACTGTGACACAACCTATGAAATTTGGCATAGACTATCCATAACTTATGAAGGTACAGTTCAAGTTAAGAATTCTAAGATTAGTATGCTTAAACAGAAGTTTGAACACTTTCGTATGGATCCAAATTAATCCATTAGTGAAATGTTTGCAAAATTCTCTTCTATTGTTAATGGTTTAAATGCCTTAGGAAAAACCGTTCTTGAAGAAGACCAGGTATCAAAGGTACTTCGATCACTTCCTCCCAAATACAAGCCCAAGGTGACAGCCATTGAAGAAGCTAATGATCTCACTAAACTAAAAATGGAGCAACTCATTGGCAATCTAGAAGCTCATGAGGCAACTTTAGAAGAGGAAGAAAGAAGAGAATGTGAACGTCAACAAGGCAAAAAGAAGGACATTGCATTCAAAGCATCAACCAAGGACACTCATGACACAAGTGAAGATGATAGTGAAGAAGAAACTCTCATTGTAAATGGTAAGCAATATAAAAGTTTTTAAAACTAATAAAACTTCTAGTGTTTCTTCTTCTAGGTGCTTTGAATGTGACAAAAAGGGACACATGAAAGGTGATTGTCCAAAACTCAAGAAAGGGAAGAAATCATCTCACAAAAAGAAAGAAAGAGCATATAAAGATGCATGGGATGATTCAAGTGATGATAGTGATGATGGAAAAGAAGAAGTAGAATGCCTCATTGCTACAACAAATGAAGACGAAGAAGAGGTAAGTCTTTATGATCTACCAAAAGAAGATCTAATTGCTAGTCTTCAAGATACTCATGAGAAATATATTGAGTGCAAGAAGAAACTTAAGAAATCAAATAAAGTAAATGATGATTTAAATGTTAAACTTCTTGCTCTTGTATCTGAAAATGAAAATCTCAAAAAGGAAAATGAAGATTATGATCTTAAGTTAAAATCGGTAGAAGCTAATTGCAATCTTCTTTCCTTAGAAAAGTTCAACTTGCAAACTCAAGTGAATGATCTTCAGAAACAACCTGTTCTATGTTCACATTTAGATTATGATGAGGTTGTCAAAGAAAGAAACTCTCTAGTATCTGATTTAGATCAAGCAAAGAAAGATATAAACAAGAAGATGGATGATATTGCTAAGTTACAAAGAAATGTAAATGAGTTAAGAGGAAATGACATGCTTGAAAATATTCTGAAAAATTCCTCTAGTTATAATGGAAGAAAAGGATTAGGATATGATCCAAGGAGAAATAAACCCAAAAGAGTTAAAGCATCCAAGACTAAGATTATGTTTGTACCTAGGAACACAATTCCTAGAAAGAGAAATGAAGTTGACTCTATTAGTTGTCATTATTGCATGCGTCTTGGACATTATTCATTTTCATGCCCATATAAGAAAAAGAATGATGATTTAGCTTGGATTCCTAAAACTTAGTAGCTTAAAATTAACTAGTTGAGATTTGACCTAAACTGATTCTTGATATACAAATGTCATATCTCAACACAATCGAGCTCTAACTTGCATAATCTTATTTTGCTTGGAATAAATTAACAGTTCTGAAAATATTCCAGAAACTTTATCGGTCGAGAATCTGTCGACCGAGTGAACCTCGGTCGAGAAATTGTCGACCGAGCATGTCACTGATTTCCAGTCTGATGTAAAATTGCTGAATTTTTTTTAATTGATCAAATTGCTATCTATTTGTGATTAATGACTGTATATATTTTGGAAATCATCCCTGAAAACTTATATGAGATTAATTTGGTTTATTCTCTAAATGATTTAGGTCAAAACTGAAATTATGCTTAGCTTAATAAAAAGGAAATTTCTGTTTTATGCATGGATCCTTGATGATACATAGGCAAGCAAAATAATTCAATGATGATATGTCTCTTAGAAATGCTTGCAACACATAAGATAAAAATTTCTCAATTGGCATCTTTAAAAGACTTGAGATATTAATCGTGCTTTCATTTTTAAGAAGATGTTTTCATATTGAGTATCACTAAACATATGAGTGCTTAAATTGGAAATCTGCAATTTTTGCCTCTTGGTTGAAATAAAATTTGACCAAGGGGCGCTATGGTCGCAGTCAAGGACGACCTAAAATAAGCTTTGACAAAATGCTTATTTGGACATCATTTTATTATACTTAATCTTAGTATACTTTTGATAAAGGTCAAAATCAAAATTTAAAATCATCTGTGACCTTAGAAGCTTTAAATTGCTTTAAATGGTAAGATTAAGGGGGAGATCATACAAACAAATTTGATTATTTGATTAAGAAGCTTACAAAAAAATTGTAAACATCATTTGGAGCTTGTTACGACCTTAGTATTTTTACTCTTGGTTATGAAGAAATCTATGAATTTCATAAAAATGATATATCTTGTACTTAAAGGAACTCTCTAAACAAATTAGGGCTTAACATCCCTTGCATTTGGATGGAGACATTTTTATATACTCTAAGATTAAAGGATTCTCATTTGATTTTCAGGGCTTAACATCCCTTGATAGATGAGAAATCAATATACATTCATCATAAGCTTAAGGGAATCTCATATCATTTCAAGGCTTAACATCCTTTGCAAATGATTGAGAAACAAATTGTGGCTAAATTAGACAAAAATGATATTAAATCCATATTCCTAATAGAATATCTATTTAAGGGGGAGCATAGTATAAAATTAAGGGGGAGAAGAAATATAACATATTCAACCTGGATATCTTTTTGAAATGACAAAGGGGGAGAAAGAATATAAAATCACAAATATAAAAATGAGTTTCATCTTGATGGCCAGCACTCACTTGTAAAACAAGAATGGCTACAAAAGGTAATCTTCAGGTATGAAACTCACATGCTTTATATTTCCTTATTTCATATTTAGGAAATGTTTGTCATCTTCAAAAAGGGGGAGATTGTTGGATAAATTGGACATTATGATAAATCCCTTTGTTTCGATGATGACAAACATTTCACTCTTGTTGATCTAACGTGCTACTTGAGTGTTGTAGGAATAAGGTGGATGACAAAGCTCTAGGGAATCTATATGCTTGAATGATTGTAAATGTCATGAAATGTAATCAATTGTAAACTTGTACAAATATATAATGTACAAGTACTTAGACTTCATGTAAATCAAGCGTTAGATCTTCCCTAGCTAAACACCACACTTAGATAGGTCATCCCCTTCAATAGTGTCACATATGCACACTCATACACACACTTAGTTACTTAAATTGAAAGATTGAAACAGGGTCAATCTCGGTCGACAAACTCCTCGACCGAGACACTCTCGGTCGACAAACTTCTCGACCGAGAATGACCCAAGTAGCCGTTAGACACAGCTGACAAAATAGTTGGCAGTTGGAAATGAACGTTGATCCAGAGAGCCTGTCGGTCGACAAAACTTCGACCGAGTAGGTATCTCGGTCGAGAAATTGTCGACCGAGATGGACTCTGACAGCAACTGTAGAATAAAGTAACTAGCCGTTACTAATGCACCTAACTTATACCTAACGGCTAGTTAAGCACTTAGAACCCCCTAGAAAGTGTCTAGAACGTCCTTAAGCACTTGTAGGTCATTCCTATAAATAGGACATGCCTTAGGACACCTAAAAACACCTAAGCTACACTTGTGCTACACTTGAGATTGAATACTCATTGGCAATCTATTTTGAGCAATAGAGCAATTCCAACATTGGCTATTCATTCCCATTGCTCCTATTTCGTGTCCTATAGGCTAGCATCTCCTTTCCACAGCACTTACACTTCTACACTCATTGGTTAGGAGATCAATACGCTTGATATAGGCAAATCAAGCCTTGTGCTTCAAAGGATAAGTTGTACTTTCTATTTTCCTTCTTGTTCTTTTTATTCTTTGTATTCTCCTTGCTACTCCTAGGGTTGGAGGCTGCAGATTGGAGAAGGTTCTTCTCGGAGGAGAAGGTGGACTTCAAGCTACTTCAAGAAGGCTATTGCAACGGGAAGCTACTTCAAGAAGGCTATTGCAACGGGAAGCTACTTCAGGAGGAAGGCTGCTTCAAAGTTGGTGCAATTACTTCTAGGTGAAGGCTGCTTCAAGGTGGTGCAATTACTTCAAGGTGAAGGCTGCTTGAAGGGTTTAGGGAGAGAATTGTAATTTTATGTAAAGTCCTTGCGAGGTAATAAAATTAAATTCTTTCCAAATCCCGGTTGGGTAAGCAACCGAGTAGTGGACTGACTACCTTAGTATTTGCTAAGGTAGGAACCACTCTAAATCCTTGTCCCCTTGTCCAATATTCTTGTGGTTGGTTGCTTGAGTTAAATAATTGTTAAAATATCTTTTAAACTCTATTCACCCCCTCTAGTGTTTTTCAACTTTCGATTTCATATCCTTAAATATTACAATGTGCAATTTTGCTTGGTTGATCAGATTATCAAGTTATTAACTAGTTTTATGTGAATTTCATGCAGATCATGCAGGTCAAGGTGAGGTTCAACCATCAATTGGAACTCACGTTCACTCAAGATCCTATCAGCCACGGTCTTGACCAAATAGTTTTGATCCATTCGGTCTGCTCAATCGATCTTGACCATTCAATCTCGATCCAAATAGTTTCATTCATTCCGTTTTGACCTCTCGGTCTTAGCCATTCATCCACACGATCTTGATCCAGCGATCCACCCTCCTTGCATACGGTCTCAAGATCGTGTGAAGCTTCATGGCCTTAAGACCATGAGGAGGCAATCAGTCTCCAAACCGATCAAGCACCCTATCCGAAACCGTTTGGCGACGCACAGTCTCAAGACTGTTAGATAAGCAAACTGCGAGACCATTCGGACGAGCAAGACCGATCGGAGGCAGCAAACCACAAGCAACCGAGATCGTCTGGAAGTGAAGACCGGTTGGAGTAGAGATCATTTGGAAGCCAAGACCATTTGGATGGAATGCAGAAACTACTAGGGTAGCGACCGTTTCCAAAACTGATCAAGAGCAAACGATCGTGAAGACTATTAGGACCTGAAGACCATTAAGGTCACGAGACTGGTTGGGAACAAGACTGATTGCCCAAGACTGTTTGGGCACACGTCGAATCCACTAGAAGCTAAGACTGGTTGAAGCAGTGAGATCTTGAGATCGCGCAAGCCCAAACGGTCCT
The DNA here is from genome assembly GCA_963693085.1 of Alisma plantago-aquatica. Lineage (NCBI taxonomy): Eukaryota > Viridiplantae > Streptophyta > Magnoliopsida > Alismatales > Alismataceae > Alisma > Alisma plantago-aquatica. The sequence goes on from OY856412.1 coordinate 1,330,448,344, forward strand.
CAAACCGTGAGAAGCAAACTGTCTCCAAACTGTTTAAACTCAAGACCGTGAAGAAAACACTAACATATCCATACCATTCAAGACCCGGACCCAAGCCTATAAATGGGACCATCATGGTCCTCATTCAGGGCATCAGACCTAGGGACACCGACAAACTACCTGAACGCAGGTTCGATCCACGTACATCCATGCCATTGCCACTTCACCTGCTGCTCCTACTGTGAGAAAGGAGGTCAAGACGAGAAAGAAGGTGGAGAAGAAGATCTACTCGGCCTGCTTTTGTGGTTCTTCCTCCTCATCCAAATATGCTCTGACATGATGTAGAAGACCACATCATCTTCACTGAGCAACGACTACCTTCTGCATCATGCTCATGGCCGAACCTTCCCTCTCTCTTGTTTCTCGCATCATGAGCGAGTAGTTCCTTTTTGTTGGGGTGTGGGGACTAGCCCCACTGCCCATGCAAGCATGTTCTTTTGTTAAATATTCCATGGCAATGTATATAACTTTTCATTTTGTTGTTGATCGTTAATGTTTGTGGATTGATTACCTGCTTGCTTTTATCTTGTTCTTCCCTATGTTGTGAGAACTTCTATATGTAGGGTAGAATGTCGATTAACAAGGTTGACTCCCAAACTAGAAATAGAATGGGATTCCTTGAGGTCGTAAGTGTATGATCAGTGAGGGGACGAGCCATCTAGCCCACTGTGATGCTTCTATGGCCTAAACATCCCTCAGGGAGGGCCACAACTTCAGTTGGATATCTGTATCTTCATTGTTAATCGTTGATGTTTGCTTGTAGATTAATCGCCTTCTTGCTTGTCGATTAGCACGGTTGACTCCCTGACTAGAAACAGAAAGGGATTCCTTGAGTTGGTAAGTGTATGATCCGTGAGGGGACAAGCCATCTAGCATACGGTGACACTTCTGTATGCCTAAACATCCCTCAGGGAGGGCCACAACTTCAGTTGGATATCTGTATCTTCGGAACCATAAGTGCATGATCCGGATGGCGACGAGACATATGATGCCTAAGGTGATGCTTATGCGAACCTAAACATCCCTCAGGGAGGGTTCACATCAGTTCTATTTGGATAGTTATATCTTGCCTGGATGTTTGATGTTTGGTTGTGTTTGCATGTGTAGTGGTGGTGAAATCCGGGACCATCCAAACGATTCTGTATCATTAATCTAGATCAACTTTAATTCTGCTCTTTACTTTCCTGCACATTGTTTAATTAACCTCAAATCAACCTTTGTTCTAAATATTAGCCTTACTTGAGCCGAACTAGACTAGCTATGATTCTTAAAAACATTATCCCTTGGGATTCGATCCTTAACTATACTGCAATAAGACCCGTCCGCTTGCGGGTGGTATTATTGCACAAGGTTTTGGCAAAAACTCTGGGATTTCAACCCTGAGTGAATTTGTTAGTGCGATAATAAACCACATCACTGGTCTGGTTGGCCATTAGCTACCTTAACATTGCTCAATATATATCTATTTCATTGAGACAAAGAAGACGGGGAAGAATAAGCGTCAATAGAATGAGCATGGAATTGACGACATTGGTCACGTCTAAGAGCACGTTGGTCTTCTATATGCTTTCGATCATTTTCTTGTCTGTTTCTATGAATCAAGATATGATTTTGTACCCTCAAGATTTCATAAAGCTGGCACTCAAGCATTTCCATATTGCGAGGAAGGTTGTTGAGCTCACTGACTTGCTGATCTAGAGCCTAGACCTATTTAGCTATATTTTGCACGTCCTTCTAAAGGTTAGGGTAGCAGTCATAGTTGCACAATCATTACCTTACTGATAGTGTTGAAGGCATGTCCGAAGGCTCCTCCCATGGTTTCTGGATATTCATGGCCAGAGGGGGATGAACAATGACTCTTTGATCACCAATAAGTATAAGGGCAATCGGTTTGGTGAGGATGATGAGACGGATGATCGACAACATTTTGTATCTTCCTTTTTGATGATGGAGGAGGGTTGTTATTTGCAGCCACTACAAATGGGATGGAGGTGGGGCTCTTTGGGATGGTTGGATGGTCAACCCCAAAGTCAGAGTGATGTTTGGGCGACAACTAAATTATGTCCAAGTCATAATTGACTATTCTTTCCTGCTCACTTCCTTCTGATATCTTGGGTAGAGGCTTCTTGGGTTTCTGTGTTACAATAGCCTTTGCCAGACCCTACCATGTGACATGCCAGATTGTGCTGAGCTTGTCTTGTAGAAATTTTGAATGAGCTTAGTGATTTCCACCTTAGAATATAACAACTTGTCCTTGTCATAATCTTCTAGTCCATGTAAAAGAATGGAAATCTTGGTTCTTATGAACATGTAGTGTCTAGCATTGTCATGACGTACTAAGATACCAACAGATGCCAGGTACCTTATGGTGATAAAACTTTCACCTTGCATTTCCTTGAAAGATGCGCAAGGAGGGTGTCCATATGCTTGGAATATGAGTCTAATGAGACCACCCATGTAGTATTATCTTTGCGGAGTGGAATAGATAAGCAGTCATTTGTCAATTAGAAGGCGGATGATGTTGATAGGTAGTCTGTCCATTATAAGAGATTATACATAAAGTTGGTCCAAGCCATCAAGGTCGGACACCATGGGCGAGGATATGAGGATCGTGTTGTCATGCAGATTGTTACAGCTTCCTTAGACTTTTATGCTATAAACTTTTGTCATGTGTACCGAGAGGCAAATAGAGTCAGTCATCTGTTAGCCACTAAGGCACACATGTTAGAGTTTTCCCTTACTAGCATAGATAAATTCGATTCTGAAATCATTGTACTAGCACAAAACGATTTTGGTTAATAAAATGACTTCGGTCCCACTTTCAAAAAAAAAGATTATACATAAAGTTCTTCAAGATAAATTCTACTAGTCTCTAACTTAGTGAAGAGAACACTGGCCGCTATCTTGTGCATAATTCTCGTGAATCCAGAATGCACCACTGATGCAGTGGAATGCCCAGACTTCTAAGTGCTTAACTAGCCGTTAGGTACACTTTAGTTGCTTTAGCAACGACTAGTTAATTAATTCTGAAAGTTGCAGTCAGAACACATCTTGGTCGAAGATTTGTCGACCGAGAGTCCTACTCGGTCGAGGGTTTTTCGACCGATAGACTGTCTGGAGCAAGTGTAGGCAACGTTCATCTCCAACCGCCAACTACCTTGTCTGCTGTGTCTAACGACTACTTGGGTCTTTCTCGGTCGAGAAGTTTGTCGACCGAGAGTGTCTCGATCGAGGATTTTGTCGACCGAGATTGACCTTATTTTAATGTTTTAATTAAAGTGCTAAGTATGTGTATGAGTGTGCATATGTGACATTATTGAAGGGGATGACCTATCTAAGTGTGGTGATTAGCTAGGGAAGATCTAACGCTTGATTTACATGATGTCTAAGTACTTGTACATTATATATGTGTACAAGTTTTACAATTTATTACATTCATGAAATTAACACAATCTAGCATATAGATCTTCCATAATATTTGTCATCCACCTTATTCCTGCAACACTCAAGTAGCACATTAGATAAACAAGAATGAAATGTTTATCATTATCAAAACAAAGGGATTAAATGATGTCCATTTAGCCAACAATCTCCCCCTTTTTGAAGATGACAAACATTTCCAAAATATAAATCAACTAGACTTTAAAATGAGTTGAGTTTCATACCTGAGATTTACTTTGGAAATTTCTTCTCTTGTTTATGAAATGTGTGCTTATTATTCCCAAAGAAGTATGGAACATGAAATCCAATTCTTTAGGGAATATAGCAACTTATAATGTAAAGCCAAGAGATTATGAAACTCATTGATTGAGTTTTTCAAAATTTTTAAAATTACCATTTTAAGATTTACATTTATTTCTCCCCCTTTGTCATTTTAAAAAGATATCTGTTAAAATAGAAAAGCTCCCCCTTAATTTAATATCCCTTATGAAAAAATAGTCATCAAATCCTATGAAAAAGATGTCCATTTAAAAGCCAAAAATGATACGATTAAGAACATTTTTAAGAGGCACAAATATCAAAGAAAACATCTTCTAAGGGAGTGATAAGTAGTTGCTTCCTTATTTTGTTAAATTGGTCTAGTGGAAGCGGTTTCGTAAAAATATCAGCCAATTGATCTTCCGTATCAACATGATGAAGGGATACATGATTCTTAGAGATATGATCCCGTAAAAAGTGATGACGGATTTCAATATGTTTAGCTCTACTGTGTAAAATAGGATTGTGTGCTAAGTTTATAACGCTTTGTGTTGTCACAAATGATAGGCGTGGATGAAAAATTAAAACCATAATCGTTTAACACTTGTTGCATATAGAGCACTTGAGAACAACAAGATCCGGCTGCCATATATTCAGCTTCAGTTGTAGAGAGGGCAACCGTATTTTATTTCTTGCTAAACCAAGATACTAGGGCTCTTCCTAACAAGAAACAACCACCACTAGTTCTCTTGCGATCAAGTCGACAACCAACATAGTCGGCATCAGTATAAGCTTTAAAATCCAAAGATTGTCCTTTAGGATACCATAAACCATAACATGTAGTGCCGGCTAAGTATCGGAAAATCCATTTAACTGCTTGAAATGAGAATGCATGGGTTGTGATTGAAATCGAGCACAAAGACCAACTGAAAATATGATGTCTGATCTAGAAGCGATTAAGTACAACAAACTACCAATCATGGCTCTATATAAGGAATCATCAATAAGTTCTCCATTTTCATCCTTATCAATTTTAGTGGAGGTAGCCATTGGAGTAGTAGCATGTTTGCACTGATTCATTCCAAAATGTTTTAAGAGTTCTTTAGTATATTTTTCTTGGCTTATAAAAATCCAGGCAGACGTTTGTTTAATTTGAAAACCAAGAAAGAAAGTTAGTTCACCCATGAGGCTCATTTCAAATTCTTTTTGCATAATATCATTGAATTGTGTGCACAATGATTCATTTGAAGCTCCAAAAATAATGTCGTCAACATATATTTGAACAACTAGAAAATCAGATGTATATGTTTTGAAAAATAGAGTAGAATCTGAATTTCCAATAGAAAAATCATTATAAAAAGATATGTCTTGAGCCTTTCATACCAGTTCCTAGGTGCTTGTTTTAATCCATAAAGTGATTTCTTAAGTTTGTAGATGTAGTCATCTTTTTCTGGTATTTCAAAACCAGGTGGTTGAGCAACATACACTTCTTCTTGAATTATTCCATTTAGAAATTCACTTTTTACATCCATTTTGTAAAGTTTGATGTTTTTGTGTGCAACTATAGCTAATAGCATTCTAATAACTTCAAGTCTTGCTAGTGGTGCATACGTTTCATCAAAGTCTATTCCTTCTTGTTGATTATATCCTTGTGCTACTAACCTAGCTTTATTCCTTATTACTTCCCCTGCCTCATTTAACTTATTCCTAAAAACCCATTTAGTTCCAATAATGGTTTTATCTTGTGTTTTAGGAACTAAGTCCCATACATCATTTTTAGTGAATTGGTTTAATTATTCTTGCATTGCTATTATCCAATAGTCATCTTTAAGAGCTTCAGACACCTTCTTGGGTTCAATTATAGAAACAAATGCCATATTTGCAACATCTTTAAAAGAAGAACGAGTTTTGACTTTATCATTCAGATTTCCAATAATTAATTCTTGAGGATGATCCTTAATGAGTCTAGGAATAGATCGTGTCCCAACTTGGTCATTTCTTGTAGTATTTTTGTCACTATCATTTGGTATGGATATATTTTCGAATTGATGAGTGAGATCAACAATTTCAAGATTTTTTGATTTTAGCTCTTCATGAAAGGAAATGTGAATTGATTCCTCAACTTTTCTAGAAATAGTGTTGTAGACTCTAAATGCTTTGCTAGAGGTAGAATATCCCAAAAAGAAGGCTTTATGTGATTTAGAGTCAAACTTATCTCTATCCTCTTTAGTGTTTAAGATATAGCATGTTGATCCGAAAGTATGAAAATAGTCAACCCTAGGTTTCTTAGTATATATTATTTCATATGGTGTTTTCTTCAAATAAGAATGAACAGTTACTCTATTTAATACATAGCATGCTGTGTTTACGACTTCAGCCCAAAACGTTTTAGGTGTATTATGTTCGAGCATCATAGTCCTAGCCATTTCTTGTAGTGATCGATTTTTCCTTTCAACTATGCCATTTTGCTGTGGAGTGCGTGGAGCAAAAAAGTTGTGAGTGTAACCTTGAGATGTGCAAAATTCTTCAAATAGATGGTTCTCAAATTCGCCACCATGATCACTCCTAATGGTACAAATTTTGTTTTGTAATAGATTTTCAATCTTGGAACAAAATTTTATAAAAACTTGAATAGTGTCATCTTTGTTTGCAAGGAAATGTACCCATGTATATCTACTATAATCATCAACAATAACAAAACAATATATTTTGCCACCAATAGATTGTGTCCGCATAGGTCCAAATAGATCCATATGAATCAGTTCTAGGGATCTACAGGTGCTAAGTACATGTTTGGGTTTAAAAGAGGTTTTTGTTTGCTTAACCAAAGTACATGGTTCACAATTTTCAACTTGATCAAAAGATAAATTAGGAAAACCACGAACAAGATCATATTTAACTAGCTTTTTGATAACATGTGAACTAGCATGACCCAATTTTTTATGCCATAGTTGTAAAGAATTTTCATTTGCAAGTAAGCATTTTCCAACTACGGATTTCATAGAGTTAGGTCTAAGAATATAGAGATTTCCAACTCTTTTTCCTTCATAAACAACATTTGTAGTATTTTCTATCAGTAACTTGCAGCAATTTTTGTTAAATAAAACATCATATCCACTATCACATAATTGACTAACACTTATTAAATTATGGTGCAAATCATCAACGAGTAAGACATTTTTTATTTCGAGATTTGTACCAATGTTACCTATTCCAATGATTTTACCTTTACCATTGTCTCCAAAGGTGACTGTTCCACTGTTCTTTTCCTCAAAAGTTTGAAACACATCCTTGTTTCTGGTCATGTGTTTGGAACATCCACTGTCGACCACCCAATCCTGCATTAAAATGTAGGTTTTGGTACCCATGTGATGGTCTGGTATGGTTAGGAACATTTAATTACAGACTGAATAAAAGGTTTGATTCAGAACTTCATTCGGTCAACTAAAGTTCGACCGACATGTCTCTTGGTTGACCAATTTGTCGATCGAGAAAGTTGCTGTTTTACAGATTAAAAACTGAATAGAAGCAGAAGTCTGTTCGGTCAACCATTTTTTGACCGATTTTTGCTCTGATCGAACACTTTTCGACCGAAAGGGTTGCTGTTAAACTCATGTTGTTGTTGTAGATTTTAATTTATCACAGGCAGCTGCTTGGTCAACAAAAGTTCGATCGATTATATTCTCGATCGAGCAATACTTTGACCGAATATATTTCTGTTTCAGTATATCAGTTCATAATGCATGAGACTTTATATTTAGTTGAGATAAAACATTATGATTTTCAAAAATGAGCATTGGATCATATCTCAACTGAATTTCGTTCAAGTCTTCTAAGTTTGGGGTTTTGGAACCCAAACTAACTCGGAATCCTTGTTCTTATAAGGGCATGAAAATGAGTAATGTCCAAGACGTAGACAAAAATGACAAGTAATAGAGTCAATTTCATTTCTCTTTCTAAGAATTGTGTTCTTAGGTACAAACATAGTCTAAGTCTTGGATGCTTTAGCTCTTTTAGGTTGATTTCTCTTTGGATCATATCCTAATCCTCTTCTTCCATTGTAACTAGAGGAAATTTTTAGAATATTATCAAGGATGTCATTACCTCTTAAGTCATTTATTTTTCTTTGTAGCTTAGCAATGTCATCCATCTTCTTGTTTATATCTTTCCTTTCTTGATCTAAATCAGATAATAGAGAGTTTCTTTCTTTTACAACATTATCATAATCTAGATGGTTACGTAGAATTGGTTGGGTCTGAAAATCGTTTAGTTTAGCCAACAAATCAACTTTTTCTTGAGAAAGAAGATCAAATTCATTTCTAGAGTAAGTATCTTTCTATTGCAGTCATTTAAAGATGTCTTTAAAGACAAATTCTCAAGATCAATGTTGTTCTTTTCAGAAGAGAGATCATTTAATCTAGCATATAATTCCTCATTCGTTTTGGTAACCTTCCTTAGTTTCTTTTTGCAGTCAACATATTTATCATGAGTTTCTTGTAGACTAGCAATTAAATCTTCTTTAGGGAGATCAAGAAGGCTTACCTCTTGGGAATCTTCATCATCTTCTTTTGCCATAAGGCATTCCACCTTCTCTTCTCCACTTTCACTCTCACTTGACTCATCCCATGCAACATTATAAGCTTTTTCTCCCTTCTTTTTGTGTGAGGTTTTCTTTCCTTTCTTTGCTTTAGGGCATTCATTTTTGAGATGTCTTTTCTTTCCACACTCAAAACACCTAGGAGGAGAAGAAGAAGAGCTAGAAATTTTGTTAGATCTAAATCTTTTATATTTCTTACCATTGACAATTAAGGCTTCTTCTCCTTCTTCTTCACTTGACTCATCACTTTTCGGTGTGATAATTTTTGAAGCTTTTAGAGCCACACCTTTCTTTTTCCCTTGTTGAAGTTCACGTTCTCTTCTTTCTTCCTCTTCTAGAGTTGCTTCATGAGCTTCTAGGTTGCCAATGAGTTGTTCCATCCTCAGTCGGGTGAGGTCATTTGCTTCTTCAATGACCGTCACTTTGGGCTTGTATTTGGGAGGAAGTGATCTAAGAATCTTTGACACCTGATCTTCCTCACTAATCACTTTACCTAAAGCATTCAAACCATTTACAATAGAAGAGAATTTTGCATACATTTCATTAATAGATTCATTTTGATCCATACGGAATTGTTCAAATTTCTGTTTAAGCATTCCAATTTTAGAGTTCTTAACTTGCACAGTTCCTTCATAAGTTATGGAAAGTCTATGCCAAATTTAATAAGCCATTTCACAATTTGATATTCTATTAAATTCTCCAATTGAAATTGAACAATAAAGTATACTTACAGCCTTTGCATTCATTTGGGCAGACTTCACCGTATTAGTGTCTCAAGCTACATATTCCGCTTAAGGAAGTTCGTAGGGAGTTGACACCATCCTCCATAGATCCCAAATAATCCCTTGGAAGTAAAATTGCATCCTCCTATTCCAGTAGGTGTAGTTAGTACCATCAAATGCTGGAGGCCTAGCCACAAGTGTTCCTTCAAGGTTGAGGTTGTTGAGCAACCCGTCACCCATTCTTCAAGACTTGGTTAGAGTTCCTTGAAGCCTGCTCTGATACCAATTGAAAAACCACTAGAGGGGGGGTGAATAGGATTTTATGATAATTTCAATATAATTTTAACTCAAACAACCACAATTGAAATAACAAGAAGGAGACAAGGTGTTTAGAGTGGTTCCAACCTTAGCAAATACTAAGGCAGTCAATCCACTACCCGGTTGCTTACCCAACCGGGATCTTGAAAGTATTAATTTTATTACCTCTCAAGGAATTTACATAAAATACAATACTTTCTACACCCTTTGGACAACCTTCACCTTGAAGTAGTTGCACCAACTTGAAGCAGCCTTCTTGAAGTAACTTCAAGCTCCCCCTTGAAGTAGCTTTCCTCTTGAAGTAGCCTCCCGTTGCAACATCCTTCTAGAAGTAGTCCAAAGCCTCCTTCTTTACCAAGAAGATTAAGACCCTCTCCAATCTGCAGCCTCCAATCCTAGGAGTAGCAAGGAGAGTACAAGCAATAAGAGTGAACAAGAAAGGAAAAAGAAATTACAATTACCACTTTGAAGCACAAGGCTTGATTTGCCTATATCAAGCGTATAGATCTCCTAACCAATGAATATTGAAGTGTTGGTTTGGTGGAAAGGAGATGCTAGCCTATAGGACACGAATTTAGAGCAAGGAGAAGAATGGCTAATGCAAGTGTTGCTTAATTGCTCAAAACAGAATGCTAATTGCAAGTGTATGCTCAAGGATTGCTCAAGTGTAAATTAGTGAGTTTAGGTGTCCTAAGGCATGTCCTATTTATAGGAATGACCTACAAGTGCTTAAGGACGTTCTAGACACTTTCTAGGGGGTTCTAAGTGCTTAACTAGCCGTTAGGTACACTTTAGTTGCTTTAGCAACGGCTAGTTAATTAATTCTAAAAGTTGCAGTCAAAACACATCTCGGTCGAAGATTTGTTGACCGAGAGTCCTACTCAGTCGAGGGTTTGTCGACCGATAGACTGTCTGGAGAAAATGTATGCAACGTTCATCTCCAACTATCAACTACCTTGTCTGCTATGTTTAACGGCTACTTGGGTCTTTCTCGGTCGAGAAGTTTGTCGACCGAGAGTGTCTCGATCGAGGATTTTGTCGACCGAGATTGACCTTGTTTCAATGTTTTAATTAAAGTGCTAAGTATGTGTATGAGTGTGCATGTGTGACATTATTGAAGGGGATGACCTATCTAAGTGTGGTGATTATCTAGGGAAGATCTAATGCTTGATTTAGATGATGTCTAAGTACTTGTACATTATATATTTGTACAAGTTTTATAATTTATTACATTCATGAAATTAACACAATCTAGCCTATAGATCTTCCATAATATTTGTCATCCACCTTATTCCTGCAACACTCAAGTAGCACGTTAGATCAACAAGAATTAAATGTTTGTCATTATCAAAACAAAGGGATTAAATGATGCCCATTTAGACAACATGCACATCTTTAAATATAGTTGGCTGATAAAAGCCATAATTTAGAATTTAATGCTATCTTCTCGGCGCCCAGATGTCCTCCATAGGGGGCCGCATGACATTTCTCTAAGATTGAATGAGCCTTGTTGTGAACCACACAACGACAGTACACACTATCTACACATTTTCTAAAAAGGAGGGGATCATCCCAAAAATTATTGTAGATGTTAGAAAAGAATTTCTTCTTTTGATTGTAAGTCATACCAGGAGGTAACTACTAACAGCTAGGTAATTGCAAAAATTGTCATACCATGGAGTTACTTAGAATGATTCATCTTGATAATATTCATTGATGGGAAGTGGATTGCCTTCTTCAACCCTTAATCAAGAGAGATGATTGGCCACAAGATTGTCACATCCCTTCTTGTCAATCATTTCATGATCAAATTCTTGCAATAGGAGAGCCCATTGAAGGAGGTGTGGTTTAGTGTCTTTCTTTTGCTTGAGATATTTTCTTGCTCCATGATCAGTGTAGATGATCACCTTCCCTCCTAATAGATAAGACCTAAATTTATTGAAGGCGTAGACAATAGCTAAGATCTCATTTTCTATAGTTGTGTAATTCACCTGAGCCTCATCAAGAGTGTTACTCGCATAATATATGACATGGTGCTTATTATCCTTTTTCTATCCTAAAACCACCCCAACATCATAGTCGCTTGTGTCACACATTAATTCAAATGGGAGATCCCTATCTAGTGCATGTATGATAGGTGGTGAGGACATCCATTAGAGTATAAAAAGATTTCACACAATATTCTTCAAAGATAAATGGAGTATCCTTCATGAGTAGTTTGGACAAGGGTTTCATGATTTTAGAAAAGTCCTTAATGAATCGCCGGTAGTATCCTACGTGTCCCAGGAAACTATGAATAGAAGAAACCATTGAAGGTGGTGGTATCTTGGAAATGGCTTCTATCTTGCTCTTTTCTACTTCTATTCCTGCTTCAGATACTTTATGTCCCATGACTATTCCTTCTCGTACCATAAAATGGCACTTTTCCCAGTTGAGAACTAACTACTTCTCTTCACGCCTTTCAAAAGACGATCCATAGATTGAGAAATTGTCCATAAACACCTCCATAATTTCTTCTATTAGGTTTCAAAAAATGGCTGACATGCACCTTTGAAAGGTGGCTGGTGCATTACATAAACCGAAGGGCATGTGGCAAAAGGCATATGTCCCATACAAACTGGTGAATGTGGTCTTCTCCTGGTCATCAGGATGAATAGGCACCTGGTAGAATCCCGAGTACCCATCCAAGTAGCAGAAGTGTGAATGGTGTGCCAATCTCTCTAAAACTTGATGAATAAATGACAGGGGAAAGTGGTCCTTGCATGTAGCTGCATTCAGTAACCTATAGTCGATGCACATACGCCAACCGGTTACTATGCGGGTTGCTAACTCCTTGCCATCAGAATCCTTGACTATTATCATCCCTCCTTTATTGGGTACCACATGCATGGAACTGACCCAATTGTTGTCACTAATGGCATAAATGATACTTGCATCTATGAGTTTGATGATATCCTTGCATATTACCTCTCTCATTTTGTCATTCAACTTTCTCTGTCCCTACACTCACATATTTGCATCTTCTTTAAGATTAATCCTATGTATGCATACTATTGGATTGAGACCCTTGATATCATCTATACATTACCCAAGGGCTTTCTTCCTAGTTCTGAATTCTGAGAGGAGTTGTTTTATTTAGTTAGGAGAGAGTTGTGCATTGATTATTATTGGATTTCTTTTCTCATCATCAAGAAATTCATACTCTAAACCTTCAAGAAGAGGTTTAAGTTCTGGTAGTGGTTTTGAAGTAGAGTCGTCTTTTGGTCCACACTGAAGAGAAACGTATTTTGCTGCTTTGGTAGGCCCTTGAAATTCTTCTTCCTCAGTGGCTGCCAAGTATACCAAGATCCCTTCAACTTTGGGATCTTCAAACGCAAAAGTTGGATTGATTAGAGCTCACATTAAGGGGTCGACTATATCATTGTGTTCTTGAATTTCTACAAATAGCTGGTTGTAATAGTCGACAAAGTAGCTTGTTTCTACCGAGGAGGGGCCCCTCATATGATCGAGTATGTGGAAGTCAATACAGTAATTCCCAACTCTTATCGTGATTAATCCATCTGCAACGTCAATTAACGCTCATGCTGTAGAAAGGAAGGGTCATCTGAAGATCATTGGACATGTGGGGTCTTCCAGTATGTCAATAATGATGACGTCACAAGGAATGAAAAAATTTTCTATCATGATTGGTACATCCTCCACCACTCCGACTGGTTTGGTATAAGATTATCTACTAATTGAATTCTCATATTGGACTTAATAATGTCGGTGAGGCCCAACTTGGCAGCTAAACTATAGTGCATGAGACTGATTCTGACCCCTAGATCTGCAAGACCATATCTTTTTGATGTATCCCCAATGAAGAATGGGATAATGAAGGCACCATGGTCTTTTTGTTTCATCAGCGTATTGGATTGAAAAAAAGAGGACACCGTCTTTCTAAGGCATACCGTCTCAATTTTACCCCTCTTTCTCTTCTTTGTGATGAGATCCTTTAGGAACTTGGCATATGTAGGCATATAATCTATGACATCAAGAAGAGGAATGTCAAGATGAATTTTCTTAATGGTTTCAAGGAACTTGGTGTATATCTTTTTGATTTGTGCCTTAATGAAGCAATGAGGAAAAAGGGATCCAGAAGGGACTTCAATTATTCGAAATGTTGGGATGGTATTGGAAGTCCCCCATGACTTTTTAGACACTGAGACTTCTTCTTTACTGGTGTTAACTTCTTCAAAAATTAGTTTTTCAGGTTGCGACTTAGACGAGGTATTCCCAGAATGAAGTTTGGCCATCTTTGTTGTTTCGTTCTTTGGATTCTATTTAGTGCTAGATGGGAACTGTCCAACTGGTTGTCCAATTGAGGCATATATAGAAGCTAATTGCCGATCAATCATCTAATTGTGGGGTTGTAGATCACTTATCTGATTGTTTACAATGCTCCATGTTGTTGTGTATGAGGTCTATTTTGCTAAAATCTTGGCGGAGCTCCTCTTCCAATGACTTGCCCTCTACCCATCATTTGAGAGGGTTGATTTAATTGAAACAATTTTTCTGCTGCAGAGGTATTTCCATAGGAAAATCCAGGATTATGGGGTCATTTGTAATTCACATAGGACACATTCTCAGTATGAGTGTCCTCCACTTTATGATTGTAAATACAATGATCTATGCCATGAACACCTTCTCCACAAGTGACACACCGCCTCAGTAAATTATCTGGAATGGACTTCCTTTAGATTTTGGACATCAGATCCATCTTATCAAGTTTGTTGTTTAGTTTGTCCAATAGATTTGAATCAATAGAATCACTAATGGTGGACAAGGTTGTTGTAGAACCCCTATCATAGTCGTGCCCTGCTTGGAGAGCGGACATGTTATTAATTATTTCTTTGGTGGTTTTGGCATCATGTCTCATGAAATTGCTGCCATCTGCGCTGCTTAAAGATGTTCTCTTAGTGGAGGTAAGGCTCTCATAGAAAGTAGTGACGATAAACCCATTGTCATAGACATGATGTGGACATACTATCAAGTACTCCTGGTATCTTTCCCATGCATCATGCAGACTTTCAATGGGTTTCTTCCTAAAATCGATAATCTTAAGCTTACACATAATCGTCTTCTCAAATGGATAGAACTTGTTCACAAAGGCTTCAGATAGTTGTTGCCATGAAGTAATGAAATTTTGATAAAGATACCATTGTAGGGTCGTGTCCTTAAGCAAGAAACGGAAACTCTTCATATAGATGGCATCTTGTGGTACTTTGTTCATCTTGAGAGTATTACAGAGGTTTTTAAAGGCATCAATATGATGATAAGGAGTTTCTTTCAACAGAATTTCCCCCAAAAAATTGATTTTGAGTCATGCTGATGAACCCAGGCTTTAACTCAAAGTTTTTTGCTAGTATGCGAGGAAGGACTATATGATCCCTATTATCATTGACATGACCTGTGACCAATGAACAGAGAGAGGGATTTTCTTTAGGAACATTGGTGTCGGGTGGTCCTCGTACTACCATTGGATCGATGAGGAGAATATCTACCTCTGGAAATTCAGCGAGGAACTCCACGATTGGTAAGAGATGATAATCAACTACCTATAAGCAAAGTATTGGACAAATTAGAGTCAAAGAATAGAAACGTAACCAATATTCCAACAAATAGGTAGTAAAAGGATGTGCTAATAATCTTTTTACAAAATTTATAAGCAATGACTAATGCTAAGAAGACCACAATTTCTTAAAGATTAACTGTTGCCTTGTCCCCGAGAATGGCGCCAAAAGCTGATCGCTATTTTTCACCGGTCAAACATGTAAACACGATTGTCCAGTCAAAGATACCATACTTTAAATTTATACCCAACTAGAAGAGACATCCACAACTCAATACAGAGTCTTTGTAGTAGTACGGGGTTAAACACATGGATAAGGAGAATAATAGAATAAGAATGTGAAATCTTGGATTAGTCTAGCCTAACCAAAGAACAAATTTGATGGTGTTTTGGTTAAGGAATGGATTTAATATAATTAAGAAGTAAGTTATGAAAGATCAAAGAAGAAACAAAGATAAATTGAGAAATCAATATAAAAGGGACTTGGATTGGGTTTCACCAATCAAGCCAACCACAACCATATAAAACCTTCACTCCTATTTTATATATGTTCCCTACTTGTTTTACAAACAACCATAAGAAAATATCTATTCCTTCCTTCTCTCGAGATCCATACATATTTCTATCAACGGGGTTCTCTCTCTCAAGGTAATAAAAGAAAGATTAAGGAAAATCCATATGACTTTTGTTATAACAACTCCTCACTCTCATGTATTGTTACTATCCTATACTCCAGATCTAGTTGAAATCATTCTCTCAAATAATATTCCTATCAAATGTTTGAAGAGGGTAGCTAATCATCAATCTACATAATAAAATAAGAGTATAAGAACAAAACTTTTAAGAACATATGCCATAAAATATAAAGATGAATAATTACATGGTTGGGAGGGACTGACAACTACTCCCAACCCAAGTTATGGAGTTTAGCCACGCATGGCTAGAGAAACAAATAGAGTACAACTAGGATAAGTCATGATGTAGAAAGGAAAGGAAAAGAATCGATACAAGGGTAGATCGAATAATCAATCTACCAATCTCTCGACTGATCTCACGATGGTCGACAACTTCCTCCTTCCATCTGATCTCGACTTAAAGTAAGAAGGTCCTTAGGATTGGTGATGATGGTGGAATGAAGCCACCAAGGAGCGAGGTCGACAGGCTGGATCGATAGATTTAGATAGGTCGATAGGTCTTGTCCTTCAGCTCTGGAACTTGGGAGGACTTGGTGGAAGCTTATCGACTCTTTGACTCCAAGGATCCAAGATGTGATGAAGTGATGCCCTGGGGGTCTATTTGTAGTCTTTGACTGGAGGCCTATCGAGATAACTTGTCCACGTGGCATGGAGACATACGTCGACAACTATATCGACAAGGGTTCCTTTGATAGGTATTTATCAATCGACAGAGATGTCAATCTCTTCTTGGCATCGACAAAGTCATTCTTTGGTGAGAGTTTGTCAGTCTTGACGTCAACAATGGTGTCTATTGGTGTTGCTAGGATGACTCCTTGACAGGAATCTTCTGGTATTTGAGAGACGTCAACAATGTTGTCGACGTGGCTATCGTTAGGATGATTGGTGGGGGCTATCGAGGATCCATTATTCGACAGGTATGTCGAGGATTGGATCAATATCTTTGGACCGACATGAATCCATTAGTTTTGACGGAGTGTACTGTTGATGTCTCATTGACATGTGTGCGAATTGTACTCTCCTCGACATACATTACTCAACAGATGGCTGTCAAGGTTCTTCAATTCAACAAGTTGGTGCTTGATGAGTCTGTCAAACTTGAGCCGGTAGTCTTTTGTTGACCTTTTTGGTGAAGGCTTATCCTATCGACCAATTGGTCGACTATTTGAAGCAAGGTCTTTTGAACAACTACTCAGACTTCATGAATTTGCATCTAGTTCCTTCAGATATCATCAAAACTTAATCAAAACCTTTCAATTGATCAAAAGATAGCAAAATATTTAGATATAAAATCTAAGGGTTTTTATTTTTTTTTGATCAGTAAGCGTGCCACTATATTCCTTCACAAAAAGAAACTGTACAAAGGGGAGCGAAGCTCAAAGCGTCCTATCTGTGTAGGGATTTGTAATCACTATCTATCCTCCTCCACACAACATTGATGGAGGGGTTAACATTCTCAAAAATGGTTCTATTCCTATCACACCAAATGTGGTATATGATAAGTATGCTAATAAGTTTGCTCCTTTTGTCCGTGAGGTTCATGAGGTCTGAAACGGATGTAGGCCTGAACAGTAGCATAGAGCTCGCTCTATCCCATATGGCTTTCGCAAGGTCACAAGACCAGAAGATATGGTTGGCTGTTTCCATCTGATTCTTACATAAACAGCACCTAGATGCCAGACTGAACCCCTGCTTCTGCAAGTAATCTTCAGTAACCAACCTTCCTTGAAGAATCTTCCAAGCACTCACCTTAATGCGGTTAGGGGCTGGAGAACGCCATAGCCAGCATGCCCATTCCGCCCTGTCCCAATGTTTTCTGCATAGCTGCCAAGCTTTTTTTAAGGAGTAGGACTCAAGACCCTTAAAGTAACATAAGTCTTTTCCTGAGAAATTTAAGGTGTTGCAGCAGATTTTCAGCTCTTCGCATCCTCTGCAGCTCGGTATATCCCAAGAACCATCGACAATAATAGAGCTGACTTTGGCATTGCTGTTAGTTCTCGTTCTAAGCTTCATAGCGTTGGGGTCAGAGACCACCTGCTCCAAGAATTTACCATGTAGCCACGGATCTTTCCACAAGGAAATGTTGCCACCATTGCCTATGGAAAAATGAACCAATGACAAGAAATCATCTCTCACTTTGAGAATAGTACGCCACATCCAGCTGGCGGTCTGTTTGTGAGTACACGTCCACAGGGTTTCCTCTTTAAGGTATTTGCTATGTATCCACCTAACCCATAGCGAGTTCTTCTTGTTTGAGATGTCCCATAGGATTCTAATCATACCTTCCGTGCTCCAATCCTCCACCCTCCTAATGGCGAGACCACCTTCCTGCTTGGGTCTGCAGATATCTTCCCATGCTATCGTATGGAAGTGTCTACAATCCTCCTTGTCACCCCACAAGAAATTACGACATAGTCTTTCAATTTCCTCCATGGTTGCTCGTGGGAGAGGGAATACTCCAGTCCAGAACAGGTGGTATGAGGATAGTGTTGAGACAATCAACTCCAGCCTTCCCGCCATAGAAAGGAACAGGGTCTTCCAAGAGTCCAATTTTGTCTTAATCTTGTCTATAAGAGGACTGCACATAGACTTGGTAAGGCGACCTGCAAAGAGGGGCAAGCCCAAGTATCTTACCGGAAAATCACATTCAACAACATTCATCCCGATACTCAGAGTTTTAGGGGCTGAGCTACTCAAGAATAATTGGCTTTTGCTTGGATTCATTTCCAATCCAGAAATTCTTTTGAACTTCTCCATGCAAGCTTGCAAACCTTTCACACTTACCTCATTTGCTTCTGAGAAGAGAAGGAGGTCATCTGCGAAGATAAGATGGGAAATATTGGTGTCTCCAACTGCCAAGGGGACAACAGAACCTGCTGCCACAGCATCATTAATGATGGTGGACAGACCTTGCATACCGATCACAAAAAGGTAGGGGGCCAAGGGATCGCCTTGTCGTATACCCCTGGAAGCTTGGAAAAGATCTGAAGGAGTGCCATTAATCAGAATTTGGAAGGAGGTCGTGCTAAGACACTCACTAACCCACTGTATCCAGCACTCAGGGAAATTCATACCCTTCATGACTTCAAGGATGTACCCTCTATCGATTGAGTCGTAAGCTTTACTCAGGTTCGCTTTAAGACAGAGCTTCTTCTTTGATGTGGGTTTTCTGAAGTCGTGGACTAACTCATTTGCCAAGAGAATCGCATCTGAGATACGCCTGCCTTTCACGAAGGCACACTGGCTAGTGTCTATCAGAGAAGGCATAATATTCTGCAGTCTATTTGTGAGAATTTTAGCAATCACTTTATAAACAAAGTTGCATAAGGATATAGGCCTCCATTCCCCAATTTTCTGAGGCTGTTTTTTCTTCGGGATCAGTGCTATGTAGGTTTTATTGACCTCTCTTAAGAGTCTCCCCTTTTCAAAGAAGTCTTTGATAGCACGACAGAAATCAGATTTTATAACCTCCCATGAAGTTTTGAAGAAACACGCATTCATACCGTCTGGCCCCGGAGATTTGTCTTCATTTGCATTTTTAACCACTTTGTATATCTCTTCGTCGGTCACCATAGCACATAACCCCTGCAACTGGTGACTTTGGAGCTTTGGCAGATTTTCCCAATTTGTTTTTTCTGTGACCCCCCTTCTATTGAAGAGGTCTTTATAGTGAAGGTCAAAGGCCTGTTTTATCTCCACCTCATTGCTGTTGTGAGTGTCGTTGTGCTCTAAGACTCTAATTTCATTCCTGCTTCTTCGGGATTTCAAGGATGCGTAGAAGAACTTAGTATTAGAGTCGCCATTTTTTAACCAGAAAATTCTTGATTTTTGCCTTACAATGGATTCCTCAATAGTCTTCGCAGCTAGAGCTTCCTCCTTCTTGCGTTTAGCAATTTCCCATAGCAACTGATCATTTGGGTCAGCATCAGATTTAACATGTGCTTCTAGGGCCTCCTTCTCTTTGTTCTTGGCAGAATCAGTGAGATCACCCTTGCTTTCCCAGTTCCACGTTTGAAGGAGACGTTTAGTCCTTTTTAGTTTGAACATGAGCCTATACATAGGCGTGCCAGTGCATTGAACATCCCAGGCCTTCCTCACAATGTCGTGGTAGCCATCCATGGCAGTCCAAGCATTAAAGAACCGGGTAGGATATTTAGCTTTTTGCCTCTCTTCGTCCAGATGGATGACCTGTGCATAGTGATCGCTGTAGATGGTGGGCATGATCTCCAACCAAAGATTGGGCAGTGCCAAATGCACCCGTGTGTTGACAAAGGACCTATCAATTTTGCTACGAGTATTGTTCAGGCCTTCTTGTTGGTTATTCCAAGTGAAGTAGGGTCCATTTGCCTCAATCTCCATTAACTCAGAATCTAGGATACAGCTGTTGAAGTCATTCATAGATCTAGCGGACGGGGCCGATCTCCCCAATCTTTCTTCATTCATTCTAACTGCATTAAAGTCTCCAGTAACGAGCCAAGGTGCCTGCACTGTCGCCTTTATACGGGTGATATCAGACCAGAGATTAACCCTCTTGCTATCTTCGTTGTCAGCATAAATGGCAGTGATTTCCATGTAAAAATCGTCGCAATTCAGGCCGAAATGGATGTGCTGTCTAGATTGTCCCAGCGGGGTAATATTGTAGTCATCCCTCTCCCAGAGAATGAGAATTCGGATTTTATTGCAGCTAGCTGAGTTATCTATCCATCTATAACCCGGCCAAGTGTGAGCAATCACCTTTGCGATCTTTTTCTTTCTTATCTTTACTTCTGTTAGGATGGCTATGTCCACCTTTGCCCTCCTCAGCTCTGCCCAGATCACGTGTTGCTTGTTCCAGTTGGACAAGCCCCGAATGTTCCAGGCACAGATGGTGGGTTTGTCAACCATTGGAGGGGGGGGTTGGCTTGCTGCCAACCACAGCCTCCGAGTTTGGCTCCAGGTTCTCGAGTGACTGGTATCTATTGCTTGCTTCTTTCCCTGTTTTCTCATTGCTTAAAGCATTCTGGCTTCTCGTGCTACGTCTCTTCGGACTTCTGGTCCTGCGGGGCTTCTCGAAACCATCACTGTTAGCAGTAGCACCCACGGCAGTAGTGGTGACTGCTATTGTTGTATCCCCCTGTTCTCCAGCGTCCATCTGCTCTACAACCCTCTGCCTACTGCCTTTAGCATTTTCTCGAACACCCTCCGGGTGAGAGTTCACCCCAGCAGGAGTGGCGGACAAGGGCTTCTCCACAGTAGGCGATGGCGCTTCCACAGCAGGCTGGTCCTTTTTTTCCTTCGACGAACACAAAGCCTTGTCATGTCCAAAGTTCCCACAGTGTGGACATTTCTCAGGCACCCACTCGTACTCAATCTTCACAGAGTACGGGGCCCCTTTATCAGTTCGGAGCTTAATGGTGGTTGGGAAAAGCGAGGAGGCGCTCATCAGCACATTAATCCGCGCATAATCAATTCTGTTGCGTGCCTTCGTCTGCCTATCCAAGCATTGTGGTCTGCCGAGGAAAGAGGCAATGCGAGCCATCATCTTCTCACTCCAAAGCTCCAGCGGAAGGTCCCAGATTTTGGCTCAATCTAAGGGTTTTTATTGCGAAAAAGGCCATATGAAAAGTGAACCAAAATTGATTTTATTAGTGCCTAGACAAAGGAGATCTCCACAGTTTGTCTTCCTAGTGGCATGCATTCCCAGCACACTACCAATAGCACCACCCACAATCCTACATCAACTTCCAATGATCAAGCATCCCAACAACCAACAATAGGTTCTCTCTCCTTATTCCCCTATTGTGGTGCTTCCCGACTACTAGTTTTGCATTCTCTCCCTCATGTTGTGGTGCTTTTAGTGTGATCCTCTTCTTCTCACTCACAAGAAAGAGAATTTTTTAGGTTTTTTGTTCTTCTATAATAAATTGTTGTGCTTTGTCTCTTGATTGGAACTTTTGGAACTATTATGTGGGATTGGAACTTCATTCTGGTTCTTATGTCCGTTCTAGCTGAATTGGTACACTCTTAATGTGACGCTTTGTGATACACAAAGCAAGATTACTCAATACAAAATGCGATCAACCGCTAACCAATGGATCATAGGAAAATACTAGAAATTAAAACCATTTTCATTCAAATTCAAACAACAAGAAGCTTTACATATGATTCCTTTCACATCAATGATTCTTCCCATGCATGCATTAGCCTGTTACAAGGGAACCTTTCCCAAACATAGATATTGTAAGGACCCTGACCTTCCTTTGGGGCTTATCCTGTTTGCTTATCTTAACCCTGGTGCTTAGTTGCTTGCTAATCACCTTTGGTGGTGATTAGGGTTTGTTGGTGCTTTGTTGAGAGTTGGAGGTGCTACTTGCAATTAACCCAAGTTTAGGGTTTGTGAGCAAGTTTGACACCTTGTGAGGTGTTCCTCCCTCTCCTTGCTTCCTCTAGTATTGAGAGGAAGGTTTGGGCTCATTTCTTGAGTTCCTTTGGGCTTGGTTGAGCTTGTTGGGCTTTGTGGTGCCTTGGTCTTTGCTGCTTTGGGACCTTGTGTCGGGCAAGAGCATGCTTGTGTCGACCTAGGTGTGTCGCCCAGGATGTGTGTCACCCTGGTGGTGTGTCGCCCAGGGTTGTGTCGGCCATGGTGTGGGAGGGTGTGTCGCCCATGGACCTTTTGACCTTATTTGACCTCGTTTGTGTCACCACTAGTGGACACTTGGTGCTTGATGCTTGCATGTGGCAATAGCCTTTGACATGTGTTTAAGACATGCTAGAGTGGTGGCATTGCCCATGGACAAGTGTCCCTAGGTGGGCGACACCTTGCTTTGTTCTACCTTGGTTTCTCCTCCATCCCCTTCTATATATGTGTTTCCTTTCCCTTGCTAAGGATCCCTTTAGTTCCTTAGTCTCCCTCTCCCTTGGTGCACGACACCCCCTCTTCTTTTGCAAGCTTGGTGGCCGATCCTTCTTGGAGTCTCCTTCTTCCTCTAGTGGTGGCCGAACCCTAGAGTGCCTTGCTCTCCTTCTTGTGGTGGTGCTTGGAGCTAGGAGCTTGGAGCTTGCTTAAGGTGGGTTACATAACTCCTAACCCTAACTATACTACCTCTTCTATGTTCTTATATGTTGCTTGTGATCATCTCGGCTATGCATGTTGCTAGTTTAGTTTCTTGCTTAGTTGTTTCTTGTTGACCGAACCTATGTTTTAGGGTTTCTTGGTGAGAAATACTCCTTTCTCTCCTTGGTCTAGAGGAGTGAGCTTGAGTGCTAGTAATATGGGCAATACCCCTCTCTCGTTTAAGTTGAGAGGTGAGCTTGTATTCTAGTTGCTTTAGAAACACCCTCCTCTCACCATGGACTTGAAAGGTGAGCTTTATGGTGGTTGTAAACCTGGTTAGGGTTGTTCCTTGTGTTGCCCGATTGGTGATAAGAGATGTGCAAGACCCCTCTCTCTTAGTTTTTGAGAGGTGAGCCATCTCCTTGATCCATTAGGGTTTTGGTGCCTTGTGCTTGACGCTGACGATGACCTTGTGGAGTTGCATCTTGACTGTTATGATCTTGGGGGAGGTGCTGCCCGATATCCCTCTTGATCTTGTGCCTTGGACGACACATGTTGTGGCTATGTCGGGCGTTGCACTTGGTCCCTGCCTTGTGTGTGTGTCGGGCATCACACCTTGACGAGTAACCTGCCCGATACACTTATTCTATGTGATGGTTTGGTATTGTTATGCCTTGTTGTGGAGGAGCGTTGCTAGCTAGTCTGTGGTGGGCGTCACCCTTTGGCCTTAGCTCTGTGTGTGTCGGCTGACAACACGACGCTTGATGGGCGTTGCACGACACCTTAGTGCCCGATACACATGGATGCCTGAGATGCATGGGTGCACGATACCTGACGCACCATTGCACGACGTGCTGTTGCCAGACATGCTCCTTTGATTGAGCTGTGCACCTGGTTGCCCGTTACCAGTGATGTACGACACCGCGTTGCACCTAATACCTTGTGTTGCATGACGCCGCGTTTCCCGACATACCCTCGAGCCCAGATGCACGAAATGATGTTGCCCGTTATGCCCTAGATGCCCGACACCCTTGTGCTTGGCCGATAGGTGCTGGTGTGCCTGGCCGATATGTGCTGGTCTGCTTGACCGTTATGTGTTGGGCGATAGGGGAGAGTATCCTGCCCGATACCACCTTTGGTGAGGATAGTGGACACCTCTAGTGAGGGTCTTGTCCCTCATGGAAATCTATGCGCCAGCTCTGAGGATAGTGGATGCCTCTAGTGAGGGTCTTGTCCCTCATGGAAATCTATGCGCCATCTCTTGTTAGAATCATGTTGGTTTTCGATAGTAAACCTTGGCATGCTTGATGGTAATTGTGATAGTAGGTTACACCTATGTATATTACCATGATATTACCTGTGTGTGTAATCATCTTAATGATATGAATAATGCTGAGATAATGGTAAGCATATAAGATGCTTTGCACAAACTGTATCTATGGTCACAGGTTGAGGCATGAATGATAAAGCACCTAATCATCAATGTTGCCCTATATCAATAATATGATCTTTCTGTTAATCCATGATGATTGTACTAACCATGCAGGTGATGCATAGCCAAGTAAATGGCTATGAGGTATATATATATGATGAGTAACATTGCTTTGATAGTTACTCTTGACGATGAGATGACATACAATATGTGTTTTGGTCTGAGGACCTAAGATTGGCTAAAGTGCCTAAGTTGATAAGAATGCCTTGAGAGGTAGTAGCACTATGTGATAAGGGATTGAGATCCCATGGCAATGTGATAATCCTTGAGATGGATTTGGATGATTGGCAAGAGGCCAAGTGGTAACATGTAATGTTGAATCCTTGTGATGGATCAGGACGATGTTAATTACAATAAAAGCATGTTATTGAGTTTAATGTTGTTTATTCTTGTTATAATTGCATGTTATACAACTTAGTTGAATCTTGCAATCCACTTAAAATATACTAATTAATCACAGTGGAACAAATCATGTAGTTTGCCCCGGCCATAGATCCATCATCATCAGGAGATGGTGATGGTGAAACAGGTTGTCCTACGGGTTAACCTGGAAGTGCATATTATTGAATATGTGTGGTTTCTCCTAGCCTAAAATAGAGAGGGAATCGAGTGCAGCTGCGATTGCAGACTCAGGATATATATATATATATATATATATATATATATATATATATATATATATATATATATATATATATGAGCATGGTGAACAGGCCCATGGCTCAGTGTGATAGAGCATGAATGCGTTCATGGCTCAGGGAGCACTGTGAACTGGCCCGTGGCTCAGGTATACTAGCACCGAGACCTGTACCAAGGCGGGCTAGAGGATGGGTAGCCTATGGAGCTGACCCTGTGGCTGAGGCCACTTAAGCACGAGACTGCGGTCCTGCTTGTATTGTACTCGTGCACTGACCATGAGGCAGAGAGGTCATGGAGTCCGGCTCTTCCATTGACCTTGTATGGCACCGGCTTGGGTTTCACAACCGAAGGTTGGATTTGAGCGGTACGGCTCACTTCCTCAGGGCATAATAATACGTAATCCAACCGTATAGTATTTACTACTTAAGGCAAAACACAGAACATTGGTTGAGGCCTTGCTTGCGTAGTTAATCTTGTTATACTTGCAGTTACTTATACGTTCCTAGTATTACTTTGGTAAGATCTTATAATTCTTATCTTGTCAATCATGTTCCATAAAGTGATAATTGGTGATATGCCTTTCGTACATCTGGTATGCCTGATGGTAAGAATAAGTTTCGCTATATAGACTGCTCTTGTCATACCTTTTATTAGTAATCTACTATTTTGCTTTAATCTTCCTTTAGTTTTATAGTTTTGGCGGGGAGTCATGTTTCTCGCTGGGACTGTGTGTCTCACCCTGCTGGTTTATACCCTTTTTAGGTTGTCGAGCTAGACGTGGTGGTGGTCGCGGAGTTGCGGCCGAGCAGCAAGACGAGCAGTAGAAGGCAAGCGATGGATATGCTGCTGTTTTGGTCGTTTTGGAGTAGAGTCATAGAGTCATCCCTGTACTCTCAGGTCCTTGGAAGCATTTTGACGTTATTTCACGATATGTAGCTGATGATGTTTTGTATATCTTGTTGCTAGCCGGATGTGGGCCGTTATGTACATATGAACATGCGATGAACTCATGTGATGGCTTGACAGCTGATCTCCTAAGTTGTGGACACATATCAAGACTTGTATATGTTTATATAACCTATTTTCTTGTAGGACGAGGACCGGAATGTAATAGTTTCTCAGTTTATCTGCTTTCTACAATCAGTTTTAATTAACTTGCGTTTTTGGTAATTTGTGGTTTATGGTGTTTTCCACACGTTTGCACGTAACACCTCGCTGTCTGTGTGATAGTGGGATGTGTTGCCACAAGTTTGGTATCAGAGCTCTAGGTTCGCTGAGTCTACAGGGATTTAGGACTAGGTTGTGTTTGTTCTTGTGAGTTTTCCAGATTTTCTTACAATCATCTTTTGCCCTCAGCGGAAGAAAAGCCAAGATGTCTGGAAACCATGAAGAACATGCTGCCGAGAACAGCGATGCTGCATCAGTTGATGGAGCTATAGGGCAGGCACATGAAGATCGGGTGCCTGAGGTCCCCCAACCTGACCCAACCATTCTTGAACACCCTGCCTACCAGCATCTTATGGGGCAGATGATGGCTACGATGAATCTCATGGTAGAGAGATTGCCAGTGCCTCCGCCGAGAGCACAGGCTCCCCATGGTGAGACATCGGGTATTGGGAAGACCTTTGAGTGGCTTCGCCGAGTCGGAGCTTCAGATTATGCTGGAACGACTGATCCAGCAGATGCAGATCTGTAACTGACAAGTCTTGAGAAGGCTTTCCGGATCCTCGACATCCCCGAAGCGGACAAAGTCAAGCATGCTGTCTACCTTCTGAAGGGTAGTGCTGGTCAGTGGTGGACCATCGAGGAGGAGAAGCGACCTGGTGAGGTGATTGGTTGGGAGTTTTTCTGGCACGAGTTCATCAGCAGATACTTTCCGAAGACGTATCTGGATGAGAAGATCAGTCAGTTTGAGCGCTTGCACCAAGGAACGATGAACATCACCGAGTATGAGGCCAAGTTCATGGATCTGTTGAGATTTTGTCCTCACATGGCGGTGACAGATGAGGAGCAGATCAGACGTTTCAAAAAGGGTATGAGTGCTGAGCTGACGACACCTGTTTCGGTATTGGAGAATCGAGAGCGGTTTGCTACGTTTGTGGAGTCTGTCCGGAGTATCGAATGGTCAGTTAGGGATAAAAGAGAATCCATGTCTAGGAAGAGGCCTGCTCAGTTCCCGGGGCAAAGGTTTGGTGGCTTCAAGAAGCCCAAGTTTTCAGCGCCTTCTGTGATGAGAGGTTCCAGTGTACCGTCGCAGTGGTCTCCTAGTAAGGGAAGAGGTTATGTTTCTTCACCATCAAAGGCACACAGTAAAGCATCAGTGGCAGTGATAGGCCCATCTAGGCCATGGTTTGAAGTTAAGACATGCTATATCTGCGGACGGACGGGGCATTTCAAGTCGAATTGCCCAAACAGAGATGTTTAAGTGATGCAGTAGCCGAGGCAAAATCATCAAGGGTCAGATAGATAGCAACCCAGTGGTAGCAGAGGGTGAGGACGTGGTCAAACGTCACAAGAGGGATCGTCTGCTCAAGGAAGCAGAGGATGTGGACAGCAAGCAACAGCTCGATTCTATGCTATGAGTCAGCCGGAGGCGATAGTCAACCCACGAGTGGTGACAGGTCAGATGGAGTTATTTCATTCTGATATGTCTTCTTCTTGCTTTATATCTATTCTGGTTGACCTGGGTGCTACACACTCTTTTATCACCTATAGTATGCTTGAGAACCGTCGTTTACCTATTAGTTGTAAGAAGGATAGCTTGTTGTTAGAAACCCCTCTTGATGGATCCTCGATGCTTCGAGAAGAGTGTCCATCTTGTGTCTTATATTTTTCAGGACACAGTGTACAAGTGGATCTTATACCACTTGATATGCATGGGTTCGATGTGATCCTTGGGATGGATACCTTAGAGAAGTATAAGGTTGTTTTGGACTGTGGTTCCAAGCAAGCTGTGTTTGATGATGGCGGTAGGAAGTGGATCTTCCAAGGAGATAGGAAGATTCTTCCGATGTGTTTGGTGTCAGCTATGGTGGCAGAGAAGTTGCTACGACAAGGATGTAAGGCGTTCTTAGCTCACGTTGTGGATATCAAGGTGAAAGGTTCTAGCCTTGAGGAGGTGTCGATTGTCCGAGAGTTTGCTGATGTGTTTCCAGATGAGTTCCCTGGTGTTCCACCACCCTGAGAGATTGATTTCGAGATCAATCTGGTCCCAGGAACACAACCAGTTGCACAGATACCGTATAGGATGGCTCCAGTAGAGATGGCAGAGCTTAAGAAGCAGTTACAAGAGTTGTTGGAGAAAGGTTTCATCCGACCGAGTACGTCGCCTTGGGGTGCTCCAGTGTTGTTCGTGAAGAAGAAGGACGGATCGATGCGGTTGTGTATAGATTACCGGCAGTTGAACAAGGTCACAATCAAGAACAAGTACCTGTTGCCGATGATAGATGATCTGTTCGATCAGTTGCGTGGTGCTACCGCATTTTCAAAGATCGATCTACATTCTGGATATCATCAATTGAGGATAAAGGTGGATGACATACCAAAGTCAGCTTTTAGGATGAGGTATGGTCACTTCGAGTTTGTGGTTATGCCATTTGGGCTAACCAATGCACCTGCTACTTTCATGGATCTGATGAATCGAGTGTTCTGTCTGTTCCTAGATCAGTTTGTTGTAGTCTTTATAGATGACATCTTGATCTATAGTCGGGATAAGCAAGAGCATGAGCGACATCTTCGACTAGCATTGACTCTTATTCACCAACATCAGTTGTACGCCAAGTTTGGTAAGTGTGAGTTCTGGTTGGAAGAAGTGACTTTCTTGGGTCACGTAATATCTGCAGAAGGAGTAAAGTTGGACCCGAAGAAGGTGGAGTCCGTTGTAGTTTGGGAGCAGCCAAAGACGCCGACAGAAGTTTGTAGTTTCCTAGGTTTAGCAGGATACTACCGGAAGTTTATCAAGGACTTTAGTGCGATTGCGTTGCCGATGACAAAGTTGACTAGAAAGGATGTACCTTTTGTCTGGGATGATCGTTGCCAGCGAGCTTTCCAAAGTTTGAAGGAGAAGCTGACTAGTGCTCCAGTGTTAGTCCTGCCAGAGCCTGGGAAGGGCTATGTTGTTTTCTGTGATGCTTCCAAGAAAGGTTTAGGTTGTGTGCTGATGTAGGAAGATAATGTGGTTTCTTTTGCTTCGCGACAGCTTAAGAAACACGAGGAGAATTATCTGACTCATGATTTGGAGTTGGCAGCAGTGGTTCATGCGTTAAAGATTTGGAGACACTATCTTTACGAGGAAGTGTGTCAGATCTTTACAGATCATAAGAATCTGAAGTACATCTTCTCACAGAGTGAGCTAAACATGCGACAACGCCGGTGGATGGAGTTAATCAATGATTATGACTGCACCATCGAGTATCATCCTGGTAAGGCGAATGTGGTAGCTGATGCGCTTAGCAGAAAGTCTTCTTCTTTTTCTTCAAAGAAGGCACAATTGAGTTCCCTGGTATGCCATAGACGAGATATGTTTATTTCCTTGCGGTAGATGAATGTACAGATGGAAGTTTCCTTGTTAGCTGGACTTTTAGCACAAATGTAAGTCAAGCCTACGTTGAGGCAGCATATCAAAGATGCACAGCAAACAGATGATGCAGTACAGTTGATCAGATCAGAGTTTGGCAGTGAGAAGCGTGATGAGTTCCATGAGTCTGAGGATGGACTAGTTTGCTATCAAGGTAGGATGGTGGTCCCCGATGCTGATGATCTAAGGAGGTTAGTGCTCGAGGAAGCACACATGTCGATGTATGCTATGCATCCAGGAGTCACCAAGATGTATCATAATCTGAAAGACTTGTATTGGTGGCCCGACATGAAGAAAGATGTAGATGAGTTTGTGGCTAGGTGTGTGGTATGTCCGCAAGTCAAGGTTGAACATCAGAAGCTGGTAGGTACATTGCAACCGCTGCTGATACCGCAATGGAAATGGGATCATATAACCATGGATTTTGTAGTTGGTCTGCCCAGGACCACAAGGAATCATGATTCCATTTGGGTAATAGTGGACAGATTGACGAAGTCTGCCCATTTCATACATGTGAAGACTACGTATACAGCCGAGAAGCTCACTCGAGTATATGTATATGAGATAGTGCGTTTGCACGGTGTGCCAGCTATGATAGTTTCTGACAGAGGTCCTCAGTTCACAAGTCGTTTCTGGGAACAGTTGCACAAAGCGTTGGGAACGCAGTTGAGGTTCAGTACCGCTTTCCAACCACAGACAGATGGATAATCTGAGAGGACTATTCAGATTCTGGAGGATCTCCTTTGAGCTTGTGTTTTGCAGTTCTTAGGCAGTTGGGACATACATCTCAGTTTGATAGAGTTTGCCTACAACAACAGTTATCAGCGGAGCATTGACATGGCTCCTTATGAGGCCTTATATGGAAGGAAGTGCAGATCTCCGTTGTGTTGGTATGAGTCTGGTGAATATCAGCTTTTGGGTCCTGAGTTAGTACAACAAACAACAGAAAAGATCAAGGTGATACAACAACAGTTGAAAGCGGCACAGGACAGGCAGAAGTTATATGCAGACAATCGCCGATGACCTTTGGAGTTCTAGGTGGGAGACAAAGTGTATCTTAAAGTCTCGCCGTGGAAAGGTGTGCTAAGGTTTGGCCGGAAGGGTAAGCTAGCACCCAGATATATGGGGCCATACCCAGTCATAGCACGTATGTGCAAAGTAGCTTATGAGTTGGAGCTACCGCCAGAGTTGCACATGTTACATCCAGTGTTCCACGTCAGTATGCTGAAGAAAAGTCATCCAGATTCAGGAATAGTGTTACAGACGGTCGAGGTTGAGCTTGATGAAGATGTGACCTATGAGGAAGGTCCTATGGCGATCCTTGATAGGAGAGTTAAGAAGTTGAAGAGGAAGGACCTGGTTCTTGTAAAGGTTCTTTGGCATCATCGTGGCATTGAGGAAGCCATGTGGGAGCTTGAGGAAGAGATGAGGAGGAAGTATCCCTCACTTTTCTCTTTGTATTTTGGGGACGAAATCCCTTTGTAGGGGGTTAGCTTGTAAGGACCCTGACCTCCATTTGGGGCTTATCCTGTTTGCTTAGCTTAACCCTGGTGCTTAGTTGTTTGCTAATCACCTTTGGTGGTGATTAGGGTTTTTTGGTGCTTTGTTGAGAGTTGGAGGTGCTACTTGCAATTAACCCAAGTTTAGGGTTTGTGAGCAAGTTTGCCACCTTGTGAGGTGTTCCTCCCTCTCCTTGCTTCCTCTAGTATTGAGAGGAAGGTTTGGGCTCGTTGCTTGAGTTCCTTTGGGCTTGGTTGAGCTTGTTGGGCTTTGTGGTGCCTTGGTCTTTGCTGCTTTGGGACCTTGTGTCGGGCAAGAGCATGCTTGTGTCATCCTAGGTGTGTCTCCCAGGATGTGTGTCGCCCTGGTGGTGAGTCTCCCAGGGTTGTGTCGGCCATGGTGGGGGTGTGTCGGCCATGGTGTGGGAGGGTGTGTCGCCCATGGACCCTTTGACCTTCTTTGACCTCATTTGTGTCACCACTAGTGGACACTTGAAGCTTGATGCTTGCATGTGGAAATAGCCTTGGACATGTGTTTAAGACATGCTAGAGTGGTGGCATTGCCCATGGACAAGTGTCCCTAGGTGGGTGACACCTTGCTTTGTTCTACCTTGGTTTCTCCTCCATCCCCTTCTATATATGCGTTTCCTTTCCCTTTCTAAGGATCCCTTTAGTTCCTTAGTCTCCCTCTCCCTTGGTGCACAACACCCCCTCTTCTTTTGCAAGCTTGGTGGTCGATCCTTCTTGGAGTCTCCTTCTTCCTCTAGTGGTGGACGAACCCTAGAGTGCCTTTCTCTCCTTCTTGTGGTGGTGCTTGGAGCTAGGAGCTTGGAGTTTGCTTAAGGCGGGTTACATAACTCCTAACCCTAACTATACTACCTCTTCTATGTTCTTATATGTTGCTTGTAATCATCTCGACTATGCATGTTGCTAGTTTAGTTTCTTGCTTAGTTGTTTCTTGTTGTCCGAACCTATGTTTTAGGGTTTCTTGGTGAGTAACATTCCTTTCTCTCCTTGGTCTAGAGGAGTGAGCTTGAGTGCTAGTAATATGGGCAATACCCCTCTCTCGTTTAAGTTGAGAGGTGAGCTTGTGTTCTAGTTGCTTGAGCAACACCCTCCTCTCACCATGGACTTGAAAGGTGAGCTTTGTGGTGGTTGTAAACCTTGTTAGGGTTGTTCCTTGTGTTTCCCGATTGGTGATAAGAGATGTGCAAGACCCCTCTCTCTTAGTTGTTGAGAGGTGAGCCATCTCCTTGATCCATTAGGGTTTTGGTGCCTTGTGCTTGAGGCTGACGATGACCTTGTGGAGTTGCATCTTGACCATTATGATCTTGGGGGAGGTGCTGCCCGATATCCCTCTTGATCTTGAGCCTTGGAAGACACATGTTGTGGCTATGTCGGGCGTTGCACTTGGTCCCTGCCTTGTGTGTGTGTCGGGCATCACACCTTGACGAGTAACCTGCCCGATACACTTAGTCTATGTGATGGTTTGGTATCATTATGCCTTGTTGTGGAGGAGCGTTGCTAGCTAGTCTGTGGTGGGCGTCACCCTTTGGCCTTAGCTCTGTGTGTGTCAGCCGACAACACGACGCTAGATGGGCATTGTAAGACACCTTAGTGCCCGATACACATGGATGCCCGAGATGCATGGGTGCACAATACCTGACACACTATTGCACGACGCGCCGTTGCCAGACATGCTCCTTTGATTGAGATGTGCGCCTGGTTGCCCGTTACCAGTGGTGCACGACACCGCGTTGCACCTGATACCATGTGTTGCATGACGTCGCGTTGCCCGACATACCCTCGAGCCCAGATGCACGATATGATGTTGCCCGTTATGCCCTGGATTCCCGAAACCCTTGTGCTTGGCCGATAGGTGCTGGTGTGCCTGGCCGATATGTGCTGGTCTGCTTGACCGTTATGTGTTGGGTGATAGGGGAGAGTACCCTGCCCGATACCACCTTTGGTGAGGATAGTGGACGCCTCTAGTGAGGGTCTTGTCCCTCATGGAAATCTATGCGCCAGCTCTTCTTAATGAATCACGTTGGTTTTCGATAGTAAACCTTGGCATGATTGATGGTAATTGTGATAGTAGGTTACACCTATGTATCTTACCATGATATTACTTGTGTGTGTGTAATCATCTTAATGATATGAATAACACTGAGATAATGGTAAGCATATAAGATGCTTTGCATAAACTGTATCTATGGTCATAGGTTGAGGCATGAATGATAAAACACCTAATCATCAATGTTGCCTATATCAATAATATGATCTTTCTGTTAATCCATGATGATTGTACTAACCATGCAGGTGATGCATAGCCAGGTAAATGGATATGAGGTGTATATATATGATCTAACATTGCTTTGATAGTTACTCTTGATGATGAGATGACATACATGATGTGTTTTGGTATGAGGACCTAAGATTGGCTAAAGTGCCTAAGTTGATAAGAATGCCTTGAGAGGCAGTAGCACTATGTGATAAGGGATTGAGATCCCATGGAAATGTGATAATCCTTGAGATGGATCTGGATGATTGGCAAGAGGCCAAGTGGTAACATGTAATGTTGAATCCTTGTGATGGATCAAGATGATGTTAATTACAATAAAAGCATGTTATTGAGTTTCATGTTGTTTATTCTTGTTATAATTGCATGTTATACAACTTGGTTGAATCTTGCAATCCACTTAAAATATACTAATTAATCACAGTGGAACAAATCATGTAGTTTGCCCTGGCCATAGATCCATCATCGTCAGGAGCTGGTGATGGTGAAATAGGTTCTCCTGCGAGTTAACATGGAAGAACATATTATTGAATATGTGTGGTTTCTCCTATCCTAAAATAGAGAGGGAATCGAGTGCAGCTGCGGTTGCAAACTTGATATATATATATATATATATATATATATATATATATATATATATATATATATGAGCATGGTGAACATGCCCATGGCTCAGTGTGATAGAGCATGAATGCGTTCATGGCTCAGGGAGCACGGTGAACTGGCCCGTGGCTCAGGTATACTAGCGTCGAGACCTGTACCAAGGCAGGCTAGAGGATGGGTAGCCTATGGAGCTGACCCTGTGGCTGAGGCCACTTAAGCATGAGACTGCGGTCCTGCTTGTGTTGTACTCGTACACTGACCACGAGGTGGAGAGGTCGTGGAGTCTGGCTCTTCCATTGACCTTGTATGACAACGGCTTGGGTTTCACAACTGAAGGTTGGATTTGAGTGGTTGTGCTCACTTCCTCAGGGCATAATAATACATAATCCAGCCGTATAGTATTTACTACTTAAGGCAAAACATGGAACATTGGTTGAGGCCTTGCTTACGTAGTTAATCTTGTTATACTTGCAGTTACTTATACGTTCCTGGTATTAATTTGGTAAGATCTTATAATTCTTATCTTGTCAATCATGTTCCATAAAGAGATAATTGGTGATATGCCTTTCGTACATCTGGTATGCCTGATGGTAAGAATACGTTTTGCTATATATACTGCTCTTGTCATACCTTTTATCAGTAATCTGCTGTTTTTGCTTTAATCTTCCTTTGGTTTTATAGTTTTGGCGGGGAGTTATGTTTCTTACTGGGACTGTGTGTCTCACCCCACTGGTTTATACCCTTTTTAGGTGGTCGAGCTAGACGTGGTGGTGGTCGCGGAGTTGCGGCCGAGCAACAAGATGAGCAGTACAAGGCAAGCGATGGATATGCTGCTGTTTTGGTCATTTTGGAGTAGAGTCTTCGAGTCATCCCTGTACTCTCAGGTCCTTGGAAGCATTTTGACATTGTTTCACGATATGTAGCTGATGATGTTTTGTATATCTTGTTGGTGGCCGGATGTGGGCCATTATGTACATATGAACAGGCGATGAACTCATGTGATGGCTTGACAGCTGATCTCCTAAGCTGTGGACACGCATCAAGACTTGTATATGTTTATATAACATGTTTTCTTGTAGGACGAGGACCGGAATGTAATAGTTTCTCAGTTTATCTGCTTTCTGCAATCAGTTTTAATTAACCCATGTTTTTGGTAATTTGTGGTTTATGGTGTTTTCCGCATGTTTTCGCGTAACACCTCACTGTCTGTGTGATAGTGGGATGTGTTGCCACAGATACATACATATCCACATATGTCCATACATAAAATATTACACAAGCCAAAAATGTATTGGAACACGTCAATAAAATGCATCCAACAACCATCCCAAAGACTTGAGTGTACACGGACGACTCTAGGACTCTAACAATAAAAGAACCACAAGCAACACTTCCAACCTTGTCAGCTACTATCCTTCTTGCTGTTGCTCAACCTCTGCTGCATAATCTCTGCCTCCTCGTGCACATCCACCTATAAGGATGCGTGAAACCCACAAGGTGAGATTCCAAATCTCAGCGGGAGATCTAACTCTCCACCAACACTATTAATAGCACATTATAGGTGATTAAAGTGAAACAGTAAAGCTATGACCATGGTAAGCAGGTAAATCATTACTAACAGAATAAATTATTACTACTAGATTATGAAACATCTTAACATTATAAAAGGAATATGAAGAACTTGTATATTCCCCACCAACTATAATGTATAAAAGAAAGCAAGACCTCATCCAATGTTTCCATATTTGCTCTTATACAAGTATGCTACATTACTGATTACATATTTTATTTATGCTCCGAGGATTTGAGTCGTACAACCGAAATTCCACCGACCACTACTAAGTTGAAATTGGTGCCATACAAGGTCTAGTGGAAGAGCTAAAATCCATTACCTCACCCCCTCGATCAGTACGAGTGAACCTATAGTGACATCATCACTCATACTCCTACCGGTGACACATAGTCCAACCATACAAACCTAGCTCACCTTGGTACAGGTCACAACGCTAGTGAAACTAAACTATAGCCCACAGTCGCACTCCTGCTAGGGTATGGCCCACAACCAATTCTATTTCACAATCACTAAGCTATGGCCCGAAGCCGTACTCCTCCCAGGGTATGGCCCACAACCAATCCTGTATCAAATAACCTAGACGTAAGGAGATATTCGTCCTCACCCCTGCATATTAAAAAATATGCACTCTGAGTTAAACTCCTTTCACCATTCAGTAAATGCTAACACTGAATGGATCTATGGCATAGGGCAAAGCTACATGGTTAGATTCCACTGTATTAGTTAGGTCATTTAAGTGTCCTTTAACATCAATCAAGTTATAAAGTATTAAACCATAACAAATTCTACAAAGATAAGGGCATATCATCCTTCCCGCAAACACATAGGGTGTGAACTTATCACATTTTTTTGGGTGTGAACTTATCACATTTTCACCACATGACGCATGTATTATTTCCATTCATAGAATCATCAACAAAGCTACATGCCATGGGATATCAATCCCTCAATTTTATCAGTAGGAAACATAGTCTTATGTTAGAAAAATAACCATTATTAGGTCATAAGGCCCAACCTCTATATTCATGTATCACCCACATAATCAGCATGCCACACAAGGCATATTCAATTCTTGTCTCACATCGTAGCCATCATAGAGCACACTAGCTATGATAATCAATTCCACAACACCTACATGGTTAGAAGATCACAATCAAGAGAGAGATAATCACATAACAACATATCCAACCATGGTAAAGGTATAAGGAAGACTTATTTGCTTTTAGGGTTAAGAGTTTCCACTTTTGCCGATTAGGATTCACGAGGTTGAGGTCAATCAACCACCCTAGAACCACCACCCTCCACCATCATGGAGTGTGTTAAAAAAAGCAACATCATTAGGGAAGATTGGAGATCATACACAACAATATAACACATGTGTATACATGGTTAATGTTATATGTTCATACATGTTTCACAACCACATACTATCACCACATGTTAACCTCTTACGCTCATGGGTCACGGCCACCCTCCTTAGTATGTCGTGACCGCAGCATACTCCATGGTACCTCGACCTTTACTCTCACACCATGTCACGACCCTCTTCTTCATGTCACGCCCGTGACATTAGGGTTATGGTTTCACTCCACCCTTCAACCATCATGTCACGACCAAGGTCCTCAAGCACCTCTATGTCGCGACCGCGGTGCCTAATCACCAACATGTCGCGAGCACCACTCCAAGGACTGTCTCCACCAAGCCAAGGCAAGAAGCTAGGGGTTTCAAGGCTGCTAGGCTCCAAAGGTCTCAACCCAACGTCACTAGGTCAAACACCACCATCAGTAGAGACACCTCGACCAAAGCCAACTAGGTCATGGCCATCCCAAAGGGGCTATTTCATGACCACGATGCCCATGCCCATGCCTCGACCACCAAAACTCCTAGGTTGCAACTATGCCAAGGGGTAAACACCTAAGTCACCAAAACAAGTCCAAAACTAGGCAAGAACCATGCTTACTAGGGATGGGGACTCAAACAAATTGATCTCCACAAGCCCTAAGGCAAATGTCCAAGAAAAGCATGACTAAAGGAAGAGAAACCAAAGTCAAGATGGCCAAAACCAAAAATAGCCTCTCACTTACTTCTAGGTGTTCAAGCACCAAGCATGGGGGCTAGATCAAGGGTCAAACATGGGGAAAGAGACTCCATATCATTATCTCTACCCAAAACTAATACAAAAAGGTTAGGGTTTTGGGTTGCTCCCAAACCAAGCCTGATAACTCTTTCCAACAAATTCTAGGGTTAAGCTTCATATGCTAACATGATAGAGGAACATCTTAGAGAGAAATAGCAACACTACATATCAAGAAGTGCAATAATAGAGAATATTTTGTGTTATATAACCCACCTTAAGAAGATCACCACCAAAGCTCCAAGATCCAAGATCAAGATATTCCAAGCACACATGATCCAAGGGTAGAAGAATCTCCACCAAAATCTCTACTCTCATCCACAAAAGCACCTCAAGAAGAGAGAAACACCAAGGTCAAAGGATAGCTCAAGAGGAGAGAGGAAAACCTCAAAACCGAACCAAAGAAAGAAGGGAGAAAAGAGAAAAGAAACTCTCTTGCTCACACACAAGGGTGTTACCTTGGCAACACATGGCCCAAGGCTAAGAAAAAGGAAGAAGATAGGGTAGGATATTTGAAGGAATACCAAAGAAAGAAGATAAAGAACTCACCAGAGCTAGAGATGGCCAGGGATCACTAATATCACCCCATGCAAGAAATGAGCTACCTCCAAGGCTCCAAGAACACACCTTCTTGTTCCACTAAACTCAAAGGGCGATCAAAAGAGAAGGGAGGAAGAAGATGACTGAAAAGAACCACTTGCACGAAGAGAAGAGGGTTCATATAGCGAAGGAGGAGGGGGTTAAGGCAAAGGATGAGGTGTCAACAAGATAGAGCTATGAAGGAACTCTTGTCCAATAAAAGAGCCAACATGCAACCACATGCAACCACATAAGGTCCGCATACAAGAGATGGTGATACTCCCTAGGTAAGATGTAACACCCCTGACCTGGGTTATACCTTAACCCTAGGTGTTTTGATTAAGAAAGATGATTAAATGCTTAATCTCATCTTGTGAAAGGTAATTATGGTTCAAGAGGAACTTATATTATAATTCTTATCCTTTTTGAACATTGTTGAAATCAATGTTTTGCCTGTTTTGGAATAAAGTGCAAATTACCCAAGTTGAGGGGTTTAAGTGCAAATTGTGCATGATAATATGTTCCTCATGTGTTGAAGCATCATTATAGTAAATATGATGCTGAGGTATGGCTTATGGAAGCCTAAATACCAAGAAAGAGCTGATAAAGCAATGTATGTGCATGAAAACCTAGTTTTGGTGTAATGTGCAATTTACCCAAAACCCAGGGTGTAATATGTAAATTACCACTTCAATAAGGTCCCTAATGTTTCTTGGCATCAAGTAGAGAAAATAAAATGAGAGGGGCGCCTCATTTGAATTAAGTTGGAGGAGAGAGAATCTTGATATTAAAATAATCAAGATTTAATCCTAATTGAAACCCTAATTCTATTTAGTGTAAAAACAAATATAATAATTGAAGGGCCTTCAACCAAAAACGAGATGGTTGAATTTTCTCAAGTGTGAACACATTTGTGACTTTGCTAGGCCACGAAAATATCTCAAGCAAGTGGATAACCCACTCACCATTATTATAAAGAAAAGCAATATCCACTCAAATTGGAATATTATTATAATATGATCTAAGGTGCTTAATTTTCTTTTCTTTAAATTGATGGATAATGAAGAGGAATAAGAGGCAATGAAGATAGCCTCGTCCTTAAGGATTTTGAGGGGAATTTGAGGGGGAAGAGGCGGCCATATTTTTGGAATTTAATGCATTTTAATAATGCATTTTCTCTCTCATCAAGTTTCTTATAAAAGTACCTTTACCAAGCCAAAACAAAGGCTATTTCGGATTCTTTTCTTTACCCTTGCTTGGAAAACGACTAAGGAGCTGTGGAGGAGCAGGAGGACGACCCCAACCTGTTGGTAAGGTCCTTGACCTTCGTTCTCCTTGATTCCATGGTGGAAATAAAAAATAAATCATTGATTTCTTCTTATTTGGATCTCCTCTTCAACCCTAGCCAACTTTTTCATCCAAAAGCTTGAGGACGAGCTTAGGGGGAGTTGCTAGAGCTTCATCCACCATTAATGGCGTGAGATTGAAGCTTTGGAGCTCAATTGGAGGCGGGTTTTATAACTCAAACCCTTAATCATTGCTATTGCATCAATCAATTATGCTTTGTTGATTGTTTTCTTCAATTTGATACATACTTGTTTCCTTGCTGCAATTTCCATCAAGAACAGTTGCTGTTCTTGGTTTTTCGAAGGAAGGGGATGATGACATCATCCTATATGCGTATACAAAGAAAAGTACCAAGCCAAATGGTCTTGATATCTATTCCAAATCGTTTTAAATTGATTGGCTATGCAGTTTCAGAAAACTGTTTTAGGGAAAACGGTTTCAAGACCGTTTTATATGGTTGAACAAGCGTTGACCGTTTGGGAATCTTGTTCCTAATTATGTAGGATAATGACCCTCCAAATTTTAGGGGTTAACTCCAAAGGAATCGTGAGTTGAAGGCCAATCAATTAGATAAATCGAATTGAATTAAATGCTGATTTTCAACCCGATCAACTTGACCTGTTTGGGAAAACGGTTTCAAGACCATTTGAGTGTGTTGACCAAGCATTTACCGTTTAGTATTCCTGTTTATAATGATGTTGGTTAATGACCCTCCAAATTTGAGTGATTAACTCCCAAGGAATCGTGAGTTGAAGCCTAATCAATTAGGGAAACCTAATTGAATTAAGTGCTGATTTTCAATCTGATTTAATTGACCTTTTTGAGTAAACGGTCTCAAGACCGTTTGAATGCATTTACCAAGGGTTGAATTTTTGGGATTACTGTTCCTAATGATGTGGTATAATGACTCACCAAATTTGAGGGATTAACTCCCAAGGAATCGTGAGTTGAAGGCTATTCAATTAAGCAAACCCTAATTGTTTATGGAAGCAATAACTCAGTATACTATGTCAAACATAGTTG
Organism: Alisma plantago-aquatica; assembly: GCA_963693085.1. Classification (NCBI taxonomy): domain Eukaryota; kingdom Viridiplantae; phylum Streptophyta; class Magnoliopsida; order Alismatales; family Alismataceae; genus Alisma; species Alisma plantago-aquatica. The sequence goes on from OY856412.1 coordinate 1,330,488,822, forward strand.
TTTGTATTTGATCATATGGTTGATGTAACCAAATCAAGTGGAGAGAATGATAGAAATGAATTCATACATGAGTATGATTCATATGGTGATTTAGGGTAGGATCCTTAGTAAAGAGATCAAGAAACCCTAATTGAGAAGGTTAACGAACCCTAACCCTGATTTAGGGAAATTTTGAGTAAAACCCTAATCTAGGGTAATAGTGTAACCCTAATTAAGGGTAATAGTGTAACCCTAATTAAGGGTAATGACTTGGGTAACTCTAATTTAAGGTAATGAAATACCAAACCCTAATTAGAGGAATAATGAATCCCTAATTTATGGGTAATTGAATGAAACCCTAATTGGGATGATTAGTGAAACCCTAATTGAGGGTGATTCCCTGAGAAACTCTAATTGAGGATGATTCCATGTGAAACCCTAATTGAGGGAGATGTCATATGAAACCTTAAACCTAACACAGAGTAAAGCTATGTAAAACCCTAAATTTGGGCTATAGTGCATGGAATTCTAATCATGGGCAATATGATGATAAATCATAACCCTAATGTCTGGGTAATGATATGAGTAAACCTTAATGATGAAATAATGAGTAATACCCTATAATGATGAAATATCTTAAGTGGTTGACTATAGGCAACCTTATAACAAGCAATGCCTTAATTTGAGATGAGTCCATATCATTGAAGATAGTTGGACAATCCTTGTGTGTGATCTATGCACATCATGGTAAAGGTGATAGGTTGGTGGATGAAAGTATTAAGATGTGAAATTGCTTATTATAAGATAAGTTAATAAACTCATGTAAGATAGAAGTGATGAGGGAAGTGATACATTGAGACATGATAGATATCACATTTAGCATTTCAGGGTTGATATACCTTGATGCATCTCAAATCCAATATTTTTAGATAAGATACACAAGGAGAGTGTTATGTAAATTGTCACAATGAAATGTAATGAGTTTAACATACTTGATAAGTAAGCTAAAATGAGTATGATGTAATCATACCATGATAATGATGAGAGATAAACTCATACCTTGTGTTGATGATCATTTAATGATAAATGATAAAAATATTAAATACTTGGAATGTCGATGGATGCTCCTAGATGTATGGAACAATATATTAGGGTTGTATTGATAAAATAAATATGAAACCCTAATTGATGTGAATAGTAAACCCTAACCCTGTGGAGGAAATAGTGGTGTTACTATTATATTACATGAGTTAATATTTTATTGTTGCCTAGTGAGAGGTGACAAGATGTTTAATGGCCTTGTGAGCCATATGGTTAGATGTTACCTGGTAAGAAGTAACAAGATGTTTCATGGGCATGATTGAGCCCTGAATGAGGTGTATTCCTCTTATGTTGATAAGGGTTGATACCCTGTGCTATTGTGAAAAGGATTTATATCCTGTGATAATATGATAATTGGTGTAATCTAATGAATGGCAAGTGAATATTACCATGTGATGAAGAGATGAGAAATTATGTTTCATATGTTTTATATCTTTTCAGGTTTTGATATTTATATGCTTGCTAGAAATGAAATAGGGTTTGTATGTCCACTTGTTTGATGCAGCCTTAATTCACCTAATTGGCATAACTAATTAAGTGCAACTCTAATCATGTAGTGCCCTGTGCCGTAGAACCATCTTCAGTGTCAGAACTTGCTGGATGGTGAAACGAGTATTCCTAAGGGAAACTCGGAGCGCATATTGTTGAATATGCGGGGGTGGCAGGTTGAGGATATATATATACTTGTCATCCACAATTGCAGGTTACAGAGGATGGCTATGGTCATGCCTCAAATATTTGATGTGATTGAGGACAGCTGCGGTTGTACCTCGGATTAGAGGGTTTTGTATACCCTGTTTTCTAGTGTCGTAACTTGTACCAAGTACGGACTAGTTGTTATCAGTTGACTATATGTCACTGTTGGCAGTTTGACTGGTATGTCACTGCAGTTTACTCGTACTGACCGAGGGGAAGAGATCTTAGGATGCCGGTACTCCTAGATCTTGTACGGAACCGAATAGCCCTTCGCAGGGGTCGGTTGGACTTTGAATGGTACGATTCAAATTCCCCAGGGCATAATAAAAGATGTAATACAGCCGTATAGCATATCTGTTTAGGGTTATACATGACGCTTCACATTGAATGGAAACCCATGTTTGTTCTCTTTACATAAAGATGATGCTTAGTGCAACTAAGAGATAGTAATTATACTTATGTTGTGGATATGCATAAGACTGTAATTGTGTACATACAATGGTCATGCTTATGTTGATATCTTACTGCTACTGTTGATTATAATCATGATGCTAGATATCTCATGTTGATAGTTATGTTTCACATGCTATCCATGCCTCTATAATTAGAAATACCTGACAGAGGCTTAATGCCTGTAATTAGGTTTGGTTAAAGTCCAATGCCTGGATGTGTAATCAGGATTGGTATAGTCCAATGCCTGAAACATTTATACATGATTGATATAGTTTAATGCTTGAATAATACATGATGATTTATATAATCACATGTCTGGCATAAGTGAATACTTGTTTAGCAGATTGGCTAAGGCCAACAAATAGAAACAAGAATGAATCATGGGTGACACATCAGAATAATGAATGACATGAGCAAAGCTTGAGATGTTGAAAATGTATGGTAGATGAATGTTATACATGTTCTTTCTATTTCTTATAAAGAGAATAGATGAATTACTGTTCAATCATAGATATGTTTAATACTTTAAAAGATGAGAATGATCTAAACTGCTTATCCTCTGCTCAGTTTTATATGAATTAAACTACAATAATGATGTTTCTGGCGGAGAGTTATATCTCTCGCTGGGGCAATTTTCAATTGTCTCACCCCCGTGGGAACCAACATTTTTAGGTGAACGAGTGTGAAAGAGACTGATAATATCTTTCGGATGAAGAACATCAGCAGCTACAAGGACAACAGTGACAACTCAGGTTGAGTGTGCTGTCTATCGTGTTTGGTAGATAGAAGTCCTATGTGTCGTCTCTGTACTCTCAGGTCCTCGGAGTTAGTACTTAGTGCTTTTAATGTATCATTTTGAGATTTTGGCTTGATGCCTCGAGGTTATTATGTTGTCTGTGTTTAGCTTTTAGCAAGGCAGTTGATGTTGTAACCCTTGAAAAGAGATGGTATAAGATATATACTTATGAACCATGATGTAAATGTAATACATTGGTTCTTGTTGAAAGAGTTTTCCTATGATTGGGTCTCTTTGAAAAAGGTTTTAAATTTTTAGTGATTTTCTATAATCCGCTGCTTAGTGAACGCTTCCGCATTAGTTAATTATGTTTTTGTTAGTTGGATGCTACAATTAAGTGGTATCAGAGCTCTAGGTTCGCTGAGTCTACAGAGACATAGGACTAAGGTAGTAGAGTCTGTTCTGGTATCATCTAGTGTATCTGATAATGTCTTCTGCTCATATAAGAGAAGAAGAACTTAAAGATGACTGGGTCACATGAGGAGATTGCTGCTGAGAGCAGCAATATTGCACCAAGAAGAGGTGCATGGGAGCAGACAAGACAGAGACAATTGCCTAAGAGTCTCCTAGTTGATCCATTTATGATAAGAAAATCTTTCTTTAAGTATTACTGTTGGGTAGATTAGAGCAATAGTAATGCATATAGTGGACTGGATACTAGCTTTACGATCTAGGTTATCAGTCCTTAATACAGAAGTTTGAGCTTTAAAAGAGTTCCTAAATGACTTAGTCATGTTGGAACATGGGAAAGTCATGTGTGTATAATGATATTAAAAGTGAGGAATATGATCGCAAATAAAGTGCATACTACCTAATCTCAGTATTTATATACCCTGGCCAGGTATACAACTATTGATGATAAAGTGAGTATGGAAACTCTTAGATTGTAATCTCTCTGATTGCCCTGATCAAGCAGTCATTCTGATACAATCTAATGAGTATCATGAAATCAGAAATATGGAATGAATAAATGTGTGATATACTAAGTATAAGAAAGAGAAGTCTGAGATAATCTCAAATGAGCATGTTGTATGAGGAACTAAAAGTGTACTCCTCATAAGATAAGGATAAGAATAAGGGAAATGAAACCTGTTCAATAATGATGTAAGTATAATAAATGTATTTTCCCTAACGAAGAAATGGGAAATATGATGAGATCATGAGATGATCATAAACATGCTAAATGGATAATGTCATGTAATCATCCTTATAATTCCTATGCTAAAGGCAAGGAACCTAGGAAGAGCTAAAGAGTAAATGATTCATGAATAGTTGAAAATACATAAATTAATAAGAGGAATATGAATCCTTGTTTTCTTTCCTTTCAGGGACATGACCATCAAGTGGGTCTTAGGACACTTGATGTGCATAAGATAAATGTGTTCATGTGATGGATACTTAGAAAAGTATCAGTTATCTTGGACTTTGGTCCCAAGATGAGGACATATGAAACACATAATGTTCCAAGATGAAAGGAAGAGATATATATGATGTGTTTCCAACACATGTGATAGATATCAAGGTGAAAGATTATGGTATCTGAGAGATATCAGATGGGTTAGGTTGGCTACCTGGATTGGTCAACTGTGAAATTAGTCTGATTATAATAATATGAACATCATATGTTAGGGGTTTATGCTCTGCATAAACATGATACTAATAAAGAATGTATGATGCTTCTCTGAATAAGAAAAGTGTTATTTGACACAAAGTTGACTCTATAGTCAATGATGAGGGACAGTGGGGCATGTGCCTTGTGTGTTGATTCTATGAGAATTTTGTATGGAAACACTTGGTGCTGATCAAAGTTTTATGGTGTATCTATAATAAGGAGATGATATGTGAAGACTAGATAGTATGATGAATAATATACATTTGTCTTCCTTTATCTGGATTTCGAGGACGAAATCCTTGTTAGGGGTTTATAAATTGTAACACCCCTGACCTGGGTTATACCTTAACCCTAGGTGTTTTGATTAAGAAAGATGATTAAATGCTTAATCTCATCTTGTGAAAGGTAATTATGGTTCAAGAGGAACTTATATTATAATTCTTATCCTTTTTGAACATTGTTGAAATCAATGTTTTGCCTGTTTTGGACTAAAGTGCAAATTACCCAAGTTGAGGGGTTTAAGTGCAAATTGTGCATGATAATATGTTCCTCATGTGTTGAAGCATCATTATAGTAAATATGATGCTGAGGTATGGCTTATGGAAGCCTAAATACCAAGAAAGAGCTGATAAAGCAATGTATGTGCATGAAAACCTAGTTTTGGTGTAATGTGCAATTTACCCAAAACCCAGGGTGTAATATGTAAATTACCACTTCAATAAGGTCCCTAATGTTTCTTGGCATCAAGTAGAGAAAATAAAATGAGAGGGGCGCCTCATTTGAATTAAGTTGGAGGAGAGAGAATCTTGATATTAAAATAATCAAGATTTAATCCTAATTGAAACCCTAATTCTATTTAGTGTAAAAACAAATATAATAATTGAAGGGCCTTCAACCAAAAACGAGATGGTTGAATTTTCTCAAGTGTGAACACATTTGTGACTTTGCTAGGCCACGAAAATATCTCAAGCAAGTGGATAACCCACTCACCATTATTATAAAGAAAAGCAATATCCACTCAAATTGGAATATTATTATAATATGATCTAAGGTGCTTAATTTTCTTTTCTTTAAATTGATGGATAATGAAGAGGAATAAGAGGCAATGAAGATAGCCTCGTCCTTAAGGATTTTGAGGGGAATTTGAGGGGGAAGAGGCGGCCATATTTTTGGAATTTAATGCATTTTAATAATGCATTTTCTCTCTCATCAAGTTTCTTATAAAAGTACCTTTACCAAGCCAAAACAAAGGCTATTTCGGATTCTTTTCTTTACCCTTGCTTGGAAAACGACTAAGGAGCTGTGGAGGAGCAGGAGGACGACCCCAACCTGTTGGTAAGGTCCTTGACCTTCGTTCTCCTTGATTCCATGGTGGAAATAAAAAATAAATCATTGATTTCTTCTTATTTGGATCTCCTCTTCAACCCTAGCCAACTTTTTCATCCAAAAGCTTGAGGACGAGCTTAGGGGGAGTTGCTAGAGCTTCATCCACCATTAATGGCGTGAGATTGAAGCTTTGGAGCTCAATTGGAGGCGGGTTTTATAACTCAAACCCTTAATCATTGCTATTGCATCAATCAATTATGCTTTGTTGATTGTTTTCTTCAATTTGATACATACTTGTTTCCTTGCTGCAATTTCCATCAAGAACAGTTGCTGTTCTTGGTTTTTCGAAGGAAGGGGATGATGACATCATCCTATATGCGTATACAAAGAAAAGTACCAAGCCAAATGGTCTTGATATCTATTCCAAATCGTTTTAAATTGATTGGCTATGCAGTTTCAGAAAACTGTTTTAGGGAAAACGGTTTCAAGACCGTTTGATATGGTTGAACAAGCGTTGACCGTTTGGGAATCTTGTTCCTAATTATGTAGGATAATGACCCTCCAAATTTTAGGGGTTAACTCCAAAGGAATCGTGAGTTGAAGGCCAATCAATTAGATAAATCGAATTGAATTAAATGCTGATTTTCAACCCGATCAACTTGACCTGTTTGGGAAAACGGTTTCAAGACCATTTGAGTGTGTTGACCAAGCATTTACCGTTTAGTATTCCTGTTTATAATGATGCTGGTTAATGACCCTCCAAATTTGAGTGATTAACTCCCAAGGAATCGTGAGTTGAAGCCTAATCAATTAGGGAAACCTAATTGAATTAAGTGCTGATTTTCAATCTGATTTAATTGACCTTTTTGAGTAAACGGTCTCAAGACCGTTTGAATGCATTTACCAAGGGTTGAATTTTTGGGATTACTGTTCCTAATGATGTGGTATAATGACTCACCAAATTTGAGGGATTAACTCCCAAGGAATCGTGAGTTGAAGGCTATTCAATTAAGCAAACCCTAATTGTTTATGGAAGCAATAACTCAGTATACTATGTCAAACATAGTTGTTTGTATTTGATCATATGGTTGATGTAACCAAATCAAGTGGAGAGAATGATAGAAATGAATTCATACATGAGTATGATTCATATGGTGATTTAGGGTAGGATCCTTAGTAAAGAGATCAAGAAACCCTAATTGAGAAGGTTAACGAACCCTAACCCTGATTTAGGGAAATTTTGAGTAAAACCCTAATCTAGGGTAATAGTGTAACCCTAATTAAGGGTAATAGTGTAACCCTAATTAAGGGTAATGACTTGGGTAACTCTAATTTAAGGTAATGAAATACCAAACCCTAATTAGAGGAATAATGAATCCCTAATTTATGGGTAATTGAATGAAACCCTAATTGGGATGATTAGTGAAACCCTAATTGAGGGTGATTCCCTGAGAAACTCTAATTGAGGATGATTCCATGTGAAACCCTAATTGAGGGAGATGTCATATGAAACCTTAAACCTAACACAGAGTAAAGCTATGTAAAACCCTAAATTTGGGCTATAGTGCATGGAATTCTAATCATGGGCAATATGATGATAAATCATAACCCTAATGTCTGGGTAATGATATGAGTAAACCTTAATGATGAAATAATGAGTAATACCCTATAATGATGAAATATCTTAAGTGGTTGACTATAGGCAACCTTATAACAAGCAATGCCTTAATTTGAGATGAGTCCATATCATTGAAGATAGTTGGACAATCCTTGTGTGTGATCTATGCACATCATGGTAAAGGTGATAGGTTGGTGGATGAAAGTATTAAGATGTGAAATTGCTTATTATAAGATAAGTTAATAAACTCATGTAAGATAGAAGTGATGAGGGAAGTGATACATTGAGACATGATAGATATCACATTTAGCATTTCAGGGTTGATATACCTTGATGCATCTCAAATCCAATATTTTTAGATAAGATACACAAGGAGAGTGTTATGTAAATTGTCACAATGAAATGTAATGAGTTTAACATACTTGATAAGTAAGCTAAAATGAGTATGATGTAATCATACCATGATAATGATGAGAGATAAACTCATACCTTGTGTTGATGATCATTTAATGATAAATGATAAAAATATTAAATACTTGGAATGTCGATGGATGCTCCTAGATGTATGGAACAATATATTAGGGTTGTATTGATAAAATAAATATGAAACCCTAATTGATGTGAATAGTAAACCCTAACCCTGTGGAGGAAATAGTGGTGTTACTATTATATTACATGAGTTAATATTTTATTGTTGCCTAGTGAGAGGTGACATGATGTTTAATGGCCTTGTGAGCCATATGGTTAGATGTTACCTGGTAAGAAGTAACAAGATGTTTCATGGGCATGATTGAGCCCTGAATGAGGTGTATTCCTCTTATGTTGATAAGGGTTGATACCCTGTGCTATTGTGAAAAGGATTTATATCCTGTGATAATATGATAATTGGTGTAATCTAATGAATGGCAAGTGAATATTACCATGTGATGAAGAGATGAGAAATTATGTTTCATATGTTTTATATCTTTTCAGGTTTTGATATTTATATGCTTGCTAGAAATGAAATAGGGTTTGTATGTCCACTTGTTTGATGCAGCCTTAATTCACCTAATTGGCATAACTAATTAAGTGCAACTCTAATCATGTAGTGCCCTGTGCCGTAGAACCATCTTCAGTGTCAGAACTTGCTGGATGGTGAAACGAGTATTCCTAAGGGAAACTCGGAGCGCATATTGTTGAATATGCGGGGGTGGCAGGTTGAGGATATATATATACTTGTCATCCACAATTGCAGGTTACAGAGGATGGCTATGGTCATGCCTCAAATATTTGATGTGATTGAGGACAGCTGCGGTTGTACCTCGGATTAGAGGGTTTTGTATACCCTGTTTTCTAGTGTCGTAACTTGTACCAAGTACGGACTAGTTGTTATCAGTTGACTATATGTCACTGTTGGCAGTTTGACTGGTATGTCACTGCAGTTTACTCGTACTGACCGAGGGGAAGAGATCTTAGGATGCCGGTACTCCTAGATCTTGTACGGAACCGAATAGCCCTTCGCAGGGGTCGGTTGGACTTTGAATGGTACGATTCAAATTCCCCAGGGCATAATAAAAGATGTAATACAGCCGTATAGCATATCTGTTTAGGGTTATACATGACGCTTCACATTGAATGGAAACCCATGTTTGTTCTCTTTACATAAAGATGATGCTTAGTGCAACTAAGAGATAGTAATTATACTTATGTTGTGGATATGCATAAGACTGTAATTGTGTACATACAATGGTCATGCTTATGTTGATATCTTACTGCTACTGTTGATTATAATCATGATGCTAGATATCTCATGTTGATAGTTATGTTTCACATGCTATCCATGCCTCTATAATTAGAAATACCTGACAGAGGCTTAATGCCTGTAATTAGGTTTGGTTAAAGTCCAATGCCTGGATGTGTAATCAGGATTGGTATAGTCCAATGCCTGAAACATTTATACATGATTGATATAGTTTAATGCTTGAATAATACATGATGATTTATATAATCACATGTCTGGCATAAGTGAATACTTGTTTAGCAGATTGGCTAAGGCCAACAAATAGAAACAAGAATGAATCATGGGTGACACATCAGAATAATGAATGACATGAGCAAAGCTTGAGATGTTGAAAATGTATGGTAGATGAATGTTATACATGTTCTTTCTATTTCTTATAAAGAGAATAGATGAATTACTGTTCAATCATAGATATGTTTAATACTTTAAAAGATGAGAATGATCTAAACTGCTTATCCTCTGCTCAGTTTTATATGAATTAAACTACAATAATGATGTTTCTGGCGGAGAGTTATATCTCTCGCTGGGGCAATTTTCAATTGTCTCACCCCCGTGGGAACCAACATTTTTAGGTGAACGAGTGTGAAAGAGACTGATAATATCTTTCGGATGAAGAACATCAGCAGCTACAAGGACAGCAGTGACAACTCAGGTTGAGTGTGCTGTCTATCGTGTTTGGTAGATAGAAGTCCTATGTGTCGTCTCTGTACTCTCAGGTCCTCGGAGTTAGTACTTAGTGCTTTTAATGTATCATTTTGAGATTTTGGCTTGATGCCTCGAGGTTATTATGTTGTCTGTGTTTAGCTTTTAGCAAGGCAGTTGATGTTGTAACCCTTGAAAAGAGATGGTATAAGATATATACTTATGAACCATGATGTAAATGTAATACATTGGTTCTTGTTGAAAGAGTTTTCCTATGATTGGGTCTCTTTGAAAAAGGTTTTAAATTTTTAGTGATTTTCTATAATCCGCTGCTTAGTGAACGCTTCCGCATTAGTTAATTATGTTTTTGTTAGTTGGATGCTACATAAGATCTCAACCATCCAAGCAAATGACCCTATGTCGCAACCGCCACACATCTAGAGTCCCAAGGTGGTGACACCAAGACCACCCCAAAAGCCTAGGTCAAAACACACCTCTCCAACCTCCACCTTGACCCAAGACAACCTTGGTCACGACCTCCACACCAAGGGGGAAGTGACACATCTGTTACATGCCACAGAAGGCTATAGGTTGTGACCTAGGTCAAGGCAAAACAACAAGATCACAAGGCTAAGGTACATAAACCCTAGAAACCTTAATCTCCACTAAGAGTGATACTACTCAACCAAGAGCCAAACAAGGTACCCCAAAGCACCACACTCTCCCTCAATAATCCATGAGAGAGAAGGAACACTTTAGAGGTGGAAAATTGCACATCAAACCTCTCTATTGGGTAATTTGTAATTTGCTCCAAAACTAACACAGAAAGCACAAACATCAACCAAACAAGCTCAACTGGAGACTTAACCTCTTCACAAGCCCTAATCACATCTCAAAAGATTAGAGCAAGGTTCTAAGAACATGATCAAGCCAAAACAAATAGGGTTACCCTAAAATTTAGGCCAAGGTCCTTACACTTAAAACTTTGAAATAGTCTTGAATGTCTTAGTTTAAGTATAAATCCTAGCATGTAATCTGATAATTTTTTAGTAGTATATATTGATGTTTTCTTTTCTCTGAATCTCTATTGGTAGGTTCTTGACTTTTTGTAAGTATGAAATTATCTTAGTTGGTTTTGGTTAAATGTAAATGTTATTTTATTGTGGTTGTTAAGTGCATTATTCTTATGAAACTATGTGTGATGATTGTTGAGTATAATATATCTTTCCAATCCCAATGTCTTGTTTATAATCAAGTATGAACATTCTTAGTAAAGAAAATCTTTCTTATTTGTATAGATCCAATGGGCAAAAGTAGGGAAGAAAATACAAGCAATCCAAATTCTAGTGGCAATTTAATTAATTCTATTTTTGGTTGTGCAATGAGTGATGAGCAAGATAAACCTAAAACTAAGAAAACTAAATCACGTGTGGCCTCATTTTGATGAAGTGGTGAATAAAGGTGTACAAAAAGCTAAGTGTAAATATTGTTCACACCTTCTCAGTAACAGGCCCAAAGATGGAACCTCTCATCTAGCCTATCATCTTACTAGCAAGCATTATGCTCAATATAAGGGAAAAGGGAAAACAACCATGAATCTAATGCCTAATAGGAAGATGGTGCAATGGAAGTGAAATCTTACAAGTTTAATCAAGACTTAAGTCGATAAGATTTGGCTAGGATGATTGTGTTGCATGAATATCCATTTTCAAAGGTTAATCATGTCGGGATTCATGATTTTGTTAACAATCTCCAACCTCAATTCAAAATGGTCACTAGGAATATGAAGTGACTGCATGCAATTGTATGAGCAAGAAAGGGTCAAATTGTATAATGTCCTAGATGGTTTGTATTTCAACATCTCACTTACAAATGATATATGAACATAAAATAGGAACAAGGGGTATATGTCTTTAACTTCTCACTACATTGATGATTCTTGGAAATTACAAAGAAGGATCCTTAATTTTTACATGATTCTTGGAAACTACAAAAAAGTATTCTTGATTTTTCCTTCGTAGCTGCTCCTCACACCCATTATAGACTCTTACAAGCATTGATGAAAAAATGTAACAGTTGGAACATTGATCAGAAATTGACATGCCTTGTCCTTGAAAATTGGACTAGTAATGATGCCATGGTTAGAAAATGGAAATGTTTCATTTGATGTTGTACACACATATTGAATTGATTGTGAAGAAGGTGTTGATTGCATATATATAGAGACTGGTAAAACTTGTGAAGCTGTGAAATATGTTACATCATCAACACTTAGACTTCAAACTTTTAATCAAGTTGTTTGCAAGTAAGGGGCCCTACAAACTAGTCCCTTAACTTGGATGTAGGTACTCATTAGAATTCAACTTTTTGATGTTAAGTGCTCCATTGGAATCAATGACACATTGACATGATTTTCTGATTTGGATCTAAATTTTGAACATATTCCTAATAATGGTGAGGGTTAATACTAGGATGGTCTATAATGTCTTGGACAGATTTCTATGAAGTAACTAATATGTTTTCTTATACCTTGTATCCTTCTTCCAATTACTCCTTCACCCATATCTGTGCAGTTCATATTTGTTTGAGGGAACTCAAAGCTACTTGTAATGATTTCTTAAAGAAAATGGTTGATGAAATGATTCTCAAGTTCGATAAATATTGGGATAATGTTTGTCATGTTTTGGCTATAGCTTCCATTCTTGACCCACACAAGAATATGAGGTCTCTTGAATTAAATATGAATGAGGTGTATGGTGCAAAAGGTAATGCTGAAGTTGAGAAGATTAAAGATTTGTTACTTGATCTTTATAATGAAAAATGATGTAGAAGTGGAAATGTTTTATTCTAGATGGTATCGATGGACAATCCAGCTCATTTTCTAGTGGACACAATATTAGAAGTGGTGGCTGGATGAAAATTCTTCTAAAGAAACATTTAGCATAGGCGGGAGAGTAGTTGATCAATATCGGAGCTCTATGTTATGAAGTACATTTGAGGGGATCATACATGATTAAGAGGATAAGAATCTCACTTCATGGTAATTTGATGCCGACCTTTTATTATTTATTATTTATATTGTCAATTTTTTGATATTTATTTACTTTACTTATTTGTTTTTTTTCTTTTAGAACAATATGTTGCCAAGGAGGAAATACTTGATACTGTCAAAGAAGCTATTTATGAGAATCATGGTGTGGAGATGATATGGAAATTGAATTGGAGACTTGAAGTGTGACAAAGTGGGTTTTCTAGCTTAATTCCGAGGACGGGATTTCTTTTAAGGTGTGTAGGATGTGATGGAGTGGACTTTTGAAGTCCTTAATCATCCAATGACATAAGTGAAATCATAAGGTTGAATAATATTGAGAGTTCCAAGGTTTTGACAAAATAGGTTTGTTGATTGATGTTAATATCATCCTTAATTCATGCTTTTCGAGGAATTTAATTGAGTGGGAAATGGTTGAGTTTTGGGACCAAGATTTGGGGAGATATGTATGGTATGATAACAAAAGGCTATGTTCATGGTTCCATAACTCTTGATATTCCTAGATGAAATTACTTAGGTATGAATATAGCGATGATGTGCTTTTTAGATGCCATGCATCAAGGTCTAATATCTTCCAACCATAAATTGTGATACACCTAGTTTGGTTAGGTGGTTGTGACCTGTGCATGAACGAGCAACCGATCGGCCTTCATGAGAGCTCATCTTATCCCTTAGATATCATCGCATGGTGTTGCACTCTCCTCTTACCTTCAGTCAAACATGAGACGTGGGGAAGGACAAGGCAACAACTTCCCATCATCGCACGATGTGGTCATGACTTTGAGAACGTTGATAAGAATCGAGACGAGGGAGGGAGTCCCACATCCCCATCTGTACTAGTTATCAATCACACCTCAAAGATGGGGAGCATCATGAGAGGAAGCCGTTAGAGTAGAAGACTCGAGGCAAGAGAGGAGGAGCTACTCCAGGCTTGCCCACAACGGCGTCCAGAAGTACAGTTCGTGCTGGGGTAGGTGAGAAGAGGAGGAGGTGAGGATCTATAGCAACCCTTGCCGGAATCTATCTAGTCCTGACGGTGCCCAGGTCGTGTGGTCATACGGTCAGGAACTGGAGACCATCACACACCGGGATTGAGGCCACGCGAGTGGCAACCTTGCCAGCGGAGAGCCTAGCGATGGAGGCGGCTATGCCCAGATGATGGAGGCGGATCCATGGCGATGGAGGTGGCTGTGCCCAGGTGAACAGACTGTCGTGGCCTCCGAAGCTAAGGCCAGACTCACATGAGCGTCGTGTGGCTTGCTGTGAGAAGGAAGAAATGAGAGGATAGGAGACCAGGCTTACGACGGCTCCAATCGAGGTAGGTTCCTCATTGGAGGGATCCCTTCTTGGCGGCACTCATGCACTCTCATAACAGAGAGAACGAGGAGGAGGATGGGGCGGCTGATCGCTGCCAGTGCAGCAGTTGCTTGGGCAGAAGAAGGCACAGCCCTGCGGAGCACCCAACACACGGCGGAAGACTCACGTTCATGCGAGTAAGGAAGACGGAGAAAGAAAGGAAATGAACCGGGTCTAGTCCAGGATAGTTCAACCGTGAAACCAGGCGGGTCCAGTTGTTCTAGCAGGGAATGGGCGGCCACGTAGCGGCGTCCAATTGGCTTGAAAAGGTAAATGATTTAGTAAATGCTCAGATCTCAGATAATTCACAGTAATTAGTGCACTTATCAGAAAATTACAAACAAAGTATCAAAATTCTCAGAAAATTGCATAGAACAATATGGGACTATAATATCAGGCTTTTGATGCATTAATATAAGTGATAATATGTATGATGTGAAATGCTCATAGGATGGATAATAAATATCAAACATCGACCAAAAACTATGAGAAAATATCAGTATGTGACAAATCATATCTGTAATCCATTTGATGTCAGTAATCATGATGTTGATACACGAAATCATGTAATTTACTCCATATGGCTAGTTAGGGCTAATAACCCTAAAGAAAATGTAGAAAATACATTAATGATTATTAAATGACGAAATTTACAAAGTAAGCCCATATCAGTATCTGTAAACTCAGATTTAACTATGAGATCATGATGATGCACATAACTCATGTTATATGAAGTTGAACCTTAATACATGGTTCAAAACCCTAATTTAGGCTAATGCATACAACCTGTGGTTAATATGTGCAAATCTTTATATGAAACACAATTATCAGTAAATGAACTATAATTTGGAATATGACATCAGTATGATAATTCTAAGACAAGAATGTAAATAATGATGCACACATACTAGTGAACTAAGCTAAACCCTAATATGGACATAATTAGGGTTAAGAGGAGATGTAAGACGACGAGAACCTGATGATAGTATATGATCTTGTCTTGATCAGGTTTAATAAAGATATAGAGGACATCAGGAATATGGTTTAGAATGATCTATCTCTTTGGAAGGTACGCCATTACCTCTTACTTGGCTTATTATACAATATGCTTGTGTTATATGGTAGTAAAGACTTGGCATATGATATTGATTGAAATGATTGTTCTGGTATGATATGTTGCATGATTTTCCATACTTATTGCTATGAACACATGAAACATAAGATATCTGGTCCATCATATGATAGCACTAAACTCTTTGGTAGTACAGTGCATTGAAGTGATCTCAAACTCTTTGGTAGTAGATCACATGTGTTAGATCTCAAACTCTTTGGTAGTAGATCACACGTAAAATGATCTCAAACTCTTTGGTAGTAGATCACACGTAAAATGATCTCAAACTCTTTGGTAGTAGATCATAAGGCCTGAAAAGCATCAAAGCCCTAGGGGCAGATGTACGAGATATATGATGGAAATATGATTAAAATATGTGTTCTCTTTTGTTAATGAATATCTTTGTGCATGTATACGCTTTTCTTATATTCTTCTGTTACTGCCAAGTACATTAGTTTTATCTTATTGCCAAGATATGATGAGAGGTAAATAAAAGACACGTAGGCGTACTCAATACAATATTCTTGAAATATTGTGCTGACGTGTACCACATGTAATCTTTTGTTTAGGTTGTGGTTATGCTCTTGAAGATCCAGGAGAGTGAGAGTTGTATAGCGAGCTGATGTACAGGTGGACCTGTTGTCTTAAGATCCTGTAGTTTAGTGGTAGTACATGTATATGTTTAAGTTTGCTGTTCAATATGTAATATCAAATGTTGTAACAATTCATGTTGTAATTATATGTTGAATGGTGAACATGTGTGTATGGTTTTATTATTGTTTATGTACATGTGCTACTGATTGTTTCCTTATGACTTCCTCTGATTTTCTTCTTCTTAGCCTAGTGTGGGGTGTTTAAATTGGGATTCTCACTGAGGTGAGGGTTTCAATTTGGATGTCACACATCAGATTAAGTTTTAGAAAATCTGGGGATGTCACAGGTGGTATCAGAGCATGAACAATAGTAAAGCCTGACATTTTCTCATTATGCAACTCAAAACTAAAGAACCTTGAACTTAATAATCTTTAGGGTTAGATTAGTCATCTTTTAGAGACTAGATCTGACCTAGCCTCTAGGTTAGCACCTAGATGTCCGAGAACTAGGTCTAGACTGGTGCTTGTTGAGTAGCAAGTTCTTAGATGTCATTATTTCCTTGTAGTGCAGCGGTATGGGACGTTGTACTATTTGGAAATGATGTGCATCAAGGGAAGAGAAACCCTAGACATATGGCGCTCGTTGTCTAGAGTAGCTACACTAGTCTACACCATGTTCTCACTCCTTTCACTAGTTTTCATGACACTGTACTCTCTACTATGTGTGGGACACTCATTTTCAGGATTTGGTTTTTGATTCCAATCGGATCGAACCTTGGTAGTTTTCTCTGACGCATGTTTTATCGGAGAAAAACTATATAATATTTTATTATGTATATGTATTACAAAAATGTGTCCCCACACAAGTACGAGTAGGAGGTGTTCATGTAACCTAAAAAGTGATGACATCAGTCTAGAAGAGAGAGTAGTTCTAGATTAGATGTCTAGAGCCTTTTTGATATATATGTGATAGATGGAATAGATGATATAAGTTTGGATGATATGGTGTAATTCTTACATAGATGATATAAGATAGTTTGTGATGATCTATGTTTGTCTTCGAGGACTTAAGTTCAGTTTTGAGGTTTTGAGATACGTTTTGAAGATGTAAGTAAATAGGTTTTTATGAGATAAGATAAGCTAAGTTAAGACAGGTTGTGAGTCAGCATGAGCCTCATGCTCTTTTACAAAGGAGGACCTCTAGTGTTAGGACTAGTTTTGGGGGTTTGCTCAAGAGAGAGCAAGACCCACAGGGAGAAGGTCAGAGAACCTAGACTCCATGTTATGAGAATTAAGAGAAATATGTGATATGATATGTCCTAAACTAGACTACTCCTGAGTGATTGAGTTGAGTCACTCTATGCATGATTCCTATAGATTATGTTGAACCCTAGATTTCCCTGGGAGGACCAAACCCTAGAGACAAAGAGAGGCTGGTTATATGTGCATGTGAACATGAATATGAGTGCTTGCCATCTGGGTGAGGGAGAGAACCCAAGACCCTGGAGGAGGTAGCTATGTTAGCTTCTGAGAAGCCTCATGCTTGGGTTGGTGGTTTCCCATATAGGAATCTAGTGGTGTGTATATAAGAGGAAGAGAGAGTTGAGAAATAATTTTCATGATAAGAGTATGTCATAGTATGTTTGGTTTGTTCTTATGTGGCTAGAGCTTATAAGGCTATCTCTAGTGCCAATGAGGTATACCTGAGAACCCTAGACCGAGAGGGAAGATATAGTTTGTACATATGAAATACTCATAGAGTTGAGTTAGCTCAGAGAGGATGAGCATGGCACTACCCTCATGATATGGGTCAGGAGAACTTCAATTGGACTAGATAAAGTTTTGATATATGTTTAATTAGCCACTCATATAAGTTTGGTTAGCACAACCATGATATAATATATATAAGGATGTAATCTAATCTTGAGATATGATACATGGATATGATACGATGGGAACCTAATAAGGTTTAATAGATATCAATGCATAAATGGTTAACCATATGCTTTAATAATGATGATAGTGTGATAGTGTTGGTTAATCTTGTGATAAAATCACTAGTAAATGTTGTAATTTGTTATGAGCAATGAAATAAGATCATATGAATGAAACATGTGACATGAGGTGTTAATCTTAATGCTTAATAAAGATGAAAAATATAGTTCGATAGTTAGCACCACATAATGATTATAACACCTTGATATGCTCTAGATGAATAAAGTGGGTTAACTTTAGTTAACTCCCTCCTAAAAGGCATATGTTAATGATGAACATGTTCTAACAATGAGCTAAATAAAATGTTGATGACACCATGATGTATGGGTTAACTTTAGTTAACTCCTTTAGAACATGGTAATATGATGACGGAACCCTAATTCATGGCTAAAGATAAGGAAGAAAATCTAACATATGAGATATGTAATGACATTACCTTAGTTTCTAAACCCTTGTTTGAGCTTCCTTGAAGTGATGTTTCACCCTAGATGTTTTAAAACATCCCTAGTAGCTTGGATATAGTTCTGGAGCTCTTCAATGTTACACATAGAATGGTGCCTACATGTGGATGAAGGCAAGAAAATGTTTTCCCTGGAAGTATGAGTATGGCTTACTTTCGAGGACGAAAGTTCTTTTAAGATGTATATGATGTGACAAAGTGGGTTTTCTAGCTTAATTCCGAGGACGGAATTTCTTTTAAGGTGTGTAGGATGTGATGGAGTGGACTTTTAAAGTCCTTAATCATCCAATGACATAAGTGAAATTATAAGGTTGAATAATATTGAGAGTTCCAAGGTTTTGACAAAATAGGTTTGTTGATTGATGTTAATATCATCCTTAATTCATGCTTTTCGAGGAATTTAATTGAGTGGGAAATGGTTGAGTTTTGGGACCAAGATTTGGGGAGATATGTATGGTATGATAACAAAAGGCTATGTTCATGGTTCCATAACTCTTGATATTCCTAGATGGAATTACTTAGGTACGAATATAACGATGATGTGCTTTTTAGATACCATGCATCAAGGTCTAATATCTTCCAACCATAAGTTGTGATACACCTAGTTTGGTTAGGTGGTTGTGACCTGTGCATGAACAAGCAACCGATCGGCCTTCACGAGAGCTCATCTTATCCCTTAGATATCATCGCACGGTGTTGCACTCTCCTCTTACCTTCAGTCAAACGTGAGACGTGGGGAAGGACAAGGCAACAACTTCCCATCACCGCACGATGTGGTCATGGCTTTGAGAACGTGGATAAGAATCGAGACGAGGGAGGGAGTCCCACCTCCCCATCTGTACTAGTTATCAATTGCACCTCACAGATGGGGAGCATCGTGAGAGGAAGCCGTTAGAGTAGAAGACTCGAGGCAAGAGAGGAGGAGCTACTCCAGGCTTGCCCACAGCGGCGTCCAGAAGTACAGTTTGTGCTGGGGTAGGTGAGAAGAGGAGGAGGTGAGGATCTATAGCGACCCTTGCCGGAATCTATCTAGTCCCGACGGTGCCCAGGTCGTGTGGTCATACGGTCAGGAACTGGAGACCATCGCACACCGGGATTGAGGCCACGTGAGCGGCAGCCTTGCCAGCGGAGAGCCTAGCGATGGAGGTGGCTATGCCCAGATGATGGAGGTGAATCCATGGCGATGGAGGCAGCTGTGCCCAGGTGAACAGACTATCGCGGCCGCCGAAGCTAAGGCCAGACTCACACGAGCGTCGTGCGGCTGGCTGCGAGAAGGAAGAAACGAGAGGATAGGAGACCAGGCTTACGTCAGCTCCAATCGAGGTAGGTTCCTCGTTGGAGGGAGCCCTTCTTGGCGGCGCTCATGCACTCTCATAACAGAGAGAACGAGGAGGAGGATGGGGCGGCCGATCTCTGCCAGTGCAGCGGTTGCTTGGGCGGAAGAAGGCGCAGCCCTGTGGAGCGCCCAACACACGACAGAAGACTCATGTTCAGGCGAGTAAGGAAGACGGAGAAAGAAAGGAAATGAACCGGGTCCAGTCCAGGCCGATTCAACCGTGAAACCAGGCGGGTCCAGTTGTTCTAGCAGGGAATGGGAGGCCACGTGGCGACGTCCAATTGGCTCGAAAAGGTAAATGATTTAGTAAATGCTCAGATCTCAGATAATTCACAGTAATTAGTGCGCTTATCAGAAAATTACAAACAAAGTATCAAAATTCTCAGAAAATTGCATAGAACAATATGGGACTATAATATCATGCTTTTGATGCATTAATATCAGTGATAATATGTAAGATGTGAAATGCTCATAGGATGGATAATAAATATCAAACATCGACCAAAAACTATGAGAAAATATCAGTAAGTGACAAATCATATCTGTAATCCATCTGATGTCAGTAATCATGATGTTGATACACGAAATCATGTAATTTACTCCATATGGCTAGTTAGGGCTAATAACCCTAAAGAAAATGTAGAAAATACATTAATGATTATTAAATGACGAAATTTACAAAGTAAACCCATATCAGTATCTGTAAACTCAGATTTAACTATGAGATCACGATGATGCACATAACTCATGTTATATGAAGTTGAACCTTAATACATGGTTCAAAACCCTAATTTAGGCTAATGCATACAACCTGTGGTTAATATGTGCAAATCTTTATATGAAATACAATTATTAGTAAATGAACTATAATTTGGAATATGACATCAGTATGATAATTCTAAGACAAGAATGTAAATAATGATGCACACATACTAGTGAACTAAGCTAAACCCTAATATGGACATAATTAGGGTTAAGAGGAGATGTAAGACGATGAGAACGTGATGATAGTATATGATCTTGTCTTGATCAGTTTAATAAAGATATAGAGGACATCAGGAAATTTAGAATGATCTATCTCTTTGGAATGTACGCAATTACCTCTTACTTGGCTTATTATACAATATGCTTGTGTTATATGGTAGTAAAGACTTGGCATATGATATTGATTGAAATGATTGTTCTGGTATGATATGTTGCATGATTTTCCATACTTATTGCTATGAACACATGAAACATAAGATATTTGGTCCATCATATGATAGCACTAAACTCTTTGGTAGTACAGTGCATTGAAGTGATCTCAAACTCTTTGGTAGTAGATCACATGTGTTAGATCTCAAACTCTTTGGTAATAGATCACACGTAAAATGATCTCAAACTCTTTGGTAGTAGATCACACGTAAAATGATCTCAAACTCTTTGGTAGTAGATCATAAGGCCTGAAAAGCATCAAAGCCCTAGGGGCAGATGTACGAGATATATGATGGAAATATGATTAAAATATGTGTTCTCTTTTGTTAATGAATATCTTTGTGCAAGTATACGCTTTTCTTATATTCTTCTATTACTGCCAAGTACATTAGTTTTATCTTATTGCCAAGATATGATGAGAGGTAAATAAAAGACACGTAGGCGTACTCAGTACAATATTCTTGAAATATTGTGCTGACGTGTACCACATGTAATCTTTTGTTTAGGTTGTGGTTATGCTCTTGAAGATCCAGGAGAGTGAGAGTTGTATAGCGAGCTGATGTACAGGTGGACCTGTTGTCTTAAGATCCTGTAGTTTAGTGGTAGTACATGTATATGTTTAAGTTTGCTGTTCAATATGTAATATCAAATGTTGTAATTATATGTTGAATGGTGAACATGTGTGCATGGTTTTATTATTGTTCATGTACATGTGCTACTGATTTTGTTTCCTTCTGACTTCCTCTAATTTTCTTCTTCTTAGCCTAGTGTGGGATGTTTAAATTGGGATTCTCGCTGAGGTGAGGGTTTCAATTTGGACGTCGCACATCAGATTAAGTTTTAGAAAATCTGGGGACGTCATATGAAGGTTTTATACTCTTATTTTATGTTTTCTTTTTAAGTCTAGATTAGCAAAGTTTTGGTATATGATGTTTGTGAATATTTATTTTTTTAGGGTAAAATAATTGATCACCATTTCCATTGAGGGACTTCCTAATGTGAACTTGTATTAGGTAATGACTCTCATGTAGCGTGTGCTAGTAGAATTGTTATATATATGAACTTGGTAGTCTTTTTATAGTTGAATTTGAACTTGTGAGAGTCATTTGAATTTTATTATGAGAAAATGAGTTGTTGGTGTGCTTTAAGACTATAGTTGTGGAAAAAACACATAATCCATGTGAAAAAATGATCTTTTGTGGAACATTCATATGTTATTGATATTTTTGCAAATGAAAAAATATATGCATAAACTTTATTATTATGAGCAATAGGTTATTTTGCATAGAGAACCATATGATTTTGAATTGGTACAATGTTTTATATTCTTTTATGAATAAATTAGTCATAAAATCCCGAAAAATCAACACACAATGTGCACAAAAATCTTTTTTTTTTAATCAAAGCTACTAGTTTATCCTTTATCCTCCCCATTTACCCTATGGGGAAGAGGGAAAGGGTAAGGGGATTGCTAAGAAGGGTACTTTCCCTTACCCTTACCCGCTACCCTCTTGAGGGTAAGGGTAAGGGTAAATCCTAACCCTCCCCGTACCTCCCCATTGACAACCCTATGGCAAGTTAGAAGATGTGGATGACGTGGTTGCTCTGACATCACATCAGGAGGATCCAAGTGGTAATATTGCAGATACATGGAAGCAATTACAATTTATTTAATGTATTATTTCTCTTTTTAGTGATCTTCTTATTCTTCATTAATATTGTTTGTGATACAACATTAGTCAAACTAAGTTTCAATTAATGCTTTTTCTTGTACCTTATTTTACTCACAACACAATTACATTTAACTCTATTCTTATATCTCATTTTTATGTTAGATATAACACTATACTAGCAGTCATCAAGGTGATCCAATATTCTTAAAGTTGCACAATACGTGGGATATACCTAATTATATATGCAATTTTTTCTTCTATTTTCCTTAATTAGAAATTAGTCCTTATTTTCTAACATGTGATGTATGGGAAAGAGTGTGGATGAAATTGTATGATTTTTTTATGTTTCCATGTAGAAATTATTCTTTTGTTCTAATGAGGATGTCATGTGAGAGCATAGAAGGTTAGGATGTTTGTTTTTCGTAACCAAGAGGAAATTATCTATCATGTTCTATGGTAATAGGAAAATACGAGTTACATGAGTTTCCATTGTGACACTATCCTAACACCTCTTGAAATATATCAGTTGCAAAGTCAGGATAGCTACACTAACACATCTCCTTCAAGTCCTGATTAGTTCCCCACTCACTTATTCCATTAGCCAACATGTTGGTACATCTCCTACTACCTATGATCCAGAATGTTGAGTTCACAGGGTTGATGTCAAACTCTGAATCCCATAGTCTTTCTTAGATCGCATGATTACAATATGACATGATCAAGCTGGCTAACACAAGACATGTTTGAACTTTTTCCTTTTCTTTTATCCTCTGCAAATTATGGCTCGTAGATTGAACCCTTTTACATGTTCAATCATCTCAATATTGAACCACAAGAACCTTTCCTATTCATTACTTGATAGTTTGACATGTTTGAGTAAATGCATCATATGTTTTACAAACCAATCTACAAGGAAAGAAATTAAATTGCTTTACTACTTGAGAAATACAACTCTTTTTTTTTCTTCTGATTGTTGGACTTAGAGTGTACATGGACCATGATTGTCTAATTCTACCTTATCACATTGCTAACATCCTATAAATTTGTAGCTATCTTCATAATCCAAAGATTACCTATAAGTTTGTTCAATAGAGTGTGAGCAATTGGGTCAGTAAATGGAAATTCACCAAGTAGACGAGATAATATAGATTACAATCATTTAATGAATTGAAACATATAAAATATAAATAAAACAATAAAATATCAAACCGATTGAGACATACTATAAAATCCATCAACCAACTAAAATACTAGGAATGATTGAATAATGAATTCTTGAATATGACTACTTAGACTTTTATTTGCTTTATTAATTCCATGGACTTAAATGAGGTGTACCAAAACATGTGTAAGCATCATAACAAGCTACTATATCATTATATAAGACTTAGAGTTGACTTAGTGTTCTAAGTCTGCTAACTAGCTACCTGATTTGCAATGGGCCTCGTCATGTCCGGCCTAAGAGACTGTGACGCCCTGCGCCACAACATAAGTGAGATTACTCAAAACAAAACCGCAGAAGAGAGATTAACAAACTTATTAGCAGAAAACACTAAATGAAAACTTTTTTCATAAAACAACCATATAGAAAGAACCTTTACACATGAGTACTTTCATGCCTCAAAGCATTCACAAGGCATGCTGTCAACTTGTAATGAAAGCACTATTCTAGAACATATATACATGATTCCATCATATATGATATACAAAAAGCACATAAAGATAGCACGTTCGCAAAACATCTACAAAACATTCCCCAAAGACCTGAGTTTATAGGGACAACTCTAGGACTCTACCAACGAAGAACATCCAATAGCACTTCCAACCTTGTCAGCTACCGCTCCTCTGGCTACTACTCAACCTCCTCTACACGATCTCTACCTCCTTGTGCTCGTCCACCTAAAAAGGTTGTTAACCAATGGGGTGAGACACACAGTCCCAGGGAGATTTATAACTCTCTGCCAACTCTAATATTATCACAGATAAGATAAACTGATCAACAGTATAAACATAACTAAGATGTAGCAGGAAAAGGTTATTAATAGGAAGGGAAATTACTATTAAATTATGAAACATCTTAATAATTAAAAAGGAATACCAAGAACATGTATATTTTCTATCAACAACATTGTATAAAGATCAAGCAAGACCTCAACCAATGTTTTCATATTTGATCCTATACAATTATACTACACGACTGATTATGTATTCATTATGCCCTGAAGATTTGAATCATGTCATACAAATCCAACCGACCACTATATATATACAGTCGAAGTCAGTGCCATACACGACCTAATGGAAGAGTCAGAATCCACGACCTCACCTTCCTCGGTCAGCATGAGTAAATATGCAGTGAGTTCATGAGTCATCTGCTTTCAGAGACATTTTGGTCTAGCTGTGCATATTTAGCCCACCTTGGTATAGGTTACGATGCTAGTGAAATTGAGCTACAACTTACAACAGTGCTCTTCCATGTATGACTTACAGTCAATCCTGTGATATATTTCTAGGTATGACTTACCATCAATCCTGTGATACATTTCTAGGTATGACTTACAATCAATCTTGTGATACATTTCTAGGTATGACTTATAGTCATTCCTGTGATACATATACATTCAGGACACAAGGAGATACCTCAAATTGCACCCTGCCTAATTCAAAAATATGTACTCTGAGTTAAACTTGTTTCACCAATCAGCAAGTGCTGACACTAAATGGATCTATGGCACAGGGAAAACTACACTATTAGATTTCACTTGATTAATTAGTTCAATTTAAAATCTTTAAGCATCAATCAAGTTACAAAGTATAACCTCTAAAAAGATCTACATAAATAGGACATGACTCATCACTAGAATATATTAAATCACATCATCACTTTATGCCTGCTATTCATTATATGTCCATCTCAATGACCAATGTACATCACAAGGACCAATGTACATCACAAGGACCAATGTCCATCACAAGGACAAATGTCCATCACAAGAACCAATGTCCATCACAAGGACCATATGTCCATCACATCATAACCATCATAGCTCATACCTAGATATGCACATCAATCAATATTACCTGCATGGTTAGAAACTGATAACAAGAAGGCAAAGTATCATCATCTCATAAAACTCATACCATACATTTACATCATACTCTTTACATCATAACAATTAGGGTTTCACTTCTCCTGATTAGGGTTTATAAGGTTAGATTACCAACCACCCTTAGGTTATCACTTCCTCATCATTATGAGATGTGTTATGAGACATAGAAGCATGTTTCTAATTATCATTATAAAACATGTTATGTAGTTTAGAAACATAACCATCACATCATACACACAACTACTCTATAGGATACCACACCATCACTATGAGACACCAACATCAACATGGTATGCCTCAACCATCACCATAGAGTATCAGTTAGGGTTAGGGTATCGAACACCACACAAAGGTAAGGTATCAGCCACCGCACTAAGGTAGGGTATCAGCCACCACACTAAGGTAGGGTATCCGTTTATCACAAAAGATATCGATTTATCATCACTTTGTATCGGGCTCAACACCTCAATGAGAGGGTGTCGACCAAGGCACAACAAAGGGTATCCGTCTAGAGGTGTATGTGAAAGTGTATCGATCAAACCATCTCATAAGGTATCAGCCTCACTATCCCTTAGGGTATCAACCTACCCACTCAACTAGAGTATCAACCAACTAGGGTATCAGTCTACCCACTCAACTAGGGTATCGACCTACCCACTCAACTAGGGTATCAGCCTACCCACTCAACTAGGGGTATCGACCTATGTGCCCCTTTGTGTATTGGTCACATAGGTCTCTATAGGATATCAACCATTAGGGTCGGTTGAACCTCAAGGTAGGTGTTTCTCACCTCTAAACAAGGTGTGTCCGGCTAAGGGTATCAGATTGCAAGGTGTGTCGGCTTGAACATGTATCGGATTAGGGTTACCCATGTCAACTTTCACACTCAACTAGAAGCATGGAGACTCTACACTCTTCCTCCCAAGTCATCACTAGATCATAATAAGCCACATCATAAGAGGTATATCGGTTTACACAAGAGCATCTCAGTTAGGATGTCGGTTTGCATACATATTGGTTTAGCACATCAAATCAGTTTAGCTTGTCATGTCGA
Organism: Alisma plantago-aquatica; assembly: GCA_963693085.1. Taxonomy (NCBI): domain Eukaryota; kingdom Viridiplantae; phylum Streptophyta; class Magnoliopsida; order Alismatales; family Alismataceae; genus Alisma; species Alisma plantago-aquatica. The sequence goes on from OY856412.1 coordinate 1,330,515,756, forward strand.
TTTAGTCATCTTTTACCTCAAGATGACAATACTAACAAGGCAAAAGAGAATAGCAACTTATGGTAGCAACTTAATAAAGTTCTATCCTCAAAACCGTACACAAGGCTACCAAGTAAAGCTAATAACAAGCAAGATATAACAAGCTAAAGATAACTATCAAGGTAACAAGTGGAAAGGTGATAATAACAAAGTAGGTTTAGAGTTATATAACCCGCCTCAAGAACAACCACCAAGCTCTAAGCTCCAAGGTCAAGCTCCACACTTCCCAAGCTCAAGGTAGATGAAGATCCTCCTAGATCAATCTCCACAACACCTCCAAGAAGGAAGATAGAACCATTTTAAGAAAGAAAAAGAGAAGAAAAGAAGGTACCAAGGTCCATGGTTGAGAAGAAGAAAGAAGGATAGAAAGAACACTAGAAAACCATGGCTTACCAAAGAAGAAGATGAAGGAGAGCGCCACTAGCTTTGGCTTGCACACCAAGCTCCAAGGGAGAGTTCTCTTCAAGCTCAAGGTCAACCACCAAGGAGAGAAAGCAAAGATCACTAAAAGGGTTCTCTTGCATGAGAAGGAAGGAGTATATATACATGGCTGATGAGAGAGAGAGAGAGAAAGGGGAAGGTGTCACCACCTTAGGACACTAGAAGACACTTGTACAAGAAGAAAGGACACTTGCCATGCCATGAAACAAGGTGATAAGACCTATGGATCACCCACTAGGTCACTAAGGTAGGTCAAGGTTGATACACCCATCCACCCCCTTCACAAACTGATAGGGATGAAACCCTAGATCACAAATTGATATATCACTCCTCTAGAGTCACCACAACCCGATATAGTGATCCTCAAGATGCCACCAAACCAATAGGATGCCCCTAAAGACTCCCTCAATCGATACCAAGCCTCCTCAAGGCAACCAAAAACCGATGCATGGTCTCACCAAGGCTCTCAAGCCCAAGACAACACTCTTAAGAGCAAAGCACACCTCAAACATGTGCCCCAAACATCACCAAGGATGTCACCACTCAACCAAGACCAAAACAAGGCACCTAACACTTCCTCTCTCCTCTAGATGATGCCAAGAGTGAGAAGAAACACTTTAGAGGTGGCAAACTTGCTCATCAACCCCTCTTCTGGATAAATGGAAAGTTGCACCAAAACCTCATCACAAAGCACAAACATCAAGCAACAAGCTCAAACAAGGAACACAAACCTCCAACATGCTCTAATTCCATATTATATGATTTAGAGCAAGGAGCTAAGCAACACACTTACGCAAAGCAAACAAGGTTAGCCCAAAACATGGGTCAGGGTCCTTACAAGCCATAAACCCCTAATAAGGATTTCGCCCCTGAAATCCTAAGAGAAAAGAGAAGGGTACTTCCTCCTCATCTCCTCCTCGAGCTCCCACATGGCTTCCTCAACACCACGATGATGCCAAAGAACCTTCACAAGAACAAGGTCCCTCCTCTTCAACTTCTTCACCCTTCAATCAAGGATCAACAATGAACCTTCCACATAGGTCAAATCCACTCAAGCTCCACCTCCATAGGCTGTAACACTGACTCTGTATCCAGATGGCACTTCCTCAACATACTAACATGGAACACTGGATGCAACCTGTGCAACTCAGGTGGAAAATCCAACTTGTAGGCTACTTTCCCAACTCGTGCCACAACTAGGTAAGGTCCCATAAACCTGGGAGCCAACTGACCCTTCTTCCCAAACCTCAAAACACCTTTCTAGGGAGAGACCTTCAAATATACTTTGTCTCCCACTTGGAACTCCAAAGGTCTATGACGATTGTCTGCATACGACTTCTATCTATCCCATGGTGCTTTCAACTATCAGTAAAGTATTCACATGACACCATATGAGGTGTTGTATGGGAGATGTTGTAGGTCTTTGTTGTGTTGGTATGAGTAGGGGAGTATCAACTTTTGGGTCCTGAGAACTAAAGAACACATTCCCTCAATAGATCTTCCAAGATCTGAATGGTCCTTTCAGACTAACCATCTGTCTATAGGTGGAAGGCAATGCTGAACTTCAACTGCGTACCCAAAGATGTATGCAATCACTCCCAAAAGTGACCTGTAAACTGAGGACCTCTATCAGATACAATGGTAGCTGGGACACTGTGCAAACACACTATCTCATCAACATAAACTTGAGCAAGTTTCTCCACTGTTAACATTGTCTTCATGGGAAGGAAATGAACTGACTTGGTCAACATGTCAATGATTGCCCAAATGGAATCATAACCTTTAACTGTCCTAGGTAGACCAACCACAAAGTCCATAGTTACATGATCCCACTTCCACTACGGTATAGGCAACGGTTGCAATGTTCCTTCTGGCTTTTGATGCTTAGCTTTGGCTTGTTGACACACAACACATATGCAACAAACTCAGCTACATCTTTCTTCAAGCTAGGCCACCAATACATATCCTTTAGATTGTGATACATCTTGGTACTACATGGGTGCATATCATACATAGATGTATGAGCCTCTTCCAACACCATCTTCCTCAGGTTATCCACATCAGGAACTACTATCCTGTGATGATAACATGCTATCTCATCTTCCATCTCATTAAAACCATCATGCTTCTCGTTGCCAAACTCTGATCTAATCTATTCTATCATAATATCTGGTTGTTGAGCTTCTTTGATTTGCTGTCTCAACATAGGCTTCAATTGTAATTGTGCCAACATACTGGCTAACAAAGAGACTTCCAACTTGACATTCATCTGACGTAAGGAGACCAACATGTCTCTCTTGTGACACATCAAAGAACTCAACTGACCTATATCTATAGATGAATATTTCTTTCTCAAGGCGTTTGCCACGACATTCACCTTTCCCAAATGATAATCAATCATGCAATTGTAAATTTTGATCAACTCCATCCAACGAAACTGCCTCATGTTCAACTCTTACTGTGAAAAGATATACTTCAAGTACTTGTGATCTATGAAGATCTGACACTTCTCCCCATATAGGTAGTGCCTCTAAATCTTCAAAGTATGTACTATAGCCTCTAGCTCCAAATTGTGGGTTGGATAATTCTCCTCCTGTTTCTTAAGATGTCGAGAAGCAAAAGAAACTACTTGCTTGTCCTGCATCAACACACATCCCAAACCATGCCTAGATGCATCACAACAGACGATGTATCCTTTTCCTTGCTCAGTAAAAACCAAAGATGGTGCACTTGTCATCTTCTCCTTCAATGTCTAAAAAGCTTGTTGACATCTGTCATCCCAAACGAATGACACATCCTTCCTTGTCAACTTAGTTAGGGGTAGGGCGATAGTGCTAAAGTCCTTGATGAACCGCCACTACTAGCCTACCAAACCTAGGAAGCTGTGCACTTCTATCGGCGTCTTTAGCTGGTTCCCATTCTATCACAGACTCTACCTTCTTAGGGTCCATGCGTACTCCTTCTGTGGATATAACATTCCCTAAGAAAGCTACCTCCCTCCACCAGAACTCACACTTGCTGAACTTAGCATAGAGCTGGTGTTGTCTCAACATTGTCAATGCCTGGCGCAGATGTTGTTCATGCTACTGACTGTCTCAACTATAATTTAAAATGTCATCTATGAAGACAACCACAAACTAATCAAGAAACATCTAGAACACCCTATTCATCAAATCCATGAATGCTGCTAGTGCATTGGTCATCCCAAACGGCATAACCACAAACTCATAGTGACCATACCTCATCCTAAAAGCTGACTTTGGTATGTCATCCTCCTTGATCCTCAACTGATGATATCCTGATCTCAGATCTATCTTTAAGAACACTGTCACGCCACACAACTGATCAAACATATCATCTATCCTTGGTAAGGGATACTTATTCTTTATCGTAACCTTGTTCAACTGTCTATAATCTATGCACAACCTCATAGAGCCATCCTTCTTCTTTACAAACAACACTGGAGCACCCCACGATGACATAATCGACCTGATGAAACCTTTATCAAGCAATTCTTGCAAATGTCTCTTCAACCCTACCATCTCTGTCGGTGCCATCCTATACAGTTTTTGAGCTATGAGTTGTGTACCAAGAACCAGATTGATCCCAAAATCAATCTCACGGGGTGGGGGAACACATGGGAACTCTTTAGGAAACACGTCCTCGAACTCCCTAACCACTGACACTTCCTGTATACTAAGACTCCTCACCTCTATATCCACATCGTGTGCCAAAAACGCCTCACACCCTTGTCTCAAAAGCTTCCTCGCCGCCATAGCTGATATAAGACACGTCGAGAGAATCTCCCTATCTCCTTGGAAGATCCACATCTCACTACCATACACAAACGCCGCTTGTTTGGAACTATAATCCAAGACCACTCTATACTTCTCTAAGGTATCCATTCCAAGGATCACATCAAATCCATGCATGTCAAGTGGTATGAAATCCACTTGAATGTTGTGTCTCAAAAAAGAAAGAACATAGGAAGGACACACATCCTACAACACTACAGAACCAACCAACGAGATTTCTAGCAACAAGCTATTCTTCCTATGACTAACAGGCAAGGAACAACTACTAAGCACTTCTCGTATGATAAAAGAGTGAGTAGCACTAAGGTTTACCAAAATAGATATATAGCAAGAAGAAGACAAACCAGAATGAAATAACTCCATCTGACCTGTCACCACTCACGGGTTGACCACCACCTCCGGCTGACTCATCGCGTAGAATCTAGCCATTGCATATTGTCATCCCCTTCCTCTACTTCCCTGAGCAAACGATCCATCTTGGGACACTTGACCATGTCCTCATCCTCCTACACCACTGTTCTGCTGTCACTGCGAGTCCTACTGACTCTGCCTCAGTTGCTGGGTCACTTCTTCACCTCTCATCGGACATTCCCTCCTTAGATGCCCTACATGTCCACACTTGTGGCATGCCCAATTCCCATACTATGGCCTATATGATCCTATCATTGATGCTGATGCAACACTCTAGGCTCCTGAGGGTGGAAAACTACAACCTCTGCCCTTTCTTTGTGACCACTGTGTGGAAGCACCAAACCTCTGCGACACTGGCGGTGCAAAAAACCTCAGTTTCTTGAAGCCACATGACGACTGTCCTTGAAACTGTGCAGACTGTTTCTTGGTACTTGTCTCTCTGTTCTCCTTCACAGACTGTCCTATCCTTTGAATACACTCTATGAGCACAACAAACCTCTCCAGATTCTCTAAAGTAGCACCTGGGGTAGACAACTCAGTATTCAACCCCTTCTCAAAATGACGAATCCTCTTGTCTTCTGTCATAGCCATGTGAGGACAGAACCTCAACAACTCATAAACCTTGCCTCATACTCATTGACTGTCATGGACCCCTGTTGAATCCTCTCAAACTGATTGATCTTCTCATCCAGATACATTCGTGGGAAGTACCAACTAACAAACTCTCATCAAAACTCCTCCCAACCAACCACAACACCAGGTCTCTTCTCCTCCTCTATGGCCCACCGCCCACCAATGGCCAACACTCCCTCTCAGGGGGTACACTTCATGCTTCAACTTATCCTCTTCAGGGATAGTCATGATCTTGAAAGCCGTCTCAAGCTTAGTTAACCACAGATCCACATCCGCTCAGTCGACTGTTCCAACACAGCAAAGCCACTCAAAAGTCTTCCTAGTACCCGAAGATTCAACATGGGGAATAGGTGCTCTAGGCTAAGGTGTAAGCATCCTGTCTACCATATGAGTCATCGTGGCCATAAACTGCCCAAAAGTGATTGAAAGACAAGGTTTTCTATCATGGATGGGTTAAATTGGGGGACTTCAGGCACCCAATCTTCACGTTCCTGGTTCTTTTCACCACCACCCGATACAGCAACACTGCTCTCGGCAACATGTTCTTCGTGTTCTCCAAATATCTTTTAGCTTTCTCTTCTTCTTCTACATAAGCAGAAGTGACTATAACACAGTCTAGAGGACACTAGAACAAACACAAACCCTAGTCCTAGGTCCTTGTAGAATCAACAAACATGAAGCTCTGATACCATCCTAAACTATGACGCCCCGTGCCATAATGAAGCAAGATTACTCAAAACAAAATTACGGAAGAGAGATTAACGAACTTTTTTTTGGTCGGCCGAAAACTCCTTTTTTTTGTATTTGGGCATAGTATCTGTACAAGACCGAGCAATGTGCAGTATGCACATCCTCAAAAAAAGAAAACTATACAAGGAAGAGAAAGAATAAACAAATATATACACTCTTCCTAAGAAACAAAAGGGATCTTCAGGGGGAGACAATAGGAAACCAAGCTCTAAAAAACATAAGAAGGACAAGCGTAAGAGCATCAGAACTAGAAGCAGATAGAAAAATGACGAAATCCATCCATCCTCCAGGCAGAAGAAGAGCAGGGAACCCCAAAACATACATCTCAGGCAGACTGTATCATCACCTAGACCATAGACCTATCATTAAGTAGAGTGATAATGGTAAGCAGTAAAATAATTGAGAATCAATTTCCACAGCTCATCACAGGTTCTATCTTTGTCTTCATGCACACGAGTATTTCTTTCCCACCATAGGTAATAAAGGGAGCATAAAGCCAGGAATCTAAACTTACTGTAGGAGCTCCTAACCAAATCAGACCAAGAATTCAGATCGACAGAGATGTTCAACTCCAGGCCTACATAATACCAAATCTGCTTTGAGAAGGGACATAGAAAGCATACATGTGTGGAATCCTCAAAATCACACTTACATAGAAAACAAATAGAAGGAGTATAAATACCCCTCCTCCTAGCATAATCCGAAGTTGGGAGCTTATTGTGTGTTGCTTTCCATGCATGCACTTTGTATCTATTCAGAGCTTTATATTTCCAAATCCAACTGAAGATATCAGAATCACACAACTTGTCTCTAATTGAGTTCCATATGTTTTTCAACTTGGGATGATCACTATTACTGAACAGAATAACATCTTCTTTGTTCAAAGAACAAGTATAGTTCTCAAGGAAGTCAACAAGCTTCTTGTTGTTCCTCAAGGGAGGAACATTCTAATGTCCCTAAGAGATAATAGATGTAGCGTAGCAATCACTAGGCAAACCCAACTTGAGAAATGAGTCAGCACCAACACAGTCCTTCAAAAAAAGATTACCTGGGATCTAAGGATCCATCCAGAGCTTGATACTATCTCCATTCCCGATAATATAAGAGACATGTTTAATCATAATGTCTCTGCTATTAATAATTCTCAAGAAACTCCACGACATGTTAGTATTAACAAGAATTAACTAGAAAGAAGACTTTAGAATATATTTCTCATTTATCCATTTGACCCACAATGATTCTTTTTTGTTTGCAATGTCCCAGCCATTAGCAAGATTACACGCCATGGAAACATCCTCAATTTTTCTAATGCTGAGACCACCTTCAGATTTGGGCCTTGTTACTTTCTCCCACTTGATCAAGTGAAGCATATTTTTATCATCTTTACTACCCCATAAGAATTCACGGCAAAGCATGTTAATCTCATCCATAACAGATTTAGGAATAGGAAAGCAATGACACCAATAGAGATAGATAGATCCAATAGTTGATTTAATCAGCTCGAGTCTTCCATCCATGGACAAACACCTAGCCTTCCATCCCTCAAGTCTAGATCTAATCTTATCAACAAGGGGGGGGGCAAGCTGGTTTGTTAATTTTGCCAATAACCAAGGGAACTCCCAGGTACTTAGTGGGTAAATCAACTTCTCTGAACTTAAGAATGTCAACAATGGTAGTGCTATCAGAACCTTTGCTGAGAATGATCTTGCTTTTTCTAAGATTGGTATATAAACCAGACATGCTACCAAAGTAATTAAGGATGTTCAAAATATTCTCTGCATTAGCTTTATTGGCATCTAGAAAAATCATAAGATTGTCAGCAAACACCAAGTAGGAAACACTCAGGCTCTTAGATGCTTTAATAGGAGTAATAGTCTTATCCTTAATAGTCTGATTCATGATAACAAAGAAGGCCTCCATGACAATGACAAAAAGATAGGGGGCCAAAGGGTCACCCTGCCTAATGCCATTGGATGGTTTGAAATTCCTTGTAGGCTCACCATTTATCAGAACTTGGTAGGAGGTTGAGTTAAAAATCTCTTCAATCCACACAATCCAGATGGAAGGGAAGCCCATTTTGTGCAAAATAGAATACAAGAAGTTCCAGTTAACTGAGTCATATGCTTTCAAAATATCCACCTTGAGACACATCTTAGAGCCCGAAGAAGACCTGTTAAAATCATAAAGGATCTCGTTGGTGAGTAAAATAGAATCTTTGATGTTCCTACCTTTTACAAAGGCACTTTGGTTAGCAATAATAATGGAGGGCAGAACATTTTGCATTCTATTAGCCATGATCTTGGATATAAGTTTATAAACCACATTACACAAAGCAATCAGCCTCCAATTTCTAATTCAGTGGAATTAGAGCCTTTGGGAATCAAGGTAATGAAAGTATTATTGGCCTCTTTCAACATCTTACCTTTGGTAAAGAACTCAATGATAGAAGAAGAAATATCATGTTTGATAATCGACCAAAATTTCTTGATGAAAAAGGGTTAAACCTGTCTAGACCAGGGGCCTTGTCAGGGTTTAGGTTGTTGACCACATCATCGATCTCAGTCTGGGTGACTTTGGTGATAAGAGAGATTTTTTGTGAATTAGAGACAGTAGCGCCATTCCAATGAAAGTCACCTAGAAGCCCTACATTAGAGTGGTTATTATTGAAGAGATTACAATAAAAATAAAAAATATGCTCCTTAATCGTACTAGGCTCATAGCAAAGCACATTCCCAATCATGAGACTATTGATAGAATTTCTTAATATCCTAGTCTTTAGGACGAGTAGAAGAATTTGGAATTCATGCCACCCTCCTTGAGCCAAGATATTCTAGACTTTTGTCTAAGGAGGATTTCCTCAACATATTCAACAATAGTGAGTTCCCTTCTCAGAAGTTGAGATTTCTCCACAAGATTAATTCAATGGGGTTACGATCAGCGATAATCTGAGCATGAAGAGCAACAGACCTGAGATTTTTGACTTCATCATGGTAGCTTCCCACTTCCTACTTATTCCACTTGATTAAGTTATCTTTGAGATTACTAAACTTCCTATAAAATTTGAACATCGCACAACCTTCAATATCAATGTTCCATGAAGATGAGACAATGTCTGGAAGAGAAGATTTCATAACCCAAGAATTAATGAATATGAATGGAGGTTTGATGATTCTGGGTTCACCAATGAAAATATTGAGCTGTCTGTGATCACCTATGGTGTGAGAAACAAGCTCCCCAGAAACATTATCAAAATGCATCAGAAAATTGTTATTAACAAGAGCTCTATCAATCTTGGAGGTAATAAACCTATCACCAGGCCCAAGAGAAAAAGGACCCTTTAAGATCAAGCTCAACTATGCCGCAATTCAGAAGAAAGGAATTAAACTCCTCCATAGACTTCCTAGAGGGAGGACATCTACCTTGTTTCTCAATGTCCTTACAAACAACATTGAAATCCCCTACCATAAGCCAAAGTTTGTTACAATTTTGAGCAGTGTTGTCAAGAGAATCCCAGAAACTAGACCGATCACTATCCTCAGTATGACCGTATATAGCAGACAACTAGAAATTTTGATTACCCACCTCAATGGCAAGAAGAATATGTTGATCAGACTCCTTCAGTTTGGTAACATTGCAAAGATTGGGTTTCCATAGCACGATGATTCTACCGATAACATAAGAATCAATATTAGAATTATAAGCAAACTCAGGGAAGAACTTCAACATTAACTTATCAATCTTCTTCTCACAGACTTTGGTTTCAATCAAAACAAAAACGTGACTGTCAGATCTTCTAACAACCTCCTAGACACCTCTAACCTTGTTAGAGAGGCCCCTGACATTCCAGGAGGTTACCTTGATGGAAATCATTTCACAATTTCGGCGGTTGAGCTGACAACCTCAGTAGTGTCTTGAGTTGTTGAGATGATTGCCTCCATTCTTGCAGACGACAGGTGCAAATCTGGATGAATAAGTGAATACTGAGCATTCTCCATTCTATGATACATACTCACGTTTAGTTTCCCCTGACATCTTGGAGGATCTTTGAAATTATGGATCACTGGACAGTTAGCAGCGGAACTAGAAGAGGCTTGAGAACTGGTGTCACTTCTTGGAGAAGGTATAATATTGACATAGAGAGGCATAGGAGTTGAGGGAATAGAACCAATTACCTCTATAGAATTTTGAATAAAGCCTTCATTCACTTCCTTCGTTAACCTCACATCTTCAATGACTGGGATTTCTTTGAGAAGTTTCTCTCTGACACGATTGATTTCATCTATATATTCAATCTCTTCAATGAATAGCATGTCATCATCCTCTTTACCAACATGAATTTTATCAAATGGATTTTTAGCAGCGGCCTTCTTCACTACCCAGGATTTTTGAGAACTAGCAACCAGAGCTGGTTTCCGTTTCACAACATTCAAACTAACATGACATTCCTCATGACCAAATAAGCCGCAGTGAGAACACTTATAAGGTATCCATTCATACTCAAAGTAAATCATGTGTTCTATTCGTTCTTCACTAGTGAGTGTGAGTTTCTTTGGAAATCTGGCATTCTTGTTTACCAATACCTGAATTCTAGACGAATCCAGTCATCGAAGACTATATGCATCATCATCCATCTTAATCGGACAACCAAGGAAAGAACTGATTCTGTTAACTGTTCTGCTGTCCCATAACTCAACTGGTAGATCCAAAATATCTACCCAGATCGACACGTCCACCGGGACGACTCTGTTCAGATCTTCGCCAGGTTTCCATTTCCTTAGAATTACAGGTTTTCCTCTGACATATAGTTCACCTTTTAACACTGATTCTAGATCCATTTGATTATCAAATATGATCAGAAAGAAACTGAAGCCTCTATCAAACACTTCAAATGAGCTTCTAGTTTTCCAAATACTATCAAAATTAGAGGCCAGTGTCGGGATATGAGGCCAAAAGTCTATAATGTAACCCAACATACATTTGCTCCACCTATTAGCATTTTCCTCTGCCTCCTTACCAGGGTAGATGATTTTACCATTGATCAGTGAAACATCCACTCTCTTCAGATCTAATGCACTCTCAGGGGATCTCAGGCGTATCGACTCCCAGCCATGCGAAACAAATGAGAACGACTGCACAGGAACTGGATCTGGGGTCGAGACCACCACAAGATTAGAATCGGCAAAAGCCAAGCTAGATTCTACTCCCTTCTGCCGGTGAGCTTCTGGGGAAGATGAACAACATGATACCATCGCCTTTTTACCCATGCCAGCGAGAGCCATCTATCTTAAGATTTTAACAAAACTATAGAGATTAACAAATTTATTAGCATAAAACACTAAAAATTAAAACCTTTTTCATAAAAAAACCATATAGCAAGAACCTTTACACATGAGTACTTTCATGCCTCAAAGCATTCACAAGTCATGCTGTCAACCTATAATGAAAGAACTATTCCAAAACATATATACATGATTCCATTATATCTGACATACAAAAAGCACATAAAGATAACACGTTCACAAAACATCTACAAAGCGTTTCCCAAAGACCCGAGTGTACAGGGACAACTCTAGGACTCTACCAACAAAGAACATCCAACAACACTTCCAACCTTATCATCTACTACTCCTCTGGATGTTGCTCAACCTTCTCTGCACGATCTCTACCTCCTCGTGCTCGTCCACCTAAAAAGGTTGTTAACCAACGAGGTGAGACACATAGTCCCAGTGAAATATATAACTCTCCGCCAACTCTAATATTATCAAAGATAAGATAAATTGAGCAACAATATAAACATAACTAAGATGTAGTAGGCAAAGGTTATTAATAGGAAGGGAAATTACTGTTAAATTACAAAACATCTTAATAATGAATAAGGAATATGAAGAACATGTATATTTTCTATCAACAACATTGTAAAACGATCAAGCAAGGCCTCAACCAATGTTTTCATATTTGATCCTATATAATTATACTACATGGCTGATTATGTATTCATTATTCCTTGAGGATTTGAATTATACCATCCAAATCTAACTGACCACTATATATATATATATATATTGTCGAAGTCAGTGCCATACAAGGTCTAATGGAAGAGTCGGAGTCTACAACCTCACCTTCCTTGGTCAGAACAAGAAAATAGGTAGTGACATCATGAGTCATCTGCTTCTAGAGACATTTTAGTCTAGATGTGCATATTTAACCCACCTTAATACATGTTACGACGCTAGTGAAATTGAGCTACAAGTTACAACAATGCTCTTCTAGGTATGACTTACAGTCAATCATGTGATACATTTCTAGGTATAACTTAAAGTCAATCCTATGATACATTTCCATGTATGACTTACAGTCAATCCTGTGTTACATATACATTCAGGGTACAAGGAGATACCTCAACTTGCTCCCCACATATTCTAAAATATGTGCTCTGAGTTAAACTTGTTTCACCAATCAACAAGTGCTGACACGGAATGGATCTATGGCACAAGGAAAACTACACTATTAGATTTCACTTGATTAATTAGTTCAATTTAAAATCTTTAAGCATCAATCAAGTTACAAAGTATAACCTCTAAAAAGATCTACATAAACATGACATGACTCATCACTAGAATATATTAAATCACATCATCACTTTATGCCTACTATTCATTATATGTACATCTCAAGGACCAATGTACATCACAAGGACCAATGTACATCACAAGGACCAATGTCCATCACAAGGACCATATGTCCATCACATCATAACCACCATAGCTCATACCTATCTATGTACATCAATCAGTATTACCTTCATGATTAGAAACTGATAATAGGAAGGAAAAGTATCATCATCTCATAAAACTCATAGCATACATTTACATCATACACTTTGCATCATAACAATTGGGGTTTCACTTCTCCCAATTAGAGTTTACAAGGTTAGATTACCAACCACCTTTAGGTTATCACTTCCTCATCATAATGAGATATTTTATGAGACATAGAAGCATGTTTCTCATTATCATTATAAAACATGTTATGAAGTTTAGAAACATAAAACTCACATCATACATACAACTACTCCATAGGATACCACACCATCACTATGAGACACCAACATCAACATGTTATGCCTCAACCATCACCATAGAGTATCGGTTAGGGTTAGGGTATCGACCACCACACTAAGGTAAGGTATCGACCACCACATTAAGGTAGGGTATCAGCCACCACACTAAGGTAGGGTATCGGTTTATCATAAAAGATATCAGTTTATCATCACTTTGTATCGGGCTCAACACCTCAATGAGAGGGTGTCGACCAAGGCACAAAAAAGGGTATCGATATAGAGGTGTATGAGAAAGTGTATCGGTCACACCATCTCATAAGGTATCGAGTTCACTATCCCTTATGGTAATGGCCTACCCACTCAACTAGGGTATCTGCCTACCCACTCAACTAGGGTATCAACCTACCCACTCAACTAGGGTATCGACCTATGTTCTGCTTTGTGTATCAGTCACATAGGTCTCCATAATATATAGGCCATTAGGGTTTGGTTGTATCGGTTGAACCTCAAGGTAGGTGTTTCTCACCTTTAAACAAAATGTGTCAGGCTAAGGGTATCAGATTGCAAGGTGTGTCAGGTTGAACATGTATCCCATTAGGGTTACCCATGTCAACTTCCACACTCAACTAGAAGCATGGAGACGCAACACTCTTCCTCCCAAGTCATCACTAGATCATAACAAGCCACATCATAAGAGGTATATCGGTTTACACAAAAGCATCTCAGTTATCATGTCAGTTTGCATACATATCGATTTAGCACATCATATTGGTTTAGCATGTCATGTCCATTTAGTCATCTTCTACCTCAATATGACGATACTAACATGGCAAAAGAGAAGAGAAACTTATGGCAACAACTTAAAAAAGTTCTATCCTCAAAACCAAACACAAGGCTACCATGTAAAGCTACTAACAAGGAAGAGATAACGAGCTAAAGATAACTAGCAAGGTAACAAGTGGAAAGGTGATAATAACAAAGTAGGTTTAGAGTTATATATCCCACCTCAAGAACAACCACCAAGATCTAAGCTCCAAGCTTCCCAAGCTCAAGGTAGAAGAAGATCCTCCTAGCTCTATCTCCACAACACCTCCAAGAAGAAAGATAGAACCATGGTTAAGAAAGCAAAACATAATAGAAGAAGGTACCAAGGGCCATGGCCAAGGAGAAGAAATAAGGAGAGAAAGAAAGCTAGAAAACAATGGCTTACCAAGGAAGAAGATGAAAGAGAGCACCACTATCTTTGGCTCACCCACCAAGCTCCAAGGGAGAGTGCTCTTCAAGCTCAAGCTCAGCCACTAAGGAGAGAAAGAAAAGATCACTAAAAGGGTTCTCTTGCATGAGAAGGAAGGAGTATATATACATGGCCGATGAAAGAGAGAGAAAGGGGAAGGCTTCACCACCTTAGAACCCCAGAAGACACTTATCCAAGAAGAAAGGACACATTCCACGCCATGCAATAAGGTGATAGGACCTATGGCTCGCCCACTAGGTCACTAAGGGAGGTCAAGGTCGATACACCCATCCACCACCTTCACAAATTGATAGGGATGAAACCCTAGGTCACAAACCGATATAGCACTCCTCTAGAGTCACCACAACCTGATATGGTGATCCTCAAAGATGCCACCAAACCAATAGGATGCCCCTAAAGACACCCTCAACTGATACCAAGCCTCCTCAAGGCAACCACTAACCAATACAAGGTCTCACCAAGGCTCTAAAGCCCGAGACAACACTCTTAAGAGCAAAGCACACCTCAAACATGTTCCCCAAACATCACCAAGGATGTAACCACTCAACCAAGGCCAAAAAAGGCAATCAACACTTCCTCTCTCCTATAGATGATGCTAAGAGAGAGAAGAAACACTCTGGTGGTAAACTTGCACATCAACCCTCTTCTGGATAAATTGCAAGTTGCACCAAAACCTCAACACAAAGCAAAAACATCAAGCAACAACCTCAAACAAGGAATAAAAACCTCCAGCATGCTCTAATTACATTTTAGATGATTTAGAGCAAGGAGCTAAGCAACACGCTTAAGCAAAGCAAACAAGGTTATCCCAAAACATGGGTCAGGGTCCTTACAGAGACTATATGAGCTGGTCAGATAAAACTAGACTCCTCTTCTAAACCTGGATACTCAAAAGGAGAGTTAAAACACTTTAGCTAAAACTACCTACATAAGTGGTTCCATAAGGGTTGTCTCACTAAATAGTAACTATACTAAATACCATTTGGATCTGCAATAGATTGACTACCTATTTGTAATTATACCAAAATCTCTGATTAATGTTAGATACCCATGTTGTAATTCAAGTGGTCATTCACACAGGGCTTAACCACTCATGCCCGACTTATGTGTTCTAGCTTCCTATCATGGATTTTGTTAGTAGATAAGTCATTTCCTCCATTGTGGCATAGACATCAGTAAGGAATCTAAGGTATTTGGAGCATATAAATGTCTAATTTGTTCTTTAATTTTACTACATAATGGTCTGGCCAACTTTCCTTAGTTTTAGTTAGTAATTAGATCATTCCTTTTTCTTTTCTATATTGTACACTACATCACTATTGCTAAAAATAACAGCAAAATCAATCGTAGTATTTATAATGCTTTACAAAGGCATTTACCTGAATGGCTAACTTTAAATATTGTTTGTCATTTTAATTGGATAATATGTGGCATCTATGAATATATTGAGACAATTCTACTATATAAATTCTACTAATATTATACTAAATGCTAAATATATATATCAAATTGAAATGTACTAAAATATTGATATTCAAACTGTGTATATCTTAAGTTGGCTAAATTGTGCATATAGTATATAATTTTGGAAAGAACCACACATCTTATAATGTAGAATTCATAATTGAAAGTAATCAAGCAATCTAATAGTACTTCTAGCATGTCTTTGACTATTGAAGAATTCAGGGCAAAACTGGATACATCAGTGCCTCTAGGATATACTATGTTTGAAACTCATTAAAATCATATATACACATTCTAGAACTGTAATAATTCATATTCTATCTATTTTCTAGCTATTTTGATAGTTCATATTTCAAAATATGAACTAAAGTTTACTGAGTCAAAATCAAATAAATAGTAAACTAGACCTACATGTACTTCATGTTTTAAGTTTAGATTCTCTAAAAAATCACAACTAGGGAACTTTAACTCACATTGATTTCAACTATAGCTATTTATCATGATTTTAGTTTTGGTTTATCCAAATCCTGTATTGTTAAGTTTAGATTCACGATAAAAGCTTTCCACCTTATCAGGTCAAAGCCAAGCTACTGTTCCAACCTTATAATATTGTAAGAAGAATAAAAAGAAGGAAATAAGAAAAACCCCCTCTAATTGGCCTTTCTCTAAGATTCAACCAAGGAAAAGAGAGAACAAAGCACAAACTATCAATCTAAGCTTACTTTGACAGATCCCAGATCTGTTGTTCTTCCTGATTCTTCACATTTTTCTATGAAATTTCCATAGGAATCACCCTGGTGTGTGTATCTAGTTCGTTCTAGGATTCGGGTTGGGTAGAAAACTAAAATATGGAACCAACAAAATAAATTTTGTGCAATTGTGATATATAAATCAATAGTTGTGTTATTGTTTGTGATTGGATGTGATTGGCAGTGAAGCAACTCATTTTCGTCAGTTTCATGCAGCTATTAGTTTGTATGGCCATTGGTCTATGTGGCCATCAATCTATGTAGCAATTAGTTTTTGTGGCTGTTGGTTTGGGTGACCATTGGTATACATTGTCATTGGTCTGCGTGACCACCAGTCTTCATGGCCATCAGTCTTTGGACTAATAGCAATGCAAATCATTAACAATCATGTAGACGATTACTAAAAATATGGTGATTCTCTCATTTTGATTTTGATTTGATCAATTACTTTACTTTTGATTTATAACTAAATTGTCTATAATTTTATAGTAAACGTTTGATTAAACACTCAAATGGTAAATTTTTTATTAATTATTTTATCTAGTATAAAATGCTATTTCCATATATATATATATATATATATATATATATTTGTGTGTGTGTATGTGGGTTATATGCTATATAAACTAAAGGTCAAATATCAAAGTATGCATTACACATATTTTGACCTAAAAATAACAAGTTTCAGCTAAAATAAAGTAAAAATCAACCATATATTAGCATAAGGTATCAATAAAGGTGCAATTAATACAATGAATGTCTTTAATCCTAAGATTATTTCTATATCAAGATATAGGTGTGATAGTGCAACCTTCATACATTATAGACAATTGGCAAGTATCTCAAAGGGATTTCCTTGATCTCATTTTGAAACGTACATGCATTATTCTTTATGCATCTATTAAGATCTCTTTTATCTAAGTTTATCATTGCTTTGATACTCGTCAATATAATATGTAATTTTGTATCTTATACATCTTAGAAGAGTGTGACCTTGTACCCTCCATGTATCAATGTATTGGTTTGGTTGCTCACTATATATCTTGCGGTTGTTATCCTTTTCCTTTTGATAACTAAATCATCAACAACAAATCGCTTAGACCCAGAATTGGTTTGCACCACTTGTTTTTTCTTTCTTTCTTGATATACATTCTCTTGTCATTCTAAGTTATTGGAACTAATCAAACACTATCTCACTTAGCTTTCAATGCTACAAACTACATGATTTGTAGGGGTTTGCTTGTTATTGAAGATATACTCATTCCTTTGTTGCTATATAATTTTCAAACTCAAGGGAAACAAGATATGGTTATATGAGTTTTTCTTAGTCTTCAGGTTCCATGAGAGCCACTATAGTACATTCTCCTCACTACCAGAATATATGTTGATTTGGGCCTTAATTCTAATTCAAATTGCCTTTGTAAAGATACAATTCTTTGAGTGCATGTATCATTGACTCCAGTTGGTTTCCACATCTTGAGGACAATTTATTGTTGTGAAACCTTGAGCAGATTGCTTAAATTAGTCATCAACCTCTTATGGAGTGTCTTCTAGAGGAAAGTCTTGACTCTTTGTGGCACCTTTAGTTTCGAAATTCTTTCCCGACACCCTTGTGTGAATCTGTTCGCGTGTTCTAATAGCTCCTTGCATAATGCTTTTGTAATGAATTGTCCTTGGTCATCCTCATTGTACAAGCATGAGCCACATCTGACTTGTGCATGATGAGGGCACACATTCATGATTCTATGCTGGGTGTCTAAGTCAAGCCAATGTTGGATGAGTTTGTAATATACTGAAACCTAGAATCTTACTATATTCTGTGATTGGAAGGCTTGTGGGCTTGGTTCCTTAGATTTGACCAAACAAGGATAAAAATATACCTTAGTGAATAATGTTAATGCATATAGCATATGATGTGGCAATAGGTTCTACAGTTAACAACGCATATCATAGCACACTCATATTAACATAATAGCTTACATAAATGCTAACACGTAGGTAAGTCCATGAAATATGACACATATTTTCTTTGCTAGCTAATATTCATATAATGGCTAAGTAAGAGGTAAAATGTACTTAAACATGTATTATAATAACAAATTGGAATTTTCATGTGCAATCATCTAAGTTAAAGTGAAATAATGTACTAACTATTTAAATAAGTAAAATATGGAGTTCCATGCATAATAATAAAAGGTAACTCTTTGGTAGCAATGTTAAGATGAAGGGACTCTAAACAGTAAATAATGATGGTAATGGTATAATGTTATAATAATATAATAGTAATGACCCAAAAATCCTAATTATATTAAAAATCCTAAAAGGAAATTTTAAAACCCAGATATAATGGTTAAAATATGTTCCCTGGGTCCCAATTATCTTGGGTGCCAAGTTTCACATTATTTGAACAATAATAAGTATCCTAATTTTATTTAGACAAGAAAATATTTTTCTAAAGAATGTTAAATAATATGTTCAATGAGTTCAAAATTGGAAATATATCCCTAATTCAGATTTTACATAACAAAATTGGTCAATGTGTTAATTTCACATTAATTGAACAAACTTACCTATCTTAGTTCTATCTAGGAGAGAGAATATAACTTAAAGTAAAAAATATTAAATAAAATATTATAGAACCCCAAAAGTGCAAATTAATGCTAAAAGTGGATTCCTCATGTCCTAATTGGTATGGGTACAAAATTTGGTATCATTTAAACTTTATTTGGATCCTCAAAAGAAACATGAAAGAAAAACATCTTTTAAAATCTTTAATATCTTAACTATTTAATCTATGCATATGCTTTCAGATAAAGTTCTACTATAATATGTCACACACATTTTTTTGGCTTTGTCACAATATGATTTGGAATCTAAATTCCTTGGATTTTTTGGAGTTGACTTTGACCCTCTGATTATGATCGTACGATGATCGGCTCATCTCCTACCTAGGGTAGGAGGCCGATTCACCGTGTATATTACCAATAAATGTACCCCAATCTTCTTGCCTCCTTTTCTCGCTCATCTCTTAATGATTTTTCAAAATTTGTTCACCATAAAATTCAGAAGTTGATTCCACATAAAGCAAGCCATAACTCAATCCATAATTCCTTTGGTTCCCAAATGTGTCTCCGAGCTTCTCAAAACTCTTAGTCCTAGGAACCCTAATACCTAATAGCATCTACATATATATACCATGTCAATATTTATCCACCATGCAGTCTTTCTCTCACACCAATTTTGTCTGGCACGTCCTTCACTACCGCTAAGCCGTTCTTTTCTCTATTGCTAATCTCCACGCTGATGCTTGAGCATGCCTCTTCTCCTGCAATTTACTCTAAAGTAAGATACCCCCAACCTCGTCGCTCATTTTTGACCACTCACTTGGGGTCAAGGAGACTTCCCCTCTTTTTGGCTTGGGCCATGGCCAAACACAACTGCTGCTTGTGGCATTGGCAATTCGTGAGGAAGGAGAAGGTATCTCCCCAGTCATTTCTCATTTCTACCCCTCCGAGCGCCTTGTGTTTTGATTTCTTCATGAGGGAACTTTTGTCTTTTTACTATTTATTTTAGCCATGATTCTTCTCACATACACATTGACATCTACGCCCTATCATACTCACAAGATT
This sequence comes from Alisma plantago-aquatica, assembly GCA_963693085.1. Lineage (NCBI taxonomy): Eukaryota > Viridiplantae > Streptophyta > Magnoliopsida > Alismatales > Alismataceae > Alisma > Alisma plantago-aquatica. The sequence goes on from OY856412.1 coordinate 1,330,536,002, forward strand.
TGGATTTTGATGTGAGGTTATATCTGGTCTTTTGGTATTATTTATTTTATGAGAAATTTAGTAAATAGGGTTAAGTTCAATAATTCATAACTAATTATCTAGTTATCAAAAAATTATATAAATATACTTGTTGGAATAAAAAAAGTATCCTCTATCCATAACCTAAATCCCATCATAAAAATAATAGTTAATCTAGGGTTTATAATATGCATACTAATTAATGGTTGTAGATATAAATCTATGCTAGATGAACAAGAACTCTAACTTGGAATTAGGATTTGGACTTTGTCTACTTGACAAAAAACTTTTAGGTGTGTTGCATCTCCAAATCATATTGAGCAACTTCTGATTTCTCTCTCTTGATGCATGTTGCATGCTTTGAGTCTATATTGAGAAATTGATGTTTCTATCTCTCTCTTGAGCCTCTTTGAGATATTTTGGTGATAATTCCTCTTTCTTGACTTGATTACCTATTTGGGTCTAATCTTAATAACTTTGAATTCTTGATCCTGTTGGGCTCTAGAATTATACTTTGCGTCATGATTAAACCCTAATTGTGAAATTAAATCAAGTTGTTCCGTATTATGACATTGAACCCTAATTTTGACCACTTTTGTGGTGTATGTTAATATTATCCATTTTTGTGATGGCAACCACATTAATTCTATTTGTATGACTGAACTTACACTTGCTTCTACATTTTGCATGATTTGTGATTCAGTAGCCCTCAAGATGTAGAAGTTCATTAGTTTTATGGGGTTATGTGCTCTTTACATTTGGGATGGAGGTTATCCCATACCCTGGGTTATGTGCCCATGTTATTTTAGGATGGAGGTTATGTGACCTATACCTGGGTTTGGTGCCCATTTTATATTGGGAGTTTGGTTATGTGCCTACTGTATAAGGTTTTAAGGTTATGAGCCTTAGCCGCCATTGTTATTTATATTTCACTAGAGATAGGTATATCTCACATGCATGCATATTGATTATTATTGTGATGGCTTTTGTGCCCTAAATTCTTTATATTTACTTTGAGGCACCTCTTGTAATTTATTACTAGAAAATGTCTTTCTTGATTATCATCTTATTGGAATTCATATTCTTATGATATACACTTGGATAATACTTTTTTCTTCTATGGGAAGCCTTATTTTATTTGATGTCCTTTAACCTAATGTCGCTTAATCCTGTATTACATGACATAATGGCTTTTATGCTCATAATCCATCTTTGTCTTCTCTTATGGGGTATGCTTCCAACCCCTAGGTATAGAGGAAGGAGGATAGAACCACGCTTGACCAGGACAACTTCAAGAATACTTGATCTTCTTGGGAGATAGATTCAAGGAGGTTAGATTACCCTCTGCTGATCCTATGCTATAGTTTAGTTTTCATATGTATCATCACCCTACATGGTGAAGGATGGATAATATCAAGCATTGTAATAGTTAGATTTTTTAATATTCTGGTGTGAAATTTGGTATCTTGAGACATACTTTTGAATAAATTGGATTATCATCCATTAGTGAAAATTTGGTTGTGTTTGGCATATCGAATGTTTTCTTTTATTTAACTTAGTAGTGAGTGAATCCCGTCTTGGGTCCCACTCCTTATAGGATTCCTCATTCAACTTTCCATTAAGTAATATCACCAAACAAACTTTTAGATCTTCCAATTTGGATGGAATACCTATACTGTCAACTTTAAGATTGAGAAAAATAATGCCTTCCACCCACCTATCCCTCCATGTTCCTGTAGACTCACCATCCAAAATCACCATGTCATTTTTCTCTTCATGTCCATTTGGTTCCAGGCAATAAATATCCACAAATGAGAACACACAGTGATGTTACCATCCTTTCAATTTTTATATTTCTCACTCACAGGCTCACTCTAGTAGATCAATTTCTCAGTATAGTACTTCAATAAGTTTTCCTCAGTGCCACCTTATTTTTGTACGGGCTAATATAATGTGTAGGGCTCCTTCAGAATGTTGAGATATCAGATTCTTCCATGTTACAACACTGAAGCCCTTCTACTTATCATGTCTCTTCCAAATAAACTTGTGGATTATTTGATCGATCACATCATATACAACATTGGTTAGATGTGTTGTTTGAATTAAGTAGGTTGGTGAGGCATTCTTAAAAGATTTTTCTACAATCGCCTCCCCTACAAAAGAGAGGATATGATTAACCCATGACAATATTTTTACTTCAAACACATTTAATATTTTTAAGTACAAAGTTTTTTTAGCTTTGGTATGTAAGTTTGACACTCCTAGGTATAAATTATCAATGAGAGTGATTCCTATGCACATGATGATACTTATTTTAGCTTCCAGGTTAGTATCCTTATATAAGAACATTACTAATTTCTCTTTTGTGAGAACCTGAACTAAAACTTTCCTGAAGTCTTTTAGACATTTCAACATTGATCAAGCTTGACCTAAAGAGGCTTAACCAAAGATAATTATGCCATTTGGGAAACATTTATATCTAAACAAAGGGCCTCCTCTTGCAACACACAAAGGTTCCTAGTTATCATTATTAACTTCTCTAGTTACATCTTGTCTCATTTGATATGTACATAGAAAAAAATATATAGGGGGTTAAAGGATCTCGCTGGCGTACTCCTCTTAAGGCATTGAATGGTGGTAAGCCCCCATTTCATGCTATTGTAATAAATATTGAAGTAATGATGTTCATAATCAGTTGTATAAGATTCTCAAGGATGGAATTTTTTTGTAGAGTGTCGAGGATAAAAGCCCAATTCATTCTATCTTAAGACTTTGGTAGGTTGAGCTTAACTCCCATGCCTCTTTGTCCTGCAATCTTTATATGCATTGAGTGCACTATTTCTTAGACTAGAATGATGTTGCATGTGATGTTTTGTCCATGCAAGAAGTTGTTTTGCAGTGGAGATATCCAAACTTCTAGATCCAGAATGATGACCTTCTATAACTATCTTGGATAGTAACTTGACACTTACATTGTTGACATTAGTCAGAAATTGATTATTACAACTTTCAAGTGTAATGCATTTAGGGATTAGCACCAAAGTCGAGCTCTCCATTGAATTGGAAATTTTGCCACTTACAAAGTATTGATATACCATTAGACATAAAAGTGCTTGTTGTGGTTCCAACTTTTTTGTAGGAATTCGGGATTAATTCTGTTGAGCCCCTATGCCTTAATTGCATTTATCTTTTAAAGTGAAATGTGATACTCTGGTACATCTGAGATTCTAGCATAGAGGCTCACTTGATTATCAAACAACTTGTGAAAGTTGCCAACGTAGCTAACAACATCAACAACATGATTTTCATCCTCTTTTTCTTGAAATAATGATGATAAATGACTAATTATGAGGCCTTTAACTCATCTTTCCATTCAATTCAATCCACATTCACCCCTTTTGATTTGGTCATGTCATTCCTTCTCCTTGTAGCTTTAACAATGGCCTACAAATATCTTATATTTGAATCCCCTAGCCTCATCCAATTGCAAAATGTTCTTGTTCCCATTCAACTTCTTACTATTAAAAATGTCCATGTATCATCTTGGATCTTGGAAATGTTGTCGTCCAACTCTTTTGAATACAAAATTGCTAAAGATTCATGCTTCTTCCCTATTGTAGTTCATAATTGATCCTTGTGCTTGCACTTGCATTTTGACTTTTTCTCCTCACTATCCCACTTTGTTTCATTGTACATTAATCCATTCAAAGCTTTGTTAAAGTCTTCAACATTGTTCCAGGATGCCTAAAATAGTTTATTAAATGAGGCTCTCTTAGTCCAATTAACATTAATTCAGATTGTTCTTCCATTAAGTTTCTTTGACTATGTCTTGATGGGAATGGGCTCATGGTTAGAGTTAATTATCAACAACACATGTATAATTGTGTTTGTGTAGCTGTAAAGCCAAGCATTGTTGGATATGGCTTATTCTAAACATTCATGTAGCATTTCTCTCTTGGAGGTCATTCAAGGGTTGTTTTCCCCAAGGTCCTCCAGACCAACCGCTCACAGGGCTTTTGCAAATTCTCTACATATGTATATGTTGAGTTTGACATTCCCCACCTTGTCATCAACATGTAACACTAAATTATAGTCTCCTAGTATAAGCCACAATAGGCTAGAAGAATTAGTAATGGTAGATAGGTGGTCCCAAAAGAGCTTTCCTTATATTTTGGTTTGAGATTGCATAGAGAAAGGTCATTTGGTAGCTATAATTAATCATATAATGAATGAACTATTTGTGGGAGGTCTTGATTTCCACATGTCATATTCTTTTTCTAGACATCGCCCATATACCACTAAAGAATCCATTCCCTTCCACCCAATGTGCAACATCAAACCCCAAACTCTTAATTATTTTCTCAGTATGTGAGCCTCTAGTTCCAGGCTCTAAAATCACCATGCAATATATCTTATAACAGTTCACATACTCATTGATTGTGCCTTGCACCTATAATGAGCAAAGTCCTTATATATTTTAGGATGTAAATGTTATCCAAACCATTTGGTCTTGATATCCATGACTCTCATTTCCTTTTTCCACATTCCCATGCACTTTTATGTATGTTCTCTTCTCTCTTTCCTTGATCCTAATTGGTGGAGATTGTTTGAGGCCACGATTTTCTCGTTCCTCAAATGAATCCCGGTGTTGTTGCCAAAAGCAAGAGATTATGTTAAATCCCCCATTCTAGGTAAAAGGGGTTGGAAATTTGCTAAAATAGAAGATGAAATAGTGTCTATGTGGTATTTCCCATAGGGACAATGCTAGTCTCATCATCATTGATCATTGTTGTCGTATGAGAATTTTCTTTGTCTCCATCTTGGGCTTTTTCCTTTGTTGTCCTCCATGGTTATGTAGGTTCTGTATTCCCCCAAAAGGTGATGCTTCTATGTTTATGTGTCATTGATTATTCCTCTTTCTGTTGTTCTCATTGTGTTGGTTCAAAATAATATCGATCACATGATCATCCACTTTGCATGGGTATACAATGTTGGTATCCTCCTATTTGTCTAGGTTCATTTTCATGAATCTATCCCTCATCTCTATTGCTGCCTTGTTTACCTAGTGAACTTGTTTCCTACACCTACTTTGAAGTGCTTGCATGTCTCACCGCAATAAAGTCCCCCAACAACAGTATGACCAACTCTTCATGTGCTAGAGTCCCATCTTGTAGAAATTGTGGCATTATTTTTCTAGCCTTCTTGGACAAACAATCACTTTGTTTATGACCTATATGCCCACAATGAATGCATATACACTGACGCTTCTTGTATTCAAGTCTATATGGGTCACCTTGTATCATTATAGAGGGAATGAATTGGTTAATCTTATCAATCTTAAATGCAATTTTAGAAAATTTGCCTCTCCTCTTTAGGTCCTTGTTCGTGTGCACACAAATCATGGAGCCTATGTAGCTCCCACAAATCATGGAGCTTATGTATCTCCCACAAATCATGGATACTATGTAGATCCTACCTCTTCTATAAACCTACATTGATATGAGAGGATATGTAGTTTAGGTATCCATACCCATGATAGGATTGTTCTAGTTTCCTCCTTGGTGGGAATGAAGTAGGGATCCAATGGTTGAATGATGAGATAAGATATCATCATTAGAAATGGGCCACATGTGAGGGATTTGAGGTATTCATCTTCTATAGTCAATTGCACAGTGAAATTGTTATTTCTATATATATCTAAATAATCCAATCAGTCTCTACACATATTTTATAAACTCTTGTAGAGTCATGAACCATACTTCTTTGCACATGACTTTCACAATCACTGAGAAGCCCCAAGGCTTCATCATGTCACTCTACTTGTTCTCTTCAATATTGAAGTGTGACGATCCATTAACATCACTCATGATTATGTTTCTTGGTTAATTCCATGTTCATATCTTTGAAGGCCAATAGAGTGGTTGGATTGTGAAACCCAAATCCAAAGCAATGTCCCTATAGGATACATGGACTCTTAGGGTTATTGAACTCTATCCTACCATGTGTACATACACCAAACCATTATTTAGAGATCAACATTTATATCATTGTCTGTGGTCACATCCACTTACATTGATGACTCATGGTTTGTGTTTGCATTTCCAAATATCCTTTTGTCTTATCTATTCAAGTAGTCAAGGTTCATCCTAGTATTCATTCGAATATTAACATCTATTGGTACCCTAATTTTTGACTTTCTCCTTTCCTATTATGTGTCTCTATTTGTGGTTGTTGATCCCTTTATCTATTACCCCCATGTCCATGCCTCCCTTCTGCTCCTTGTTTATCCGAAGTCCTAAGTCACCATGATGAATTGATCTATGCTATTTCCAAGAGAGAATCTTCCATGCTTTGAAGTCTGGTGACTATGTCGCCCACCGCCTGCACACCCCCTAGACCCTAGATTTGCCATTTGGGTTTGGATGCATTCTATAAAACTACATAGAAAGCACATGGAGGGTTACTTTCTTTCTATTTTATGAATTAAAAAATAGTCCTTGTTTCTCTAATCTCTATATAGGAAATATATGGGAGATATCAATGCACCTTTTATTATGTTTTTAGATAAAATTAGAATTTTGTTATAATACGGTAGTTGTGTGAGAGCATAGAAGTGTTTGGTGCTTTTTATTTATTTTTGTTTTCTGAATTAAAATTTATCATTGTGTATTCTAATGAGGCTACATGAAATGTCTTAGTAGGGATTCAATGTAATTTTGCCTTTAGTTTACCAAATTACATGTTCCCCAAGCTTTACAATATATGAAACATTATATGAAATTTGACATTTTGTCTTTCGAATATACATTAGGCCTATCCTAATAAGGTTTTATGTACCACCACAATGAAATGTGATTCAAACCTATATCTGTACTACTGCTACCTTTTTTTGTGAGGGTTGGGAATTTGGTAACCAAGGTTACAGTAAGTGGAAGACGTGGTCGTTCAAACTTGACATCGGGAAGGATTTACATAGTAAGATGGGAAGCTATGATTAATACTTTTATCCCTTGCTTATATTTTAGTAATCTTCTTCTTCCTTAACATAATGCCAAATCATGACATTTAGTGAAACGAAATTTATTACATGTCTTTTCCTTCCAGCCTACCTTATTCAAAATGTAATTGCCTATTAACTCTAGTTTTGTTTCTCTTTTCTTGTTTAACTAGATAAGATGATAAAACACAATGTTTACAGTTTTCAAAGTAATATAATATTTTCAAACTCATGTAATGATGACATATGCCTAGTATTTTTAATCAAAATAGTAAACTTTTTTTATTATAAGAAGGGTCCTAATTGTATGATGTAACATGGATGCATGATTATATAGTTATCATATTTATGGATACCATTTTTTCATATTGGCGTTACTTGTGAATCACCCTAAACTTGAGGTACTAGCAATGTAAGATGTCCATTCCTATCATTTACTTTTTACATTCTCCCAACCATCTAGGCACTTGAACCACATTTTTATTATCTAGATTTTCCAATCAAATGCCAACGATGTATATAACTCCTCGACTTTACAATAATTGCAGCCATATGGCCCCTTATGGTCATCTCCTAGTATCTTTGTAAAGGCATGAGTAACAAATTGGACCACCAATCCTTTTTGTATGATAAGTCCCAGTAATTTGGAGACAAAATCAACATAATTTTTTTTTGAAAATAGCTCAATATCATTAAATGTAAGCCATACGGCATCTATAAGATAGACATCTCTCAACAAGTAACCAATCAGCAACTCCTTTTGCGGAAAGACATAGCACACGACTCAGATTGGGATGCGATAGGTACGCTTCTGCACCGTCCACCTCTTGTAGTGGCTGTCTAAAACAGCTATCTGGGATGGAATTCGTCAATCTACCAGAACCTGTGAGTACATCTAGAGAGGAGTATGCAAAGCCACTGACAGAGATTACCATCATGAAGACAACGAAAGATTACCCGACAAAGAGCTTGACCCCAAAGCAACGACACAAAACTAACAACATAGACACAACGCCCCACCAAACAGGACGAGAAACACAACTACTACCGATGCACTAAGGTTGCCAACCAGCAGACCCGGGAAGGAGGCCAAACCCCAGTGATGCAGATACAAAGGAAGGATGGCTCATGCAGGTACAAAGGTGGGGAGTAGAGGGTGCCGGGAACTCCACCACCACTCTCGACCACCACTGCGAATAGGGGGTGGAAGACCCGCACGAAGCCCAAAACCCAACTTCCTCCTCCTCTGCCTAAAGCACCAAGGGTGCCCGAGCTCACCGTCTGCCAAAGAAGGAACCCGAGGCATGACGCGACCAACAAACGATACAAGTACTCCCACTGGAGGAACAAAACCAAACCAAACAACTAGGAAACACCGATAGACGGTGATAAAAAGGACAGAAGAAACCTGCCACAGACAAACAAACCTAAACAGAAAAAAACCTAAGCAGAAGATAACAAAACAACAGCACCGATCCGCCGCCCAGCCCCACACCGGCCAAGAACCACCATCTCCTCCTCGTCGTCCCCAGCCAGCATTGCCCCCAGCACCGCCATAGACGAAGAGGGCGCTTGATCGGGATCTCTGGCGGCCATCAAGGACCCGCCGCCCAAAACCGGATCGCGCTTAAAGAGGAAAGGAGGAAGGAGATGGAGCAGAAGCTCCGCTAGGTGCCGCGACCAGCAGGCACGAGTCGATGTAGATGCCCAGGGGGAGTGGGTGGCGCTCACCGGCGGCCGGACCCCTCCCCCGAGCCCGACGCCGTCGTCGCCTTCGGAAAACCTAGATCGCCCGTAGGATCTCCTTCGGGAGTCTGACGGCTACCACTTCTGGAACTTTTACATAAAAACTCTAATATAAATACTTTAAATTAAATCAACATAATTTATTGATGGAATCATTACATTCATGATTGTAATATGTCAAATGTGTCATAAGAGATATATAGAACCCCAAAGGTATTAGGAGTAAAATAGAAGGAAAAGGTGATGATTTTCCTCACTTCTTGCACCATGCTTACAAACTTTTTGAGTGGTTGTGTTACATGTGAACTTGCCTATCATGAAGTTGTTAGAAATATTGCCAGTGAAAGGAGAAACCCCAATAAGATCAATACAAATGTTCTTTATGTAAATTTAATCATATAATAATATGTGCAAATGTCGTATGGAGTATATACCACCATTTCTTATGCCATATAATACATACAACTTTATAACAAGTGACATTATACTCCTCTCATAGAGAGTAAACACAAACATAAATCATAAAATTCACCATTGTATCGTCTCCTTGAAAAAAATGTTATACACATGAGAAAATACCGACACACAAAGTTGGTATTTGGCCATAAAGTTGATCTAATATGTGACGTAAAACATGCATTCTCACTTAACAACAATATAGGCAGGGTGCAATATAGGATAATAGCATAATGTAAAAAAAGTATTGTTGTTGTGTATACTGTACCATGTTTCAGAACTACACATGAAAATATTCTACAACTAGTGGAAAGCACAATCACATGATCCTGAAAGGTTGTAGTAGTAGTAATTTGTTGGGGGTGGACATGGGTGGAGGTTGTAGAAAATGTGGATGGAGTATGGATGCACTATGGGTGGAGGCCATACTATTTTATGTAATAGTAGGATTGCATAGGACCTTGGTTGCATGTAGCTTGAGGAAGAAATTGGATGGATCTAAGCAGGAAAACGATTATAGGGACAATTAGTGGGCATGAATTACAATGTTAAAATTTGCAAGGTGAAACTTGAGTTTGGCTCACAACTGTGGTGGTTGAAGGGTGGAATCTAGATGTAACCCACATGAATGGTGTTGATAAGATGAAGTTTCAACACAACAATGATGAAGGCTGAAGGGTTCTACATGTAGAAGTCAGACAATTTCTATGGGATGATGGTAGTCAGGGGGGGTCATGACTATATGCAGTCATGAAATATATCTACATGTACCTAGGGGTATGATGATAAAAAAGTCCCACATCACTGAGATTGTGTTGCCTCTATTGTGCAATCCTAGTTTGCATTTAATCACAAATAAGCATAGGGTTTGTGTCTTTCAATGGAATTTTAGTCTAGTCCCATTCAGATTACCACATGCTAAACATGTCATAAGTGGATTTGTTCTCACATTGGTTTATCTATAAGACTTCCTCCTCAAAGTTTAGGATTGTGATTTTTTTTAGAAATCAACATGATAACCTTAAATCTTTTAACCAATATAATCATAAGATCTTTACATTCGATTTCCATTACTTGCAATAACAAAATCCATAACTAGATATGGTTGTACTAAATGTGGATGGAACAAAAGTTTTATAAGGAACCATCTCAAGATTACCTTTTAATGTTTGTTTTATGTATCTTAAAAAATCACAAATGTATAACTATTTCTATTTTGTTAAACTACATGATCATATATGTCTATCTATTGTATTACATATGTTCAATGTTAGACTTAGTTTGATAAAGTGAGGAATTTGGGTTTAGGAGTAATTTGGGTTATTGACATGTAATGAAATGAGTAAGACATATAAAATCATAATATATAAACTCTATTGATTCCAATAAGTCATATTTATATATGAAAACACATGATATAAATTTAAGAAGTTTTAATGTCTTTAAGGCTTTTATATGAGCTAAATTTAACTCAAATAGAATCTAGTTGACAAAAAAGAACAACCTTGAAAGCGCTTTCACTCAGATGACATTGTAACAACCTAAGTTTTTAACAATTTTTTTCTTTCAAAACCCTACTTTGGGTAAATCAAGTCTCAATATCCCCACTCCCTAGACATAGTTATAAATAAGTGAGAATTGGGATAACTTTGAATACAATGTTGGTTATTCTCCAATTGATCAATGGATCAAGTGGGAACCTTGGGCCAATCCAATTTCACCGTGACTTCCTTTATTCCCAAATTGGTATGATGAGTATGAATAAAGTTTTCATTCAAGGTTGATGGGCCAACTGATTTTGTTTATTCATCTATTTGAGCATACTCAGGAAAGATGTTGGTGGATCCAAGTGACAACCAACAGTGAATTGGCATAAATTTTGGATAAGGTTGGCCAATTATTAGATAAAATTTATGAGATATGTAATATCAGATAAATTCTCATCAAAAAATATCAAAGAAGTTATTTGAAGTTCCAAATATTACACATATGACCAATTATTAAAGATATCTAGTTCTCTTAGGGAAAAAACAACTCTCAAACTTTAGAGTGAACTAGATATATTGTTTCAGAGATATTCAATTTTAAAATCCAAGTATGATTTTGGAAAAGGGAGGGTTTGGATCCTTTCACCGTGCATCCCATCTATGTTTATGAGGAATTAAATGTATTTCCTACTTGACCCTCCCTTTTTTCCCCAAAATTTGAATATGTCTTTTGAGTTGGTAATAATATTCCCAAAATAGGACTAACCAATATGTATTGACCTCAAACAAAATTTAGATTTGACTAAAGATGCTATAGGGTTATACATGTTCCAAAATTTGTGTTTAGATAAACCTTGACTCCAAATAAAGCTTTCAGAACAACCTTTGTCCAACCTCATTGTTTTGTATAACCAAAATACATGATCTTCTAAAGATATAGTTGAGATATTCAACTTATGGATGTTTCTAGAAAAAATGTAATGTGTGGACTTATTTTCAAACATTTAAATAACATTAAAAATCATATATTAACCAACATAATTCCATAATAACTCTCACTACTAGTATTTTCTCCTAGAGTTAATGATTGATAAAAAAGAGGAGTATTCTTAGAGCTAGAAGGTGTGCTCTTCTTGTTTGGTTTATAGTATTTTGGGTTCTTACCTTCTTTGGTTAGTTTCTTATTCTATTTTTAGACGGTCCGCGAATGACCTTCTCTAGATGTAGACTTGTGAAACCCTAATTCTTTCCTTTATTTATACTTTTCCCCTTCTATTACTAGTTTGGAACCTAGTTGGGCTAGGAGAGGTGGTAGTTGTTCTCCCAATTTATGATGATTTGGTGGTTTAAGAGCTCAACTATGATACATTTCCTTATGAGAGTGAGTGGATATCAGTTATTTTATAGTTGTATGAATTTAATATGCAATCATTGCATTATTACTAAATAAGGGCTCAAGACCCTAACATGAGATATTTTTTTTAGTTTGCCAAATAGTTGTATGAATTTCCTTCTTGTAGAAACTTACATGGGACAAAATATTATTATTTCATATATTCTTGACTTGAATGATGTTCAATTTTCTATAGTTTATTTAAACATCTTCTAATTGTCCGATATGCTTTCACCTTGAGATCTTAAACATAATTGAGTTAATTATATTAATTTACTAGTTTAAATGGACATTTCTTCCTAAATGACCCAAAATGAGAAGTAGATCTTTTTAAATATTTCCATTCATCTTTTATATGATGCCTTGCTTATGAATTTCTTCACTTATTCCATAATATGCGTAGATACCCTAATCAGGCATGTTGTGTGAAAATGGCCCTGGTATTGAAGATAGTTTCCTAATTGTTCTATAGATGATGTGAATTGCATGCACATGGTTTATGTAACATACCCAAATCTAGGCACCTCACTTAACACTATTTTTTCTTATTCCCTTTAGGATTATGTTAGTGTTGATTCCTTTTCCATGGTTTTAATTAAAGCATGAGTAATTGAATCTAGAAACATAATGGGCTAATAGAAATCCTTTTATACGAGATTGTAGGATAAATTGATCCATTAAGTCTTTAAAAAGGGTTACCTGTATAAATTCACCATTTAACAACTTATGACTTTATTTTGAAACTCGACTATCTTTCTAGGATTGATGGATGAAGTAAAATGAAGGAATGCAAATATCATATCAAGATCTATTTAGAAGGGTAATAATGCATTAGTTGAATTCTTCACAAAACACCTAAAGAATCACAATACCAATTGGATTCAAAGAGTAACATTGACAATAAAATTAGAACATCCTTTCCTAATTAGCGCACATGCTAAATTTCACATCAATTAAACATCATATACACCCCCAATTTAATTAAGAGAAAAACACACTAGCTAGCCAAAGAGTAATGGCTGAAATCACTTAATCACATTGATTTAATAATATTATGTTTTATTAATTGATGAAATCAGTTAATCACATTGATTTACTGATATTCCATTTTATTTTTACAATCGACAAAATCATTTGAAATGTCTTGCTTAATCTGGGTATGTAACACTCACCTATTAATTAACCATGAAATCATACACAAAAGTGTCAACACATATATAATGTAATAAACTATAGGAAAAACGTCACTTATGGCTCAAAGTAACATTAAAACCACTACATTGAAACAAAAAGGATAAAATCAACATAATGAAAGAGTTTGGGAGTAAAACATCTCCCTATGTCAACCTAACATGAAAGCGTAATAAACTTCTAAACTAGAAGAGATCATCTAAGATAAGTCCCAATAGTGAAAATATCATAGATCTCTAAGTTTGTAACTCCTCAAGCTACTCTTCAAAATGGTGCTCAGTGCTAGCATACGTTGTGTCCCTAGACATACACAAAGTAAAAAGTCTAGGATTAGAGAAAGTGTCATTAAATTGGAAAGCAATACATGAAACTGATACAATATCTAGAACAATAAAACTATATTTAAGTTACTTATTTATCTATTGTAGACACCATTGTATGATATGTCCTGTATGGGAACATGGTGCCCTTTATGACACTGAAGTGTCCTCTGTTGCACAATGAACCCTCAATGACACCGAAGTGTCCTTTATGGCATGATGCATCCTCAAAATGTCATGGTACTTCTAGTGAGGACTTCTTGTATAATGTTAGGTTTTGAATACAGTTCTAGTTTCTCATGAAATTCTTAACTATGTATCTCTTATCTCAAAATCTTAATATGTTCTCTTAGTCTAAATTTAAATTGAAATCTAAATATTTGAGAAAATCTATTTATATTTAGATGATGTATTGAAATAATTTGTAACTAGTTGAAACCTAATGCTTATAATTTATTAGATTTGAATCTTACTATTCATGACATGTAAGTTAAGATTGCTAAAAGGTTGTCAAACTATAACTTCACATTATATGAACTCAAAAATCTGAAGTCCAATTAACTAATGCCTTATAAGAAACATTTTGGATCTGACAATTTAGACCAATAGCCTAAGTATGATAAAATGAACCAAATTCAAAGATCATGATCCCACTTACATGTAGTAAACCAAGTACTATCCAAAACCGCACTAAGATCCGGATCTAACTCTCTCCTAAAAACCAACAGTTTAATCAGATTTCATATCCTTCTATGCCAATATCTTTAGGGCCGTCTGGGTGTTGTGTGGGTAATTGCCACATCTACTTATACATATCAATGTGTAAAATGTTGGATCATACCATTTTATGCAACATATAGGATTCTATATTTCTTGATTACTTTAATAATCACAAAAGCATTAAGGATAATACTCTAAGTTCCCAAAAATTAAAAAAGCTAATTATCTTATTGGTCTCATTTTTATATTACATGTAGCATAGATCCCTACATATTCCACGATCATACATAACATGTCAATATAATACCCCTACATATTACTTGTATAAATACTTATTAAAAAGACTTCTTAAGCTTACGGATTTAGACGTTAGGTTGATTCAATAGTCTTAAGATCCTAAGATGAAACTCATTAGATTAGTTCCTTGATTGTGGTAATTATATTTTAAATAATACTCATTACTATATATGCATTGTTGTTGTGTATAAAAAGGCTTACATGAATGATCCATTATGGTTATTATATTACTTTGAAGCTATGGTGAGTTTGGTTTTTGATGAAAGGACTTAATACTATGATTTTTCTAAGTTTAAAGAAAAATTAACCAATCACATCAGACATAAAAGTATAAGCACATAACTAAAAAATATAGGTGAGGGTCGCACCTCACATAACAGATTGGGCAAGAAGACAAGGCTATCCTTGCATGAAAACACAAGCCAAAAATGTGATAGGGATAGACCAATAAAAAAAGGGCAATAAAGGAGCTTGGTTGAGTACTCACTCCATTAGCTCATAAAGACTTCAATCTCCACCATGATCGCACAACACAAGTAGTATTAGGCAAATCAAGGTAGATGGTTGGCCTCATCTTGCAAAACTGGACACAGAGGTCCCTTCTGTAGCATCAACGGGTGGTTGGAACAATGACCATGACTTGAAAAATGAACTACAAGAAAGACCAACGAAAACTAAGGGAGAGGAGAGAGGAGAATTCATGCCCTCAAATCCATATGGAAATATTTTAGAGGCTAAAATAGAGGCAATGCAAAGTGATGAAGTAGGATAGAGAAAAACTGTGGACTTTGACTAGAAGGTATTGAGTGATCAAGTGGAGATGGTTTCCACTAAATTACCTTGGAAAAAGATCAAATAAGTGACAGAAAATCTCACTCTCCCTTACTAAAACTCCTATTCCACTTTTTATGAACCAAGAACGATCAGAAGTCCTTATCAGTAGAGATCCATGCAAACTTGGGTAAAGGTTGTACAAGGACAATCTTCATGAACCGCACCAAACACATATTGGGATGGGGTTTACAATGATCTGGAGATGGTGTTGGTACAAGGAATTTGACGGAGGTGGCATTTATAGGGAAAACACCATTGAGTTTTGGAAGCAAGAAAATGAAGTGGTTCATGGAGTTTCAAAGATGTGGGGTGGAAATTGATAGGTGATGTGAGGTCTCATGGTCTTAGGGAAGCATCCTAGCTGATGAGAAGTAGTGGTCAGTCATCTGGTTGTCAACTACAACTCCCTTACTGAAGGAGGATAGTAGAGGTTTTGGACTTTTCCCATAGGGTGCAAGCTAAGGTTTGAGTAAGGGCTTATAAGGAGCAGATTTCCATCCTAAAGGAAATGATGAAATCCATTTTATAAATAGTAAGTGGGAGTTTGAGGAATTCAATATTTAGGGGGTATGGCTCAAGAAAAGAGAAGGTAGGAGTTGATTGGATAGTTGAGAGTAAACTAGTTCATTGTGTGCCAAATCCGGTGACACTCAAAAGGTTTTAATCACATGAAAATGTGATTAAAAATTAGTATGCCTTTTATTATCTATTATTTATATTGTTTTTTGTAATTTACTTGCATAATCAACTATCTCAAAAAAATATCACATTTTACCCACATACCATTTTGAGGCATGGAATATCATTATAGTTTTAGATTTCCCATTAGAGAGTAAGGATAAGTTATTTTATTAAAACAATATTTGACTTATATATATTAAGCAACTAATTTCCAAATTGAACCAGATCATGAAAATTTGCCTAGTAACACATTTACACATTTATTCTTAGTTAGACATTTTTAGTGCATGTTGATTAACCTAATTAAATACTGATATCTTGGGTGTATAATGACCTCTTGAATATATAATGACCACGAAGGACACATATTTTTGATATTATATTAAAGGTACTTGATAATGATGATGTTAGGGAGGGAACTGCATTCCAATAGAGTCTAACTTATCATGTAATGGTGGTCACAACATATAACATAAGTAACTAAAATATTCTTTTAATATTCTAGATTATCTCTTAATTTTGATGTATCACATTAGAATTCAATGCCACTTGCTCTCATATTAAATTCTTTCCTTCATGCATGGATGGGGATGAAATGTCCATAGGTGGTGAGAACCATTTTGATGAGCAGCTTGAGGAGTTGGAAACTCAGAGATCTATGACATATTTAACTGGGGGGTCTTATCTCTAGCATCCCCTTCCAGTTTTTAAGTTTATTATTCATTCATTTCTATTTTATTCATGGAGATGTATTAGTCTGAGACTATTTCATTAGATTGAACTTAATCCTTTTTGTTTCAATATTGCAGTTGTATAATGTTACTTCAATCCAAAAGTGGTACTTGCCCTATGATTTATGGTATTATATGCTTGGTGGTTCCACATTTATTTATTAGTTTTTATTAGGAAAGTGTTACATTATGGTAACAGAGCAACTAAAACACCACTAGTGATTAATATTTATAGATAAATCCTCATAGATGTTTTTTTCTTACAGATGGTTCCCAAAAAGAGGTTCAATAAGGGAAAAGAGCACATATAGGGAAAGGAAAGCTCCTACAATGTGGGGGAGAAAACACAATGGTTCTACAGTGGAAAACCATAATGTGCCACTAGATGTCTTGTCAAATCTCTTAATGGTAGGCCCCAACACTCAAGAGCTGACCCTAGTGGGGTTTCAGAAGATCAAGCTAGATACCTTCTATGGTGAAGTCGAGACAAATGTAGTCAAACATGTGGTGGTGTGGCTACTAAATGAAAAACACTATTTATGGGACCTAGGATGCACTCATCGTTATACCATCCATTTTGAGATGCACCTACTGAAGATAAAAAACCACACCTAGTGGGAAAACTTCACTCATGCCCAAAGACCTGATGTCAATATGTTGAACTGGGAGGAGTTTACCAACACCTTCAAAAACCACTACATCTTAGTGAAAATGATAAAAAAAGGAGGTTGAGTTCCAATGCTTGAAGTATTATGGCAATACCACAACGAACCAGTTTGTAATGAATTTCTATGTGTTGTATAAATATGGATATGGATTAAACAAGGTGAGTTCGAAAAAGAAGTTCACGCATGGTTTGAAAACTAAACTTCACAACGCTTTGACTGGACACAACATTACTATAGTTTGGACTACACTTGAGAGTATGTTAGAGTTAGAGGACCACCTAGGACAAAATTGAAATAATGGAGGACCCTCATGATGCAACTACTAATAGAACAATCATAATGACAGGCATAACAATAAGAGGAAGGCTCCAAGAAGTGTTTTGTTTATAGGGGAGGAGCCCAACTCAAAGAGGATGATCAAGAGGGACACCATAAGATAATGGAGGACCAGGTATAGGAGCACCATGAACACCATCCCTAGACACTCTAGAAGTGTTAGAGGTCACATGTCAGAGCCTTCATGCATGGACAATACATATGCTACTACTTTGGTGAGGAAGGCCATGTCAAGATCAACTGTCCTAAAATGTAACAAATGTGCAACAATAACCAGAAGCAAGGCCAGATTAAGCAAAGGGAGAGGCATCAAGAGAGACTCTTCACCATGACAGTAGAAGAGGTAGACAAAGATCAACTGATAGAGGTACACATTTTATTGGCCAATTGTCAGCTAAAGTACTCTCTAATTTTGGAGATCTGCATGCTTTTATGTCTATTGCAATAGTATCTATGTTAGAACTCCTTATAGAATATCATCAGTATGGTCTTAGTGTTAAGACACCTAGTAAACAAGTACATATACTGGAGAGGATATTTTCAAGGGTTGGGCTAACCCTAGAGGGGAGACTCTTCCCACAGACCTCATGATCATGCCCATGACATATTTTGATGTCATTCAAGGCATGAGTTGACTACTCGATGATAGACAAAAGTGAGTCACCCTATATCAACCTGAAGAGGACCCCATAGTCATCAAGGGAAGGAACAAGCATTGTAATGATTTATTCATCTTTTTGGTTTAGGTAGATAAGATAAAGAAGAAGGGGTGTTATACCTACCTAGTATCAATTACTGTAGAGGAGGAGAAAGCCCTTGTTGATTTTATTGTTGTCAATAATGGCATAGTTACTAAAGCCTTGCATGGGCTACCCCTTCATAGAGAGCTTGGGTTTTCCATTGATCTCCTTTCTAGAGCTGCCCCTATTTCCAAGCACTATACAAAATGGTATCTACATGCTTCTTTGAATGAAAGAAGTATACATAAGAACTCCTTGACCTGGGTTATATTCATCCTAGTGAATCTTCCTAGGGAGCACCTATCCTCTTAATAAAAAGTAAGTATGGTCTTAGAATGTGCATCAACTACATGATGCTAAACCAAACAACAATAAAGAACATTTACTTGCTTCCGTGGATTGATGATTTCTTTAACCAACTGAAGACAACTAAGGTGTTTTCAAAGATAGACATGTAAAGTGGCTACCACCAACTAAATATCAAGCCCTCTAATATTGAAAAAATAGCCTTCTGCACCAGATATGGAAATTTTGAGTTCCTTGGGATGCCTTTTGGTCTCACAAATGCCCCTACCATCTTCATGGATCTGATGAACAAGATATTTCACTAGTACTTGGAGTCATTCATTATTTTCTTCTTCAATGATATTCTCATACATTGTGATAGTGATTAGTTACAAGAGGAGCATCTTTACATCACTCATGAGACACTCATACAACATCAGTTATATAAAACTATCTGTGTGATTTTTTTATCCACAAGGTTATGTTTCTTAGATACATAATCTCTGATGGACATATATTTGTAGATACGACAATGCTGAGTCTATTATGAATGGGGATATCCCTATAACTCCGTCAGACATGGTAAGATTCTTGGGGTTATTACTTACACTTTATTAAGGTCTTCTTCATCATAGAAAATCCACTGATTGCACTCACATAAAAGGAAGAAAAAATCATATCAAATGATAAATGGAGCAGAGTTTCAAGAGCTTGAAGATGAGGCTCACTTCTACACTAGTAATAGTGATGCTTTTATCATGTTTAGCAATGCCTCAATGTTGTCTTAGGATGTGTTCTACAATGGTACATAGTCATAACTTATGCATCCAGACAACTCAAGCCTCATGAGGAAAACTAACCCCATTCATGAATTGGAGCTAGCAGTTACTGTGTATGCACTAAAAAGTTGGAGGCATTGCTTATGTGGTACACAGTTTGAGATATTCACTGATCATAAAATTTCAAGTACATTATGAGTTAGGAAGATCTGAACATGAGGCATTGTAAGGCTTTCAAGTTCCTAAAAGACTATAAATCAACATATTATATCTCTTTTAAGGCCAATGTAGTGGCTGATGCCTTGGGAAAAAAGAAGGAGATGGTCAATGTTGCTGTAAGCATTGATGAATGGAAGATGATACATGACTTAGAAGAGTGGAAACCAAAATTTGTAGACTTAGAGGTTAAAGATGGAACATATGGTGATTTAGTTGGATTGGATTTCTACAATTGTAAAGGCCCATCATGACATCCCCGTTCTTCTCTATATATTAGGGGGACTACAATTGATTGATTCTAGTATGTCTAAAGGAAAATATGGTGGAATGTTGATGAAGGGTAGGCTATCTGTGACAGCTAAGTTACGATATAAGACTTCCTTAGAGGCATATGGGACAAAGTACATCATTCATTAAGTTATACGAAGATGTTTTAGGTACTGGCAAAAATCTTCTTATGGAATGGCAAGAAGAAAGGTATAAAAGAGTTATGTTCAAGTGCCTCACATACTGGTAGGAGAAAGTTGAGAATCAAAGAGAAAGAGGCCTATTGATGCCACTAGACATTCCTAAATGTAAGTGGGGAAATATAACTATAGACTTTGTCTTAGGTTTTCCAAAGACCCAAAAAGGACATGATGAAGTTTGGGTAGTCATTGACCTATTGACCATGAGCACACATTTCTTGGCTTTAAAATGACTACTACAATTTAGAGATGGCTGAACTTTAAATCTAGGAGATTGTATGTCTTCATGAGTTCCTAATTCCATCATTTCTAGTAGAGATTCAAAGTTTACCTCAAATCTATGGAAGCAAGTCCCAAAGGAGTTGGGCACCAAGATTCTGTTCAATGCTACCTCATCCTCAAATTGATATCTCATCATAGAGGACTATATAGACTCTATAGGACATGATTAGAGCATGCATGCTAGATCGGTGGTGATTCATGAGCGAAGTTTCTTCTTTTAGCTGGATTTTCCTATAAAAATAGTTTTCATGCAAGTAAAAGACATGTAACCATATGAGGTTGTTTGCGGGAGGCCATGTAAGTCATCTATTCTCTAAAATGAGCAAGGTGATAGGACGCTTGATAGGGAGTTAATCACTGTAGCTTTATACAAATTAGTCTACACCATCATAAATAGAGTGAAAGAGACGAAGTCATGCAAAAAAAGTATATAGATGCACACATATCAAATATAGAGTTCCATGTTGGGGATCATTTGTGTTTGAAGGTCAAGCCCATAAAATATATTGCTCCCAAGGTGAAAGGCAATCTCAACCGTAGATACTTCAGTCCCTTTGAAATCCTTTATAGATTAAGGGAAAGTGCCCGCATATTGGCTTTTCCACCTTTTTATAAGCAAACTAATAATGTCTTCCATGCATTTATTTTGAGAAAGAATGTCTAAGATAATTCTCATATTATTTCTCATGAGCCCATTGAGATCAAGAAAGATCTATCCTATAAAGACATTCTACTAAGAATTCTTAACACTTAGACAAAGCCGTTGAAAAATAAAAATGTTGTTCTAGTTTATGTTTTATGGGGACACTACAATCCATAAGAATCTACAAGGGAACTAAAAAGATAAAATTTTAAATAAATATCCACAAATCTTTACTCCCTATAATTGCAAGGAGAATTTCTTCATGGGAAGAGGATTTTAACATCCTCATTCTCATTTAACTATGTTATAATCTCAAAAATACATATCCTTAGCCAAGAGATTATTAATTAAATTAAGAAAATTAATATGCCATGAAACGTTTATTATTAAGAATGGGCATGAAAAGGTGTTATAAACAAAATCTCATGACATAATTATATTTGGATAATTAGTTATTTAACTTTTAGGTCAATCTCATTTTAGTAAAGTAATTTCTTCCGACTGTCACATGGGAAAACTAATCCCACTATAATATTTTAGGCCTCAAAAAGGTAGGTGGGTAAAATTTGGTATTATTTGGAGTTTGTTTGATTTAAAAAATAAATTATAAAGGATAATGGAAAATTAGGATAAGAAAAGGGATATTAGTTGCATTAATTAGACTGTCATGTGATTAAAATTAGGATAAGAAAAGGGATATTAGTGGCATTAATTAGACTGTCATGTGATTAAAACTGTATGTGCTCCGTCAAATTTGTCATGAGATAATTTAGCTTAATCCCAACCATCCACTATCATCTTGAACCTTTGCTTCCTCATGCCCGACTCTACTTCCTAATTATTTTTGGATTCCTAGAAGCCCCCTCAACCATTTTAGAAACATATTTCACAGTTGGATTTTAGAGAGTAATCTTCTCCTTATAGGAACTTGCTCAAACCCTAGCTTTCACCCTATGAGAAAAGCCCAATATCACCTCCAACCTCCTCCAACAAGGGAGTTATAGCCGACAATTGATGGATTTGACACAAACTTAGAGCAACCATGAAGCTTCCCCTTGACCACAGACTTCACATCATTTGTCAACGTCCATCCCACATCTATGAGCCTCTATGACCCACTCTACTTTCCCATAACCAATAGTCAATGTTATTCTCCTCATAAATGCCACCACCATCAATTTCCTTGCACCTATACATCTCCACATCATATATAGAGATCCCCACCCCAGTCTCTATTTTGGGTGCAGTGCGCCAAGGTTGTCCCTCGACAAGTTGTTCCTAGGTTGGCATGAAGCTCCACTGACAAGGACATGTGATTGTGTCTGGGGTCATGGAATGTGGACGAGGGGTTTCGATAAGGTAGCTGGAGCTTTCCCAACACTTGTTTGTTCCTCTTCCAAGGTAAAACCATGAAATTCATGTCCACTTTCTCAAACAATACCTGATCCAAATGGCCATAGTTTTTTCCTACCATGCTGACACACATGTTTCCACTACCATTTTGTAGGATATTTTAGGCATGTTTTCATAAAAAATTCTGTAATATTCACATGTTTTTATGCCTCTTTTGCCTAAATAATAT
The DNA here is from genome assembly GCA_963693085.1 of Alisma plantago-aquatica. Lineage (NCBI taxonomy): Eukaryota > Viridiplantae > Streptophyta > Magnoliopsida > Alismatales > Alismataceae > Alisma > Alisma plantago-aquatica. Next base: position 1,330,558,874 of record OY856412.1, read on the forward strand.
GTGATAGATATTGTGCATCCATTTAATGTTTTTAATGCATCTGGTTTGAAATATGTATTTATTATATCCTAGTGCATAGTTTTGCTTTATTGTAGACAAATCAAGTACAAATTGTAGAAAGTCAATACCACAGACATAATTGTCGATACCGCCAACAAGGTATAAAAGGCAAAGTTAAAGAGTCATCTCAATTCTTAAAAGGAAAAGTTAAAGAGTCATCTCAATTCTCAAAAGGCAAAGTTACATAGTCATCATGGTAGAACTGAGATGTGACTTGACATCACTGAGACACTGAGTCACTGCCACTGACAATTAGCTTGATGGCTCTGAGAAGAAGGACCAGAGAGCCTCAATATGATCTCAATACCATCCCACTCAAGTCAGTGACACAGATATATCCCTACCCAAGTCAAGCAAAAATATGACTTGGTGGCACCAACATCCAAGTTGGTGGCATTGAGATTTTCCTAATGGATGCGATTAACAAAGGCAACATCCAATAGTTTGTTGGATAAATTGTGGTTTAGCATCTTTGGTCAAAACCTAAGAGGATAGAAGAAAGGAGGGCATTCATCATTTTACAAGAGACCAAAGAAAAGGGAGACATAAACATGGATCAAAGATAATCCTAACACCTCTAAGGATTAGTTCCACAACCGAAATGTTGTCTGGTCATGGAAATATTTAGAGGGGATCATCCTCATGCATGTATAGATGGATTTTTGTTCATTCTTTATGATGTTCATCTTCTCCAAACCTTCTTTTGATCTCATGTCAAGTATGAAAGGATAAACCCCTTGTTATTTAGGACACAAGAGTAGCCCAGTGTTGAATTCATGCATGATTATCTTTTAGTTTAATATAGATTTATTCGATTCAAAATTTGATAATGGAAGTTCATTGAATTGCCATATCTATACTTGATCAACACGAATATGTGTTAGATCATTAATTATTGTGATAATGGGATCATTAATTCAAGAAGCTATTATCAACATAATCAATAATGCAATGTTAGGGTGTGCTAACCATTGTTAGGTCAATTGTCCAGAGAGAGATCATATCATTTAATCTTTTACACTGACATTACAAGAGTGAGTTAGTAATTAGGTTAAATAATGAACTACACTGTGAATGCGAGTAGTACAAGCTACATATGCCTAATCCAAGGGAGCATAGATAATTTATTTTAATTGAAGTGACCCCGTGCATGAATCACACAATGGTGAAGCTGGTATCATAAAGATACCATGAATCTAATATGGGATTTTATGTCTTTGTGCTATTTTGATTCAATGTTTAAAGCACAACTTTGATCACGAGAAATGTACTAATATGACCTTGTTATGCAATATGATTCTAAACCATGTGTCAAATATATCATTGATTAATAAAGTCATTTTTTATAAATTCAATAAAAGAATTTGACTTAGAAAATTCATAACCAATTCTATGTTTACCACAAAATTACAAACAAAATTGGTTCGAATAAAAATATTATTCTCTAATAAATAGTTATTGTTCATATCTGAAAACACAATGAGAATAAGTCCCGACAATCTAGGATTTAAGGTATACACATCAACAAATGATATTTATATTTGATTGTAATGAAAAGTGAAGGATACCCTATTTGGACCAAGTTTGAACTTGACCCGTTGATACACACTCTATAGTATGTTTCACATTCACATGAGTTAGTTTGGACAATGTATTATGTATCATCTCTCTGTCATATAATGATTGATATATTTTTCCTTGAAAGTATGTTTATTATATTTCATTTGTCTTAATTGATTATCCTCTATCAAAGTTGACATTGATTCATTTATTAATTATATAAGGTGAAAATTCAATCCTTATTTTGATGTAGCATTCATTATTTAATAGAACCTAATTGCACTGTTCCAATGTTTTAGTGTGATCGAGATAGATAAAAGAGAGGTAGCTGGAGATGCAATTCTGCATCGCCAACCACCTCTCTGGGGACCTAATATAGAGAACAAATGAAGAGGAATTTTGTGATGTCCCTAGATTTTCAAAGCCTTGACCGTGCATGTGATGTCTAAATTGAAACCCTCACCTCAGCGAGAATCCCAATTTAAACCCACACACTAGGCCATGAAGAAGTAAATCAAGGGAGCTAGAGGAAACCAAAGTAGCACATGCACATGAACAAGAACAAATCATACAACACAAGCTCACCATTCAACATATAATTACAAAATGAATTGTTAAAACTTTTGATATTACAAATCAAATCACAAAACTTTTGCATATGCACATATTACATCTATAACATGATCTTTAGACAATAGGTCCACATGTACATCAGGTCACCATACAACTCTCAACTATCTTGGCTCTTAAAGATCATATGTCCACATCACCTAAACAAGAGATTACAAATGGTACACGTCAACACAATATAATAAAATATTATGTTGAGTACGCCTATGTGATTCAAATACCTCTTTCAAACTATGACTTGGCAATAGGATAAAACCAAAACTTGGTAGTAACAAAATATAACAAAAACATACTTGAATAAAGATATTTATTATCAAAAGAGAACATGTATTTTAGGCACATTTTCCATTATATCATCCATGCATTAACTACAGGAGAGTTAAGTGCATTAAGGCCTTAATGATCTACTACTAAAGAGTTGTATCATTTCATAATGTGATCATACTACCAAAGAGTTGGATCACTTTCAAGTACTTGATTACCAAAGAGTTGAAGCACTTTACTTTTCAACACTTCACTACCAAAGAGTTAAAGTGCTTTGATATAATGGAACAAATATATCACATTACATGTTCTCAAGACTATATATACAGATAATCAAGAAAGGTAGCATACAAGAACAATTATTTCATCCAATATCATATGCCAAGTATTTGTACACACGTAATACAACCATACTAAATAGTAGGCCAAGCAAGAGGTAAAATGTACTTTGTAAAGAGATATTCTATACCACACTCCTTATGTCAACTACCACTCTTGGTCAAACCCTGATTATCACAAGATCATGTACTATCATCAAATTATCATCATATTAACCCTAGTTATGATCCATTAGGGTTATGCCTAGTGAGTTAAGATATTTCCATCATTACTTGTCGTACATTCCTATAATTATGTCACTAATATTATTTTCCAATTATGTGCCATAATAGTACATATATGAATATAATGTTAGATATAGTTTTGTGCACATATTAACCCTAGGTTGCATACATTACTCCAACTAGGGTTACAAACCATGTAATAAGAGTAATCTTCATATAACATGAATTTCATGAATATGACTGATATATTGGTTTCACAACAGAATACATATATTGTTACGAACATATTATGAAAATTACAACATTTATCAATCACTAATTCATTTACTACCTTTTATTTATGTTCATCATCCATAATTAGTCATATTAAGAAAATTCCATATTTACATGTCCAAACATGATCATATCTGACATTGTATGGATATAAACATGTCTATGGAGTCAGTGACATGCTTACATAATTTTAGGCCATCGATTGATATTTATTATTCATGAAATGGGTGACATACATCTTACATGATATCATTAAGATTCAAGAATCAAAATACTGATATTATGGTTCCATGTGGTTCTAATCCTTTTTCTGAGAATTTCCGTAGTTTGTTCATATTTTTCTGACAACCATGTTAATTACTACAATTTATCAAAGATATGTAACTTTCTGAGATATTTACCTATTTCAATTAGGTGCCGCCACGTGTCTGTGAAGGGCCGAAGCTCGTTTCTTGAGCCACTCATCTTGGTCACTCAGTTTGGCGAAGCTGGCCCTAAGACTTGTAGCTCAACCGAGGTTGGCCGATCGCCCTCTCTTTCTTTCTCTCTCTCTCTCTCTCGCAAATATTGCAATCTTAATTCTCGTCTAGTCTAATGCCAGATTAGTTTCTCCATGTGAGTGCTGCTACCCTAAGGACAGTCTCCAACAATGAGTTGGTGGCTATGCATCACTCCTCATCATCTTCTAATGCTTCCTTCCTCCAAGCTGTCACACTACCGTTCAACACTCCTGTCCCTTTCGTGAGTCCCTATGCTCCCATTTGTGCGATCACCACTGCCGGATCTTGTTTCTGGCGTAAGAGCAATAGCGAGATTCTCCTCTTGATGGGTTTTTTGACCTTCCTATACTCAAAGACATGCTCGAGTTCTGGTGGAAAAGCTAAATTTCAGTTCTCCGCTCACGTCTGTGTTTTTATATAAGCGCTGCTGCTGGGCTCCAGCCTCTGGGTGAGAACTCATGCACGCCATGGTTTTCCTTGCCTACTTTGGTAGACTCCATCGACTTTGAGTTGGCACTGACCTCACACTTCCCGGTCCTTAGGGTTTCTCCTCAGTCTGCTCACTGCTATCGATCTGTGAGGCTCTCCTCAGGAGAGAACTAGATTTCTCTCTCGATCATCCTTCTCCCTCTTCTTACTGTGCGTAGCTGATGAGATGATGAAAGAACACCACTATTCTCTCTCTATTCTCTACCTAAATCTGCACTATGAGAGGCCATCACTTTGTATATGTGTTGCGAGATCAACTATTGGTTTGGTTTCTTACATCTAGCCACAATCATGATGTGGGCTTGGTCAAAACTAGGCATCGTTGTACACCCACAACATCTGGCCTAACGTAACTTGGAGACAAACTTTAGGCTATTGGGTCATCACATCCAAGGACTTCCAAAGGCAAATCCATGACATCATGTAAGTGAAAGACCACCAACATGAGCATAATGATAGAAATTACATCAAAACTCAGTCTAATGCATTGTTCCAACTTACCTCAATATACACATGATTCCTTAATAATCACACTGCTATATCTTCCTTTAGGAAAATCCTTACATTATGAAACTTTAGCCATAGCTATATGATAACTCAATGTACATTCTATCAAATTTTGGTGCTAAGAATCTACTATTTGAATTATCAAATATACACCTCAACATGGGATAAACTAAAGGATCTTAGTCACAATGTCAACATCAATCAACAACTCAAACTTTACCAAAATACTTGGAACTTCTCAAAATCACTCAAACACACATGAATTCATATATGTCATGAAGTATTTAGGGATTCCAAAAGTCCACTCTATCTCAAATTTGTTTCTACATATGATGATTTCCTTCAATGTGTCAAAGGCTAAAAGAATGATTGATGCACTATCAGTGAAGGTGACAAAGGTTAAGATCGAAGTGGGAAAATAGTCTACCCTAAATCTAAAATAGTTGAAAATGCAGAAATCTAGAGTAAGTGTCTCTCCGTCTATGTATTAGACTTCAAACCTCATTTACCATATCTTGAATGCTATCTCTGTAAAATGTGGAGCTCGAGGGGGACATTGAAGTTATTAACTATGGGGATGGGTTCTTTCTGCTAAGATTTTTGGAGTTTGTCGATCTGAACTATGTCCTTGTTATATAGTTTGTTAAGATTAAGCTTCTTATTATCTCAAAGTGGCATCTTCGTATGCAATAAACTAAGCATTGTCTAAAAAATAGTCACATCTAAGTGAAAGTTTAACAACTCCCTATTGAACTATGGGATATAGATAGAGATAATTGGTTCTTTCCTTGCTACACCCTTGTATAATAATGAACTTGTATAATAATGAACCTACTATATTTGGTTCTAGAATTGAATATGCATGACTGGAGGTTCTGTTACTAGTATATCCTAACTTTCTTGAACATATTACTCTTTTTATGTTGAAGGGGTTTCTCATACAATTGATATTGTCTATGATTGGATTCCTACTTCTTCTCATAAATGTGGGTTCTTCAGATATGAGGAAGACTATTGCCCTATTTCCAATGAGAAAAACAAGAAGCAAGTCTGGAAACCTAAAGCCGTTATAAGACTTTGTCATAATATGGGCACAATGATTATGCATATAGAAGCTCTTTTTGGGACATTGCTTAAGAAACAACATGAACGACCCATGGATTATGTTGGGTGATCTCAATTCTTTCAGGAAAGATATTGAGAGAATTGGGAAAGAACCACCTACTAAAATATCCATGGAGCAATTTAACATTTACATTCTAAATTGTGGGTCTTCGAACTTGATTTGGAAGGACCTTTTTACTTGCGGTACAACCATTAGGATAGTGTAAATTTTATTACTTCAAAGATATTATTTTTAGTTCTGATTTTCTTATTTTCAACTCTAATTTTCATGCTGAAATTCTACCTAACATTGTCCGTAATGATGTAACTTTTTCCTTGAAAGTTGGTAACTCCAGAGTTGTAAGCCCCCATTCAATTTATAAAGGCTTGGCCTAATCATAGTTTCATGTCTAGTGTTAAGGAAGAATGGAATTTTAATATAGGTTTACTTAGTTCAATTTCTATGGGAATGTGTTGCCTCTACGTGCCACCAAGTGAGATTACTCAAAACAAAGCGCAAAACTAATACCAATCAACCAGGTTACCAGAAAACACAAAAAAATAAAATTATTTTCTCATAAGCACAAAAGCTGGAACTTATCACATCTGAGACCACAAAATCCACATGTATCATGTCTCATGCAAAAATATTATACATATATCACCATTCACTGGCTCACTGGCCACAACCTGTTACAATAGGTAACCTACATGCCATATCTGTACAACAAGGCATATAGACAAAATGTCGTTTCAATATACAACATCTAGAAAACACCCCAAGGACCTGAGAGTACAAGGATGACACACAAGACTCTACTACAAAACACTACCAACATGTCCAACCTTTCAACAACTAGTGCTCCTCTTACTACTCTGCGTCAACCGCATGATCTCTACCTTGTCATGCATGACCACCTAAAAGATGTGGACACCCACTGAGTGAGACTAAACATCCCAGCAAGAGATATAATTCTCTACCAACTTCTATTATAAGCATCAGTGAACTAAAGCAGGTAAATAACATACTTATCATGTTGAGCAGATTCAGCTAAATGATATGTATCAAAATGATAATACATATTAAGCAAACTAGGAAATTACTACCGAGAAGTAGAAGAATATAATCTTTAATAAGGAATATGAAGAACATGTATAATAGTTGATTTCTCTACTACATTATAATTCAAGAAATCAATACAAAGATAAGACAAAGGGGTGATCCAATGTGAAGTATATTTGTCCCTAAGAAAATATACTATACGACTGTATTACATCTTTTATTTTTCCCTGAGGATTTGATTTGTACCCTCAAATCCAACTAACCACTGCGAAGTTGAAATTAGTTCCATACAAGGTCTATGGAAGAGCCAGAATCCATGACCTCTCAAACACCTCTTGGTCAATACAAGAGAAACACCGTAGAGACATATCAGTCAAATGCAAACAATGGCATATAGTCAATTTGAAGGATCGACTCATGCATGGCCATCCTTATAAAACACTTAGCCCACCTTGGTACATGTTAAAATGCTAGAGAACAGGCTCACACATGGTCATTCTAAAAAGAGGCATCAAATGCAGTTAAATTGCTGCCTATCACATATCACAAGGGAGTACATCTCACACATGGCTATTTCACACAAAAGGCTAGGTATGTCCACATTCATCCTACCTAGCCTATAATTTTTGATGCAAGGAGATACTCGACTTGCACCCCTGCATATACGCTTTGAGTATCCCATAGGAATGACTCGTTTCACCACCCGACAAGTCCTTACATTAGAATGGATCTATGGCACAACCCACCTACATGATTAGGGTTTCACTTGATTAGTTAGGCTAATTGTGTGTCTTTTAGTATCAAACAAGTTACAACACATAAACCCAAAACAAACTATACAAAGATAGGGGGATAATGCAACTACAGAAGATATAAAACATATAAGGTGTGAACTTGTCACACTATCACATGATACTTGTAGCACTACCATTCACAAGGCCATCACTACTGCCACATCACTATGGGATATCAATCCCTCAATCACATCACTAGAGGATAACACCTTACACTAGACATTAAGCCTCTTATAGGTCATAAGACCCATCACATCATTCATGCACATTCAATACCATAGTGTGCCTCATATTGCACATAATCGCCAACCTGTATTATATAAGGATCACCATAGCTTTCACGTGGCTATGCCATACATTCAACCTACAAGGTTAGGTCCATTCAAGTAGGAGAGAGAAAGTATAATTACATGCCATACGTCAAGGCAAGTTCAACAAGCATATCATACCCTAGGTTTAAGGTTAGGGATCACTACCTAGTCATGCTTAGACTATTATGTTGAACAACACTACATGTCATCATCTACAAGTACATGTATCCCACTATGATATTCATGTGTAGCGGCCACGTACTTGTGTATGTGTGTCGACCCTCACCACAACACCTTATAGCGATCGACACACATACTGGTGTATAGAGACCGTCACCATAAGTACCAACCATCATACATGTGTTGTGACCGATGCACACACCCAAAACACAATGACCAAACCAACAATGTTGCGTTGTGATCGAGATGGCGTTGTGACCAAAACAAATCAAAATGTGTTGACCAAAATAGAAACAAGGGTGTGGCACCCGCAACACCCCACAAGGCACATTTCATTCAAGATAGGTCAAGGTGTTTTAGACCGAAGCAAAGCTGGCTCAAGATTAAAACATGTGGATCACAACAATACCAGCCAAAAAGCAAGGACATGACGACCACAACAACAACTAATGTGGCGACCAACACATCCACTACACATAGGTATCAGGCAAAGCATTAGGGTGAGTGTAGTGACCACCAAGATCAAGCTACCTCAACCACACATATGTCTCCTCAAAATAGGGACAAACTAGGATCACAATAGATGGTAAACATCAAGGTACTCACATCATCAAGGAGGGGAAACCCCACACAAGATGAACATTAAAACCCTATAACCGATCTCCAATACGATCCATCAAGAAACCAAACTAGGAGATAAGACCAAGCTTCAACCTCAAGAAAACATATGGGCCGAACCATAATATGAGGATAAAACCAATAATCATGTTGCATGTAACAATTTCACTTCATCCATCAGTTGGAAATCGAGTATATGAAGTTAGGGTTTAAGTAAGAGAGTAATCTACATGAGAATAATATAAAGTGATAAAACCTAAATGGCAAGAACATCATCTACCATATTAGCATCACGTTTTAGAGATGAAAATAGTATCATACAAGCACAATTAAGGTGCAAATAATAGAAGAAGGTAGATAGTTATATAACTGGCCTTATGGAGAGATCAAGCTCCAAAGATCACGCGCTTCAAGAGAGAAAAATAAAATCCAACCAAGATCAATACTTCAGCTACAAGGTCACCTCTAAAGAGAAGAACACCATGGTCAAAGAAGAGTTCATGAAAGAGGTGTCTAGGTCAAACCAAAGAAGAAGAAAGGTAGACTCAAAAAAAAAGGAGAAAGAGAAGAAAGATTCCTCTCACTTGGGTGCCACCATGTCAAACATAGTCTCCGACCCTTGTGAATGGAAGTTTCTCTCAAGATGACCACCATGGTAGAACCATAGTCTCATGGCCGAGAAGAAGGAAGAAGAAGATAGGGTGCAGAAGAAAATGAGATCAACGGTTCAAAACCACTTACCAAGGAAGAAGCTCACCAAAGATCACCCCAAAGGAGATGATCAAGCCCAAAAGCACCACATTCAAGGTTGATGGGCCACCAAAGCACCTAGATTAGCACCCTCTATCTGCACCAAACTCCAAGGTCGGCCAAGCAAGGAAGGAGAAGGAAAGAGAGGAAAAAGATTGCTTTCATGAAGAAGATAGAGGTTATATACTCCATGGATGAGAGAGATAATGTGTGTATGAGGTATCAACACAAGAGAACACCAAAAGGAAACTTGTCCTCCAAGAAAACAACCATGCAACCACTTAACACATGCATGCAACATATGGTGATACAACCTAGGTTGGGTATCGACCACTAAGGTCACCCACACCTTGTTGCGGTCGTAACACACACAAAGCTCATGTTGCGGTCGCAACACTAGATCAACCAAGAACCAAGGACGAAACAGAACACAACAAGGACAAGTGTTGCGTTCGCAACACTCACCAAGTGAGGTGTTGCAATGCAACACTCCATGAACCAACACAAGGTCGAAGCTCAACAACAAAGGAAACCCTAGAAACCCCAGCATCACTACAGGCTGTCGCATCATCAACAAAGGTCCAAGCAAGGTGCCTCTCTACATCATCTTCTCTCTCAAGATGCAAAGGCACAAATAACACACTCTAAATGTGACAAATTGCAAGATAGCCCCTCCACTTGGGTATATTTCAACTTGGTCCAAAATAAGGATACATAGCTCAAAATCATCCAAACAAGACCAAACTAAAAACATAAAACTGTCACATGTTATAAAAGAATCTCATAGGATTATATTAAAGTTTAAGCATTTTATTAAGAAAACCAAGCACACTCAAGCACTAAGCTAGGTCAGAGGCCTTACAAACATAAACCCCTATCAAGGATTTCACCCCCAAAATCCTATGTAAAAAGAGACATGTACTTCCTACACATCTCTTACTCAAGATCCCACATAGCTGTTGGGTTTTAGGGGAGACAGAGAAGGCAGCGGAAACAAAAATTTTCTTCTCCCTAAACCCAGTATAAAGGAATTGCATCAACGCCTATACAGTACGAAGGATGGTTAGTAGAGGCGTACCTTGTCCCGAGGCTTGCTCGACAATGTTACCTCACGGCTTGCACGGTCTTCACCTCTGGTCTTGGATGGTGTTTGTGCAGCTCCTGGTCTCACCGAGACTGTCGGGATTGACAACTGTCCTCTGAGCGGAAAAAATCTCCCGCCTCTATAGTAGTCCACACAAACCACCTGGAACTCCGATTGCCTTGTTGCACAAGGCACCGAAAGGATTCGTACCCTCCTGTCAGTGTACTAGTCACCGACACACTCTCCTACCACCAGTCACCGTTCTGTAGTTGTCTTTCCCTTGTTGTGCCTCCCTTATCGGGTAGCACTTACTCAGGCTCTCCTGGTTACCACAACCAGAGAGAACGACAACTTTGCAGAGCAAATGGTGTTCTGAGTTGTTGTTCTTGAGAAGCCCCCAATATCCCTATATATATAAGAGGGTCATGGGATAGGGTTCTCTACCCCGGGCAATGCGAGATTAAAGCAGGAGTAGAAGGGTTCAGATTTTCCACAAAACAACCAACTGCACCAGCTGAACCGATCGTTTCAAGTATGAAACAGTCAGTTGGGGACCTCAGCCGATCGGTTCAAGCATGAGTCAATCGGTTCGTGGTCCTAATCAGTTCTCAATTGACTTTTCCTCTTTTGTTTCAAATTGATCCAAATACCAATTCTTATTCCAATCAAATTGGATAAGTGAAATGAAGAGAAATATCTTGCCAACCTAACTTTCCCAACTTGCTCATTTAGACCAGTTGAGCTGATCGGTTCAACCCTTAAACCGGTCGATTCATCCTGTCCTGACCTGATCGGTTCATCACATGAGCCGATCGGTTCACCAATTTGAGCCGTTCGGTTCATCACATGAGCCGATCGGTTGGGAGTGCAAACTACGCAGAATCAGTCAATTACAGTTTCAATTAATCCGATACTCTAATCAATCAGTCCAACACCTTGAACACTATGATACTGAGCTATCAATTAATTGAGTGTTTAATTGAACTACTAAACTCCTTTAGTAATCAATCTAAACATCATTTGTGGATAAACTCCTCTTCCTGGTTAAATCCTATGTGTGTGACCCTACATGCCCATTTCACATTGGTAGTGAAAGTCTATAACACTTATGACTTCATAAGTAAAGAGCGGTGCCTAGTCGCACATCAGTGCTACCCAAATGAAATAGAAAGTTGGAGAACAACTTTCAATCCTACAATCCATGAATGGTGTTATAGTGAATGTATAATTCCTTTGTCACTGATATCCCAAATGAACTCAAGGCATGGAACAATCATCCTGTCAACATTCAATCACTTTCTTGATCTCAGAGTAGATTGGAGGAGATATGTATGACATCAATATCCCATACTGATTTACACATGCGTGCACACGCCTATCTCAACCCTACTCATTAAGTGTCCATGGATATCTAACTCCCTCCAGAGGGACAAATCCCATATCTATCCCTCACCCCTCAAAAGCCCCATGTGTCAAAGCCACCCAATCATCACCTTTATAACAACCCATGTTTTAGGACTGCATTTGATGATGTCAAAATGTACCCAACGACATGTGTTGAGTGTAGTGATTTCAGGTCAAAGAATCAGACTCACCACCATCACTGTGAGAACTGACTGTGACTACCATGTCATGGTTCCATGTGTAAAACTCATGGTGGGTCTCTCTGGTACACTTGTTCTCTAACAAGTACCTATGTGTTTGGTTTGATATCTCCATATCATGACTAACGAGATTCTGTCATCAACGAACACCACAATCTAGTCTTATGTGTCATTGTTGTCTATCTACCTTCCACAATGACATCTGACTAGGGACATAATAAGAATGTAAAAACTCTTAGCATCCACATGATCTCATCGTTCAGGTCCTTAACCTGAAAGCATACGTCATTGAGTACTGTCATTCTCTAGACATTCAATCTGTTCTATCATTATCTCGTATGACTGAACCAGAAAGAATTGGAAGCTTGCCTTTGATGTTTATCAAATCAATCTTAATGTACCCCACCAATAATCCCATGATTGGCTCTCAGGGCATACATACCAACATACTCCCACTTGCACTGCGAGCCAATAACCCTTGAATCATATTCTTAGTGATCTTCAAACATGTCCCACTGTTACTGTGCTCTAGTGCTAACACAGTGAGTTATGGCAACACCTTGCCAAAGTCGGTATTAACTGCATGTCTCTCATCTCTTCACTGTACATCACACATATGAGATGGAGTTGCTGTAATATGCGATCTAGTATTCCTTTGCTAACCTTTAGCTACATTGCATGACCAAGTACTCCTTACTTATCATCAATGACTGGAATAATTATAAGTTCATCTCATGAACTTCTAGATCCATATAGTATCCACTGATGTTCTCTAACACATGGATACTCAACTTTTCCTTTTAAATGACTTTATTGGAACGTTTCCATTTATCAACAAACATTCACTTTTATATATCCCATATATATTTTCTGATTAATTTTCTATCCTTTTCGGAAGGTCGCATCAGTGTAACTCTTTACAGTGAACCCTTCCTTATTACCATAGAACTAGTACTTCTCAAGTACTTATGGTATTCCAATAACCCTTACTGGAACTAGACAAACATTCACTCGTCATGTCCCACATACGAGTTATCATGATGAGCACATCACATTGTCATGTCCTACATACAAGATGATGAATGCATTTTATTCTTGCTATGTCCATACATGTAAGATAATGTGATGATTACATACATGATAGATCCATATCTATTCTTAGTGTTCCCATTCTTCATAAGAATTGGACACTTGGCCTTGGGATACTAACTCCATGTAACATGGACAAGTTTTCTCCCACTGAATCTGTGCACACTGAACCCTTCAGTATAGATTGCCAATGTATGCTCTCTCTTTTCAAGTCAAGAGGTTTTTGAGCACTATCTCTATAGATATCTATTCCTATCACAGAGGAAACGTCTCTATCTTCCCTAAAGATAATTTCCACTTTAGATTTCCATTCTAGAACATTTCCATTTCACATCAATATGTGGAATGTGAATATGCTCCCACTAAATCACCGATCCCTTCTTTATCTTTGTCATATCACTCAAACCCTTTGACTATATCATCAAAGTAAAGATCCAGCTCTGAGTTGCTTGTACTTTATCAATCACATTGATTAGTCCATTGTAACTTATAGACTTCATTTACATTAATGGATTCATAAACCTTATAGGTTGTGTCACATACACATCCTTGTTTTATTCCTCATAGGAATGTGATTTTAGTATCCGTATGCCAAATTTCTTTAGTCATTAAGTTGCAATCAACAAGCATCATCCTTCTCAAAATGTTATCCATGTGTCTTAATGCTTAAGACTCATTCACACTTATGGATTTCATCCCAACGGGTGCTACCATCAAGGTCATACCTTATGGTTCACATGGAAGTCATTTAGGATGTAATGGTCATAAACCATAACTTAAAATCCGGTTCCTCATATTCATCTAGATAGTTGACTCATCACATGACCAACTCATCACATAGATAACCGAGGTGTATCTGTCAAGGATATAAGAACTCATAACTCCTTGTGATTCTTAATGTCCTTTATTAGTGTAGGGTATTCTTTATTCAAGAAGAACTTAGTTATTTGATAATCATCCTCTAACTCCTTAGAGTATGACTCCTTTTTGATTTAGACATCACCATGCCTTAATCACGAGCTCACTATGATACACTATCATAATCACTCATAAGGATCTCAAACATTTGGTTCAAGTATTTCATTCATTAATCTCATCAAGAATTAACACTTTACCAAATTCGTACTTCATCTATGATATTCTTGAACACTTCAAGATATTCATATTGGTATTTCTCTAAACACCATTTGAAGTATCAACATTAACTCCAATAGGTATGTAAATACATCACATGTATTATACCTAATAGGATAATCATTCTTCCACTACCTTAGTGAAGATTGATTAATCATGTCCAAGAGATTCATGTCTCTTAACTGTTTTCTAACAAAAAGAGTCTAGATTTATCCATCATATGGAAACTAGAAATGAATTTCTCATGATTTATGCTAATTTGATTGTTTGAGTTATCAACAACTTTTAGGTATCATTTTATCTTATGCATACCAAGTACCACAAGATAAACAAGGCATTGCCACAAGGAAACATCAACTATATTGATAGCCATCCTTGTCTCAACAAGATGCAACAATAAAGTGTTTCTATTGGAAAATTGAAATCGTAGTTCTCAACTCTATTTTGTGCCCTTTAGGCTGAAATAAACTAAAAGGTACTCCTTTGTTTGTCCTTTCGTAAAGGCCATCACTTCTTTGTAGATATTACATACCATATATGTCAGATCTTCATCTTGGTATCATATACCTCAGAAGCAGTTCATTTCATGATACCTTAGGTGGAGATTTCCATCCCCTCCTTCTTCTTATTTTATTCTTCTAGATATGGAGGGAAATTCCCTCGTTCACCCTCCCATGTGCCTTGAGGATGAAGATGACTTGGGCTACTGGCTAGCATCAGAACCCTTCTTAGATTTTCCCTTGCCCTTGCCCTTGGACTTGCCTTTCTTTCTGATGATCAACATCACAGACTTAGGCTTGTCCTTCTTCATTTGTGCCTTGAGGCTGAAGACGGATAGGATTGCTGGCTAGCATCAGAACACTTCTTTACTTTGCCCTTGTCCTTGCCTTTGAGACTTACCCCTCATCGATCAAATATTAGGGTTTTGTCTTTCTTCATCTTTGCCTCTACTGTCCTTAACATGTCCAACAACTTTGTCAATGCTTGTCAAAGTTGTTCATGTCATAGTTCATCATGAACTATATGATTCTCGAAACATTTGCAGTATCATACTATTGTGTGAATTATATATCATCTTTTCACATGTGTTCACACACAAATTTTATTCATTTTGACAAGATTTAGTCTCTTTTCATATTACTTTTGCCATCATTTCGTTAAAATACTTTGCCATATCTTGCCTTGCCATTTTACCATGGAAATCACTCATTTCAATGTTTATTTGTGCAGAAACAGTAAAGTTCACGACGTTCAAGTTGTTTGCACGACGTGAAACATTCCAGAAAGATTACTGCTTACCCTGACTCATTGTTGTATGGCGTGCACACTCATGGTGCACGGCGCACAACTTTCCTGTAGAATGCATAAAGAAATGCACGGCGTGCAAAGGCGTTGCACGACGTTCACATGGAGCGCAGAAGTTCAGCAAATGTTTCTGGAAAACTGAACGGCGTGCACATGCTCCGTGCACGGCGTACACTGCACAGTTAACTGCCGCCCTTTTGTTAAGTGCACGGCGTGCAAACACTTTGCACGCCGTTCAGCCGGCAGTTTCAGAAATTTGAAAATTGAGAATTCGAGCCTAAAACGAGGAGGGGAGTGTTGGGACAGTTACCACTGGTCATTTGAGACTCTTTGCTCGTCCCAGAGGCAGAGGACACCAGGGAGGAGGCGAATTTGAAGAGATCCAAGGATATTCTTGAGAAGGAAGGCCATTTCTCTTCTTCTCCTTTCTCATTTGCAGTTCCAAGGTGCAGCAAAGCTTCCCCAGCTCCGAGGAGTTTCTTTGGCGAGAAGCTAGTACGTTTTGGAGGAGTTTTAGAAGAGGAATTTCGTCCTTCAGCCGGAATTCCCTGTTCTCTTGGTTACATCTTGGTTCTGTTTGTCTTTTCTTCTCTTACTCATGTTGAGAACTTCATTTTCTGCTGAAATTGTGCAAGGTGTAGCTATGGACGAGTAGTTTTCTCCTTCTTGGGCATGGGAGAGTAGCTCCCATGCCATAGAATGTGTGGAACTATGCGATCTCATACTAAATACCTATGTTTCTTGTCTCTATTTATGAAAATACCGGTTTCCTTCTTCTTGCATATGATGTTGGCCGCTTTATGTGCATGTTTTCTGCATTTGTGCTTGATTTGAGAAAATAAGTATGAATGTATGGAGGTATCTTTCGTAACAACTCTTTCTAATCCACGAGAGTAGTTGGAAACGAGTTGAAGGTTTGCTTGTGATCTAAAATGAAATTCAGACATGAGAATGTTGTTTTAAGTTGTGATCGTTGCACGTATATCGGGAGATGAAATGCAACACATCAATCCTTTGAGATAAGAACTTGTGTATGTTTAGATTGCTTAGTTCCCTAAGTGCTATGGCATGAGAATGAAATTCCTACTGTCCAAGATCGTTAATCAATTGACTAGAAACCTTTTGTTAATCTCTTCTACTTGTATAAATTTAGCTCTTATACATTTCCTTGTCTTAGAAATTAAACAACCAACCTCTTTTAAAACTGATCTAGATTGCTGAAAATTAGGACTGTTGCGTTCAGTTGTTTACTAAAGCTCCTTGTGTTTGATCCTGACTATACTACCTCCGTATACTTGCGGAGTTTGGTTGAATCGGGTAAAAGATCATTAATTTGCTTGAAACTCGTTGCTTAAATAGCCAACAAGTTTTTGGCGCCGTTGCCGGGGAGCTACGGTAAATTAATTGGAGTAATAAGTGCTGATTAGTATTCGAGACTCGATCATCATTTTCATTTTCAAAATTTCCACATACCTTTTAGTTGTGTTCTCAAATTTTTCTTGTTATTTTCAGGTTGCATGTGTCGCTCGCAACGAGGTCTCCAAACAACCCCGTTGTTAGACCTTGAAATAGAGCGGAGTATTTCAAGCTTGAGGAGATCAAGGAGAAAGGAACATTTACTACTAGAGGGTACTCCATCACCACCATCACCATCTTCATCATCATCCACGCCATCTTTTTCATCCGTTGAAGGAGCTTCACCAAGCACTTCAACCATGGAAGACGATCGTCCATTGAAGGATTTTGCTATGCCGGTTGCCACCAACATATGTGGAGCCATTGACTTGCCAGCCGTAGAAGCGAACAATTTCGCTATTTCTCCTTCTATGATGCAGATGATTCAACAGAACCATTTTGGAGGTACCGCCAATGAGGTCCCATGTCTTCATATTGCAGAATTCTTGGAGTACTTAAACACTTTCAAAATTAACGATGTATCTATTGATGTGATAAGACTTATGCTATTTCCCTTTACTCTAAGAGATAAAGCCAAGGTTTGGCTTTTGTCTTTACCAAAGAAGTCTATTAAAACCTGGGATCAGCTTCTTAATGTCTTTCTTGCAAAGTATTTTCCACCCAGCAAAACTGCTCACTTGAGGAACCAACTTACAAACTTTTCTCAAAACGATGGTGAGACTCTCTATGACACATGGGAGAGGTTTAAAGACCTTCAACGTCTTTGCCCACACCATGGTCTTACAAACTGGTTACTTCTTCAGACCTTCTATAACAGACTGTTCTACAACACCCGGTTGACTCTAGATGCCGCAACCGGTGGTGCTCTTATGACTAAGTCCTACAGGGAGGCCTATGACCTCATTGAAGACATATCACTCAACCACTGCCAGTGGGGAGGTGATAGGGGATCTAAATCATCATCATCTACTACAAGTTCTTCAACCCCAAAGCAAGGAGGAAAATACACCATTGATGCCGTTGATCTCATTGCCGCAAAACTAGATGTTCTTACTCAAAAGTTTGAGAAGCTGACTACGTTGCCGGTCCAATCTGCTGAAGCCACATGTGAAGCTTGTGGTAATCCAGGGCATACTTCTTCACAATGTTTTGCTCCCAACACTATGGGGGGAGATCTTGAACAGGTTAATGCTATTGAGATGCAGAGGAACAAGCAATATAATCCTTATTCAAATCAATATAATCCAGGGTGGAGGGATCACCCCAACTTCTCTTACAAGAATACTAGCAATGCTTAAAATTTTTAGCAGGGGCAACAACAACCTCCGCAGCAATCACAGTTCAACCGCCAAGGTAATCAGCAGGGTTACAACAACAGAAGTTATCAGCAGCAACAACAACAACCTCAAAATTCCTCTCTTGAAGCTATGATGGAGAAATTCATAAACACACAAACTCAACAAAATGAAGAGCTTAGGGGGAATGACAAGCTACTTAAAGATGCTATTCTTCAACTCTCCGCCAAAGTGGATAGCATATCCACTCACACAAAGATGCTAGAGAACCAAATAGCTCAACAAGCTCTTTCTCAACAAGGGCAACAATCCAATTCTCTCCCTAGTGTGTCGGAAGTAAATCCGAGACAGCAGGCCAATGCTATCATTCTAAGGAGTGGGGATGAGATTGAAAGATCTTCGCCATCTAAGGAAAAGGACATGAAGATACTTGATGAAGAAGAGCCTAGTATTCCTATTTGCAGCAAGGAGAAAGGTAAAATTGAAGAGCCACCATCTTTTAAAGCTACTGCACCTTTCCCTCATAGGCTTGTCAACAATAAGGATGAGGTCAAGTTCAAGAAATTTATGGACATTCTTAGCAAGTTGCAAGTTAATCTTCCTTTCACTGATGTTATTGCTGAAATGCCTTCCTATGCCAAGTTCCTTAAAGATATCTTGTCTAGAAAGAGAAGGGTTGATCAAGTGGAAACAGTTAAGCTTTCCGAACGTGCGAGTTCTATTATTCAAAACTACACTCCAATTGTTCCGGAAAAGCTGGATGATATGGGACCTTTCACATTGCCATGCAAAATCAACAATGTCACGTTTGATAAAGGTCTAGTGGATCTGGGGGCTAGCATTACTCTCATTCCTACCACTCTATGGCAAGAATTAGACCTAGGTGATCTGAAGCCAACCAAGATGGTTATAGAGTTAGCCGATCATTCTCTTAAGCACCCAAAAGGTGTATTAGAAGATATACTTGTACAAATTGGAAAATTCTATATACCATGTGACTTTGTAGTTCTTGATATGGTGAAGACTCCCCGCAACCTAGTTCTTTTTGGAAGACCTTTCTTGCAGACTGTCGGTTGCCTCATAGACGTTAGAGAAGGAAAGCTAACTCTCCGTGTGGGTGAAGAAGAGATAGAGTTCTCTATTTCTAATGCCATGAAAGCACCCGCACAAGTCAAAGAAATCTATTTGTTTGACACCGTTGATCCCATAGAAGAGTTTGTTGATGACATGATTGAATTCATGAATAACTATTGTGATGATGTTATTGCTGAAAATCACATTTCTGAAAATTCTGAAGCTATTCCTATTTTCAAAGCACAAGCAAATAATGTGGAAGCTCTACATGATGAAGAAAAGATTGATGAAGGAACAACAAAGAATAAGGTAGAACTAAAGGCCCTTCCACTGGGGCTGAGGTATGATTTTCTTGATCCAAACTCCTCATCTCCGGTTATCATAAATGATAAATTAACCAATGAACAAGAGAATAAATTGCTTGATGAACTGCGGTTATATAAAGATGTCATCGGTTATTCTATTGATGATTTGAAAGGCATTCATCCTAAAATCTATATGCATAGAATAAACATGGAAGATGATGCCAAACTGACTGTTGAACCACCTAGGCGTTTAAATCAAAACATGCTTGATGTGGTTAAGAAAGAAATCTTTAAATTAATGGATGCCGGAATCATTTATCCCATTAGTGACAGCCCCTGGGTTAGTGCTATTCATGTAGTACCTAAGAAGGGGGGTGCAACTGTCATAAAAGAAGATAATGATGAGTTAATACAGACACGCATGGTCACATGCTGGCGTATGTGTATTGACTACCGGCGTTTAAACAAGGCAACCCGCAAGGACCATTTCCCTTTGCCTTTCATTGATTTAATGTTAGAACGCCTTGCAAAACATTCATATTTTTGTTACTTGGACGGGTATTCCGGATTTTTTCAGATTGCTATCTATCCGCCCGATCAAGAAAAGACCACTTTTACTTGCACCTATGGTACCTATGCTTATCGCCGCATGCCTTTCGGTCTTTGCAATGCTCCTGCTACTTTTCAGCGGTGTATGATGGCGATTTTCTCGGATTTCATTGAAAACATAATGGAAATTTTCATGGACGATTTTAGTGTATATGGTGATTCATTTAATCAATGCTTGTCAAATTTGTCTTTATTCTTAGCCAGATGCAAAAAGGTTAACCTAGTACTAAATTGGGAGAAGTGCCATTTTATGGTACAATCCGGTGTAGTACTAGGACATGTGGTATCTAATAAGGGTATTGAGGTTGACAGGGCAAAAGTTGAAGCCATTGAGAAAATGTCTACCCCGTCTTCAGTCAAAGACATCCGAAGTTTCCTTGGACATGCAGGTTTTTATAGAAGATTTATCAAGGACTTCTCAAAAATTGCAAAACCATTATGTTCTCTTCTTGCAAAGGACGCAGAATTTGTGTTTGATGACGAATGCCAAAAGGCTTTTTCTACACTCAAGGAGGCTCTCATTTCTGCCCCTATCATTCAACCCCCAGATTGGGACGCTCCATTTGAGTTGATGTGTGATGCAAGTGATTATGCGATAGGAGCAGTGCTAGGACAGCGGAAAGACAAGAAACTTCATGCTGTCTATTATGCAAGCAAAACCCTTAATGATGCACAAATCAATTATACAACTACGGAGAAGGAGATGCTGGCCATTGTGTATGCTTTTGAAAAATTCCGACAATACTTAGTGGGATCTAAGGTGATAGTGTACACTGATCATGCTGCAATCAAATACTTGCTGAGTAAAAAAGATGCCAAGCCACGCCTCATCCGTTGGGTATTGCTTCTACAAGAATATGATCTTGAAATCCATGATAAAAGGGGACTAAAAACAATGTTGCCAACCATCTTTCTAGACTGTCCACAAAGGCTGAAGACTCATTACCTATTGATGATCATCTGCCAATTGAACGACTCTATGCGTTATCATCCGTTCAAACGCCGTGGTTTGCCGACATAGCTAATTTCCTTGCTACAGGACAACTTCCACCGGGTTTGACGTTTTAACAAAAGAAGAAGTTCTTTCATGATGTAAAATTTTACTATTGGGATGATCCTTTCTTGTTCAAACATGGGAGTGATGGGTTAATTCGCCGTTGTGTGATTGAAGAGGAAATTCCTACTATTATTTCTGAATGCCATGATTCATCTTATGGAGGCCACTTTGGAGGAGAGAAAACTGCAGAAAAAATACTTCAAGCCGGTTTCTATTGGCCTACATTGTTCAAAGACATGAATTTATTTGTCAAGTCTTGTGATAAATGTCAAAGAACTGGAGGCATATCCCGCCGTGATGACATGCCACTCAACTCTATCTTATAGGTTGAGGTGTTTGATATATGGGGTGTAGACTATATGGGACCATTCCCATCATCATGTGGATATCAATATATTCTTGTTGCAGTTGACTATGTGTCCAAATGGGTTGAGGCCATTCCAACCCAAGCACCGGATGCCAAATCCGTAATCAAGCTCTTTCAGAAGATCATTTTCCCCCGGTTTGGAGTCCCACGTGCTATTATTTCTGATGGAGGGACACACTTTGCTGAAAGACAATTCAACAATCTTCTCTCCAAATATGGCGTCACTCATAAAATCTCTACGCCCTACCACCCTCAAACATCCGGGCAAGTGGAGGTTTCCAATAGGAAATTGAAGAACATTCTTGAGAAGACCGTTTCTAGTTCAAGGAAAGATTGGGCATTGAAGCTAGATGATGCATTGTGGGCATACCACACAGCCTACAAGACTATCATAGGGACAACTCCTTTCAAGCTGATCTATGGAAAGTCTTGCCATCTTCTGCTGGAGCTAGAGCACCGTGCTTTATGGGCTATCAAACTCTTGAACTTTGATATGAAGAAAGCAGGGGAGAAACGTCTTTTACAATTGCAGGAATTAGAAGAACTTCGTCTTGATGCTTATGAGAATGCGAAGCTATACGAAGAGAGGACACAAGCATGACATGATAAGAGAATCAGAAGGAAGGACTTCAAAGAAGGAGACCAAGTGTTATTATTTAACTCAAGGTTAAAATTGTTTCCAGGAAAGCTAAAGTCAAAATGGTCCGGCCCATTTCTTATATTGAAAATCTTCCCGTATGGAGCTGTGGAACTACAAGGAAAGGACGGAAGCTTCAAAGTGAATGGACATAGATGCAAAATTTATTCTTCTTCTGAAGTGTTAGACAAGGGAGCCTCTTGCCCCCTCCAAGACGCATGAGATGATTGAAGAGTCTTACTCCAGACTCTAAACGGAGGACCTTGTGGGAGTTGACCCCACGTTAGGATAGATTTGTTTTAGGTTTTTGAGTCAAGAACTTTCTTTAGTTTACTTAATAAGTTGTCATGGATGAATGTAATAATGTAGACTCAATACGTTGCAATTTGTGCTTACTGCTGCAATTTTTCTGCAGGAAATTTCACTTTGAACGGCGTGCAAAACCCATGCACGGTGTGCATTACAGGGAGAAATAAGACAGCAAAGTTCTGGAAACTTTCTGGAATCTTGAACGGCGTTCAATATCGCCTTGTACGCCGTGCAATCTGGACAAACGATTGCAGAATGCCTAGCTGATAAGATTTGAACGGCGTGCATTTCATTTGAACGGCGTGCATCTGAGTGTCAGATTTCAACAGAGTTTTCTGGAAAAGTGAACGACGTGCAAATTGGACTTGTACGGCGTGCACCTGTGTGCTGTAGAAAACCAAGTTTCAGGACTTTTACACGGCGTACAGCCTTTTGCACGGCGTGCACTTGTTCGAAAAATTTGAACAAAAGTGGGCTGCGTGTACGCCCTAACCACCAACCCTAAGTTTTTGTCTCTCAGCCACCCGAACCGTGCAGTCGCCTCTCCAGCCGTGCGGGTTTTCTTCTCCGTCCGCCGTGCACGAGGAGCCGTGCAACCGCCGTCCGCCGTGCAACAACTCTTCTTCTTCTCCACCGTGCAGCCCCCCTCCTTCAAGCTACCGCACCGCCGCTCCTCCATCCAGATCTGCACAGACTCGTGCATCTTCTTCACCTCCATCCAGATCTCCGTCGCCGTTCGAGCAAGCAGCTTGCACGCTGCCACGCCGCCTGTGCAGGCCGTGCAAGCTCAAGAGCCGCCGCCCGTGCAACAGCCGTCCGCCGTGCAAATTTCGCCTAATCTGCATCTTGAAGATCTGCCGAAGTGCACGCCGTTCAACCGATTTGAACACCGTGCAACACGTTGCTGTAAGCATCTGTCCTGATATCTGCACGCCGTTCAGACATCTGCACCCCGTGCAAAGTTTCTGCAGAACTCGAATGGGACCCATCAAGCGAGCAACCAAGCGCCTGACTAGGAGGCCTTCTTCAGAAACTCCGGGTGAGGGTTCCCAATCTGCTCCAGTCAATTTCATACCTTCTACCCAGTTCAGGGTAACTCCAGAGGAAGACGCGGCTTACCCGTATCTCATCGCTAGGTGGGTTCTCCCCACCCACTATATTTGTGAGGACACCCTCGACCGGCTGAATTTCAAGAACGAGGTATACTCCCATTTGACTCTTACTGGTCTTCATACCCTTTGCACAAGAGTATGCAAGACTTATCCTCATCTAGTATATGAGTTTCTGTCTACTTTTAAAGCACGACAAGATCCCGAGCGTCGATTGACACAGTATCCGCACATTAGTTTTCGGCTTTTGGACAAGCCTTACACTATGGATCTGCGCCGTTTTTCTGAGTTACTTGATTGCAACTATGGTGGCTACATTGATTACCCTCCAGCTTTCCACAACGACTATTTTTGGACTGAGATTTCTTCAGAAACACATCACCATGCCAATAAGGCCCATGCTACTTCCATCCACAACCCCGTTTTCAGAATCTTGCATCGTATTCTTAGTGTCGGTCCGTTCGCTAAGAATGAAACACAAGGGGTTGTGGGTAAGACTGACCTTTTCTTCCTATGGTGTATGGCGCATGACGGACAAATATCTTTTGGTTTCTATATTGTGCAAAAACTCTTAAACACCATTAAGAGGAGGGAGGGAAAAGAAGGAGGTGACATCATGTGTGGTGGCATGATTACTCTAATTGCAATGAAGCTTAATCTTGATCTTACACGTTTAGAGCCAACTCCTGGAAAGAACCTGTTGGAAATTTCTTATCTTATCTCTTGTGGTGTTCTGAATCGATATGGTAATAATGATGCCAAGTACAAGTTTCAAATCACAAAGAAGCAGTTTCTCATTCTTCCCAACACATCGAAGAATGACATCAAGAACAAAGCAAATTGGAAATGGGTTGGGCCGGATCCTGATGAGGCACCTGCTACTCATGGTGCTAGCTCTTCTACGCCAGAACCTGCTCCTGCAGACGCACCGCAGCTTCCTCCTTCTACCGGCACTCAGACTGGTTACACTTGGGCGAACCCGGGCATGCAACATCTCTTCGGGTATGTTCAGCGGAGGTTTGATCACATTGAGACACGCTTTGATCGGATGAGCGCCCACTTCGACACCCAGTATGACTGCTTGGCCACACAGTATACAACTACATATGATATAGTCAGCCGGATGGACAGTTGGCACATCTCTCAGGGCCACTATCCTCCACCTCAGTCATTCCAGCAGCCCTTTTACCAGCAGCCCGAGTTCCACGAGCAGCCCCAGCCACAGCCTGATTTTCCAGAGCAGCCACACCAGTCACCGCAGCAACAACATGATCCATCCACACAGCCGATGGATGTTCCTGATATTGTCAACCAATTCTTCCCCGACCAAGGGGGCGAATGATCTTTTCTTTGATTCATCCATGATGACAGGTACCTAGTTGTGTACCTCTTGAGTTTTGAATGAAGCAGTGAGGCCACTGTTGATTTCAAGCTTAAGGGGATTTGGGGCACAACCGGCCGGTATTTGTGCATTGTTATCTTTATTTCAGTGTTATCTTTATTTCAGTTTTCTTTCTTTGAGTCTGTTGTGTCAGTCTTTTCCTTTTCATGTCTTGTTTTTCGATGGCGAAAATTCATATGATCAGATATTATCTTGTTGAGATGAACCCCCTTTCCTTTATTTCCTCTATATATCCATTGGCTATATTTAAGAGAAAAATTTGGAATATGTTTGAATGAAATGAAAGCTGAAAGTTATTTATGTACATTGATGAGAAGTGTGTTTGTAATTGATATCTCATTTTTCTACATCATAGACTGCTCAAAACATGTATTGGTTCAAAATTTTTTGCAAATCATCCAACTTGCAGCACTAGTTAGAATACAAGATACTTTTACCAAATGTTTAGTGCATCTGAAAACAAAATTTTACAGTGAAAATTTTGAAAAGAATGATTCAAATCTTGCTAGCCTTTACCTTCCTAATTGACTCTTTGTTTGTAGTACACACTCATTACCCAGCAAAAGATGGCCCAATGGCCCACATATTATGCTAGCCTAGTGTGAGTCCGATCTGGCAACGACGGTTAGGTGATATGAGAAATGAAAAGAGGGTAATAGAAACGCCCCAACCAGCATTCGACGCGAGCATAAGCCTAAATTAGCAGCCGAATGCTGGGAAACCCAAAATCCTTATCGCTATATCCTTTGGAAAAGAGTTCAATTAAGTTGGTTAAAGATAGCAGTCATTTGATATTCTAAAATCCATATAGCTGAAAATTTCTGTTATGCAGATGCACTAACCCTTGGTTTGAGTATCCAAATTCTCATTAATGTTGTTAGTTGGGTATTTTCTTGATTTTTGGATCAACCTCAATGAACTAATTCTTTCTATCTTGATGTTGAGAATTTGAAGATATCTTCTACAAACACAAACTCAATGCACATATGTTTCTGAGCTTAAGGCTCATATGCTTCTCTTTTCATCCATACATGATTTAAATTTTTCTTCTTTCATATAGCCCTGTTTCTTTTTGCTTGAGGACAAACAATAATTCAAGCTTAGGGGGATTTGTTGTGTGAATTATATATCATCTTTTCACATGTGTTCACACAAAAATTTTATTCATTTTGACAAGATTTATTCTCTTTTCATATTACTTTTGCCATCATTTTGTTAAAATACTTTGCCATATCTTGCCTTGCCATTTTACCATGGAAATCACTCATTTCAATGTTTATTTGTGTAGAAATAGTAAAGTGCACGGCGTTCAAGTTGTTTGCACGGTGTGCAACATTCCAGAAAGATTACTACTTACCCTGACTC
The DNA here is from genome assembly GCA_963693085.1 of Alisma plantago-aquatica. NCBI lineage: Eukaryota > Viridiplantae > Streptophyta > Magnoliopsida > Alismatales > Alismataceae > Alisma > Alisma plantago-aquatica. The sequence goes on from OY856412.1 coordinate 1,330,585,701, forward strand.
ACTGTTGTATGGCGTGCACACTCATGGTGCACGGCGCACAACTTTCCTGTAGAATGCATAAAGAAATGCACGACGTGCAAAGGCGTTGCACGGCATTCACATGGAGCGCAGAAGTTCAGCAAATGTTTCTGGAAAACTAAACGGCATGCACATGCTCCGTGCACGGCGTACACTGCACAGTTAACTGCCGCCCTTTTGTTAAGTGCACGGCGTGCAAACACTTTGCACGCCGTTCAGCCGGCAGTTTCAGAAATTTGAAAATCGAGAATTCGAGCCTAAAACGAGGAGGGGAGTGTTGGGACAGTTACCACTGGTCATTTGAGACTCTTTGCTCATCCCAGAGGCAGAGGAGACCAGTGAGGAGGTGAATTTGAAGAGATCCAAGGATATTCTTGAGAAGGAAGGCCATTTCTCTTCTTCTCCTTTCTCATTTGCAGTTCCAAGGTGCAGCAAAGCTTCCCCAGCTCCGAGGAGTTTCTTTGGTGAGAAGCTAGTACGTTTTGGAGGAGTTTTAGAAGAGGAATTTCGTCCTTCAGCCAGAATTCCCTCTTCTCTTGGTTACATCTTGGTTCTGTTTGTCTTTTCTTCTCTTACTCATGTTGAGAACTTCATTTTCTGCTGAAATTGTGCAAGGTGTAGCTATGGACAAGTAGTTTTCTCCTTCTTGGGCATGGGAGAGTAGCTCCCATGCCATAGCATGTGTGGAACTATGTGATATCGTACTAAATACCTATGTTTCTTGTCTCTATTTATGAAAATACCGGTTTCCTTCTTGTTGCATATGATGTTGGCCGCTTTATGTGCATGTGTTCTGCATTTGTGCTTGATTTGAGAAAATAAGTATGAATGTATGGAGGTATCTTTCATAACAACTCTTTCTAATCCACGAGAGTAGTTGGAAACGAGTTGAAGGTTTGCTTGTGATCTAAAATGAAATTCAGACATGAGAATGTTGTTTTAAGTTGCGATCATTGCACGTATATCGGGAGATGAAATGCAACACATCAATCCTTTGAGATAAGAACTTGTGTATGTTTAGATTGCTTAGTTCCCTAAGTGCTATGGCATGAGAATGAATTTCCTACTGTCCAAGATCGTTAATCAATTGACTAGAAACCTTTTGTTAATCTCTTCTACTTGTATAAATTTAGCTCTTATACATTTCCTTGTCTTAGAAATTAAACAACCAACCTCTTTTAAAGCCGATCTAGATTGCTGAAAATTAGGACTGTTGCGTTCAGTTGTTTACTAAAGCTCCTTGTGTTCGATCCTGACTATACTACCTCCGTATACTTGCGGAGTTTGGTTGAATTGGGTAAAAGATCATTAATTTGATTGAAACTCGTTTCTTAAATAGCCAACACATACCAATAGCCAACTATTGGCTCAGAGGGAATCCTTATTAGTCAAGTTTTTCCACATACCCAATCACATTGAGTGTGTGAATACCTTACTGGATCTCCTTCTATCATGACATACTAGGACAGTGTCTTGGAGACATCATATGTCTCATGTTGTCTCTGCAACTCATAGTTCAGAGAGCACAACATTAAGCACTCCACATCAATGGCATCCTCGGTATGCTTCCATAAGCATACTTTCATCCATTGGTGTGGTGGGATCGAGTTCATCTGGTTCTGGCATAACTAGAACTTAGAGCTTTCACTCTTCGATTGAGAACACTTCTCAACGTCCTAACCAGTCATGGAATTATTCCCAATTAATTTGTCCATCTTAAGGACCGATCGCAAATAAAGTGATTATTGTTTATTAACCATTTATTGTACAAAAGGAAATATATGCAATTTAGTCCAAAAACTCCTTTTGACTTGATTGATTTGAAAATGTTTTACGATATAATTAGGACTTTAATTAATTATCGCTCCCACTATTTTTGTTCAAATTGATAGCCCTCACCATCAATTTGGAAGACTGAAACGTACAACCTCTAGTGAGCAAGATCCGTATTTCATCAAGTCATGAGTCAGCTTTGGCTGATCGCCCACAACTTGACTATTTAGGTAGGCCATCATGATAATTGCATCGTATGCAACTCTTGGATAGATGAGATGCACAACTCCTTGCCATTCATCCCGTGCCTCTGGGCTTAGATGCTCTAAGAATCACCAGTTAAGTCTAACCCAAAAGTCAACACGGTAAACATGCACCCTACTTTGGCAGAACCTACATGTTTACCCTTCACACTTCCGTGAGATAGACGACGCACCACGCTTTGGCGTAACCTATGCTTGGTCGATCAAGTTTTTCATGTGTGCCGCTAATGGAAGGCATAAAAGACTTAATATTTAGATGAGGGATTTGGTTTTTATAGGTACATATACATATCCAAGCACCACAATATATAGTACGTATCATATACATGCTATATCCCATAGAAAACATGCGAAATGATAAAATCGATGATTATGACCATCCTCATGTGATTCCTTGAGCCAAGAGGAATCACGATCATCTAGGTCCACATCACATGCAACCTGTATAAGATGAACTCTACGCTTTGCCGTTCTGGGTTTGATCAACTCATCTCCATGATTGATTGGCTCGCCATCAGGCTGGTCAGTTGGGTGCCACCAGCCGATCGACTAGCGCCTCCAGCTGATCGGTTCAAGGGTCGTCGTGCATCTCCTCAGGTCTCCACCCGCTCGTCTCGCTCCTCGATCCGGTCATCTGGATCGCCAACCGATCGGTTCAGTTGTCGTCAGACTGTCCTCTGTTCTTTGACATAACATGAAATATAAAAAGATCTATCCTATTTACATTTAAATTGGGAAACTCCGAGTTACATTCAGGGAGAGCAAAGGTAGGAAAGAAATCTCAAGTTATCTCGAGTTACATTAGGAATAAGGAGGTAGGGAATCGGTGTGTAGACCGAGATGCAAGCAACCACATTCAACCAAGCACACATACATAGGGTTTATTGGCCATAACCACGCTATACATCCACCACAAAAATCGTTTAAGGGCGACGCGTATCGAGTGCATTCATATTACATATCATATATGTATATTGGGATGTGTGGATTTAGGATTGGACATGCATAAAGCCAATTTTATTCACATCGTATGCAATAAATAAAGATGACAAACCAAAATCGATCATATCGATTATCCTAAAGTATAGAGTAGTTGATGTGGATATTATACCACTGTTGGGTTTTAAGGGAGACAGAGAAGGCATCAGAAACAAAAATTTTCTTCTCCCCAAACCCAGTATAAAGGAATCGCGTCAACGTCTATACAGTAGGAAGGATGGTTTGTAGAGGCGTACCTTGTCCCGAGGCTTTCTCGGCAACATTACCTCGCGGCTTGCGCGATCTTCACCTTCGGTTTTGGACGGTGTCTGTGCAACTCCTGGTCTCACCAGGGCTGTCGGGATTGATAGTTGTCCTCCGAGCGGCAAAAATCTCCCGCCTCTATAGTAGGCCACACAGACCACCTGGAACTTTGATCGCCTTGTCGCACAAGGCACCGGAAGGAGTCATACCTTCCTGTCAGCGTACTAGTCACTGACACACTCTCCTACCACCAGTCACCTTTCTATAGTTGTCTTTCCCTTGCTGTGCTTCCCTTATCAGGTAGCACTTGCTCAGGCTCTCCTGGTTACCACAACCAGAGAGAGCGACAACTTTGCAGAGCAACTGGTATTCTGAGTTGTTGTTCTTGAGAAGCCCCCAGTACCCCTATATATATAGGAGGGTCATGGGACATGGTTCTCTACCCCAGGCAATGAAGGATTAAAGCAGGAGTAGAAGGGTTTGAGATTTTCCACAAAACAACCAACTGCGCCAGCTGAACCGATCATTTCAAGTATGAAAAGGTCGGTTGGGGACCTGAGCCGATCGATTCACACCTGAACCGATCGGTTGGGACACCTGAGCCGATCGGTTTGTGGTCCTGATCAATTCTCATTTGACTTTTCCTTTTTTGTTTCGAATTGATCCAAATACCAATCCTTGTTCCAATCAAATTGGACAAGTGAAATGAAGAGAAATATCTTGCCAACCTGACTTTCCCAACTTGCTCGTTTGGACCAGTTGAGCCGATCGGTTCAACCCTTGAACCAGTCGATTCGACCTGTCCTGAGCCGATCGGTTCATCACATGAGCCGATCGGTTCATCACATGAGCCGATCGATTGGGAGTATAGACTGTGCAGAATCAGTCAATTGCAGTTTGAATCAATATGATACTCTATCAAATCAGTCCAACACCTTGAATACTATGATACTGAGCTATCAATTAATTGAGTGTTTAATTGAACTACTAAACTCCTTTAGTAATCAATCTAAACATCATTTGTTAATAAACTCCTCTTCCAAGTTAAATCCTATGTGTGTGATCCTGCAGGCCCACTTCATAATGGCTGTGAAAGTCTATAACACTTATGACTTCACAAGAAAAGAGTGGTGCCTAGTCGCACATCAGTGCTACCCAAGTGAAATAGAAAGTTGGAGAACAACTTTCAATCCTACAATATGTGAATGGTGTTACAACAAATGTATAATTCCTTTGTCACTGATATCTCGAATGAACTCAAGGCATGGAATAGTCATCTTGTCAACATTCATTCACTTTCTTGATCTCAGAGTAGATTGGAGGAGATATGTATGACATCAATATCACATACTGATTCACACATGCCTGTGCATGCCTATCTCAATCCTACTCATCAAGTGGCCATGTATATCTAACTCCCTCAGGAGGGACAAATCCCATATCTATCACTCACCTCTCACAAGCCCCATGTGTCAAAGCCACCCAATCATCACCTTTATAACAACCCATGTTTCAGGATTGTGTTTGATGATGTCAAAGTGTACCCAACGACATGTGTTGAGTGTAGTGATTTCAAGTCAAAGAATCACACTCACCACCATCACTATGAGAACTGACTGTGACTACCATGTCATGGTTCCATGGGTCAAACTCACGGTGGGTATGTCTGGTACACTTGTTCTCTAACAAGTACATATGTGTTTGGTTTGATATCTTAATATCATGACTAATGAGATTCTATCATCAACCAACCCCACAATCTAGTCTTGTGTGTCATTGTTGTCTATCTAGCTTCCACAATGACATCCGACTAGGGACATAATAAGAATGTACAAACTCTTAGCATCCACATGATCTCATCATTCAGGTCCTTAACCTGAAAGCATATGTCATTGAGTACTGTCATTCTCTATACATTCAATCTATTCTATCATTATCTTGTATGACTAAACCAGAAAGAATTGGAAGCTTGCCTTTGATGTTTATCAAATCAATCTTAATGTATCCCACCAATCATCCCATGATTGGCTCTCAGGGCATACATACCAACAATAGCTTCCTCTACACTAGGATGATGACATAAAACCTTAACCAAAATGATGTCCTTCTTCTTCAACTTCTTGATCCTCATATCCATAATCAATACAAGACCTTCCACATAAGATATGTCCTCGTCCAACTCAACCTACACCAGATGTAACACCAAGTCTGTATCAGGCTGGCACTTCCTCGACATGGACACATGGAACATTGGATGCAACTTGTGCAACTCAGGAGGCAACTCCAGCTTATAAGCCACCTTCCCAACACAGGCCACCATAGGTTAAGGTCCCATAAACCTGGGAGCCAACTTACCCTTCTTCCCAAACCTCAAAACACCCTTCTAAGGAGAGACCTTGAGATACACTCTGCATCCCACTTGGATCTCCAAGGGTCTTTGTCGGTTATCAGCATATGATTTCTGTCTGTCCTGGGCTACCTTCAACTACTGTTATAACACTTTGATCTTCTCTATTGTCTATTGCACAAGTTCAGGACCCAAGAGATGATATTCACCGGCCTCGTACCAACACAAAGGAGATCTACAATGTCTCCCATACATAGCGTCGCAAGGTGCCATATCAATGCTCCTCTGATAGCTGTTATTGTAGGCAAACTTTACCAAATTGAGGTGCACATCCCAACTGCCCCAGAACTGCAAAACACAGGGTCAAAATAGATCCTACATGGTATGTGTGGTCCTCTCATACTATCCATCTATCTATGGGTGAAACATCATACTAAACTTCAACTGCGTGCCCATAGATGTGTATAGACGTTCCAAAAAGTGACCTGTAAACTGAGGAACTCTTTGAAACACAATGGTAGCTAGGATAACATGCAAACACACTATCTCATTAATATATATTTGTGCAAGTTTCTCTGTTGTATACGTCGCCTTCATAGGAAAAAAGTGTACTATCTTTGTCAACCGATCAACTATCACCTAAATGGAATCATGACCTTTAGTTGTCCTAGGCAGACCAATCATGAAGTCCCTTGTAACATGATCCCATTTCCAATTTGGTATAGGCAATGGTTGCAAAGTCCCTACAAGCTTCTTATGCTCCACTTTGACCTACTGGCACACATGACATCTGGAAACAAACTCAACCATGTCATGCTTCAAGATGGGCCACCAATACAAATCTTTAAGGTTGTGATACATCTTAGTGCTTCCTAGATGCATAGTGTACATTGAAGAGTGAGCATTTTCCAAGACCATCTTCCTTATATTATCAACATCAGGTACCACAACTCTATTGTGGTAAGATGCTATCCCATCCTCTACCTCATGGAAGCCATCACACTTCTCACCGTCAAACTCTGATCAGATTTGTTGTATCACATTATCATCTTGCTGAGCCTATCTAATTTGCTGCTGCAACGTTGGCTTCACACTAGTATAGAAACTATCTCTGGCATCAGTTAAAACAACTCTATAACATAGGTTAAAAATCGACACCTAAGTGGGCGACACTATAGCCACAGGTCTAAGATGTCAGTTCTTTGGGGAATGCAAAAATGATGCCAAACTGACACATATAGGAGTCGTGGTGTTGTTTGCATGCCAAAAACTGACATTAAAAGATCATACCAGGTCATATTTGTAACTGGTAAAGGACCCTACATCGTCGGTTTGTAATAAACCGACACCTATCATGATGTACAATGTTGGTTGCAGCCCAAAAAATCAATGATTTCAATGTAAAGTGATTGTTATATCAACAAATCGATGACTTTGACATTCTACCCGATGAGGCCATGTTGTCCATCGTGAATGTTTTGGTTTTGTTCTTTAATTTCAGTTATTTTACTAAAACTGACGACTTAGGCCTATAGTGTCATTTTTTCGATACAACTGACGACTAAGTTTTTTTTAAATGGCAGGCCTATAGCTTGCTGCTCGACTAGTCAGTAGGATGCAGAACCTGCAGTTCAGTCTGAACTACAGGTTAACAACATCCTGTGAGTTCAACTTATCAACATGCCACCAAACCTGCAATTACAAACATAATATGCACATTAATTTTATTCATACTCCAATTCCATTTCATCACATGTGCAATCATAATTCATTCATCTTCACATTCATTCACAAACATGTTACTCCATTTATATATATACCAATTTTGTTCATATTACATGTCGAAACAAATATTCATTCTTCTTCACATTCACACACATGTATGTAGATCATCATTCACATATGCATGCATCAAATTTAGAGTTGTAAGAAGTCACAAGAACCACATGTATAATAGAATTCAAAGTTCTTCTTCATATTCTTGATCCCGATCAAATTCAAAATTCACTTTGCTTTCAAAGGCTTTTGCCCATTGTTCTCCTGTCTCATCTAGTATCTTGTCGATGTCTATTTCATCATATCTGATAATCACGTCCATATACTGCATCATGTAGTATGCACCTTCCCAACCTTGTCTTGTATAGAACACTATAAATTTCAACGTACAAAATGTTAATAAATAAAAGTAAGCATAGTTGACAAAAATATGCATTAGAGTCAGAAAACTACCTCAAAATTCTCCCAAACTATCACTTTTTTTAGTGTCCACCTTTCCTCCAACTTTTTTGAAATATTTTATATCCCTATACATAACACATTTACTTGACATTAGCAAACAGTCATGTAATATATATGTTAATGGATATAAATATAAACATTTACTCATGTGAATAATGCCTTTTTCAAATCGTGTCCCCCATCGTCTATTTTGCCACCCTTAGGATCTAGATAATAAATAGTTAACATCGCGGGGACAAAAACCAATAAGACCCAATGGTTATTCTTGAGTGATAAGAAGGCAAAAAATATATAACTCAAAATCCACAATGAAATGTAATTTCTTAAGTCAAAATTATAAGCAAAGTAAGTAAACTTACCCAACATTTTATGGAGCTAATATCACACTCTTTTTCTTTTTACCAGAATATTTAAATGCGATAGAGAAATTTAGGATAAAATATGCAGGGTGTTTACGTACACGACTAATCAAGGATGGAACTAGAAATACCACATGGGTCATTAAAAACTCTGTACAGACCCTATGTAAGTGGCTACAAAACATATATCATGCATGCATTAATATATAAGAAAACATATCACCATATATGAAATGAGGTATATAGCTATGTAAGATATCACCACATCCAAAGTTCTATCACAGATGTATTCAAACAAGAAAAACAAAACAATTCCAAAACATCTTGTAGAAAGATACAAGTATCACAATGTTGACCTACAACATCCTCCTTAATAGAAACCATAATGGGCAAATCTTCTTCATGTTTGCTTATAAATAGTGCCATACCCCTGCATTGTGGACCTATCGAGTGAAATAGGTCCTATGCAAGACAACCAGGTAATGGAGGAGGAGGAGGACAAGCTCTAAGGGGTTTATTAGGCTCTATGTCCTACATATATATAATTTCATATTAATTGTCATGTATATACAGATACAAACATAATGTAAATTTTCCATACTTCATGATCCATATAGATAACTCTTGCTTTGGGCCATGCAACCACACCGCCTTCTGCTTCACCTATAGTCTCAGCATCAGGGTGGACATATGGCAGTCGATACTTCTTACAAGCTTCATAGACAAGCCTCGAGCACACGCTAACCACATCGGCGGGTAATGGAGCACCATGAAGCATGACACCTGCAAGGGGTGGGTAAGCCTTGCCCACAACAATGACATATTCTTGTTATTTTAGATGGCATGACCTCAACCCCTACAAATTTTCATAGAGTGTTATATATATACCTAAACATATCATCTTAAAAAGGCTATTATGTCATACAAATACTTACAATGGATGTGCTAGGTGTTCGGTCCACATGATTACTCCCAACCGCCTCTATAGTAGGGGGTCCACCTCATATGAAGAGTGGGGCAACGCAGTTGGTACTGTTTGAGTAGCTTACCGAGAAGCCTCCCACTGGCTCATTGTTTCCCGAATTCCCTTTGCAATTAACTCTTTTACCTCCTCTTTTAAGAATCAACCTTTCTTGATAGATTTGCGCTCATATGGCCCAAAGAATGCTCTTATACCCACACCAGTGCCTGCAACCCTAACATATATGGGATGCTCTGGGTTACCTAGAGCAACTGTCAACTCATACCTCTTGCCCTCAGGGATGAACTTGCCTTGATTCCTTTACTTGTGGAGCTCCATCTAATCATCATCAATAGTAATTGGTAAGTAAAACAAAACAATCATCAATACTAATTGCTCTGAGAGTTGAATTTTACCATTTTTGCAGCTGCCTCAGCAGTTGTGGGATTGGTTTTTTCTCCAAATTTTGATTGCCTCCCATTATCCATATATCAATGCAAAGTAGAGGTTCAGTAGTAGTAGAGGACTTAGTAGTCCCAGGGGTAGGCTGCTGAGAAGAAGATGCATGTAGTAGATTTGGGCAAAGATTTGCATAACCACCTCAACCCATCGTGTGGTTTTGCACATTCTTTGCATGCCTTTCTCTTTGAGCATCACTTGTATCCTAGTTAGTAACAATCATCAATAGTATTTGGTAAGTAAAAGATTACCTACTATGTCAAGGTAAAATAATGAATTCATAAGAATGTGTTCAAAATGGGGAGTGAGGCTTAATAACTTAAATTCATTGGTGTTTTTCATAGCAACAAGAACCTCCCATGTCGCCGGGTCAAGATAGATCCATTTCTTAGTGGCTGTATTCTTCCTCTTCTCATCCTCCCGTATATATTGTCTTGTCAGATTTGTTTTATAATTCCTCATAACCCTCCCAAGTGTTGCATCACCTTTTTGTGATGCAGATTTTCATCCAGGTAAAATTTGCACTGCAAAATTTCACATGCTTAATGGAATATTCTTAAAAATAGTATTGTAAATAGTTTGAAAAAAATTGAAAATGATAATATCTCACACATAGTTCTTTCCATATGAAGTCTTTCTTACTTATATAAATTTTATGCCAAGATTATACTGCTATACTACAATGGCTATGAGTAAGAACCCCTAGGTATGAAACAAAAGACTCTGGTTCTTTCCAATAGGATTTCCTACATGATCAAACTTAACAACCAACTTTGGTCTGTTACCCCTTTGTTGTATCAACTTGTTCATCATGGTGATGCCCCTTATTTTTTATTTTTTATGCTACTCATCAAGATGAACATGATCCTCAAGACTTACATGCTCAACCTAAAAAAAAAACACATATAGGCCACAGACAGATCTAACTTATTAAATGTGATACAACTAGATAGACATATTGTAAAATGTGTAGAGTGTTGATAAAACAATACACAACTTATACCAATGTCAGCAGGATGCTACTCATCCTTACAGTAATCATCATCATGGTCATCATACTCATGGTCAGACCCATCTAAAAAAATGTCATATAAAATTGTCAAACAATGAAATATAAGATTATGAAATGCACATCTAACGTTTAAAAAAATAAAAGCATGCCTCTAATATTGAGATCTTTTATCAATTAAAATTCCCTCAGTGTGATTTCTACGCACATATAAGTCAGTGCCAGTTTGAATATTTGGTGTTATCAATCCAACTGAGAAAGGACTGGAGTCATCATACTTGTCATAGTACTCTTCTTCATCTATAGGATCTTCAGCAAACTGTCTTTTACCATGAAGAACAACCGACCATTTTTCATTTGCAGGATCATCGATATAAAATACTTGGTTGGCCTATGATGCCATTATGAATGGTTCACCCTTCTTTCCAATCTTTTCAAAATTCACTAATGTGAAACCCAATTCATCTACTATAACTCCTTTGGTGCAATTAACCCAATTACATTTAAAGATCAGAATTTTGAAATCTACATAGTCAAACTCCCATATATCTTCAATGACACATTAATATGATATTTTAGCTTCACGTGGACTCTTAGTCTTCACACTAGAAAATAAAAATGGTTACACTTGCAGGGTGACCCCACTATTTTGGACGACGCTCTTATCATCTTGACACTTTGTGTAATATGAGAACCCATTTATGTCAAACCCTTCATAAGACATAACATTCATTTTTGGTTTAAAGGCAAGACATTTGATATTTTCAAAAACATTATTTAATGTTTGAGATAGTTGACATAAGACTTTATCTTCAAAGAACCTAATAAATGTCTTGTTATGCTCTCTAGCAAGCCACATCGAATTGGCTCGAGGATATTGTTTCTTGATGAAATTGGTATGTTCGATGACATAAACACTCACTTTGTCGATGTTGTGTATAATATACAAGTGAGCTTGTTCTCATAGTTCTTGACAAATTACTTGCACTCGTGCTCCTAAAATCCCTTTGCCACAATAGTCCTCAATATTCCTGTCATGTATAGGCGCTTCATTACAACTCAAAAAGTCACTGCAAAACCATATACCCTCAATAATACTCCCTTTAGGCTGATAACGGTTTCGAACATCACCTGTAAAATACTCCTGTACCGTTCAAAAGGATACATCCAATGCAAGAAAATTGGTCCCAACATTTTCACTTCCCTAGTCATATGGACAACAAGATGTACCAGCATATCAAAGAATGAAGGAGGAAAATATATCTCAAGTTGGCATAGGGTAACACCCACTTCTCTTTGTAACTTGTTGAGATTCTCAAGATTAATAACTTTGATGCATATAGTGTTGAAGAAGAAACAAAGTCTGGTGATTGCAAACTTTACATGCTTCAACAGTATAGATCGAATTTTCACGAGTAATATTTGTTGCATTAGAGTGTAATAATCATGCGATTTAAGACCTATCAGCTTGAGATCTTTTGTTGATACCAGTCTATGGATATTGGAAGAGTATCTCTGTGGTACCTTAACATTAAGCAAACACTTGCAAAAAGTTTTCTTCTCCTTTCTAGAAAATGTGTAACAAGCATGAGGTAAATATTTATTTTGATCACTCCTAACTACTTCTATTAACTTTTTCCTGATTCCCATTTAACATAGGTCCAATCTGGATTTGATTCCATTTTATTCTTACCTGGTATATTCAACAGAACACCAATGACACTATCACAGACATTTTTCTCAACATGCATGACATTGCTACAATGCCTAAATGCTAAATAACTCCAATAAGGAAAATTCCAGAATATGAATCTCTTCTTGAATAAAGATTTGTTACTCTGTGTGGGGATAATACTTTGTGATCTCTAACCAAATTCATTAACAAAGTCTTTTACTCTTTCATAAATAACCTCCCCAAGTATAGGTTTAGGGGCACTCCATTCCTCATTCGATCCATGAAATGTTTTGTGCAACCTTCAATAAGGATGGAATTTTAGAAGAAACCTTTGATGACCAAGATATACAGTCTTGGCACCATGTTTTAGTCATATTGAATTATTGTTCTCTTCACATATAGGGCATGCTTTGGACCCTTTTACACTGTATCCAAACAAATCCCCATATACTAAAAAGTCATTAATAGTGCAAAATAACATAGCATGCAAACAAAATGTCTCTCAACATGAAGCATCATAGGTCATCACACCTTCACCCCCTAAGTTTCTTTAAGTCATCAATCAGAGGTTCAAGATACATGTCGATATCATTTCTATGTTGTTTAGGGCCCAATATCAACAACAACAACATAATGTACTTATCTTTCATACACAACCAGGGAAGAAGATTATATATAACAAGCATAACAAGGCCAAGTGATGTTGGCTACTCAATGTGCCGTATGGATTCATCCACTGGTATAAAGCCCAAGTCTTAGATTCCTGACTTCTTCACCAAATTCAGGGTATAATAAATCAATCTTCTTCCACTATGGGGAATTAGACGCATGTCGTAGGAACCCATCATTGTTTTTCTGAATTCTGCATGCCACCTTAAATTCTCTACATCCATCAGATTGGCAAATAAGCATTGAAACCATGGTCTTATAGGTAGATACCACATCACCTTGGCAGGAGAGCCAATTTTGAACTTCCCTGAAGTCATCATTTTATACCTTGACGCCCCACATTTTGGACAATCTTTCAAATCAACATGGCCCTTTTGAAATAACACACAATCATTTGGGCATGCATGTATCTTTTTAGCCTTTATTCCCATTAGTCACAACATTTTCTTTAATTCATATGTTGAGATTGGAAGCTCGTTGCCTTTGGGAAGAATTTCTTTCAACAAAGACAACAATGACATGAAGCTTTTGTCTCTCCATCTATTGTTAGCCTTCAGATTATAGAATCTCAACACAACACTTAGTTTTGTAAAATTAGTACAAGCAATGTATAATGGTCTCTCAACATCACACACAATGTTCCTAAATAAGGAAGGTGGATCAGTATGCTCTGCCCCAAAACTATCTAGCATCGCATCAACCATGTCATCAGGCACTTCAACTCGCCCCCACTAAAGGAGTAAATTTATGACTTTATATTATGAGGGGTGAATCTATGACTCCATATTATGAGGGTTTGTGGACCAGGTTCATGTACTGTTTGTTGTACATAGTGGTTAAGTCATATTAAATCAATTTTGTGCAATAGTGTCTTATTTTCAAGTCATATGATCATAAAAGAGCATAAGGTAGTCCAAGTTGGGATTTAGGTATACAAGTATGATAAATATACTGATTTTAAGTCTTAGGATAACACATGTAATATTAGATAATGAATCTTAATAGATTACAGTTCAATATATGCATGAAGATTACGTTAGGTCTAATTGATTTACAAAGATGAATTATATGAGGTACCCATGTAAAGAGGCATGATATCTTATCTAAGATGTCACACAACAACATGAATTTTATTGATTTCAAAATGGGATAGTCATTTAATGAATAATCAAATCAAATTTTAAGTGTTGATTAGATAACAACATGCATTAGCAAACTTTAAGTGAAAGGATTTTTATCTCTAGCAGTGGCGACGTGGTGTTGGCAGCGACAATAGATTTACCTCTAGCAACGACAACAACATGGGATGAGATTATAAAGAGAGATTTTGAATCTTTAGATCTCAACCAGAATATGGCCTGTGATAGAGATGAATGAAAATGAAGGATCCATGTAGCCAACCCCAACATAGTTGGGACTGAGGCTTAAATGATGATGATGATGAGTGGCAACAATGACAACAGTGACGCACTGGCACTGGTGGATGGAGGTGGTAGATGGAGGCGAGCAGATGGATGTGGCAGATGATACACAAATGGTAGCTGGAGGAAGAGCGCCTGGCAAGAGTGGTGCCTAGCAATGATGGAGGTGAGCACTAATGTAATGGCAACATTGAGCCGCGGCGGCAGATTGAGCAACTGGAGAGGGGGGAATCACTAGAGACCTAAGCTAGAGGGGGAAAATTGTGATGAAATAGAGACTGAGAGAAAGTCTATTTCGTGTGGGTGCTATTAAGTTACTCTTAGTCGTCAGTTGTTTTGAAAAATTGACAAATAAGTACATTGTCATCAGTTAAGAAGAAAAAACTAATGACTAACACCAAAACCAAACAAAAAATAGACAACGATTTAGGGCCATAGTCGTCAGTTATGTCTAAAAATTCAACAGTTACTACATATCCAAGCAAAAAATTGCACTCGGGTTAGGGGTATAGTCATAATTTAAGAATATAAAACTGATGAATAACTTCTAAACCAAACAAAAAATAGACACCGGTTTAGGGTCATAATCATCGGTTATGTCTGAAAAAATTGACAACTAACTACATATCTAAACAATAAAATTTGCCCTCAGGTTAGGGGTATAGTCGTCAGTTTTACAAGAGAAACTGACAACGACGAACCAATTTGGGGGGAAAATATTTTTGCGGGAACATGGCGAGAAAACACCTAGTCGTCGGTTTCATCTAAACAACTGACGATATAGATCCATCTCCAAATAAAAATGTTGTGTATCACTAAGGGGACTTAATTGTAGGTTGTTTGGTAGACCCGAAGACTAATGGGGGAATACTTTTTTTCACAAGGACACGGTGCAACACTTTGTCATCAGTTATATACAAAATCGACGCCAGACTAAAAATTTTGGAGGCAAATTTTTTTACCTGAAAATTTTATTTCATGGGAAATTTAAGAAGTCTATTTCAATGAAAAGAAACAAACATTAAAGTGAAAGTAGTACCCGTGTCTTTTTTAAATCAGCATGACTTTACATATGGTGATGGTTGTCATGAAAAATCGACGTTGTTGGTGCATTGGTGTCAGTTTTTCTAAAGAACCACTGTCAGTGAAAGTGACATTAAGCATTAGACAATACTAATTTCACTTGTAACTGCACCAACAAGACTGCTAGCATGGACACCTCCAACTTCACATTCATCTGAAGCAAGGAGATCAACATGTCTTGCTTAATGCACATCGAAGAGCAAAAATGTGCCTTATAAACATATGATGATGACAAAGACTTCCTGGTCAGAGCATCTACCACCACGTTTTCCATCCCTGAATGGTAATCTATAGTGCAATCATAGTCCTTTATTAGCTCCATCCAACATATCTGCTGCATGTTCAACTCCTGCTGTGAAAAGATGTACTTGAGGTTCCTATGGTCGTTGAAGATCTAACACTTCTCACCATAAAGGTATTGTGTCCATATCTTCAAGGCATGGATCACTGCTACAAGATCCAGATCATGAGTAAGATAGTACTCCTCATTATTCTTCAAATATTATGACACGAAAGAGATCACATTCTTGTCTTGTATTAGCACACAACCTAGACCATTCCTCAAGGCATCACAATAAGACAATATAGACTTTTCCTTGCTCTAGCAGCACTAGCACCGGTGCACTTGTCAGCTTCTACTTCAACAACTAGAAATTATGTTGGCACTTGTCATCCCAGAAAAAAGGTACATATTTCCTTGTCAGCTTTGTTAGGGGTAACACTATGACACTGAAGTTCTTGATAAACCTCATGTAGTAGCCTGCGAAACCCAGAAAACTATGAACCTCTATTAGCATCTTTGGCTGCTCCCACTCTATCATAGATTCCACCTTCTTGGAGTCCATACAAACACCCTCAGTAGATATCACATGTCCTAGGAGAGACACCTCCTTCATCCAGAACTCGCACTTGTTGAACTTCACATGCAACTGATGTTGTTTCAACAATGTCAACACCTGACGCAAATGTTGTTCATGCTACTGGATGTATTAAATATATATCATGATATCATCTATGAAAACCACCACAAACTGATCAAGATAAGGTTTGGACACCCTATTCATCAAGTCCATGAATGCTTCCGATGCATTGGTTAGACTACATGGAATAACCACGAACTCATAATGACCATACCTCATCCTAAAAGTTGACTTTGGTTTGTCATTTGCCTTGATCCAAAAAAGGTGATATGTAGACCTTAGGTCTATCTTTGACAATGCCATGGCTCCTCGCAACTGGTCGAACATATCATCAATTCATGGAAAAGGATACTTATTCTTGATTGTCACCTTGTTCAATTGTCTGTAATCAATACACAACCTCATGGATCTATGTTTCTTGTTTACGAATAGCACAGGAGCACCCCAAGGAGACATGATCAGTCTGATAAAACCTTTCTTAAGCAACTCTTGCAATTGTTTCTTTAATTCTAACATCTCAACTAGTGCCATCTTGTACGGTGTCTGAGCTATTGGCTGGGTACTAAGAATCAAATTGATCTCAAAATAAATCTCTCTGACTGGGGGAACACCTGTGAACTCATCTGGGAACATGTCTTCAAACTCACAGACAACTAGAACCACCTGGATACTCGAACTCCTGGCCTTGGTATCCACCACATGCACTAACAACACATCACAACCCTACCTCATTAGCTTCTTTGGTACCATTGTTGACACCAAACAGGTAGGAAGAATCTACCTATCCCCCTGGAAGATCCATGTCTCATCGTCGCCATCGACAAATGTCACCACTTCAAAACTACAGTCCAAAATCACCTGATACTTCTCCAAAGTATCCATTACAAAGATCACATCGAATCCATGCATGTCAAGTAGTATGAGATCCACTTGAATGCTATTTTTTGAGAAAGAAAGGACATAGGAAGGACACACCTCCCGCAACTCAGAGGAACCAACCAATGAGGTTTCTAATCAAAGGCTATCAACTCTATGACTAACAAGTAAAGAACAACTACCAATCACTTCTCGAGTGATAAAAGAGTGCATTGCACCCAGGTCAACCAAAACATATATAAAGCAAGAAGAAGACAAATCAAAATGAAATAACTCCATCTCACCTGTCACAACTCGTAGGTTGACTACTCCTTCTGGCTCACTCATCATGTAGAATTGAGCTATTGCCTGTTGTCGCCCCCTTCCTCTGCTGGCATGCCCAGAAGAACTAGCCTGCGATGCCTGTCCACATCCTCTGCCACTGTCACTGTTAAACTGCCTTTGCTACGACCCTGGTTGACTCTGTCTCAGTTGTTGGGTCACCTCCTCATCTATCACAAGGAAATACAGTCTTGTATGCCCGATCTGTCCACACTTGTAGTAAGTCTTGTTCTCATACCATCGCCTGGATGGCCCTATCACTAACACTGATGCAACACTATGGGCTTCTACAGGAAAAAATATACAACCTCTACCTCTACTTAGTGACCATTGAGACTAGCTTGCTAACCTCTACTGTGACGGTGCCGCTAAAAAACTAGGCATCTTACAGCCTCCAGAATACTATCCTTGATACCGTGTAGGCCTCTTCTTGGCCTTCATCTCATGTTTCTTCACCATTGATCATTCCACTCTTCTTACCGACTCCACAAACATGGAGAGCTTCTCTATGTTCTCTAGAGAGGACACTGGAGTCGTAAATCTGTGCTCAAACCTTTCTCAAACCATCTGATCCTTTCCAAGTCTGTTGCTGCCAAATGAGGACAAAACCTCAAAGGTTCCATGAACTTAGCTTCATACTCGTTAACTATCATAGATCCCTACCAGATATTCTCAAAATGGGTGATCTTCTTGTCAAGATAGGTCTATGAAAAGTACCAACTCATGAACTCCCATCAGAACTCTTCCCAACTGATCACAACACTGGTCCTTTTTTCGTCCTCAATGCCCCACCAGTGTCCAACACTCCCACTCAATAGATACACAACATGCTTCACCTTATCCTCTTCAGGGATGTTGAGGATCTTGAAGGCCTTCTCTATCTCAGTCAACCACATATATGCATTAGCCGGGTCTACCGTACCTGCATACTCCACTTCTCCTACACGTCTCAACCTTTCAAAGGTCTTCCCAGAAAATGAAAATTTCACATTGGGGACTACTGGTCTCGCTTGGGGAATGAGCATTCTGTTCACCATATGTGTCATCGTGGCCATAACTATCCAAACATGGACTGGAAAGCAAGATCGACCACCACCGCTGGGTCAAACTGGGACATCTCAGACACATCATCAACCATGTCCTTCCTCCTGGCACCACCACCTGGTGCAGCAACACTACTCTCAACATCATGTTCTTCATGTTCTCCAACCATCTTATCTCTTCTTCTTCTTCTTCTTCTTCTTCTTCTTCTTCTGCATAACTAGAAGTGACCATAAGACTGACTGGAGGACACTAGAATGGACACAAACCCTAGTCCTATGTCCTTGTAGACTCAACAAACCTAGAGATTTGATAACAACCATGTTGTGGCGCCTCAACGCACCACTAAGAGAGATTACTCAAAACAAAGCACGAAACTAATACTAATCAATCGGGTTACTAGAAAACATAGGAAATTAAAACTATTTTCACATAAGCACAAAAGTTGGAACTTATCACGTTTGAGTCTAAAAAATCCACATGTATCATGTCTCATGCCAAATGATTATACATATATCACCGTTCACTGGATCACTGGCCACAACCTGTTACAAGAGGTAACCTATTCACATACGTACATACCATATCTGTACAACAAGGCATATAGCCAAAATGTCATCTCAAAATACAATATCTACAAAACACCCCCAAGGATCTGAGAGTACATGGATGACACATAGGGACTCGACTACGAAACACTAGCGGCATGTCCAACCTTTCAACAACTACTACTCCTCTTGTTGTGCAGCCTCAATTGCACGATCTCTAACTCATCGTGCACAACCACCTTAAAGATGTGGATACCCACAGGGTGAGACCAAACATCCGAACAAGAGATATAACTCTCCGCCAACATCTATCATAAGAACATGTAATCTGAAGTAGGTAAATAACATACTTATCAGGTTGAGCAAATTCAACTAAATGATATGTATTAAATTGATAATACAAATTAAACAAAATAGGCAGTTACTACTGAGTAGTAGAACAATTTAATATTTAAGAAGGAATACGAAGAACACGTATAACAATTCATTTCTCTTACCACATTATAATTCAAGATATCGATACAAAGATAAGGCATATGGATCATCCAATGTGAAGCACATTTGTCCCTAAGAAAATATACTATATGGTTGTACTATGTCTTTAATTTTGCCCTGAAGATTTGAGTCATACCACTCAAATCCAACCTACCACTCTGAAGTCAAAATTGGTGCCATACAAGGTCTATGGAAGATCCGGTATCCACGACCTCTCAATATAAGAGAAACTCCATAGAGACATATCAGTCAACTACAAACAACGACATATAGTCAAGCTGAAGGATCAACTCATGCATGGCCATCCTTATAAAACACCTAGCCCGCCTTAGTACAAGTCACAATGCTAGATAAAAGGCTCACACATGGTCATTCTAAAAAGAGGCATCAAATGCAGTTCAATTGCTTCCTATCACATATCACGAGGGAGTGCAACTCACGCATGGTCGTCTCACACAAAGGGCTAGGTGTGACGGCAATAATCCTACCCAACCTGTAATTGTGGATGCAAGGAGATACTTGACTTGAACCCTCACATATTCAAAAATATGCGCTCTGAGTTTCCCGTAGGAATGAATCCTTTCACCACCCAGAAAGTCCTGACACTAGTATGGATCTATGGTACATGGCACCTACATGATTAGGGTTTCACTTGATTAGTTAGGCCAATTGTGTGTCTTTTCACATCAATCAAGTTACAATATATAAACCCAAAACAAACTCTACAAAGATAAGGAGATAATACAACTCTAGAAGATATAAAACGTATAAGGTGTGAACTTGTTACATCATCACATGATACTTGTAACACTGCCATTCTCAAGGCCATCGCCATAGCCAAATCACTATGGGATATCAATCCCTCAATCACATCACTGGAGGATAACACCTCACACTAGGCACTAAGCCTTTTCTAGGTCATAAGACCCATCATATCATTCCTGCATATTCAATATCACAGTGTGCCTCACATTGCACATAATCACCACCCTGTATTATACAAGGATCACCATAGCTTTCACATGGCTATGCCATACATTCAACCTAAAAGGTTAGGTCCATTCAAGTAGGAGAGAGAAAGTATAATTACATGCCAAATGTCAAGGCAAGTTCAACAAGCATATCATACCCTAGGATTAGGGTTAGGGATCACTACCTAATCATGCTTAGACTATTGTGTCAAACAACACTACATAACATCATCACTTATATGTACACACGTGACCATCCCACTATGTTATTCATGTGTAGTGACCATGTACTTATGTATGTGTGTTGACCCTCATCACAACACCTTGTAGTGACCGAGACACCTACATTGGGGTAGTGACCATCACCATAAGTACCAAGCATCATACATGTGTTGTGACCGAAGCACACACACACAAAACACAAACACCAAACCAACAAAGTTGAGTTGTGACTGAGACGACATTGCCACTAAAACAAATCAAAATGTGTCTCCAAAATAGAAACAAGGGTGTAGCACCCACAACAGCCCAGATGGCATATCTTGTTCAAGCCAGATCAAGGTGTTTTTGACCGAAGCAAAGCTAACTCAAGATCAAAGCATGTCGACTGCAACAACACCAACCAAAAAGTAAGGGTGTGATGATTGCAACAGCAACTAATGTAGCAACCAACACATCCACTACACATAGGTATCAGACAAATCATTAGGGTGAGTGTAGCAACCATTAAGATCAAAAGCTATCTCAACCACACATATGCCTCCTCAAAACATGGATAAACCATGATCAAAATAGATGGTAAACATCAAGGTACTAGCACCATCAAGGAGGGAAAACTCCACACAAGATGAACATCAAAACCCTAAAGCCTATCTCGAATATGATCCATCAGAAAACCAAACTAGGAGAGAAGACCAAGCTTCAACCTCAAGAAAACCGATCCAAAACCTCAAGGAAACCTATGGGCCGAACCATAACATGAGGATAAAACCAAAAATCACATTGCATGTAACAATTTCAGTTCATCCATCACTTGGAAGTCGAATATATGAAATTAGGCTTTAAGAAAGTGAGTAATCTATATGAGAATACTACAAAGTCATAAACCCTAAATCACAAGAATATCATATACCATATTAGCATCATGTTTTAGAGATGAAAATAGTAACATGCAAGTACAATTAAGGTGCAAATAATAGAATAAGGTAGAGAGTTATATAACTCGCCTTAGGAGAGATCAAGCTCCAAAATAACGAGCTCTAAGAGAGAGAAAGAAGCTCCAACCAAGATCAACACTTCAGCCACAAGGTCACCTCCAAATAGAAGAACATCATGGTTAAAGGAGAGTTCAAGAAAGAGGTGAAAACTCTAGACTGAACCAAAGAAGAAGAAAGGAGAAAGAGAAGAAAGCTTCCTCTCACTTGGGTGCCACCATGTCAAACATAGTCTCCAACCCTTGTGAAAGAAAGTTTCTCTCAAGATGACCACCATGGTAGAACCATAGTCTAATGGTCAAGAAGAAGGAAGAAGAAGATAGGATGCAAAAGGAAGCAAGATGAAGGGTTCAAAACCACTTACCAAGGAAGAATATCACCACAAAGGAGATGATCAAGCCCAAAAGCACCACATGCAAGGTTGATTGACCACCAAAGCACCCAGATCAACCCACTCTATCTCTACTAAGCACCATGGTCGGCCAAGCAAGGAAGGAGAAGGAAAGATAGCAAAAAGATTGCTTGCATGAAGAGGAGAGAGGTTATATACTCAAGGGATGAGAGAGATAAGGTGGGTATGAGGTGTCAACACAAGAGAGCACCAAAAGGACACTTATCCACCAAGGAAACAACCACACAACCACTTAACACATGCATGCAACATATTGTGATACAACCTAGGTTGGGTATCGACCACTAAGGTCACCCACACCTTGTTGTGGTCGCAACACACACCAAGCTCATGTTGCAGTTGCAACACTAGATCACCCAAGAACCAAGATCAAAACTGAACACAACAAGGACAAGTGTTGCAGTGATAACACTCCACAAACCAACACAAGGTCGAATCTCAACAACAAAGGAAACCCTAGAAACCCTAGCATCACCACATGATGCCACATCATCAAGAAAGCTCCAAGCAAGGTGCCCCTCTACATCATCTTATCTCTCATGATGCAAAGGCAGAAGAAACACACTACCCATGACAAATTGCAAGATAGCCCCTCCACTTGGGTAAATAGAAACTTGGTCCAAAACAAGGATACATAGATCAAACATCATCCAAAAGACCAAACTAAAAATATAATATTGTTACATGCTATAAAGCATCTCATAGGATTAGATTAAGTTTAAGCATCTTATAAAGTAAAGAAATCACACTCAAGCACTAAGCTAGGTCAGTGGCCTTATAGGAAACTAGACCGTATCAAAGATAAACTAAAAGAATGGGAATTAAACTCTACGGGGAATTACTTTATGAAAGCCAAGATTGCCAAAAATGCTGCTTTGATTTCTTAAAGTAATGCCGATGGTGATCCTATTAATGTTGCAGCTGATTGCACTTCATGAAGAGTTTTTATTGAGACGAAGTCTAGGGTTTAATTTCTAAAAGAAGGTACCATTTTTTTAGCAATTACACCATTTTTTTACTCTTCCATTAAGACTAGAAGACATCATAATCATCTTAAAAGATTGATGATTGATGGAAATATCAACTACAACATGAATGATATCAAATGTTCTATTTCTAAATTTTATTCTAATCTTTTCAACAATCAAAATCTTTCTAATGTTTGTAATTTTGATTGGATAGGGCCTATTCTCTCTAGCAATTAATAGATTGAAATTATTTTTGTTTTCTCTTAGAAAGAGATTGATGATGTTCTTTCTAATCTCAATGTGGATAAAGCACTAGGTCCTAACAAGTTCAGTGGGTTATTTTAAAAAAATCGCTAATTATTAGGAAGGATTTTAGTATTTCAATTAAAGACTTATTTCAAAAGGTTTCTTAAGGAGGCAAATACAACCTTCATTTCTCTTGTCCCTAAAGGTCTAGATTCATTTGAATTAAAAGTTGAGGCCAATTGCATTGTGTAATGCACTTTACAAAGTATTATGGCCAGTAGATGTCAAAAACTTCTCCATCATATCATTGATTCTAATAAGTGTGCTTTTATTAAGGAGAGAGAGGTATTAAATATGATATCCTTCTAAAAGAGAAATTCTCCATGATTTCAAGAAGGCTAATTCTAGGATCAAGATGTGCCTTCAAGTTGATCTTTCAAAAGTACGACTCTGTAAAATGCAAATATTTACTACTCTAGATTACATAAGATGGGATCTCCTACTATGTGGATCAGATAGATATATGTAATTTTTAATTCTATTTCATATCAAATCCTTATAAATGGTGAGCACGTTGTGCTTTCCAAACCTTCAAATGGTATTAGGCAAGTGGTTCCAATAGACCCATAACTATTTGGAATTGTTATGCATGGTTTTTATAAAATGATGAAATCATTTTCAAAGGATGGTATTATTCAACTAGTTTAGGCTCCGAAAAATTTAAGTATTACTCACCTCATATTTCAAAACAATCTCATGGGTTTGTGTAAAAATCATTCTTAGATTGCTAATAGTTTCAAACTATTTTTTGAGACGTTTGGCAAGGAGTCAGGTCTATTCATAAATTCGATTTCTTTGTCTTCTAGAGTATAGAGGCTAATAGGTTATCTGCAAGAAGTGTTGTTGGTGTTTGTCTGGGCAATTGCCTTCAAAATACTTAGACCTTCCTATATTCAGTGAAAAGTAATAAAAATCTTATTGCACGAGACTTATAGATAAGATCAAAAGGAAATTAGAAAGTTGGAAATCAAAGCTTCTTTCTATGGAAACTAGATTATATCTGGTTAAAAATACTTTGTCCATGATTCATTTATATTGGGTATTTTCCTTTCCTATTCCTAGTTCCATTCTTGAAGAGATTGACAAATCCTCTAAGAATTTCCTTTGGGGACAATATGATGATAAGAAGAATATGCATTTAATTAAACGGGAATAGGTTACTCTCCCAAAGGAAGAAGGGAGACTTGGTTTGATAAAGAGAAAATAAATCTCTAAATCTTATCTTATGTGAATGGTTGGGATATTTAAATTAAGGAAGATTCTCCTTGTGTCAAGTGGATAAATTAAAAATACTTATAGAAGATTTCCTTTTGGTCTGTTGAAGATTCTTGTAACTTCTCATTGGTGTTCAATAATAGCCTTTGGGTGGGTAATTATCTATTGCCCGTACTAAATTTCATATAGGTAAAGGCATGGATACTTAGTTATAGTTGGATTTGTGGGTTAAAGGCAGATTCTATTGGATTGGGTTGGTAAGGATATGATCATAAAAAATGGTCTTCCTATGAACTGTCATGCAAGTTGTTTATTACCTAAAGGTGGTTTGTCCTCATTGAATAATAGAAACTCAAAACCCCTTAAAGATTCCTTTTATCTCTAAATGTTAATTTTAATGGAGTGGATCACATTACCATTTATGATAAAAAAGGATTGGCCTAAGATTAGTGTGGAGAAATACAAGAGCTAAGCATGAGAACTCTTCCATTTTAAAATGAATATGGTATGCAAAGTCCCCTAAAAGATGTCTAATTCGTACATTGAAGGAAACTCATAACAAGCTCCCTACATCTGATAATGCTACAAGAACGGGTTATTAAGTTGGGCGCTATATGCTTTCTATGGTAAATACTGCAAAAAGATTTGCATATTCTCTTTGAATGTTAGTACTCTAAGACAATTTGGAATTTAGATAATGTTAGAATTTTTTTAATTGTGTATCTATCAATAGGGAGAAACTCATATCTTATGAAGATAAGAAATTGTGTATCACTTGTATTCTTATTGCATACTATTGCCAGATGGACACAAATTCTAGAATTCATGAAAATATAATTTGTTTTATTGAGATTCTTTGGAAGAAAGTTAAAGAGGACCTAAATGGACTTTAGTAATTTTAATATATTTTTTCTATGGAGTGTTCTAGGTGAGATCTTGGTCTGAGCTTGGTTTTCTTTTGTTGTTGATACCCAGAGGCTACACTTATGTCTAATATTGAGTTAAGGATGATAATGTCAGAATTTATTTGGTTCAATCCTTCTTGGTTTTGACTACCCAAGCTTTCAGTAATGAAATGTTTTGCTAGTATTCTTCTCCCCAATATGCTCTACAACTCATGGATGAATTTATAATATGGTAGATGAAGTGTTTAGCTCAAATGGATGTCTTATCTTTGAGAACATGTTGCTGGGTTTACTTGTAGCTTGATGTCTTGATGGTTAGAAGATCTTGTAAAACAAGTGAGACTATAATGCATGTTTATAGTATTCTTATGGATTCTTTGACATTTTTCTACCCATGAAGTTAGAAATTTTCTAGGTATAGTGATTCAAGATGATCAATTTTTCTTAATTTGGGAAGCTACTACAGTCTCCTAAAATGTTATTTTCACAATTTTCTTATTGGTTCATTCTTTGAAGTCAGATGCCTAGCCATTTAGAGGATTTGTCTTTCATGTATAGGACTTGTGTATATCTTTCTATTGTGTACAAAGCATTTTTTTCTTTCTTACTTGCACATAGACTTTATAAGAAATTTAAAAAAAACATGAATGTGACGAAAAAGAAAAAACTTATCTTAACTCCCCATTAAATGCATGTTTGATTTGTTAGATTGTTCTTATTTACTTCTACCAATACATTATTGGGGTAGATTCCAATGTACAACTTTTTCTATATATGGGAAATTGGTGCTTCACCTAAATTATATACCATTACATAGACAATTTTAGGTGATCTAACCTCCTTTTTAGGCATGAAATGTGGAACCTTTTCATCTCCCTTTAGGTATTTGTAGTCTTCTATATAACTTGCATGCAAATGAAATGATTGGATTTACTCCATTATTGTTCTTTATATTTTGTTATAAGGTAACAATTAATCATTTGAACTTTGTTATTTCTTCATATAACTGCAAATCATACTTATGACGTTTTTCTTGTCATCTAACTGGATACATCTATATTTCTCTATGTATTGGGAACCTTGATACTTATCTTTGGCATCCTTTACTCATATATCATCCAATACATTATTTACATGCACACCATTGTTCAGATAATAAAAATTCATATGTTCCTATCTTGTATGGGCTTTCCCCACCCCTTAATTAAAGAGGTCTTTGGAAGGATGACTGTGACGTCCCCAAATTTTCTAAAACTTAATCTGATGTGTGACATCCAAATTGAAACCCTCACCTCAGCGAGCATCCCAATTTAAAACACCACACACTAGGCTAAGAAGAAGAAAATTGAGGGAGTCAGAAGGAAACAATCATTAGCACATGTACATGAACAATAATAAAACCATACACACATGTTCACCATTCAACATATAATTACAACATGAATTTTTACAACATTTGATATTACATATTGAACAACAAACTATACATATACATGTACTACCACTAAACTACATGATCTTAAGACAACAGGTCCACATGTACATCAACTTGCCATACAACTTTCAACTATCCTGGATCTTCAAGATCATAAGCCACCACCTAAACAAAAGATTACATGTGGTACATATCAGCACAATATTCAAGAATATGTCACGGAGTACGCCTACGTGTATTTTATATACCTCTCATCATATCTTGGCAATAAGATAAAACTAATACTTGGCAACATTAAAAAAATATAAGGAAAAGAGTATACCGACAAAAAGATATTCGTTAACAAAAGAGAACACATATATATTTTAAGCACATTTTCATCATATATCTCGTACTTCTGTCCCCAAGGGCTTTGATGTTTTTAGGCCTTATGATCTACTCCCAAGGAGTTTGTGATCATTATAAAAACATCATATGATCTACCACCAAGTGGTTTGTGATCATTATGCATGCGCTCTACCACCAAGTGGTTTATGATCTATCTTATGATGGACCAGATATCTTATGTTTCATGTGATCATAACCATAAGTGTGGCGACCGTCTCGTGAAAATAGGATGAACTAAAGCGGAAGCAATTAATTAGCAGCTGAATTACGGAAAATCACTAAAAATTAAAACTTTTTGTAAAGAGAACCTCAAATGGTAAAACTCTTCCATAAAGAAATAAGGTAAGTTATTTACAACTGATTCATCAATACATCTATGTCTTATCACATCTCGAGAGACATAACACTGACTGCCTTGTTAAACTATACATGAGCAGTATACAAAAAATCTCGAGGCATTATGCCAAAAATCTCAGATCTATATTAAACCATTTACTGATTCCTAGGACCTGAGAGTACAGAGACGACACATAGGACATTCTACACACAAGACCTAACAGACAGTGACTCCACCTGTGGATCACTGCTATCCTTGATGTTGTTGCTGCTGCTGTTGCTATTCACCCACTGAAGGGTTCCTTCGTCCTCGACGTCTACCTAAAAAGTTGAATCCCACGGGGGTGAGACAATTGAATAATTGTCCCAGTGAGAGTTATAACTCTTCTCCAGAAGCATTTTTATTGCAAATAAAGGAATAACACTGAGCAGTAGAATTATAAATATTCAACAACAGGTAAATAACTAAATAAAGCAGTATTCTTTATGCAATCATTTCAATTATAATTTGATTGAATAGCAAGTCATTCATTTAATAAGGAATATGAAGAACATGTATATTATTTGTCCAACTAGGACTTAATGAGCAATGTATCATTAATCATTGTTTCTCATAGTTCAACCTAAGCAATTATGCTACACGACTGATTACATTTTCCAAACATATTTATGCCCTGAGGAGATGTGATATACCGCTCATACTCCAACCGACCATTACGAAATCGCAATCGGTACCATACATAGGTCATCAG
Organism: Alisma plantago-aquatica; assembly: GCA_963693085.1. Classification (NCBI taxonomy): domain Eukaryota; kingdom Viridiplantae; phylum Streptophyta; class Magnoliopsida; order Alismatales; family Alismataceae; genus Alisma; species Alisma plantago-aquatica. The sequence continues at coordinate 1,330,614,320 of OY856412.1, forward strand.
AAGAGCCAGATTTCTATGACCTCATCTTCCTCAGTCAGTGTGAGGAAAGACATGCAGGACATCTCGTGTCTGTGCTATAATAGCTTTCCAGGGTATTTTGGTACCTTTTCTATTATAGTTACAGTGGCATGCTGTACTCTCTTCGCCACCGAGGGATTTCTTGTCTATCTCACATCGATGTGGCATTAACAACATCATCGGGAGATTAGTGATACATCATCCCGACATATACATATAATGAAGGATTGAGAGATTGAATGTTTATTTCACATCAATTCCTTCATTAGAACGTAAGGATATTCACGTCCATAACCCCCACATACTCAAAAGTATGCTCTCCATGAGTTCCCTTAGGAAAACCTATTTCACCATCACCTAACTCTGACGATGATGGATCTATGGTCAGGGCTCTACATGATATCATTTTACTTGATTAATTAAGTACATTACAACATTCTTTTAGCATTAGGCATGTTTTCAAACATAAACTAGTAAAACCATTGCTATAAATAAAAAATACTATTAAATTAAGTTCATTTCACATCTTTCTAACATTGGGATATCAATCCCTAACCATCTCATCATTATGATTCAGAATATGGATGTTCAAACCCTTAGATCATCAAAACACTTATTACTAAGTAACATATTGCCATCAAGTGATTTGATAGTATGAATCATGATAGTAGCAATGCAGATAATTCTCATGGCTCATACAGCCTATCAGTCTCATTTGTTACCTCTCACTAGGTAACATATCATCTCATTGCTTTCAAGCTTATAAAGTGCTTTCAATGAATATTGCATCATAGCTCTTACCTAGCTATGCTCATTATTTCATAAGAACCTGCATGATTAATACAAATGATAACAGACACATTATTTCTATATCGGCACAATGCAAAACAAAGATAACTTTACTATTCAAGGGTTGCACCACTATGCCATTATTAGGGTTAGAGTTTCCCTTTTTAATTCATTTAGGGTTAAAGAACCCCTTAGCTTAAATAGGAATAGTGATTCCTCATTTCATTATCTAATCATAGAGCTTCATGCTTAAAAGCATAACCCAGAATTAGGGTTCTACACTATTATTCACCTTAATTGGAATTAGGGTTTACTATTCATGTCACATCATTCTAGACTAGGATTCACATGTCACATCACTCTAGATTAGGGTTCTTATTTAACATACCCTGAATTAGGATTTACTATTCTCATCACATCACTCTAACTTTTGGGTTTACTATTCATGTTGAATCACCCTTGATTAGAGTTATCATTAATATCCCACCATTAGGGTTTACTATTCACCCCAAGTAGGAGTGATCAACAAAGTACCTTTAATTAAGGTTTACTATGTCACCATAATGAATTAGGATCACATCATCATCATGCATTAGGAATATTTCCATTATTACCCTCAAATTAGGGTTAAGATTCATATACTATCACAATTAGGGTTTTCATGATCTCACTATGAAGGATCATACCTTAATTAGGTATTCATTCATATTGAAAGTCCATTACTTGATTTATCATTCATATAAGAAGACATCTATTTCATCTTTCTATAAGTTGATGTTTGCATCACCCTTGATTAGGCTAAGTCAATTCAACATTGACATCATGGGTTATGTCATTACTATTGTGATCATTAAGGATTACTCATTCAAAGGGTAATAGTCACTCTATCCCATCAATGGTACCTTCATCATACTGATTATACATGCATTAATCAACTAATTACTTGATACCTTAATCACTTTAGGTATTTATGAGGTTTAGGTTAACCAACCACTAAACCTTCTTGACCTCTAAAGCATCAAACGATCTTGACCTTTTTAGACCTCAAACGGTCTTGCACACTAAACCTTCAAATGGTCTTGGACTGCCCTTGAAACCGTTTGGTGGTGAAGACCATTTGGTCTTGTTGACTTTTGAAACCGTTTGGTAAAGTGCACGCTGAAGACCGTTTGCCCAAGATGGGGGGTGAAGACCGTTTGGTCTTGTTGACTTTTGAAACCGTTTGAAACATAACCAACCTTGAAACCACATGAGCCTAAACGGTCTTGAGACCGTTTGGTCCCAAACGGTCTTGAGACCGTTTAGTCCAAACCACCTCAAAACCGCAAGGACCAAAAAGTATCTCAACCACTTCAAATGAGTTAGGGTTTCCAATGTTGAACCCCTCAATCGATCATGTACTTGTTAGCCACTCATCAATTGAGTTAATTAGGCCAACCCTTAACTGATTTGACACTCAATTGACCCTCAATTGATCATCAATTAGGGCTTGAGTTGATTGAATTAGGGTTTGGAATCGATGACCCTTCAACATACTGCAATCTGAGTCTAATTGATTCAAATCATTGAACCATTATTCAATTTGATCATGACCTAACCCCAAACCGTCTTGGGATCATTTGGATGACCTCCAAATGGTCTTGAGACTGTTTTCTCAAATCAACATAAAAAACCAAGTCATTCAAATAGGGTTTGGATCCTAGGTTTAGTCACCAATTCAGCAATCGATTACTCATCAACTTGATATCATTGGATCCTTAATTGGTCAATTATGCTTAAGCCTAGACCTCCAAAAGGTCTTGGGTGATCACCAAACGGTCTTGAGACCGTTTGGGTGATCCCCAAATGGTTTTGAAACCGTTTGGGTCACTCAACCCAAACTTCAACTTAATTCAATTATTGAAATCAGCAATTGACCCAATTAGGGTTTTGATGATTGTTGGACCTTTGATTGGTGAACCACTTGGAATTAATTGATGATTTTTGGTAGGTGATTAGTCTACATTATTCTCAACAGACCTCCAAACGGTCAACGCTTGGTCAATGCCTCCAAACGGTCTTGGACCATTTGCTTCCATGCGTTCTTGTGAAACCGTTTGCATTCAAACGGTTTGAAACCGTTTGCTCTCAAACGGTTTGGGAAACCATTTGAGCAAGGTTGGGAGACCGTTTGCTAAAGTAGATTCTTGGATAAACATAGAAATTAATGTCATCATCTTCTACCTCTGTTCAACCAAGAACGGGGGTTGTTCTTCACAGAAATGATAGCAAGAACACACAAAGGTATCTAAAGAAGAAGTATAAGCAACGATTTTAGGAAGGAAGGATGCATTATCAAATCTTAAGGGTTAGAGTTATAAAACCCACCTCTAGGACTGATCCAGAGCTTCAAGCTTCGTATCTTTAATGGTGGATGAAGCTCTAGTATTTGTCCAAGGTCCGTTCTTCAAGTTTTGGATGGAGAATATGGCTAGAAAGGAGAATCGTGTGAAGAACACCATAAATCTAACCTTATATAGTGATTCCCACCATAAATTCGAGGTAGATGGTGATCAACACTTACCAAGTCAGTGAGGTCGCCCTTCCTCTAGTCCAGAGCTTTCCCTTGGTCGGCCAAAGCAAAGTGATGAGAAGAGGAACTAAGAAAATGGTCCTTCATGTTATTGGAAAAAGGATGCTTATATGTATTATGGATTTTCAAGGAAAATGGAAAAAGATTGTTATTTCCTTTTATCTCCCAAACATATCCACCAAGGCTTGTTCCATCCTTGGCTACATTTTCACCTTCTAATCTCATGCAAAACTCCTCCTTTACCCAAGGTTTAAAGGAAAAGAACTAATCACCTTTTAAGAGAGGTATATTAATATCCACCCTTATTGGATTTTGCTTAATATATAATTAATGTGAGTAACTTTTACTTATACCATGATCTTTTTGGTGCCCAAGCATGACACAAGCCTTTTCATATTATTACAAAGAAATCCTCCAACTTTTGGTTGAAGGGCTTCATAATTAATATATTTCTTTTGCATTAAGTTATATTAAAGAGCCATTTGCTTAAATCTTGATCATTCCAATATCAAGATTCCCTCTCCTCCATGATTATTCAAATGAGGTGACCCTCTCACTTTATTTGCTTTAATTAATTCCAAGAAACATGAGAGATCCTCTAGAGTCGATATATTGCATGTTGAACCCTAGGTTTTGGGTAAATTACACTTTACACCAAAACTAGGTTTTAAAGCACAAGGATTGCTCTACAAGCTATATCTTGGTGCTCAAGCTTGTGGAATCCATAGCACTACATCATATTCATTCTTATGATGTCTCAACATCAGAGGAACATCTTAACATGTGCAATTTGCAAGTTAACCCCTCAACTTGGGTAATTTGCACTTTAGTCCATTATTAACAAAATAATGTTTTCAACATTATGCAAAACGGACTGAAAATGAAATATAAGTTCCTCAAAAGCCTTAATTACATTTCAAAGGATAAACACAAGTATATGATCACTTATTTAAGCAAAATACCTAGGGTTAGTACATAACCCAGGTCAGGGATGTTACAAATTATCCACCCTTTATAAGGATTTCGTCCCCGAAATCATTACAAAACATATTAAGAGAAAAGAGCAGGGTATTTCCTTCTCATCTCTTCCTCTAGTTCCCACGTGGCTTCTTCAACACCACGGTGATTCCAGAGGACTTCCACAAGACTTATGTTTTTCTTTTCAACTTCTTAATTCTCCTATCAAGAATCGATACAAGTCCTGCTTCATAAGATACATCATCATTCAACTCTATTTCCATAGGTTGCAAAAATGATTCTGTATCAGGATGACATTTCCTAAGCATGGAAATGTGGAACACTGGGTGTAACTTCTGCAACTCTAGTGGTAACTCTAGCTTATAAGCTACCTTTCCAATCCGTTCAATGATTGGATAAGGCCCCGTAAACCTAGGAGCTAACTTTCCTTTCCTTCCAAATCTAAGAACTCCTTTCCAAGGTGAGATTTTGAGGTACACTCTGTCTCCAACCTGGAATTCTAAAGGTCTTCGATGCTTATCAGCGTAAGATTTCTATCTATCATGTGCAGTCTTCAACTATTGCTATATTATTTTAATCTTCTCAGTGGTCTGCTGCACAAGATCAGGACCTAAAAGTTGATATTCATCGGTTTCATACCAACATAGGGGAGACCTACAACGTCTACCATACAAAGCTTCATAAGGTGCCATGTCAATGTTGTGTTGATAGCTATTATTGTAGGAAAACTCTATCAAACTTAGGTGCAGATCCCAACTTCCTATAAACTGAAGGACACATGCTCTGAGCAAGTCCTCTAGTGTTTGTATAGTCCTTTTTGATTGTCCATTTGTCTGAGGATGAAAGGTTGTACTAAACCTTAACTGTGTGCCTAAGGCTTTATGAAGTCGCTCCCAAAAATGACTTGTAAACTGGGGACCTCTGTCAGAAACAATGGTATCTGGAACCCCATGCAGCCACACTATCTCATCTACATACAACTATGCTAGCTTCTCTGCAGAATAGGTTGTTTTGATAGGTAAGAAATGTGCTGTCTTTGTCAACCTATCAACTATTACCCAGATGGAATCATGACTTTTGGCTGTTCTAGGTAAACCAACCACAAAATCCATGGTCACATGATCCCACTTCCACTGTGGTATAAGCAAAGGTTGCATTGTTCCTGTAGGCTTCTGATGTTCAGCTTTAACATGCTGACACATAGGACACCGCATAACAAACTCAGCAACGTCTTTCTTCAAACCAGGCCACCAATACATATCTTTCAAGTTTCGATACATCTTGGTGCTTCCTGGATGCATAGCATACATTGAAGAATGAGCTTCTTCCAGGACTAACTTCCTCAAGTTATCCACATCAGGTACTATCATTCTACCATGATAACAGGCTACCTGATCATCCGAGTCATAGAAACCATCTCATTTCTCACTACCGTAATCCGATCTAATCTGCTGAACTACTTCATCAGCTTACTGTGCCTCCTTGATCTGCTGTCTCAATGTAGGTTTTATATGCATCTCAACTAAGAACCCTGATAGCAACGATACTTTTAACTGTACATTATCTTGCCTTAAAGAGATAAGTATATCTCACCTTGAGCACACTAAGGAATTCAACTGTGCTTTATCTAGGGCTGGTGTTGCTGATTTCCTACTCAAAGCATCCACAATGACATTGGCCTCCCCTGGATGATAATCAATTGTACAATCATAGTTCTTGATTAACTCCATCCATCGGCGTTGCCTCATGTTAATCTCATGCTGAGAAAAGATATACTTAAGGTTTTTATGATCTGTGAAAATCTGGAATGTCTCTCCATAAAGATAATGTCTCCAGATCTTCAAAGCATGAACTACAACAGCTAGTTCTAGATCGTGTGTCGGATAATTCTCCTCATGTTTCTTAAGCTATCGAGAAGCAAAAGAAATCACTTGTTTATCCTGCATCAACACACATCCTAGTCCATTCTTAGAAGCATCACAGAAAACTATATATCCTTTCCCTTGCTTAGGTAACACAAGTATTGGTGCACTTGTCAACCTTTCCTTCAACAACTAAAACGATTGCTGACACTTGTCACTCCAGGTAAAAAGAACATCCTTCCTGGTTAACTTAGTCAAGGGTAAAGCTATAGAATTGAAGTTCTTAATGAACCTCCGATAATAGCCTGCCAACCCTAAGAAACTTTGAATCTCTGTAGGTGTCTTCGGTTGCTCCCATTGTAGGACAAATTCTACCTTTTTAGGGTCAACACGTATACCTGTAGCAGATATTACGTGTCCAAGAAAAGAAACTTCTCGTAACCCAAACTCACACTTGCTAAACTTAGCATATAGCTTATGTTCTCTTAGCAAAGTTAGAGTCTGACGAAGATGCTGCTCATGCTACTGAGTATCTCTACTATAAATCAGGATGTCATCTATAAAGACAACAACACACTGATCAAGAAAAGGTCGGAAGATTCTATTCATGAGTTCTATAAATGCAGCTGGTGCATTTGTTAGTCCAAACGACATAACTATGAACTCATAGTGACCATACCTTGTCCTAAAGGCAGACTTAAGTATGTCACTATCCTTAATACGCAACTAGTGATATCCTGACCTCAAATCTATCTTTGAGAAGACGGTTGCACCACGCAACTGGTCAAAGAGATCATCAATCCTCGGCAGAGGATACTTATTCTTTATTATTACTTTATTTAACTATCTATAATCAATGCACAACCACATTGATCCATCTTTCTTTTTAACAAAGAGGACCGGAGCACCCCAGGGTGAAGTACTTGGTCAGCTGAAACCCTTCTCAAGCAACTCTTGTAGTTGTTTCTTGAGTTCTGCCATCTCAGCAGGCGCCATCCTATACGGTGTTTGTGCTATAGGTTGTGTGTCTGGGATTAAATTAATCTCAAAATCAATCTCTGGAGGCGGTGGTACACCTGGAAGTTCTTCAGGAAATACATCTTCAAATTCCCTGACTACAGGAACTTCAACATGATTAGGGCTCTCCATGGTAGTAACTACCACATGGGCTAAGAATGCATAACATCCTTGCCTCATCATCTTCTCAGCAACCATAGCTGACACCAAACAAGTTGGAAGAATCTTTCTATCTCCTTGAAAGATCCATGTGTCACTATCATCTGTGAACACAGATTGCTTGGACTCACAATCCAAGACAACCTTATACCTTTCTAAGGTATCCATCCCAAGGATTATATCAAATCCATGCATCTAAAGTGGTATAAGATCCACTTGAATGCGATGTTCGGAAAAGAAGAGAATTTAGGGAGAATACACCTCCTGCAAAATAGCAGATCCCATCAAAGGAGTTTCTAACAACAAACTATCTGCTCTATGACTTATAATCAGGTTATAGTCTAGAATCACTCTTCAAGTGATAAAGGAATGCGTAGCACCTGGATCAATTAAAACAGATATGACACAAGATGTAGACATATCAGAATTAAACAACTCCATCTGACCTGCCACAACCTGAGGGTTGATCACTGCCTCAGGTGGATTCATCACATAAAACCTCGTCATCGCCTGTGGTTGATTCAGTGCTCGATGGCTTGGTGCCGATGATCCAGCTTGGGACGCTTGTCCACGTCCTCTAGCTCCTCCTGAAAACTGTCTCCTTTGAGATCCTTGCTGACTCTGCCTTTGAGGTTGAGTTACACTTGCCTCTCAGGCTCTGCAATCTTTCATCAGATGTCCCATCTTTCCACATATGTAACAGCTTCTGTTCAGTTGTTGTGGTCTGGGTGGTCTTGTAACCGACATAGATGCTGAGCTACGAGCTCCTTCTGGTGGTAGACTTCGTCCTCTACCCCTATTTGACGTCCACTGCGTCTGGGTACTAAATCTAGGTGGTGGTGTAGACACAGAAAACCTTGGTTTCTTGAAACATTTGGATGAGGATCCTTGAAACTGGGGGTACATCTTCTTGTTCTTAGTCTATCTCTTCTCTGACACTGACCTCTCTATCCTCCTGAACGACTTCACAAAGGTAGCAAACCTTTCCCTATTCTCCAAAGCAGACATAGGGGTGGTCAAATCAGCGTTTAACCCCTTCTCAAAATGCCTAATCCTTTCTTCATCTGTAGCTACCATATGCGGACAAAACCGCAACAACTCCATGAACTTAGCCTCGTATTTGCTAATGTTCATCGGTCCTTGTCTTAACCTCTCAAACTGAGAAATTTTCTCATCCAAGAACGTCTTAGGGAAGTATCTGTTGATAAATTCCAATCGAAAAACTTCCCATGCAATCTCCACAACTGGCCTTTTCTGTTCTTCCATGGTCCACCAGTGACCAACACTCCCCTTGAGAAGATACACAACATGTCTAAGCTTCTCAGCTTCTGGGATGTTCAAGATTCTAAAGGCCTTCTCTAGTTCAGGTAGCCACAAGTCAACATCTGCTGGGTCAGCTGTTCCAGCATACTCCGTGGCTCCAACTCAGCGAAGTCATTCAAACGTCTTACCGGATCCTTGTCCTTCTGGATGAGTACGTGCCTTAGGTACATGTATAGGCATCCTATCAGTCATGTGAGTCATGGCAATCATGAACTGCCCAAATATGACTTGGAAAGCTGGATTCCCCATGTTAGCTGGATTGAACTGGGGTGGTTCAGGTACATGTTCCTCCCTTTCTTGGTTTCTTGCACCTCCTCCAGGTGTGGCAACACTACTCTCGGCAACGTGTTCCTCGTGTGATCCAGACATCTTTAGTTTTATCTTCTCCTCCTATATGAGCAGAAGACGCTATCAGATATACTGGAAGATACTAGAACAACTCTACAACCTAAGTCCTATGTCTCTATAGACTCAGCGAACCTAGATCTCTGATACCACTAAATTGTGGCGACCGTCTCGCGAAAATAGGATGAACTAAAGCGGAAGCAATTAATTAGCAGCTGAATTATAGAAAATCACTAAAAATTAAAACTTTTTGTAAAGAGAACCTCAAACGGTAAAACTCTTCCATAAAGAAACAAGGTAAGTTATTTACAAATGATTCATCAATACATCTCTGTCTTATCACATCTCGAGAGACATAACAATGACTGCCTTGTTAAACTGTACATGAGCAGTATACAAAAAATCTCGAGGCATTACGCCAAAAATCTCATATCTATATTAAACCATTTACTGATTCCTAGGACCTGAGAGTACAGAGACAACACATAGGACATTCTATACACAAGACCTAACATACAGTGACTCCACCTGTAGATCACTACTGTCCTTGATGTTGTTGCTATTGCTGTTCACCCACTGAAGGGTTCCTTCGTCCTCAACATCTACCTAAAAAGTTGAATTCCACGGGGGTGAGACAATTGAATAATTGTCCCAACGAGAGTTATAACTATTCACCAGAAGCATTGTTATTGCAAATAAAGGAATAACACTGAGATGTAGAATTATAAATATTCAACAACAGGTAAATAACTAAATAAAGCAATATTCTTTATGCAATCGTTTCAATTATAATTTGATTGAATAGAAAGTCATTCATTTAATAAGGAATATGAAGAACATGTATATTATTTGTCCAACTAGGACTTAATGAGCAATGTATCATCAATCATTGTTTCTTGTAGTTCAACCTAAGCAATTATGCTACATGGCTGATTACATTTTTCAAATATATTTATGCCCTGAGGAGATGAGATATACCGCTCATACTCCAACCGACCATTATGAAATCGCAATCGGTACCATACATAGGTCATCAGAAGAGCCATATTTCTATGACCTCATCTTCCTCAGTCAGTGTGAGGAAAGACATGCAGGACATCTCGTGTCTGTGCTATAACAACTTTCCAGGGTATTCTGGCAACTTTGCTATTAGAGTTACAATGGCATGTTGTACTCTCTTCGCCATCGAGGGATTTCTTGTCTATCTCACATCGATGTGGCATTAACAACATCATCGGGAGATTAGTGATACATCATCCCCTCATATACATATAATGAAGGATTGAGAGATTGAATGTTTATCTCACATCAATTCCTTCATTAGGACATAAGGATATTCGCGTCCATAACCCCCACATACTCAAAAGTATGCTCTCCAGGAGTTCCCTTAGGAAAACCTGTTTCACCATCACCTAACTTCTGACGATGATGGATCTATGGTCAGGGCTCTACATGATATCATTTTACTTGATTAATTAAGTACATTACAACATTAGTTTAGCATCAGGCATGTTTTCAAACATAAACCAGTAAAACCATTGCTATAAAGAAAAAAGTACAATTAAATTAAGTTCATTTCACATCTTGTTAACATTGGGATATCAATCCCTAACCATCTCATCATTATGATTCAAAATTATGGATGTTCAAACTCTTAGATCATCAAAACACTTGTTACTAAGTAACATATTGCCATCAAGTGATTTGACAGTATGAATCATGATAGTAGCAATGCAGATAATTCTCATGGCTCATACAGCCTATCAGTCTCATTTGTTACCTCTCACTAGGCAACATAGCATCTCATTGCTTTCAAGCTTATAAAGTGCTTTCAATGAATATTTCATCATAGCTCTTACCTAGCTATGCTCACTATTTCATAAGAACCTACATGATTAATACAAATGATAACAGGCACATTATTTCTATATCGGCACAATGCAAAACAAAGATAACTTTACTATTCAAGGGTTCACCACTATCCCATTATTAGGGTTAGAGTTTCCCTTTTTAATTCATTTAGGGTTAACGAACCCCTTAGCTTAAATAGGAATAGTGATTCCTCATTTCATTAGCTAATCATAGAGCTTCATGCTTAAAAGCATAACCCATAATTAGGGTTCTACACTATTATTCACCTTAATTGGAATTAGGGTTTACTATTCATGTCACATCATTCTAGATTAGGATTCACATGTCACATCACTCTAGATTAGGGTTCTTATTTAACATACTCTAAATTAGGATTTACTATTCTCATCACATCACTCTAACTTTTGGGTTTACTATTCATGTTGAATCACCCTTGATTAGAGTTATCATTAATATCCCACCATTAGGGTTTACTATTCACCCCAAGTAGGAGTGATCAACAAAGAACCTTTAATTAAGGTTTACTATGTCATCATAATGAAGTAGGATCACATCATCATCATGCATTAGGAATACTTCTAGTATTACCCTCAAATTAGGGTTAAGATTCATATACCATCACAATTAGGGTTTTCATGATCTCTCTATGAAGGATCATACCTTAATTAGGTATGCATTCATATTGAAAGTCCATTACTTGATTTATCATTCATATAAGAAGACATCTATTACATCTTTCTATAAGTTTATGTTTGCATCACCCTTGATTAGGCTAAGTCAATTCAACATTGACATCATGGGTTATGTCATTACTATTGTGATCATTAAGGCTTACTCATTCAGAGGGTAATAGTTACTCTATCCCATCAATGGTACCTTCATCATACTAATTATACATGCATTAATCAAATAATTACTTGATCCCTTAATCACTTTAGGTATCTATGAGGTTTAGGTTAACCAACCACTAAACCTTCTTGACCTCTAAAGCATCAAACGATCTTGACCTTTTTAGACCTCAAACGGTCTTGCACACTAAATCTCCAAACGGTCTTGGACTGCCCTTGAAACCGTTTGGTGGTGAAGACCATTTGGTCTTGTTGACTTTTGAAACCATTTTGTAAAGTGCACACTCAAGACCGTTTGCCCAAGATGGGGGGTGAAGACTGTTTGGTCTTGTTGACTTTTGAAACTGTTTGAAACATAACCAACCTTGAAACCGCATGAGCCTAAACGGTTTGGGATCGTTTGGTCCCAAATGGTCTTGGGACCGTTTGGTCCCAAATGATCTTGAGATCGTTTGGACCCAAACAGTCTTAAGACTGTTTGGTCCAAACCACCTCAAAACCACAAGGACCAAAAAGTATCTCAACCACTTCAAATGAGTTAGGGTTTCCAATGTTGAACCCCTCAATCGATCATGTAATTGTTAGCCACTCATCAATTGAGTTAATTATGTCAACCCTTAACTGATTTGACACTCAATTGACCCTCAATTGATCATCAATTAGGGCTTGAGTTGATTGGATTAGGGTTTGGAATCGATGACCCTTCAACATACTTCAATGTGAGTTTAATTGATTGAAATCATTGAACCATTATTCAATTTGATCATGACCTGACCTCAAATGGTCTTGGGATCGTTTGGATGACCTCCAAACAGTCTTGACACCGTTTGCTCAAATCAACATCAAAAACCAAGTCATTCAAATAGGGTTTTGGATCCTAGGTTTAGTCACCAATTCAGCAATTGATTACTCATCAACTTGATATCATTGGATCCTTAATTGGTCAATTATGCTTAAACCTAGACCTCCAAACGGTCTTGAGACCATTTGGGTGATCCCCAAACAGTTTTGAAACCATTTGGGTCACTCAACCCAAACTTCAACTTAATTCAATTATTGAAACCAGCAATTGACCCGATTAGGGTTTTGATGATTGTTGGACCTTTGATTGGTGAACCACTTGGAATTCATTGATGATTTTTGGTAGGTGATTATTCTACATTATTCTCAACAGACCTCCAAATGGTCAACGCCTGGTCAATACCTCCAAATGGTCTTGGACCGTTTTCTTCCATGCGTTCTTGTGAAACCGTTTGTATTCAAACGGTTTGAAACCGTTTGCTCTCAAACGGTTTGGGAAACCATTTGAGAAAGATTGGGAGACCGTGGGCTAAAGTAGATTCTTGGATAAACATTGAAATTAACTTCATCATCTTATACCTCTGTTCAACCAAGAACAGGGGTTGTTCTTCATGGAAATGATAGCAAGAACACACAAAGGTATCTAAAGAAGAAGTATAAGCAACGATTTTAGGAAGGAAGGATGTATTATCAAAGCTTAAGGGTTAGATTTATAAAACCCACCTCTAAGACTGATCCATAGCTCCAAGATTCGTAGCTTTAATGGTGGATGAAGCTCCAGTAGTTGTCCAAGGTCCGTTCTTCAAGTTTTGGATGGAGAAGATGGCTAGAAAGGAGAATCGTGTGAAGAACACCATAAATCTAACCTTATATAGTGATTCCCACCATAAATTCGAGGTAGATGGTGATCAACACTTACCAAGTCAGTGAGGTCACCCTTCCTCTGGTCCAGAGCTTTCCCTTGGTCGGCCAAAGCTAAGTGATGAGAAGAGGAACTAAGGAAATAGTCCTTTATGTTATTGGAAAAAGGATGTTTATATGTATTATGGATTTTCAAGGAAAATGGAAAAAGATTGTTATTTCCTTTTATCTCCCAAACATATCCACCAAGGCTTGTTACATCCTTGGCCACGTTTCCACCTTCTAATCTCATGCAAAACTCCTCCTTTACCCAAGGTTTAAAGGAAAAGAACTAATCACCTTTTAAGAGAGGCATATTAATATCCACCCTTATTGGATATTGCTTAATATATAATTAGTGTGAGTAACTTTTACTTCTACCATGATATTTTTGGTTCCCAAGCATGAAAAAAGCTTGTTCATATTATTAAAAACACATCCTATAACTTTTGGTTGAAGGGCTTCTTAATTAATATATTTCTTTTGCATTTAGTTATATTAAAGAGCCATTTGCTTAAATCTTGATCATTCCAATATCAAGATTCCCTCTCCTCCATGATTATTCAAATGAGGCGCCCCTCTCATTTTCTTTGCTTTTCTTAATGCCAAGAAACATGAGAGATCTCTAGAGGTGATATATTGCATGTTGAACCCTAGGTTTTGGGTAAATTACACTTTACACCAAAACTAGGTTTTAAAGCACAGGGATTGCTCTACAAGCTATATCTTGGTGCTCAAGCTTGTGGAATCCATAGCACTACATCATATTCATTCTTATGATGTCTCAACATCAGGGGAACATCTTAACATGTGCAATTTGCAAGTTAACCCCTCAACTTGGGTAATGTGCACTTTAGTCCATTATTAACAAAACAATGTTTTCAACATTATGCAAAACGGACTGAAAATGAAATATAAGTTCCTCAAAAGCCTTAATTACATTTCAAAGGATAAACACAAGCATTTGATCACTTATTTAAGCAAAACACCTAGGGTTAGTACATAACCCAGGTCAGGAATGTTACAATAAGTATGGAAAATCAAGCAACATATCATGCAAGAACAATCATTTCATCCAATATCATATGCCAAGTATTTTACTACACATATAACACAAGCATATTGTATAATAAGCCAAGTAAGAGGTAATGGTGTACCTTCCAAAGAGATATTCCTAATCAAATATTCTTCATGTCATCTATAACCTTGGTCAAACCCTGAGTAAGACAAGATCATATAGTATCATCATGTTCTCATCATCTTACATCTCATCTTAACCCTAATTACATCCATATTAGGGTTTAGCTTATCTCATTAGGATATTCCCATCATTACTTGCATTCTTGTCTTATATTTATCTTACTGATGTCTTTTTCCACATTATGATTCGTTATTTGAACATTAGGTTCCATATCCTTTCTGTGCACATATTAACCCTAGGTTACATCATTAACCTAAATTAGGGTTTTAAACCATGTATTAAGGGTCAACTTCATATAACATAGATTTCATGTATCATCATGATCTCATAATTAAAACTGAGGTTCCATATACTAATATGAGCTTACTTTGTGAATTCCATCATTTATTGAGCATGCATGTATTTACTACATTTTATTTAGGATTATTAGCCCTAAATAGCCATATAAAGCAAATTACATACTTTCGTGCATCAACATGACCATATCTGACATCATATGCATTATAAACATGATTATAGACTTACTGACATGTTATCATAATTTTATAACATCGTTTGATATTTATTATCCATCATATGAGCATTTCACATCCTACATGATATCACTGAGATTTAAGCATCAAAGGCCTGATATTATGCTTCCATTGTGTTTACTCATTTTTCTGAATGTTTTGGTATATTATATCTATTTTCTGATAAACGTACTAAATACTATGAATTATCTAAGATCTGTAAATTGTGAGATATTTACCTTTTCGGGCCTATAATCTGCCGACATGTGGCCATTAGGGCGTGACTCTAAGCTCTTGGCTTGTGCTGGGATTCGTCGGCCGGTTCAGAGGATCTTGGACCCGGTTTAAGGCTACAGACCTGGTCCTTCTCTTCCTCTCACTCTTTCTTTCTCACGCGATCTGCAGCGTGACTCTGTTCTTCTGAAAAATAGGAGCCGCCGCACAGACATGTCTCTGACAAGCAAGCGCAGGCACAAGGATGCACCTAATCACACGTTATAAATGACCTCACCTTCGGCAACTTTGTATGGAACTCCATGACCACTTTTCTCCCTGCTTACTGCTCTAGCTCTCCATCTAGGTGGGAGCGCCACCGCCATCTCTTCCGTGGTGGAGCAAAAGGGGGAAAAGCACCCCTCTCACTCCTGCTTGACCCTGAAGCTTTGAAAAGCTTCACAGGGCCTCTTTGAACATCCCAAAATCATCCAAACACCCTGAGGTGTGTCCAAAAGCCTACTCCGACTCCCACCCTCTTCTCCGGTGAAGTTGAGCATGTCCACCATGAAAATCGTAATGGTAGTCCATGAAACTGCCTGGAACTGGTTGCTTTCATTTCCTTCTTCCTTCTTGCTCTATTATCTTCCTCCGGTCTACTGTATAACCACCAATTCCTTCTCCTTTCACAACCTACAGAGTGCGGTGGAGAGGCATACAAAATGGGGAGCTCATTCTCTCTGGTCTCTGCTCTGTAATATTCAAAAGAGGGGTAAGTTTGCTCCTCTAGTAGAACTGAAGACAACTGTCCGTCTACACTTACCTCTCATCCCATGATAAACGATCATGGGGGGGTGTGGATGCTCACTCACGACGTTGTTCCAAGCTCCTCCTAATCCGGAGTTGGGAGATGATCTTGATGCCGTCCAAAGTGCATCGAATGACTGTACAAGGCCCTTCATAAGACCAGATCTGTGGCTCACTCTCTTCTCAAGGCCACAACCACTGGATCTAAGATCCAAGGACGTAAAGCCTCCACACATCCCACCCACAATTAATGGGCCACATGACACCACATATAACCAACAACTTAGGCTAATCATCACCAAAATTGCAAATTATTTCACCAATTTCAAACATTAATAACTTCCTCTAGGAACATCCAATTGCCACCAAATTTTAACCATAGACTCCTTACCTCTTGTGCTACCTTCTACACAAATTTGGTGACAAAAATCATCTATTTGTTCATTCTATTAAATTCCTCAAGAAGGCATTAAAAGAGATATCTTAATCATGATGTCAACCTCACATCAACACGCCTACTTTGTCAAAAGCTTGGAACACTTAAATAACTCAGACACATGAATTCACTTATGTCATTAGACATTTAGGATTCCAAAAGTCCACTCCATCACAATGACCAAGATGACCGAGAGATGCATACATGTAGTTCATGTCTTTCGAGAGATATGATTGAAGCGGTTAAATTACCCTTTGCATCAAAGATTAGTTGTTATAGGTTTTCCCTCATGTATTCACCCATCAGGGTGCCAAACGTGTTATATTGTGAAATTTTAATAGTCATAATTATTATTCTTCTATTGTGAAATTGTGATAAAGTGAATTTTTGACATGCTAATATCTCAATTTACTTTATATCTTTCCTTGGACTTAAAATTCCTTGTTTGGAACCCACTTCAGCATGAATACATAATATGATCTTTGGTGACTCTCTGTTTGGTGAAATGAGGAATGATGTTGTGACTTTAGGAGTTTTAGTGACATATTGAAAAAAATCCAAGTAATAAGAATTTTTTTATAAATTCATTATTTTTTATGCCTATTTAACAAGTTAAGGATTTCAAAAAAATAAATAAATAGTTGAGAAGATGGAAAAACATAATATCAGTTATGGACTTGATTAGGTTTTTTTAGAATAAACATATAAACTAATAATAAGGAAATCTTCTTTTCAAGTAAGGATTCAGTGAAGAATTTATTTGAGTGTCCAACCAAATTTATTTTGGCCCCCTTTTTGGTCAGCATGGAAATATCTTTGGTGTGAACCTGTGCCTTAAATTTCATTGCATTTAGTGTTATGGTTCAAGATACTTAACTTATTAATGTGATTGGAGAATGTTTACTAAGAATATTGATTAAAAATGTATTTTAAGATTCATTTTTTTAACAAGAGCCATTGATAGGGATATTAGCATCATGCTTCAATTTCTTTGTTTTATAGATAAGCATTTACGATTTTGGTATTGGACTATCAATATAAGTATTACTTGAAAAGACCTTGATTTAAGACTTCTGGAACAAGTCAAACGTTGTCCATATGTCACGTTTATTACACAAGGAGTTTTTTATAGAATTTTTTTGCGAACCATTATATTAAAATGTAACTTTTCTAATTATCTTTTCTTTTATTTTGTCATTTATTAAACAACAAAAATAGGCTTTGAAGAAATCACATTGATAATAGACTTTTTTGTGAGAAGAGTTAGCATTTATACATACTACATCAGGAATGGCCCCTCATGTATTTGCATCAAAAGAAAGTTTGAGAAAAAATAGCTTTTGAAATAAGCATAGATGAAGGAATTAATTATAAGACCCATGACCTTGCTTTTTGGTTGAACATGCTTTCTTATCATAGTTGGGTGCTTAAAACCTTAACTAACCCTAATACGTACTTTGATATCATGTGACAAATCTACGTTTCAATTTTGGACACTATTTGAGAAAATTATTCATATATGTGCGTGTTTTGGATGTTATGCAATTTTCTCATAACTAAGATTCTTCTTGCAAATTGTCACATTCTTGTTGTGCCTCACATATTTTCTTATCATTTTTGAGTTAGTTTTACCTTGGGGCGCCTAGGTACACCTCAGTTTTGGTGGTGATATCTACCAAGGGTTGAACTTAGGGTTTCCTCTCGTGGATGGGCTACCTTAAGTGCTAGAACTTGATGGTTTAGCCTAATGGAGTGGGATCTTATGGTCACCTTGGGTATGTGTAACTTGATGGTTCACCCTAAAGGCACCAAAAACGATGGTTTCCCTAGTGGATGGTCCACATCCGATGGTGAGGTAGTTTTTCTTCTTTTTCGCTAAGTTTGAAACACGATGGCTCTAGTTGATGGTGTAGCTCGATGGTTGACCTAGGTTGAGATTTGATGGTCCACCAAGATTGATAATTCTTGGTTTCCATATGTTCCGTATTGAGTAAGTTTCGATACTATGGATGACAAAGTCGATAGTATTGAGCTCTGCAGATTTGTGTAGATTCACCTAAAATACACAAAAACCATACATAAGCTCTTGAAATATATTAAATCATTCGGAAGCATCTAAAATTACATTGATGTGATGCAATTAAGTATCACATGCTAATGATAATAAATAATTCACAAATTAATATGAAAATGGATAATAAGTGCACAAAAATTGATAATAAATAGCATGTGAAAATGACAATTATCCGATGCATCAACTCCCCTAACCTCAAATGTTTCTCGTCCTCGAGAAACACACCCTCAGATGTGTTTGAGACAAGTTAACAAAAGGACATGAAATATGAATTTCTTTTCTCAACTATCCCCACCCGGCGGTCTCAAACCATCCTTTACTGACCACTTAACAATCAACTACTCTAAAGCGACCAAAAATATCCATAAAACATGTCCATCCTTAGATTAGTAAAACACTATCAATAGAGCAATTAATATCATAGTCAATCAAGCATTCTCTTGGTGCATCATGTGATTCCTTATCTACATTACTTCTTCCTAACTACTGACTACTTGAAAGAAACTATCCTTATAAGAATGAACAAGGAGAATAATCATATAAGTGGCCTACCGATAAGAGCAATGAATGAAATGAAATAGGTGGCTTATGAAGAATCACTAGTAGCACCCAAATTATTTATGAAAAAAAACATGATGAACCTATATGGTGAAGATAATGAGAAATTCTTGGATCCAAATGCCTACTATTATAGGTGGAATGATGCATGTATTAAAAACCTTATCAAATGGATGAGAATGAAGTAAAGAAAAAAATACATAATGTGAATGTTTCCATTTTGTTGTGACGAATTTAGAGCATACTTTATCCCTCCTTATTTCATATCATTGATTTTTTTATTGGCCCACTATTTAGCATGATGTGAAGTTATGCTTGGGATTTACTAACATGTCACATTTCTTTCATTCTTTTTCTTGATTATTTTTCTGAGGGCATGGATGTGTATCACTCTATTTTCAGAGGAAAATAATATAACCACATGAAGTGAAAATGAATGACGAAAAATGCATGTAGTCTACATGTAATGTAATTGTTATGCAACTAGATAATATGCACGAAATTTGTTTATGAATATATTTTTTCATTTTGTAACTAATGCAATTAAAGAGAAACTAACTATCATGTCACCTATTATGCCATGCAATGCATCCAAAAGGAAATAATTTGATTTACTTGATCATCTTAAGGTGGTGGGCCAACATGAATGGAAAATGGATGGAATGACATAATTAAGAGACAATGCCTATCATGATATATGATATGTCCCTCTGTATGACTTGTGTATACGGTAGCCTTAGGATTCCTTTCTTAAATTTCAATTTAAGATCCCATTAATTATTTGATCAATTTAGGGTCAAACCCCATTTTCATCCAAAATACATGAATAATTAAGATGTCCATTCATATCAAGTATCCTTAAATTGACTAGCTCATGCACTTCCTCAAGGTGGAGTAACTCAAGAAATTTGCAACAAAGCCATTTTTTTCATTTTAATTTAAATTGCAAACACTCGAAAGGGCATGAAAATGTTGAATTAAGCTCCACTTTTACACTAGATAGATTGTGGATCCTACAACTTGGAAAAATAAAAACTGAAAGAAATTAAAGACTAAAATAAAAATAAAAGTTAAGGGATAGATCTGTTCCAACACCCCCCTAAGCTTGAACTTGACTATGTCCATATAGTCAAAATCTAGCTTAAGAGGTGGAATAGTAGTACTGATCAAAAGGGAGGTGGTTGAGGTTGTGGCATGGTGGGACCATGAGGGTAGAAGGTTCCTTGAAATGATGGGGGCTACTGCGGCATCTAGTCTTTAGGTGTCAGTACTACCGACTTTGTGTCGATAGTACTGAGTCATTCAAAATTCTCGATGATTGCGAGCGTGATCTTGGTGTTTCAAACCTGGAGCTTGCGTTTCCATCGGTACTACTAATTTTGTGCCGGTACTATTGAGTCCTTATCAGTTAACTTGGCTCCTTTTCTGCAAAATTTGGTACTACTGAGCTTGGAGTCAGTAGTACCGAGTTAATTGAAACTCAATTCCCTCACCCCTATGATGACGTCAGTACTATTGACTCAGTGTTCAGTAATGCCGTCTTATTGTTAGGAAAACTACATGTCAAATGCAAGTGTATATATCAATATTATATAGGCCTTAAGAGGCCTGGATGTCTAACATAGGGAAACGTTACTTAGAAATTACTTCTAACTATGATGCGATCAACTAGGTTGATGAATACTTTGATTGAAGGTTTAATTAACTAAGTTGTAGAAAAGAAATATAAGATTATTGGTTTTTTGATCTCAATTGATGTGATTCCTCAGGATTATAGTTTCACCTCCGTTAACATTGCAATTAGCATCCTAACTTAATAATTATCTCTCGTAACCTTGGACATAGAGACCTGTACCAAGAATTATCCACTCGCATGGCGTAATTCACTACCTAATCTAATACCAGTCTCACTCTCATAGTGATTGTGCTATTAGTTAGGCTCTTTACTAAACACTCTGGGTTTTAAGCCTTCTTTCTCAAGGGGTGATATAAAACATGTAATTTTATGATTTTCCAACCCCTAATCCATCTTTCGAAGTATAACGGTCTAAATAGCTACCTATGATGATCAAGCATGGATAGTTCATTAAGTGTTCATAGAATTATGTCCAAAAATTAAGATAAACATGTATATTAATGTATAAAAGTCAATTACAATGCATAACTGGGCTACTCCCGGGTCCTAAGGAATAAGGGGTTTAGCCCCACATGGTTTTCATTATCAAATACATGAGAGAGAAGAAGAAAAACGTGGGGAACATTAGAAAACTAAAAGAACTCCTGAAGAAGATGGCCCGAATGAACATGATGATTTGCTACCTTCCTACGACAAATTCATGCATTGGAGGTGCCCGAATCTACATGAACATGGGTTTCTTTTCCTCTTTCTCCTCTCCTTGCTCTCAGCTGGCATCCAACGGAATAGAACACGATCCTTAAATATGGCCAAAATCCCCCTAACTCATACAAGTGACTTAGGACGTCATTAATTGCCAACCGTTGGATTAAACTTTGTTTTCAAATCTTCCTAATCCCATCGTGTCGGCACTACTGACTAGGTGTCGGTATTGCCGACACCTTCAATAGTTGTGGCCTCCTGTGCAATCATTATTACTATCAAGTTCATGTCGGTAGTACTGATATTTTGCATGAAATTTTGATTCATCCCTATGACATTGTCGGTAGTTTTGACTTCTAGGTCGGTACTACCAAGAATTCTCAGTTTCCATATGTTCCATTCCGAGAAAGTGTCGACACTATCGTGTAGTACCGAGCTATGTAGATTTATGTAGATTCACCTGAAATACACAAAACTAAACATAAGCTCTTGAAATATATTAAATCATTTGGAAATATTAAATTTATATTTATTTGATGCAATTAATTATGATAGGCTAATAAATAATGCAAAAATTAATATTTAAACGAGCAACAAGTGCACACAAATCAATAATAAATAGCATGTGAAAATGGCAATTAGTCGGTGCATCAGTTGTGATGGAGGAGAAGCTGATGAGGCTGTGGTGTGAGTTATGCTTGGCACTCTTGTAATGGATACCAAGGTGATGAATTCTGGTATCCAGGGTGTATCAGTAGTAGGTGAGTTTGAAGATGTTTACCAGATAAACTTCTCAATGTTTCTTTTCTCTTAGAAAGCGAGTTTGATGATGAGATCCTTCAAGTGTCATTTGGAAAGAAGAAGAGTGATTCTGTGATGTTTTGCATGTGCTACCAATAGTGGACAAGGCCACAACAAGGAATGAATAACCACTACCAAGTTATAGATGGATTGATTGATCAATCTATGGGTACTACGATGTTCCTTTAGATAGGTATGAGGTTAGGATATCATCATATGTAGATGAGAGTGGATGACATAAGTTGTGTGGTCACTATGAGTTCATGGCTGTGCCATTTAGACTAACTAATGCACCATCATAATTTATGGACTTGATGAACAGAGTGCTCAGGTCGTGCCCTAATGAGTTGGCACAAGTAACATGTCAATGTGCTTCAGAGATGGTCAGCAACATGGACATCATCACTGCTAAGCCTTAGGATTGTGGAAGTAGAAAAAACTGTGTGTCAAGACCAGCAAGAGGGAGTTCGGGGTTGACGAAAGAATCTTCTCGGAATTATGATATATGTGCAAAGTATATTGTGTGAATCCAAATGAGGTGAAGACAACGATGAAATAGGAACAACTCCATTCGCCAACTGAGATCTGAAGCTTCCTAAGCCTAGCAGGACACTATGATAAATCCATTCAAAATGCCAACACCTTTTCTTTACCCCTAACAAGGTTTACTAGGAAAGATTTTCCTTTTTTTATGGAGTGATAGGTGTCAGTGTTGGTGTCAACATTCTTTCCAGATTCTAAAAGAGAAGTTGAAAAATGTTCCAATGTTAGTGTTTCCATAATAAAGGAAAGGATTGATCGTATTTTGTAATACTTCAAAGAATTATTTGGGATATGTGCCAATATAAGACATGCCAACATCGCTTTAGCAAAAGTTTGTATAGTTGGAAGTATCTCAATTAGAGGGATCATGGATGTAGATACAAGTCAAATCAATAGTTCTACAACATATCTGGTCACTGTATAGTTTGTCAGCAAGTCAATAAGGAATATGAGAAGCATGTAAGAATAAGGATAGAGTGAAAGTTCAACACATCCTTACATTATAGACAAATGGTCAGTCAACCATTCAGAGAATTGGAGAATATTTTGAGATACATATGTCCTACAGTTCTTGATAGTTAG
The DNA here is from genome assembly GCA_963693085.1 of Alisma plantago-aquatica. Taxonomy (NCBI): domain Eukaryota; kingdom Viridiplantae; phylum Streptophyta; class Magnoliopsida; order Alismatales; family Alismataceae; genus Alisma; species Alisma plantago-aquatica. The sequence goes on from OY856412.1 coordinate 1,330,637,869, forward strand.
GGGATATCCACCTGATTGATTGAGTGACTTGCAATAACAACCACCAGAGGAGCATAGACATGACACCTTGTGAAGTTGCATATGGAAAGAAATACATGACATTTCATGATTGGTAAAAGCAAGTAAGTATAGCTTCTGAGTTATGTCTTGATATAACAAACTACAATGAAGGACACAGTGATTCATCATCAGATGGGATACTCAAGAACAAGCAGCTAGAGTTCCAAGTTAGAGTTATCACTAGAATGGAACATATTACATAGTAGTTTCTATGTTCCATGTCTGAGAAGTATCTCCTCAATATAGGTCAAGTGATACAGACAATAGAGGTGGAGTTGGATGAGGATGTTTCTTAAGTGGAGGTTTCTATGTCGATCTAGGATGATACATACATGAGTTGAGGGAGAATATTATGGCTTCTATGAGAGTGTTATGATGTCACCATGGGATGGAAGGAATCATGTGGAGGTTAGAGGATGAGGTGAATAGGAGGTACCTATTGGATCCTAGATGGGTGATTGGATGCTCTGGAGGGGGACTGAATAGAGCTGAATGCACTTAAAAAATTCATTAGACCTTCAAGATATATCACAAGATAAGGTTGCTAAATAGGAAGTTTGAGTGCAACTAAAACATACATAGAAAGGGAGAGAGAGATTGAACATAAACCAAGTGACAAGCTATGTAGAGTGGTTCCACACTCCAAACTAGGAGTATGTTAGTCCACTACCTAGAGAGGTCAACCTCTAGGATTTCTTAACCATTGCACTCTTATATTCATTCATAAGACTTACAATACATGACCAACCAAAGGACGTACCTATCCAATACAAAGAGTCTCCAACCTTACCAAGGACTTACCCACTTTACAATGATTCTTCAGCCTTCTCTAAGGACTTACCCACTCTTGGACAAGTCTTCAGCCTTCTAGGAATTACCCACTCTTCTTGGATCTTCAACCTTTGACTTCACCTTCACTCAGAGAAGCTTTCACCAAGGTCTTACCCACTTGAGCAAGGAGTCTTATACCTTCACCAAAGTCTTACCCACTCTTACTCTAAGTCTTCAGCCTTGATCTTCACCAAGGGACTCCTTCCCTTGTTCTTCTTCACCTCTCTTAGCCAAGAGAGAGAACCTTCATCTTCATCTTTGAAATGAGAGATAGGGAGGTGGTGGAAGTGAGAGCCTCACAAGATATACATGTAGGACTAGCTCTCTTATAGATTTCCTACTCACTCTAACGAACGTATCCAATGATTAGGCTTAGAGAGAGAGAGGAGGTTGTAGGAAGCACTCAACTATAGAATAGGAACCTCACATAGAGTTTTGCATTGAATTCTCAACCTTGGAATGAAGACCAAGGGGTCCTATTTATAGTTGGGGATGCCTCTTAGCCTTTGGGAACAACTAAGAACAAAAACTAGCCATTTTTTGGCTTGCAACTGATATATTTTTGATTGTTGCAACTCCACAATGTCTAGAAACACTTTTTTGCACTTTTCCGTACAATGCAATCAGTCAAGTTTCTATAAAGGTAACTCGACCGGTCCCACTGAGCAACAAGACCAATTTAGGCCATCGATTGAGTTTGTCCTGGGGTAACATGACCGATTCACTTAAATTAGTTTCGGTTTGAAGAGGGATCGGTCGAGTTCTATGAAATGAAAACTTGACCAATTGAAAGTCATTTTCAAGATCCAATCCAGATCGGTCGAGTTTGCAACTCGACCGATGAACATCCTGATGTGAATTATGGAAAAGGGCTTTTGAGTGCTTAAATATTCGATCTAAGTGCTCCTGATTTTTTTTCTAAGGTTATTACAAGTCATACAATCATTACAAGTGATTTACAACATGATTCTAATTGATTTACATCATATTCCAAAAACATGCACTTGTATTGACTTTGACTTGTCTTTTCTCCAAGTTGGGATGCACAAGTTAGGGCATTTGGAGTGTGTCTATGCATAATCTAAAATCACTCAAGTACATACATTAGACACAATTAATTGGAATGGTTTAGTCATCATCAAAACAAGGGTTTAGTCAATTTACACCTTGAGTCAACAATACCTATCTTGTCTACCTTGGATTTTGGGGATGAAATCCCTATTATAGATTTATGGTTGTAAGACCCATGACCTTGCTTTTTGGTTGAACATGATTTCTTATCATATTTTTTTTGGAAAATCTAGGTAAGAATTTTATCATAATTTGATGTTTAAAACCTTAATCTAACCCTAAGAAGTGCTTAATATCATGTGACAAAGTTATGTTTCAAGTTTAGTCCATTTTGGTACTGTTTGAGCAAATTATGCATATATGTGCTTGTTTTGGACTATTATGCAATTTACCCATATCTAAGTGTTTTCTTGCACTTTGTCACATGCTTGTTGTTTCTCACATGTTTTCTTATCATGTTTGAGTTAGTTTTACCTTGGGGCACCTAGGTTTGGTTTTGGTGGTGACATCTACCAAGGGTTGAACTTAGGGTTTCCTCTCATGGATGGACTGCCTTGAGTGAGAGAACTCAATGGTTTTTCCTAGTGGATTGGGATCTGATGGTCCCCCTGGGTGTGTGGAACTCAATGGTTCACACTATAGGAACCACAACAAATGGTTTCCCTAGTGGATAGTCCACATCCGATGGTGAGGCTATTTTGCTTCTTTTTGGCTAAGTATGAGACCCAATGGCTCTAGTAGAAGGTGTAGCTCAATGGTTGACCTAGATTGAGATCTGACAGTTCACCTAGCTCCAAGAATTGATGGTTAATCTAGGTGAAAAACCAATGGACCTACTGGTTTGCAAAGACAAGATGGTTTTGACCGTGGATACATATAAAACTTGGCTAGACACCTTAACCTTCTCTTCTCTCTCACCCATAACTTTATATACCTCTCTCCTTGCATGCAAACAAGTTCTTTTACACACCTATCTCACCCTTTCGCCTTCCATGTTACTTGGATCTCATCCCTCTTGCTTGGTGGAGAAGAAGGAGCCAAGGTAGAAGAATCTTGGTCGATCTTGCTTGCATGTGCACCTAGGGTTCAGATCTACCCTCTCTTCAAGATTGTGGAGCTTCCTTGACTTGTTCTTGACCTAAGCAAGAAATAAATTCCTCTTTCCTACATTTTCCTTTCTGTCCTACCTTCTTGTCTCTTCTTATTGGTCGGATCCATGGTGGAGCTTATGCTAGAGCTTCAAGAACACCTCTTTCTTGCTTCCTTGACCCATGGCTTGCTTCCTTTTTAGAGACGGAGCTAGCTTGGCCGAATGGAATGCTCAAGATAGGGTTTCTACCTTATTTCCTCAAGCTATCTTGCTGTTTGGAGCTTCATCTTCATCCTAGAGGTCAACTATATAACCTTCTCCACGTTTATTACTCATCCATGTACTAGATCTTACTCTAAAATGAAGTTCTAAGTATAAAGATCCTATCCTTGCCTAGGGTTCGAGCTTAAGTGATGATTATTGAGTAGTTTATCTTCTTTGATAAAACCTAAACCTTTTGAATGACCTTCCTTTGGTAGTGGAATCCATGTACCTAGTTTGCATGCAAAAAGAGATGGCTTTTTCTCTCTCTAACGATGGGTTTTCTTTAGGGTTTTGGGGTTGTTTCCTACTTTGTGCATGATCCGATGGCGTGCCTCCTTGTAAGAACCGATGGTGTGTACTTCGTTCTTTTTTAATGGACCTTCTTTCTTCTAGAAATGATGGTTATGCTTATTCACCAACCGTTGGTCTTGTTTCACAATGAAATGATGGTTTCTTCCTTGGGTTTTAAGATGATTTCACTCCTTATGTTGCAACCTGATGGTTTGGGTTTGTTATTGTTGTGGTTGACTTCTGTAAGGAGTGGAACCCGATAGTGGATCCACTCCCTACTTAAATTTGAGGAATAATTCCTATCTATTCCATGCATACTAACACGCATGCTGGAATAGGTGTAAATTGTTTTTTCTTCTCAAAGGATAGTATTCAAAAAGACCTAAGTGTAGCAACAAACTAAAACCATTACTATATTCAATTTAATCAAAATACATTACCATCTCTCATATAGGGTTTACATGGAATTTTACAACATAAGGATCTAAGTAGAGTGATATCTAAACTACCTCAAATTTCTCTCCCAAGAATCAACTCCTTGAGCCAAATCTACGTCTGCATATTATGTCCTCCATATCCTACACCTGGGGTCGTGCTACCTCTGGGTGGTTGAAAAACAACACCCAAGAGGAGGAAAAAAAGGAAGGGATGTAAAAAAGAATCGAGTATGTCTAGTAAATAACAACTAGGTGATACTTTAGAAAGTTCAAAAAGAGTAAGAGAAATAAGTTTCAAGATAAATATTAGTTCAAGAGATGAGGCATGTCTAACTAAAGAATATGAAGTAGGGAGTCTTTCCTTCAAAAAATTTTCATTAACAATATCAAAATATAAATTGTGCATCTAGAAAACAAAGACTAAAATTATTTCAAGAAGGGCTTAGACACCATTAGATCTCAGCCTAAAAATAATAAAATGGGTGGAGATAGAACACCCTGGGTAGAGACAACACGCCCCTATAAATAATGGGTGGAAAAGCACACCCTAGGCAGAGATAGCATGCTCCGGTATATGTAGTTGCACGCATGTACCACTACAAGAAATAAAGATAGTCTAAGCATGTACATAAATAGGGAAAGACAAGTATAAGTTTAGTCCATGTGAAATAATAGGCTGAGTATATCCAAAATATATCATGTGGGATCAGAGGACCCATAAGCATTGTCCAAGAAAATAAGAATTTTCATAATGATGAAAAAGAGAATATCTACTCATGCCTCATATGGGAAAATAATATTTGGTCATAGTAGTAGTGCCTAAATAATAAAAAAGATGCACATACCTTAGTTGAAAGCCTGAATATCCAATACACCACAAGATCATGGTAAGGGTCACACCAAACTATATTCATTATATAATATTTGAATTAGGACCTCAATATTTCTTCTTATTTTTATTTATCTAATTAACTAAACTCTTAGTGAATTAAAATTATGGCAAGCGAATACTGACCTACTGCCTTGGAGAAAAAGGCATGTGATCTTTAACAAGTTGGGTTGAAGCTAGCCTTATCCAAGTAGACTCGTGATATTCTCAGGTCACAAACAAGGTTAACCATTTACTAGTCACATGGAGTAAGATATTCTTACACTTGATTGTTGTTGAAGAAGAAGACATGACTTTAGATCAGTAGTTGTCTTCAAAACATCCACGGAATGCCAAATGGATCAAGGAAGATTGAGGGTTTGGTTCAAGTTTTCAATGTCCATGAATTTGGGTTGTCTACAGTGTCCACACTCTTTGAGTTGTAGTTCAATGGTTTTGGTGGTCATCTCTTTTGCATGCACTCTTAGGTATTTTACACAATTCACCATGTATTGTCATGGAGTTTGAATAGTCCATCGACGTGAGGAAAATAACTAAAGATAGATGTCGGAGCTAGCGAAGCATGATTTGTTCACTACAAACATGATGCTTTGATGATGTTCCATGCTTATTTGGAAAAGAGGGCATCGTGGTGGTGGGATGTGTTCCTTCGTGGTCATGGTGGAGGGGAAAAATAGGGAAGGGAGAAGAGAAGAGGAAATCATGAGAAACCTTCCACATAAAACCTTACTTAATAGGGACAAAGATAGAGAAAGGAGATGAGAGATATTATCGAATTAATAATAAGTGTCAAAGGTTGTTGTCTGACTGGTTTCTTTTGGCGGACACAAAATTTAATGTAATAGGAAATCTTTAGGAAAAACCAACCCAATTAAAACATCAATATTCCCTTATATACTAGTATCTTATCCTTTGTTTTATATTTTATTTAAGGACACAAACATTAACTAAACAAAGTAAATTTGACATCTACTCTAATTATGATGTGTATAATACAAAGTTAGCATGTCTTTCTTATTTTGAAACTATTTAATAAGTCATTTAATTTATTTGTGTCCATTTAGCATTATCATGATAATTTATTTTATAACTTTTCTATGGCAACTTATAATTATCCAAATTATATGTCATAAATAAACCAACTAATACATGACAACTCCAAATTAAACATTAGTTCTTATTTTTAGATTGTTTATGAAAATATTTAATATATAAAGATGTTTTGGTGTTTGTGTAAATAAATATTATCTTGATGTGTATTTCATTTCTATATTTGGTTTATATGATCTTTTAGAAATTATCTACTCATGAGGGAAGTATACCCTTTTTACATTTCTTTAAATACATATTGCCATGCTAGTTTTCTATTAAGTATGTGTAACATGATTTCCTTTTAAGGAAAAGGCATCTATGTAATTAATATTAAGATAGATTCTAATTTTGATTTCTAATCTCCTCAAAACTATTATAGACTTGCATATCACGATTTTGATTATAACAATAAATTATAAGATAAACATGTGAAGATATTCATGGTAATTATAATGTTAAGTTTGTCTTAAATCAAAATAATGATGATGGTATTACCAGATTGAAGATTTTCCACTTTTGAGGAATTGAGGAGGAAAGTGGGAAGTCTTTTTAGAAAAGCATATAAACAATATTATTATTTTTTTCAATTGATATTCATTTGTTTATTAGATGTTTTATGTTGAGACATATTCCCAATGGAATGTAAACTTCATAATGGGAGTTAACTTTCTTTACGGTAGGCTAGAGAGGATAATGTTACCTACATGCCATTTGTATATAAGAGAGACATACCAGATTAAATTTTTGTGAAATTCATACATTGTGTTAAATGGAACAATGTAATCAAATTCTATATACAATCACCATATTTGGAAATGAGAATTTTATCATAATTCTTTTATGACAAACAATTTCACACGTTTTCATTAGTTTTCATAAAGTAATTTGTTAGTTAAAGGCAATATAACTTGACCCACTTGTGTGAAATATCCATTAATATTTATTTAGACGTTTATCCATGTATTTAACATTACTTCATATATATATTTTTATATCATAATATACATTGCTACATGTCTTGTAAGTATTATTGGGTGTGTTTCCTAAATCATGAAATAATTATATAAATACATTTATAAAGTAGAAAGTGAGTTCACATATTATGTTACATATTACTCCAAATCACAAAAATTTTTATATTACTTTTCATTCAAATATCTACTTCAAATTTTATTATAATTCTTCTAAGAAATAATGATTTAAGTTGCCCAACAAGTTAATTTTCTCATTAATAAAAAATTTAATTATATGGCCAATAAAAAGGGAGAAAACTACTTTTCTCACTAGTTTCCACTTTAAAGTCCTATTTTATTCTTTAAATGATAACATGTTAGTAATTATTGTTCAAATAAAGTCAAACTTGGCATCCAAGCTAGTTGGGACCCAAGGAACATGGTTTTTCCATTATATGTCACTTTTGATATTTCCTTTTATGAGTTAAGGCATCATTAAGATTTTGGCTCATTATTACTATATTTATCAAAATATTATATATTTATTATCAATATTCATTAAATTAAATGTTATTATCTTCACATTGTTGCCAAAAGAGATATATTATATTTTTATATGAAATCCACATTTTACAACATTTAACATATTTAGTTTATTAGTTCCATATTTATTTAAATAATAGAATATTATTAATATATATGGACATGGAATTACCAATTATTTTCAAAGCATATTATACATTTTATTTATCCATTATGTGGGTACTAATTATCAAAAGATATACATGTAACTTATTAGCACAAATTTAAGTTATTATGTAAATACGGGAGTATTTGGATACATTACTAACCTTATTTGGTCAATTCTAGATATCCAAGCATACCAACTTCTTAGTCAGGGAATAGGGTTTTCTAGAGTCAAAAAGCTAAGTTTTGGTCTATTACAACACTCCACCCGTTAAAATGATTTTGTCCTCAAAATCTAGTCATCAATGTACCATCAATCACCTATACTCCACCCCTTCAAAAGTTTTGCCTAATAAGTCAAGCTAAATGACTTCAAGGTACTTTGGTCACGTAAGAATCTTTTAGTTGTGATTTTTTTGGGTGTTTATGTTGTTCATGCATACAACTCACAAGTCAAAACCACCTAGGGTTGAATTTTACGTCCTTGTGGTTCTAACCTAGCAACTCTAAGGTTCACATATCAAAACTAAAGATTTATCTAGTACAACTTTCCACATATTAGAGGGGTAAGGAGGGTAGGTACACAAAACTTCTTTTTTAGTACATGCCAAAACTTCCTAGGGTAAACATACTAAGGGAGTTAACTTCTTTTACGGTAGGCTAGAGAGGATAATTCTACCTACAAGCCATTTACATATAAGAAAGAGATATACCAAATTAGATTTTTGTGTTCATTGATAAAAAGTCAGGCGGAGATAGATAACAAAGTCACTGGCTACTTCTAGGAGTTGTACAATAATGAACATTCTTATAACAGACATGGACATAATCTGCCTGAGAATAGAGTTACGACTGAGATGAATGAAGAGCTGATTAAACAGGCTACTGAGGAAGAGATAAAGGAGGTTGTTTTCTCAATACATTACACCAAGGCACCAGGTCCCAATGGCTTTAATATCCATTTCTTTCAGGTCATGTGGTCTACCATTAAGCAGGATGTATGCGAGGTTGTCCATTGGTTTCTACAGGGGCTCTATGGTTAAGGCGGTAAATCATGCATTTATCAAGATGATAGCTAAGCACAATCAACCATGCCAGATGTCTGACTATAGGCCTATAGCGTGCTGCTCAGTTCTATACAAGATTATTCCGAAGCTTCTCGCCAAAAGACTTAAGAAAGTGTTTCCCCATATTATATCAGATACACAAAATGCTTTTGCGGAAGGTAGAGGTATGGCGGATTGCTCTGTGCTAGCGACTGAGTTCCTAAATGAGTTTAATAAGAAAAACACTCCTACTAAGGCCTGCATGAAGGTGGACATTAGAAAATCCTACGATCATGTCAATTGGGACGCCCTTTGGGATGTTATGAATTCCATTGGCTTCTCACAGAGGTGGATTGACTTCTTGATGAAACAGTGCACCGAAACGTCCTCTTTTTCTATTTTCATTAATGGTACCCCCGCAGGTCCCTTTAGATCTTCCAATGGTTTACGACAAGGGGATCCATTATCCCCTCTTTTGTTTACCTTGGTAATGGAGGGCCTCACAAACATGCTCAATCAAGCACAAGAAGCAGGTAAAATCAAAGCTTATAAAGTGAAGGGACCAAAGTCAGAATGCACATCATTTTTGCTGATGATGTGCTTTTGTTCTCGGCCAGTAATGCTATAGACTTGGCGAGTTTAAAAAGACACTAGAATGTTTTGGCAAATTACAGGTCTGTACATCAGCTCCAAATCTAGAGTATTTTTGTCCAAATCCTGCGACAATAGAAGAGGTAGATTGAAAGACGTTGCCGACATGAACAAGGGCAGATTTCCCACAAGATACCTTGGCATCCCCCTCACGGCCGGTAAAGCTACTACTAAAAACTTCAAGATGTGCCTGGATAATATCAGGGCTAGATTTCAAAAGTGGAGTGGCATCAACATATCCCTTGCAGGTAGACTGGTGCTAATAAGATTAGTTATCCAAGCCGTGACTAAATTCTGGACAGATATGGGGGATATTCCTAATCCGATTATTAATGATATTAGATCAATGACTGCATGCTTCGTGTGGGGCGGAGGTGGTCACACGGTGGCATGGGATACCATTGATCAACCTTTCGCTGATGGTGGGTTGCATATCAAAGACCCGTTATCCCAGCTGAATGTTACCACAAAGAAAAGGGTTGATAAGTTTCTCAACAACAAGGACAATATCTGGTCTGAATGGATGAGGGATAGATATGGCGACAAGTTGTTTCTTCAGGCTGAGTCTAACCCTTCAAGGACATGAAGAAACATGTGTAAATATGCGAACAATGGTAGTTTGATGCCTATCAGTTCCATATCCAACAACGCTGTGATGAATGGGTGCTGGCCTAAACTCATCTGGAGTAAGGGTCATTGCCCGAAATGGAGCACCTTCTGTTATAGAGCTATCCTCAACAGGCTACCTACGAGGGACAGAATGACTAAATGGTGTTTGCAGGTTGAGGAAGGGTGCTGCTTGTGTTCTAATGGAGTGGAGTCGAGATCACACCTCTATTTCAAATGCAACAGATCCAGGACCATATGGAGCATCATTTGCCTCAGAAATGAATGGGGTAGTGATGTCCCTTATGATCTGCTGGATATTTTGGTTTGGCATACAGCAGGTTTAGTGGCAATAGACACCTGCTCGGTTACGCCAACCTTTGCGTGACTGCTGCTGGCTTCTTATTATGGAAAGAGAGGAACAAGACCATCCACTCTCGGCAGGGTGGCAGTGATAAATATATTTTGGATAATATTGCTAGTAACCTTAGATGGAATGTAAAGATTAGGCACGAAATGAATGCTAATCTTAGTTCTAACACACACACATACTGAGTTTTTTGTAGTTAATCCCCTTATAGTAGTTTTGGACCTGCCGGTTTGGCTGGGGCCTCGTTTTGTAGTTGTATATTTTGGATTATATTTACCTTACTGCAAAAAAATTTAGATTTTTGTGAAATTCATACATTGTATTAAATAGAAAAATGTCATCAAATTCCATATAAAATCACCATATTTGGAAATGAGAATTTGATTATAATTCTCTTATGACAAATAATTTCACGCATTTTCATTAGTTTTCGTAAAGCAATTTGTTAGCTAAAGGCAAGATCAATTATCCCACTTGTGTGAAATATCCAGTAATATTTAATTAGACGTTTATGCATGTTTTTAACATTAATTCATATATATATCATAATATACGTTGCTACATGTCTTATAATTATTATTGGGTGTGTTTACTAAAATATGATATAATTATAAAAATACATTTACAAATTAGAAACTAAATTTACATATTTTGTTACATGTTACTCCAAATCACAACAATTTTTTATTGCTTTTCATTCAAATGTGTACTTTAAACTTTTATTATAATTCTTCTAAGAAATAATGACTTAAGTTTCCCAACATAACTTCATTTTATCATTAAGAAGAAATTGACTTCTATGGCCAATAATAAAGGAGAAAACTACTTTTCTCACTACTTTCCACTTTTGAAGCATTAAATAATGTATTTAACCTTTTGGATTTTTCTCATGTTTTCTTCATTAAATGATAACAAGGTTAGTTATTATTGTTCAAATAAAGTGAAACTTGGCATCCAAGCTATTTGGGACCCAAGGAACACAATTTTTCCATTATGTGTCACTTATGAAATTTCCTTTTATGAGTTATGACACCATTAAGATATTTGGCTCATTAACACAATATTTATCAAAATATTATATATTTATTATCAATATTCATTAAAATAAATGTTATTATCTTCACATTGTTGCCAAAAGAGCTATCTTATTTTCTACATAGAATTCCACATTTTACAACATTTAACATATTTAGTCTACTAATTCTATATTTATTTAAATAATGGACATTATTAATATTTATGGACACAAACTTACCAATTATTACTCCAAAGAATATTTTGCATTTTTATTTAGCCATTATGTAGGTATTAGTTATCAAAGGAAATACATGTAACATATTAGCGTAAATTTAAATTATTTTGTTAATATGAGTGTATTTGGATACCTTATTAATCGGATTTGGTCAATTCTCAATATCCAAGCATACCAACTTCTTAGTCAGGGAGTAAGAGTCAAAAAGCTAAGTTTTGGTAAGCTACAACTTCCTTGTTCCAAATGATGACCTATACTTAACTTCTATTTTGGACCTTCTTGTGCTCCATAAATGATGGTTTTAGTACTCCCTCAAGTGGTCCAAGTTGATGGTTTTATTGGTTGATTCTAGGATTTCTCAGATATGACAAGCGATGGCCTTCCCTTAGTGCTTTGAACAAATTTCTACCTTATTCATGATTCGAAGGTTGGGCCCCTTGTGCCAACCGATGGTGGGTACCTTAGTTGCTATTTGGAATTTCTTTTTGTGCTTGAACTGATAGCTATGTTTCCTCTCATAATTGATAGTTTTAGTGCTCTACTAAGTGGTTAAATTGGTGATTTTAAGCCCTATTAAAGGATGCTTTCCTTGGTCCTTTAAACGATGGTTTTTCTGAACTATTTTTCCATCTAGTCATGACATTTGATGGCTTCACTGGGTCAACACTCGATGGTTTCACTGGTCCTAAGGTCGATGGTCCTCAACCGATGGATTCCCTTCTTTCAAAGTCAATGGTTTTCATAGTTTCACAACTGATGGTGGCACAACTTTCTCAACCAGTGGTGGACCTAAAGTCCACAACTGATGGTGCTTCTAAAGTCAACAAATAATGGACCTTCTAGGTGTTTAATCCTATGGATTCTCATGACCAAATAGTGGTAATTTGTGCATATGATTCAATGTTATTTCTAGGTCATAACTCGATGATTTTCTTAGATGAATGGCTCAAGGTTTTACTTGTATTGCCTTCGATGGTTTTACCTATCCAACATGCAATGGCCTTGGATGAGGTTTATGTTTGGATGGTTTGGGTTTGATGCCCTAATCCTATGGTTATGTTTTTGTTATATGCACACATGATCCAATGGTGGTGATTCATGCACATGATTCAATGGTTTTGTTTGCCTTGAACCTGATAGTCTTATGTGTGGTCTATGATTCAATGGGTTGTGCTTATTTCACATGATTTGATGGTGGGGTTTTTATGATTTAGAATCAATGGTTTTAAGCCCATGAGTTTGTAGTCTTACCTTTGACCTTGAATGAATACAAGCCTAAGGTTGTTGTAAAATGATGTTTTGTAATGTTAGCTCAACTTGCGTTGTTAAACCTAACCCTAGTATAATTAAATGATGGTGGTTGATCATACCTAGTTTCCTTGCATATTCATATAATGAAGGAATGCCCTTAATGCTAAAATACCTCTACTATGTTATCATGTAAACATCTTTTAGTTCTTTATTGCAATGTTATGCTGAACATATGTATCAGAAATATGATGATTGTTTGTTGAGCCTTTTGTAAGGCATGGAAAGAAAATGATGTTCTTATAGGATATAATGTGATGGTCTTAATGACCTTTAGGAATGTTTGATCCCTAATGGAGGTGTGATCCTTTTCATGACGTGATAAGGGTTGGTACCTGAATAATGATAAGGATTTATATCCTGTGATGGTCTGATGACAAGTAGAGTCTCATGAATGGCAATGAAATAGTGCCCTATGATGTTGAAATGAAGATTATGTCTCATACTTTTATATCTTCTAGAGTTGTAATATATTAATGCTTGCTAGAAATGAATTGGGGTTTGTTTGTCCACTTGTTTGAATCAACCTTAATTCACCCAATTGGCAATAACTATCAAGTGAAACCCTAATCATGTAGTGATCTATGCCGTAGAACCATTCCAGTGTCAGGACTTTTTGGATGGGGAAATGAGTATTCCTAAGGGAAGCTTGAAGTGCATACTGTTGAGTATGTTGATGCAACTGACTGTGTATCCTTGTCATCCTGATCCCAAGGTTTTGAGGATGGCTGTAGTCACACCTCAATAGGAGAACAACTACGGTTGTATATTAGATATTTGCATATGCGATGTGACTAAGGACATATGCAGTTGTACCTCAAATGATAGGGTTGTATACCCTGGTTACTAGTGTTGTGGCCTGTATCAAGGATGAACTAGGTGTTAGAAGCTTGACTATATGTCACTATAGACAGTTTTATTGATATGCCAGTGCAGTTCACTTTTACTGACTGAGGGGAAGAGATCTTAGGATTCCGGCTTTCCTAGATCTTATACAAAATTGATTGCGACCAAGCAGTGGTCAGTTGGAAGTTTGGGTGGTACGACTCAAACTCCCTTGTGCTTAATAAAATATGTAATCCAACTGTGTAATATATCTAATTAGGGTTATACACATCACTTCACATTGGATGATAACCCTTGTTTGCTCTGTTCACATATAGATGATGTACATTGCAATAAGATAAGTAGCCAAGCTTATGTTGTAGATATAATGATGTTTTTGGTTATGTTTATGATATTGTTTATCTCTGCTAGCCATGTCTATGTAGTTATATATGCTAAAACTACTGCATGCTTATGCTGATAGTTGTGCTTATGCGGTTAGATCTACTTATGATGTAGACATGCTAATATTGTTAGCTATGTTCATGATGCTAGTTAGACTCATGGTGACAGTTATTTCCATGATTTTAATTACACTTGATATCCTGAGCATGTTAACCTTTCAATGCTGCAGATCAGAACTTGATTAGAACTATTCTTAGAGAGGTTTTTTATCTGGCATTTCTATTCTATTATATAATTTGCTCTATCTATTTCATCTACATAATCTGCTTAACTTTTTTAATTGCATTAACATGATGTAATCAATAAGCATTGTTGAGAGTGATATCTCTCACTGGGACATGAGTCTCACCTCATGGGTCACCACATCTTTTTCAGTGATTGATAGAAGAGGTAGCATACCTATGGCAATGAGGAGGATCTGTGGTGATGGACCTAAGAGAAGGTTGTCTAGATGTCTAGTGTGTCCTAGAGTTGTCCTTGTACTGTCACATCTAGGCATGCAAGTTTGTATATGATGTTCCAATCGAATTGAGCTTTTGGTAGCATTTTGATGCTTGTAGATGTAATATCTATGTATAACGTTCTTCTACATGTATATGTTGTGGTTGAGGCCATTGAACAATTGTAAATGATATTTGGCATGATATGAACATACACAAGATGTTGGGATTTTATGTAAATGATCCTGGATATGTTTGGAATGCTTAATAGGTTTTAATTATCCCCTTTTTCTGCTCTTTGATTACTTACTAATCAATCATGTTTTGAGTTTTGAGTAATCTCATTTAGCATGATGGGTTCTCACATTAATTATAAAAGTAGTGTTTTTTTAGTTTCAAAGTTGGTCAACACAAAGACTACTTGATATGGGAACATTTAACAAATTTCCATTACATCTGGAGTTATGATTTGAAAGTTGGGGTGGTTTAAAGATCATGTGTAAATATGTGAGAGCATAAATACAATATTATATATGGACATTTTTCTTTTTCAAAAGATCATAATTTATTTTGAAACCATCACGTAATCAAAATGTATGTTGCCTACTTGGAAATTCCTTAAGCACCAAGGAAAAAGGAAATCAAGATGAGGTATATGGAAGGTGTGAGTAACATATAGATGGGGTTTATGGTTGAGCACTGCATACACTATTAACATACTTTACTCTCCAAACACAACACTAGCCTCCCACACCTACAAAAAAACTTGTCCATTGATTTTATGGTGCCCTCACAAAAAAAATGACACCCTCTTTTTCTCCTGCAGTGAGGTGCTTCCCTACTTCTCTTCTCCTTCTTCTCCATCCATGTGAAACTAGGACCATGGGATCATTGTTAATCGTTGATCAGATATCATGATCCATGGATGCAAATTTTCTCTTGGAAAGGTAATTTTGTTTTCTATTTCTCCCTCTATTGATGATTCTAGAAAATCAACTAATCTTGTAAAATCCATGGAAATTACATACATGATCCAAATAATACAAAATTATAGTCCATTTTCACCATAAATATGTGATGCACCCATCGAGACTATCATCAAGATCTAATTACCACTACTATTCCATTTTTTATAAGGGATGATATTTTGCAATGTATCAACAATAAAATATGAATCATTTTATCAAGATTTGACCTTTTTAACATGAACCCTAATTGGATCAGAGTTGAAACTAAATGTTGAATCTGTTTTCTAAAATTGATGTTGGAACCCTTATGAACATGATATCTCGATATGAAATCATAGGGTCACTCGATGTTCCAATATATGACCTAATGGATCATAAATCCACTTTTTGCATAGTCAATAACTGATATTGATGGTAGATCTTAGAAACTTGCTAGTCTGATCACTTGAAACAAAGTCTTAGAAACCCCAATTCTTGAACAATGATCCTAACCATGTGAACTACTCAACCCTCAACTAGGATTTGACCTGAGCCTTTGACCACACCCTTATATTGTGTTACTCTAAAGTTCAATAAAGGTTCATGCATTATTCTCTTGACTTATTTGTGTTATTGCACTATATCCTTTTGTAATCTTGTTGATAAACTTGGGTATTTGTTTGAATGAGATACTGCATTCCATATTGATAGGAGTTTCAATTTACTATACATAGTTTAACTTATGACTTCCAAGCATAATCAAGATTTTTAGCATACTCCTGCCACATGTCGTTATTGTTTATTTTGAGCCTTTCCCTCATCTATGATATGTGCCAAGTGGAAAATTCGTTTATAGCCTTTCCCACTAGTTCAAGTGGCACATCAACCTTTCCCTTAGGGTTAAGTGTCACCCTTTTAGTCTCATCACCCACTCTTTGTAAATTTGAGGTGGATGATCGACTCTTGTTTGGAGTACACTACAAATTTGATTGTTGAGCAATTGCATTTTTGAATAGTTTGTTATTATTTTCTAATAAGTCTTGCAATGTTGTCACATTTTGCAATACATAGATGCATACATACATGCATAAATACATACATAAATATAAGCCGACAAGGAGTGGCTCAAGTGATCTAGCACGGTGTCCCCTAACAAAGGGACCCGGGTTCAAATTCCAGTTGATGCCTTGATTTACCACCCTTCCGGGTGTTCAGCCTCCGCCACAGGCATGAGAGGGGGGGAATATTTCTCTCTTAATCCCATACATACATAAATACCAATCACCCAATGAAGTACAATAGACTGGCTTTGAGAAAATAAGTGGGGGTGTGGGGTTAAGATCTCCTTTGAAGATAGAAGACTGAGGGACAATGAGACAAATCATTAAGTACCATGATGAGGAATCAGTGTGGGAAAACTAGATGAGGAAATTATACCCAAAGGGACTATGCTTGTGTGTGTTCCTTTCTTTCCATACATAAAAACATGATGTTAATAGGGTCATCAGCATACTTCTCTTCTTCCTCCCCATGCTTGTGCCCAACTTAATGATCATTTTGTTGGTTGATGACTATTAACATCCCTTCTGAAATAACTTTTCATTAACTGCCCTCCAGACTCCCTTGGTGTATTCACACTCCCAAAACAAATGGACATGTGTTTCCTTTGGATTCCCACATAGGAGGCAGGTTGTGTATGTTCCAGTATACCATCTTTGAACCCTATCCAAGGTTGGAAGGGTTTCATTAGCACTCAATACATGCATACACTCCACTTTGGAACCTTGTATTCACTCTAGATGTATCTTGTAGTGCATTTGATATCTCCCCTCGCACAAACTAGACCCCAACGGTTCATATTTGCATGTCTCAGTCTTCATCTTCATGTACTGCTGAGAGCAAAAGCATGCTTAATAGTCTTCCAGATAATGGTTATTCTATTGATAACTCTCTAGTATCCCTCCCTTGTAGATGGTTCAAAGTCTAGTCCCTTTGGGTATCGTTTCCTCATCTAGTTTTGCCACACTGATTCCTCATGCTTGTGTGTGTTCCTTTCTTTCCATACATAAAAACATTATTATTGAACCTAGATCTTAAAATATTATTGAATCTGGATCTCAAATCTTGATTTGATGATAACTTTGAGGATGATGAATTTGATTATAATTTTAGGGATAATTTCCTAAAAAATACCTAGGTCTAGATGATTCTTTAAAATTGAATACCTAGATCATAAAATTGAAATTGATGTCTCAAAGTTTTACTAGATTATTTCTTATGGATGAAAGATACATATTGTAAAGTCATTCAAAATAGACTAAATGTACAGATACACATGTTAGCTAGCAAGGAAATTTAGTGTCTGACAACTTTGTAATTTGTCCTTAAGTTTTACTTTGGGGTTTTAGAATAAATTGACCAAATTCCCATACATACATACATTCATACATACATACATACATACATACATACATACATACATACATACATACATACATACATACATACATACATACATACATACATACATACATACATACATACATACATACATACATACATACATACATACATACATACATACATACATGCAGATAGTTTAGTCAAAAAATATCATAAAGTCATTCAAAATAGACTAAATGTACATATAGACATGTTAGCTAGCAAGGAAATTTAGTGTCTGACAACTTTGTAGTTTGACCTTAAGTTTTACTTTGGGGTTTTAGAATAAAATTGACCAAATTCCCATACATACATACATACATACATACAGCTGACAAGGAGTGGCTCAAGTGGTCAAGCACGGTGTCTCCTAACAAAGGAACCCGGGTTCGAATCCCAGTTGCCGCCTTGATTTACCACCCTCCCGGGCGTTTGGCCTCCGCCATGGGCATGGGAGAGGGGAGAGAAATCTTTCTCTCTTAATCCCATACATACATACATACATACATACATACATGCCGACAAGGAGTGGCTCAAGTGGTCAAGCACAATGTCTCCTCATAAAGGGACCTAGGTTCGAATCCCAGTTGCCGCCTTGATTTACCACCCTCCTGGGCGTTCGGCCGCCGCCACAGGCATGGGAGAGGGGGGGAGAAATCTTTCTCTCTTAATCCCATACATACATACATACATACATACATACATACATACATGCTGACAAGGAGTGGCTCAAGTGGTCAAGCACGATGTCTCCTCACGAACGGACCCGGGTTCGAATCCCAATTGTCGCCTTGATTTACCACCCTCCCAGGCGTTCGGACTCCGCCACGGGCATGGGAGGGGGGGGGAGAAATCTTTCTCTCTTAATCCCATACATACATACATACATGCTGACAAGGAGTGGCTCAAGTGGTCAAGCACAATGTCTCCTCATAAAGGGACCTGGGTTCGAATCCCAGTTGTCGCCTTGATTTACCACCCTCCTGGGCATTCGGCCTCCGCCACAGGCATGGGAGAGGGGGGGGGGAGAAATCTTTCTCTCTTAATCCCATACATGCATATATACATGCATACTTCACATTTCATTGAATTGTACAAAATGCTTTTGCATCTATTTCAAGTCTTGATTTTTGACTTATGTGATATAAAACCTTGAAGAACTCCAATATCTCTACTATGTTATCTTCTGGACCCAATAAAATGCTACAACAAAAGATTCTTCATTGTGGAGAACATAATTATAATCCGGTTGTAGCTTTTATCTAGATAGTTTTTCTTTCCTAATAGTATTCTTTCCCTTTTGACTTGTGGACCCCCATGTAAACATTTTGATTCAAATCAATGAAATCGATATTATTTCTTTATGCATATGCTTTTGTGTTACTCCCTCGATCCACCAAGGGATGGACCCCCCAAAACCCTCTTAACACTGATCAAACAAGTAGTAGGATTGGGTTTCAAGTAAAGATGATCCATGATAATTGGTTTCAAAGATCATACACTCTCCTATGTATTAATAAAATAAAATTTCCAATCTAGAACCTAGGAAATGATAAAGGTCCAAAATGGTGAAAATTGAGGTGTCTATGCTTAGGGTTCTAACTACTAATAACCTCCTGTCTATATCACAAAGGCGGTTGAGGTTCTCCACTCTAAATGGCCTTTGCTGATCCAAAATTGGAGCTAAAGGCACTCCTTTAAAAACCCTAGAGTTTCTTCCATCATCTCATATTTTCTATCGACGATACCCTGAGACCCCCCATTATAATGAAGTAGGGTGACTCCTCATCTCTTCTACCTTTTGGTAAGTATCTTGACTTTATGTATACTCTCCTCATTTTAGGTAGCATGGAAAATAACTAAAATTTGAGTAAATTTGAAAAGGTTGATTAAGATTATCTGACCCTTGACTCGAACTATGGTATGAGAATTGAAAGGTGCTCTTTAAATAATTCAACCATGCTATACTCAGAGTGAACTCAAGATATTTAATAGGCTAACCAAAAACCCTAAGGGGAAAAATACTTGTATCAAATATTATAGTTTAAATGTCCCTATTGATTATCATGTCTTTCTAAACTCAATTTTCAAACAATTGAGAGATATTATACCTTGATTATATCTTAGAATGGACTAGATATTGAAGAGACGAAATTGATATATCCATTCCTTATGTACCCCTTAGTTCATCCTTAGATTGTCCTTGGGAGGAAGGAACAAAATCATGAAACTCAAATAATTTTTAAATTTTGAACCATGGTACGATGATGTGAATTGGTCATTGCTTATGCATTCTTTGAGATAAAACAAAATGATGACAATTCCATATATTTCTCTTTCTAAAATTTTCAGCGGCATGGGTGCAAATATGCCAAAAAACATCCTTTAAAGAATATGTTCTACAAATTAGACCATCTACTTGATGACCTCCTGACCTAAATCATATCCCATTTGGATATTATCTAAATGCACATCTTTTATATTATTTGGGAATAGAAAATTTTGGTAACTTCTTGCCATTTGAACTTCTTGAACCAAAACCTAGATCTTAAAATATTGTTGAACCTGGATCTCAAATCTTGATTTGATGATAGCTTTGAGGATGATGAATTTTATTATAATTTTAGGGATAATTTCCTAAATAATACCTAGGTCTAGATGATTCTTTAAAATTGAATACCTTGAACATAAAATTGAAATTGATGTCTCAAAGTTTTACTAGATTATTTCTTATGGATGAAAGATAACACCTAGGTTATAAATAGGAAATCTACCATACCCTACAATGATTGGACCCAAAATATTTTATATTCAAATGTTGACCCTTGAATCATAAATTGACTTCATCTGGATTTGATTTGAAACATGAATCTACACTTGAACCAGAGGGATAAATATTATTGACCTACAAACTCATCATTCAATTTTTGATCTCTAACCGTAGACTTGGATCTTGAAACATTATTGAAATTGAAACCTCAAATCTTGACTAGATGAGAATAATGTTGATGATTGTGTCAGTGTTGAATAGGGATAAGGCCAAACATTGAAGTTTTGATCCATGACGTTTAATCTTGACTCTGCAAATTTTTTACTTGATATTGATATGACTTGAAATTGGACCGTACATTAGAAATAAATAAACTATGATCTTTTGACCTCTATTTGATCCATACATCATCATGAGTAAGTTTTGACTATATGATGGTTATAATGTTGATAATGGAAGAGAATATGATATGAGTATTTAATATTAAACTTTTGAAGATGTCTAAATTTTGGGGATAAAATTCCCTTTAAGGAGGGAAGCATGTGATAAAGTTGAGTTTGACATATTAATTTCTCAATTTACTTTTGTACCTTTCCTTGCACTTAAAATTCCTTGTATGAACCCATCTCATCATTGAATAAATAGTAGGATATTTGGTGACTCTCTATTTGAAGAAATAATCAACATTGGTGTGACTTCAGGAATTTTAGTGTCACATGATATGAATGGATATATCTTGAGTAGGATGGTCAAGAGAAGTTATCGTAGTATCCTTTTTAATCATTATGTATATTTCTTGGGTATGAATCTATTACTAAAATTGTGTTGCACTTAGAGTTGTGGTCTTGAAGATATTAATTTTAGATGACATTGGAGAATGTTTATGAGGAATATTAATTATATGTAATTTGAGAATCATTTTGGCCAAGAATCAGTGGTATAAATATTATTGACATGCTTAAGTTTTTTATTTATTTTTGAAGATACAGATCTATGAGTTTGGTATTGGAATATCAATATAGTAATTACTTAAAAAGACCTTGATTGAAAACTTATGGACCAAGTCAAAACGTTTTCCATGTATCACATTGATTAAATAAGGAAAATTTTTAATATATAATTTTTTTACTCCGTCTATCAAAATTTTAATTTTCCTATTTATATTTCCTTTTTTTTAATCTTTAACGGGAGAGACAAATAGGTGATGAAGAAATCACATTGGTAATATACTTTTTTTGCTAGGAGTTTGTGTTTCTACATACAAAACCTGGAATGAACACTCATGTATTTTCTTTAATATATTTAAATTTTGGAAAATTTACCTTTTGAGATAATTCTAGAACAATGAATTAATTATAAAGAAAGAGTTTTTTAGTTTTAAAGTGGTCAAGAAAAAGATTAATTGGTATCAAAACATCTATTAAATTTTAACTACATCCAAAGTTATGATTGGAAAGTTGGGGTAGTTTAACGATCATATGTATATATGTGAGAGTATAAATACATTATGATATTTAGACACTTTTCCTTTGTGACCGATCATAATTATTTTGAAACCATCACTTAATCAAAGTGCATCTTTCCTTTTTAGATATTCCTTAAGTGCCAAGGGAAAAGAAATGTAGGAAAGCAAGAGGAAGGATATGAAATACATGAGAAATATATAAGTGGGGTTTATGTTAGAATGCTTCATACTCTTCCAACCTACTTCTCTCCCTAGAATCCTAACAACACCTATAAATAAACCTCCCATTGACTTCATGGTGCCCTCACAAACCTGGACTATGTCCTTACCCTCTCTCTTTTTCTCCTTTCTTCCTTCCCCTTTTTTCTCCAATGATAAGGTGCCACCCTACTTCTCTTCTCCTTCCTATCTATTCACACATAAACTAGGACCATGGCATCACGGTCAACTAGCTGTTTGAGACCACAATGCATGGATCCATCTTTTTTCTCTAAAAAGTAATTCCCTTTTTCTCCCTCTCCCTCTATGCATAGTTCTAGAGAATCATAAGATCTTGTAAAATTCATGAACATTACATACATGATCCAAATAATACAAACTACAGTCCATTTTCATCAGAAAAATGTGACACATCCAGTGGAAATATATCAAGATTAATTACCCCTCCAATTTTAAAGTGCCACTAAAGGATGATCTTTTGTGAAGTTTCTAAAATAAAAAATGAGTCTTTTTTATCAAGACTTGACCTATTTTAACAGAACCCAAATTGAATTAGAGATTAAACTCACTTTTTAAACTATTATCTCAAATTGATGATGGAACTCCTTTTTAACTTGAAATCATGATATGAAAGCATAGGGTAACTTGATGTTCCAGTATGTGACCTAATGGATCATTAATCCACTTGTACATACTAGTTAATATATATTTATGGTAAATTTAAAAACTTGCTAGTTTGATTATTTTAGGATAAATGATCATCATTAGTATTGAGAAGGATCAAAGTAACCAAGAATTGGTTACTTAAAACTCTTATTCTTGAAGATCCATTCTGACTATGTGATGTATTAAAACCTTGACCAAGATTTGACCTAAGACTTTGACTAATCCACCAATTACTCTAAAATTTAGTAGAGGTACATGTATCATCCTCTTGACTTGTTTGTTGAATTGCATTATACCCTTATGCACTCTTGTTGAATAACTGCTATTTGTTTGAATGAGCTACTCCATTTCCTATTGATTAGAGTCTTCATTTTCTACATATAGTTTGATTTTTTATTTAAAATTTAATCAATATTGTTGTTTTATTCATCTGGTATCTCTTTATCATTTATTTTGAGCCTTTCCCTTATTCATCATATGGCTCAAGTGGAAACTTTGTTTACAGACTTTCCCTTTGGTTCAAGCGGTACATGGAATTTTCCCTTAGGGTTAAGCGGCACCCTTTTGGTTTGACCATCCACTCTCTATAGATTTGAGGTGGATGATCGACCCTCATTCATACTACACTGCATATTGGATTGTTGAACAATCACAATTTTTAATCATTTGTTATTGTTTTTGTAACATCCCTGACCTGGGTTATGAAGTAACCCTAGGTGTTTTGCATAATGAGAAGTAATTATATGCATGCTCTTATCTTTTGAAAAGTATTTAGGGCTCAAGAGGAATTTATATTACAATTTTAGTCCTTTTTGAATATTGTTGAAATCAATATTTTGCCTATTTTGGACTAAAGTGCAAATTACCCAAGTTGAGGGGTCTATTTGCAAATTGTGAATGATAATATGTTCCGCATGTGTTAAAGCAACATGAGAATGAAGATGATGCAGAATTATGGCTTGTGGTGGCCTGAGTACCAAGAAAGAGCTCATAAAGCAATGTTTGTGCATTATAACCTAGTTTTGGTGTAATGTGCAATTTACCCAAAACCTAGGGTTCAATATGAAAATTATCACTTCAATAAGGTCCCTAATATTTCTTGGCATCATGTAGAGCAAATAAAATTAGAGGGGCACCTTATTTGTATTTCTTTGGAGGAGAGAGAATCTTGATATTAAAATAATCAAGATTTAAGCATAATTGGAACTTTATTTCAATTTAATGTAAAAATAAATAAAATAATTGAAGGGCCTTCAACCAAAAACGAGATGGATGAATTTTATCAAGTGTGAACACTCTTGTGCCTTTTCTAGGCCACGAAATATCTCAAGGAGGTGAAAACTCCACTCACCTTTTTATAAGAAAAAGAAATATCCACTAACTTATGCATATTAATATAAAAAGGGTTAAGGTGCTTAATTTGTTTTTCTTTAAAACATAGATAATTGAGAGGAAAAAGAGGCAAGGATGATAGCCTCGTTCCTAATGAAGAAGAGGAGGCAAGTGGCAAGGAATTGGAGGGGATAATTCCTACTTTCTCTCTCCTAATTGAATTTTTAATAAAAATTGCATAAAAGCTCATTTATCCATAGAATGAAAAGGGAATTACGAACCACTTCTTATTTTTGCTTGCAAAACCGACCAAGAGAGCTAAGAACAGAAGGGAGAAAGTTCCCAACATGTTGTTAAGCCTTTGACCTTCGTTCTTCATGATTTCATGGTGAAAATCATAAAACAATATATGATTCCTTCATTTCTTCACCCCATCTTCAACCCTAGCCGATCCTTTCACTCCAAAAGCTTGAGAAACGACCTTGGGAGGTTGCTAGAGCTTCAATCACAATTGGATCCTTGAATCTTGGGGATTGGGATCAGATTTAAGGGCGGGTTTTATAACTTGAACCCTTCTACATTGTTATTCAACTATCAATCTTCCAATTTCGTTGATTTCTTCATCATTTTGGTTAATTGCTTGTTGTAATTGGTAAATCCATGAAATAAGATGCATTAGGAGTTGCAGGGACGAAGGTAGATGTTGATGACATCATCTTGGACACTTTTCCCAAAGAAATCTTGTTCCAAACGGTTTCAACATGTTTGCCCATTCGGTTTCACCAAACCGTTTGAGAGTAAACGGTTTCAAAACCATTTGAAAGAGTTGAACAAGGGTTGACCATTTGAGAATCCTGTTCCTACTTATGTTGGTTGATAACCCACCAAATTTAAGGATTAATTCCAAATGAATCATGAGTTGAAGGCTAATCAATTAGGCAAACCCTAATTGGATTAAGTGTTGATTTTCAACTTGATTGATTTGACTTTTTGGGTTAATTAGCCCAAACGGTTTCAACACCATTTGGGGATCACCCAAACGGTCTCAAGACCGTTTGGGGATCACCCAAGACCGTTTGGAGGTCTAGGGTAGAGCATGGTTGACCAATTGAAGATCTAAAGGTACCAAATCACTTTGCAATTAAGTGCTGATTTGATGATCAACTCAATAGCTCAAACCCTAATGTTTTTTTCACTAGAATCCAAGGGTTGGATGAGCCAAACGGTCTCATGACCGTTTGGAGCTCATCCAAACGGTCTCAAGACCGTTTGTTGGTCACCCAAGACCGTTTGGAGGTCTAGGGTTGAGTATGGTTAGGTGTTTGAAGGTCTAAAGGTACCAAGTTGATTTGCAATCAAATGCTGATTTGGTGACCAATTCATTGATCCAAACCCTAATTGGATGACTTGGATTTGAGTGAGAAGATGGGAAAACGGTCTCAAGACCGTTTGGAGGTCATCCAAACGACCTCAAGACCGTTTGGGGTCAGTTCATATCAAAAACTTGATGATAATTCACTAGTTGCAATTGAATCAGTTCCACAATGTTGAACATTGATGGCTACTCGATTTCAAAACCCTGATTGAAGGTTCTTGAGTAGAAATCCTAGATCAATTGGGTTTAAAACCCTATGGGATGGTCTAATTGAAGGATGATTCAATTGTTCAAGTGATAGAGAAATCAGGGATTTAATTGATATTGGTTCATCAATTGGAATCATGAATCGTGCAAGTGTTGAAAGGACTTTTTGGTCCATTCAGTTTTGAGATGGTTTGGACCAAACGGTCTGAAGACCATTTGAGCCCAAATGGTCTCAAGACTATTTGGGACCAAACGGTCTCAAACCGTTTGGAGACCCAAAGTGCAAACGGTTTCAACACATGTTTTGTCTAATCGGTTTCAAGAACAATTTGCTCAAATGATTTTCTATCAATTGAATTATGAGAACCAAGATTGTTTAGGGCTTATGAAATCAGATCTTTTGAAGATCAAAATGGTTGATCCATTTGGATATCTCATTTAATTGAAGGTCCAATAGGATCAATCCAATTGGATACCTAATGCAATTAAAGATTCAATGGGTTAATCCAATTGATCACTTAATGTGATTGAAGGTTCAGTTGGTCAATCCATTTGAATACCTTATATAATTGAAGGTTCAATTGATTAAACCATATGGAGACATGATGTACTTAGATGAATGATACCCTTAATGGGATTAATCATTAGTTTATAATGATGTAATAGTTCAATACATCATGTTAACCCTATATGCATGTATTTGAATGAAGAATAGGCTTAATGTAATCAAGAATTGAGTAGTGAACATCCTGAGTAGGATGAGAGAGAAAGATGTATACATGAATGCTAATCATGTAGAAATTAAGCCTATACATTCAAAGTGATGTGATATACAATTAGGGCATGATCCTTGATAAAGAGATCATAAAACCCTAATTGAGTTGATTTATGAACTCAAACCCTAATTTAGGGCAAGTTTGAGTAAAACCCTAAACTAGGAGGAGGATGTGATATGAATTTAGGGTGATGACATGAGTAACCCTAATTCAGGGTATTTTGATGATAAACCCTAATTAGGATGAATAGTAAACCCTAATTGTGGGTTATTGAATTTAAACCCTAATCTAGGGTGATGTAATGTGAACAGTAAACCCTAATTCTAAAATAGGGTAAAGATATGTGAAACCCTAATTTTGGGTTATACCATATAATATGAAACTCTAATCTTGGACAATGAAATGATAAGTCATTGGTCCTGATTGAACATAGGGAATGAGTAACCCTGATTGATAAGAAATGGGAAACCCTAACCCTAGTAAGGGAATAGTGGTGTTACCCATGAATAATGATGTTATATATTGTTTTGCATGGTGCATATATGAAATTGATGTATTATCATATGTACTAACCATGCATGTATGATGTGACAATGAACATAGCCAGGTATGAGCTATGCCATTTTATGTATTGAAATTGTTTATTGGGCCTTATGTGCCATGCTATACCTTATTGCCTAGTATGAGGTAATAAGAGAAGTAATGGGCCTTAAGTGCCATGAGAGATGCTTATGTAACAAGCATCATATTTACCTTGGTCAGATTACCTGAAGGTGATAGCTACATGAAAAAGTGGTAATAATGCTCAATGATGAGATAAGGGTTTGAATACCCAGAACCATATGATTATGGCATTGAGTTTGCAAAGGAATGATAATTTCTAGTATTGAAATGAGGGACTGAGATCCTAATGTCTTATAAAGACTGAGAAGTGATTAATGGGAATAGTACATGTTTTCTTTGTAGCATTTGTCTTATTAAGTTATGTTTGGAAACTTAGCTGATGCTAAAAGAATATGATAATGTACTTAATTAATCAAGTAATACCATATAATGTAGTTGCCCTGACCACAGATCCATCAGCGTCAGAATTAGCTGAATGGTGAAACGAGTTTTACTTGGAACACATATTTTTGAATATGTGGGGGTAATTGGGCAAATATATCCTTATGCCCATAGGAATGGCTACGGGCTATGTCCTATGTACGGGATTGGTTTTGGACCATACCCCAATAAGAGTATGGCTAAGGGCCATGACTCCTCAATATAATAACCAGGCATTGGCTACAGGCCATAACCCTGAAGAGAGTATATGCTACATGCTATAACTCTATAGCGAGGATGCCAATATACCCTGGCAAGCTAATTGCAGTCTAACACGTAATGTCTTTGCCAAAGTAGTCTCGTACTGATCGAGACAGATGAGGTCATGGAATCTGGCTCTCCCATTGGCCTTGTGTGGTACCGATGCTTTACGTAATCGTTGTCGGTTGGAGTATGAGCGGTATATCTCATCTCCTTAGGGTATAAGCTTAAATATGTTTGTAAAATATAATCAGCTGCGTAGCGTATTTGCATAAGATATTGAAATACGAGAACCACTGATTGATATTATACTGTTAGTATACTCTTGATACATAAATGTTAATTATGTTCCTTTAATACAGATTGAATATGAGACATGCTGCTTAATCAGTTTTTAACTGAAATACTTGCATAAGAATGTTGCTCTAATCTGCTTAGATGTTGATTCATCTGCTATTGATTTATAGTATCCCGCTACACAGTTTATTTCTTTTAAACTACAATGACAATGTTTTGGCAGAGAGTTATATCTCCCGCTGGGACAATTTTTATAATTGTCTCACCCCTGTGGGATCCAATGTTTTTAGGTAGACGCAGACATCAAGGCAGAAACTCTTCTGTAGGCAAAGTGCAGCAGCAGCAGTCACAGGGACAGCAGTGATCCAACAGGTGGAGACATTGGCTGTCTAGTTTTGTGTAGATAGTCCTATCGTCGTCTCAGTACTCTCGGGTCCTAGGAGTTAGTGTTTTGATACTTTGATCTGAGATTTTGTGCAATGAGGCATGATATGTATATATATGAACTAGGATGTAATGTTTTACTTTGGTTCTAAATGAAAGAGTTTTCCTATGAATGGATCTCTTGATAAATGGTTTTAATTTTTAGTGATTTTTAGTAATTCCACTGCTAATGATCACTTCTGCATCGATTTAATTTAGTTAATAACGTTTTGTCACCACAATTTAGTGGTATCAGAGCTCTAGGTTCATTGAGTCTACAGAGACATAGGATTAAGATAGTTGAGTCTGTTCTAGTGTCTTCCAGTTTATCTGATAGTGTCTTCTGCTCATATAGGAGAAGAAGAACTAAAGATGTCTGGATCACACGATAAACACGCTGCTGAGAGTAGTGTAGCTGCACCGGGAAGAGGTGCAAGAGATCAGGACAGGGAGGAACCTGTACCTGAACAACCCCAGTTCAACCCAGCTGATATGGGGAACCCAGCCTTCCAGGCTATGTTTGGGCAGTTCATGGCAGCTACGACCCACATGACGGATAGAATGCTAGTACCTGCAGCTAGGGCACCACCCCATGATGAAAGACATGGTGCCGGCAAGACTTTTGAAAGGATGAAGAGGGTAGGAGCCTTAGAGTATGCTGGTACAGCCGATCCAGCAGATGCTGACCTATGGTTGACTGAATTGGAGAAAGCCTTCAGAATCCTCATGATACCTGATGATGAGAGGGTCAGACATGTTGTATATCTCCTCAAAGGGAGTGCTGGCCACTGGTGGACCATTGAGGAAGGTAAAAGACCTGGAGTTGTGATTGGATGGGATGAATTTAGGCGTGAATTTGTCACTAGATACTTTCCCAAGATGTATCTAGATGAGAAGATCTCTCAGTTTGAGAGAATTAAGCAAGGACCAATGAACATTAGTGAGTATGAGGCTAGGTTCATGGAGTTGTTGCGGTTCTGTCCGCACATGGCATCTAATGATGTGGAGAGAATTCGGCAGTTCGAGAAGGGGCTGAACGTTGAATTAACCACTCTGGTGTCTACTTTAGAGAACTGGGAGAGGTTTGCTACCTTCATGGAGTCCGTAAGGTGGATAGAAAGGTCTGTGTTCGAAAAGTGACAGACCAGTAGTAAGAAAGTGTATCCTCAGTTTCATGGACAAAGGTCCGAAGGCTTCATGAAGCCTAGGTTTTCTGCACCGGCAGCACCACAGAGGTTCAATACGCAGACACAGTGGGTGTCAAGTAGGGGTAGAGGACGTAGTTTTCCTCCAAGTAGAGCCCCTAGTGTGGCATCAACATCAGTAACTGGACCCCCTAGACCACATCAAGAGAATAGAACTTGTCATCGATGTGGACTAGTAGGTCATATGGCAAGGGATTGCCCAACAGGGAATGGTGTGGTGATTCAACCCCCAAGACAAAGTCAGCAAGGTTCTCAGAGAAAGCAGTTTTCTAGTGGTACCTGAGGATGTGGACAAGCATCCTAAGAAGGATCTTCTGCATCCAATAATAGAGCACAGGGCCAACAGCAGGCAACGACGAGATTCTATGCTATGAATCATCCCGAGGCAGTGGTTAATCCACGAGTTGTGACAGGTCAGATGAAACTATTTTATTCTGATATGTCTTTATCCTGCTTCGTATCTGTGTTAATAGATCTGGGTGCTACACACTCTTTTATCACTCGAGAAATGATTGATGACTGAAATATGATTGTTAGTCAGAGAATAGATAGTTTACTGTTAGAGACCCCTTTGATGGGATCTGCAGTATTGTGGGAAGTGTGTTCTCCCTGCAATCTTGCCTTTTATGATCACCGCATTCAAGTGAATCTTATACCACTTGAGATGCAGGGTTTTGATATAATCCTTAGAATGGACACCTTAGAAAAGTATAAGGTTGTCTTGGATTGTAGTTCCAAGCAAGTTGTGTTCACAGATGGTGGTGACATATGGATCTTTCAGGGAGATAGAAAGATTCTTCCCACATGTTTTGTGTCAGCTATGGTAGCTGAGAGGCTAATGAGACAAGGATGCCTTGCATTCTTAGCTCATGTGGTAGATACCACAATGGAAAGCCCTCATCCTTCTGAAGTTCCTGTAGTCAGGGAATTTGAAGATGTATTTCCTGAAGAACTTCCGAGTGTTCCTCTGCCTCGAGAGATAGATTTTGAGATTAATCTAATTCCGGGCACGCAACCAATAGCACAGACACCGCATAGGATGGCACCTGTTGAAATGGCAGATCTCAAGAAACAACTGTAAGAGTTGCTTGAGAAGGGTTTTATCCGACCGAGCACTTCACCCTGGGGTGCTCCAGTCCTTTTTGTTAAGAAAAAGGATGGGTCGATGCGGTTATGCATTGACTACAAACAGTTAAACAAAGTCACCATAAAGAACAAGTATCCTTTACCAAGGATTGATGACTTGTTTGACCAGTTACGTGGTGTGAT
This sequence comes from Alisma plantago-aquatica, assembly GCA_963693085.1. Lineage (NCBI taxonomy): Eukaryota > Viridiplantae > Streptophyta > Magnoliopsida > Alismatales > Alismataceae > Alisma > Alisma plantago-aquatica. The sequence goes on from OY856412.1 coordinate 1,330,669,195, forward strand.
TATCTTTTCTAAGATAGATTTAAGGTCGGGATACCATCAGTTACGTATCAAGGAGGGTGACATACCTAAGTCTTCCTTTAGGACAAGTTATGGTCACTATGGGTTCACAGTTATGTCATTTGGACTAACTAATGCATCGGCTGCATTTATGGAACTCATGAATAGAATCTTTCAACCTTTTCTGGATCAATATGTTGTCGTCTTTATAGATGACATCCTGATATACAGTAGAGATGCTCAACAGCATGAGCAGCACCTCCGTCAGGCTTTGACCTTGCTAAGGGAGAATAAGTTATATGCTAAGTTTAGTAGTTGTGAGTTCTGGTTACCAGAGGTTTCCTTTCTTGGACACGTGATATCTGCCTTAGGTATTCATGTTGATCCTAAAAAGGTAGAATATGTCCTGCTATGGGAACAGTCGAAGACACTGACAGAGATAAGAAGTTTCCTAGGACTGGCTGGCTATTACAGAAGGTTCATTAAGAACTTCAGTTCAATAGCCTTACCCCTGACCAAGTTGACAAGGAAAGATATTCCTTTTGTTTGGAATGACAAGTGTCAACAATCTTTCCAGTTGCTAAAGGAAAGGTTAACATGTGCACCTGTGATGGTGCTACCTGAGCAAGGAAAGGGGTATATAGTCTTTTGTGATGCATCTAAGAATGGCTTAGGATGTGTGTTGATGCATGATAAGCAAGTGATTTCTTTTGCCTCTCGACAGCTTAAGAAACACGAGGAGAATTATCCGACACACGATCTAGAGCTAGCTGCTGTGGTTCATGCCTTGAAGATCTGGAGACATTATCTCTATGGAGAAACATTCTAGATTTTTACAGACCATAAAAACCTAAAGTATATCATTTCTCAGCATGGGCTAAATATGAGGCAACGCCGCTGGATGGAGTTAATTAAAGACTACGATTGTACAATTGATTATCATCCAGGGAAGGCCAATGTGGTTGCTGATGCACTAAGTAGAAAATCAGCAACACCAACCCCAAATAAAACACAGCTAAACTCTTTAGTATGCTCTAAGAGAGATATGTTTATCTCCTTGAGGCAAGACAATGTACAACTTAAAGTGTCATTGTTAGCTGGGTTGTTAGCCGAAATGCATATAAAACCAACTCTGAGATAGCAGATTAAAGAAGCACAGCAAACTGATTCTATGATTCAGCAGATCAGGTCAAAATATGGTAGTGAGAAGCGGGATGGCTTCCATGATTCTGATGATCAGGTAGTCTGTTACCATGATAGGATGGTAGTACCTGATGTTGACAACTTAAGAAAGTTAATCCTGGAGGAAGCTCATTCTTTAATGTATGCTATGCATCCAGGGAGCACCAAGATATATCATAAATTAAAAGATATGTATTGGTGGCCTGGTTTGAAGAAGGATGTTGCTGAGTTTGTTATGCGGTGTCCGGTGTGTCAGTAGGTTAAAGCTGAACATCAAAAGCCCGTAGGAACAATGCAACCCCTGCCTATACCATAGTAGAAATGGGATCATGTAAATATGGACTTTGTGGTTGGTTTGCCTAGAACAGCCAAAAGTCATGATTCCATTTGGGTGATAGTTGATAGGTTGACAAAGACATCACATTTCTTACCTGTCAAAACAACCTACACAGCTGAGAAGCTTGCACAAATCTACATAGATGAGATAGTGTGTTTGCATGGGGTACCAATTACAATAGTTTCTGATAGAGGTCCTCAATTTACAAGTCGTTTTTGGGAACAACTTCATAAAGCTTTGGGCACTCAGCTGAGGTTTAGTACAGCTTTTCATCCTCAGACAGATGGATAGTCTGAGAGGACAATACAAACCTTGGAGGACTTGCTTAGGGCACGTGTCCTTCAGTTTGTGGGGAGTTGGGATCTACATCTGATCTTGATAGAGTTTGCTTATAATAACAGCTATAAGCACAGTATTGACATGGCACCATATGAAGCTTTGTATGGTAGACGTTGTAGATCTCCCCTATGTTGGTATGAAACTAGTGAATATCAACTTTTGGGTCCTGAGCTGGTTCAACAAACAACTGAGAAGATAAAGATCATACATCAACAATTGAAAACAGCCCAGGATAGACAGAAATCCTATGCTGATAAGCGTCGTAGACCCTTAGAATTCCAAGTCAGAGACATGCTGTACCTCAAGGTTTCACCTTGGAAAGGTATCCTAAGATTTGGAAAGAAAGGAAAGTTAGCTCCGAGATTTATGGGGCCTTATCCGATCATTGAGAGGATGGGAAAGGTTGCCTATAAGCTGGAGTTACCACCTGAGTTGCATAGATTGCACCTAGTGTTTCATATTTCTATGTTGAGGAAATGTCATCCTGACACAGAGTTAGTTCTACAACCTGTGGAGGTAGAACTAAATGATGACATATCTTATGCTGAAGGACCTGTGTTGATTCTTGATAGAAGAATCAAGAAGTTGAAAAAGAAAGCCATTAGTCTTGTAAAAGTCCTCTGGAATCACCTTGGCGTTGAAGAAGCTACGTGGGAACTATAGGATGAGATGAGAAGGAAATATCCTACTCTTTTCTCTTAATGTGTTGTTGATGATTTTGGGGACTAAATCATTGTAAGGGGTGGATAAACTTGTAACATCCCTGACCTGGGTTATGAAGTAACCCTAGGTGTTTTGCATAATGAGAAGTAATTATATGCATGCTCTTATCTTTTGAAAAGTATTTAGGGCTCAAGAGGAATTTATATTATAATTTTAGTCCTTTTTGAATATTGTTGACATCAATATTTTTCCTATTTTGGACTAAAGTGCAAATTACCCAAGTTGAGGGGTCTATTTGCAAATTGTGCATGATAATATGTTCCTCATGTGTTAAGGCATCATGAGAATGAAGATGATGCAGAGTTATGGCTTGTGGTGACCTGAGTACCAAGAAAGAGCGGATAAAGCAATGTTTGTGCATTATAACCTAGTTATGGTGTAATGTGCAATTTACCCAAAACCTAGGGTTCAATATGCAAATTATCACTTCAATAAGTTTCCTAATATTTCTTGGCATCATTTAGATCAAATAAAATGAGAGGGGCGCCTTATTTGTATTTCTTTGGAGGAGAGAGAATCTTGATATTAAAATAATCAAGATTTAAGCATAATTGGAACTTTATTTCAATTTAATGTAAAAATAAATAAAATAATTGAAGGGCCTTCAACTAAAAACGAGATGGCTGAATTTTCTCAAGTGTGAACACTCTTGTTCCTTTTCTAGGCCACGAAATATCTCAAGGAGGTGAAAACTCCACTCACCTTTTTATAAGAAAAAGAAATATCCACTAACTTATGCATATTAATATAAAAAGGGTTAAGGTACTTAATTTGTTTTTCTTTAAAACATGGATAATTGAGAGGAAAAAGAGGCAAGGATGATATCCTAGTTCCTAAGGAAGGAGAGGAGGCAAGTGGCAAAGAATTGGAGGGGATAATTCCTACTTTCTCTCTCCTAATTGAATTTTTAATAAAAATTGCATAAAAGCTCATTTATCCATAGAATGAAAAGGGAATTTCGAACCAATTCTTCTTTTTGCTTGCAAAACCGACCAAGAGAGCTAAGAACATCAGGGAGCACGTTACCAACCTGTTGGTAAGCCTTTGACCTTCGTTCTTCATGATTTCATGGTGAAAATCATAAAACAATATATGATTCCTTCATTTCTTCACTTCATCTTCAACCCTAGCCGATCCTTTCACTCCAAAAGCTTGAGAAACGACCTTGGGATGTTTCTAGAGCTTCAATCACCATTGGAGTCGTGAATCATGGAGCTTGGGATCAGATTTGAAGGCGGGTTTTATAACTTGAACCCTTCTACATTGTTATTCAACTATCAATCTTGCAATTTCGTTGATTTCTTCATCTTTTTGGTTAATTGCTTGTTGTAATTGGTAAATCCATGAAATCAGATGCATTAGGAGTTGTAGGGACGCAGTTAGATGATTATGACATCATCTTGGACACTTTTCCCAAAGAAATCTTGTTCCAAACGGTTTCAACATGTTTGCCCATTCGGTTTCACCAAACCGTTTGAGAGCAAACAGTTTGAGACCGTTTGAGAGCAAATGGTTTCAAAACCATTTAAAAGAGTTGAACAAGGGTTTACCGTTTGATAATCCTGTTCCTAATTATGTGTGTTGATAACCCACCAAATTTTATGGATTAATTCCAAAGGAATCATGAGTTGAAGGCTAATCAATTAGGCAAACCCTAATTGGATTAAGTGCTGATTTTCAACTTGATTGATTTGACTTTTTTAGTTAATTAGCCCAAACAGTTTCAAAACCGTTTGGGGATCACCAAAACAGTCTAAAGACCGTTTGGGGATCACCCAAGACCGTTTGGAGGTCTAGGGTTAAGCATGGTTGACCAATTGAAGATCTAAAGGTACCAAATCACTTTGCAATTAAGTGCTGATTTGATGATCAACTCAATAGCTCAAACCCTAATGATTTTTCACTAGACTCCAAGGGTTTGATGAACCAAACGGTCTCAAGACTGTTTGGTGGTCACCCAAGACCGTTTGGAGGTCTAGGGTTGAGTATGGTTAGGTTTTTGAAGGTCTAAAGGTACCAAGTTGATTTGCAATCAAATGCTGATTTGGTGATCAATGCATTGATCCAAACCCTAATTGGATGACTTGGATTTGAGTGAGAAGATGGGAAAACGGTCTCAAGACCATTTGGAGGTCATCCAAACGACCTCAAGACCGTTTGGGGTCAGTTCATATCAAAAACTTGATGATAATTCACTAGTTGCAATTGAATCAGTTCCACAATGTTGAACATTGATGGCTACTCGATTTCAAAACCCTGATTGAAGGTTCTTGAGTAGAAATCCTAGATCAATTGGGTTTAAAACCCTATGGGATGGTCTAATTGAAGGATGATTCAATTTTTCAAGTGATAGAGAAATCAGGGATTTAATTGATATTGGTTCATCAATTGGAATCATGAATCGTGCAAGTGTTGAAAGGACTTTTTGGTCCATTCAGTTTTGAGATGGTTTGGACCAAACGGTCTGAAGACCGTTTGAGCCCAAATGGTCTCAAGACTATTTGGGACCAAACGGTCTCAAGACTATTTGGGACCAAACGGTCTCAAACCGTTTGGAGACCCAAAGTGCAAACGGTTTCAACACATGTTTTGTCTAATCGGTTTCAAGAACAATTTGCTCAAATGATTTTCTATCAATTGAATTATGAGAACCAAGATTGTTTAGGGCTTATGAAATCAGATCTTTTGAAGATCAAAATGGTTGATCCATTTGGATATCTCATTTAATTGAAGGTCCAATAGGATCAATCCAATTGGATACCTAATGCAATTAAAGATTCAATGGGTTAATCCAATTGATCACTTAATGTGATAGAAGGTTCAGTTGGTCAATCCATTTGAATACCTTATATAATTGAAGGTTCAATTGATTAAACCATATGGAGACATGATGTAATTAGATGAATGATACCCTTAATGGTATTAATCATTAGTTTATAATGATGTAATAGTTCAATACATCATGTTAACCCTATATGCATGTATTTGAATGAAGAATAGGCTTAATGTAATTAAGAATTGAGTAGTGAACATCCTGAGTAGGATGAGAGAGAAAGATGTATACATGAATGATAATCATGTAGCGATTAAGCCTATACATTCAAAGTGATGTGATATACAATTAGGGCATGATCCTTTATAAAGAGATCATAAAACCCTAATTGAGTTGATTTATGAACTCAAACCCTAATTTAGGGCAAGTTTGAGTAAACCCTAAACTAGGAGGATGATGTGATATGAATTTAGGGTGATGACACGAGTAACCCTAATTTAGGGTATTTTGATGATAAACCCTAATTAGGATGAATAGTAAACCCTAATTGTGGGTTATTGAATTTAAACCCTAACCTAGGGTGATGTAATGTGAACAGTAAACCCTAATTCTAAAATAGGGTGAAGATATGTGAAACCCTAATTTTGGGTTATACCATATAATATGAAATTCTAATCTTGGACAATGAAATGATAAGTCATTGGTCATGATTGAACATAGGGAATGAGTAACCCTGATTGATAAGAAATGGGAAACCCTAACCCTGGTAAGGGAATAGTGGTGTTACCCATGAATAATGATGTTATATATTGTTTTGCATGGTGTTGATATGAAATTGATGTATTATCATCTGTACTAACCATGCAGGTATGATGTGACAATGAACATAGCCAAGTATGAGCTATGACATTTTATGTATTGAAATTGTTTATTGGGCTTTATGTGCCATGCTATACCTTATTGCCTAGTATGAGGTAATAAGAGAAGTAATGAGCCTTAAGTGCCATGAGAGATGCTTATGTAACAATCATCATATTTACCTTGGTCAGATGACCTGGAGTTGACAGTTACCTGAAAAAGTGGTAATAATGCTCAATGATGAGCTAAGGGTTTGCATACCCAGAACCATATAATTATGGCATTGAGTTTGCAAAGGAATGACAATTTCCAGTATTGAAATGAGGGACTAAGATCCCAATGTCTTATAAAGACTGAGAAGTGATTAATGGGAATAGTACATGTTTTCTTTGTAGCATTTGTCTTATTAAGTTATGTTTGGAAACTTGGCTGATGCTAAAAGAATATGATAATGTACTTAATTAATCAAGTAATACCATATAATGTAGTTGCCCTGACCACATATCCATCAACGTCAGAATTAGCTGAATGGTGAAACAAGTTTTACTCGGAACACATATTTTTTAATACATGGGGGTAATTGGGCAAATATATCCTTATGCCCCATAGGAATGGCTACGGGCTATGTCCTATGTACAAGATTGGTTTTGGACCATACCCCAATAAGAGTATGGCTAAGGGCCATGACTCGTCAATATAATAACCAGGAATTGGCTACGGGCCATAACCCTAAAGAGAGTATATGCTACGGGCTACAACTCTATAGCGAGGATGCCAATATACCCTGGCAAGCTAATTGCAGTCTGACACATGATGTCTCTGCCAAAGTAGTCTCGTACTGATCGAGACAGATGAGGTCATGGAATTCGGCTCTCCCATTGACCTTGTGTGGTATCGATGCTTTATGTAATCGTGGTCGGTTGGAGTATGAGTGGTATATCTCATCTCCTCAGGGTATAAGCTTAAATCTCTTTGTAAAATATAATCAGCCGCGTAGCGTATTTGCATAAGATATTGAAATACGAGAACCACTTATTGATATTATACTGTTAGTATACTCTTGATACATAAATGTTAATTATGTTCCTTTAATTCAGATTGAATATGAGACATGCTGCTTAATTAGTTCTTAACTGAAATACTTGCATAAGAATGTTTCTCTAATTTTCTTAGATGTTGATTCTTCTGCTATTGATTTATATTATCCCACTACACAGTTTATTTCTTTTACACTGCAATGACAATGTTTTGGCGGAGAGTTATATCTCCCGCTGGGACAATTTTTATAATTGTCTCACCCCCGTGGGATCCAATGTTTTTAAGTAGACGCAGACATCAAGACAGAAACTCTTCTGCAGGTGAAGTGCAGCAGCAGCAGTCACATGGACAGCAGTGATCCAATAGGTGGAGACATTGGCTGTCTAGTTTTGTGTAGATATTCCTATCTTCGTCTCTGTACTCTCGGGTCCTAGTAGTTAGTGTTTTGATACTTTGATATGAGATTTTGTGCAATGAGGCATGATATGTCAATAATCATTCGTCCTATTCATTTATCAGATCTACATTGGTGGGTAATTGGACATACTTTCTACTCATCCATCAAGACATACTTAAGACCTTCTAGAAGTAGCTTCATCTCAACTTCCTTAGGAGCTTTGACTTTATCTTCAACCATTGAGATGGATTTCAATTCCTCAAATTCAACCCTAGGTTGATCTTCGGCAGTATCAAAATGAAAGAGGAGATAATCAACCTTCACATAATCCATTCCATATGCTCTTAGATATGTGAGTGTTGTTATTAGTGGACCCCATAAGAAAATAGGTGTTTTCTATGTGTTGTGCTAGTTTTTCTATAAAGTCTAGAAAGTTAACTTTTACTTGAATATTGGGTCCTTTCAAACTTTGAAGAACCTTAAAACCCAAGGAATCCTACCCCAAATGGAAAGTGTAACACCCCTCCAAGCACATATGTCAATGGAAGCAAACCCCATGTTGTCCACAACAAGGGTCACTCGACTTGGAAGAGCATCACGAAACATGATATACATAGAAACTAGATAAATTAAACACCATGCATCGATTCGAAATATAGATTCATACATTGTTCTTGACAAGAAATTCATAAACCGTCTCATCTTGATTTCAAACCTAATACATGTAGGCTAAGAAAATCTAAAACATGAAATAAAATTGGAATAGATAATCTATTGAGTAGTAGATGACACCCCACCAAGCTAAAGTCTCCTTGATGTCAACTACGTTGAAAGGATCACTTTAGTTCTCTTTAGCTCCTTGATCTGGGGACATCTCGTCCCATATCCATGTGAAACAAAGCAACAACGTAAGAAAGTGGCACTATGCATTTTATAAGAACTGAAAAATAAGCATGTATACTTGAACTGAAATACACATGACATGGACTAACATTAAGAATTATCATTACACTTTAGCTTTCATTACATCAATGAATTAAGAAATGTTACTATATGTAGGGAAATATGGTACAAAGCAAGCAACAAAACATTAAAATTGTATTACCATATTCCCCATAAATAGTAGATCGCGTCAATAACTATAATGCACGAAGGATGGTTTATGGGATATAACTGGTCCTACAACAAGTCCAGTGACAATCCTCGTCGTTGTTGATGTGCAACTCTAAATTCTAGTTGCATTGAGACTCGTCTGACTGCTGCACCTTCTGGTTTGCACCACAGACTATAGCCATGAACGTTGTCTTCTTCAGCAACTCCTCTTGTCACGGACTGCTAGTTGACATTGTCCTCCAAGTGAAAAACAACGACCTCCTACCTCTATGGTAGTCCACACAGACTGCCTAGAACTCCTGTCATCCTATGACTGGACAAGAAGGAGTTTTCCCTCCCGCTGGCATACTAGACACCATCTTTCTCTCGCAGAACGACAACTACCAGTTGTTCTATCCCTTCTCTATCCCTCCCTAGTTGGGTAGGACTTGCCTGGGCTCTCGTGGTTACCGCAACCAGAGAGGACAACAGTTGTCATAGGAATTGATTCTCAGTTGTTTATGTTGTAGTTGTACTTTGGGAAGCCCCCAGTACCCCTCTATATATAGGTGGGGTTAGGGTCAGTGTTCTCAATCCCCAACAAATGCAGGACTAAAGCGGGAGTGAAAAGGACAAGTAGATCTTGAATTTTTGCAACTTTTGCAAAAGTTTCACAACATGCGTGCAACGAAATGACCGTCTTGCAAAATGAGACAATCATCTCGCATGTGAGACGGTTGTTTCACTAAGCGAAATAGTCATCTGGGATACAAGATGGTTGTCTCGCTAAGCGAGATGGTCATTTCACACTTTTCCAGTTAGATTTGAATTGGCAAATCGTTTCCTAATTAATGTCATACATTAATTTACTTGCACCCCAGGTATGTGCAATTGAAATGAGTTTGAAAAAACTCCAGAACTTTCGTTTGTCCCAATCTGGCCATCTCAAACAAGCGAGACACCTATCTCACTCTCCCAAGCGGTCGTCTGGTGAGTTCGAGTCGAGTCAATCAGTTCAACAGCTTGAATCGGTCGGTTCAAAGGGTATAACTACACCAATTCAATTTCTGATTCGCATGACAACCCATACGGCCATCTCAACACTTGAGACACCCGCCTGGCTGCCTAAACACCCATCTCACCTAATGAGATGGTCGTTTGGTAGTTCAGTCAGCCAATCCATCAATATGTTGTGTGAATTTAGTACCTAAACACTTCAGTGCTTAATTCAATTATCATTCAAGATCAAACTCCACATCTAGATGAGTTATTATGTGTGTGACCTTATAGGTCCCATATCATGTTGACAGTGAATGTCCATAATAGCTTATGACATCACAAGAAAAGAGTGGTGCCTAGCCACACATCATTGCTACCCAAGTAAATGGAGAAGTTGGGGAACAACTTCAACCTACAATCTATGTATGGTGTTGCAGTGTTTGTATAGTTCCTTTGTCACTGATGTCCAGATTGAACTAGAGGCATGGAGCAGTCACCCTCATTATACAATTTCTCATATGAGATGATACCACCTTTGTATATGCTTTGAGTGTTGATGTGATCTAGGTTCCTTAGCTTGCGCAATAGCTCCATTGTTGTCTCAATATAGCTCAATTGTGTTGTTGATGCTTGGAACAAACCCAAGTTCAAAGATGAATTTTTTGATCCATACAACCTCCTTTGCTGGACTTGATGCATCAATATACTCAACCTCTATTATAGAATCGACAACTGTTTCATGCTTGGAACTCTTCCAGCTCAAAACTCCATTGTTGAGGAAAAACATGAATCCTAATTGTAATTTTTGATCATCTCGATCAGTTTGGAACCTTGCATCGGTGTAAACTTTTACAACCAACTCTTCCTTTCTGTCATAAACCAAGAACTGATCCTTAGTCCTTCTCAAGTACTTGAGGATGTTCTTCACAGTTATCCAGTGAGCATCACCTAGATTTGACTAATATTTGTTCTTCATGCTCATGGCATACGAGATGTCTGGATGGGTGCAAAACATTGCATGCATGATTGATCCAATTGCTGAGGCATATGGAATATCACTCATGCGTTCCCTTTCTTCATAAGAACTGGGACATTGAGCTCTAAATATGAGGACACCATGGCACACAGGCAAGTTTCCTCTCTTTGAGTTCTCCATGCTGAACCGCTTCAGCACTTTGTCAATGTATGTGCTCTGGCTTAGTCCAAGAAGTCTTCTGGATCTATCTCTATAGATCTTTATCCCTAAGATGTAGGATGCTTCTTCCAAGTCTGTCATAGAGAATGTATTTCCATGCCATGCCTTTACCTTTTGTAAAGTAGGGATGTCATTCTCCATTAATAGTATGTCATCTACATACAATATGATGAATGTCACTATGTTCCCACTAACCTTCTTATACACACAAGGTTCATCTTCATTTTGAGAAAAGCCAAACCCTTTGACTATTTCATCAAAACGAAGATTCCAACTCTGAGATGCTTACTTCAATCCATAGATTGACCTTTGTAGCTTGCAGATTCTATTGGCAAACTTTAGATCTATAAACCCCTCAGGTCGTATCATATACACATCCTCCACAATATTCCCGTTAACGAATGTGGTTTTAGAATCCATTTGCCAAATCTCATACTCATGATAAGATGTAATAGCAAGCATGACCCCGATGGATTTAACTATGGCAACTGGAGAAAAGGTTTCATCATAGTCAACACCTTGAACTTGTCTAAAACCCTTTGCAACCAATCTGCCCTTATAGGTTTGGACCTTTTCATCTATGTCAGCCTTCTTCTTAAAGACCCACTTGCACTCTATGGGTTGTACCCCTTCAGGTGGACCACCAAAGTCCATACTTTATTGGTATACATGGATTACATCTCAGATCTCATGGCCTCAAGCCATTTCTCAGACTCTGGTCCCTTAATAGCATCTTTATAGGTAATTGTCTCATCATCTATGGCCAATTCACTACCTTCTTAAGTCACAATATATCCATATCTTTTAGGTTCAAGGTGTGTCCTATTAGATCTTCAAGGTTCCTATGCTACTTAAGGAATTTGAGATTCCACAACATCTTGTGAACCTCTTTGTTCCTCCAGTTCATCTATTGGTTCAATGTTTCCTTGTTGGTCTTGAACCTCTTTGAATTCCACTTTTCTCTCACTGATTCCTTTGGAAATGAAGTCCATCTCAAGGAATGTAGCATCTGTGACAACAAACACTTTTTTGTCAGATTGGGAATAAAAGTAATATCCACTTATTTCATTAGAATATCCAACAAAATAACATTTATCAGTTCTTAGGCCAAGATTTTTAGGAACTATTTTCTTGACATAAGCTTCACAACCCCAAATCCTCATAAAAGACATATTGGGACACTTCCCATTCCATATCTCATATGGTGACTTTTGAACTAATTTAGATCGTACTTGATTTAGTGTAAACACGACGGTATGTAGAGCATACCCCCAGAAGGTAGTTGGAAGCTCGGCTAAACTCATTATCAATCGCAAGATATCAAGTAATGTGCGATTCATTCTTTCTGATACACCATTATGGTGAGGTGTTCTAGGTGGAGTCCACTGGGATACAATCCCATGGGCTTTAAGAAGGTCTTCAAACTCCTGGTTTAAGTATTCTCCACCTCATTAAGAATGAAGTGCCTTAATACATTTACCAAGTTGGTTCTGTACTTCATTCATAAACTCCTTGAACTTTTTAAGAGCTTTTGACTTATGTTTTATTAAATAAACATAGCCATACCTACTGAAGTCATCAGTGAAGGTAATGAAGTACTTGAACCCACCTCTAGCATCTTTTTTAAAAGGTCCACATACATCAGTATGTATGAGTCCTAATAGATTATTATCCCTCTCATTGTTACCAGTGAAAGGGGTCTTAGCCATCTTGCCCAACAAACAAGATTCACATGTCTCTAATGATTCAAAATCAAAAGAGTCCAGATAACCATCTTTATGGAGTCTAGATATGTGATTCTCATTTATGTGCCCTAGAAGACAATGCCAAAGGTGTGTTTTGTTTGAGTCATTAAGTTTTTTCCTTTTGATATTCACGTTATATACACTTGTCTCTAGATCTATCAAGTATAGACCATAAGACATTGGGGCACTGCCATAAAAGATCCCATCTTTACTACTAGAACATTTTCCATTCTATACATGAAATTCAAATCCTTTCTTGTCCAAACAAGATACAAATATGATGTTCCTATTGATGGTAGGTACGTAATAGTAGTTCTCTAACTCTCTTACAAGCCCACTTGGTAGAGTTAACTCATAGGTTCCAACTACACTAGAAGCAACTCTTGCACCATTAGCAACACGCAGTTCAACCTCACCTTTTCAGAATCTTCACATTTGAGCAAATGTGTGATCCACATCTGGTATCAAGTACCCATGAAGAAGAAATAGTGAAGTTAATATCAATAATGTATACCCCAGAAGTAGAGATCTCTATCCCTTGCTTCATCTTCCTAGGTTCCCTTATCCTTATCCTTACTTTGAGTGTAGATAATTTGAACCTTAGCTTAGCCACAAAATGCTTTTTGGCTTTGCCTTTGTCCTTGGAATCAACTCAGTTGATCACCATCACGGATTTGTCTATCTTCATTTATGTTTCAACATTTATCAAGACGTCAAGAAACTCTGACAACGGTCCAGCCATGTTGCATAAGCGACAACACTCAATGAATCAGCTACATGATTTAGGCATTGATTGCAAAATCATATATGTGGCCAACTCTTAAGCCAAAGGATATCCTAGTTTCTTAGGACTCTCCATATGCCTAATAATATTAAGCACATGAGGCTCTACTGGATCTCCCTCTGTCACTTTGCACTCAAATAGCACCTTAGAGACATTATACCTTTCATGATGTTTATGCAACTCATAGTTCATACAACCCATCATAAGGTTCTTGATGTTCACAACATCATTGGCATGCTTCAAATAAGCATCCATGTCAGTCTTAGGCAAATTTGGAGTAGAAACTAGCTCTGGTATTTTAGGATCATGTAGATCACTTCTCAAGGTCCTAAACCAGTTATGGAAATAAATCTCATTTAAGTTGTCCGAACATGAAATTTTGTTTGCCATTTTATTCTACAAGAGATAAATTTTGCATTTGTCAAAAACCCTTTTCATTTGATTTGAAATTTTTGACAATATAATTAGGTCTTTAATTATTATCGCTCCCACTATTTTATTCAAATTGATAGCCCTCAATATCAATTCGAATATTACAGTGTACAATATTCTAGTGGGCCAGATCCAAGATGACTCAACTGTGACCCGATCAACACCGCAAGCACAGTCAACCATCAAGGTAGACAACTCATGCCAATTGCATCATATGCAATTCTGGATAAGTGATATGCGCAACCCCTTACAATAATGCATCTGCATGCCTCTGGGCTTAGATGCTCTGAGAATCACCAGCCAAGATTGACCCAAAAGCCGACACAATAATAATGCACCCCATGGAGGCGAAACCTACATCATTACTATCACACTTCCAAAAGATAGACGACACACCCCATGGAGGCAGAACCTATGCTTAGTCGATCAATCTTTTCATGTGTGCTGCTTTTGGAAAGCATCCAAGACTTGATATTTTAATTGGGGGAGTTTTATAAGTATATACATATACTTTATCCAATCACAACATATATATAGTACGTATCATATACATGCTATCTCCCACAATGTAAACATGCAATAAACGAAAATGATGGTTATGGCCAGTCCTTATGTAATCCCTTGATGACACAAGGGATTATGTCATCTAGGTCTACATCACATGTAGAAACTTGTTGTTGATGAAGATATGTGCTTTCCAATATGGGTTGATGTGACAAAGTGAATTTTCATATTATAATGAAGTAATTACTCTTTTTCCCTCATTATACTCACTCATGGTCTGAAATTATTTTTCTTGGCTACTAAATCAATATTGATACTCAAATTTGAAATATGGTGATCGATGTGGATTTTATACACATTATAACATCTCAAATTAGATTCATTCATCACTTTGTCCAAAGAAACAAATTGATCCATCAAACATCATAGTTTGGTTCTCAAACTTTTTCTAAATATTCTTCTCATTTTGTAAACCTATGATCCCAATTTCATCTCATTTGGACATTCCTATAATTTTCTATGAATTCTTGAAGTTTTATGCTAAAAATCCCTTCATTTTGCCTTTTTAATTGGCTTTTCCACGTCAGCTATCCAAGGCAAGGCATCAGGGGTGCGTTTTGGGCCCTTGGATCCACTCCATGTGGATTGCAGCCCTAATCGAGTGGCTGAGAGGTTGTCTCCTACCTCCCGCTGATTGCGGGGAGGAGACAAGTCAGCCTTAATGGCCGATCTCCCGCCTACGACCGCGATTCAAGTTTTGAGTGAGCCAAAATGCTCTTCTCATGAATTCAAACTGAACAGACCCTAGTTTGAAGGGTGTTTGTGCTCTGTTGTGCCTCTAACAAGCCTCCCTTACTCTCCCATCTCACTTCGGCAGCTATGGCCGCCAACCCAACTCTCTTAACCCTAAACCTACCCCCAAATGCTATTAAAACCCCCGCAATGGACTCCCCTCATCACTCCACAGCAGATACCCTTGTTTCTGTGACCTCAAATGACCTTGACACCCCATTTCCTCCCCCGACCACCTGCTGCACCAAGTAGCACCCCGCAGGTGCTTTTTGGGCATCTCGTCCGCTCCTCTCCTCATTCTGGTGTTTGTTGATGCTCCGCGGGGTCATGACGAAACCGAATGGCACCTTTGCGTCCTCCACCAGAGCCTCCTGCTCCCAGACCCCCTTCACATCGGCGAGGTGCATCACCTCGCTTCAGGGCTTGTGAATGGACTCCTGCGCGCAAGGGACAAAAGGCAGCCCCAAACCGCTGGGTTCAAAGGCAAACTCCCCGGTCCAAACAAAGCAGTAGTGAACCAACAAATCAATGAATAAACCGGCCAAATAGAGATTGAACTAGATCTTGGACCAGAGATCCTTGTGGAACGATCTTGGCCATCCAATCTTGGATCCAATGGCCCTCAATTTTCAAAAATAAGGTAAATATCTCCTCTCTATTCATAAATTCATATAAATGTCCATATCTTGTTGTAATCGTAGAAAATGCATCCTAGCTCCAAATAATTTGAATAAATAGTCAATCTTGATTAGAAAAATCCAATGAACTCACTAAAATACTTTTGGAACCAAATTCGTTAAGGATCTTACTGATATCCCTATATTTGAACTCTTTCTTTTTTAGTTTATCAAATGACTCAATAATGATGTTTAATCTTTGGAAACCCTAGATTTAGACTCTGATGATTATCTTATAACCTAGATATAATTTCGTTGAGTCATCTACTCTTGAAAATGAATCATTAGTGATCTTGTTCTGTTTACTTGATTCAATCCTGAATATGACCTTTATGGATAACGAGTAATCCTGATATTGATCTTAATCTTGCAAAACCCTTGATATACTTCTGACCCATCAAATCTGATCTTGAATTCCAATTATGCTAAGTATCATGATGATGATCTAAAAATGTGATGATGACTTGGATAATGTTAATAAAATTAGGGTTAACAAATATGATCCTAGAAAACCTAGGTAAGTCATTCACACTTGAAAATGCTTGACACTTGAAATAAGGTTGGACACATTGAAATATTGGTTGATTATAAATGAATGACCTAACCCTAAGGTTGACATAGGAAAAGTGTAACCCTGATATCAAATACGAAAACATGATTTCCAAATATCATGATCCCGACCCTTGATCCAAACATTGTCATTTAGGATCTAACTCGAAGGGTCTACCTATTACTTGTTGATCTATACTCAAAATCTTCGGTGAACGGTACACTATTATATAACTCCTTCTTGATTGTATTGAAGATACTTTTATGTATCTCTTGACTATATACTTGGCTACTTACCTGGATGAGTTATTGTTCCCTGTGATTAGTCTTATGTATATCTTATATTATATTTTAAGATGAACTGGAAAACATAAATTGCATGCCCATTATGACTACCTGTATATTGATAATGATGTTGATGTTGATAATGTTGATATTGGGTGCAAGTGACCCCCCTCATTGAGCGTTGGGACTTGTACATTGGCCTTCTACCTCATATGGAGAGAAGGAGCCCAATGATTTCCCCTATCACGTTAGGGCAATAAAGTCACACAAAAATATATAAGCATGTTTCTCGAATTACAACATAATGGGAACTCATAATAAAAATCGAATCATTTGTAAAACTTGTCGAATAACTTTTGGTTCTTGCAAATTGCTTATTATAGTTTCGAAATATAAGTCCTACCAAGTACACTTATTTTCTTACAAACTATTTTACTTGATTTTGATAGTGTACCATGCAATTGCATGATTGTGTCTCGATTTTCTTG
Organism: Alisma plantago-aquatica; assembly: GCA_963693085.1. Lineage (NCBI taxonomy): Eukaryota > Viridiplantae > Streptophyta > Magnoliopsida > Alismatales > Alismataceae > Alisma > Alisma plantago-aquatica. Next base: position 1,330,686,381 of record OY856412.1, read on the forward strand.
ATTTTAGGCAATACAAATGGAATACTGAATAAGATCACTTCTGAACTCTACATACTCTGATGACAAGGATATATTGGAAAAATCTCCATATTGGGTTAGTTTGTTCTTTATATATCCAGTTTTTGAGTTATTATTTCTTATTGTATATACAGTGTGATAGATCCTATCAGGCCACTCAGGGATGGGCACTTCAATCCCTTTACCACTGTCTAGGCAGTGAGATCTGGATTGGAGTAAGAACGGTTCCGTGACAGTTGATCGGTTCAACCCTTAAACCAATCGGATCGGTCGTTAGGTCGTCCCACCGGTCGTTTGGTCCTTCTATCCACCACCGATTGACTCCTCCAGCTTATCGGTCGGGCCCACCAGGCGATTCCACCATGTCCTCCAAGGTCCTTCATCTTCATCTTAACAGGAAAGTAAACTATCATAACTTTACATGATTATAAGGAAACCTCGAGTAACATTCGAGTACGGGAGCAAAGGTAGAAGAGAATTAACTTTACATTGGGAAGATAAGATAAAGGCTTAGTACGTAGACTGAGATAACTAGATAAACCATCCACATATAGCCATGCACATATAGGGGTTATTGGCCATAACCATGCTACACATCCACCATCAAAACCCTTTTAGGGAAATGCGTGTAAATTGCATATATATATCATATATATTTTAGTTTGAGATTATTGTGGTGTTTGGATTTGACAAGATATTATTCGCATCACATGCAATAATAGAATGACAGAACCAAAATCCCATCATATTGATTATCCCGTAATATAGTAAATTGATATTGGTTCTGATACCACTATAGGGAAATATAGTACAGAGCAGGCAGCAGAATTTAAAATTTATTACCATATTCCCCATAACTAGTAGATTGCATCAATAACTATAATACAGGAAGGATAGTTTATGGGATATACCTGGTTCTGGAGCAAGTCCAGCGACAATCCTCCCATTGTAGATGCGCAACTCTAAATCCTAGTTGCACTTGGACTCGTCTGACTGTTGCACCTTCTGGTCTGCACCACATACTGTAGCCACGAATGTTGTCTTCTTTAACAGCTCCTCTTGTCACAGACTGCTGGTTGACGTTGTCCTCCAAGCGGCAAACAACAACTTCCCTCCTCTATGGTAGTCCACACGGACTGCCTAGAACTCCTGTCGTCCTACTGGACTAGACATGAAGGAGTTGTCCCTCCCACTGGCATACTAGTCACCAGCTTTCTCTCCCACTACGACAACTCTCAGTTGTTCTCTCCCTTGGCTATCTCTCATTGGTCGGGTAGGAGTTGCCTAGGCTCCCATGGTTACCACAAGTAGAGAGGAAAATAGTTTTCAAATGAACTAATTCTCAGTTGTCTGTGTTGTAGTTGTAATTTGGGAAGCCCCCAATACCCCTCTATATATAGAAGGGGCAGGGTCATGGTTCTCAGTCCCCAACCAATGCAGGACTAAAGAGGAAGTGGAAAGGACAAGTAGATCTTGAAGTTTTACAACTTTTTTGAAAGTTTCACAACCTATGTGCAATGAAACAGTCGTCTCCCCAAATGAGACAGTCGTCTCGCACACGAGACAGTCATTTCTCTAAGTAAAACAGTCGTCTGGGATGCGCGACAGTCATTTCATGCTTTTCCAATCAAATTTGGATTGGCAAATCATTTCCTAATTAATGTCATACATTAATTTACTTGCACCCCAAGTATGTGAAATTGAAATGAGTTTGAGAAAACTCCAGAACTTCTGTTCGTCCCAACCAGGCCGTTTCACACAAGAGAGATGCCCGTCTCACTCTCCCAGGCGATCATCTGGTGAGTTCAAGTTGAGTCAATCGGTTCAGCATTGTCGGTTCATAGGGCATAACTAAGCCAATTCAATTTCTGATCTGCATGACAACCCTAACGGATGTCTCAACACTTGAGATGCCCGTCTGGCTGCCCAAATGGCCTTTTCACCCAATGAGATGGTCATTTGGCAGTTCAGTCAGTCAATTCGCCGATCTATTGTGTGAATTGAGTACCTAAACACTTTAGTACTTAATTCAATTATCATTCAAGATCAAACTCCTCATATAGATGAGTTATTATGTGTGTGACCCTATAGGTCCCATATCATGTTGGTAGTGAATGTCCATAACAACTTATGACATCACAAGCAAAGAGTGGTGCCTAGTCACACATCATTGCTACCCAAGTAAATAGAAAAGTTGGGGAACAACTTCAATGTACAATCTATGTATGGTGTTGCAATATTTGTATAATTCCTTTGTCACTGATGTTCAAATTGAACTACAGGTGTGGAGCAGTCACCCTCATTATTATTCAATCCTTTTTCTTAAACCAAGAACAGACTGTCTAAGATATATGTAAGCTCAATATCATATATTGACTCACATACACATGGCCATGCTTTTCTCAGTCTCGCTTATCAAGAGACCTAGGACATCTCACTCCAGTAGGAGGGACAAATTGCATGTCTATCACTCACAGTGAATCCCCATGTATCAAAGCCACCCAATCATCACTGTTATAACAACTCGTGTTTTAGAACTGCATTTCATGATATTAAAGTGTACCCAACGACATGTGTTGAGTATAGTGATTTTAGGTCTAAGAACCACAACTACCATCATCACTGTGAGAGATGACTATGAATTCCATGATGATGGCTTCCAAGTGTCAGTCTCATGGTGGGTTTGTTTGATACATTATTCTCTAACATGTATCTGTGTGCTTGGTTTGATATAGCCATATCATGACTCCCAAGATTGCATCATCAACCAACCCATACTCTGATCTTATTATTATTGTTGTCCATCAACCTTCCATAATAATAACCGATCAGGGACATAATGAGAATATAAATGTACTCTTAACATCCGTATGATCTCATTTCAACAAGGCCAATACTTGAAGATATACGTCATTGAGTAATGTAATTCTTTAGAAATTTATAATGTTACATCATTATCTCATAACTGAATTAAAAAGAATAAATTGGAAGCTTGCCTTTTTTAACAATCAAATCATTTTTACATGATATACCATTACAATCATCACATGATTCGCTCTCTAGGCATACATAACCAATACTATATACATTTTCTCTATAAATACCCACATGGGGCATATCATGCTTAGAAATCCCATCATTTCTTAGAAGCCCATAATGACCATAAAGTTCCATCATTTTGAGAAGCACATAAGAAGTTACTTAATTTTCTTATTTTAATCATTAACATCATTGTTCTTATCTTGCCATCAATGTAAATTTCTGTCATCCAATAATTACATGAAAGTGCTCATTAGGCCGGTTAAGGATCATCTAGTTGCACCAAAATGCTCATCAATGCCATAAAGGCAAAATAACATCAAGAGAAACAATCCACAACTTAAGTGCATTTTCTTAATTGTCATTGAATTTCTCCCTTTTAATTTTGAAATTAACAGTAGATGATTTACATGATTCTTTCTTCGATTTCTAATTAGTACATGATCATACCATTATCTAATGAGCATCAGTGATAGGCATATGACTTTATGAATATAATAAACAACATGTAATAATATAATATGAGGAATCATCATTATCTTAATTTCATTCATTAACTTGGAAACTTAAAGCATGATCCTAAATCATACGTAACATGAAATTCATCCAAAGTACATATGCATAGTGGCATGGCCCGTTTACCTAGAGAAAAGAAAAGCCTAATTTAGTCTCCCTGATCTTGAATCGAATCGTAAGTTTTATGATTTGAATTAGTTATCACCTTAAATACCATCCTAAACCCTAATTTGGGTCTTTTAAGGAAACATGGTTAGAGAAGATGGAATTAGGGTTTGAAAATACTAAAATTAGATTCTACTCAAAACCCTTTCTAAAATGTATTTTTGGTTATTTTTTCGATAAACGATTGATTTAATGTGAGTTTCTAATTAACCATGCAAAAGCCATGTATATAAGTACCACATCCAAAAATTCTCCCTCTTACCTAACTGGCTCAATAGGAGCTTGCCACATGGCCATGGTCTCCTCCAAAATAGAACACATGGTCAACCACAAATTTGATGACCAAATCTAAGATATACCCAAGAGGGAGTGTGACATTAGAGGAAGATGATGGGGCCAAAACTGAAATATTTCTACTTCTATCTTTGTTTCACCAACAATAGAAATCTGGGTGTCCTAAAGCTAAACCATGGTGATCCAATCTTTGTGAAGATCAATCGTCAACATTAACTAAAATTATATGTAAGAAATTCAGATTACACCGATCCTGGTGATCCCTTCCTCGAGATCTCACAGACACCAGACTGGCCAAAAGCCTCTCTACCATGGATTGGTTATAGGAGGAAGAGGTCCTCTAGAAAACATGAAGGTTTGGGATCGTTTAGAAGAGAAACCATGCAGTGAAATAAAGACATCGAGGACAAACCTTAGTAACAGGCCGAACTTGAAGAGACAAACATGAAGGAGTGAGGACCTATGTGTCCCAAAAACTAGATGAGAGAACAAAGGAAATAGGGGACAAGGTTCAACGTCTGAACCCATAAATCCACCACATAAAACCATAACCCATGAGTCAAAAAAGAATCTTCGTCAAATGGAGAGCCAACCGATGAGATTATGCGATTGGATAAGCATGGATAAGTTGAGACGACAACTCGCTAGCGAGAAGCTAAAACCTAATTGTAGGATATAATGCTCGGGGATATTTGGGAGCAAAGTGATAATAGAAAAAGAAGTATGGAGGGTCAGGTAAGCTTACCGAATCGACAATTTGACTGGAGGCGGCTGAGAAGGTTGTGCTAGCAAGGTAGTCACTGAGAACAAATTGAGTAGGATGATGCGACTTGGGGCACACGAGATTTATATAATCATGTCAATCATTACATACCCTGTATATATAGGTGTAGATGATTTAAGAGGTTCCTGTGAATCAAGGGTGAAGAGAGGAGACCAAGCCCTAAAGGGATTTTCATCGACAAGCTGTTAGAGGAGGTGAGATAAGACTTATTCGATTCGGGGGTCTCTTGTGGATTCAATGGAACAAGACTCACTAGATAACACGAAGAATCAAGTGAGAACGTAGTCATAGAAGAAAATAGGACAGGGATGCCTAGTATCACTCTTCTACTCAAGGTAGAAGACGAGTCCTGGGCTGTGTGATAAGCATCCAAGGTCCATGGCGACCCTGCGTTATAGCAAGCGAGTGTGTGATATTGAAGCATAGTCAGAATCAGTGAAATAAAAGGATGTGACATTTAAATAGTTGTAATCTTAGGCTGATTCAGTGTATGAATCAAATATTCCATTAGAATTTAATCCAAACTATAGATTAGCTTCCCTAATTGATTTGGAGGGTCAAACGAATTCCTATTGACCTTAAATTTCAACCATGGGCTAAACTAGAAGTCTAGAATCTTCTTATATGTTTAGATTTAGATTTTGACCTTTTGTCCATCAAAATCATGTAGGTCATTTTCATAATGCAAATATTGTTCAAAGGAGAGATTAAGGGAATTATCCTTTGCTTACGAAGTTGGTTTAGCCAAAATTTGAGGTTGAGAGAATAGTTCATTATATTTGGGATTTAAAGGTCACATTAGGTTCTATTTGATAGATGAAATCTTTAATTTGCAAATTATGGTTTTCCATTAAAGATTCATTCATAAGTTTAAACTTTGAGGATGTTATAGAAAGTGAGCTTACCAACTTCTTCATCTATGAGTGATCCACTTATAGTGTAGAATGATCAATCAAGCATGAGAGGGTATTAAAGGTTTTTCTTGGTATCCAATAAAAATTACAAGGGAAGAAAAAAATTCCACGTTCACAAGAACCTTCCACTATGCCTACTAGGGAAATGATGGATGAATTGTCTAACTAAATAACCGTTTATATGGGTAGGAGCTCAAAAAATGCTATCTTTTCACAATGGCTTTTGGAGATAATAGAAAATTCTGTCAATCCTCTTTGTATATTAGAATCATCGATGAAATAGGGAATGTCAAAGGATCCAAAGTCCTTGATCTTACCAAACATTGTATAATGTAGTATTCACAAAGTTCATTTTATCATATTCTCTATGGTATACTTACAAGTGAGTAGGGTCTTAAAGATTTTGGACCAAGAGGGGATCTCATCTAGTGCATCAAGGAAGGAAATGTCAACATGTGATATTTACATGACTTCTTTGAAAATTCATGAAATGAGCATTCAAGCGACTATGTGCCGACCTTCTCAGAAATGGTTGACGTGGCTTGTACACTGATATGATACTCTTGATTGTGCTAGATGTTTCATCTATTGATTTCTCACAATCAATATGTGTCTCCTATTTTATTGTATCAATGGATATACCATGTGTATCTACATCCTAGAGGACCTTCACGCCATACTCCTCATTTGCTATAATTGCATCTTTGACTTGAACTATTTTCTCTAGGAAAAATTAAGTGGAATGGGTGGTCACTGCCTTCAACTGCTCTTGATGCTTTAGACTATTCTTTGGTTGACCTACAAATGCCCTAGATGGAGGGTTAATTATTGCTACAATTTGTGCCATATGATCCTCCACGACCTTTGATCTAATGGATTTGACATATTCTATTAATTTCCCTGACTTGATTTGACTTTGAAACTTTTTTCATGGATTGTATATTGCAATCATGCCCCATGGTTTTAATTCTTCTTTCTAAATTTTTTACTATGCTGAAAACCAATGGGACCTAGATCTTGGGCTTGATCATATCCAAATATGATTTCTTGTATGTTTTTCCACTCCTGTTGGATTTTCATATTGGAACCTGTTGTGATTTGTTGTTTTGTTGGGGTTGTAATACCATTATTCTAATGTAAAATTAATGGCATCAACTTCTTACACACATTTGTTGTCAAATAATGGTTGATGCATGTTCATGGTCTCCTGCTAAAGATAGTTTTGATCGAAGCTAGTGTGCCCATTCATGGTACAGACTCAGATACCTCCTAGACTGCTTTTTCCAGATGTATAGGTGGAGTCCTTCTTATTCTCTAGAATGCAATTGCAAGAATTTCTTGCTTTAGAGCAAGCCACTATTTGGACTCTACAATACTTTTGAGCTCAAACTATCTTCAACAATGACATGTTTTAAGATGCCTCCCTTCCCAAACTATTCCAATTTCTCTAATTTTCTATAGTAAGACCCACTACCTTCGAGATATCTCAAAATTTTGTTGCACCAAAATTCCACTAGGAAAAGCATTTACAAATTTGTTTTTGTTGCCATGAACTCCTTTGTAGAAGTTCTTGATTAGCATGACTAAATAAATGGCATGATGTAGACAGAGGCACAAAAATGCTTATATCTCTCCTAGGACTCATATAATGTTCCATTTGGATCTTGTCTGAATTGATATCCACCCTCTAAGATGATAAATGAGAGTGGACAAGTAGAATTTCTCCAAGAATTGATTTTGAAATTGGTTTCACACTTACACTTTTGGGCTTTAAATAATTATAGTAAACTCTGACTATAATACCAAGGGAGTAATAGAACAAGTATACGTTCACTAGGAACTCCACCCTACTTATTCATGTTGCAAAGATCTATGAAACAATGTAGATAATCATGAGCATTGACTCATACCCGTGTTGTGAAATTGTTATTTTGGATCATTTCAACCCATTAATTTTTTTATTATGAAGGTGCAATAATGGATTGGTGAATAACTGAGTATCAAACATTTATATCTTAAGTGTAAGGAATATTCCCTATGATCCCTTTTCTTTTCATCCTTCTATGCTTTTTTGATATTAAACTATAACATAGCTTTTTCTTTGCCATTAATCTCTCTATGAGGTACTAGTGTTGCCTCGACCTAGCATTGTATTTATTCTTCTACCAAATTTTTCTCTGGTTTTGCAAATGAGCCCATTGTAGGTCCTATCTATCTCTTGGTGAAGATCTCCTATAAGATGGATGCTAAGGGAGTGTCACATATGATAGAGAAAGCACACGAAGAACACATATTATCAAGTCAATAATTGAAGAAGATATCAATTATGAAAAGTGGGTGATAATATTAATGGTAAATAAAAGTCCTAGACTAATTCTACACTATTTAATATGATCAATTTCCATATACTCGATAATGGTGCAAAGTTTGATGTTAAGTTATTTGTGTATCAAATTCACTAGGGATAAATCCCTACATTTATCTAGACTATCGTAACAATGATCGTGTGCAAACATATGGTAGTACAGTTAGGGTCAAAAATTAGGGGACAATTGACAAAAACCTATTATCACTCAATTTATTTAGAACCAAAACTTATCACAAAAGGTTAATTAGTTTGAGTATGACTAATTGTAATATTAGAATGTAGGTTTGAAGGAATAATTATAAAATAATTAAAGAAATTAGAGCAAGGGGTTTCACCTACTCTACCCTAATTATTCTCTATTTGATTACTTCATCCATTTCGCATGAATAAATGTGTACCGATGCCAACACACAATTTGATTTTGAAATAAGGAACAATGCACATACTGATATCACTCTAGTCACATTGTCGTGCTATTCCGGAGGCCACTTATTAGTTGCCTCAAAGACTATCCATCAAAAACTCTCATTGTGGGTTTAACATAAAACGATTGACATCCACAGTTCTACTCATACAATTTGTGTTGTTGTAAAACTCGATAGACAAAAAAATTAATAAGGAATGTAAGAACAATAAATGATAAAAATATAAAACTAAATTATGCATACAATCATGGATGCAATGAAGAACGAAAAGAAGAACGAGTAATTTTGCTACTCCCAGTATCCCTATAATAATAAGAATATGATACTTGGACCAAAAGTGACACCCCATTTTGGAACTCTTTTGTCCTCTTGAATGCATGAAAATAAAACTAGGGAGAAAAGTAACTTATTTCCCTTTCTAGTTTTATTCTCATGTATGTAAGAGAACAAAAAAAGTCCCAATGGGTATTATTTCTGGTCCAGAACTCATAATAATATCACCTCCTAGATACATTGTATGAGTTCACACATTTTCCGAAAAGAATGAGATTTCTCCGTAAAATCTAATTGAAAAGGATCTAGTGATGGGAGCCTACCAGAACCTCAATCAGTCAATCACAGCCATATGTTGCTGCATCATGCAGTCGGCGGAGGGAGACAACCTTAAACGTACGCGTCCCATACTCCAGAGCGTCGAGAGCGAATTCAGGCGACCGGACACCAGAGTGGTCGACAACTCATGCCACCACCTCCTTCCTCTTCTCTTCCCACCCCCACACACCACCTGTTGCAGCTAGCGGCAGTGATTTGATGGGAGGTGGCATGGAAGAGGACAAACCAGCTGCATGCAGCTAGTACTACTACTACACCCCACTGCCTCGGCTACCCCCTGTCCTGCCGCGCGCAGCCAGCCACCGAGCACCTGCAACACCGCGCCGGCCCAGGAAAAGTGGCGGCCAGGGCAAGCACCAGATCCAGGGCCTTGTGCCAGCGCCAGCTCGCTTTCCTTCCTTTTTCTGCGCGCCAGCCGACGCCGATGGAACTATTCATGGCTTTGGCAGATCAGCTCTCCCGTTCTCTCACCCACCATGCTCTAGCTGCGTGGTGGTGGCTGCTCGTCACTGCGCAAGCTGCTGAGCCAGCTATACCCTCTACCTCTCACCTCCTCTGCCCGCTACCTGCCGTCCTGCCTGCAATCCTGGCTTCTGCCGATGCAACAGATGTCTCCGGTTACGAGGATAGATATGCATACCCCCACCCCCCGCCCCGTGCTCCTCACGCTGAGAAAATTCCACGAGCTTTCCACGGCTCTCTCCCGAGCTCACCTGGCTTTCAGCTTTAATGCGCAAGACTTGCCTCTTGCTGGGTTAGATTTCAGACGCCATCTGTGCTGTAATGGCCTGCTCCAAGGCCACCTCCAATGCATGGGAGACCGAGGTGACCACTTCATTGATTGGGGTGTCGTTTCAGCCTGGGGCGAAATATGTTTGATCGTAGTTGGCGCGTGTGATAAATTTTATATTTATTGGGGCATTTGTTCAATTGGCATGATTGTATTATTAAGATTAATTTAAATGTTTTCCTACTTATTTTAAAGTATGAGTACATTAATGCGAGCCAAAGCAGTGGCATCCGGTTGGAAAAATCAATGTTGTAGATTTGGAGATCGATCTGGGTGACAAAATTAATTTTGTCAATTTAATAAAAATAATTGTAGGATACTTTTTATATCTTGGTAGGGTGTAGTGGGATGATAAAATAAGGCTTTATTGTACCTTTTTTGCAAACTTAAACAACTACACCGACTACATCCGACCAAATCCTTTAAAGAGACGATTTTTTACAACCTAGTTCTGTCTCAATTTGATTTTTATGATTGTCAACTAAACAAAATCAGTTTAAAACCATAGTGACATCTAGACAATATTTCACCTGAATCGAGATTAAATATGGTAAGCATATCCCGATATCCCAACCAACTGAACAATCGGTACCCTAACCTAAATGTAGGGAGGATTAAGTTGTGTCTATCCTGATTTATCTGAATGAACTCTTGATGCCCCTAAAGCCTTGGTCGAAGCCACAAACCCATGAGTTAGCATTAATCTTAATAAGCTGGCATTGATATAAATTTCACATACTACATTAATAAGTAGTTAGAAATCCCCAAGTTACCACAAACGGAACAAGGCAATGAAGTTTATGTGTCAAGTCTCTTTTTTCTTTTCTCGATACAATAGATTGGATTAGATCATAAAAGTCATACGACATATACAAATGGATATACGGTGACATCAGATAGGGTACAAGGGAAGAATCATGCTACATCGGTGAGATTGAATCGATCTTGATCGCATATGTGTGAATCATGTTACATCTAAAAGTTGCTTATGTATAAATTACCCAAGAATATGCGAGAATCAATTAAGCGCTTCGGCTCAGATTTCTGGGGGATTCGTACATCAGCAACTTTTAGAGCTTTGCACAAGCCGTAGGTAGTCGCCGCTTGATGTGCCGGATTTCAAAGTTTTGTCACTTTGAGATTACAAATATAGGAATACATAGAAGATTCACAATCGCTAGCTAGATGTCATAGGGTTGGATTTTACACTTGTACAGTTGTATATTTTGTAGAGATATAGCTTCTTTATAGCCTCTTGAGGTTGTATGTGATTACTTGGGGATTTGCTATGTAGACTTAAACCCACATACAAACTCACACTCTTTTATTTCTTTATGTATGTATAAAGATAAAAGAAGAATGAGATCGTAAATAAACCCATCCTCCGTTTGTCTTCATGCATGTTCATAAAAATAACATTAGTGTGGCTTCTAATCCATAGCATATTCCTTACGACTTTTGCGAGCCCATAGAGGCATGGTGAGTACAACCTCGGTAGTTTCCAAAAAAATGGTCGACGTTAGTATTAGTATCGGGTCTGAGCTCTTACTGGCTAGTTTGGTTGGGTATATTAGGGTCCAATTGTGTGAGTTTGCAATGTAAAAATATACATCAAACACGCACTTTGTTGTCCTGCTACACTCTACCAAATGGACCCTTAATATCGGGTCTGGCTTACGTTTCCCACATATCCAATTATAGGTCAGCGATGAGGGGGAGGTAGCTACAGCTAGGTCACGAGAGAGAAATCAGAGGAAATAGATATTGTTTTCTACACATCAATGCCACGGATCTTTCGGACGGAATCTCCCATAACCAACCTAGGCGACCAGTGCTGTCGTCAATTGCGGGCGCTGCGAATCTCAACAGGAGTTCCAGTCGACAGGCCAGCTTTGCCACCTGAGTGCAAGAAAAGCTAAGACAAGATGGGTTGGTCCCGATGGCGTGGCGGGAAGAAGACGGACTACCGTCCAAAGAGCGAAGTATCCATCTGCAATCCCGGACGAATTTTTTTGAGTCTCTCTCTCGCTCTCTCATTTTCTAATTTTCTTAAAAAGAAATTTTTAGAGGCATCGTTTGGAAGTGGGATATGATCAAGTTTAAAATGTTTTAAGACGGAAAAGTAGTAAGATATCTAACATCCCCAAGTACACATGCTTGGAAGTGGGATATGATCAAGTTTAAAATGTTTCCCTCGCATCGGAAGCTGGAACCATTCACTGAACAATACTTGGGGCTTATTTCGTTGTATGAAGTTGCAACCACTATAAAATTTCGAAGACACGAAAACCAAAGCAGAAATTAGATCATAACTTCAATGGAACAAAGCATTTACTCAGTTTATGTTTGGTTACAGAACTTCTTTAGATGCACATGCGATGGTGGAGTTACCACCGTCGCACGGTGAGACAACATTACAAGCAGGTATACTGTGAGTCTGTGACACAAGCTAATTCAGTTGTACAGTGCATCATTCAGGTACCCAGAGCGTTGGGCGTTCGTTGAAAAGAAACCGCGTCCAATGTCTTCTTCCTATTTGTATGTAGCAAAATGTCACCGTGCGTTTTCTTTTCCAAGTATAGTTTGGAACCGCATACAACCAGACGTGATGAGTTACAAATCAGATGTAGTTGCAATTTATGTTTTTCAACTACCCAACCAAATTAACCCTTAACAAACGTCAAACCAAGCAATTTACAAATAAATTGCATTACTGAAAACATTCACAAGAATCAGTTATATAATAGAATATCATATATAACAACTATATATGGTTGTTAGCTTAACTAGAACATTGTTTTAAACATTTTTTATGGTTCAACTAGAAGATTGTCGATGAACCATGTTTGAATTTTTGGCTTAATCTACCTCTTCGTATGCCACATCCTTGGGTTGTGCTCTCATTGGGGTAGTAACGGGTTACTTGTAATAGTGTGAAATTTTCTACACTTTAGTGTGATATTGTTAGGGGATATCGGTAACAATGTGGAATTTTCAACATTTTCTGTGATATTATTTACACCCTTTAATTAAAGTTAAGCTATATTCTCCTTTACATAAGGAGAAAACTCTATATTAACTAAATTAACTTTGCTTTTAGGTAATGGGTAGACAACAGAAATGTTATGTACTTTTTCATTTTAAAAAAGGAGCAAGGGACTAATATGGTACAACTTAAGTAAAAATATAACTTCCAGATCAAATTGAGACAATTCAATGATTATTTGTCTTGTCAATATAATTAAGGAAATAAATATGTGTTTCTCAATTTTGATTTTTGGTAATGGGACTGATAGTTTGCTTTGAGATTTTCTTAAGAACTGGATACATACAAAAATAGAAATAAAGAATCCTAATAATATGGATACATATGAAGATACCTAGAAATCTATACATTCTCTTGAAATAAGTAGAGTGTTATTGATGTACTAATCAAGGTATTTCCTAATTAAATAAATAACTAATAATATCCAGATTCAGACATTTATGCTAAGCATTTATCTATAGTTTTGTGTCATTATAGCCTTAATATGTCCAAACCCTAGATCCTTATCTTTTAGTAATTTATATCTTTTCATAGATAAAGTTGCTCAACTAGTCAATTTGGGGACTTGCAGGTACCAAACCTGAAAAGACATCTATTCTCTAAGATTTCTCCCCAACACATGGTTTTTGCAACAACTAGGCTTCCATCCGTCGCGACCGCGACCCCTGACGTGATCGAGATGCTCGGCACGGTTGTGCCCACGGTCGTGCCTAGGACAAGGGTCATCTGCACGTGTCTCGATCGAGGCATCTGCCTCGTCTGCGACGTCTGCCTCGACCGCGACACCTGCTGGGACCGCAGAACCTACCTCAACTGCGGCCCCTACCTTGATCGTGAATGAATCTCGTTTGTCACAAACGATACACTTGGAACAGCTGTGTTGAGGAAAAGGGTTAGTTGTACCTGTCTCTCTTGCGACACCTACCTTGACCGCGACGTCTACCTAGACCGCGACGTCTGCCTCAACAACGACGTCTGCCTTGACCGCGACCCCCATCACGACCTTACTGAGGAAAAAGGTCAGCTGCACCTATCTCGCCTGCGACTTCTGCCTCGACCGTGATGTTTGCTTCGATTGTGACGTCTGCCTCGATCGCGACGTCTGTCTCGACCGCGACAATTGTTCGACCGTGACCCCCGACACGAGCGTGCCGAGCCTGACACGAGCGTGCCGAGACTAAGGCCGCGACCACTCATTACATACACTCCTCCTTCATCTATAAATACCCACCCCTCACGACCTGGAAAGGAGTTCCGAATTTTGGGAGGTTCCACCTTGTGGTTCCACACATTCTTGGTTCCCAGAGCCCTGTGGGATAGCTCAAAGGTCCAAAAAGGCTGAAGTGTTCATCCTATGCTCGTTCCTCCAGTTTGCTTCCATCTACCATCATTTTCCACCACCATTCACCTATATCCTACCATTCTCAGCCATTTTCCACCTTCATACACCCACCAAGCTACTGTTTGGGACGAAATCAAAGAGAAAGGAGGCCAAAGATTCTAGAAGATCAAGGAGGGCAATCCAAAGATGAGATCTGGCCTATACGGAGGCTAAGGAGCGAGAGACGCCTCTCCTCTGCGGGCTAAATCTCTTCTTCTTCTTCTGCTTTCTTCTAATGTTCTCCTTTATTCATGTACAAATGATGTTCTTCCATCTTTGTTCGGTGCCAACTATGTTTGTCCATGACTAGTTGAGCTCCTTCTTGGCTATGTAGCCCGTTTTGGGCATGTTTAGGTACTTTTACCTTAAGAAAGTAGTTTTATTCCAGATCTAGTATGTTTTCTATTCTATCTTCCCTTTCTGGTTATGATTGCTAGTTTGGCTGATCTCTTTCTTTCTTGAACTTCTATTTATACCTATATCGAGAGATTTGTTGTAGAAATAGATAAGCAAAGATAGTTTGGATCAGAATCTGAAAGGAGGATGGTTCAATGTGATTTGTACAAAACCATAGACCTAGGCACGGTCGGGCCCAGCCCGGCACGGTGGGGCCCACTACTAGGTTCTGCCCAGATCACACATGTTCCTAGCATCTCAGAATATTCTAGACTTGAGAAGGTATCTAGAATAATCTAGGGTGTTGATTTGCCATCCTCGAGAGATGTTTCATGTCATTGATGGGTTTTAGTCACGCTGTGTGAAAGTGAGTGGGATGACCTTAGAGGAACAAATACCACAGTACATATCATGTTTGGATGTAGGTTGCTTGCTGAGGCATTCGAGGGTTGTCTACATCTGAGAACGGGTGCATAAACTGCCCAACTTGTGGTTACATAGCCAGAAACTCCTCTTTGATTAGTAGAATCCTCTGGACTCTATTTTGATTTCTTTTCTTTATTTTGTTTTATTTCGTGACAACCTGCTAGACTAGTTCTATCTCCATACCCTTATTGATTGTCAGATTGGCTTATATGACTTAAGAGCGAGATCTTAAGCGTCCTAAACATCCCCACATCCTATGTTTGACCCCGTATATCTACTTCGAGCCCGTAATAAAATTGCAGGGGTCCTTGAAGGTTTTAGGTTATAAATTTAAAGTCTGACCGCCCTCTCGAGGTCGATCAATAACCACAATGGTTGACTGAGGTTCTAATGTAACATGGATATCTCACCCAGTAAACTGATGCGGGCATCAATTCATTATAGAATCACACAATACCTCCCTCATTTTTTATACGATATCCCTGTATCTAATCCACATGGTCTCCCAATTTCCTCTCCTTCAACTTCTTAGCATTTCCCCAAAGACATCAATCCCTGACCGGGCCACTATTTGTAAGGAATAAGAAAATGCTTGATTCTCCTTGTGTTACCATCTCCAAATTTTGCATAGACAAAAATCCCTTTCATTTAGTCTTATGTAAGGACAAAGAAATCCTCATACAACCCCCCAAACTCCAATACTCCATTGCTGCCATTTTTCCGTAATCCTTACTCCCAAACCCCAACTCCTTCGACAATCTCCACCCCGAGTTACATGCTCACACCCTGGGGATGAAATTCCTCAAACCTGTAGCGTCTTGAGGAGAGACAAGGAGTTACACTAATCCTTCAAAAGTGACATTAAACTATCTACAATCCCTCAAGATTACTCCAAATAATGAATCAAATCCTAACTCTAAATGTTTGGTTAAGGCATTCATGAGATCCAATTTTGTGCCCAAAAGCTTCTCTATGCCTTAGTGAAAGTTGATGCACATGTGAGACACACACATCTGGCCTAACAAATTTGTAGGACCCTAATTGACACACTCTTAATATACAACACACTATCCCTTAAGAACACAAGCTCATATTATAGTATCGAACAAACAAGTTAGGGGTTGATACACAAGGAGTGGGGTAGTACGACTACCTAGGAATTGCTTCTTTAGGTTTCTGGAGGGTGAGTTAGAGTTTGATTGGAGGGTTGGTTACACTAAAGTGAGCAAGCAAGCAGTGTAGGAAAGTGAGAATCAAACATGAGTTAACCCTACTCTATCAATGGTAACAAAACAAATTTGGAGATAAATCAAACTAAGTAAACCAATCATTAACGAGAGGGACCAAGAATAATTAACTGACTTGGACTAGTAATTACATAAAGGAAGCAAGAAAGAATACTCTAACAAATTGACTAGGAAAACCTATAACACAAGCAGAAGAAAACACTACTTACTTTAACAAAAACTAATTAGCATGAATAAGGAAAACAAGTAGACTAAACAAGCAAGAGTCAACTAATTAGAAATAGTGTAAATTAGGGTTTAAGAAAGTAGACGGTGTAGTTTCTTGTTTGGGGGCATGCAACAACAAACCACGTAAAGATGTACTATCTATGCAAAAACGTCTATCAAGTATCTACCAAACCAAACAACAATGATCTATGTAGAACATGCTTCCTATTCTATTAGTTTTCAATGGATGGCAGGTGGTGTATAGGGTAACTAGTCCCTATCACTCACCATCTACCCTTATAAGGTTCTACTGACTATGGAATAGGTAGGCATAGGTATATATTATCTAAGTCTAGTTTCAATATGAACTTCTCCTAATGCACTTAGGGGCATGGAATGGTTTACAATATAGGTGAAATGGTATTTCACCTCCCACTAGCTCTATATACCCACTAAGCAAGCCATTTTACTAAGTGTATATGGAAGAACACACCTAGTCACTTAGATATCTCACCTAGTCCTGGGTTAACGATGAGACAAAGGGAAAGGGATACTAGCTAAGGTCCCTCTAGGGAATTTAGGAGTTTTTCCACCAAAAAGCCCAAAATAGCCCATTTCCTACTCCTTAGATGGCTCCATAGATCAAACAAACATAAAAAGAGGTAGTAAGAAATAATATAGCATTAGGAAACAAAATCAGAGTTTGGTAGATAAAAATTTTGCAACATGGTATCATAGTTACATATTATTGCCCCAAACATCCCACAAAGGAGTTTAGCTACTCATAGTTATAGACTAACAAAGGAAGAAGGATTATATGAGTAAAATGTCATACAACATGACGAAGGCTACTCCTTCTTCACCTCAAGTTTTAGAGTAGACAATCACTACCCTCCTCCAAGAAACAAAAGTGGAGTGGCCAAAACCATAAAAAGTTAGCATTTTGAAGTGGATGGAGGTGTAATGGACTAGGGGGAGAATTGGTGGTAGCTACAGTATGTAATGAGAGTTAAACAATGCATCTTATCTGCCATTAGAGTGTATATAGGGGGATAGGGTGGCTAGGGTTAAGTGGGGGTAGTTTAGGAAATAGACTATAGGAATTAGTAGGTTTTGGGCCAGAACGATCGTTCTAGGAGCATAATGGTCATGCTAGCTCAGAAAAGTGCAAGGACCTACTAGGTGGAATGGTCATTCTGGATGGAGCAACTGTTGTGAGATGGAATGGCCATATTCATGGTTGTGGTACAACTATTATGGATAGAACGCTCATTTTGGTTGTGAAATGGCACAATCATTCTGGTGAGAATGACCAATCTGGTGAAGGTGGAATTATTTGTGGAAATGGATTAAGTGTAAAGGAAAATGGCAAAAATGGCCATTGTAGCACAACAGTTCTACAACTAGAACGACCATTTTAATGCCTAGTTTATGGAGTTAGTTTTTAGTGATTCTTGTAAGAATTATGGTGATATGGGAGTGGAATGTGGAAAGTGGGCATTTTGGCACAACTGTTCTAGGCATTAGGACTACAATTCTATGGCAGGGTGTGGCATTCTTAATATTTGGAGGTGTTTTGAGGGATCTTGGTTCTTTCTTTACTGTGGCTTTATTTTTCTTTCTATATCTTGACCATTCTTGGGATCATGGGATGCACTTTGATCTTCTAAATATCCATTTATGGTTGTTCTTGCTTGACTTTGTTCTTTGGTCACTTGAGGGTAGCATGAGATAAATTTAGGGTTCACTTTGGGATCCTCCATTGTTGGGGAAGTCAAAGGATCATCCTTATTCTTTTCCTTCCATCAATAAGTGCCAAATTACCTATTAAAACATTCAATAGCAACCATAATTTCATTTTTCATAATATTATAATTGTTGGGAAATAGTATGCATTCTATATATCATTTTGTGAATAAAAGAAAAATAGCTCAAGTTGGAGGCCCAAGCTACAAATCCATCACCATCTAAGATCAAAATAGTACCTTTCCTCAAGTATGCTTCAAGTAAATATCTCGTCTAAATTAAATTAATAATAAAAATTATAAATGCACTTAAGTAGATGGTTATTGACTAAGTAAGATCAACCATGAATTCATACTTGTGAATTACTACTCTTCTCTCCTCTTAGAAGAAAAAAAATGTAAACAATGAACAAAGCACACAAACATTACATATACGGTACTAAGAACTGTATAAGTGACATAGTATTCACAAAGCTCTGGCTAAGCCGTTTGATATTTGGAATTTGATACATCAACCAGAGATGTTGTTTCACTTGAATTTCAATGTTATATTTAAATCCACTACACATGACCCACATGGCTATGCATAAGGGAAATATGTACTAGGTTTGATGTTTCATAGACCAATGGGTATGCAATTATAGGAAGGGGTTTTGTAAGGAAATTGGAGTGCTATTTCATAGGAGCACTCTTCTTTTATTTTCTTAGATGTTATTATATAGGATCATCTTTTATTTTCTTTTTGCATTTTTTTTCTTTCACTTGGTGTAGATAGGGCATACGGTGGATAATGAAGCGAAGTGGAGGAAATGTTGACCAACCCAAGCTTTCTGAGGGTGTCCAGAGCATACACTTTTTATGTTTTCAACATTTTTTCATGAAGAAGAGTTATATGAATTCATGAAAACTGGTGGATCAAGAGAGGATGACATGATGTGGATCTTCACATAACACTTTCTACAATAAATATATTACAATTATTTTCACATGTAATTAACAAAACCATTATCAATGAGAAATTATGGTAAATCACATTCTTTTCACAAGGCTTAAATAATCCTAAATGTCAATGGCTTGCGTCAATTGCATTTCAACCTAACAGTCCAACCATTCATAAGAAAAGTGGAAAACATGTATAAATCTTAAAAACTAAAATTATTTAGTCACAGTTGAGTACAAGTTAGATGAAATAATTATTGGCCATTTAATTCAAGGTTGTCAATTGAACATGGTAAAAATTAAGCTAGAACAAGCTTTGGAACAAAAAGTTTCAAGTTTGGATAAGTTGACAAAATGGTGCCAAATGCCTCCATTCTCAAAAAAATCTAAGCAATACATCAATAAATGACATAAAAGCAAAGTCCAACTAATCATACAATAAATTTTCAAAATCTACATGCAATGAATAGCATATGGGTGGCATGGAAAAATTTAAAATATCTTGAACAATTACAAAAAATGCAAGGAAACAAGCTAAATGACCTGCAAATGCTTAAGGTGTAACAAGAAAGTGTATCTAGACAAGTATGACAGTTAGTTAAGGTGTTTGATTATATCAATCAAAAGTTAGAACAAAGAAACAAAATAACAAGGGCTCATGCCCTACCACCCCAAGATTTAGAATCACGTTGTCCTTAGCATGCACTAGTCTTGGAATGGTAGGGAGATGGTCAATAAAGCTTGAAGAATCTTCTTTTAGTCAAAGTGATGAAGGGGGGAGACGGAACAATTGTTTTGGGATAGAATAGTTGTTTTCATTATTCTTTCTCATGCAACAACAAGGAACTGGATGAAGTATCATGGTCTCTCTAGTAATAGTACAACTATTATATTCTGGCTAATTTTTATTATTCTCTAGATTTTGAGGACTTTTCTTCATCAAATGTTGGTATTCACTTTTTAATATTGTAGGAAACTCCTTTCCTATTTTCTTGTCCTAAAATGAATCACAAACAACAAACTCTCAAATATAGCGTGTGTGGGTGTGATTATGGGAAAAGATGAAAACAACTATAACCAAAATGGGATCTGAGTTAGAAAGATCTCAAATCAAGGTGGGTTGCCTCCCACAAGCGCTAAATTTACTACCTTTATCATGAATGGTTGTTATTATTCTTCATTGGTTGATGAAACTCAAAGTGATGTTCTTGAAGTACAATGCCTTGTCATTGGCATTCTTCCATCCAAGGGTCATGGGGTTCCTTGAAACTTTATACATGAAATTTGTCCTTCTTTTTCTCCTCTTGAGGCAATTATATATTGAATATTTGAGGTCAAAATCAAGTTCATATAGGTGATCGTCAATGTGTCAGTATGCACATGGGTGTCAACATCGACTGTAGCTAAGAAGGGCATTCCCAAGATGATGGGAATCTTCTAGCCATTCGTCTCCATATCTAGACCAATGAAGTCCTTCTAGAATAACATTATTTTCTTCATGTCAAGCACCACAAGAACATCATCCAACCTACCCCTTGGGACTTGGATAGACCAGTCATCCAATTGTAGTGCACATTTTTTTCAGTTTACCCAAGCCCATCTCAAGATAAATGCTACAGGACATGAGGTTCACACTGGAACCCAAATCACTCAAATGATTTTAATAAGATGGCCACCAATGTGGAAAGGGATGAGAGGGGCTCCAGGGACCTTTTTCTTAAGGGGGTGTTCATGTCGCAAGATAGAATTCACTTGCTTGGTGAGATTCACTCTTTTTGGCATTTTTCCTGTAGTATCTCTTTTGAAAGTTCAATCATCTTTCAATTTTTTTGCATAGGCTACAATTTGCTTGATGGAGACAAGCAATGGGACATTCAGTTTCACTTTCTTAAAGATTTTAGATATATATACATTGGTCTTTTCCCTTCTTTTAAAGAAAGTATCATCCATCTGATAATTTAGGGCCATCTCTCCTTTATTCATTTGAATTATTTGGAGGATCTTACACTACCATAGTGGGGCTCCTTGCATTGTAGGGGAAACTCTTGTTATGAAAAGCATAACCGATGGAATAGATTCACTCCCAATTTGAGTAGTGTGTGGAAAACTTGGTATCACATCATCAATATAAGGTGGTGAACTCAGAATAATATGATCAAAATAAGGTGGGACAATAGGATTCTTGGTTTTCATAACATCATCACAAAACCTTTCCAGGAATGAAACATCAACATAACCTCGACCAAGACGATCTTCGCCCCTTTTGATCAGCTCGAAGACATTTCCACTTCTCAAGATGGGCACCACATCCACCATTTCATGGGGAGGAGTGGGACCTTATGATGTTTGTGGTGGTGGTTGTAGTGGTGGCATTAGGTGATGTTGGTTGTGAAATGAATGTTGGAGGAGTTATGGCTATGGGGTAGTTGATGTTACTAAAATGGTTGTGGAGGGATATAGGGATATTGTGTTGGTTTTTGATGTGGAGGGCACTAGTAATTGAATTGTGGCTATTGTAGCCGAGGAGCATAGGCATTATGGGACCTTAATATTGTTGAACAGGTATACTTGCATAGGTGGTGGACCATAGGAGCCTTGAGGAGCTATCACTTGTCCATTTGCATTGTTTGGGTTCACCAAGGTTTGGGAAGGAAGCCTCCCCTCCACATGGAGGAGAAGTGTCAATGGTAGCTGATCTTGCCTCTGTCCAAGCCTATAAATGCTTTGTCCATGTGTGGATGTATTTTTCTTAACTTCATTCATACTCGTAAATCTCCCAAGAACTTCACTCTCAAGTCTAGAACTATATCTTTGGCCTTGTATGCTCTTGTAAATCATCACCTTGCTGTTTCCATGAAAAATTTGGGTGATTTCTCCACTAATATGTGTAAGAATTGGACATGCGAACATGGTTTTTGTGCTTCCCCAAAGATTTTATAACATTCCCTTCTTTCTTAAGAGAATAAATAGATTGCACATAATGGTTGGATGTTCCTTTCACTTAACACTTCATAAAAGGCATTATTTGGCAAGAATGTCCATCGTTTATGTCACGCCCGCATCCCACGATTGCCACCAATCATGAGATTAGGGCATGACTATGAGGATTATACTTAATACAAAGTTCACACCCATCCTTTATTTTTTTTCCTTTGTTTTGTTTCAAACTTTATGTTTTCTCGCATCCAATCACATAAACAAACTTTACCAAAGAATTAAACTTTTATACTTTAATATGATCTCAACATTAATAATACACACTCATACATTCATTCTGTTTCTCACACTTCCATGTACATAAGACATGACAATCATATACATTTTCTCTTATTAAGGAAACAAAAATACAAAACATCATTTACAACTCTCTCACATCTATACAAGGACCTAGAGTGACAGAGACCGACTGAACTTATCTAATCTCAAACTTAAATCATGTGGTAGATCTACTCTGATGCTTGACCTTCTTCAAGTCCACATGGTTTCCCTAAAAATTGTGAGTAGAGGGGTGAGCCTGCTCGCTCAGTGAATGAGTACTTCAAAGACAATTTAAAGCACTTATATAATTACAGATATATTGCCAAGCAACTGATAGCAATTATAACAACAGTAAGCTTTAAAGAGTCTAATCATTGACAGTTATATATATTGCAGGATACTCTAGATATCTACAAGAGTGAACCAATATATGAATATGATTGATTGATCATAAAGAGAACTAATAATTTAGAAACATAAAATGAATAATTGAATAACTATGCACACTCGTTTAACCTCTTATTCATCTTATTATGCCCTGAACCCACATGAGGTGTACCACAACATGTGAAAGAATCACAGCAAGCTACAATCTCACTGTACAAGGCTTAGAAACATGCCCGAGTTCCTAAGCCTATATCTTGAGTAAGACCCCGTATGCAGTGGGCCTCAACATGTCTGCCTCTTGACGGCTAGGCCATATATCTCAGACTCCACCTCTCAACCTAGGTACTCAGGTGGTGAGTCAAAGCCCTTAGGCTTATTGTGCATCAGTGGACCTACTGACCACTAATCATTCAACAAGTAACACAGGTACCACCGACATCCCCAGTTAGTGTTGGGTACCATACAATTATAAGGAGTCTGCCCTACTGGTCAAGACCCTCACACCCTATTGGTGCTCTCCAGCTTACCTCGATCTGGACTACCTCCAGTCAGAAAACCGTTCCCTCCTCACAGCACAGGCCTCATCATGTGAGGATTCTACAGTGTTCATGGCATCTACATGTCTATTTCACTCTTTAAATTCACAATTCAATCATCACATCAACATATCTTTGTTCATATTTATAAACTGTTCATTTCATAAACCATCTGATAACATTTACCACAACTGAACTGTTAAGCATCACCACATCTGAAACTAAGAAACATTGATATCACAATACTTGTTTCACTGAACACCCTATCATTAGGGTTTCATTTACCTCAATCACTTATCACATAACTCACATAAGGATTGAATTCATCATAACATCATTCAATAAGAATTTCTCTCAACAGTTCACATATAATTGAATATATATATGAAATCGTGTAATGAACTGAACTAGGATTTCCATGCTCTTAATGATATATAAAGAAAACATTGATATCATTAGAAGAAATCCAAGATCTTATCTAACATATATGTAATATGCATACAAATAAAACAATCATTTGTAACAAAGGAGACTCAACTAGGAAAAATTCTTTATTCAATTATACTACAATTTTATTATATTCAAGTAACCTCTATAACTACTTTAAGAAGTCTCATTTAGATGGATTGTTCTCATTTCTAATCTGATTTCATAATCTGAAATTCATCACAACAGAGGA
Source organism: Alisma plantago-aquatica (assembly GCA_963693085.1). NCBI lineage: Eukaryota > Viridiplantae > Streptophyta > Magnoliopsida > Alismatales > Alismataceae > Alisma > Alisma plantago-aquatica. The sequence goes on from OY856412.1 coordinate 1,330,710,553, forward strand.
ATAATCCATATCAAATCATCTTGGAAAATCTAGATCAAATCGACCATTCAGGGTTGTACTTGCATACTAATCAATTGAAAATTATTAATGATTTCACTGATTTTCATGCAATCTACTATTTAAAGGAAGTACCCACTCACCCTAAGGTGTGAAAACACCCTAAAAGTGTAGCCCATCTTTGAAGATCTTGAATCCATATCAAGATCCTAGAAAAATCCATGATTTCTTCTTCCTTTCAACCCTAAATGGGGCCTGTTGTAGGTAGAAGACGAGATTAGAGGTTAAACCAAACCTCCAAATCATTGGATCAAGGGTTTTGATCAAGTGGAAGTGAAGAGAAGAAGGAATCCACATTTAAAATGACTTACTAAGTTGAATTTATAGCAACCCCTTTTGATTTATACTATTCTTCACGCTCTTCCCCAAAAACTGCCCCATAAATCACCCTCTAGGTCACAGGGCAATGGTTGGGATGATAGAGGATCGAATCGTGGTTCCAAAACACTTCATTTCGTTTAAAACGGATAAGTATTGCTCGAGTTAAGATCAATTTACGATTTGCTATCTAGGGCGGCGTCGGTCACGGTCGCGGTGTCGACGCAGCGTCGCGATCGTGGTGTAGACCGCAGGTCGCAGTGTCGACACAACGTCGCGGTCATGGTGTCGATGCAGCATCACGGTCATAGTGTAGACCGCGGGTCATAGTGTCGACGCAGCATCGCGGTCGTGGTGTAGACCGCAGGTCGCGGTGTCGACACAACGTCGGTCGCGGTTCTCAATACATGTTTACTAAAAAGGGTATAACTCTCTCATTTTAACTCCGATTTGGTTCATTCTTTTTTTTGTTGGATTTATAATTGAATTCCCTACAATCTAAAATTTTATTATGATAATACTGTCAAATGAAAAATCATTTATTAATTATTTCCTCCAATGTCATTAACTCTCTTCTTACACCCATGTATGGGCTAATGCTATATTAACTCCAACTCTGATCTTTATAGTATGCTTAAGTGATGATTATGAGTTTCCCAAACAAGTATTTAAGGTAACAAAGTTAAGACAAAGAACAACATAGAATATTACTAACAAAACATTATAAGAATTAAGATTATCTTAAAACTCGAGGATTGCCAGAAAAGCTAGGAACGAGTTGTAACAATTCTCCCCCTCTAATAAAAATTTCATCTCAAAATTTCTAAAAGAGGAGAGATACTTGTTAAACATCTCCGATTCTACTTTCCAAGTAACTTCTTCTATACATGATTCCCCTGAAAAACCTTTACTAGGGGTATCTCTCTCCTTTAAAGCTTTCAAATACTACGGTGTAAAATTTTATTTTCAACATTGAGTCATTTGTTCCTCTTCAAATCACAACTTTTAAACAGATATAAAACATGTGAAACATAATTTCTCATCTCATCATCATATGGTACTATTCATTTGCCATTCATGAGACCACACTAATCATCATACTATCATAAGATATAAATCCTTTTCACAATATCACAGGGTATCAACCCTTATCAACACAAGAGGATTACACCTCATGCAGGGATCAACCATGCCCAAAGGTCATTAAGGACATCATTCTATTCCCTACAAGATCATCGTTATCTTTGCATGCCTTATAACAAGGCTCAACAACATCACTTACATATAATACACCGGATCAACACAATATTGCGTTAATGAGCTAGGAGATATTCGTAAACAATCATAGCAGGGTTATAATAACATTAAGAACATTCTTTTATTAGATCAACATGCAAGGAATCTAGATATGATTAACCCTCATCATATTCATAATTCACATGTTTAGTATAAGAAAGTATCAACCATGTGGCTATGATAACCACCAATTAACATATTAAGGTTATGATCAGATTAAGGAGGTTATTCTACCATCATTCCATCATATAAGAATGTTAAACATGAATACTCATCTTTATCTATTTGTATTGGAGTTATGTTCAACAAGATAAATTATACTAATGTTATTGATAAACATTTATTCCCAAACCCTTACTCACAACATCCCCATAGGATCATGGATGCATAAGGTGAAGCATCACCATCACAATCCATACAATTCTCAAGTATGACCCCACAAAAAAATCAAGGTGTAACCATCGAGTTATAGCATACTAGGGTTTCAACAATAGTAACAGAGTGCTCCATGATTGTATTAGTCATTCAAGGACTATTCATACCCAATTACCATCACTTAGTTATATTAAAGCTAGGTATAACAAGATATACCTCATTAGGTTTACATATCAATACAATATGGTTATCATCCCTTCTATTCATATGAGTGAATAGGTAAGACTATCTTATTCAGGGTAACCCTCCATTTGTTTTATCATCATTTGACCTGTATCACCATACCACAATTATACAATACTAAGATGGATTACTGGTATGGATGACTACAACTATCAGACACCTGAAATTAAGATATTTCTTACACATGTACACTGAAATCATACGTAGAACTAATTTACATCCCTCATTATACCTTTAACAAATTACACTTCTAAAAAAAATTCACATATTACTAAAAGCCATTGTTTTCTCTTATCTCTCTCCTCATTCATTACTACTTACTTTTTGCTACTTATCCTTCTCATTTTAATCATGTAGATTAAACATCCCTAAAATTGAAAGATACAAGGTACAAATAGATTATTCATTATTCTTGACATCACTGCAAGAATTTGTTTTAGATTACACTTTGCTCATTTTGCACTTCTCCTTTTGTTCAAATTACACCTCTTATATTTCAAATCTATTTCTTATCCTTTGCTCTGAACCATTTCCATATTGTTTATCTACCTTTCAGATTAGTTACCTTTAAACCCTGAATTACTATCATTACTAGTTTACTTCTCATAGTGCTAATCTCATGATCTTGTTTTATAGAGATGCTAGTATTCAAGGTCAAATCACTAATGACATCCTTTGAACTACTACAACTCTAAACATTCTAGGGATTTTTCCTTATTATTAGCATGACGTTATTATTATGTGACTTTGCTCCCTTAATTTGAAATTCAAACTTTGGATCTCACAAATTTTACTAAAGCCTTCCTTATCTTATCAATTGAATTTCCTTTCTCTTAATTGGCCATTCAGATAAATTACATTCTCAATTTACCTTGCTAGGGTTTCATCATCATATTATGTGTCATTATTACATTCAGTAGATGTCTCTACCATGGCAATTATGCATCATATATGATTTATTTTCTTATCACTTCATTTCCACATTGCTCTCATTAAGTAATATATGAAAAAGAAGATGATTCTGAGACTTAGAATTCTTATCTTCAAACATTCCCTTAATAAATTTCTCATTTGTAGGTTTAATTAGTTATCAACAAGGATACTTGACTAATTAGCACTTGCTTGAATGTCACAGTCTCTTTCTTTTATAATCTATATTACTCCATCACACTTCAAAGCCTTCCTTATTTTACATAATCCTCTTACCATATACTACTCTTCCACCTGTCATCTTTAACTTCTATTTTTTTTCTTATGATCATGTTGCTTATTCATGTGTATGATCATGTATACCATGTTGAACATATTTCTTTTTATCCTTCTACTAATGTGAAGTTGAAATTCTAGATCAATAATCTCTCTACTAGTTTCAACTCATATTTAATACATTACATATCCTTCATTTTAAATCAAACGGCTCATGCATGGGTCAAACTTAGTTTCTATCAAGTTTTTTTCTCCCTGAATATAATCTACCTTTGTATGACTTATTCATTTGTTAAGCTACACTTGTGTTCTTATTTCAAGAAAGTAGTTTGTTGTTCTATAGAGACTTAGAATCCAAAGGTAGTAAGGATGAATGTATTAACTTCACAATAAAGGTATACATTCCATGCTCTCAATTATATCATAACCCTCATTCCTTAATCAAACTAATCATTTCCAACATTTCTCTTTGTTTCAACTATGTTTCTTGTTCTGGTCTTATGATTTACATGCTCATCTAATTCTCTTTACTTTAACTCTTCTGAGGAATCTTCAATTCTATGTAATTATTGTATACTTAACTCTTTTCTTCTATTTTCCCTTAGCTTTGGAGTACATAAAAGTATTTTACTCGATTATATGTTCCATTTCTCATGATTGATTCTGATTATCTTGGTCCTTACATACTTTTCTCATACCTTTTCCATATTTCATATTTAGATTTCATATAATACTAATCATTAAACTTAATCTAAACCTTATGTCGTTTTCCTTTATTCCCGATTAAGGAATTCTCATATGAGACCCAAAGTTTGATCTCAGATATCAATTCCAACTGATTCTTAGCTATTCCAATCTTTATCATATGTTTCAACATCTTAGTGTATGGACATTCTCACTATGATGTGGGTCTAATTTATCCAGAGTCTACTCTTATTATATAATTAATAGATGTCATTAGATCCCAGTAATGCATCCTGCTAGCCGGACTAGGCCGAACCTGTAGTCCTGAAGCCAAGAGCTACTTAGGATTAACCAACTCCTATTAATATCAAACATGTGGAAAGAATATCCACTTAGGGAAAACTCATTTAAACATAACTTTTGGTCTACTTGATACAAAGAATATCTGAATCAACTTCATGATACACAAAAATTTAAAAGAACCATACATATTCTACAAATTGATAATATGAATTCATACATATAAGAGCATTTCTATTGATCTCTAATCAAATAAGAAATATAAAGCAAGATTTGTATCACATTCTATGTTTAATCTCTTACTCCTTCATTATTTGCTGGTCTCCTAACCCTAAGATTTCTAGGGTTTTTCTCTAGCCCATCCTTCCTCTGCATACCTGGCTTGGACATTCAGAGAAGAATAGACAGAGTAGCTCGATACTGGTCAGCCTAAGTATCTAGATACATGGCTAGGGTATGCAAATACCTAGATCTCCCAGAGATAAAGGCACATCAACTCTTAACTGCCACACTTATAACTCTAACTTTCTATCCTGATGGTCCCTGACAACTCAGCCTAAGCTCTGATACCAAAATTATTTGTCACGCCCACATCCCACAATTACCACCAATCATGAGATTAGGGCATGACTATGAGGATTATACTTAATACAAACTTCACTCCCATCCTTTATTTTTTTTCCTTTGTTTTGTTTCAAACTCTTTGTTTTCTCACATCCAATCACATAAACAAACTTTACCAAAGAATTAAACTTTTATACTCTAATATGATCTCAACATTAATAATACACATCTATACATTCATTTTGTTTCTCACACTTCCATGTACATATGACATGACAATCAGATACAATTTCTCTTATTAAGGAAACAAAAATACAAACCATCATTTACAAATCTCTCACATCTATACAAGGACCTAGAGTGACGGGGACCGACTGAACTTATCTAATCTCATACTTAACTCATGTGGTAGATCTACTCTAATGCTTGACCTTCTTCAAGTTCCCTAAAAATTTTGAGTAGAGGGGTGAGCCTACTTGCTCAGTGAATGAGTACTTCAAAGAAACAGTTTAAAACACTTATATAATTACAGACATATTGCCGAGCAACTAATATCAATTATAACAACAGTAAGCTTTAAAGAGTCTAATCATTGACAATTATAGATATTGCAGGATACTCTAGATATCTACAAGAGTGAACCAATATATGAATATGCTTGATTGATCATAAAGAGAACTAATAATTTAGAAACATAAAATGAATAATTGAATAACTATGCACACTCGTTTAACCTCTTATTCATCATATTATGCCCTGAACCCACATGAGGTGTACCACAACATGTGAAAGAATTGCAGCAAGCTACGATCTCACTGTACAAGGCTTAGAAGCATGCCCGTGTTCCTAAGCCTATATCTTGAGTAAGACCCCATATGTAGTGGGCCTCGATACATATGCCTCTCGGCGGCTAGGCCGGATATCTCAGACTCCACCTCTCAACTGGGGTACTCAGACAGTGAGTCAAAACCCTCAGGCTTATTGTGCATCAGTGGGCCTACTGACCACTGATCATTCAACAAGTAACACAGGTACCACCGACATCCCCGGTTAGTGTTGGGTACCATACAATTATAAGGAGTCGGTCCTACTGGTCAAGACCCCCGCACCCTATTGGTGCGCTCCGGCTTACCTCGATCTGGACTATCTCCAGTCGGGAAACCATTCCCTCCTCACAACACATGCCTCATCCTGTGAGGATTCTACAGTGTTTAGGGAATCTACATGTCTAATTCACTCTTTAAATTCACAATTCAATCATCAGATCAACATATCTTTGTTCATCTTTGTAAACCGTTCATTTCATAAACCATCTGATAACATTTACCACAACTGAACTGTTAAGCATCACCACATCTCAAACTAAGAAACATTGATATCACAATACTTGTTTCACTGAACACCCTATCATTAGGGTTTCATTTACCACAATCACTTATCACATAACTTGCATAAGGATTGAATTCATCATAACATCATTCAATAAGAATTGCTCTCAACAGTTCACATATAATGGAATATATATATGAAACTGTGTAATGAACTGAACTAGGGTTTCCATGCTCTTAATGATATATCAAGAAAACATTGATATCATCAGAAGAAATCCAAGATCTTATCTAACATATATGTAATACACATACAAATAAAACAATCATTCATAATAAAGGAGATTCAACTAGGCAAAATTCTTTATTCAATTATACTACAATTTTAGTATATTCAAGTAACCTCTAAAACTACTTTAAGAAGTCTCATTTAGATGGATTGCACTCATTTCTAATCTGATTTCATAATCTAAAATTCATCACAACAGAGGAATAATCCATATCAAATCATACTGCAAAAGCTAGATCAAATCGACCATTCAGGGTTGTACTTGCATATTAATCAATTGAAAATTATTAATGATATAATTGATTTTCATGCAATCTACTATTTAAAGGAAGTACCCACTCACCCTAAGGTGTGAAAACACCCTAAAAATGTAGCCCATTTTTGAAGATCTCGAATCCATATCAAGATCCTAGAAAAATCCGTGATTTCTTCTTCCTTTCAACCCTAAACAGGGTATGCTGTAGGTAGAAGATGAGATTAGAGGTTAAACCAAACCTCCAAATTGCTAGATCAAGGGTTTCGATCAAGGGGAAGTGAAGAGAAGAAGGAATCCATGGTTAAAACGACTTACCAAGTTGAATTTATAGCAACCCCTTTTGATTTCTGCTATTATTCACGTTCTTCCCCAAAAATTGCCCAAGAAATCGCCCTCCAGGTCGCCCCCTTACAGAGCAAGATGTCTGGGATGATAGAGGATCGAATCGCGGTTCCAACACACTTCATTTCGTTGAAAACGGATAAGTACTTACTCAAGATAAGATCATTTTATGATTTGCTGTCTAGGGCGGTGTCGGCCGCGGTCGTGGTGTCGACGCAGCGTCATGATCGTGGTGTAGACCGCGGGTCACGGTGTCGACGCAGCGTCGCGGTCGCAGTGTCGACGCAGCGTCGCGGTCATAGTTCTAAATACATGTTTACTGAAAAGGGCATAACTCTCTCATTTTAACTCCGATTTGGTTCATTCTTTTTTTGTTTGATTAGTAATTGAATTATCTACAATCAAACAATATTATTATGATAATAATATAAAATGAAAAATCATTTATTAATTATTTCCTCCAATGTCATTAACTCTCTTCTTGCACACATGTATGGGTTAATACTATATTAAATCCAACTCGGATCTTTATAGTATGCTTAAGTGATGATTATGAGTTGCGCAAACAAGTATTTAAGGTACCAAAGTTAAGAAAAAGCAAAACATAGAATATTACTAACAAAACATGATAAGAATTAATATTATCTTAAAACTCGAGGATTACCAACAAAGCTAGGAATGGGTTGTAACAGTTTATGGGTTGGCTTAACTTAAAGAAGGTGGTGGAGTTGATGTATAAGAATTAATGTTCCTATCATAATCACTTGCACCACTTGTGACTCAATGTCTTGAATTCTTGGCCAAGTGTTTGAAGAGAGGTCTTGACTCTTTGAAAAGGTTTTTCCATGACTGTACCACCATAAAAAATGTCTACTATTATTTCTCAATTTGAGACAATCCAAAGTATAAGATTGTACTAGCTACCACAATGGTATCTCATGGTGAGGGAAATCCCTTAGATGATTTTGGAACCTTTCCCAAATCTCAGGAAATTGTTCATGGCACATTTGACTAAAAGAGATTACATTCCTTTTCATTTAGGTAAGCTTTTCAATTGGATAAAACTTCATAAGGATTTCATTTTTCACATATTCCCATGTCATTACCTAGATGTTTGTGGAATTCCATTCTTTGGTCTTATATTTCAAAGAGAATGTAATGAGTGTAAGGCAAATGGAGACTTTAGTTATAGCACGAGTCTAAAAGGTACACGTCTCCAAGTAGGTGTCAATATGCTTATAGGGTTTTTCATTCTTTAACCCATATAATTGGGAAGAAATCACACTAAAGATGGAGGGATAGAAAATACTTACTGAGACATTTGATCCACTATTGTAGCTATCTACGAGGTGTAGTGTCCCTATATCAAACAATCATGACGGGACTCTTGTGCAGGTGGAATGTATGGGTCACCTTGCTGCATTTCTTCTTCTTGATCTTCTAAGACTTGCTGTTATACTTGAATGATGCCCATTCCTTCACCTTCTCCTACCTATCCTAGTATCTATGAAGAAAGAGCCAATATATAAGGAGCAATGTCCAAACATGCACTATCATTTGCATAAGGCACAACTAAGAAAACATAAATAAGTTAGGAATCACAATTGCAAATATTTAAAGAAGAATAAAGAATACTAATAATGGGGGATTCTAGAAAAAGTAAAAAATAAACAACAAGATAGGTCTAAAAAATAAAAAACCAAGTAAGCTTGATGCACACACGAGACAATGCACTTGGGATATCAAATTAGTAAGACTCTAAAAACATTCTCTTAATACACAAAACACTATCCTACAAGAAAACATGTTTGTGTTATAGTATAGAGTAGGCAAGTTAGGGGCCGATCGATGAGGAGTGGGGCAGGACAACTATCTAGGGATTACTTCTTTAGGTTTCTAAAGTGCGGAATGAGGTACCAGATGATGTAGAGCAAGAGGACATGAGAGTGTGTCTTCACACTGAGTCTGAAAAGTTCATTACAAAGAGCGCCTATACCATTTTGAGAAGGGATAAAGATATTAGGGTCCCTAGTAAATGGGATGTTATCTGGAGTGCCAGAGTACTGATGAAAATCAAATTCTTCATGTGGCTCACAGGTCATAACACCATTCTTACTAATTGCAGAAGAGTTGCCCGCAAGTTCACTATGGATGTGTGTTGCCCTATTTGCGGTGCAAGTGATGAGACCATTCTGCACGTCCTAAGGGACTGCTTGAAAGCGAAGGAAGTTTGGAAGAAAATCATTGACAGACACAAATGGACTATGTTTTTCACAGAAACCAATATTTGGCAATGGCTAACAATGAACATGAGGAAAGATAGTCTGGGTACCGCTGTATTTATGATTGGGTGTTGGAAATTGTGGAAGAGTAGGAATCTGGAAGTTTTTGAAAAAATAAAGCAGCCAAATAGCCTCATAGTATACCTTATTCAGAAGGAGGCCACCTTTAATGAAATTCGCATGGACAAGGGAAGCCATAGAGGGAACAAAGTAGCTGAAAGGGCAAGAGGAGTGGAAGAAACCTGAGATAGGGAGAATTAAGTTTAACAAAAATGCAACTTTCAAGAACAGGGAAACCATATCCACGATTATTGTTGTTGGGAGAGACAATGAGGGCAGATGGAGAGGGGGATGGGCTAAGAAGATCAAGGCAACCAATGTGTTAGAAACTGAGGTCCGACCTATTGAACTGGATACTTATATCAGCAGTAGACTGGACATCGACCGTATGACGATTGAGATAGATTCCAAAGGTGCCAAAGAGGATGTGTAAAAAGAGTTGGGAGAAAACCCTAAACTAGATAAATGGCTCGTAAGAACTAGAGGAAGATGGAGGAATCAATGGTAATGCAGAAATATCCATAGAGAAGGAAACAAAGCAGCGGATATTCTGGCCAAGCTGCACCAAAAAACCCAAGGGGATTTCTATAATTATAGAACTCCACCTCAAAACTTAGTTGATATCATCAATAGAAAGCCATGTAATGGTAGTAGTACTACCACATTTCCATTTAGCAATTCCTTGTCAGTTTGTAATGTTGAACCTGAGTTTGCTTGCATGAGAGGGGCGAGATGAATAAAAACCCTCTGACTTACCCAAAAAAATGTGTGGATTTAAGGTTTTTAGGGTTTTATTACACTAAGGTGAGCAATCAATAAATGTAGGAAAGAAAAAATCAAGCCTATTTTAATCATGGCTAATCAATGCTAACAAAAAAAATTAGAAGAGAATTGAACTAAAATAAAAAAAGACTAACATGATGATAGGGAAAGAACAATTAGCTAAGTTAAAATAGAAACTACACTAAGGAAGCAAGCAAGATCTATAGTATGATGTTAACTAAACAAACCAAACACAAACAACTAAGCAAGAAATACTTTATCTAACAAGAACTAATTAGCACGAACAGGGCAAATAGGTACACTAAACAAGAAAGAGTCAATTGACTAGCAACAAAAAAAATAAGGGTTTAAGCAAAAAGATGGGGTAGTGGGTTGTCTGAGGGTATATGCAACAATAAACCATGTAAAGAGGACCTATTCATACACAAACATCCAATCTCTACCTACTAAACTAAAAACAATGATCAATGCTGAACATACACCCGATTTTTATTAGTTGGCCATGGATATCATGGCGGTGTATAGGAGAACTAGTCCTTATCGCTCACCATTTACCCTTACAAGGATCTATCAAATAAGAAACATGTATACCTAGGTCTAGATTATCCAAGTCTATGTTTCTAGGTGGACTTCCTCATGCATTTAGGGGCAAGAAATGTTGTATAGGTGAAGGGTATTTCATCTACCACTAGATCTATTTAACCAGTAAGACAACCATTTGACTAAGTGTATATGGAAGACAACACTATATATATATAAATATATAGGTGAAGGTTATTTCACCTACCACTAGATCTATTTAACCAGTAAGATAGCCATTTGACTAAGTGTATATGGAAGACAACACTATATATATATATATATATATATATATATATATATATATATATATATATATATATATATATATATATATATATATATATATATATATATATATATCACACAGTCCTATTGTAATGAAGAGACAAAGGGGAAGGGTGGAAACTAGATGAGGTTCCTGTAAGGAACTTAGAATTTTTCCACCTAAAAGTCCAAAATCACCCATTTCCCTATTCTTGAGGTGGTTCCATTATCCAACAACCATATCATTAGGTAGGTGGGATAACCCTAATTTTAAGGTAACAACAAATATGGTTCTGAGATTTATGGATGATCACTAAAAGACAAAATAGATTTGATGTTTAACTAAAGCCATCCAGTTCCTATGTGAATATTTGAGGTGATTACATTGTGTTATATGTTGATTTACATGATCATGGTAATAAACATCTTAAGGAATTTACCTAAGTGGTAAAACTATAGGTTTTAGTCTTATATTTGGTCATAAGCTAGGTCTTGGAATGGAAGAGCTTGGGTTAAAATTTGACAACATTTTGATGAGCCATTACACATATATTGGATTGTGATTTTCAATTAAAGGACTAAAGTTTGATATGATTTCAGACCTAAGTTCAACTAGGATATGTGTCACATATACACTCTTCTTAAATGGCTCCACAAATGTATTGAAGCAATTCTTTCAGCTCATGGAAGCATCCAACCCCTAGAATAAATAATCCAACTTCCATGAATCATCTTCTACCTCTATTTCTTACGATGAAGTTGGTACCTCAAAGACCGAGTCCCCTGATGCCACACATATGAAGTTATTGGAGAAAGACAAAAAATTGAAGTCTACCATTAGTTGTGTGAGGCCCGATTATCTCCAATGACCCGTGTATGGGTTATGGATGCGAGGCGAGTGTGTTCAGTCCTAACCTCCTCCTCCTTTATGGGGGGTGGATAAATGTTGATTACTGCACCTCCCTAGATCACTCGGTGTATGAGGAGTTCCTTAGAGTACAAGGAACTTGGGGAAATACCCTAAGGTAATTGGTCCACTGGGTTGGGTCCATTATTAATGTTTGTTACTAGTGCACCTTGACAATGCAACTCGTTTAAAAAAGAGTGAAATTGGTGTATTTTTATTATTAACTATTTTATATGATATTCTTTATTTCCTTATGCAAATATTTTCATGTTATGAAAACCATAGAAATATGTATTTTTTTACCCATGTAGAAAACTCCTTGTGTGTTGATTTGATTTTTCACGTATGTTTTAGATTTAGAGCTAACATGGGAGAAAAGATGGGAAGTAAGAAGGTGTAGAAGTTGTACCTATTGTGAAAGATCCTAGTAAACATACATATCAAAACTATGTAAAATTTTCCTTTAAATATGTAGTACAAATTTGTAGTAAATTATTTTGGGATATATACATGTTGATTGTTGAGAAAAGTAATGTTGTGTGTTTATCAGTAATTGTTCATGTGTGTGCATTATACTTCCACATCACACTCTAAGTAATGTTTCCAATGTTCATTCTCCTGACCCCTTAGGCTTAAAGGAAGATGGAATCTAGGGACACTAGAGTAGGGAAGGAGAACACACAACAATAATATAGTATTAGGCAAAAAAACTAGGATTTAGTGCACAATGTTTTCCAAAAATCATATCGTAATTACATATTCCCCCAAACAGCCCCCAAAGGCTTGTCTACTCATAGTATAGAAAATAAAAGATGGAAAATAGGAGTAAAACACTATAGTGCTTGATGAAGACTCTTTTTTCACCTTTATCTATAGACAACAAAGAACCACCTTATTCCAAGGTCTAAAAACGTAGGAAATGGAAGTAGAGTAGCCAAAACCCCAAGAGTTAGGGTTTTGGAGTGGATGGAAGTGGACTGGGGTAGGGGAAGAATATGTGGTGGCTATAATGGCTAATGTGAGGCACCCTTTTCGTCTTGGTCTCCGATATAGTATATTTGGGGTCTAGGGTGTCTAGGTATAACTGGAGGGGGGTAATTTATGAAACAAATTATGGAAAGTAGTAGGGTTTTAGAGAAAAAGAATCGTGTTGGCCTAGAGGAGAGCATGGATATACTAGGTGGAAATGTACATTCCATGATGGAACAACCAATTTCATGGTTTTGGAACGTCCATTAAGGATAGAACACCCAATCTGGATTTGAATTGGCACAACCATTTCAGCAAGAACAATCACTCTGGGAGAGGGTGGAATTCTTTGTGAAAATGAATTGAGTGATTAGGGAAATGGTAAAATAGCCATTCTAGGGCCTAGGTGAGGGACTGAGGTTTTTAGTACACTTTTGTGGGATTTATTATGAGATGGCAATTAATGTGGAAAGTGGACATTTTGGTACGACCACTCCATGTAATGGATGCAATATTCTTAGGATTTGGAGGGGTTTTACGTGGATCTTGGTGCTTGATCTACATTGACTTTGTTGTTCTTGTTGTAGCTTGACCCTTCTTGGGGGAATGTGATGAAGTTTGACCATCTAAATGTTCATCTATGTGCTTCTTGCTTCAATTTGTTCTTTGGTCACTTGGGGATAGGTTGGTTAGATGTAGGACCAGTGCATGTTTATTAGACATATTAAATGCAAGTGCATGTATCACAGTAATATAGGCCAAAAGGGGCCCATATATTGAACTCTGGGAAATGTGAATCCAAATCTAATAATTATGACTCAATTAGCGAAGCCTATGAAAAGAGTGATTGGTTGATTAATTGACTAATTACAAGAATTAACTAAATTATTGAGGTTTTGATCACAAATGGAATGGATTCCGTAGGAATAAAACTTCACTATTGTTTATATAGCAATTAATATTATCTATCAATATTTACTTTTCCTACCCCTCGACCAAGGGTCCTGTAGAAAGAATTACCTGCTCTGGTAGTGTAGTTCACTACCTAATCTAATACAAACCCCACTCTCATAGAAAGTTAATTATTAGTTAGGTGCTTTAATGAATTCTCTATGTTGTACCCTTCATAGTTGTAAGCCCTCTCTCAAGGCACAATCTAAGCTATGTAAATATATGACTTGTCCAACCCTTAATCCCTTTCTCAGAACAATTAATAGTCTAGGAAATCAACTATTGAGATCACACATAGATAATTCAGGAACAAATCATAGATTACACCCAAAAATTAGTAATAATATAAATATCAACTCATAATTGTCAAGTACAACACATAACCGAGCTACTCCCAAATGCTAAGGAACTAGGGGATCAACCCCTCATGATTTCAGTTGCCCTATACATAGACGGAGAAGATGAAGGTAGGGAAAACATAAAAGAATTAATGGAAACCCTAGAGAAGATCATCTAGATGACTCTCTCTAACGAATATGATGATTTGATGTCTTTCAACTACAAATCTATCCACCAGAAGTGCTCGAATAATCAGAATGTAGCTTTCTCCTCTCCTTTCTCTTCTCATGGCTCTCCCTTGTCGTGAAATGAACTCCACCATGATTCTTATGTTTGGCCAAAATCCTCGCTAGTCACAAGATTGACTTAGGGTGTCATTAATTCATGGCCATTGGATTAGTCACCGTCTTTAATCTGGTCTGATCATGACAAGTCAGTACCACCGATAGGATGTCAGAGGCACGGAGTCCTTTTTTCAGTCATGACTCCATGTGAGCATAGGTACTACTGACTGAATTGTCGATAGCATCGAGTTACTCCCTGAAATATTCTGATGATTTTCCCAGGTTCAAGTCGATACCAACGGCTGGATGTCGGTGGCACCAAACCACTTTGGTTGTGTTACTGTTGAACAAGTCAGTAGTACCAATTCTTTTATTAGTACCACTGAGCTACTTTGACTAATGTTTGTCCTTTTCTTCCATTATCGGTAGCACAGACAATGATGTCAGTAACACCGAATTGATCCATGCCTTATCAAATTACTTGAAAATCAGAATGAAGAACATAAGTCCCATACATTATGATAAAACAATATGAAACAGTAGAAATAGAAAATATTTGATGCAAATGTATTTTATAGGCTAATAATGCTAAACCATATGCATATAATGTCAACATGAGCAAATATGCATGAAATACGGGTATCAAGTGATATTTGTTCCTAAATGGAGTATCCTGTGAATACTGAATAATATTCAGTGCATTAAAATCCCCTAATCTTAAATGTTTCTCACCCTCAAGAAACACTACCCTCAGATGTATTTGAGATAAATCAACAAAAGGACAATTAATATAAACTTTACTTCTCAACTACCCCCACCCAGTGGTCCCAAACTGGACCTTACCAACTGTTGAACAAATAACTACTCTCAAGTGACCAAAATGTTCATTAAAGATGTCCACCCCTAGATCAGTGAAATGCTATCAATAAAGAAGTTAATATCATACATAATAAGGTATTCACTTGGTGCATCATGTGATTCCCTATCTACATTGCTTTTTTCCTAACTACTAAACTAATTGGAAGAACTTATCCTTATAAGAGTGCATGAGGAGATCAATCATATTTGTGTCCTATCAATAAAAGCAATGGGTGGAATGACATAGGTGGTTTATGAAGAACCATAAGTAACTTTGGAATTATTTATGTAAAATAAAACATGACGAACATATAATATGGAAGTAAGAAATGCATGAATCCTAATGTTATTGTATGGGTGGAATGATGCATGTACTGAAAGTCTCATCTGATTGATGAGAGTGGAATAAAAGAATACATCATGTAGCTATTTTCATCTCTTCTTAAAGAAAAATTCAGAAATGAGTTCAAATCATCCTTCTATCCCCATTTATTTCATATTATATTTTTTTTCATTGGCTCGATGTTTTACATGGTTGAAGAGTATGTTTGGGCTTCACTATAACAACTCAATGTTTTTTTTCTTTTCATTTTGAGGGGTATGGATGTGTATCCTTTCATTTGATTTCCAGAGGAAGACAACATGGGTACTTGATGAAAGAATGAACGATACAAAAGGTATGCAATCTATATGGATTTATTATGCAACTACTTAATATGCACACAAAAATCTTTTTTCATTTTATAATTGATGCAATAAAGAAAACTAGATATCATGTCACCTATTATGCTATTCAATGCACTCAAGAGGAAACAATTTGGGTTACTTGATCATCTTAAGGTGGTGGATCAAATATATGAAAAGAGGATGAAATCACAAGATTAAGAGACAATGCCTTTCTTAAACTATGATATATCCCTCTACTATCAACATGTGTACATGGTAACCTTAGGATTTCTTTCTAAAATTCCCATTTAAGGTCTCATTGATTGTTTGGTCAGTTTGGGATCAAACCCCATTATCATCCCCAATTCATGGCTAATTAAGAATTTTCATTTATATCAAATGTGCTCAAGTTGATTAACCCATACACTTCCTCTAGGTGATGTTGCCTTCAGAATTTGCGACTAAGCTTTCAATGATATGACACCTTAAGATATATATTTAAATTTTCAGATTACAGATTCATTGGAAAAGAACACACTTCTATTATGAAGGCTAAAATCATGATAATAATGCTCCATGATTAGGCTAGATAGTTGTGGATCTTATAAAAAAAAGAAAGATAAAACTAAAAAACAAAGTAAAGATAGAGTTGTCTAGCACTTTCCCCAAGCTTGAACTTGACTATGTCATCATAGTCAAAATCTAATCAAAGAGGTGTGGAATAGTGGTACCCAATCTAAATGGTGGTGGTGGAATGTTTGGATCTGGCGGGTAGAAATTGCTAGTGAAGCTAGGTGGTTGTTGTGGCATCTATGGAGGCTGTGGTTAGTTACCAAACTGCCCTTGGATCCAATAATGATTATAGAATGACTTCTGGTAATACTTGTTCTATTGTAGATGAGTGTGCATATTCTCCTCGTTGGCCAGGAGAAGATGCTCATTGTCATAAATGGCATGTTGCTATTGTAGAGGCCTCCCCTACATCATGGATACCTTTCAATGTTGTCGATTGATGTTTCTACCCCTGGTGAGTTGACTACATCTTCTCATACATACATGCATAGAATATGGGTCATCTTGCTGAGCAAGTGGTGGAGTGACAGAGCATGACTTTCCATGTGTTTGTAAAGAATGGTAGAGCACTTGTCGTTGTGTGAATGCCACAGTTGCCTCCTCCTCTTCGGTGTCTCCATCCTACTCTGGCTTAGGGTTTTCTAGTTCCTCCTCTAACTCCTCCACATCCTCTACTGGCCACCTCAAGAAACACACCCCTTGTAGATTGAGGATGGGGTTAGGAAGGGCCCTTTTTCATAGATGGTCATGTACTCTGCAACAAGCAAACTCATTGCCTTCGTGCTTGCTGACATTATGGGACCTCTTGAAGTGGTTGAAATCCAACTTGGAGGAGGTTCTCAAGGGGTTGGAGGTGGGGAGGTCGAGGTTGAGGTGCATTTCTATTCGTGTAATAAGCCCTCCAACGCGGATTGCACCTGACGTGTGACCTCCAACGTGTGTTGCAATAAAAAGGAGCTAAAGTTGACCTTCTCTCCCCCCTTAGATAGAAATTCCCAAAGGACATAGAGATTAGAATGTTGCACCTTCCCCTACCCTTGTGTAGACCTGACAAGATGATGTTGGTGTAATAACGATGCATGATCTGAGAAAATGGATGTTGGATATCTATGATGGAAGATTTTTGCTAGCTAATGGTGAATCCTTATTGCAAGTCTGTTATGAGCTGCCATGCCAATGTGTAGTCAAAGTCGATGAGCGTGTAACACATGTCCCATGTTGGCCACCAATAGATGGCATTAAACTCTACCAATGTGAAGTACTGGGTAGTGTTGTAGAGGTGAAAGTGTACACATCCTTCCTCCTAGATTTCCCTATGGTCATGGATGCAACAAGCCTCCAAGGACGCAAGGAACTCACATACAATCTCTTAGTAGGTGGGCTAATCACCAAAGAAGGGGTGATCACCCCCCATTCCTTAGACTGAACAGGCCTACTGAAGGCTCTCGGTGAAGCTTGCATCATTGAGGAAGGCATGTTCACCATATTGTGTGGGTATCAACTCCCTCTTCATTAGGCTAGCATAAAGCTTTCTTTGGTCATCATTGATGTGAGCATGTGTGTCAACTTGGGCACCAACATGTTGGCTCCTTACACCAATGAAGATGACCTCCTTGTCGCCATGGTTCTGGGGAGAGAAAAGAGATGAAGAACAGAGCGTGGGGAAGACTTGGATTGCCTGGGAGCACTGAAGATTCTCTTATTGCAAAGGAGATGTTACGGGTGTGTTTGAATCACAACCCACACCCTTGCTTATATATCATGTGGACTATCCTAAAGTGTCGTGTCATTGTACATCCCCCATGATATGTGTGAAATCAATATCAGTAATTGATACTAACATCTCGTGTTTGTCGATGTAGTAACACACAAATATCTCCATGTCAGTAGTACCAATGCCATGTCAGGGGTACCAACTTCTAGAAGGTGTCGTCAGATCGGTAACACTGACTGTTGGATGGAGAAGATCTTCATTGTTAACTGTGCATCAACAAATTCTGTGTTTTTAGGTGTCAGTACCATCGAATGTTGTGTCGATAGAAAGAAGCTACTTTTCAGCTACCACTATTGAAACAATCAGTGGTACCTAGTTGTTAATTT
Organism: Alisma plantago-aquatica; assembly: GCA_963693085.1. Taxonomy (NCBI): domain Eukaryota; kingdom Viridiplantae; phylum Streptophyta; class Magnoliopsida; order Alismatales; family Alismataceae; genus Alisma; species Alisma plantago-aquatica. The sequence continues at coordinate 1,330,729,429 of OY856412.1, forward strand.
TTCAATACTCTCGAGCGACTCCTTGATATTTTGAACCTATAGCGTCATCATGTGTTGGTGATACCAATAGGGTGTCTGTAATATCAAGCCTGCACAATGAATACAACTTTGGCTTTATAAGAAATTGGTGCCTCCAACTTGGTTGTCGGTGGTATCGAGTGGCTCTTCGACTATTACTATTAATTTTCTATGGAATCTCAGTGCCACCAAAATGGGTGTCGGTGTTACTGACTCATATTTCAAAATTTCTTGTTGATTTTTTCTTTACTCTCTGTGCCACCGACTTGGCTATTAGTGGTACCGACTTTTCTATTGCATGCGTGATAATACCAATTTTTGTGATGTTTTTGCCTTTTATTCTGTTATCAAAACTGCCCTTTTCTGCTATTTTCCTATCTTTTATAAGTACTTTTATAATAATTGGCCAAGAAACACTCTTAATCGAATATTTCCATCTTTTGCAGAGTTTTTCCTCATTTTGGTACGATAAGGCCATCCCGGACCACAAATAAGTTCAAGTCTGCATCGGCCTTCCCGACGCCCAATACGACCTCTGCCCGACAGGGTGGAGCGACACAACGACGCACGCCAAGAGGATGTCGCGCAAGAAGAAACTGATGGACGACACGTCTTCTACCCGACAGGGAGCCAATTTCGCCACAACAACCCAAGCTTGTCGCGCGACACAGCCACCCACCGACAGGCGCCGCCCATCATGTGACCGACAACCGACACCGCTGTGCTGAGCGATACCAGTATAGGCCGCCCACCGACCCGCGAATAAGGAGGACATGTGGCGCTTCGAGCACCATAACTTCCCCCAACCGCTGCCTATAAATAGCAGCTATAGGAAGACAAAAAGATAGTTCTCACAGTGGGGGAACCGAGAGCAAGAGTATCGCGCTCCAGTGCTCGTGCCGGGCAACACTAGGTGAGCTCTTCCTCATCCCAAGAGGGAGGGGATGGTTCACTTAGGACCATCCCGGGCGACACTGTGGGCCGATACCGACCAACGTTGATGAGCGACACAAATACCCGACAGTAGAACGCGTCGCTCCATGCCCGTCACGATATCGAACCCGATACGCTTCGCCCGTCATGCGTGCCGCCTGAGAGGGTGCGCCGCCCGACATGAGCGTATCGACCGGGGTCCTTGAGCGATACAGTCGGCCGTGACGGGGTGCCGCCCGAGAGGGTGTATCGCCCGACACTGCTATATCGGGCTAGGCCCCTGACCGGTATCGGGCTGGAGAGCCGCAGTAGCCTGTCGTCCTTCTACATCAAGAAGGTGACATCTATCTTTAATTCTGTTATTTAATTCCTTACTTATGCAATGTATTAAGACCTTTATTGTTTATGGGAATGGAAAAGCTTAATTACTTGCTGCTCTATGCTTGGTGCAAAATGTTGGATGACTGATTTGTTTGATATCTAAACTCTAGCTTGCATGTTTGGATCGTGTTTCGCTTAGCTACCGAATCGTTTTTTCCCGTCACAACAACTTCGAGAGTTGTGTTGTGGCTCTAGTGTTTGGTCTGATTCTGGAGTATGAGAGTGCCTGGAACGGAGTTGTTTCAGTAACATTACACTCTAACTTAAGTCCAGCAACCTCGAGAGGGGTGTTGATGCTTGGTTAGAGGTACCTGCTCTGAGAGGAGGGGTGCAGGATGTTACTGCTACCACTTGTTTTACTGAAGTCTTATCCTTCGTACCTTGCTCTAGCTCTAGTTTTATCTTTCTGTTTCTGTTGCATGAAAACCCCTAAAAACTGCTAAATGACTAAAACCTTAAATCTTTCTTGTAGCTCCGGTTGGAGATAGTTTTCTTTGTTTTGTTTGTGACATCTGCTGTTTCCCTTTTGGGAATTTATTACTTCTTTACACCTGTCAGAGAGTAGCGTGTCGATTCTAGGTTCTCAACACTACCACCCTTGTCCCTGTGTTTGACCCCGTATATCTACTTCGACCCCATAAACAAAGTTGCGGGGGCCTAGAAGGATTCGGGTTATAAATGTGAAATCTCGACTACCTCCAATCCGCCTCCAAATTTAGGACGCGCGATTTAGGCCGGTCAACTTTCTGGCGCCGTTGCCGGGGATAAGGCAAAAATGGCACTATTGATGAATCCGAATCCACTAACTACACTCCCATGCCTCAAGCTTAGAATGAGTTTGACAACACCCTTTTTCTTTTTCTTATTATTATCCTTTGCATAAAAATTAATAATTCTATTTTCTGACTTGATTTTTCATGCCATTTCAAGAACTCTGAAAAGTAGTGACCTGTTCCACCAAGCTTAGATATCATGTCTCGTTGTGAGAAGTCTCTTTCTGAGGGTGAATGTCAGGGCCAAGGCGAGAGGTCGAGCCAGCCTAACTTGGTTGGTCAGCTCTCCGCCTACATAAAAAGATAGGACACCATCATCAACCAACTGGTGCAGGGTGCGCATCATAGCCTTGGAGCTCTGAATTCCATGCCATGCCAGATGGCAAGCTTGCAGATGCGCCAGCATGAGGTCAATCAACGGCTGACCCAGATGACTGCTCTGATGAAGGATCCTGCAGGAAAAGCACTCCCATACCCTAAAACTACCAGAATGGCAGTATTGAGGTCTGGAAGAACGCTGGAGCACCCTGATGAAGCCAGGCCTGAGCCCGAGCCAAGGCCTGAGGGTGCAACTCCAGCAGAGGAGGAAGGAAGACAAGTAGACGTTCGAGAGTCTGTGCAAAGGTCCCCTGAAGAACTACCTGGCGGAAGGAATGCTTACGCTCCTAGGATTCCGTTCCCATATAATCTAATAAAGGCGAATCTAAAAAAGCGTCATGAGAAGTTCATGGAGTCGATCAGGAAGCTGCATCTCGAAGTGCCCTTCCTTGACGCACTGGAGGAGATGCCGACATACGCCACATTCCTCAAGGACCTTATCACAAAGAAAAGAAGGAGAGGAAGGGTTGAGACAGTGCACTTAGCTTCTGCCTCCTCTTCCTTCGTGAAGCCCGACTTGCCAAATAAGAGAAGGGACCCCGGAGCCTTCACAATCCCATTCGCCATAGGGGACAATGTCGAGCGAAAGGGTCTAGGTGACTTGGGGGCAAGCATCAGCCTCATGCCCCTAAGTTTCACGCAACGGGTGGGTTTAACCGACATGGTTCGAACCACCATGAGGATTGAACTAGCGGACCACACCTTTAAAATACCCATCGGCATTGTCGAAGATGTGCCGATCAGGGTTGTCGGTTTCTTTATTCCCTGCGACATAGTCGTCATCGACACAGCTGAAGACCCCAGCTGCCCGATCATCTTTGGACGTCCTTTCTTGGCAACAGGAAGAGCGTTGATTGATGTCTCCGAGGGGATGATCACTTTGAGGGTCGGAAACAACCATATGGACTTCAAGTTGAAGGAGATCATGATAAGTCCTTCCCTATCTGAATCAGCATGTTTCGCAGGTAGCTACAATAAATTCTGTGAGGTAATAGAGGAAGATATATGGACAGTAGACTCCCTCGTGAGGGCTATAAGCTGTCAGGATCCCAACCTCGAAGATCCTGGAGTCGCGAGATATCTCAACCTTTTCGACCTTTCTGACGAAGACTTGCAAGAAGAAGATAAGGTGGTGGAGTCTGCGAAGTATGCCTCTCTCGAGGAGGAGCCTCAAGAGAAGGCACCCAGACCAAAGCCTGAGTTAAAAGCGTTGCCTGAAGGCCTAAAGTATGAGTTCTTGGATGAAGAGCGGAGAAACCATATCATCGTAAATGCCAATGTTTCAAGAAATCAGCTAGACCGACTCCTTGAGGAGTTAAGGCTCCACAGGGGGGCTATCGGATATTCAGTAGATGATATCAAAGGCCTTAGTCCCGCCATGTGCATGCATCACATCAACTTAGATGAATCTGCCAAGCCTCTGGCTCAACCCCAGAGGAAGTAGAACCAGATGCTCAAGGAATTCGTCAAGAAAGAGGTAATAAAGCTTAGGGATGCGAGGATCATTTACCCGATCAGCGATAGCAATTGGGTGAGTTCGATCCACGTAGTACCCAAAAAGGGCGGGATGACAGTGGTTAAGGGTGAGAAGGGTGAAAAGGTGGCGGTGAGGACCGTCACCGGATGGAGGATGTGCATCGATTACCGGAAGCTAAATCAGGATACCAAAAAAGATCATTTTCCGCTACCTTTTATTGACCAAGTTCTTGAAAGATTAGCGCATCACGATTTCTTTTGTTTCCTTGATGGCTTTTTAGGATTTTACCAGGTACCCATCTTGCCTAACGATCAGGAGAAAACAACATTCACCTACCTCTACGACACTTATGCCTTCAGAAGGATGCCCTTCAGACTCTGCAACGCCCCCGCCACCTTTCAAAGATGCATGATATCGATGTTCTCAGATTTCCTAGAAGATATCGTAGAAGTTTTCATGGATGACTTTTCAGTCTATGGGAAGGACTTCGATAGCTGTCTGAAGAATCTGTCATTGGTCCTTTGAAGGTGCGAGGAGAGCGGCCTGGTCTTGAACTGTGAAAAGTGCCATTTCATGGTGAGGGAGGGCATCATTATGGGGCATAAGATCTCAAGGCGTGGGATCGAGGTGGACGTAAGCAAAGTAGAAGCAATATCTAAGCTTCCTCCACCAAAATCTGTGATGGGGGTGAGAAGCTTCCTCGGGCACGCCAGATATTACCGAAGATTCATCAAGGACTTCTCGAAGATTTCCAAACCAATGTCCAATCTTCTAGTAAAAGATGTTGAATTTGTTTTCTCTAACGATTGTCTCAGTGCTTTTCAGGCCCTGAAAAACACTTTAATATTAAGCGCCAGAATGGGGTTTACCTTTTGAACTGATGTGCGACGCTAGCGACTACGTGGTTGGAGCAGTCCTGGGGCAAAAGAAAGATAAAAAGCACCATGTGATTTGCTATGCTATTCGCACGTTGGACGAGGCTCATGTAAACTACACAACAACTGAAAAGGAGATGCTCGCGATCGTCTTCGCCTTCGATAAGTTCAGGTCATATCTTGTCGGAGCAAAGTTCAAGGTATACACAGATCATGGGGCCATAAAGTACTTAATTGAAAAGAAAGACGCAAATCCCAGACTGTTGAGGTGGGCCTTGTTGCTCTAAGAATTCGACCACAAAATTATCGACAAGAAGGGAGCAGAAAATGTGGTCGCCGACCACCTATCAAGGATCATGACTTAGAGACAGAGAGGGCCACCTATCAACGATGATTATGCCGACGAGGCTCTTATGTTGGCCGAAGCTCAAGAAGAGAGCTTACCCTGGTTTGCAGACATCTGCAATTATCTTGCTTGCGCAGAACTACCTCCTGACATCACGTACAATTAGAAAAAGAAGCTATTCGCGGATGCTAAAAACTACTACTGGGATGATCCTCTCCTGTTCAGAAGATGCGCTGACAACTTATACAGGAGGTGCATCCCAGAAGAAGAAACTACAGACATCCTGAAGGAATGCCACGCCTCCCCTTACGGTGGACACCTGGGTAGTGAAAGAACAACTGCAAAAGTGCTACAGTCAGGATTCTACTGGCCCTTCTTATTTAAAGATGGTGCACAGTTTGTAAAAGTTTGCAAAGAGTGCCAGTTTACAGGGAACATAAGGCGGAGGAATGAAATGCCAATGGCGAGCTGGATCGAAGTAGAAATATTTGACGTGTGGGGGATCGACTACATGGGACCGTTTCCCCCATCCCGAGGGTATCAATACATACTCGTGGCGGTGGACTATGTATCGAAGTGGGTAGAAGCTGTAGCCACCCAAACATGCGACGGCAAGTCGATAATCAAGCTATTCAAAAAGACCATCTTTCCTCGTTTCGGTGTAGCGCACACTGTTATAAGCGACAGAGGGTCGCACTTTGGAGAGAAATAGTTTGAAGCACTTCTGCGCAAGTACGGAGTGAAGAACAAAATCGCTACACCCTACCACCCACAGACGTCAGGGCAGGTAGAGGTTTCCAACAGACAAATCAAGCAGATCTTGGAGAAAACTATCAGCCGAATGAGGAAAGACTGGTCTATGAAGCTTGACGACGCGCTTTGGGCCTACCAGACTGCTTACAAAATGCCCATTGGAACCACCCCCTATAGATTTATCTATGGAAAATCCTGCCATCTACCTTTGGAATTGGAACACAAGGCCCTTTGGGCAATCAAGTTCCTAAACATGGACCTCGACAAAGCAGGAGAAAAGAGGTTTTTGCAGCTTCAAGAGCTCAAAGAGCTGAGGATGAACGCCTATGAAAATGCAAAAATCTACAAACAGAGGACCAAAGTGTGGCACGATGCCCACCTCAGGAGAAAAGACGTAAGTGAAGGAGATAAGGTCTTATTATTCAAGTCCTCCATTCATCTTTTTCCTGGGAAGCTACAAACGAGGTGGTTAGGACCGTTCACTGTGTCAAAGATATACCCATCAGGAATGATGGAGCTCTACGACAAGGACGATCTGACCAAAGTCTTTCATGTGAATGGGCATAGGGTGTAAAGGTTATATGAGGATGAAGCTTTTGTCAGGAGAGCAGAGATCAACCTACAAGACATGGGTACAGTCGAGGGCTGAACAAGATGATCCTACACCAGTCGAGCTGGCGACGCAAACTTCAGCGCTCCTTGGGAGGCAGCCCGAGTTTTTCTTTCTTTCCTAGAGTAGGATGCATTTTTCTTATTACTTGTAAAAACAAACTTTATGGACTGTAATAAGGCCCGAGTCAGCGCACGCGCCGAGCGTACCGACTCTTCTATTTTATGGGTCATCACTGCATTTTTATTGAGGAGTAACTCTGTATGAGGTCAGGGAACTCTACCCTAAACCGATGATGTTTTGCCCGACTATTACTTTTTCTCCGCCTTGCTTTAGTCTCAGCCGCCTTCTTTTATGCCGTGTCGAGCAGCAGCTCAGTTGGCGCACTGTCATGCTTGCATCGGGCTGCAGTTTCTTGAGCACCGCAAGAGCCGTGACGGATGGTATTCCCGAGCGACAATCGTATCGTGCACAGGAATAAATACCCTTAATTAGACTGACGGGACCGTCGTCTCGAGAACGACATGTCTCAAACGACCGATGCGCGCCCCAGAACTGCCCGATTTACCCCCAGCTGAGTTTGCTATATATAGTGAAGTGGATTTATCGTGTCGGGCTATCACTCTTACTTTTTTTAGCCACCCGCAGCTTTCAGTAACCCAATTTTGCTCACGTATCAGCCAACTTGCCTTTCCCGCTGTATCGGGCGATGGCTCCAAAGAGCAAGGGTACATCCTGACAGACTTATTGCCTGACACCGGTTTTCATATCACATGCTTCTTATCGGGTTTACGAGCTTAGTCAATTTTTGTGTATCGCCCAACACAGTTAAGCATGACACAATGAGTGATAGTGTTTGCCCAATATGCCATATCGAGCGACACATTTTTCTTCTGAGACGTCCTATCGGGCGGATGCCTTTGTCAACCTTATCGCCCGACATACCCGTGTCGGGCAGTGTGTTGTGCCGTGCAGCTCTCTTCGTATCATCCAATCCTGTATCGTCTCGAGCTTTCTTTTGATGGACGACACCCGGATTTTGAAATAAGTCAAGTTTTATCGAGCTTCTTTTGTTTTCCTACCTAACATGGTTAATGAACTGGATAATAGGTATGGATCATAAAAGGCAAACCTCCGGCCGAGCTGAAAAAAGACGCACAAGAATCAGAATTGCGGCCGCAGCTGAAGCAACAATTGTCGGACAGAAATGTCAGAACCCCGAAAAGGATCACTTTCTTATCATAGTCTGTCTTCTGTGGTGGTTTAAGACCATCTCCAGAGACAACACAAGTCTTGCCCCGATGGCCTCTGGATTAAGTTTGGGCATTCCGGTTCCATCTTCTTAAAAGGGGGGGAAGCATCCACAAGTGTTTTCAAGAGCTCTCTATCTACCATGTACTTGTTTCGGCTGCTTCCAACTGGGTAAATAAAATGGCTGTAGCAAAGAAGCATATCGCAGCTTCTACAAGGCACAAGTGAACCCGCTAGATAACCTTCACTGGGCTAACATGACTTCACCCTGTATTCTTCTCTACTCTGGGACAGAGTGCGGAGTAAGTTGGGGGGGGGTACCCATGTACCAGTGAAGGAGGTATAAAAATTTTCTTCACCTCCACCCCTTGTGCCATTTTGTTCTTGCTCTTTATCATGTGTATGTACCCAGGCTCGTATAAAATGTCATGATCATATAAAATTTTTTGAAAAATTTTACTTTTATCCCCATGCATATGTACAAAGTTGCTATAATAGTGAAAACCTATTGTGACTTCTTGCAAAGTTTGTTTTCTATGTGCTTAACGAGATGCAAGTTTTGTTATATCTTTTTGATAATGTTGCCTCAAACGAATAAAAGATTATGTTTTGCCATGCCAAAAATTTTGAAAAATATAATAATCTCACAAACAGCTAAGAGACAAGTATGGAGAAGGAAAAAAGCTGCCCAAACAGCAGAAATCTCTTTGTTTTCTCCACCCAAAGAAAATCCCAAAAAGAGAAAGAAGCATTATGAGTGTGAATAAAAGCATGAGAGTTGTGCCCAATAAAAGAAAAGAAAAAAATATATATACACACTTGTTTTCCAAAAGTACCCATCTTTAGGCATGGTAGATCCGGGGCAGTGGTACGTAGGATGTGAAATCACTGCTCTAAAGCCAACTGGCTTGGACTGCAGGGACCACTTGCCCGCTAACGGACCCTTACCTGGATGGACTGATGGGAAACAAGAAAAACCCCAAAAAGCCTTAGCCTACCCTATACACAACTTTCTACCCCAAAAATAAAGTTGTTTGGTGTGTAAGCTAACTTCGGAATCATACAACAAAGTCTCGACAAAGTTGTAGAGAAGAATTTTACTTAAATAATAAGGCAGGAAACGCAGTCTTTTGTTCGTAGTGAGATAGCATTATCTCTAAGGCATTGTGATTCTTGTTTCACCTTTTGAACAGAAAGCTACTCCGAGCAGAAGAAGCATCACTAAATAAAGTTTAAATATTGATTGAGGACAATCAAAACGCTAAGTTTGGGGGAGTTGATAGCACCAATTATTGTGATGTTTTTGCCTTTTATTCTATTATCAAAACTGCCCTTTTCTGCTATTTTCCTCTCTTTTATAAGTACTTTTGCAATAATTGGCCAAACAACGCTCTTAATCGAATATTTCCATCTTTTGTAGAGTTTTTCCTCATTTTGGTACGATAAGGCCGTCCCGGACCACAAATAAGTTCAAGTCTGCATCGGCCTTCCCGACGCCCGATACGACCTCTGCCCGACAGGGTGGAGGACACAATGACGCACGACAAGAGGATGTCGTGCAAGAAGAAACTGACGGACGACACGTCTTCTACCCGACAGGGAGCCAATTTTACCACGACAGCCCAAGCTTGTCGCGTGACACAGCCACCCACCGACAGGCGCCGCCCGTCACGTGACCGACAACTGACACCCTTGTGCCAAGCGATATCAGTATAGGCCACCCACCGACTCGTGAATAAGGAGGACACGTGGTGCTTCGAGCACCATAACTTCCCCCAACCGCTGCCTATAAATAGCAGCTACAGGAAGCCAAAAAGACAGTTCGCACAGTGGGGGAACCTTGAGCGATCTTCGGAGGAACTGTGAGAGAAAGAGTATCGCGCCCCAGTTCTCGTGCCGGGAAACACTAGGTGAGCTCTTCCTCGTCCCGAGAGGGAGGGGATGGTTCACTTAGGACCGTCTCGGGCGACACTGCGGGCCGATAACGACCAACGTTGATGAGCGACACAAGTACCCGACAGTAGAACGCGTCGCTCCATGCCTGTCACGATATCGAACCCGATACACTTCACCCGTCATGCGTGCCGCCTGACATGAGTGTATCAGCCAGGGTCCTTGAGCGATGCAGTCGGCCGTGACGGGGTGCCGCCCGAGAGGGTGTATCGCCCGACACTGCTGTAACGGGCTAGGCCCCTGATCGGTATTGGGCTAGAGAGCCACAGTAGCCTGTTGTCCTTCTACATCAAGAAGGTGACATCTATCTTTAATTCTGTTATTTAATTCCTTACTTATGCAATGTATTAAGACCTTTATTGTTTATGGGAATGGAAAAGCTTAATTACTTGTTGCTCTATGCTTGGTGCAAAATGTTGGATGACTGATTTGTTTGATATCTGAACTCTAGCTTGCATGTTTGGATCACGTTTCGCTTAGCTACCGAATCGTGTTTTCCCGTCACAAAAACTTCGAGAGTTGTGTTGTGGCTCTAGTATTTGGTCCGATTCTGGAGTACGAGAGTGCCTGGAACAGAGTTGTTTCAGTAACATTCCACTCTAACTTAAGTCCAGCAACCTCGAGAGGGGTGTTGATGCTTGGTTAGAGGTACCAGCTCTGAGAGGAGGGGTGCAAGATGTTACTGCTACCGCTTGTTTTACTGAAGTCTTATCCTGCGTACCTTGATGTAGCTCTGGTTTTATCTTTCTATTTCTGTTGCATGAAAACCCCTAAAAACTGCTAAATGACTAAAACCTTAAATCTTTCTTGTAGCTCCAGGGTGAGATAGTTTTCTTTGTTTTGTTTGTGACATCTGTTGTTTCCCTTTTGGGAATTTATTATCTCTTTACACCTACCGGAGAGTAGCGTGTCGATTCTAGGTTCTCAACACTACCATCCTTGTCCCTGTGTTCGACCCCGTATATCTACTTCGACCCCGTAAACAAAGTTGCGGGGGCCTAGAAGGATTCGGGTTATAAATGTGAAAGCTCGACTACCTCCAATCCGCCTCCAAATTTAGGATGCGCGATTTAGGCCAGTCAATGCGTACCAAACAAAATGAATCAAGGTATGTTTTTTAAATCTAAAAAATCAAACACTCAGAAAGCAAATTATAACAATGCAAACTCCTAAAAATGATTTGAAAAACAAAAACCAAAGAAATATAAATTAAAATTGTGTTGCCTCATAATAAGTGTTCTTGTTTTATGTCATAGGCTCTACGATTAGATCATGCAAATTGATAATGAAGCTCAATAAGCTTCAACTCCTCTCCCCCATGTATCAACTCTCCCCCATAGTAGTGTTTCAACTGTTGCCCATTTACAAGTAATGGATCATCTCCATCACTAATCTCCACTGCTCTGTGAGGGAATGCCTTAACCACCACAAATGGCCCACTCCATCTAGACCTTAATTTTCCTAGATGTAGTTTCATCCTATAATTCAATAGAAGTACCTTTTGTCCTAGAGTCAATACTCTATGCAATATATGGCGGTCATGTAATTTCTTGGTTCTGTTGTTATATATCCTCAAGCTTTTAGAGGCATCTATCCTAAGCTCATCCAATTCATTTAGCTCCAAGATGTGTTTCTTTCCTACAACATAAAGATTGAAATTCAACCTCCTCAAAGCCCAGTTGGCTTTGTGTTCCAACTATATAGTTAAATGACAAGCTCTCCCACAAATTAGCCAAAATGTAGTTATTCCTATAGGTGTTTTATATACTATCCTACATGCCCAAAGAGTGTCATTTGATTGCATGCTCCAAATGGTTCTATTGATTGAGACTATTTTTTCTAAGATCTTCTTAATCTCTCTATTAGACACCTCAACCTAACCTTGGGTCTGTGGATGATACAAGATTCCTACTGCATGCCTCACTTCATACTTGATCAATGAAGATCTGAACTTCTTATTAATGAAGTGACATCCCCCGTCACTTATCATCACTCTCGAGAACCCAAACCTATAGAAAATAAGGTACTTTACAAATTTGCAAACAACATGTGCATCATGGTGTGGGTTGCCATTACTTCCACCCACTTAGATATGTAGTCAACTGCAAGAAAAATATATAAATTGGAATTAGAAGACACAAAGGGTCCCTTAAAATTGATTCCTCATAAATCAAAAACCTCAACTTCCTAAATTTTTTAAGGGAATTTCGTATCTCCTAGATATATTTCCTGCTCGTTGACATGCATCACAATTAATCACAATTTATAAGTATCTTTAAGTAATGTCAGCCAATAGAAACTACTTTCTAACACTTTGGTCGCTCTCCTATTGCTAGCATGATGTCCCCCGGTAGGTAGGGAGTGACAATGTGCCAATATGCTCTCAAACTCACACTCAGGCACACACTTCCTCAAAATCCCACCCCTACATTGTTTGAGTAAGATAGTGTCATCCCACACGTAAAATCTCAAAGAGCAGAAAATTTTCTTCTTACCTTGATACCCCCAATATTTTGGAAGCTTACCACATTCTAAGTAGTTCACAATATTTACAAATCACAGGTCTTTGTTTTTCATGGCAAACAACCGATCATCTGGGAACTCCTAAACAAAGGGTATCTCTAAGTCTCTCTCATCCACTCTTTCCAACCAAGACAAATGATCAACTACCACATTTTTTGTCCCTTCCTTATCCTTGATTTCTATATTAAATTCTCAAATTAGCAAAATCCATCTTATAAATCTAGGCTTGGTATCTTTCTTCTACAACATATATTTTATCACTACATGGTCGTTCCACACTATAACCCTTGCCTCAATCAAGTATTGGCGATATTTTTAAAAAACAAACACTACAGCCAAAAAGATTTTTTTCGGTTGTTGTGTAATTAAGTTGGGCATCATTAAAGGCTTTCGACACATAATAAATAGCGGCGGGTTTTTTTTTTATCTTTACGGTGTCCTAGCACAACCCCTACCACATAGTTTGTTGCATCACACATGATCTGAAATGGTTGGCTCCAATTTAGAGCCTATACCACAAGTGTGAAGACCAATGTATCCTTTAACACCTCAAAAGTCTTCAAACATTACTCATCAAAAATTAAATTGGACATCATTTTCTAACAACTTGGAAAGAGGTTTTGCAATCTTTGAGAAATATTTTATAAAACATCAACAAAAGCCTATGTGCCCTAGAAAAATCCTAACCCCCTTCACCAACAATGGTGGAGGTAGCTTAGAGATCACTTCAATTTTTACCAGATTGACCTCCATTCCTCTATTGGATATTTTGTGCCTCAAAACTATCTCTTCATTCACCATCATGTGACACTTCTCCCAGTTCAACACTAGGCGAGTGTCCTCACACCCTTGCAAAAGTTTGTCAAGACTATCAAGACAATATTCAAAAGACTCTCCATACACCAAAAAATCATCCATAAAAACCTCGAGACAACGCTCTACCATATTCAGAAAAATAGCGAGCATATATCTCTGAAAAGTAGTTGATGCATTAAAAAGGGAAAAAGTCATCCTACGGTACGTAAATGTGCCATAAGGACAAGTGAAGGTAGACTTCTCTTGGTCTTGTGGCTCGATAAAAATCTGATTATACCCAGAATACCCATCTAGAAAACAAAAAATGAGAACGGTCGACAAGCCGCTCTAGGATGTGATCAATTAAAGGAAGTGGGAAGTGGTTTTTAATTGTAGAGGCATTCAATCGACAATAATCAATACCCACACAAAACCCGACCACTAATCTATTAGAGATCAACTCACTTGCTGAATTTGTTGTGACCCTTATTCACCCTTTCTTAGGAACAACTTAGGTTGGACTAACCCAATTAGAATTAGATATGACATAGATTATACATGTCGATAGAATCTTCACTACCTCTTTCTTTACTACCTCAATCATGATTGGATTTATTTGTTGTTGAGGTTATACTATTGGTTTGGATCCTTCTTCAGTTCTGATCTTGTGCTGGAAAAAACTAGGGGATATCCCCTTGATGTCTGCAATAGACCACCCAAACACTACTAGGTGGTTCTTCAACACCAAAAGAAGTTGCTCCTCCTCATGCCACGCACTGAGGGTGAAATAATGACGGGAAGTTTCTCATTTACTTCCAAGAATATGTACTTTTGACATGGTAGAAGGGGTTCAACTCAAGCTCTGGGGGATACCACAATGATGGGATCAACAGTGGTAGAGGTGGCCCTAAATCTTCATAGTGCCTGGTGTAGAAGCATGACAATGTCTTCAGAAATAGAACACACTCCTTCAAAGAACGAAAATGCATGTAATCATCCACCAAATTCATGATGTATGCCTCTAATGGTGGTTTTAGATATGCTTGAGTGAGAGTGGAAGATGTTGTCCTCCTCAATTGTCTTTGGGCACACTTCCTCCTCTTCATCTGAATACTGTATTGCCTTTGACAAAAAAACCTCCTTGGTATGCTCCAAGATATCCACTACCAAAGTGCCTTTTTGCACCCTCATCATGTTATGAGACATATCCAGAAATGTCTTCCCTAGAAATAAAGACACCTCATTGTTCAACTGCAGTAACATGTGATGATGTGCCTGATTACCAACCTTTTGTTGAGAGTCTGAGATTTTTATTTCAAAGTTATCATCCTAAATACCCAATGTCAATCTTCCTCTTCCCATCTCTAGGATCATGTTTGTTGTAGCTTTAAATGACCTACCTAAGAGTAGCTCATTTCCATGATCATCCTGCATCTCCATAGCTACAAAGTCTGTTGGAAAAACAAATTGGTCCACCTTGACTAACGCATCCTCAGAAATACCAATTGGCCTCACAACTAAATTCTTAGCCAACTGTATGGTCGTGTTACTCTACATGGATTCCTTCAGATCCCATTTCTTGAATGTTGTCAAGGGCATGAGATTTATTCTTTCCCTGAGTCGCATAGAGCCTCACCAAACTTGGTCTTGCTAATGTAACCTGGTATATTGAAGCATCCTAGATCTTGCCTCTTCTGTGAAAGTCTCCTTTTTATAAGTGCACTGACTTCCTCCTTCAACACTTCTACATCAAAATAATCTATCCTCCTCTTTTATTTATTATGTCCTTCAAAAAATTTACATAAGATGGGATTTATCTATTGCATCTACTAGAGGTATTTTGACATGAAGTTTTTAGAAAGTATCTAGAAACTTCTTGAAGTCAACCTTCTTTGCATTCAAGATGTTTGGAAATAGCACTGGAGTTACCAACTTCCTTTGGTGAGGTGGAACATATGCATTCTTCTTGGCTTCCTTTCACTGTTCAATTTCCTCTACTGCTTCCTTCTCTAGTGATGTGGTTGTCTAGATCAAGAGGGTCAACAATCAGTAGTAGTCCTGTGTTACCTTCACTCTTGTTTGCTTCTGGGATGGTATTTTGTCCATTCAACAATTTCTTGCCATTGCAGAGTAACACTGCCTTCACCTACTAGTTACCAGATGGAATGTTAGTATTAGCTGGATTCCCTACTGGCATGGCTTCTTCAAGAATGCTGCTTCTACTTCTATCTGAGAAATCTGGTTCTCTATGTTGAGGATATGTGCTCCTTGATTCTGCAAGTCCCTCTGTGTTTGTCCTATGATTGTCTCATTCAGACTGACTAACTTGCCTAGCATGTCTTCTACGTGGTCTATCTTTCTAGGGCCCCTGTCTTATTGATGTTGCTTATTTGCACTGCCTTTTTGTGGCTTGGCATGTTGTGCTTGAGATGGGTCCTGTTGAAAGTTATTGGGATCCTTCAATGAGAATTTAGGATCCTTCCTCCATGTATATTCATTGTTGAACCTATAGTTCTTCTGCCACATATACATGCATTCTTCTTCCTCACCTCCAGATGAATTTCTTGACTTCTAATCTAATTTCTTAGCAAGGTTGTCCAACTTATCACCTCACTGCCATGATGACTCTGGGCTCTCCAACACTTTTGATTGTTGCGGGAGCTTCTCTTACCTCTCCCAATGACTGATTTTTAGCCATGTTCTTTAGAATTTCATGACACCTGGTCACCTTGTTGTTGAGAAAAAATCTTGATCATGCACTATTAGCACTATTAAGTGAGGTTTCTCTCTCCCTTATGTAGACCGTAGTATAAGGTCTTTGCTTAATCATAAAGATCAATCCCACCTTCCTTAACATGTTCAGGAATCTCCCCCATGCTTTTAAATATGACTCCTCTGCATGATGCTTAAAGTTATAGATCTTCCCAACTAGCTCATCCATCTTCCTAGGTGCAAAATAGTGTTCAAAGAAGACATAAATAATTTGATCCTATGTTTCTTTTGATTCTCAAGGAAGACTTAGAAATCATGGTTTTTCTTTATCTGCCAGTGAGTCAGAATATAGCTTCAAATAAATCACTATCTTTGGGACCCTGTCAATCTTCGACATATCACAACTTTTCATGAAGTTGTTTATGTGAGACATTAGATCCTCCATATTGTGCCCGTGAAAAGCATGCAATTTTTTAAATGCCACCAGAATGGATCAATTTTATAGTTGCCCACATATATTACCTATCTCTATATTGGCCCCAACTGAGTTGTGGTTGAGGATGCCTTAATTTTCTACTAGACAATCTACTCTTCATCTTCCATGTTATCATCACCCATTTCTAATCATTTTGGTTGTGTCACCTATGGTGGCGGAGTTGGGATGAGTCCTCCCACATAATCACTGTACTCCCTTGCCCTGTGCAAAAGTTCCTCCTGGCTAGAACTTTGTCAAGTTGACTCGCCATAGTCAGTGGTTCTGGTCTGAACTATATTGTAGTACCTATAAATAGTAGGATTACTATGAGAAATAGATACTAGAGATTGAATAAATATTTGATTTTTAGATTAAAAAAATGAAAATAAAAAATAAAATTTTGTCCTAGAGTGGAATGTCGCAACACTCACAGTGTTGGATATCGTTTATTGGCAACGACACCAAAAACTTTGATGCATGTTTACTACACGTATTAAATGCAAGTACAAATATCACAATAATATAGACCAAAAGAGGCCCATATATCGAACTCGGGGAAATGTGAATCTAAAGACTACTAATAACTATGACTCAATCAGGTAAGCCTATGGAAAATAATGATTGGTAGATTAATTGACTAATTGTAAGAATTAAAACTAAATTACTGAGGTTGTGATCACAAATGTAATGGATTCCCCAGTAATATAGTTTCACTATGGTTTATACTGCAATTTACATTGTTTATCAATATTTACTTTTCCTACCCCTAGACCAAGTGACCTATAGCAAGAATTACATGTTCTTACTGTGCAATTCACAACCTAATGTAATAAAAACCCCACTCTCATAGTGATTTAATTATTCATTAAGTTCTTTAATGAATTCTATGGGATATACCCTTGACAGCCGTAAGCCCTCTCTCAAGGCGCAATCTACGATATGTAAATCTATGATTTGTCTAATCCTTAATCCCTCTCTCGAAGAAATCGAGGGTCTAAGAAGTCTAATATGGTGATCAAGCATAGATAATTCATGAAGCAATCGTACAATTACGTCCAAAAATTGGGAAAAACATAAATATCAACTCATAATTGTCAAGTACAACATATAACCGGGCTACTCTCGGATCTTAAGGATTAGGGGATTAGCCCTGCATGATTTCAATTGCCATACACATACATAGAGAGAAGTTTAGGGTGAGGAAAATATAAAAAAAAATTAATAGAAACCCCAGGAGAAGATGATCCGGAATACTCCCTATGATGAACTTGATAGTTTGCTATCTTTCAGCTGCAAATCTATCCACCAAAAGTTCTTAAATCATCCGGCATGTAGTGTTCTCCTCTCCTTTCTCTTCTTACAACTCTCCATTGTCATGCAAAAAACTCCAATGTAATTCTTAGGTCTAGCCGAAATCCTCTCTAGTCATAAGATTGACTTAGGGCATCATTAAGTTGTGGCCGTTGGATTAATCACCATCTTTAATTTGTTCTGATCGTAAAAAGTTGATACCATAGACATGATGTCAATGTCACTAAGTCCTCTTCTAGGTCACAAATCCCTGTGAGTGTCGGTACTACCAACATGATGTCTATAGCACTGAGTTTCTCTCTGACATCTCCTGACAGTTTTCCCAGGTACAAGTTGGTACCACCGACTGGATGTCAGTGACACCGAACCACTTTGGTTGTGTTACTGTTGATCAAGTTGGTAGTACCAATTATTTTATTGGTACCACCTAGCTTCTTTGTCTCATGTCTATCCTTTTACTCCATTATCAATACCACCAATAGTGACATCGGTAGCACTGAGCTGATCCAGGCCTTATACCTGAAAATCAAAACAAAGAACATAAGTCCCAAAAGTTATGATAAAACAATATGAAATGGTAGAAATAGCACATATTTGATGCAAATGTATGTCACAGGCTAATAATTCTAAACCATGCACATATAATGTCAACATGAGAAAATATGCATGAAATGCATAATAAAATAGCCTGGGAAAAGCAAATAATATTCAGTGTTCAAGGACTCACTTTGGGATCCTTCATTACTGGAGAAGTACTAGGACCATACTCCTTCCCTCCATTCCATTCATAAGTGACAAAGTACCTATAAAACATGCATGATAAATGATAAGTGTACTTATAATAATATATATTTATTAGGAACTGGCATGCATCCTACATAATATAAGATAGAGATCCAAACTAGGTCTCCATCAAAATCTAATAGATCCTTATTTTGGGTATTTTTTAGGCAATTCCTAAAACAAGACTCCCTCATTTTTGATATAACCTAAATTTGTTTGAGCTCTATAGAGAACCACATACCCCTTTTTCTTTCCCTTTTATTCATTGTGACTCAAGAAAGGATGTGGGATTAAACTACTAAGACATCACTAGCCTTCTTTTCTATTTTTTATTGTCTAACTTGTTTTTGGGAACACCCAAGACTCAAGTAAGTCATCCCATCAATGATATCGACCATGATGCTTGTAAGGGGACATTGTGTATAGGAGGCTACAAGGAACCTCACAAACACTCCCCATTTTCAATTCCAAGTACTAGAGTGAGAAGTTGACTCCATGGCTAGCATCATTCTTGACAAGTAGAAGGGAAACAATTCCCTAAGTATAATGTCTCTTTCACCCTATGCGTGAAATTAGAATCATTACAGTGTTGGATAGAGGTGTCATTTGTCCTCCTAAAAATGAAAGCACACATCCAGTTTTGTTTGAATTTTTGGATCAATTCTACTAAATTGGATTATCTAGTTGGCATGACTAATTTATTTAAAAATAATAATAATAACACATAACATACTTCTAATGTAGGTGATATTGTATATCATTTCATTAATTTTTTTTGTAGAATAGAATATAATACTTTCATGACTAAATTTTTAGTCTAGATAAAAAAGAAATTCGAAAATCCAATTTATGTGCATAATTCACTGTATAAGGTTTTTTATATTACCTAATATTAGTGTTTCCTAAATCTTGATTTGTGACTCAACTAATGATCTAGGGTCATACCGTGATTAGGTATGGTTTCCCCTTCTATATTTTAAATGGGTGATGTAAATCATGATATTGTACTTTATATGATTGTGTCCCTAATCATATTCCAATATTAAAGATTCATCATCTGACAACACAAATAATTAAAGATCCTATATTTCATAAACCTATATTTATGGCCTAATTTGGGTATTAAAAACACTAGGATGAGAACCATGGTCCTAACCCTAAGTTCTCTAAATATATTTATCTAGGTCTTAATACATGAATGTTATAGTATCTATATATATATATATATATATATATATATATATGCTTGACATGATCATAAAGTTATTTACGATTTCTGAAGGTATGCATGTTAACTATTTGTAACCCGATTAATCAAAGTTTTAGGGTTTCCTCATTCTTATATGGATTGGAAGTGATTCAATTCAGTTTTTCATTTCCCCAAATTTATGAAGTTAATACTAGTACCACTTGAAATCAAACAATCAAACAATGACAACGTTACTGTGATTCATAGTGATATGTTTGAGTACTATAAGAAGACTACATACATTTTTTATTAAATATTAAAAATCATATTGTAGTTTGGATAACCACCAGACATGACCCATCATGCTATTGGACATGTACCAGACGTTCATGTATGAAAAAAAAGAGAAAATGTATCAAAATTGTTGTATATTGTTAAATTGATAGTTCACCTAGTGGTAGTATAAATAACGGAAAACTATGAACTTAATGTTTCAATTTTATTTCTTAATATCAGTTCCAATACCAATTCACTTTAGTTGAATATATTTTTCCCCACATATACACTTTTTGTGTTGAGGCTTGGTTTCACTGAGGCTTTTAGGTTGAAGAGGGAATCCTAGGACAAAGGAAAAGGAATGCATGTTGAGGTACCATATTCACTATAAGGAGAATTTATATAGTTTTCATCTTTCTATTTAGAAGTATGTTTTCAACATTAGTAGAACTTAGTTTTCATGTTAATTTTGTAACTCCTTTGTGGACATGTTTTAATTATGCCAATCTGGTTTTGATTTCCATTTGTATAAAGTGGAGTATTATGTGGTTTGTCTTTGAAATGTGATCATGAATGCTAGTAAAGAAATTTATATTCCCTTAACTTCATTATAATGGGGAAATTTAGAGCATGAGTCATCAAAATTGCCATTGTTTTCCAAATATACCTACCCTCTCCAATGGAGAATTTCCTTGATTGATAGGTTCCAAGGAGTCCCCCTCAACCATTAGGAGGAAGCACTAAATTGTTTGGATCCCTACTAAATTCTACCTACTTTGAATTGTAATAATAATTTTGTCTAATTGTATAGGATTCTATGAGGTTTAGTGTAAGATTTCACACACCTCATTAAAGATTAGCAAAGCACTAGTTAGGATTATCAAGATTTTTTCTCCGATTGGTTTATTGAGAACCCAAGATTTTGGAAAATCACTCAACCACCTTTCAATGTATATTAGAGGTCATAAAATAAAACATGTTGTAAGGAAACTCACTTGACTCCTAGTTTCTCTATGTGTTGGACTATTCTTCAATTTCACAACATCCAAATAATGCAAAAAATGGTATACATGATAACTCCACAGAAATGCCACACTAATTGGTTCTGGGAATGTCAAATTTGATTGAAGTTGGTTCCACACGGCTTGAAATAATTTCTAGAAATCATTTTAATTAAGTCGATGAGCTACGTAGGAGGATCTTTAAAATTGAAGATCTTTCTTTGTAGAGGTCACAATGAGAACTTACATCATTAGAGGAGGTTATATGAGAATACGGATGCATGGATGCAAAACAAAAGTTTGAATATAAGCTTTCTAAGTAAAGGCTTATTTAAACCTAAGCATAGTAAGGGGAACTGAAAATTATAATAATACATAAATTATGCTAACAATGCAACACATGTGTTATGATCCTTCAATGGGTAGTGTAATTCAGAACACACAAGAGTAGGTAACATCAATACATGTGTGAGTGAAGTAAAGTGCATACCAACCACCTTCACCGTCAAGTTATAAATTTACTCTTGAGAAAGCATTAAACTTGGAATGGAGGGAAGAAGAATGGAATTCTCACCTACACCCATCACGACCCTCGTCAAGAGGAGGAAACTAGCTATAGTGGATTGGTGGATACTCATTACGACATGGCTATCATGGTTGTAGGACTACAACTGGTTTACATGCCAAGGATCCCATGGCAGTGGAGTTTAGGGTTATTCTAGTTCAACTCTTAAACATAGTAGTGTGCCCATTTAAGAAGATTCCAAAGAAGGATAAACACCATCAAACTACTTATATGACATATAAGGAGCATCATAGTCATGTTGATTCTCTTGCCACCCAGTATCAGGCATGTTCATTACAAACATATGGTTTAACATTATGATTATACCTCTATTATTCCCAATCCATGTGGGACTAGGAATCCCCTAAGTGGCCCAGTTAGGAATCCTCTTTCCACCAGGTACCGAGCCTTGTTACAGCCATAGAGGTCCTATGGGGTAGATTGTGTTGCACCTATGGCTGTCCTTAATTTGATTTGGTGTTTGTAGTTTTATTTAGGACAACTGCCTCATCATTATCATCCATGGAAGCACTACATCTTGTTGAAAGGGGGTCTAAAGACTCACCCTATACCAGTGGGTGCACGAGTAAATAACACTTGATGTGAACATTGAGGTATGTTAAAGTCATAAGATAGATTTCCAAGGGAAAACTGGTCATGTGTGGGAAAATCAACCTGGATTAGGTTGTCTTTTAATAGCATGAAGTGCATATCTCCTTTAGAGATTGTATTATAAAATTGACACCTTGTAAATAGTTCATATCAACCTATGTGCTTCTTGTCATCTTCATTGTATAAATATCTAAACATATTCAAATACGTGTCAACAACATTATAGAATTTTCCTTGTGTGAAGGGCATGCTCATAGTATAGGAAACAACAAGGTGAAAATGCCCAATAATTCTTTAGATTCTAAATTCAAACTGCAACATAAGTATAAATCATTGTCTGTGAGTACCCCTTGTGTGCATTACTAGTACATATTTTTCAAGAAGGAATGCGATGTATGTGTCTCATCCATTGGATTTTAGATGCAAGAGGCATTTTCAATGTTGTTGAAGGAGGGCATATATCTAGAAATTTCAACCCAAATTTTTGTCGTCATACTTGTCATGCATCTGGGTATGGTTGCCATCATCACATGTATTCAATATTTTAGAATCAATATCAACGAGAATAGAAGTGAGGCCTTGTCATTTACTATATAACCTATCCTGAACATACAAAGAGTACACCTGTAGGCATTCATCTTAGTCCTAACCTTTGTAAATGTGACCCAAAAATTCTGGAAGAGTTTTGCAAAGACATGATGAATAAGAAATGGAAAGGTACTAAGGCATGATTGGCAGATCATATCTCCACATAACGTCACATACCTAATTTCACTATAGTCTAATCACAAGCGTGTCTAAGAAATTGGACCCCAATCTTTTCCATGGACTTCTAGTGTTGTTTCTGATTAGTGATGACAAGTGCCTTATATTTACTCATTTTAGGCATAATCAAGGCCTTCTGATTGGTGATGAGAAGTGCCTTATACTTACTAATTTTAGGCATAATCAAGGCCTTCTGAGTGGAATGGCATGGGTGTAGCTCAGAAGATGTCGAGTAGGTAGAAGACCATGTCTATTATGGTAGTGTTTGTCTTGATGAAGAATGTCCCACAACAAGAAGAAGTTGCTCACACTCTCTATGATTGCCTTGTTCTATAATCATTTGATCACAATCTTCCACATGAAACGTGTCTTCATCAACATAAATTGTTTGTATCCCTAAGAAGGCTCCCAAAGATTAGACTCATTGTTTTCCTTTTGTTCCCTTGTTACAATTGGGCCCATGTTAGCCAGATAGGTGGTCCTAGAGTGGTAGAGAGTTGTAGCCTGCTCTTTGATCTTATTGCTCTTCTAAAAGGATGGGATAGAATCGTTCATCTATTCATGAGTGTTGGAAAGGCCTTCCCTAGTGTTTAGAATCATGGTGGTGGAGGTGGAGGCACTATAGAGTAAATGAAACTCCAACATTGGTAGTTTGATCGATTGAATGCATGCTTTGTTCAAATTATGATCACATTTGGATGATTGGTGGAGATGAGATGGTCAAATGGACGAGTTTAGGGATTTTTTGGTGGTGATTTGACATAATGATCATGCTAGACAGTCAGATCACATGATAGACATGAACTGGAGAAGCAAGTGAGATGATTAGTTGGCATGACAAAGAGGATGAATAGAAATAGGTGAGTTGGTAGATGGGTATGGGAGAGTTGGTCAACTAAATGTAGAAGAGATTGATATAGAGATGATGATGCTCAAGGGTTGGGTGGGAGAGGTGATTTGCAATAAAGAGGGTGACATATTTATGGAGATAGATATTGGTGGAAGAGGAGATGGAGGTCTTTTAGTAGTTGGTGGAGGTGGAGAGGGATCTTGCTCCAAACCCTATTTGGGTGAGAGAGAAGGCAAAGAAGGTGATAAGGGTGGATACAATGGAGTTGATGAGGGCACTCGAGTTGGAAGACTAACAAAAACCATTTAATCAACTAATAGTAATTGAGGATGTTGTTGCAAAGGCAACAAAGATGAGTTGGGGGGGGTTGATGGTGAGATCTCCTTTCTTTCTTGATGTTCTTACAAGAATGATGGAAAAGGGGTTATACGTGTCCCCCTTCCTTAACTAAAGTTGACATTTCTAGTAAAACTCCCCCAAACCCAGTGTACTCTATTTGTGGCTAGTCGTTGGCTCGTTAGATGAAAAAATTGATTAGTCTTAGTGGAAACCTTCACATGCTATAGGTGAGTCTATTAACTATAGAACAACTTGTTTGAATGACTCAGGGAAGCATTGCTGCAGTCATAGGCCAACTAATCGACTTGGGGAAGTCGATCAGATTGATTAACTAGGAAATCTATTATTAATTTTCATAAAAAGCTAATTTATAGACTTGTTAAACAAGTCAATGGACTAGCTCGATGGAGGTTATTTTATGATATAGGTCATTGATAACATTCAATTTTATTCCTTATTGTATCCATATTTTTATCTTATTAGGAAAATTTATACTCACTTTCCCCTACCTTGCATATACTCTCTCTACCCAATTTGAGGATTGCAAAGATGTCACATGTAGGAAAACAAAGGACTAGACGCCTATTACTAAGGGTAGGGACACCACCGAATGATGACTGCTGCTCTCTCCACAACCATTGGTCCATCACCACCAGACGCTACCCAGTAGTGTCCTTTTGCATCACCAAATGATGGTCGTGGACCACATGCATCCATCACCCGATGGACTGCCTGCATCCATCACCCGGTGGCCTGCCTACGTCCATCACTAGATGGCAGACCTGCGTCCATCACCCGATGGCTCACCTGTGTCCATCACCCGATGGCTCGCCTGCATCCATCATCTGATGATCTGCCAACATCCATCATCTGGTGGCTAACATCCGATGTCAGCTCTGATAGAGCTAATGCTTAGGGCCATTAAGCACGTGGCCCGAGGACAGTACCTAGGAGGCTTGGTGCGCAAGTAAAGGACCGCAAACTGACACCTATATATATAGTACCACCAACTACAAAAAGGGGGCCATGTTGTGTCATCATCATCGTGCTATAGAATAGACCTGGAGATATTGTTAGAGCAGGAGTTCACCACTAACTGATTGCTGCCACCACCGGTTGACAAGGAAGGAGGATGAGAGTCCACCGAACCTATTCCAGTGATTCCGTCTGCACACCCCCACATGCTCTGGAGCTTCCCCTTTGATGGAAGGAGGGAGAGGAGCAAGACGCTGCCACCGCCACACCAAGTCCATGAGCAGGAGAACCGAACCATTGGTTGTGGATACCACCTGGTCAGAGTTGGTGTAACCCATGTTCCCTTATTTCTACAATTCATTTTCTCCCCTTCCTTGACCTCCTTCTTCCAGCGGATCTCTACGTATTCATCCATGTGTAGATTTGTAATGCTGCTCATGAGAATGATTGGCTAAACTCATAGCTTGGGTTGGGAGTAGCCACTAAGGCTCTCCTGACATGTATATACTTACATCCTTTTGAATATATATGCCCTTAGCTAAGATTATCTCCATTTGCTTGGTCTAAATGCTTCACTTGTATAATTATCTAGCATCTGATGATGTTTGATTATTAGTGTCTCGAAAGAGTAACACTAACCTTATCTAAGTATTTTTGAGTTGCATAAATGCATGAGAATGTTGGAATGTTAAAGCTAATGATCATATGGTTACTTTTGTGATTCTTTGTTTGTTATCTCGAGAGAGACAACCATACAATGTAGACATATCCTAAGCTCGAGAGAGAAGGGAACAAACATATATGATGATTTCTTGTAATCTTGCTAAGGGCATAAAAAAGGTGTGATTATTGCATGTTGGTGAGAGATCTTAGTAGGTGAAACCAAATCTAAGTTCCCATCCATATATTGTTACCATGTGCTTGTTTGATTCTATTTTCTTGTTTTGTTCCTTGATCTTTATTTTACTTATTTTGTTTGATTGGAGTAATACCATTCTGTTAGGAACACCTTTTAAACCTACCCCTTTCATTTGGTGTATCTGAGTTAGAAGTTTTATGTTCTTATCACTTACAATTCCTTGTCCTTGTGGGTCAACGCTAATTTACTACTTCAAACTCATATAATAGTTGTGGGGGGCTATAGATCCACTCCATTTTGGACGTCTGATTTAGGTTGGTCAATTTTTTTGTGCCATTTCTGAGGACAAGACAAGCAAAACTGTTAAGAACCCAAACTTACTCACTATACATATGTGCCTCAAGTTTAGCAATAGACTTGACCACAAAAATACTAAATCTGTCATATCTAACTACTTTGAATAGTTTGTTTCATACATCCAATTTTCTGAATCGACTGTGCAAACTATTTAGGTAGTTTGGAGAAGAGCAGATTTAGGTGACACTTTGTCCCCTTTTTTCCATCAACATGTCGCCCCATAGAGGAGGACATGCTGGTGGACGTGGTGGAGGACATTCTGGAGAAGAACAAAATGCAAGGATGGAAGATGCCTGAAACCCACCATTAACTGAAGATGAACACTATGATGGCAACTCTGATGGAAATAGACAAGTGTGCATACCAATACCTTACGAAGAAGACAAGCGTAAAGAAAAAGACAAATATGAATGTGAAGAATGCCATGAAGATGAACGTGAGGAGTGACATGAAGATGATGAGAATGATGAACGATGCCATGATGGCCATTGTTGGCACTGTGCAAGAAGAAACTAAAGGAACCATTCTGAGCACAAATATAATAATCATGATAAGGAGGAAGAAGATGATGAAGAAGACAAATCCCTTAGAGATCTAGCTTCTACAAGAGAAAATGAGTCAAGAAATCTAGTGGTTATTCCAACATTTGATGCACCCAACTTCGAACTGAAACCAGATGTCAAATCCATGATTCAAAACAAGTCCTTTGGGGGGAAGTCTAGAGATGAGAATCTCGACCATCATCTTGATGCGTACAAGAATATCTGTGACACCATCAAGATGAGGGGAGTTCCACAAGAAGTGATATATTGCAAGGGCTTCAAATTTTTCCTAAGAGACAAAGAACCGGTATGGTATCTTTCTTTAACCCTTGGCTGACACTTTCGTCACCAAGTTCTACCCAGTGGAGAAGACCCTTAGGATTAGGCAAAAGATAAATGGATTTATGCAGAATACTGGAGAAAACTTGTACAAAGCATGCAAATGATTTCAGGAGCACCAGAGGGATTGTCTGCATCATAACTATGACAAAGGTCACTTTGGCATGACCTTCTATAACAGTCTTATTTCTACAGAAAGGAATTCACTAAATGTTGCCACCGAAAGTGACTCTTAGGAAAAAAACCAAAGAAGACTATGAAAATCATCAAAAACATGACAACTCTGCAAGAAGGGATGAATTTTGACAGAAGAGACAAGATTCTGCAACAAAAATGACATCTGAAGGACCTTCTATGGAATCAAAAGCTTTAGAGACTATAACCACCCATATTCACAAGATTGCTATGGACGTCAAACAATTGTAAGATTCTGGAAACAAGGCCAAAAAATGTCTTGAGAAGGTTATGAAATGTGCCATGGAATCGATAACTACATATACACACAACCATAAGATAGTGAAGACAGCGAAAAGGAAGAAGAGACATAGAAGGTTTCTTATGCAAACTTTAAAAGACCAGATCACCCTAGTTTTAGTTATTTAAACAAAGATATTATAGAAAACTCTCACCAGCTTCGTATAAACCACCTCTAAGATTTGGAAAAGGAGGAAGGAAGACTTAGTACACCAAAACCACAACTTAATAGCAAAACAAAAACAATTACCAAGGCCAAGGATAAGGTTAAGACCAATATCAGGCCAAGGATAAGGTTAAGACCAATATCAGAACAAGAACACAGACCGACAAACCTAGGATCAAGGACAAACAAAGAGCAGCAACCGGAAAGAAATGATGAATCAATTGTTTGATTTCATGAAGAGACAAGTCTTGGTGAATGATCAACTCAAACAAAGTGCCATCACTAACTTGGGTGTCTTAACCATGGTGCAAACCCAAATGGTCGACATGTAAACACATCAAAAGCAAATTGAGCAGCAAGTCACACAACTTTTTGAACTCATAAAGAAACCCCAAGGAAAGATCCCCTGAAACATTGAGACTACAAAAATGGCTACTCTTTGCTTAGGAAAAGTCATGGAGAGGGAACAAGAAGAAACTCACTAAAGAAGGTGAGATTGTCGCCAACCCACAACCTGAACCCATTGCAGTAGAGAAAGAATCAGAGAAGGAAGAGTCCACAAAGAAGGACAAGAGTAAAAGAAAAGGTCAGGAAAAGAAAAGTGCAAAGACTAAGAAGACAAATCCTTCTGAAGAACTCTTCACACAAAGAGATACCTACTCCCCAAGGCTTCCCTTCTCTTACAAGTTAATCAATGGCCATCTTGAGAAAAGATATGCGAAGTTCATGGAAGTTGTGAAAAAGTTGCACCTAGACATCCCTTTCCTTAACACTATTGAGGAAATGCCCACATATGCAAAGTTTTTCAAATATCTTGTCATGAAAAGAATAAGTGGAGATAATATATAGACTGTGCAGATAGCCAAGATGTCTAGTTTGTTTTTTTAAGCCAAGATGCCCACCAAAAAGAAAGATCCCAGAGCATTCACTATCCCCTTCAACGTTGGAAATAATGTCAAAAGATAAGGGTTGCCAGATCTAGGGGCAAGCATAAGTCTAATGCCTCTCTCCTTAGCTTAAAGTATTGGACTAATGGATACGATAAAGACTAGAATGAGGATCAAGTTAGCTGATCAGACTTTTACAAATCAAGTGGGAATGGTAGAAGATGTTCCGATTCACGTTGGAAAATTCTTTATACCTTGTGACATAGTGGTTATTGACACCGTTGAGGACCCGTCGTGTCCGATGATATTTGGAATACCCTTCTGTTATGTCCCACTCCATGATTAACCAGTAAGCACAACGCTTACTGCATCATTAAGTTGATTAAGTTAAGTACTCACTGATGCAATTAGTACTTTGATATAGTGTTACAGTCTAATTATCATGTTTTCATGCCTTGAGAAGGTAGAGAATTTTTTGCTTGAAGTTTTGCAAAAAGAATCACATGATTTGGACCTCCGAGGCAATAGTGCTGCAGAAACAATGGCCAGGGGCCATCTAGGGCGCGGGCAAGCACCAAGCAACGCCCTCGATTTCGGCCGTGAGCCCAGAGCACAAATCCGCAACCAAAAGCCACGATTAGGCACCCAACCGATCCTCCCCTTCACCTGTGCATGAAGCAGGTTGAATGCAGGGCAAGCTAGAGGTAGAAGACAACCTGCTGATGCCCAGATTTAAGTTCTGGATGGAGTTTTGGTTGAAATTCGGTCACCTCAACCCATTGTGAGTAGAATCTCACTCGAGGTGCCAGACAGTGTTGGCGTCGCCTGAATTCCAGTTTCACATTTTTTTCTTATTCCTGCTTGCACCGACCATAATTATTTAACTAATTTGTATGATTCCGGTTACTGGAATTGCATGATTGACTAAAACCTAATTTGCTCAGTTGAAAAGCTGGAATCAGTAGCACATGACCAGTAACAATACAATTTGGGTATAAACCCCGGTTGTGCATTTTTAGTAAGTTAATAGATGTTCGATTTCAAAGAATCGATGATGACATGAAAATGTCAATAGAAACCTAGTTGCACACTCCCTATTATATTTGATGTACGTGGTTCAGTCTTAACACGAATTGGCACGTTTTTCAAGGTTATTATTAGAAATTCCCAATAATTAATATTAAATCTTGCCATGATAAGTAATTAACTCTTAACTGGGTTAAGTGATGCACAACTCAGGATTAGGGTTGATGTGCATGTTTCTATGGAATTTTAGATAATTTACAAGTGCTACTGAAGATTTCTCATATGTTGAGTAATCAACCCTTATCAGTATATTAAGATGTTTAATTGCATGATTTCAGCATGTATGTGCCAAGTTGACAAGTATTTTATTTATTTAAATCTGCTTACAGGTACAATATGTTGATTTCTCAGTAAATTAAAATGTTTGAGCATATTGCACTGCCAAGTTAGAAATGATATATATGTTATATTTATAAGTTTTAGATTAATACACCCGGTACCATAGAGATACCAAAGCCAAGAATAAGTAAGAGAGAGATGTAATGTAGTGAGATCGTTTCTAGAATAATAAAACAATAGACATAGGTGCCCTGAACACCGTAGATTCCCTACGGATGTCTGCATTGTAGGGAGGAAACGATCGACCCTGACAACGACTAGTATATGGGGATCAGAATGCACCCATAGAGTGTGCGGAGAGACAAAGCCCTTGAGGAAGTCTCCTAAGAAAAGATAGGTTACCCAACATGAACTGGAGATCCCGGTGGTATCCCAGAGGTACCCACAGAGCGTACCAAGATGAGGCCCACAGAGCGTCTCAGACCCTCCATCTCTGTACTCAGCCTAGAGGAGAGGTCCAGTTAAATGCCAGCTATTTAACAGCCTTAGTCAGACATGACAGTTCGAGTCAAGCAGACCCAAATTCAGTTCTAGGCTTAGCTTCTCAAGTTTTAAGCTGAGTCTTATACGGAGGGATTGTAGTTTACTACGAGTCTTCATATGTAGAGTACACTGCATCTGATCAGGGCATAAGATAAAATATGTTCAAATAGGTTCACATAATTTCTTATAAGTTAAAGAGTTAAGAAAGATTTGAGTTAGTTTCACAGCATTTGTCCTTTAAATGAAAATTTAGTATTCTCTGTTATTGAATCATATCTACAACTCTGTAGCAGTTGTTATCTTAATGAAATGTTGACATCTCCTGTCGTTTAAATTATATTGTTTAGATCTACTCAGTATAGTATTATCTTGAATTTTATTCCAATTAATAAACACAAAATGAGTTATCTGCGATGGTTGGGTGAAATTCTATTCACTGAGCCAGTAGCTCACCAACCTACTGAAACATTTTTCAGGTCAGCGTCAGCATGAGGAAGCTGAAAGATCGTATCACCCAAGTTCTTAGAAGGTAGTTCATAGTTAGATAGAGGTCTCTTAGTCCTTTCCCCTCAGTCCTTGGGCATGTGGTGTGGTAGAGAGAGAATATAATGCAATATGTAGTTTAGATTTCAGTTATCTGTTGTGTTTTACTTTCCGCATGAACAATGTAATATGTCGTGTAAGTTTGGTTTTATTCCAAGTAAGGTAAATGGTAAGTGCTTCCGCAGTTTTATTACGATATGATGTTATTCAAGCTATTAGGTTTTTCCTTTAAGTTAATTCTACTGATTAAGGAAAGATAAGGTTAAGGGTGTTTTACTGAGGATGACTCCCCGGTCTCTGGGGTCATTAGAGGTGGCACGGGGATCGGGGCGTCACACCTTCATTGCCACAGATAAAGCCTTGATCAACATGGAAAAAGGGATTATTACTCTTCGTGTCAGAAACAACCATAACCATTTTCATGTCTGGGATGCTATGAGAGGACGTCCTCTATTCAAGTCGGTCTACTTCATGGATAGTTATACCCAGTACTGTGAAGAGGTACAAGAAGACAATGGCATTGTCAACCCACTCGTGCTAGCTTTGAACAACCTAGGCCTCAGTCTGGAGGATCCTGAAGTAGGAATTTTTTTGGATTATTTAAATGAAGTGGAGGAAGAATTCAGTGATGAAGAAGGTACTATGGAAACAACAAAGTATGCTTAGCTGGATCAAATTCTGAAAGAGAAAGTTGCACCAAAACCAACACCAAAATTATAATAATTACCTAAAGGTTTGAGATATGAATTTCTGGATGATGAGGAAAAGAACCATGTTATTATAAATTCCACTCTTACAGAGGTGCAAGAGGAGAAGTTGTTGAACAAACTTAATCAACACATAAAAGCACTAGGATACTCAATAGATGACATCAAGGGTCTGAGCCCATCCCTCTGCAGGAAGCACATAAACCTTGAAGACAATTCCAAACCTTTATCTCATCCTCTAAGGAAGCTAAATTAGATGCTCAAAGAGGTTGTTAAGATGGAGGTAATCATGTTGTGAGACGTTGAAATCATATATTCTATAAGTGATAGCATTTGGGTTAGCCCAATTCATGTTATACCCAAGAAAGGGGGAATGACTAGCATGGGGGGGAATATATACAAAATGGCAACACGAACCATGATAGGTTAGCGTATGTATATAGATTACAGAAAATTGAATGCAACTATGAGGAAAGATCATTTCCCTCTACCCTTTATTAACCAAGTGTTGGAAAGGTTGACACATCATTCATACTTTTGTTTCCTAGATAGATATTTAGGATTTTATCAAGTGTCGATTCACTCGATTGATCATTAGAAGACCACCTTCACTTATATTTATGGCACCTACTCCTTTTGGAGAATCTTGTTTGGGTTATGTAATGCACTCTCCACCTCTGAAAGATGCATGATTTCCATGTCCTCAGATTTCCTAGAAGATATAATGGAAGTCTTTATGGACGATTTCTTTGATATGATACCGATTTTGATAAGTGCCTTACACACCTGTCTCTAGTCTTACAAAGGTGCAAAGAGAAACACTTAGTTTTGAATTGGGACAAATGCTACTTCATGGTCCAAGATGACATTATAGTGGGACACAAAATTTCAGAGAAGAAAATACAGGTGGATCTGAGCAAAATCGAAGCTATATCCAAACTTCCACCACCAAAAATGGTAACGAGGGTAAGAAGTTTTCTTGGTCATGCCATATATTATAGGAGGTTTATTAAAGACTTCTCAAATATAGCCAAGTCTTTGTCGAACCTTCTAATGAAAGATGTAAAGTTTGATCTTACAGATAAGTGTCTCGAGGCCTTCATCACTCTGAAAAATGCTTTAACTACAGCCCCAATCCTACAGGCCCCAAATTGGGAACTCCCTTTTGAAATCATGTGTGACGCCAATGATTATGCCATAAGGGATGTTCTTGTACAACAAAAGGAGAAGAAACTTCACACAATCTATTATGCCAGTTGAACTCTCGACGAAGCCCAAGTCAATTACACCACCACAGAAAAGGAGATGTTGGTGGTAGTGTTTCTTTTGAAAATCCAGATCTTACTTAATTGGACAGAAGGTGAAGGTATATATAGACCATGGGGCAATTAAGTACCTAATGCAAAAGAAGGATACTAAGCCCAGATTGTTAAGATAGGATTTACTGCTTGAAGAATTTTATCATGAGATCATTGACAAGAAGGGAAACATGGTTGCATACCACCTTTCGAGGATTGTGATTACGGAGGAAGATCTGTTACCCACCAACGACAATTATGCATATGAAGCTATGATGATGGCAAGTTCCATTGAGCCAAACTTACCATGGTTTGTTGATATCTGCAACTATCTGGCATGCCATGAACTACCACCTGACATTACCTATAATTAGAAGAAAAAGTTATTTTTTGATTTGAAGAACTACTACTGGGATGATCCCCTTCAGCACAAAAGATGCTCTGACAACCTGTATCGTTGATGTGTGCCAAAGAGGAAGTATTGGAATCCTCAAGGAGTGTCATTCTTCATCCTATGGGGGATAGCATGGACGAGAAAGGACCATAGGTAAGGTTCTGAAGTCTGGATTCTATTGGCTGACTCTCTTTAAAGATGCCATGGCTTTTGTCAAATGCTGTAAAGAATGCCAGCTCGTAGGAAACATCACCAAGAGGAATGAGATAGATGCCTATGTCAGATTGGGTAGAAGTGGAAATTTTCAACGTCTGGGGAGTGGACTACATGGGAACTTTTCCTTCCTCCCAAGGGAAATAAGTACATCATTGTCTCTGTAGTCTATGTTTCCAAGTGGGTGGAAGTTGTTGCAACCCCCACTTGCGACTCCAAAGCTGTCATGAAATTATTTGAAGAAATGTTTTCCTTAGGTTTGGGGTCCCACACACCATAACTAAATCCCACTTTAGGGAAAGATAGTTTGAAGCACTGCTAAATAAATATGGAGTTAAACATAAGGTTACAATGCCCTACCACCCACATACATCAGGCCAAGTAGAAGTATCCAATTGACAGATTAAACAGATCCTTGAGAAAACTATCAGCAGAACCCACAGAGACAGGTCCATGAAGTTGGATAACACTCTTTGGGCCTACATAACCATCTATAATATGTTGATAGGGACAACCCCTTACTGACTTATCTACGAGAAGTCGTGTCAACTGGCGCATAGAGCCCGTTGGGCCATTAAATTTTTGAATATGGACCTTGATAAGGTAGGAAAGAAGCAATATCTACAACTACAAGAACTTGAAGATCTAAGGTTACACACTTGAGAAATGCTCGTATCTACAAGAAGAGAACAAAGGTGTGGCATGATGACCACATAAAGAACAAGGATGTGTTGGAAGGGGACAAAGTTTTGTTGTTCAATTCAAGAACCATATTATTCCGAGGGAAGCTCAGGTCCATGTTGGCTGGTCCTTTCACAATTGCCAAGATTTACCCATCTGGGGTAATGGAAATTATCAGTGAGAAGACTTGTACTTTTAAAGTGAATTGGCATAGAGTAAGATGATATTATGAGTACAAAGCTTTCGTAAGGAGATCAGAACTAGATCTAGAGGAGCCACAACCAACACCAACAAAGGAACCATGAGAAACCATACCAGAGAGTCAAGCTAAATTCTATAAGTTAGTGATTCTTGGGAGGCAACCCAAGAATTTCATGCTTCCATAAAGTTTTGATGTTTCCTATCCTAAGTTCTAGTGTCTTTTGTCATTAAAGTAATAGAATTTTGCTAACCCTATTTTAAAAATCTATCTTTTGCATATCCCCCCCTTGATTAGTAAGATTTCGTGTATATAGAATAAATTTATTGAAGTTTGGGTGCATGTTTTTCATTACAAGAGTCATCCCCGATGAACCATCAGTTGATGATCACCATCGAGTGTTGGAAATCAGAAGACCCATCAGCTGATACCACTCTGCCTCACCATCAGTTGAGTAAGGCAGATATACCACTGATTGAGAAACCTAGTGAATCCACCAGATGATGAGCTAAACTACCATCGGGTGCTGGTCCCCAGAGGAACCATCAACTGATGTCATTTTCCTTACCATCAGTTGACTGAACCTGAAAAACCATCGGTTGACGAAGCAACGACATCACCGATTGATTGGCTGACTAACGCACCATCAAAGGACATATCCAGTAGGACCATCAACTGTTCAACACCACTGCCATCAGTTGCCAAACCATCAGGTGATGGTCAAAAAACCAAACTATAGAATCTCAACATCTGGTGGAAGTTAAGTGATGGAAACCTATAAAAGGGGTGAACTAATTACTTCCCCCATTTACCAAGAAACCAAGCAGATGAGGTAAACCCTAGAATCATCCGAAGCAACAGTAGCCGAGGACACTATGCAACCAAGACCATCTTCTCCCTCATCATCGCAAAGCAAGAGAAAAGCCTACACGGTACCAGAACAACACCTTTGAACCGCTGCAAAGCCAACGTCTAGCAGAAGCAGCTCTGAGCACCGGTGATAAGGTAACCCTAAAAATCTCAATTTTCCTAGCTATTCACTACCGTCCTAGTATTTTACACCTTACTCATTATCCTAAACTATCTGAATCACCGACGATTGATCGTCGAGCATCGACAGCAGCTTGGTCATCTACGACCATCAGTTGTCTTCCATTTAAACCATTGGTTTCCTCTTTGTATTCCTTTCTAACCACTGGTTCCACCGTCATCTATTTGGCAACACCATTAGATGGGGTGGACCACCGCCTATTTTGACTACCGGCTTGTGAAACCCCCACCTTAACCTTTGATTGTCATTTCACCTTCCTTCCTAACCATCATTTGGTCTTGTGGCCATGGGTTCCACCATCGTCCGAGGGCACCATCACCTTCTATATCCAGAGGACATATCGATTGGTGTTCACCAAAGCATCCAACAACCTCCAGTCCACCATCGGTAGAGCCAGACCACCACTCATCTAAAAACATAAATTTCTTGAATCTCTCGATGCATGATCACTACCACCGGTGTATTCTTACCATCCTTTGATGATCAATCACTAGTTGCGCTTGTGACCACATGTTTTCTCGACCACCAACTGTGTTCCTCACCACCACTTACCATCATTTGGTACTCACCATCGCCTTTCCCTCTACTGTCGCCTATTTCTGGCCATCGGGGAAGCTAGACACCACAGATTCCTCACATTTATCGATGACCAATTATATCTACCATCGTCTGAATGTCGATCACTGGCTGCTTTTCCACCATATGATTCCTAACCATCATCTATGTACCACTACCTTTTACCATAAGTTGTTGACCACCGACCGGGACCATCGGTTGACGCAACCACCAGTTCTTCTATATTTCTCTTCTCTTACCCCCTTTTTGAACCACTGACTATTTGAACTAGCAGTTGTTAGTACTCGGTTGGCAACATACTACCAAGTGTTATTTACCACTTTTTGATCCATAAACTGAAAAATTTCAATTTTTACCTATCTAATTAATCTTTCTAGAGATAGTTAGAGTCTCTACAAGCATAAGATGGTAGGAAAGTAGGACAAGAGTCAAATCCATGACTCTGAATAGACCAAGAAACTTAAGGCATAAATGACTCTAGAGGAATGAGAAAAAATGGATAAACTAAAAGATGAACATGCTGCATACATTGAATTGCATGGAGAACCAACTCTCAAAAGTATCAGGGCATTCCTAGAAGAGAACAGAGCAAAAATCTTGACTGAGTTGATTCCATAGGAGTCATAAGGGGACAAGGAGAAAATAGGGACATAAGCCCCCAAATACACACCATCTGGGGAGATGTAGAAACTGAAGAAGAGACCTACATCAGAGGCTGATCAAACAAGATCTAGAAAGATATCCAAGACATCTAAGGAAGATACAATAGTAAAGGCCACCACACTCAAGCAAATGGGATCTGCTAACATCCCAAGCCAACCATCATAGGCTATCAGAAGGGAACAACCTGACAATCAACTTGTACCAAGATATGAGGAGCACCATGAAATATGGTGTGACATATTCTAGAGGAAGAAAATACAAGGCAACCGGATATGGAGACGTTGTCACCCTGGAAAAACTAGGCATATATAAGAGGGTGAAACAAAGCTATGGAATGTTAGGATATATCATGACTTCTTACGACGATTTGACACAAATATTCATGTCCTCCATTAAGAAGTTGCGGGTGGCTGAAAATGAAGTTTCAGATGTGAATATAAACTGCATGCTAGAATTTTGAAGACAGAGTATATTATAATCAAGAAATGGATAAACTTGATCTTCACCGACTCTTTTGAGCAAGAAGAATGTGCTAACAAGGCACAGGGAGATAAGGATGTGAAGGGCTTCACAACTGGTAAGACCTGGGAAAACTTTTAGGAGATTCCATGTATAGATCCGGACAATCAAAGGCTGCAATGATGCATTCTGGCTTCATGAGAGTAGTGCACAAGATCTTTACAAACTCCTTGTTATTCATATCTGACATAGGGAATGTAACTAGATTAGACCTCCATATTCTGTGGAGTCTAATGGAAGAGAAGGTCATCAATTCATAAAAATTCTAATTGAGAAGCTAGCTATAACAATGGGGGCAGATGGCCCTTGTGATTTTTGTATGGGGGAATAATCACATATATTGCACACCAATTTGGATACCCTAGAAAGATGACATATTTCCTCAGGTTGGAAGGAGATACTCTAGTGGACACAAGATACCTGGCTGTAGCAAATGTCTTGTCAAGGACAAAATAGGGGTACACTTATTAATTTTGTATGATGGAAATCTTACTTTCCCTTCCAGAATTAACCAACTATGATCATTAAAAAATAGTCTTCAATGAAGAAGAAATTAGGATATTGAAATCAGGACAAGGTGCAAACACCAGTAGGCCATCTGAACAACAAAAGAAATAGCCTAAGGGGGTGGCCACAAAACAAACGACCATGAAGAGGGTACTCATACAAGTTCTTGAAAAACTAGCAAAGAAACCCCCCTCTTCGAAGGTCGTAGATCTGGAAATTGAAGAAATAGAAACTCCAAAGAGACATGTTGCTGCCACTTCACCAGAAATAGTTGCACCTGAAGAAAGGGAAACCATCCTTGGTGAGGTAGCTATAAAGCCAACTGCCAAGGAAGTAGAGCAAGAAGGCAGAATCAATGAGCCTTTGATATAAAGAAAGGTGAGAAGAGATGTCCCTGAGAAAGAGGTGCCACAACCAGAATGATGCACTCTTGAGCAAAGGAAATAAAGAATCTTCTAAAGCCAATGAAGAAGTACACAAAGTAAGCTCTACCGTCCGACCCAGACAATGGCCAACAACAGTGACAAAGTTCATGGAAGCAGGACAAGAAATTGGCCACCTCCGTGAGATCATCTCGAAATCTACCTTGAACTTCTCTAATATAACTGCAAACCTATCAGCACTAACCGTGCAGGTACAAAATCTAACGATGGACATCTAGTCTGTTTTGAGCCTACCTCTCCAGATGCAACAACTGGCTGCAAACCAAATGTAGTTCATGTGGCTCTGGTGGGAGCAACACGCAAACTCACCGCATTATGAAAGGAGCATGATGACTTGCTCCAGGAGAACCAAAAGTTGTAGGAGGAAGCAAGAAAGATTAAGGAAGCAATTTCCACAAGCAATGGGGAATCTATTAAGAGGCAGCAAACATTAACCACCAAGCCATCCATTGCAGCAGATACAAATGTACATCTGAGGGTGGACATGCTAATGGACGTTATGCAACCTACCTGACATATGCATCTAAACAAAGATGCCACTTTAGTAGGCAGTCTTCCAATGGAGGAAGAGGAATCGAATGAAACTACCGGGAGTAGGTGAGTGCCATCTGAGGACGATAATCAAGCCACATCCCCAATATTGTCAGGACACTCAAAAAACAAAAAGGAGGACAAGGGACTTGAGTGCTGCCCAAGCAGAGCACCTTTCAACCCACAGAACCAGAATCTCCCCCTTAGCATGAAGAAGCAGTGGGAGAGAATAGTGTTAGAAACATAAAACCTAAAGTAAAGGGGGATGTAACCGAAACAACTAAAGATGTGATGGACGGGCTCAACCTGCTATTCAAATACAAGGCTCCACCCATCTTTAAGATTGTGATAGTTTTATGAATGTAATTCTTTTAGATGAACCTATCTCTGCATGGGTGATTCCTACATGCTTTGAAGAGAGATAACAATGATGGCTGTAGAAGCGGACGAAGGGAACATACACCATATGTTCGACAAAGCACCCCTGAAGTAGGAGAACACTGTCTTTCTGAACTGAATGTAGTCCTCGACCCTACAGACTATTTGGGTCCACCAGGCCCACCCCCTCTACCACATAAAATGGCTAGCATGGACATGACCTTGGTTACATGCATGCTAGTACAGGACATCCATGTCCTAACTGACATTCCTGACAACAAAACGTCAAGGGAGGATATTATCTACTACAACAATTAGTACAATCTAACAAGGAATGATATACATCTTGCCTTTCAACCGTAAGAAAATATAAGAAGAACTCTATTCAAGGTATTGTGTAGTACAATCATAGAGGATTCATGTATAGGGACAAAGAAGGGCCAATTTTCAACGCAACCTCCAACCAGACAACCCACATTTTCAAAGAAAAAAGCAACACTACATCTGTCAAAGAACTCCTAGATGCACTAGATAAAAGCAGAGCCATAAAGTTCATCACTCTGCCCTTCAAAGTTTTCGATCACTGGATATTGACAATAGAAGATCTCTCAGAAAGGAAAGTCGTCACATGCAACTTCAATGCTAGAGAACTACCTTACTGAAGAACAATATTTGAGAAGTTGGAACATAGAAAGATACATGAAATTCCAACTCACCTGTAAAGATAATACAAGGAGTCAATGGGTGATATTGACCAAACTGGAAGGAAATATGCATCAACTGCAACTTTTCCCAGGAAAAGCAAAATTCTGGGGACAATACCTTTCTTGCACTGAGAATGATTAAAGCCATAAATAGAGGAACTCCAATGGAATAGGATGTTGATGAAGATTTCCACACTCTATGAAGGAAATATATAATGGAGGTAATTCACAATAGGAGATTTTTTTATGACACAGAGATGGCAAATATTCTGAGGTGATTGTATCCTCTGATCCCCTTATCAGAAAAGATGCCTTGGAGAGAGGAGCTCAAAAATCTCATGACCTCAGATGAATTTACTGAAAATGAAGTAGGAAGAACAACCCAAGTTGTCCCAACCACTTCCCCAATTGTCCCAACTACTTCCCCTGTCATCCTAACCACTCCCCCCCACCACCCATTGCTGAAGTGACATCACCAATACATGTCCTTGAAGCCTCAGTAGAAGTTCCTAATCTGTCTAAGTGGGAACTACCTCCAAGAGGTTGAACCAACAACAACAAGCCCACAAAAAAGTACCTCATTATGTTCCACCCTCCACTGAAATGATTATAGCTAAAACAACATCACCTCCAGATGAACATGTTGTTGAAGGAAGTGAGGTACATACAGAAGAAGAAGAACAAAATGATGACACACCAGAAGGACCACAACCGACAGATGTAATAATGCCTACTTTCAAGAACTTTGATGAACTAGCATGCCATGGATTATCTGTGGAAGAAGCTCAATTCCTTCTAGATGTACTTCAACAAGGGAGGACGATCTAGTCATTGTTTTTGAATGAGAAAATTTCCAAATCCTACTCCCTGACCTCTATGACATATTGACAACATGAGGCTACATGATTGTGAATGTCATGTTAGCTTTCCCATTACTTTTGGTCGATGATCTCTCCAACGTATATATGGCATTCTACGACATAGTGGGATACATCGTATCCAAAAAGGAATCAACCAAGCTACAATGGTTGACCGAGCACATAAAATACAACCTTCCCAAATGGATATTTGTGCCAGTCTTGCATGATGCACATTGGGCACTACTATCAGTTGACACCATCAATGGGACATCGATTTTATTTAATACCTCAGACATAATTTTTAGTAACAAGCACATTAAATATCATAAAATGGCTAACAATGTCATCGAAGAAAAACTTGCCATGGTAGCTAACAAGATAGTTGAGTTTATCAAAATGTATGACCGCTGCATTCTAGCTGATCTCAAATTCAAAAAATCCTAATTCTATCATACATGTCCACAACAAGAACCTCTATCAAATGATTGTGGCTTTTACATACTCTATCATATTAGAATATTGAATATTATCAAGGCCACTACTACCACCATCTCTGAGGGCAATATGTTATGATGATTTTAGCTTTGAAATTGTCCGTCATCAACAACTAGATATAACTCCCCTAATCTAGATCAACCTTATCCTTTGACACCCTGAGGACATGGAAGATAAGTTTGGGGGGGGGGTATGAACATGCGAACATGGTATGAGTCTACTCTGAATATTCAAACTCTCTCCCATTTAACAAAATTTTGACAAACTTTTTACAAATTTTGATTGGCCTAAATGGCCAATTTTGGCTTAATCATGTCAATGTATATATTCTTGTTGAAATTTTGATGCACATGTAGTATGAAAAGGCACATTTTGGATCCAATTTTCAAGGATTGTGTCATGACCCCAACCGTTAGACTTTCTTGTCGTCAGGCTAGCTCTTAGCGTAATTACTTCAAGAATGATAAACCTAGTCTTTTTTAATATACTTAAAATTCTAAGTGTGATAATGTTTTAATGTTAGCCTTACCTTGAAATAATGTAGAATACACAAGGATGAGTGTTCCCTGGGTAAAAAATCAAAGTAAGGAGGACGTGGTCTAGTACACTCCTGATTGATCACTATGTTTCAAAGTATAGGGAGGAAAATGCATAACCATGGCATGGAGGAAACAACTACCCCATCTAGTGCATTAATCCCCGCTTTGGGATCAAAAGAGGCATGGCAACACAAATCTTCCCCAAAAATCTTATCATCCCAAAGCCTGTGAGAAAAAATAAAAGTAAAGAAGAATAAAATTATGAAAGTTGTGCCTAGAAATATGTTGAAGGACTTCACTTGGTCGGAATATTGATGTGATCAAGAATGTAGATATGTCGTGCCTAGTAGTGGAGTCTGGAAGCCAACTTTAACACACCTGCATTTCAAAGGGGAACCTCATGTAACCACATGACATTACATTAGGGTCAAATCGGGAAACACTTATCCTTAAGACAACAAAAATGGTTGAGGAAACCTGAGAATCATGGGAGACACATCAGCCTTAACCTACACAACATGTTACCTAGGAATCCCAAAGAAATAAAAGATGGTGTGAAAGCTACCTTCTCCTGAACTTTGTGCAAGTACAACCTGGAAAAAGGATCATCAGTGCATTATGAAAGAGATATCTTGATACTAAAGAAAGTCATAACAGAAAATATGAGTATCGCAACTCCAATCTAAGAGGAAGAGCCCAGGAACCTTAAACACCTTGTCCTGATACATAAGTTTCGACTTAAGGATGATACTATCACATTTTTCACACTCGCCAAAACAATAATTAATAATGCCCTATGAAGTCATTCGATGCTTTAGTTCTATTTGTTAGCCTAAGGAAAATTTAGGCTCTAAGTTTGGGGAGTTGATAACATCCAATTTTGCAGATATTATATGCCTTATTTTATCAATATTTTTCTTCTATTAGGAAAATTTATAAACACTTCCCTTCCACTTGCATATACTCTCTCTACCCTATTTGAGGATAGCAATGACGTCACATGTAGGAAAACAAATAACTATAAGCACGTTACCAAGGATAGGGCCACCACCGGATGAGGACCACTGGTCTCTCCACAACCATTTGTCCATCACCACCAGATGCTACCCAGTAGTTCCTTGCCACATCACCAAATGGTGGCCACAGAAAATCAACAAATGGTGGAATGCCTACATCCATCACCTGATGGAACGCCTGCCTCCATCATCTGGTGGCCTGCCTACGTCCATCACCCAATGGCTCGCTTGCGTCCATCATCGGGTGATCTTCCAACATCCATTATCTGATGGTTACCATATGATGGTAGATCTGACATAGCTATTGCTTGGGAATGTTAAGAATGTTTCCCAAGGACGGTACCTAGGAGGCTTGGGGTGCAAGTAAAGAACCCCAAGTCGATGTCTATATATACAGTACCAACAACTATGTAAAGTGGGTCATGTCGTGTCATTTCCATCACACTACATAATAGACCCAATGATGCTTCCAGAGAAGGAGTTTAGCACCGACTGATCACCGCCACCACCGGTTCACTAGGAAGGAGGATGAGAGACCGATGGACCTATTCCAGTGCTTCCACCTGCACACCCCAACTTGCTATAGAGCTTCCACTTTGATGAAAGGAGCGAGAGGAGCAAGCCACTGTCGTCGTTGTGCCAAGTCCATAAGTAGGAGAACTGAACCATCACTTGTGGGCACCTCCTGGTCATAGTTGGTGTATCCCTTATTCCTTTGTTTCTACAACTCATTTTCTCCCCGTCCCTGACCTCCTTCATTTGGCATATCTCAATGTCTTCATCCATCTATAGATTTATAATGCTGATCTTGAGAATGAGTGGCTAAACTCATAGCTTGGGTTGGGAGTAGCCACTAAGGCTCTCTCGACATGTATATATACTTACATCCTTTTAAATATATATGCTCTTACCAAAGATTATCTCCATTCACTTGGTCTTAATGCTTCACTTGTATGATCATCTACCATCTTGTGATGTTTTATTGTTAGTGTATCAAAAGGGTAACACTAACCTTATCTAAGTGTTTTGGAGTTACATGAATGCTTGAGAATGTTTTAATGTTAAAGCTAATGATCAGATGGTTATTTTTGTTATTGTTTGTTAGCAATCTTGAGAGAGAGAGACAACTTTATAATATAGATCTATCCTAAGATCGAGAGAGGAGGGAATAGACATATATGATAATTGCTTGTAATCTTGTTAAGGGTATACAAAGGGTGTGATTTTGGCATGTTGGTGAGAGATCTTAGTAGGTGAAACCCAATCCAAGTTCACATCCATATTTTGT
The DNA here is from genome assembly GCA_963693085.1 of Alisma plantago-aquatica. Taxonomy (NCBI): domain Eukaryota; kingdom Viridiplantae; phylum Streptophyta; class Magnoliopsida; order Alismatales; family Alismataceae; genus Alisma; species Alisma plantago-aquatica. Next base: position 1,330,773,485 of record OY856412.1, read on the forward strand.
TACCACGTGCTTGTTTGATTTTATTCTATTTTTTGTTCTTTTATCTTTCTTTTACTTGTTTTGTTTGATTGGAGTAATATCGTTCTATTAGGAACACATTTTACACCTACCCCTTTTGTTTCATATATCCGAGTTAGAATTTTTATGTTCTTTGCACTTACCATTCCTTGTCCCTATGGTCCGACCCTGATTTACTAGTTTGGACCTTGTATAATAGTTGTGGGAGCCTGAGAGTCGGGTTATAAATTCAAGAGTCCAACTACTCTAGATCCACTCTGTTTTGGACATATGATTTAGGCTGGTTAGTCGTCTGACCAACTAGGAAGCCAATTGTCTAGCAAGAGTAATTGAATTTCCATTTTCAATGTGACCTCATGCCTAGTGTAAAAGTGACTGCTTTTAGTAAGTCAAACAAGAGTACTAGGTCTCTTACATGTAGGAACCCGAGAGTACATGGGTTAAAAAGAAAAAAGAGAAAATACAATGGGCCTAAGCCAACTAATCAAATATACCAACACGCCCCCTCAAGTTGGAGTGTAAACGTTGTGAAGTCTCGATTCAATGACCATAAACTTGAATAAAGAAGGATTAAGAGGTTTGGTAAATATGTTTGCAACTCAATTACCTATCCTAATGTGAGGAGTGATGATCTAATTGGATTTGACAAGGTCTCACACAAAATGGCACTGAACTTCAATGTGTTTTGTGCGCTTGTGGAAGATTAGATTATTATCTATGTGTATAGTCACATGGTTGTCACAATATAAAGTAGTTGGAGTTTGAAAAGGAATTACAAACTCAGTCAAGATGGATGGACCCACTGTGGATCAAAACATGCATGAGCCATAGCCAAATTGTTTGCCTCAATACTAAAGTGAGAAACCACTTCCTATTTTTTACTCCTCCATGAAACTGGGTGAGTGCCAGTCATGACACAATACCTAGATGTTGATCATAGTTTTTAGAAGCACTATCCCAATCTGCATATGCATATCCAGATATAGAGACTACATTGGGCTTAGGACATTTATAGAGCAATCCTAGTCTTGGGGCACTCTTTATACAGTGAAGAATGTGTTGAACAGTGGACCAGTGGGCTTGTTGTGGTGCACTCATGTGTTGGTTGACTACTCCAACATATAGGTCATATTTGGTTGATTAATAGTCAAGTAAATCAACTTCTTGGCTATACAATAATATTTCTCTAGATTATCAAAGAGTTCTCCTTCATGCATAGGCTTTGTATGGTAGTCCATAGGGGTAGAGACATGTTTGACTTTTTCCACGTTGGCCACTTATAGTAGGTCCGAGATATAGAGTCATTGTGATAGGATAATCCCCAAGGATGAGTGGAGTGTTGGTATGTATGCCCTGAGAGCCAATCATGGGATGATTGGTGGGATACATTGAGATTGATTTGATAAACATCAAAGGCAAGCTTCCAATTCTTTCTGGTTCAATCATATGACATAGTGATAGAACAGATTGAATGTCTAGAGAATGACAGTACTCAATGACGTATGCTTTCAGGTTGAGGACCTGAACGATGAGATCATACAGATGCTAAGAGTTTGTACATTCTTGATTATGTCCCTAGTCGGATGTCATTGTGGAAGGTAGATAGACAACAATGACACACAAGACTAGATTGTGGTGTTGGTTGATGACAGAATCTCATTAGTCATGATATAGAGATATCAAACCAAACACATAGGTACTTGTTAGAGAACAAGGGTACCGGACAGACCCACCGTGAGTTTGACACATGGAACCATGACATGGTAGTCACAGTCAGTACTCACAGTGATGGTGGTGAGTGTGATTCTTTGACCTGAAATCACTACACTCAATACATGTAGTTGGGCACACTTTGAAATCATCAAACACATTCCTAAAACATGGGTTGTTATAAAGGTGATGATTGGGTGGCTTTGACACATGGGGCTTTTGAGGGGTGAGTGATAGATATGGGATTTGTCCCTCCTGAGGGAGTTTGATATCCAAGGCCACTTGATGAGTAGGATTGAAATAGGCATGCACACGCATGTGTGAATCAGTATGTGATATTGATGTCATACATATCTCTTCCAATCTGCTCTGAGATCAAGAAAGTGAATGAACGTTGACAAGATGACTATTCCATGCCTCGAGTTCATTCGAGATATCAGTGACAAAGGAATTATACATTCACTATAACATCATTCACAGTTTGTAGGATTGAAAGTTGTTCTCCAACTTTCTATTTCACTTGGGTAGCACTGATGTGTGACTAGGCACCACTCTTTGCTTGTGAAGTCATAAGTGTTATGGACTTTCACTGCCAACATGAAAAGAACCTACAGGGTCACACACATAGGATTTAACCTGGAAGAGGAGTTTTGTCCACAAACAATGTTTATATTGATTACTAAAGGAGTTTAGTAGTTTAATTAAACACTCAATTAATTGATAGCTCAATTTCATAATGTTCAAGGTGTTGGACACATTGATTGGAGTATCAGATTGATTGAAACTGCAATTGATTGATTCTTCACAATCTGCACTCCCAACCGATTGGCTCATGTGATGAACCGATCGACTGAGCTTGGTGAACCGATCGGCTCAAGTGGTGAGTCGATCGGCTCATGACAGGGTGAAACGATTGCTTCAAGTGTTGAAATGATCAGTTCAACTGTTGCCACTGAGCAAGTTGGGAAAGTAGGATTGGTGAGAGTTTTCCTTTCGTTTCACTTGCCCAATTTGATTGGAACAAGGATTGGTATTTGATACCAATCAGAAACAAAAGATGGAAATGTTGGATAAATTGGATATTATGATAAATCCCTTTGTTTCGATGATGACAAACATTTCATTCTTATTAATCTAACGAGCTACTTAAGTGTGCAGGAACAAGGTGATGACAAAGTTCTAGGGAATCCTTACGCTTGAATGTTTATAAATGTCATGCAATGTAATCATATGTAAACTTGTACAAACATATAATGTACAAGTACTTAGACTTCATGTAAATCAAGCGTTAGATCTCCCTAACTAAACACTACACTTAGTAAGGACATCTCCTTCTAATAGGATCACATAATGCACACTCATGCACTCACTTAGTATCTTAATTGAAAGATTGAAAACAGAGTCAATCTCGGTCGACCACACTCCTCGACCGAGACACTCTCGGTCGACAAACTTCTCGACCGAGATTGACCAAAAGTAGCCGTTAAACACAGCAGTTGACAGTTGCAAATAAACGTTAATCCAGAGAGCCTGTCGGTCGAAAAATCCTCGACCGACCGGGCATCTCGGTCGACAAGTCCTCGACCGAGATGGTCTCTGACAACAACTGCAGAATTAATTAACTAGCCGTTGCTAATGCGCCTAACTTATTCCTAACGGCTAGTTAAGCACTAGGAACCCCCTAGAAGTTGTCTAGAACGTCCTTAAGCATACTTAGGCCATTCCTATAAATAGGACAAGCCATAGGACACTAGAACTCACTTATATACTCAATTGTGCAATCTTTGAGCATACACTACATTGGCAATCTGTTTAGAGCAATAGTGCATTTCCCACACTTGTTATACATTCATATTGCTACCGTTTCGTGTCCTATAGACTAGGATCTCCTACACATAATAATCACATTGCTATATATCTTGGTTGGGAGATCCAAACGCTTGATCTAGGAAAATCAAGCCTTGTGCTTACAACGGTATTGTAATTTCTGTATTTCTTTCTTGTTCCTATTTATTCCTTGTACTCTCCTTGCTACTCCTAGGGTTGGAGGCTGCGGATTGGAGAGGGTGGACTTCTCAGGTGGAGAAGGGGACTTCAAGCTACTTCAAGAAGGCTATCGCACGGGAAGCTACTTCAGAAGGCTGGTGCAACGGGTGTTGGTGCATCTACTTCAAGGGAAGGCTGCTTCGAGTTGGGCGATTACTTCTAGGTGAAGGCTGCTTGAAGGGTTTAGGGAAAAGAAATGTATTTTATGTAAAATCCTTGCGAGGTAATAAAATAATTTCTTTTCAAATCCCGGTTGGGTAAGCAACCGGGTAGTGGACTGACTACCTTAGTATTTGCTAAGGCTAGGAACCACTCTAAACCCTTGTGTCTCTTTGTCTAATCTTTCTTTGTGGTTGCTTGAGTTTAAATTATTTTAAAATCTCTATAAAACTCTATTCACCCCCCCTCTAGAGGTTTTCAATTGGTATCAGAGCAGGCTTCAAGGAGCCCTAACAAGGTCTTGAAGAGATAAAGGGAGGAGGTGACTACAACCACAAGAAAAGGAGCATGGACCAAAGTTCGACAAGTTGCAATTGGTGCTTAGGAACAAAGCACTCTACGTCTAAATGTCCATGGAGGTCAAAGAAAAGAGATGCACATAAAGAGTGTTTCGTTGCTACAATAAGTAAGGAAGAAGAAGAAGAGGTAAGCTTGCTTGATTTACCCAAAGAGGAGTTAGTTGCTATTATTGAAGAAACACATAATAAATATGTTGAATACAAAAAGAAGTTAAAGAAATCCAGTAAAGAAAATGATGATCTAAATGCTAGACTTCTTGCTCTTACATCCGAAAATGACGATTTATATGCTAAATTGAATACTCTTGGTTTTGAAAAAGATAGCATTATGTCTGATAATCGTACCTTGAAATCATCTCTAAGTAACAGTGAAGTAAAGATCTTTACTCTAGAAACAAACTATGAACTTCTATGTCAAGAAAAAGCTGAATTGCTTACAAAATTAAATGATATTAAAAAACAACCTATATTGTGCACCCATGTAGATTATGACAATATAGTGAAAGAAAGAAATATGTTATCATCCAATCTAGACCAAGCAAAATTAGATATCAAGAAAAGAATGGATGAGATCGTTAAGTTGCAACAAAAAGTTAGTAAGTTAAGCAACAATGGAATCCTTGATAAAATACTAGAAAATTCCTATCATCAAATAGGGAGAAGAGGACTAGGTTATAAGCCTAATGAGAAATCCCATCAACAACCTAGAAGGACACAAGCGAGTCAATCTGCTTATATACCTAGAGGCACAAAAATGTATATACCCAAGAATAACCTAAATCAAAACCATAGAAAAAGGCTTGAGGTTGATTCAATTTGTTGTCATTATTGCTCACGCCTTGGACATTATTCTTTTTCATGCCCATACAAGAAGAAGAATGTCGAGATGGTATGGGTTCCAAAACCCCCAAATTAAATAGGTTCGACTAAGTTGAGATATGATCAAAGATCTTAATTTGTATATCCTTATGTCTATCTCAACTTAACATTTAGGGATAACAAAATCAAAAATTAAAAGATTTAATAGCACCTTGATACACATATGTTTATCTCAAACTGATCTTTGAAATAATTGAATAAGATACAACCTATATTGCACATTTTTTTTAGAAATACTTGAAATGAATAAAATGTATCAAATAAATTTTTGTGTGCTTTTATATTAAGCATCACATATTTTAGTCTATCCAAAGTAATCTTAAATTCATGAATGGATATTATTCTTGAATATGCTTCATCATATTTGATGTCCTTATTTAGCTCTCATAATCTGTACACTTTAATGAGTCTCAAATTGATATTTGCAAGCTATCTGCAGAACTCATACTTCGCATATGAATGTTCATACTGGAAACCTGCAGAATATGCCTCTTGGTTAAAATAAAATTTGACCAAGGGGCGCCATGGTCGTAATCAAGGGCGACCTAAAATAAACTTTGATAAAAATTGTTTATTTGAACATTATTTTATTGAACTTAATCTTAGCATATTTTTAAATCAAAACGTCAAATCATTTGTGGTAATTAGAAGCCTTAAAAATTATTACTTCCTTGGAATATACATATACATATGCTCTACAAAAATGTTCTATAATTTGCATTAAAATTCAGCCAAAAATTGAACTCAGTAAGGTAGTCGGTCGACAAATGCTCGACCGAGAACCACTCGGTCAGCCCATCTCACTCGACCGACAAATTCTAAACAAACTCAGTATCAGACAAACTGTCGGTCGACGAGTGCTCGACCGAGACAATGTCGGTCGACAAGCGCTCGACCGAGAAATAGCCGTTGGATATGACCGTTGCGACCCGACCGTTATGACCGTTTTCTTTACCGTTGGAGGACCAAGTGGCGCGTCTGCAACTCGACCGTTGCGGACGCTCGGTCGACGAGTCGTCGACCGATCGGGTCGCTGGAATTCTATAAATAAGTGCAAAAACGAGCCACTTACTCACACTTGCATTTCCTTGCTTCCATAGTCCATCTCTAGTGCAATTTCGTGCAATCCTTCAGCACTCTTACCCTCAAATCTTCCTTGCTTCTTCTCCACTCTCAAGAAACACAATGGCCTCATCATCAACTGTTCGTGGGAAGAAGAAAGTTGCTGGAAGAAAAAGAAGAGAAGAGAGGGAAGCCACTCCGCCACTGACGATCATCAATGACATAGCTTTCGTCGACGGAGATGCTGGAGATAGATACTTTCGGCTTTCCTCTAAAGCTCCTCTTCCCCGACGTCCGGTCGAAGTGATGGACTTCATCAACATAGTCGACCTGGAGCATCTCTTTGGAGTACAAAAGCTGAAGGACTTCATCAATCCATCCTTTCCTTCCTACTCCATTAAGGTAGTCAACGAATTTTATGCCAATCTTCTATCCCACACCGAAAATGACACCACTTTCTTCTACACCATGGTCAATGGGCATAGTTTTAAATTTTCCGAAGGGGATATTCTTGACATGCTTGAAATTGATATAGATGAATATCAAGATTTCCTTGACCTTTCCACCGGCAATCCAATAAATTTATTTTCCCATGATGACCACACCACTAGTCTTAGTGATATAAAAAGAGCCATATTTCAAGCCAATACCACTTGTCATGAAGATAGGGGAACCTATTATGCAATAAACCTAAAACCGGCATGTAGAATAGTAAACCTCATTGTTTCCACCAACATACATCCACGAGCCAATAAATCCGAGGTTCCTATCTTCCGTATGTGTCTGATTTATGCTATCATAAAAGAAATTCCCATCAACTTCATTCGCATAATACTTAAAAATATGCTTGAGTTTTCTGGCAATCCACCATATGCCGATTTTGTATGCCAGATTACTCAACATTTTCTTAAGTCAAACATTGAAGATATGGGATACATATGGGAGCGTAGACCACCAAAGATAAGTAAGAACACCGTAGAGAAGATGGGAATTGACTTTGGCCATAAAAGGGCAAGAGTAGAAGGAGAGTCATCACATCAGGATATACCACCCCCTCCTCCTACTAACCTTTCCATTGATCCCATCCAAAATACACTTACTTATATTGCTGGCTCCCAATACCATCTTAGTAGACAATTAAACTACAATCACCATGCCATGCCATACTTAAATCAAAGAATGCAAAACCTTTCTCCTAACCAAACCGATGAATACCCGCATTCTTTAAACCCTGGCATGCTCAACCCATTCAACCCCTCATACAACTACTATCAACCTCCACCTTCACCATCAATGGATCTTGCACATACTCAATTTTCTTCCATACAATTGCAAGACATAGCTGCTCACTTCCGTTTTGACCGAGTTCCCACTTTCCTGGAAGCATATGCGTTGACTACAACTGGTGCTTTGGATTGGAAAACTCTGGTCCAATACTATGGAGCCGAGCCATTTCTTGGGAAAGATCCGGACATCGATGTAATTCTTAAATCTTTCCTGTGAAGTGTTGGAGTTGTAATAGTTGTAATACAAATGATTAGTCAAATTCTATATGATTGTAATCTTCTTCATGATATTGAATGAAATTTGCATGGTTATTTGTTTGGCTTATGATGACATCTTCAAAATATGGGTTATCAGTTCATTATTGTAGAGCATAACAAATAAGGGAATAATAATAATTAAAACAGGAAACTATTACAAATTAAAATTAAATTTTCAAATAACAAAATAGTTCTCCAGAAACATTCTCGGTCGAGCAACTAGTCGACCGAGAACATTGTCGGTCGAGCAACTGTCGACCGACTGGGTTTTTGTTTTTCCAGATTGACATAATTGCATACATCTTTGTTAAAATCTTGGACATTTTATATATTTGCTGAGTATTCAAACTTTCATTTGAGATATCTATCGAAGGGGGAGCAAAGCATAAGAAAAAGGGGGAGATCATTAAAACTTTGATCATTGTTTAAAAGAAGCTTACAAAAACTTTGAAATCACTATATATTTTCAAGAAAGTTATGAATTTATTGAAATTGGTATCTTGTACTTGAAGGAACTCTCTACCCAAAATGGGGCTTAACATCCCTTGCATTTGGATGGAGACATTTTTAGGGACTCTAAGCTTAGAAGATTCTCATTTAATCTAGGGCTTAACATCCTTTGATATATGAGAAATCCATATACATTTCATCATATGCTTAAAGGTATCTCATTTCATTTCAAGGCTTAACATCCTTTGCGAATGATTGAGAAACAAATTGTGGATAAATTAGATAAAAATCAATGTTCCTAATAGGATATCTAATTAAGGGGGAGCATTATATTAAGGGGGAGAAGAAAAATAAAACATTCAACTTTGGATATCTTTTTGAAATGACAAAGGGGGAGAAAGAATATAAAAATATATATCAAAGAGTTTCATCACATCTTGGCCAGCACTTACTTGAAAAACATAAATGGCTACAAAAGGTAAATTTTCAGGTATGAAACTCATATACTTTATATTTCCTTATTTCATATTTAGGAAATGTTTGTCATCTTCAAAAAGGGGGAGATTGTTGGATAAATTGGATATTATGATAAATCCCTTTGTTTCGATGATGACAAACATTTCATTCTTATTAATCTAACGAGCTACTTAAGTGTGCAGGAACAAGGTGATGACAAAGTTCTAGGGAATCCTTACGCTTGAATGTTTATAAATGTCATGCAATGTAATCATATGTAAACTTGTACAAACATATAATGTACAAGTACTTAGACTGCATGTAAATCAAGCGTTAGATCTCCCTAACTAAACACTACACTTAGTAAGGACATCTCCTTCTAATAGGATCACATAATGCACACTCATGCACTCACTTAGTATCTTAATTGAAAGATTGAAAACAGAGTCAATCTCGGTCGACCACACTCCTCGACCGAGACACTCTCGGTCGACAAACTTCTCAACCGAGATTGACCAAAAGTAGCCGTTAAACACAACAGTTGACAGTTGCAAATAAACGTTAATCCAGAGAGCCTGTCGGTCGAAAAATCCTCGACCGACCGGGCATCTCGGTCGACAAGTCCTCGACCGAGATGGTCTCTGACAGCAACTGCAGAATTAATTAACTAGCCGTTGCTAATGCGCCTAACTTATTCCTAACGGCTAGTTAAGCACTAGGAACCCCCTAGAAGTTGTCTAGAACGTCCTTAAGCATACTTAGGCCATTCCTATAAACAGGACAAGCCATAGGACACTAGAACTCACTTATATACTCAATTGTGCAATCTTTGAGCATACACTACATTGGCAATCTGTTTAGAGCAATAGTGCAATTCCCACACTTGTTATACATTCATATTGCTACCGTTTCGTGTCCTATAGACTAGGATCTCCTACACATAATAATCACATTGCTATATATCTTGGTTGGGAGATCCAAACGCTTGATCTAGGAAAATCAAGCCTTGTGCTTACAACGGTATTGTAATTTCTGTATTTCTTTCTTGTTCCTATTTATTCCTTGTACTCTCCTTGCTACTCCTAGGGTTGGAGGCTGCGGATTGGAGAGGGTGGACTTCTCAGGTGGAGAAGGGGACTTCAAGCTACTTCAAGAAGGCTATCGCACGGGAAGCTACTTCAGAAGGCTGGTGCAACGGGTGTTGGTGCATCTACTTCAAGGGAAGGCTGCTTCGAGTTGGGCGATTACTTCTAGGTGAAGGCTGCTTGAAGGGTTTAGGGAAAAGAAATGTATTTTATGTAAAATCCTTGCGAGGTAATAAAATAATTTCTTTTCAAATCCCGGTTGGGTAAGCAACCGGGTAGTGGACTGACTACCTTAGTATTTGCTAAGGCTAGGAACCACTCTAAACCCTTGTGTCTCTTTGTCTAATCTTTCTTTGTGGTTGCTTGAGTTTAAATTATTTTAAAATCTCTATAAAACTCTATTCACCCCCCCTCTAGAGGTTTTCAGGAAATTCAATCGAGAACTGACCAGGACCACGAACCGATCGGTTCACATGTGAACCGACCGTTTCATGGATCCCAACCGATCGGTTGAGGAGTCAATCGACCGGTTCAGGTCCCCAACTGACCGTTTCAGTTGTGAAACAATCGGTTCAAGTTGCGAGTTGGTTGTTTTGTGGAAAATCCCAAACCCTTCTACTCCTGCTTTTTAGTCTCGCATTGCCCGGGATAGAGAACCTTATCCCATGACCCTCCTATATATAGGGGTATTGGGGGCTTCTCAAAGTACAACCCAGTGCAACCAGTTGCTCTGTGAAGTTGTCGTTCTCTCTGGTTTTGGTAACCGAGAGAGAGCCCGAGCAAGTACTACCCGATAAGGGAGGCACAATAAGGGAAAGATAACTGTAGAAAGCAATTGGTGGTAGGAGAGTGTGTTGGCGACTAGTACGCCGACAGGAGGGTGCGACTCCTTCCAATTCCTTGTGGGACAAGGAGATTTGAGTTCCAGGTGGTCCGTGTGGACTACTTCAGAGGCGGGAGATTTCTACCGCTCGGAGGACAGCTGTTACGACCCCATCTGAGCTTAATTGGTAAACTAGGGTTTACCTAGACAATTGCAAAGATTAATTGGAATAATCATTCTTGAAATCTAATTAATAACGATAACACAATTAGGATGTTTTAACTATGATAAGAAGTCTAAATGTTCTTTTGTCTTGAGAATTAGGATTTGAGAAACATAAACCCTAATCGGCCCAAAAATAGGGTTTTGATGATGCATGAATACAGAATTTGATAAGTAGAATGTCTCACTAAATGATTTTTAGTATTTTATGTGTAACTCTTATTTACTTCAAATTTGGATATGATTTGGATATATAAAATGTGAACAACATTGGAAAATATCAGAATTTTTGAAGAATGCTCTGACCTGTTTATCGGCCGAGATTCAAACTCGACCGATCACATTTCCAGATTTATATAGCAGTGTGGTAATTGAATTTTATATTTTTATTGGTATATACAATTGATCTCAATTTTAACTGTGCTTGAAAAACACAATTTTATACACTATGTTAAATTTTCGTAATTTTTGGATGACTTTTTGATCTCTACAGTAAGGGTGTCGGTCGAGTTCTGTGCAGGACAAACTCGGCCGAATATATTGCAGACTGCAATATAGCAGTGCACTGTTCGATTTTTAATTATTTATTGGTAACACTAAATGATCTCAAATTTTAGCTGAAGCTTTATAGATCAATTATAAACAACATGCTAAATTCCCATAATTTTTGGAGAAGGTTTGATCTCTTAAATAAACGAATTACAGTAACTTTTGTATAACTGAATATTCAGCCAATATAATTAAAGTTGAGTGTAGGGTCAATATGCAATTGACCCAAGCAGCTCAAATTGACTTATATGATCGACCACACACACAAACAGCTCTCATTATTCGTCATCCATCCCAGAGAAACTAAAATCTAGAGAGAGAGGGAGAGTTAGGGCTTGAGTGGAGAAAGAGGAGGAATTGCTGACCTAGGGTTTTGCGGTCCAAGGAATGGTGAAATCAAGTAAGTTTGGATCCTTTGCATAGACGTTTATGGTGAATCTTCTCTCTCATGTCAAGATTCCGTTCATGCTCTGATTCGATCCAAGATGATGTCAAAATTCCCTCTTTTCTCACCCTTTCTTCATAATCCCTCATTTTCAAGGTTCCCGAGTTGAATGGAAGAAGAATTGGGAGATTTGCTAGGGATTTGATATGAGTTCGAGATTCCCTGAGTTGAGCTACAGTTTTGAGGTGTTTTCACACCTTAGGGTGAGTGGGTTCTTCCTTCAAACAGTGTAATGCACGAATTTGATTATAGCATCCAAATCCCTAATTGCTTAGTATGTGATTCTAAAACCTAAAATGTCCGTTTGATTTAAGATTGTTGCAAATTGATATGATATGGATTCCTTCTCTGTTTGAATGATTCCTAAATGGTAGATTCATATCAGAAACGTATACAACACTTCCTAGTGAGAGTGCTTTTCAGATTTATATCAAATGATGTGATTAGGGTTTAACCTAATTGAGACATCACTAGAGTTTCAACCTTATTAAAAAGGGACTAGTAATACTATAAGTGGTTAATATGGGTCTTTAATATCTGTTGTACACTATGCAGTTGTAGCATTTATTGATTTCATTCTTTGTAACAAGTAGACTAGAATTGACCTTTTAATGAGCTTTTGTTAGTGGATAAGTTTTCTTCCACACTTCTGAGATGAATAGGAGTTGAGTAATCCTTTGTAGTTCTTGGCTTCAGGACTTCAGGTTTGGCCTGGTCCAGCTGGCATGATGCGTTACTGGGATCTAATGACTCCTATTAATAGTATAATAAGAATAGACTCTGGATAATTAGACCCACATTAGAGTGAGAATGTACATACAGTAAGATGTTGAAACATATGGGCAAGATCAGAACAACTAAGAATTGTGGAAACTGATATCTGAGGTTCAACTTTGGGGTCTCAAATGTGAAACCCTTAATTGGGAATAGCAGAACATGATATGAAGTCCATAATCAGTTTACTGATTAATATTACATGAACTATACATATGAAATATAGAAAAGATATGTGAAATGTATGCATGGTTCAAGATAACAAGAATCAATCATGAAGAATGAATCATATAATAGAGTATAATGCTTTTATGAACTCTAAAGTAAAGGCTAAGTAGAGAATAGGGTTGAGCATTCAATAGGTCCATAAAAGTAAAGAGAATCGTATGAACATGTAATTCATAAGACTAGAACAACAAACTAGTTTCTGAGCAAAGAACATAGGTGTAGTTTAACGAATGAATAAGTCATACAAAAGTGGACTGTATTCAGAAGAGAAAAACTTGATTGAAAGAGAAACTATGTTTGACCCATGCATGATCCACTTGATTTAAAAATGAAGAATATGTAATGTATTCAACATGAGGAAAAACCAATAAAAGGACTATTAATTTAGAACGTTAACTTCACAATAGTATAAAGATAAAGGAGGAAATATGTGCAACATGGTATACATGAAATCGATAGTTTTGCCCGTCGATTCGAGTGAAATCGACACCAGCAGGTTCGTTTTAGTTTTTAGTTTGTACGCGATTCGGCCGAGTTGTATGTGATTCGGTCAAGTTTCCTTAATAGGAAATCGAATAGCAAACTGATCGGCCGAGTTGTATGTGATTTGGCCGAGTTTCTTTTACAAGAAATCAAACAACAAGTTGATCGGCCGAGTTTTAAGCGAATCGGCCGAGTTGTGAAGCTATCGGCCGAGTTTCTGACCAATCGGCCGAGTTTCAGAGCTGTGAGTGGCAGTTCATTCAGAAATCATTATTTAACTCAATTTAAGTGCTTAATTGCTTCAGTATCAGTTGGTATAACTCCTAAACAGTGTAGCACATACAATAGAGTATGATAGATTCATTGGAACTTGAAATACGTAATATGATTGATGAAAATGATGGAATTTCCTGTATTACAGTTGCAATGTATACGTTGATTAAAATGGAGGTTTAGCATTGAAACTGGATATGTGATATTGAGTCATGTTTAAAGATGACAAATGATATATGTGTTTTCAAGTGATGTCTAGAATGTGAAATAAGTATGAAATAATAAGAGAAAATGAGTCATATATGGTGCATAACTACCTTGGTGGGGTCATCTAGTGAATGTAATAGTGACATACAATATGATGAAGTGTGATAAGAAATAAATTCTTGTGTGATAGCAAGAATGATGAATAATCTATTCTTACCTTGAATGTTTTAATGTTAGGGATGTTTAATGTATATGATCAAAATGAGAAGGAGAGGTAGCAAAACATAAGTAGTAAAGAATGAGGAGAGAGATAAAGGAAAACACTAGCTTTGTGTAATAGGTGAACTCGTTTTTAGAGGTATGCTTTGTTGAAGGCATACTAAGGTATGTAAGTTGGTTCTACATATGATTTCAGGGTATTTGTGTAAGCTATATGTTAAATTAAAGGCGTATGATAGTTGTAGTAATTCATACCTGATATGCATCTTACTATTGTGTATTTGTGATATGGTGATACGGTTTGGATGATGTCAGAACACATGGAGAGATACCCTGAACAAGGTAGTCATACTTATTCACTCATATTAATAGAAAGGGATGATAATTAGATTGTTTGGACAAGTAACCCTAATGAGGTGTAGCTTGTTATACCTAGCTCTAATATAACTGAGTGATGGTAATTGAGTATGATTAATGCTTGAATGACTGATACAATCGTGGATTACCTTATTACTGTTGTTGAAACCCTAAAATGATATAATGCGATGGTTACACTTTGAATTGTGTGTGGGCCCATAACCCACAGATCCCAGGATCGAAACAGGATAGTATGGAATGAGGTGGTAATGCTTCACCTCATGCATCCATGACCCAATGGGGATGCCAAGAGTAGTAATGTGCAATTGATTGTTGAATCTAGTCTTTTAATTCAAGACTGTTTTGCTATTTGAATAGCATTTGATTAAAGTTTAAAACAGTATGGTGAACTTGCTTTTGTCACTTAAAGGTGATACAGATCAATAGAACTCTCTGAGCAGCATAAGTTGAGATAGTTGTATCAGAGTATCAGAGTTGTGCAGCGAAAGCGTGATGGTTTATCTTTGCATTCTATGTTTGACTGTGGCATAAAGAATTTGCTTGATATCATTGAGAACTATTTGAAATATGTTGTGATTTAGTAAAGAATTAAAAGATCTAATGTTGAAAACTACATTCAGGTATGAAATACAAGAGTATATTGACATGGACGGATTTATAAGCTTATAATAACCTTGAATGTATCTTTCTTGTAGGTTTATGTTTCGAGGACGAAACATTCTAAGGGGGGGAGAGTTGTTACGACCCCATCTGAGCTTAATTGGTAAACTAGGGTTTACCTAGACAATTGCAAAGATTAATTGGAATAATCATTCTTGAAATCTAATTAATAACGATAACACAATTAGGATGTTTTAACTATGATAAGAAGTCGAAATGTTCTTTTGTCTTGAGAATTAGGGTTTGAGAAACATAAACCCTAATCGGCCCAAAAATAGGGTTTTGATGATGCATGAATACAGAATTTGATAAGTAGAATGTCTCACTAAATGATTTTTAGTATTTTATGTGTAACTCTTATTTAATTCAAATTTAGATATGATTTGTATATATAAAATGTGAACAACATTGAAAAATATCAGAATTTTTGAAGAATGCTCTGACCTGTTTATCGGCCGAGTTTCAAACTCGACCGATCACATTTCCAGATTTATATAGCAGTGTGGTAATTGAATTTTATATTTTTATTGGTATATCCAATTGATCTCAAATTTTAACTGTGCTTGAAAAACATAATTTTAGACACACTGTTAAATTGGCGTAATTTTTGGATGACTTTTTGATCTCTACAGTAAGGGTGTCGGTCGAGTTCTGTGCAGGACAAACTCGGCCGAATATATTGCAGACTGCAATATAGCAGTGCACTGTTCGATTTTTAGTTATTTATTGGTAACTCCAAATGATCTCAAATTGTAACTGAAGCTTTATAGTTCAATTATAAACAACATGCTAAATTAACATAATTTTTGGAGAAGGTTTTATCTCTGAAATAAACGAATTACAGTAACTTTTGTATAACTGAATATTCAGCCAATATAATTAAAGTTGAGTGTAGGGTCAATATGCAATTGACCCAAGCAGCTCAAATTGACTTATATGATCGACCACACACACACACAGCTCTCATTCTTCGTCATCCATCCCAGAGAAATGAAAATCTAGAGAGAGAGGGAGAGTTAGGGCTTGAGTGGAGAAAGAGGAGGAATTGCTGACCTAGGGTTTTGCGGTCCAAGGAATGGTGAAATCAAGTAAGTTTGGATCCTTTACATAGACTTTTATGGTGAATCTTCTCTATCATGTCAAGATTCCGTCCATGCTCTGATTCGATCCAAGATGATGTCGAAATTCCCTCTTTTCTCACCCTTTCTTCATAATCCCTCATTTTCAAGGTTCCCGAGTTGAATGGAAGAAGAATTGGGAGATTTGCTAGGGATTTGATATGAGTTTGAGATTCCCTGAGTTGAGCTACAGTTTTGAGGTGTTTTCACACCTTAGGGTGAGTGGGTTCTTCCTTCAAACAGTGTAATGCACGAATTTGATTATAGCATCCAAATCCCTAATTGCTTAGTATGTGATTCTAAAACCTAAAATGTCCGTTTGATTTAAGATTGTTGCAAATTGATATGATATGGATTCCTTCTCTGTTTGAATGATTCCTAAATGGTAGATTCATATCAGAAATGTATACAACACTTCCTAGTGTGAGTGCTTTTCAGATTTATATCAAATGATGTGATTAGGGTTTAACCTAATTGAGACATCACTAGAGTTTCAACCTTATTGAAAAGGGACTAGTAATCCTATAAGTGGTTAGGATGTACCTCATGGGTTATCTTAATTGAATTCTATTCTTGATACCTGATATCTTAGTGAGTGGTATGGAAAACCTAAATTTAGTTAAATTTCCATGGTTTCACATCTATATTGATTGTATATGATTTGTTGGAAACAATCTTTATTTAGTGAATGCTTATATCCTATGAAATCCTTATGAGAGCCATGTGACAAGTGATGAGGCAAATGAAACCGTAAGAGTAGGGTGATGGCATGTGATGAATGAATAAGGCAAATTAAACCCTAAGGATAGGGTGTTCAATGAATCATGTTAAGGTGATATGAAAGGTTTCGATATGAGATGTGGTGATGCTTAATTGTTGAATTGTATGTTTCTAGTGCATTTAACTTTATATGCTTGTTCTCTCTGAGTTGATATCTGCATACTGCAGGGCTTCTTATATTTCAATACATATCTCGTAAATTTCAGGTGATGAGATATGACATGCCCTAGAAAGGGATGTTACTGAGACATGGTATATGTTGAGTACATGAGTTATGATGCTTCTTATGATATGATATGGCAGGCCGTGTGAGCCTTGTGAGAAATGTTAAATGAATTATGATTTCTGTTTAAAATGTACCCATAATGTTAATGTTAGACTTAGGTGCCCTG
Source organism: Alisma plantago-aquatica (assembly GCA_963693085.1). Classification (NCBI taxonomy): domain Eukaryota; kingdom Viridiplantae; phylum Streptophyta; class Magnoliopsida; order Alismatales; family Alismataceae; genus Alisma; species Alisma plantago-aquatica. Next base: position 1,330,790,804 of record OY856412.1, read on the forward strand.
AACACCGTAGAACCCCTTTGACAGGTCTGCTTCTTAGGGGTGAAACTCGTGTCCAACATCAACGCGTGTGATGTCACGGTGGCACGAGGATGGAAAGACAGTGTTCAACAACAACGCGTGCGATGTCACGGTGGCACTAGAGTAAATAGGGGTTATTCAACAACAACGCGTGCGATGTCACAGTGGTAACCCAGACCTCCTGAGCCTGTGTACTCAAGTTAGAGGAGGAGTCCAGAGCACTCGATGTTAGTGCAGTGAGGCCGATGAGCCTGAAGGCCGATGAGCCTGTGGGTCCTGTAGCAGAACAGGGCTGGAAGTCAGACTTAGCATTCCCCGGGTGTGTCGCTAAGTCTTGTACGGTGTGGTCGTAGTGCACTGCGAGTCTCTATGCAGAGTACAATGCATAGATCAGGGCATAATCTAAAATATGATCATATATGTTCACAGAGTTCCTTATAAATGAAAGAGTTAAGGAAGACTAGAGCATAGTCTTCTAGTAGTTATTCTTTGGATGCAATATTTACATTCTTTGTTATTTCAATTATATTGTTATAGAACTGCTCGGTGTAGTATTTATTGTTGTTAAATTTCATATCGTTTACTCAAATTATATCTGTAATCACATTAGTGCATTAGTCTGTTTCCATGAAGTACTCATTCACTGAGCGAGTAGGCTCACCCCTCTACTCAAACATTTTTAGGGTTAACCGCGTGAACTTGGAGATGGTCAGAGCTTCAGTGTAGATCTGCCACAAGAGTTGAGTACAAGATTAGTTGAGTCAGTCGGTCCTTGTCACTCTAGGTCCTCAGTAAGAGATAAGAGAGAGAGTTGTAATTACGATGTGTAATATTGTTCCTCTTTGATATGTATGCTAATTAACAAGTTTTATGTGCACAAGTTGTGAAAGACATCATGAATGTTTATACATGTATCTTTTCTATTAAAGTCTGATTAGTAAAAGAAATGTTCATATTCCTTTGTTAGGATGTTATGTGGTTCATTGCGGAGAATCAAGAGTTTAAAGGAAAAGAAAAGGTTAAGGGTGTTCTTTGTGTTACATATAAATCCTATCTTATGCCCTAATCTCATGATTTGAGGAAATTGTGAGATCGAGGTGTAACAACAGCTGTCAATCCCAACAGTCCCGGTGAGACCGGGAGTCGCCAGTCCCAGTGAGACCAACGATTGATTCAAGTGTTGAAACGATCGGTTCAACTGTTGCCACCGAGCAAGTTGGGAAAGTAGGATTGGTGAGAATTTTCCTTTCGTTTCACTTGCCCAATTTGATTGGAACAAGGATTGGTATTTGATACCAATTAGAAACAAAAGATGGAAAGTCAACCAGGAACTGACCAGGACCACGAACTGATCGATTCACAAGTGAACCGTCCGTTTCATGGGTCCCAACTGATCGGTTGAGGTGTCAACCGACCGGTTCAGGTCCCCAACCGACCGTTTCAGTTGTGAAACGATCGGTTCAGGTTGCAAGTTGGTTGTTTTGTGGAAAATCTCAAACCCTTCTACTCCTACTTTTTAGTCCCGCATTGACCGGGATAGAGAACCCTGTCCCATGACCCTCCTATATATAGGGGTATTGGGGGCTTCTCAAAGTACAACCCAGTGCAACCAGTTGCTCTGTGAAGTTGTCGTTCTCTCTGGTTTTGGTAACCGAGAGAGAGCCCGAGCAAGTGCTACCCGATAAGGGAGGCACAGTAAGGGAAAGACAACTGTAGAAAGCAATTGGTGATAGGAGAGTGTGTTGGCGACTAGTACGCTGACAGGAGGGTGCGACTCCTTCCAATTCCTTGTGGGACAAGGAGATTGGACTTCCAGGTGGTCCGTGTGGACTACTTCAGAGGCGGGAGATTTCTGCCGCTCGGAGGATAGTTGTCAATCCCGACAGTCTCGGTGAGACTAGGAGTCGCCAGTCCCACTACGACCAGGAGCTGCATAGATACCGTCCAAGACCAGAGGTGAAGACCGCACAAGGCGTGAGGTGTTGTCACCGAGCAAGCCTCGAGACAAGGTATGATTCCACAAACCATCCTTTCCTATTGTATAGACGTTGGCGCATTTCCTTGTTCTGGGTTTGGGGGAGAAATTTTTTTTCCCGCTGCCTTCTCTGTCTCCCCTAAAACCCAACAATGGTATCAGAGCCAGGTTGCGTTCCTGGGACAATGCATTCATCATCTTGTATGTAGGACATGGCAATATGATGTGCTCATCCTGATAACTCGTATGTGGGACATGACGAGTGGATATCTGTCTACTTCCAGTAAGGGTTACTGGAATACCATGAGAACTTGATAAGTACTTGAGAAGTACTAGTTCTATGGAGATAAGGAAGAGTTCAATGTAAAGAGTTACATTGATGCAAACTTCTGAAAGGACAAAAAATTAATCACAAAATATATATAGGATATATAAAAGTGAAAGTTTGTTGATAATTGGAAGTGTTCCAATAAAACCATTTAAAAGGAAATGCGGAGTATCTATGTGTTGGAGAACAACAATGGATACTATATTGATCTGGAAGTTCATGAGATGAACTTATAGATATTCCACTCATTGATGACAAGTATGGAATCCTTGATCATGCAATGTGGCTAAAGGTTAGCAAAGGAATACTAGATCGCATATTACGACAATTCCATCTCATACATGTGACGTACAGTGAAGAGATGAGAGACATGTAATTTATACTGACTTTGGCAAGGTGTTGCCATTACTCACTATGTTCACACTAGAGCACAGTAACATGTGGGACATGTTTGAAGATCACTATGAATATGATTCAAGGGTGATTGGCTCACAGTGCAAGTGGGAGTATGTTAGTATGTATGCCCTGAGAGCCAATCATGGGATGATTGGTGGGATACATTGAGATTGATTTCATAAACATCAAAGGCAAGCTTCCAATTCTTTCTGGTTCAATCATATGAGATAGTGATAGAACAGATTGAATGTCTAGAGAATGATAGTACTCAATGACATATGCTTTCAGGTTGAGGACCTGAACGATGAGATCATACAGATGCTAAGAGTTTGTACATTCTTGATTATGTCCCTAGTCGGATGTCATTGTGGAAGGTAGATAGACAACAATGACACACAAGACTAGATTGTGGTGTTGGTTGATGACAGAATCTCATTAGTCATGATATAGAGATATCAAACCAAACACATAGGTACTTGTTAGAGAACAAGTGTACCAGACAGACCCATTGTGAGTTTGACACATGGAACCATGACATGGTAGTCACAGTCAGTACTCACAGTGATGGTGGTGAGTGTGATTCTTTGACATGAAATCACTACACTCAACACATGTAGTTGGGCACACTTTGACATCATCAAACACAGTCCTGAAACATGGGTTGTTATAAAGGTGATGATTGGGTGGCTTTGACACATGGGGCTTTTGAGGAGTGAGTGATAGATATGGGATTTTTCCCTCCTGAGGGAGTTTGATATCCAAGGCCACTTGATGAGTAGGATTGAAATAGGCGTTCACACGCATGTGTGAATCAGTATGTGATATTGATGTCATTCATATCTCTTCCATTCAGCTCTGAGATCAAGAAAGTGAATGCAAGTTGACAGGATGACTGTTCCATGCCTCGAGTTCATTCGAAATATCAGTGACAAAGGAATTATACACTCACTGTAACACCATTCACAGATTGTAGGATTGAAAGTTGTTCTCCAACTTTCTATTTCACTTGGGTAGCACTGATGTGTGACTAGGCACCGCTCTTTGCTTGTGAAGTCATAAGTGTTATGGACTTTCACTACCAACGTGAAAAGGACCTACAGGGTCACACACATAGGATTTAACCTGGAAGAGGAGTTTTGTCCACAAACAATGTTTAGATTGATTACTAAATGAGTTTAGTAGTTCAATTAAACACTCAATTAATTGATAGCTCAATTTCATAATGTTTAAGGTGTTGGACACATTGATTGGAGTATCGGATTGATTGAAACTGCAATTGACTAATTTTGCACAATCTGCACTCCCAACTGTTCGGCTGAGCTTGGTGAACCGATCAGGTCAAGTGGTGAGTCGATCGGCTCATGACAGGATGAAACGATTGCTTCAAGTGTTGAAACGATCGGTTCAACTATTGCCACCGAGCAAGTTGGGAAAGTAGGATTAGTGAGAATTTTCCTTTCGTTTCACTTGCCCAATTTGATTGGAACTAGGATTTGTATTTGATACCAATTAGAAACAAAAGATGGAAAGTCAATCGGGAACTGACCAGGACCACGAACCGATCGGTTCACATGTGAACCAACCGTTTCATGGGTCCCAACCGACCGGTTGAGGTGTCAACCGATCGGTTCAGGTCCCCAATTGACCGTTTCAGTTGTGAAACGATCGGTTCAAGTTGCGAGTTGGTTGTTTTGTGGAAAATCTCAAACCCTTCTACTCCTGCTTTTTAGTCCCGCATTGCCCGGGATAGAGAACCCTGTCCCATGACCCTCCTATATATAGGGGTATTGGGGTTTCTCAAAGTACAACCCAGTGCAACCAGTTGCTCTGTGAAGTTGTCATTCTCTCTAGTTTCGGTAACCGAGAGAGAGCCCGAGCAAGTGCTACCTGATAAGGGAGGCACAACAAGGGAACGACAAATGTAGAAAGCAATTGGTGGCAGGAGAGTGTGTTGGCGACTAGTACGCCGACAGGAGGGTGCGACTCCTTCCAATTCCTTGTGGGACAAGGAGATTGGAGTTCTAGGTGGTCCGTTTGGACTACTTCAGAGACGAGAGATTTCTACCGCTCGGAGGATAGTTGTCAATCCCGACAGTCCTGGTGAGACCAGTAGTCGCCAGTCCCGGTGCGACCAGGAGCTGCATAGACACCGTCCAAGACCGGAGGTGAAGACTGCGCAAGGCGTGGGGTATTTTCACCGAGAAAGCCTCGGGACAAGGTATGATTCCACAAACCATCCTTTCCTATTGTATAGACGTTGACGCGTTTCTTTGTTCTGGGTTTGGGGGAGAAATTTTTTTTTTGTTTCCGCTTCCTTCTCTGCCTCCCCTAAAACCCAACATGGAGAACTTTGATCCTGAGGAAGTATTATAGGTACCCAAGTCTTTTGTGTGGAAATGTGCCTGAAGAGACTTCTTGAGCTGGGATATCCCCATCATATCGTCTCTAATGTAGATGATGTTATCAACATACACAAGAACTAGAACATGGCCTCCATAGGACTTGAAGAAGAATAAATAGTGGTCTGTGTCTGATCTCCAAAAGTTAAGTTGTGTAAAGACATCACTAAAATTTTGGAACCAAGCCAATGGATACTACTTGAGGATGTAGACAAATTGTTAGAGACGACACACTTTGTGAGAAGATGCCCCCTCAAAAACAAACCTGGGAGTTCCTACATGTAGACCTCCTCGAGGAGATGTCAGTGAAGAAATGCATTCTTTATGTGTAGTTTATAAATAGGTCAGTCAAGGTGAGATGCAAGGGAGAGCAGGATGCAAATGGAGGCAATCCTTATCACTAGAGAGAATGCATCAAACTAATATATACCAAAGGTTTGGGTGAATCCTTAGACAACCAGGTGCATCTTGAGTCATTCAATCGAGCAGTCAGACTTATGCTTTATAGAGAAAACCCACCGGAAGCCTACAATATTTTTTCCCGATGGTATGGCCACATGATCCCATGCCTTGTTGTTGTGGAGAGCATACATTTCTTCCATAATGGTAGCTTTCCATCCAGGATGATGTAGAGAATCTACTGGACACTTAGGGACATATGATGTGTTTAAGGCAACAACAAAGGATGAGGCATAAGAAGAAAGATGTGCTAGACAACAAGTGTTGGAAATAGGATACTTGATAGTGCAAGAATGTATACCTTTCTGTAGTGCCACCAATATATTGTATTGGTCTGAAACTAGAGATGATGATGTGTATGCAGCCAAAGACTCATCTTCCATGTGCTGATTTGGTGTTATTGATGGTGGAGATGGTGTTGGTGTTGGTGGAATGAATGGATCAAATAAGGAGACCATTGCCAATATGATCAATGCGGTGAGGATGATGAAAAGAACATTTCATCCTCATGAAAGGTGTTATCCATATAGATATAGATTTTTCCAGAGCTAGGTCAAAACATTTGTACCGTTTTTGAGAAAAAGGATAACCAATCAACACCTTTCGAATTTCTTGGGGGGGATCTTATCAACCTTGGGATCAAAATAATGAATGAAGACAACACAACTGAAAAGCTCGAGGTTGTAGAGGGAACAACAAGATTGAGGGTAAAAAAAGGAAAAAGGAGTGTGTTTTATGAAAAATAGAGGAAGCTTGGAGATTGATGAGAGAGAAAGCAGTGAGGACCGCATAAGACCAAGAAAGCTTAGGCGAGTTTGGCATGAATGAGTAGTGACCGTCTAATTTCTAAGTAAATGAAAATTTTAATGCTTGAAGATGCCACTTTGTTGTCGAGAGTATGCACACGAGCATTGATGAATCATCGCTATGTCATGGCAAAATGGGTGACTGCCTTTTGGGTATAGTCAAGAGTGTTGTTGGTTGTAAGAATATTAATTGGTGTTGAAAATTGAACTGAAATTAACTTGTGAAGCTTGTAAATTGATGTAAAAAATTCATCATGAGCTCAAAGTAAGTAAAGCCATGTCAAAAATTATCCACAAATGTAAGAAAATATCTATAGCCATTGTAACTAGTTGTCTTGAATGGAGAACACACATCAGTATGAAATAAGCCAAACATACAAGATGATTATTTACAAATATGGAACGGGAAGGACACATGATGGTGTATCCGTATCTGATAGGCATTACAAGAAATAAAAGAATAGGAGGATAAATAACTGCCTAAATGTTTAAGCTTGCTTAAAAGGTAAATGGCCATGATGTAGATATAGGTGAAGTGGTATGGAGGCAAGAAGGTCTCATGTTAGGCTGGAGGGTGGGGAGGAGAAGTAGTAGAGATCACTAGAGCATACTCCCTTACCAATCATCGTCAAATTCTTCCAATCCTGTAAATAAAACCAGATGGATCAAAAGTTACAAAACATCAGAGAGAATCCACAATTTTTCTCATACATTAAATTGTATTGAAGTTTGGAACAAAGTGGACAATAGTCAACTTGATTTTAGAAGAGATAGGAATAATGCCACACCAAGTTACTCATTTAACCAACCCATAATCCATGGTGATAGAGGAGTGAGGGATAAGTGGATCAGTTGTAGTTAGAAGGTTGAGCATACTGAACATATGGTGTGATGCACCCAAATCTACAATCCAGATAAAACAAGGAACAAACATGGATCCCCCAAAGTAACATTGAGAAGTGGTGGCTAGGTGGGAAGAAGAACTGATAGTAGGTAAATCCAATTTTCTAATCATAGGAGGCATCTGCATATGTGGTCATGCTGTATTGCACAACTTGGCAAATGCATTCGTACTCCGTAGGGGATAATGAGATGTGAGAAGTTTGAAAAAATGTTTCCGGTGAAGGAGGTTCATGACCAATTGTTATGGCAGATGCTTGACCAATCTGTGAAGGTTCTTGAGCAACATAGGCAGAGCCCCCACCATGTTCTCTCCCACAGTGTGCTGGATAACCATGATTTGAGTGGAAGATGTCTTTACTATGGTGCAACTTGCCACAATACGTGCATTTTGGGCATTGGCCTTTCCCACGACCACGAACTCTGGCCGCCATAGCCATTGTCAGTGGAGGTTTAGATGCAACAATGGGAGATATGTAAGGAGCAAGCATTTTAGAATGAGCTAAGCATGCATATTCTTGGTCCATAAATGGAAGGATTGCACCAACTAGGAGTAGTTTCTAGACTACAACAAACTAAGAATGAAGACAATTGAGGAAGTTCCACTGAGGAGAGTTTCCCTCTCTTTGGTGACCTCAGTAGAGGTTGTTGGAGAGAAGAAATTCATATGATTTGATAGGGATTTCATTGCAACATAGTACTTTGACATGAGATGATCCCCTTGCTTCTTGGAGAAGATTTTGTCCATGACATTGTAGATATGCAAGCATTTGTATTCTTGAGTGAATAATTGCTTCATTTCATTTGACATTCTTCTGACACACCTATTCCACTTGTACTTGACTACAACTTCAAGCACCATGCACACCCTGAGCCACGAGAGATCTTAGGTAATGCCTGTAGTCCAGGAAGTGTCAGGCACATCATGGGCATCCTTAGTGATGAAATTGAGTTTACCTTGTGATTCCAAGAATGTTAAAATCACTCATCCAAAGATGAAAATTGCCATCATTGAGTTTGATAACATTAATATGGGGCATATCATTATTGATCATGGTAGGCGTTGGCATGGCAGTGTCACCCATGATATGACAATATAAGTACCAGAATATGGAGCATAGTACATATAGAAGATATAGGTACCCAAATGTAGCATGATACAAATCAAAAGTAAAGGTACTAGAATATAGGTAGGTATAAAAGAAAAAAATAGAAATACCATTAGAATGGGAACTTGGTAGAAGGATGAGTAGTACTACCATAATGGAATTCGGTAGGAAGTGAGAAATACTACCACAATGAAACTAAATAAAAAGAGGAGTGACACTACTAGAATGGATCTCGGTAGGAAAACAAAAAGAGCTACCGAATTAATGGCATGGTAGGATAAATAACACAAAATAGAAAATCACTCAACCATATGGATGAGGGGAACCACATGGAGATGAAGAATAATAAAAGTTTATCCCCTTCTTCTTTAGAACTTTATAATTCAACATGTGGTCTTTTGATCTCTCTCTTATTTTTTTATACAATAATAACATAAAACAAAGAACTAGTACATAAGAAGAGGGGGAGGGAAGCGAGGAAATCCTATAGAGGAACTTTATAGTGTTGTGGCCACATATATTTTGGCCGACCAGCTCTAGGTCGCCAGCATGGCACCCTACCCACATGCACCTCCTACCACGCTAAGAAAGGAGGGATGGATGGATGGCCGTGGTGGCAATGGTGACACTGCTGCTTGCCTTTCTAGTAGAAGGAGAGAGAGAAAGAGAGGCAGCATGGGGGAGGGGCCGATGGCTGTTGGGTTAGGGGCAGCCGCTGAGTTTGGGTGGGAGTGGGAAAGGAAAAAGAAGGGGAGAGGGTAGGTTTAGGAACTTGCTCTTGATACCATGTAGAATAGATTGCTTTCACTAACTCAAACAAGTGTATTGGTTCTCCTACTTATAGGATCCAGAGAGTACATGAGATAAACAGTAACAAGGGAAAATACAATGGGCTTAATCCCAACTAATCAAATATACCAACACCTAGTTTTATCATCTTGTCAGATCGACTGGGCTCTATTAGGGGACTTTGCCATTAGAACAGGTACAACTAATAAACACAATATGAATTCAACTAACTAAGAAAAGAATTGAAATCTAGAGAAATAATAAACTACAAGGGTGCCTCCTGACAAGCACCTCATTTTAAATTTGTTGAATCGTCACCTAAATCTTAGCGCCATTGAGCTGTTTGAGTTGGAGTTGAGTTTGGATGAGGGAACATTCACAATGCACTTGTGGACAACCATTCTCTTAGACTTCCTTGAAGTATTACACTACATAAATATATACCATATGGAATGAAAAATGTTGAAGTGAAAGGATAAGAAATTAGAGCTATGTTGGATCAACTTCAACTCTTTGATACCAGATGGAGAATTGTCAGAGAATCTAGCATGCATCGTGGGTGGAGTAGTGCTACAAAGGTGTGAAGGTTAAATTCATCTATGTATGCTCCATTTTGGCATTGTAGCCATGATTGTTGATGGTGTCAACAAAATATTGATTTGGAAGCAGATCATGATGGGACTGTAAAGGCTACATTCCCAAATGTGCCACATTGACATAAATAATTGCATCATTCAGGGTGTTTGATACTCCTCATGGACAATATCTTGCTGTAAAATGGAGGTGGGGGTAGACGTTTCAACCCTTTTCACTCTCACCTCCTATATGTAGACATTACTCATCTCATATGATTTGAATTGAGGGGTCATTTAAGATTAATGGTAATGGGGTCTTCAATTATGGATGCTTATGTAAACGTTATCAGCTCATTGTCTTTGAATTTGGGGGGTTTTGCAAGAGTAGTGGCAATGGGGTTTCCTATTGTGGATGTTGAAATCATCTTGGCACTATGATGTTCACTCAACAGTTGTTGCATATGGATAATTTGGTTGACATAGTCAAGGAGTAAGTCTTATTCTTATTAAGTGGGTTTGTTCATGCCACCTAAAACCTTGGAATATATATTTCCATCCCACTTGCAACATCGAAATCCCAACTTCAACATCTATTAGATCTCTAGTGATAATGAGTAATGGACTCCAAAAATGAGTGGGTAATGGTGATCCTTCTTGATGTCCATCACCACAAAATCACATAGAATGTTGAGCCCCTCATTAACCAAGAAATCCACCACAATACCAACTTGCTTTGTCATAGAACCATCAACAAACTAAATATCAATTCCTTTGGGTAACATGTAAATGAGCCTGAGTCTCATGTATAAACTAAAAAGCATAATGGAAATGCTAGGACCAAGATTAGGTAGCCATTTTTTGTAGTTAGAATCAGCTATAAAGAATGAAATCTCAAAATATCCCATATAATTGCGCTTGTGAGGCACCTTGTTTTGAACAATATTTGATGTCATTTTTTCTAACCATATAGTCTCGAACTCTTAAATTATATATTTGAGATGAGGAAATTCTTTAAGAATTGACACTATTTCCTGATCTTAGCTATTGAATCCAAGAATGGAAATTACATGTATGTTATTCATGCCTTCATTAAATTTGTTGAACCTGGCATATGTTCGATATGAGTCAGCTGATACAGAATTGCTAGAAACAACTTATGCACTAGTACATTTTTGACCTCTAATCTCACTTATCCTGACATCAATTCTAAAGAAAAATACACTATAGACTATATAATGTAGGTTCTTGAGCAGAAATGTCACCATTGATCAAGTCCTATCTATTTCAAAAATACATGGGTACCACTTTTTCTTTAATGTCGATACTATTTTACAAAAACTGACGTCTCAAATAATCCACAAAATATAATTTTTCAAGGAACAAAATTGCGTCCAAAAAATTTATGATCAACTTCAGTTGTCCATCAACTGACGACAAACACCTTCACACAAAATAAATTTTGTCTCCAAAATACTTTTGGCATCAGTTTAGCGTTGGAAAAACTGACGTTGATACTCAGAAAAAATCGCAATTTTTTTTACAATTTGTGTCAATTTGATGTCATGAAACTGACGACAGAGGATTCATGCCACGACCCCGTGAAAATATTGTTGCCCCAAAAATGCTCGCTAGTGTCAGTTTGCCTAGAGAAAACCAACGAATAAGGCCTTACTCATGCTGATTTTTTTTTTCATTCAGAAAAGGACCTCTAGCATCTATTTCTTTTAGCAAACCCTCATCTAAGTCCTTAGCATAGGTTTTAGTTTTGGATAACCAACCAATGACGAAGGCCTTACTCATACACTTTTTTGTTGTTTGGATAAGGGCCTCTAGCATCAGTTTCTTTCAACAAACTGACATCTAAGTCCTTAGCTGAGGTGTCAGTTTTGGATAACCAACTGATGACTAAGGTCTTACTCAGGCCAATTCTTTATTGTTTAGATCAAGGCCTCTAGCATCAGTTTCTTTCATCAAACTGACATTTAAGACCTTTTCTTAGGTGTCTGTTTTAAATAACCAACTGACAAATATTAGCTTAGTTATCAGTTTTTACCAACAATTAATGACTATGTATAATTTAATAGAACTCGTGTGAAAGAGACTTTCCCCCAACCTTTATTTTATCATGATTTTCCCAGTCTGTAGTAATTTCCTCCATTCTCCCATTTTAGTCGCTCTAGGTGATATGCTCTCCATTGTTGTTGTGCTAGATGATGTGGTTGGTGTTGCTGTGCTCACCGCTGTTGCTGACGTCACTTCTTTTCTCTCTGCCTTCACCACTAGATATGTGACGCCCATCACCACACAAAATGAGATTACTCAAAACAAAGTGCAAAACTAACACTAACATCCATATTACCAAAAAGCATGGTAAATTAAAACCAATTTCATATAACAACAAAAGAGGAAATATATTACATCTAAGTCCATAAACATTGTCACGTGTATTACATATCATGTCACAAGATGATACATATCACTATTCACTTGGCCAACTTGCTGCAACCTGTTACAAAAGTAACATGTTCACATATACAAGTAACTTTATTACAACCATGGAATACGACCAAAACTCGTATTGATGTACAATGTCTACAAAACACCCCTAAGGACATGGGAGTATAGAGACAACTCTTATGACTCTACTCCAAAACACTAGAAACACATCCAATCTTTAACAACTACTGCTCCTCGTATTTCTCAACCTCAACCGCATGATCTCTACCTCATCATGCATGACCACCTAAAAGAATTGGAAACCCATGGGGTGAGATAATGTCCTAGTGAGAGATATAACTCCCGCCAATGACTAGTATAAGCATAGATTAATTATGCAGGAAGATAACATTATTATCAGGTTGAGCATATTCAACCAGATGATATGAGCAAAGCAATTAACAATGTTTAAGCAATTTTAGGCATCTACAACTTGAGCAGTAGAACATCTTACATTTTTCAGAAGGAATATGAAGAACATGTATAACAGTTGATTTCTCTTACCACATCATAAATCCACTAAATAGTATAAGAGATAAGGCAAAGGGTCATCCAATGTGAGTCATGTTTAACCCTAATAAAATATACTACGTGGTTGTATTATGTCTTTTATTATGCCCTAAAGAGATGAGGTATACTACTCATGCTCCAACTAACCATTGCTAAGTCAAAAGCAGTGCCATACAAGATCTAGGAGGAGTCAGACTCCTATGATCTCCTGATGCATGCACATTCATTCTAGTTTTAGATGCATTATTAGTGTAGTTTTGCATTCATATATATTATTTTTCATTAGAATAACTTTGTTTTGATCTACTTAGGTTTTTTATGATAATTTGTAGGAATTTGATACTTCTCTTAACTCCCTTTGCAGTTTTAGAATTATAACACTCTGCAACAAGTTTCCCTCGGAGGTCCCGTTGTCCATACACAAAACTTGCATCCAAGACCAAATTCTACCTGTCAATCGACATGCCAATTGACATCAAAATCGACCAGCAATTAAGAGGTCGACAACCTCGTTGACCTTCCTATTCAATACACTCAACGATCGACAACAATATTGGTCCCCATGGTCGACATCCACGTAGAATGATACCCAGACTCATCATTGATCAAGGTCGATAGCCATGTCGACCCCTCTCAACAATGTCATCAAGCAACAACCGACAAGAAAATCAACAATCGGTCGACAATCTTGTCGACACACTTATCGACGACTACAACTACTCGATAGCCTTGTCGACACTCAAGGTTGACAATCCCGTCGACCGACAGACCGAAAATAGGAAGTCCAAAAGTCATTGATCGACATACCTACTGGCCAACAGTAAGGTCGACATCGATGGAAAGAGGTCGACATCTGTTACCCTATAAATAGACCCCCAACGCATTCATACAACTCAAATCAAATTTTTGGGAGACAAAAATGCTAAAATGCTACGAACGAAATCAGAGCAAGGATGAGACCTGTCGACCAAGCTATATCTATCAACCTAACTGGTCGACACCTATCGAACCCAAGCATGGATCAACAAATCCTTTTCATCAGCAAATCTAAAGCCACCGTTCTCCTTCTCAAAAGGGGATCAATCTCTTCCTCGAGTTACTATTCATCCACCTACTTCTACTGCAAGCCAGGGTGAGTTCCTGGATGAGAGAGAAGGAAGGAAGTGAATCATCACACACCATGCTGAGCCGCTTCCACCACCCTGATGATCATGATTATGTCCTCTTCCTCTTCTTGTGATATTAATCTTGCCATGTCGAGGGAATAGTCTTTTCACTAGGGTGTGGGGACTAGCCCCACTACCCATTTCTTGCAATTTCATTGTAATGACCCTACTTCCCGGTAACCCCCAATTAAGGGAGACCCGAAGGTCAAAGCCATTATTCAAATAACAGGATCAAAGGTTCGATAAATAATCAGTAATAATTAATAAACTTTACCAACTAAACTAAAAATAGGTATAAAATAAAACTTTTCTTACCTTGGAAAAACTGGGATTTCTAAACTTCTATCCATGAAGATGTTAATATAACTAATCCTCCTGTGCATGTTATTTCTCATTCAATTCCACATATGTCGCTTTATTATTTGTTCTTTTCATTTGTACCTAAAACGCCGACAAACAAAACGTCGGTCAGCCCAAGCTGGTATGTGGGGGAAACAATAATTGTGCAACTATGTTAACAATGTAATCAACCAAATATCATTTAACAACCAAGATTACATTTTAAGCAATACTACTCAATCCTTGCCTATCCCCTTTCTCTATAACGTCCATGCAGTGGACATGGATACCACCTCTCTCATATGGTAGATCCTTACCCCCATGGCCCTACCACATAGGTAGCCAATCCCTAGGGTTATGGAGTCGCATGGTCCTACCCAAAGGTAGACCAATCCCTGACTCATGATGACTTGATGGACCTACCCCATTGGTAGACATTTACTAAGTCATTTAATGACCTGATGGGCCTACCCTCATTGGTAGCCATTTACTAGGTCAATCTATAAAGCTACAGAGGGGACTAGGATATGAGCTAGTAGGCATATTTCTTATGTGATAGTCATATTCACATTATACTTTGCATGAATTAAATACATCCAACAGTTTAATTCAAGCCACGATGGAAACATCGATAAAATCCCAGAAAACTAATTCGGGTAGTCATAAGCGTAACCACATACCTGTACATGTAGATTCAGGTGCAAGAATAGTCCAAACAACAAGGAGCAAGCAAGCATTCAATAAGATCCTGAAACAAATATACAATTTCCTTTTATTACTCGTGTCATTAAGATCTATTAAATCTAGCTCGCTTCTTAGGGTTTCTAGTCCACTTTTAGGGTTTCCATTGCAATTAGGGTTTCCCTTCATCTTTTATTATTTTAAACCCTAATTTAACACAATTGATCACAAACCCTAATTATTTCCACATCTATTCCTCAATTCTGGATTAAAAGCATATTTAACCTATTAATTAAGCTCATTAAGCCTCTTTTTATTAAAGATACTATTTTTATCCTTTTAATCCATGATAATATCATTATATGCATTTATCATCAATTCATAGTTCATTACAGTCCAAATTACATATGAACTCGATTTGCCATTAATCCACCTTTTTATTCATGAGAAAACCCTAATTATTTCATTTAGGGTATTTATCCATCAATTAAGAACTTCAATGCTCGAAATAACTTAGACTTAGCATATTCCGATTTTAATCATGAAATTAATCAATTACAGCCATTAATAGTCGAATTAGTCAACATTAGGGTTTCAAGGCTCATTAAAGTATATTCATGCATATGAAACTTTAAATTAACTAATTATATGCAAAGTCCATCCTTATTCTTCCTAATGTTCATTTTTATCATTAACAGGCTAAGATGAACTGTAATCATCTATTAAACCCTATTAATCACACTAATCATATCAAAATAGGGTTCTTTAAACATTACTACATTAAAGTTGATATCTTCCATTACTTTTCGAATTTCACAAGGAATCAGGCTTCAAATATATTTTATTTAGATTCCCCTCGATTTTCTGAGCAACATTCATATATTACTTGCTATTATCGGAGTTACCAATATGGAGATATGATTTTTGTAATATAAACACATATAGACCAATAGCGAAGTGCCACGTAGGCAACTTATTTCAACCGCATACCTTGCAGATCTGATTATAACGAAATGTCTCTTATGCCCCGGGCCGCGGACTGTTCCTTCATGCCCATGAGGGGCAGATCCGTCCAGTACCTTCTGTTCTTCTTCAACCTTCGTTGCTCTATGCTACCGCCGACCAGGTTGTCTTGCGGGGGTCTATCCCCTCTACTCCAGGGTCCGTGGGTGGCCGGAGATGGCCGCCCTTCCTTCGTCTTCCTCCTCCGTACCTAGGGTGCCTTGTTTTGGCGGCCTAGGCAACATGTCCCCATCGCGCCAAGACCTGCAACTCTTGGTCATGCTGCATCCCTTCTGCAGTGTTTGCGCGAGGACGAGGGCAAGGTAGCGATGGATAAACCCTCCTAGGTCGTCGTGTGAGAAACGCGCACACACTACACCTCCTCTACGGCCTCTCCTTACGTCAGGTTGTGATCCACCCTCTCCACTAGGGTTTTTATGCAAAGAAGAAGAAGAAAGAGGAGAAGAAGAGAAGGTCATGTGAAAGTCCATTAGAATCGTCCCTGGGCTCTACCTCTTTTATAGGGGAGAGTAACAATGCCCTTCAGTGGCTTGCCCACCCAGAAATGAAGTCTCCTATCAAAAGGAATCATATTCCTTCAAGGAGAAGAAACCTTCTCTCTCCTATTCACTTCCTTGATATTTACTATTTCTTGGGAAATTAGGAATATGAACAACCTTTTATTCTCTCTTATGCTCTAACTCCTAAAGAACGAAATCATGTTTTCTTTTAATAGAAAATATTTCCTTTTTAGCAAAGACACCAAAAACATTAATAATGTTTCACATTATTCTCTTTTTTTGCATTAGTGGTATTTTCTCTTTTTTCTTTCTTTATTGGGACTCCTTGGATCCCAAGAAACTATATTATTTCGAAATCCTTTTTATTGGATACTCATTACCCTTCTAGATGCATCTAAATGCATTATTCTTCATTATCATGTGTATTTCTTATTAAAATATTTCTTTTTGAGGATTTCTCTTTGATTTTCCTCATTGGTATTCCTTTTATCATTAGAAATCCTTGGAATACGAAATTCCACCAAGAATAACTCAATTATACATCTTTTCACATATTTTCCACATTACATCAATGTTTTCAATTTCTTTCTTAATAAAGAAATACTTATTGGATCTTTTCTTTTATTATTGCCCTTTCTTTGCAATATTGAATTCCTTGGCACCCAAGGAACCTAAAGGCACAGAATCCATCCTTGGATTCCATTCTTTTGCCTTCTAGAGGTTTCCACACTTTTCCTTTTTCTCTATTTTCTTATTTACTCGATAATAGTGGAATTTCTTTTATCCTTTCTTGTTATTGGGCCCAATAGCCAATAAAGCCCACAAATAAATCAACAAGGCTATTTTAAATGAAAATCATGCATTCATTCATTATTTGTTCATTTATCTTTAATACGAGAAATTACATTCCTCAGCAAATGAACCCAAAATTTGGGGTTGTAACATTCATTCATGTTCCAACTCTTGTAAGAACTCATATAATTCATAGCCAATCATTTATTGTATGTTTTGTGGATTGATCACCCGCTTTACATGATTAATTATAATATTTTACTATGAGAACTTCAACGTTTGAGATTTGAAAATTGATTAGCTTTGGTTGACATCCTAATGAGAACTTTCGATGGAAAGTCTTTAGATTAGTGGATAGAGGATCGATAAGTAACAAGACATGGAGCTTACATGGATATCTACTCATGCAAGTTTCTAACGTCAAAAAGTGAATCTTGCATAACTCCAATTTTATCTTCATACATGTTTGCATTTGAATGATTGCATAGATTTGAGTAGTGGTGATGAAACCTAGTTCCACCCTACTGTTTTCTTCCATTGATAGCTAGAACCTTAATTTAGCTCTTTTTATTCTTGCAACTTTACATTAACTAAACCAAACTCAACTTTTGTGATAAATATTGGTTCTTGCTAAGTTAATTTTATTAGATAATTCTTAATAATGTTGGTCCCTTGGGATTCGATCCTCAACTATACTGCGATAAGATCCGCCTGCTTGCAGGTGGCATTATTGTACATTGGCTTTAGTAAAAACTAGGAATTATATTCCTAGTGAATTTGCAGTGTGATAATATTCCACATCATCTTCCACACCCTCAATCAGTCTGAGTCTATCGTAGTGACATATAAAGTCCAACTATAAAATAGCCTAGTCAGCGTTGGTATATAGGCACATCACTAGTGAAAATTGAGTTACAACCACTATTGCACCTATGTTGAGGTATGACTATACCCATCCTCAAACATATCATATCTATATTGAATTTCATCACCTGAGATATGACCTCGACCATTCTCCTACTAAGGTATGACTGCAGCCAATCCTGTGAAATGCATATACTCAACAATATACGACTCTGAGATTCCACTAAGGGAGATCCCACTTCACTATCCAACAAGTACCGACCTTGAAGATGGATCTATGGCACATGACAACTACATTATTAGGGTTTCACTTCACTAGTTAAGCCAATTGGGTGTCTTTTAGCATCAATCAAGTTACCACATACTAACCCTAAAAAAACTCTACAAAGATAAGGGTATGTTACAATTCCAGAAGAAATAAAACGTATGAGGTATAGACTTATTCCATCATCACTTGTTATCACAACCATACAAGGCCGTCAACATTATCACATCACTAGGGGATAACAATCCCTCATCACATCACTAGAGGATATCACCTCACATTAGGCATTTAGCCTCTTCTAGGTCATAAGAACCAAATCACATAATTCTTGTACATCATCATTATCTCATCATGCCTCATTAAGGGTCATGTCAAATACACCATAACAGTCACTAAATATGATACTTATTGCACCTGTAAAGGTTAGAGTTACACAATTAGGAGAGAGAAAACATCAACTCATACTATTCATTTAATCAAGCTAACAAGTACATCATACAGTTTAGAATTAGGGTTAGGGTTTCCCATATAGCCGATTAGGGTTTTGATTTCAATATTAGTCATTAAAGTCTAAGCACATAATCCCTCACATTCTTGGAATGCAGTAAGGTTTAATATTACTATCATGAACATGTGAACATCATCATGTATACAACATCATATATCGACAGCTATGGTAAATTCAAGTAGCAGTCAAAACCCATGCATATGTAGTGACCACCATGGGTGACACCTTGTAGCGACCCCACTAGGTTAGCACCTTGTTGCAACCCAAAATAGTTATGTTGTAGTGACCCATCAAACAAGATCATGTATTTTGACCGCAACAGATCACTTGTTGCAACCAACCAACTCAAAAACATGTGTTGTGACCACACACTTTGGGTTAGGATTTGTTCAGCCCGCAGCAACCCATTAACAAATATTTAGCAACCATCCACTTAGGGTTAACCCAATCTAGCGACCATGGCAATACCAATCATAAGTAACGACCTTAAGGAAAGTTAGCCATGTAGAGATCCACCACATCAACACATGTAGTGACCGTAACATGGTCAAGGCAACCCCAAGAAACCAAGGAGAGCATGTCGACCGTACTAAAAGATCCAACCATCAAGAGCTCAAACATCACCAAATGAAACCTCATGAAAGAAAGAACATTAAAATCCTAGAAATGTTCATCTTCAAGATCAACAAGGAAAGCCATGCAAGTGAGAGAAAACCAATGTCTAAGATACACACACAAGAACCAAAAACTCCAATCAACACATGATGCCCTGAACACAAAAATGGTGAAGAAACCAAAGATCAAGGTGCATGTAAGGAACATCAACTCACCATCACTTAGAAATTGGGTGAATGATATTAGGGTTTAGGAGAAAGAGTAATCCATATAAGAATACTTCAAAATCATAAACTGTAGATCATGATAACATCATCTAACATCTTGGTATCACGTTTTAGATATAGAACAGTAGCATGCAAGCAATTTGGTGTAATAATAGAAGAGGGGAAAGTTATATAACCCACCTTAAGGTGAAGACCAAGCTCCAAAACCACGATCTCCTAAGATAGAGAAAGAAACTCCAACTAGGATCTACTCCACGTCCATAAGGTCAGCTCAAGAAGAAGAAAACATACATATATCAAAGAAAGCTCAAGGTGAAGAAAACTCAAACCCTAGGGCGACCAATGAAGAAGCTTCTCTCACTTAGGTACTTCCATGGTCAAATGATAATCTCCGACCTCCCTAGAAGGGTTCAAAAGAAAAAATATCAAAGGAATATAACCACTTACCAAGAAGGAAGATCACCAAGGATTACCACAAGAGAGATGATCATGCTTAAGATCACTGCATGGAAAGATGATCAGCCACCAAGATCCAAGATCACCACCTCCTCAAGCACCAACAAGCTCAAGGATGAATACAAGGAGAAGAGAGTAAAAGACCTAAAAGAGATACTTGCATGTAAAAGAGAGAGCTTATATACTCAAGGGGTAGGAGAGAGGTAAGATTGTGAGGTGTTAGGGTATTAGAGAACCAAAGTACACTTTTCCACCAAAGGATAGGCCATGAAACCACTCTAGACATGCATGAAATAAGGCTATGTAGTGACCACTTAGGCACACTACACACCCAAGGTCAAAACAAAGCACATAGGTAGGTTGCAACACCACCAAGGTCGCAACACATATCAAGAACATGTAACCACAGTGACCAAAACACAAAGAACAAGGCATTAGGTCACAAAAACCATCACCCAAGGAAGTGTTGCGGTCATAACACTTCAAGGACCAACATATAAGGTTGATACACCACCAAATTCAAGCATCCATGCAAATCCATGCAAACCCTTACATCAACATATAATGCCACATCATCAACCAAGGTCCAACAAGGAGCCCTATAGAATCATTCTCTCTCTCATGATGTTAAGGCACAAAAGGATCAATCTACATGTGACAAATTGCAAGATAAACCCTCATCATGGGTAAATTGCAACTTGGTCCAAAACAAGCACACCTAGCTCAAACATCAACCAAATAGGACCAAACTAAAAGCACAAGCATGTCGCATGTTATTAAGTCATCTCAAGAGATTAGATTAAGGTTTGACCATCTTATTAAGAAAGACAAGAACATTCAAGCACTAAGCTAGGTAGGGGCTTGACAAGAAATATCATGCTCATCGGTGCTATTGTGGTAGCTGTTGTGCTCACTGCTATCACCGTCAAGCTATTGGAGACACTACCGCTATCACCTTAGTTGGTTGCCACCATCATAACTTCTTGGAAGGTACCAATCTGGTCGCCCTCCATTAACATGCTACATTCATATTTGCATTCATATAGACCACTAGAATCTAATTGCAGTGATTAAATGATGCAAATGAGATAAAATATGTCTCTAGGATTGTTAGTGTTAGTAAAACTCTAAGGTGGCTATCCTCAAAATTAGTCTAGATGAATGTTGAGCATGAAATTTTGAATAAGGTTGGTAGAATTATGAAAATTTGCATTGTGTGCGTGAATGAATATGCAAAAAATTCATGCTATGTGTGTTTATGGCATGGTATTTATTTGCACTTTTTGTTTAAATTAAGAAATGAATTCGTTAGATTTAGAACTCTAATTCTCATGACTTTATGAACCTTAACCTTATGTGTTATTGTGGATGGAACATAAACATTAACACAAAACATGGATCACACTTTCTTGAAATGCATGTATTATTGTAAGCCTATCTTAATGTGGATTTTTAGCACCTATGATATGAATGATGACACTAAGGTCATAGGTATATAAATCACAACATTATTCGTTGGCCTAGAAACCTTATTGAGATTTACTCATTAGGAGTAAAGATTGGATAGTCCCCAATTTGGGATTGTTCTTGAACACTTAATCTCACGTAGGATGTAAGTGTATAATGTGTTTTTGGTTTTCAAGATGTTTCAACAACACTTCCGCGTTTGTTCTCTAAGTACATATGTAGGTTGATATTTTCCCATATACATCAATTTACTTGGAGAACTATGGGGAAATGTTGCCAAAATTTTCTTGAAAACTAAATACACATTATAAACATACTAGTGAGATTAGGTGTTCAATAATGGGATAGGTGGTACACACATTCATTAATGAACCCTAAACCCTAACTTGTAAATCATAAACCCTAAATACTAATATGTAAACCCTAAATACTAATTTGTAAAACATAAAACCTAAATCCTAATATGTAAACCCTAAAGCCTAATCTAGAAACCCTAAATGATAAACCCTAACATGTAAAACCTAATCTATAAATCCTAATATCTAATCACCTCATTCAAAACTTGTTTTCTCTTTGATCATAGAATGGATAGATCATGGATGTGAATTCTAAATCTTTACACATTAGAGTTTATTACTGGTCTTGATCAGTTTATAAGATTTGTAGAGGAACATAATAAATGCCCTGGAGATAGGTTGTATTGTCCATGCAGGAATTGTAGCAACAACTTGAAATTCGACATTGTTGAAAAAATCAAAAGTCATGTCATGTGCAATGGGATTATATAGGTCTATACATGATGGTACTGGTATGGAGAGATCCCTACTATGAGATCAATAGATGTTGATAACACTACTTTGTTGAACAAGAAATTACTGAAGACCATGTAGATGTGAATGACCTGATTCTGATAGACATGGTTGATGTGATGCTAGATAGTTGTGGGGTAGAGCACATTGATCCACCTTCCTTATTTAGAAACATTTTGCATGATACTGAGAGACCAGTATACTTAGGTTGTACTAAGTTTACGACATTGTGCATTATGTTGAGATTATATACTCTGAAGGCTAACAATAGATGGAGCGAAAAAAGCTTCACGTCATTGTTGTATTTGTTAAAAGAAGTTCTTCTTGAAGGCAACGAGCTTCCAAACTCAAAACACAAATTAAAGAAATTGTTATGCTCAATGGGAATGAAGGCTAAGAACATACATGCATGCTTGAATGATTGTGTGTTATTTCAAAAGGACTATATCGATTTGAAATATTATCCAAAATGTGGGGTGTCAAGGTATAAAATGATGTATTTAGGGAAGTCCAAAACTAGCTCTTCTGCCAAGGTGATGTGGTATCTACCTATAATACCACAATTTAAATGATTGTTTTGTAATACCATGGATGCGATGAATTTAAGGTGGCATGCAGTTGTAAAGAAAAACAATGGTGGGATACTTTGACATGCGTCTAATTCCCCACAATACAAGAAGATCGATTTATTGTACCCTTAGTTTGGTGAAGAAGTTAAGAATCTAAGACTTGGGAATTGACCCATGGGATGAATCCATATGGCACATTTAGCAGCCAACATAACACTTGTCTAGTTATGATTGTTATATACAATCTTCTTCCCTAGTTGTATGAAAAATAAGTATATCATGTTGTCATTGTTGATATTAGGCCCTAAACAACCTAGCAATGATATCAATGTTTATCTTGAACCTCTGATTGATGACTTAAAAAAAATCTGGGGAGAAGGTTTGATGACCTATGATATTTCACGTAGAGAGACATTTCATTTGCATGCTATGTGTTTTTGCACTATTAATGACTTTCCAACATATGGGAATTTTGTTGGATACAACATGAAAGGATCCAAAGAATTCTCTATATGTGAGGAGAACAATGGTTCAATATGGCTAAAACATGATGATCTTGGTCATCGAAGGTTTATTCCAAATGTTCACCCTAACCGAAGGTTGTGCAAAGAGTTCAATGGATTAGATGGGGAACATAGTGCCCCTAAACCTATATCAAGGGAGGTTGTTTATGAAAGAGTAAAAGACTTTGTTAATGCATTTGGTAAGAGATCAGAATGTACTATTCCCACATAGAGTGACATCTTTATACAAGAAGAGATAAATGTTTTAGGATCTTCCTTATTGGAGTTTTTTGGCAGTTAGGCATTGTATCGATATCATGCATGTTGAGAAAAATGTATGTGATATCGTCATTGGTACTCTATTGAATATTCCAATTAAGAATAAAAATGGCTTCAGATCCAGAATGGACCTACGTGAAATGGGCATAAGAAAAGAGTTAACAACATAAGTTAGTAGTGATTGAAAATATATTTACCTCCTACTTGTTACACGTTGTCTAGAAAGGAGAAGAAAACTTTCTTTGAGTGCTTGCTTAATGTTAAGGTACAACATGGGTATTATTCCAATATCCATAGATTAGTATAAATGAAGGATCTGAAGATGATAGGTCTTAAATCTTATGATTGTCACACTCTAATGCAACACATATTTCCCGTGGCAATTGGATCTATACTGTCGAAGCATGTAAAGTTTGTGATCACCATGCTTTCTTTCTTCCTCAACATTCAATGCAACAAAGTTATTGATCCAGAGAATCTTGGTAAGTTGTAAAGAGAAGTGGTATTTACCATGTTCCTCCTTCATTCTTTGATATCATGGTACATCTTGTTGTCCATTTGACTCGGGAAGCAAAAATGTTGGTGCACATTTCTTACATTGAATCTATCTTTTTTAACATTACATGAGTGTTTTTAAAAATAATGTTCAAAATCGTTATCGATATGAAGGGAGTATTATTGAGGGTTATGTGGCTAGGTAGGTTATGGACTTTTGTAATGAATTTCAGAATTGTAATGAAGCTCCTAGAAATGACAATAATATTGAGGACTATTCCAACAAAGGGACTTTAGGATCATGAGTGAAAGTAATCACTCATGAGCTATGGGAACAAGCATACTTATATATTTTATACAAAACCAATGAAGTGAGTATTTATATCACCAAACACACAAATTTCATCAAGACAAAACATCCTACAACCAATTCAATGTGGCTTGCTAGAGAACATAATAAGATATTTATTAGGTGTTTTGAAGATCAAGTCTTACATCAACTATCTCAAACACCAAATAATGTTGCTGAAAATATCAAATGCCTCACCTTTAAATAAAAAATGAATGTTATTTTATGAAGGGTTTGACATAAATGGATTTTCATATTATAGAAAATGTCAAGATGATAAGAGTGTCATCCAAAATAGTGGGGTCACCTTTCAACCATCTTTATATTTTTCTAGTGCAAAGTATAAGAGGCCAAATGAAGTTAAACTATCATGTTAAAATGTCATTGAAGACATATGGGAGTTTGGCTACATAGAATTTAGAGTTTTGGTTTTTAGGTGTAATTGGGTTGATAACATCAAAGGAGTTGTAGTGGATGGATTGGGTTTCACATTAATGAATTTTAGAAATATTGGTGAGAAGTGTGAACCATACATAATGGCATCAAAAGAAAAGCAAGTATTTTATATCAATGATCTTGCAAATGAAAAATGATCAGTTGTTCTTCATGGTGAAAGGCACTTCATTATAGATCCTATAGATGAAGAAGAGAACTATGACTAGTATGATGACTGAAGTCAATCATCATTTGCCTTACCAACCCCAAATGTTGAAGCTAACACTAACTTATATATGCATGGAGATCACATACAATGAATGTTAATTTGTCTAAGATCCAATCAATACTAGAGGCATGCATTTTATTTTTTTAAATGCTAGATGTCGATTTATCATTCTTTATCAGTTATATTTTATCATTTGACTGTTTGTTAAATGTTATGAGATTTTTCATATGACATCTAATCGTGAGTATGATGACTGTGAGGATGATTATTCTGAGGATGAGAACCATGACAATGACATTGGTGCAAGTTGTATTGTTTTATTACATAGACATGCATTTTACAATGTATATCACATTTAAGTTATAGTTTTTTATGGCTTATATGTGTTTCTTGTCAATTTTAGTATGAGGTTCTATGCCCTGAGGATCTACGCCCTGAGGGTAAGCACTGATGATCTTTTTGAGCTTGCTGAGAAGCATCATGACTGTAAAAAAATAAGAGGCATCAACACGATGAACAAGTTAGTAGAGCAAAGGGGTAAAGGGACAAAGTTGGTCATTGAGTTTGATGATCAAGGAAATCCTATTGGTAAGAATCTCAATTCTTTTTTGTAATATCTTGGGGTTCTTACTGGTAGTCTTGGCATAAAATTGCTCAAGGAATGAAAGACTTAATATGGAAGGAACTATGTGTGAGATATTATGATTTATAATTATGTTTTTTAGTATATTTATAATTCCATTTTAAAGAATTTTCTGCTATGTTTATGAAACTTTTGCAAAGGACATTTGAGTTGGATGAAAAATTGCATCTTAAAAAGGTGTTGCAACACTGTGGGAGGGTACTAAGGAATTATAGGACATATATGACCAGAGAATACATACTAAACGAGAACAAGAAGAAGAAATCATCCCTTAAGCAATGGAACTATCTAGACCTAAAGGTGTAGGAGGCATTTGTTTGTACAATAAAAATCGACGATTTCAAGGTATTTAGCCTTCTCATTATGTATTATGTTATGTATTATGTATTTTATATTTAACATATATTTTCGATTAAATAGGCTTTGTGTGGTACTAAAAAAGAAAGGCGTGCAAAGAATGTGCACAACCACAAGATGGGTCCTTGTGGCTAGACAAAGCTTCACCAACATCTAGATGCATCTTCTTCTCAGCAACCTACTCATGGGACTGCTGAGTTCTCTACTACTGCATCTCTACCTCACCATCATCTATAGATAGCTGAGAGGCAAACCAAATTTGGAGAAATATTGAATCCCACAACCGCTGAGATGGCTACAAAAATGATAAAAATCAACTCTCAGAGCAATTACTGTTGATGATTGTTATGTTTTACCTTTACCTTGATTGTTATATTTTACTTACCAATTACTATTGATGATGAATAGAGGGAGCTCCATGAGCAAAGGAAACAAGGAAAGTTCATCCCTGGGGGTAAAAGGGATAAATTCATAGTTTCTCCAGGTAATTCAGAGCATATTGGGCATGTTACGGATGCCGACCCTGGTGTCAGTATAAGATCTTTCTTTGAGTCATCAGAGCATAAGTGCAAATCTATCCACAAAAAGGAGGATTCTCAAAAGAGAAGGTACTAGAGATGATTGCAAAGGAAATAGAGGAAGTAATGGGATAGTACCATGATTATCATTCAACTCCACACCAGACAATACCTTTTGGAACCCCACTCTTCATGCGAGGTGAAACCCCCTATGATAGAGGTGGTTAGTAGTAATCATGTGGATTGACAACTAGAAAATTCACTGTAAGATTTTTATGATATAATATTCTTTTAGAATGATTTGTACAATATGGTTGTGTTGGTGTATATTTAACACTATATACAAATTTGTAGGGATTTAGTCCATGACGTCTTGTATTAGAAGGATATGTCATTGCACTAAGTGCAACTTACCCACCCCTTGCAAGTGATAGGATCCATGGTGCTCCAATGCCTACCGATGCGGTTTGCATGACACCAATGCTTGTCTACAACACTGGGAAGTAGACTGCTCTACCATATGTCCACCCCGAGCATGACATGGTAGGTGATGCAGAAGGCAGCATGGATGTGTGGACCAAAGTGAAAGTTGTCTATATTGATGTATGCTAAATTTACATTGCATTTGTGTATGTATATAATTGAAAATTGACATGGGAATATATATATGTAGGACACAAAACCTAAGAAACCCACTATATCTCATCCTCTGCTTCCTCCTCAAGATATTCAATTACCTGATTGGCTTGAAAAGGATCAATTTGACTCGCTAGGTCCTAATCATAGGGGGTTGGCAATATGTATAGACAACTTTGAAGAAGGGTCGCCTATGATGGTCCATATTAGGAGGATGTTGTAGTTCAAGCTCATGATCCTAGTATATATTTGCAAGATGTTTTAGAGATGTTTATTTATGCTTGGTTGAATATTTATGTGATAGAACTTTGGATATGGTGAGATCTTATGGATAAATACCTCATTTTATATACGTTTCATCTATTTTCTTATATATTAATGCATACACGATATACGTTTTGCAGCTACTCACATAGGGTGTGTACAAAGTTCACACTACCCCATGTGGCATTTCTACTTTCCATCATTGATCTGTTGTGTACATAAAGACCCTTTATCAGTGACCAAATACTACTTTATCATATTTAATTTCTTCAAAAAAAAGTGAAAAAGAGCGTGATTATAACTCTATTCACTGTTGGTAAGTTTGGTTACTTTGCTTATGATTTTGACTTAAGAATTACATGTCATTGTGAATTTTGAATTTTGTTTTTTTTCTTCTTTTCACTCAAGAACAATCCTTGGGTATTTTTGGTTATTGTCCCTGCAACGCTAACTACATATTATCTAGATCCTAAGGGACACTAAGTAGATAGTGGGGGACACAAAATGAAAAAGGTATTATTCACTCAAGTAAGTTTTTATATCCTTTAACATATATTAATAAATGAGTATTTACTAATGCAATTAAATGTGTTACATTAATTTATAGGGCTATAAAATAATTTAAAAAGGTTGGAGGAATGGTGGATAAGAAAAAACAAAGCATTGAGTTGGAAGAATGTTTAGGTAGTTTTTTCTAACTACAATGCATATTATACCAACTATTATTACTTTTATTTATTAACATTTTGTGTGGTGCTAAATTTATTCTTCCATTTACAAGACCATTGATGGGCATGCACATAGTATATGATGTGATATATGGACATCATTGTCAGTAGGGGGCACTAGACATCAACTTCATACAGAAGGTAATCTACATATAGTCTTGATAATCATAATGAAATATTCTCATTTGATAATATGAAAATATCAAATCAAAATCTTTTATTATGTCACTCTATTTACAACTATTTGACATGAAAAAAGCCCTATACGATAGAAGACCTAGATGAGTTATGAGAAAGATGGGCACAAGTCTTCATTAAGGAAGTGATTTTTAAATTTTATTGGGATTAAATATGAGTTCTTTGTCCTTTGATGTCATTATTTTGATATACATGTGGTGTTTATGACTTCTTGCAACTTTAAATTTGATGCCAGTAAATTATCGGTGCATATGTGAATGATGAATATATACATGTGTGAATTAATGTGAAGATGAATGAATACAATAAGAATTGTGTTTCTATATGTCATGAGAATGGAATTGGTGCATATGTGAATGATGTATACATACATGTGTGTGAATGTATGTATAGATGAATGAATACAATGAGAATTGTATTTGTACATGCCATGAGAATGGAATTGGAGAATGAATAGTATATATATATATATATATTTTTTTTTTAATTAAGCCAGAGGATCTTCTATTCATCCCACTCCTCTCATTGTGGGCGAAATCAATCAAAAATGTACACTCCTGCTTACTAAGCAGGTATAAATCCCCCAAGAACAAACAAACAAGTCACACCAACCAAACCAGAGACCAGACTACATCAGATTCAATCTATTGAAGAAAATGTAAGGAATGTTTCTCTTCTCCATGACGTTCATACCTCTTATCCTCATCGGCAGCTGAGAAGAATTAGAAGTAATGAAAGATGTGGAGAAGTTTGTACCCCATAAACCAATCTCTTTGGCAACAGAATTGCAAACTTTCTGAACAAGACTTCCTCTAATGCTCTTCATATCCAGAATATCCCTAAGCTCTCTCGTGACAGATTCATATCGCCACGGCCCTGGACTGTTGTTCCACAGGATCTGATAGATATGATTATCATCTATCTCAATCTCAGATATGTCGATATTGTTATCATCGATGATCTTCATGGCCACGAGGGTCCCTGCAATATATGAACTTATGTAGTCTTTGGCGTTGAGCCATGTTCTGACCACCAGGTCAATATTACAATGATGGTTGCGGACAACTCCAGCAATCCATCTTCTCTTAGTGCCTGATGGATCGACAGATATACCAGCAGTCAAGTTGAGCTTACGATTATATATATCCGGGGGTATCCATCGAACAAGTTGAATCTGTTTGATCTGGAGTCTCGGAAGGGCAACGCCATTGTCGGACAAAACCGAGAAAATGTTGTCTCTGGAAGCATTCTTGAAGGATTTCTTAGTGATGTGGTGATTAATGTGTCTAATAATGTTGTGCCAGAGCTCATCATATAGATTCTTCTTGTCATTGAATCTGTTATTACATCGAGCCGTCCAAATCTGCCAAACTATAAGGGAGATCAGCTCACTAGTGAGCCATCCACTTAAGGTTTTATACATCTGCTCACGACCACTCTTCAGAATGCCATCGATCCCTGTCGGAATGAACTGATGATTGTCAAAGAGCATCGCAGCTTTATTCCAAAGGTTTCGGGCGAGATCGCTCCAAATGAACAGGTGTTCAACATCTTCGATGACTGGTATATCGCAGCACGAGCATCTAGAGACAAAGGGAATCATACATTTCTGAATATTGTCGTCAGTTGGCAAGGCTCCATTAGCCAACTTCCAAAGGATAGCACTTGCTTTAGGCATAGCGAGCTTCCAAATCCAGCTATAATTCCTGTTATCATCAATCACCGCAGTAGCAGCTTTCATCTTCTTGACGGATCTAACCGAGAACTTACCCCTCATGTCAGGTTTCCAAATCATTCTATCAGGACGATGAGAGATTGCCTGATGAGATCTCTTAATAATATTTAAACCATCATTGTCGATGATATGCTCTAAGATCGGCCAATTCCATCCAGTCTGCTCATTCCAGAAGTCTTTGACAAGAAAGTCTCTTGTTCTGTCGTGCCTGTGAATAGCATAATCAGTAAGAGGTCTCTCAACCCATCTACTGTCCCACAACGACATATTACCCTTCCCAACAATCCATCGGGTATATGGTAAGAATTTGGGAAAAGTTTTCCAAACTCTCTTCCACATGGGAGAAGCAAAATTGCTCAACTTTAGGTACGGGGGATAGCATCCATTATAATTTCTGTATGGCGAGCTGTACTTGTCATTGCAGAATCTAGACCAATTTGATCGGTTGTTGGTAATCTCCCAACAAGCCTTAAAAGTGTAAGCCTCTTCAATGTCCCTGAGGGGCGTGAAGTCAAGCCCTCCGGCCTCGTAGGATTTAGCAATATGCTCCCAGGCAACCCATGTCCCTCTCCTTTCATTTTTCCTGTTCGTCCACAGAAATCTTGAGAACATAGATTCAATCCTCTTGATGATCCCGCATGGAATCCCAATAGAAGCTGTAGTGTAAAGAGCAGTGGAGGTGAGAGTGTGACGAATTAAGAGCTTCCTTCCTGCAAAAGACAGCAGTCTAGCTTTCCAAGACGCAGTCTTATTCATCATCGTCTCAAGCAAAAAGTTGTAATCACTGATCTTGAGCGGTCCCAATGAAATAGGAACCCCAAGATACTGAATAATTCTGTCAGAGGCCTGAATATGCAGCTGATCACAAATAGAGATGGTGGTAGCAGCGTCCGTCTTTCCAATGAGGCAGTTGGATTTATTGTAGTTAATCATCTGCCCGGTAGAGTTCATATACCGTTGGAAAGCGTCTTTGATGGCATCGATCGATTTCTGGTTGGCTTTGAGAAAGAGAATCAGATCGTCGGCATAGCTAAGCATGGGAGGAGCGTCCCCACGACCTCTCGTGGAATACCGATCAATCATACCGTCGTTTGTGAGCCTCTTGATGTGTCTGCTGAGCGGTTCTTCAAAGATAATGAACAAGATAGGGGAAAGAGGATTTCCCTGCTTAAGTCCTCTTCCGAACTGAAAGAAACCTGCGGAATGATCACCTATATTGACAGATGCCCACGTCTCATGAAAGAATCTGAGGCAGAGATTCGCAGCTTCCTGTGTCATTCCATATGTAATCAAAATCGTTTTCAGAATGTTCCACTCTACACGATCATACGCTCTGGACATATCATATTTGATTATGATGTGTGGATGATCGAAACTACTATTCAAGTCATGAGCCAATTCCTTCGCTAATCTAATGTGGTCCGTTATATCACGCCCTTTGATGTAAGCGCCTTGCTCGTCTGAAATCATACTGGGCAAGAGTTTAGCAATTCTGTTGCTCACAATCCTGGCCATGATCCGAAGAGAGACGTTCTCAATGGCGATTGGCCTGAAATCCTTCTCCAGGAACTTAGGATCTTGAACTTTGGGAATAAGCATAATTCTACATGCAGTGAGACTTCTGTGGCACTTCTGACCTTCAAAGAAACATCGAATTACACTCATGAAATCTTTGCCTATCGTGTTCCAGGCTCTTTTGTAAAACGCAATAGTTAGGCCGTCAGGGCCGGGGGCTGAGTCTTCATCCATCTCGCTGATAGTCTCGAGCACTTCTTCAGAAGTAGGGCAAGCTACGATGGTACAGTTGTCGTCTATGGAGAGCACTCTGTCTATATGACTGAGGAGCTGATCATCAAGATGATATGAGTTGTCGAACGAGTAGAAATCTTTATAGTGAGCAACAGCAGCATCTGCAATAAGCATAGGATCGGAAATCTCACTGCCATCCGGTAAAACCAAGCGATGAATGATTCTTCTCTTTCTCTTGGATTTAATAACAGCATTGTAGAAAGCGGTGTTCCTCTCTCCATTATCTAACTAGTTAATTCTAGCTCTCTCTCTACAATGTAACGCTTCTTGATCTAGAAGGTCTTCGAGCTCATCGAAAGCCTCATTCAGAGTGATTCTGTTGGAAACGGTTGGATTTTCGTCAAACGACTTCTGGGCGATATGAACAACATCATGTAAGTCATCAATCTTTTGTCTGATGTTACCGAAAATCTCTTTGTTCCACTTCTTGAACTGTTTCTTCAAGGTCTTCGTTTTTTCATAGAACATGGTGGATGGTTGCCCATAGACCTCAGTTTTCCACGAATCCGAAATAAGCTTCATGCAATCGTCATGTTTGAACCAGGCTTTGTTGAAGGAGAAAGGGAAGCTATGACGGGCCTCATTTCTAGTAACTGAGGACTTTACAAGAATAGGACAGTGATCAGATATTCTGAATCTCGTTAAATGAAACGATTTGCTGTCCGGGTATCTGTTGGACCAAGAAGAATTGGCAAGCGCTCGATCTAATCTAACCCACGTGGTGGGTTCTAATCTGTGCTTATCAACCCAGGTATAACGACTACCATCGAACATAAGCTCTTTAAGATTCATATCAATAATAAAGTTATTGAAATCACACATTGATTGAAAAACCGGAGGATCTCCGCCTCTCTTTTCTTCAAGATTTCTGATCGCATTAAAGTCTCCCGCAATGCACCAAGGTTTATCTCCAATAGTGTGTGTGATATCAAGCAGGTCATTCCAAAGATGTCTTCTGTTGTAAAACTGACAACTGGCGTAGACAGAAGTAATGAACATCTCACATTGATCAGAGGGCATGATTCTAATGGTAATGTGCTGTCGGTGCCTCTTAATGACAGACGGGTTTAGAGAGCTGTCAACATATAGCCAAATTTTTCCTCCAAACTCCTCATTATCAGAATTCCAGTATAGCCTCGTGATATCATTCAGCTCAATGGACCTAGCCGCGTTAATGAAAGGTTCAAGAAGCCCGACTACGAGAGGTTTGTGCACAGAGCAAAGACGAGCAAGGACACGTCTTGTGGGATTATTAGCCGCTCCCCTTATATTCCAGAACAGGAAGTTCAGGTTATTCATTCAACAACTAATCAACTCAACCAAACAGACCCGGATCTCAGATGCTCTTCGTTCTATATAATCCTTCTAAGGCTCTCTCTCTGCCATTTTGGGGGTATCTTCCAACATCGGAATCATTCCATGTATCTTCAATGGATTCTTCGGATACATTCTCCCATGTATCTCTATCATCTTGATCCTCATGAACGGTCGATCTCCTTCTGAGTTTTCTGTTGCGAGGGATCACCGGTTCTAGATTAATGAAATCCGCTAAACGTCTATGTGGGAGTATGGTTCTCTCACCACTAGTGTCGACGACCACTCTTTTTTCAATATGATTAGTTGTCTCAAGATCAACAACAGTAGCATCATGCTCATCAGAAAAATTATCGCCGATCCCATTGTCAGGATCAAACTCCTTATGGTTGTCAGAATATTCTATTGCTACAACATCTGCATGGTTGTCCTCATGCAAGATTGTAGAAGGGTCCTTAATGGGGTTATTCTCTTCTTCTGTCTGTTTACGTGGATCAGCTTCTGGGGATTCTTCGTAGGAAAAGGCTCTTAGAGCTGACATCGGGAACTTCATTTCTCTGCCAATCTCAGTAAGGTGAAGATTATTCTCATTCAAATCGCTTTTAGCAACAATGTCTAGCTTCAAATAAGATCTGTAGTCATGATTCGAGAGATTTATGAATTGAGGTACATCTTCGTTGAAAGCTTTAACCAAGACAAGCATGCCTGAAGCATCATCTGCTGTTCTCTGCCAATTTGATATCCCGATCAACTCACCGAACGAGCTCATAATCTCTTTGATGGATTCATGGTTTCTACAAAACAGCGGAATGTTCTTCACCCAGAACCATATCTTCTCCTTGGTCTGTTGCATTCCTCCGTTCTTGAGCGACATCAGATAAAGGTTCGATGAGCCGAACTTTATGTTATTGATCTGCAGCTGTCTCCATGCTGTGTAGGACGAGTCGAAGTACACCACAGCCTTTTTGTCTTCAAACCGGAAAATCTCCACGGCTTCAGGCCATCTCTTCTGCAAGAAGGAGGCAACATCTCTCCATACAAGGTTGTCAGTCCATCTGACTGCAACGGCGAGATCCAGAGACCTTAGATAGTCACGTCTAATAGGGCTATTGACGTCCAGATTCAAAGAAATTCTCTTCGGAGCAATAATAGATCCGCTTCTTGCTGATGCCCTCGACGGCAGGGGTGGGAAGCTTATATCAGAGTTGATGTTAGGGATGTTCTGTCTCAAAATCCGTCTCCCGCATCTATTGGCATCATGGCCTGTCTCTTTGCAGTTGTAGCATATCTTAGGGTTTGTGCATTGAGCCCTCCAGTGTCCTCTCTTGAGACATCGATAACAAGTATCCTTTGGGATGTTGAATCGGCTCCCTGTGGGTTGTCTTCTGAACGAAACGTCGGAGACGTCCGTGGATCTCTGAGGAATCCTTTGGCTTCGAGGATTCCAGAGATGTTGTATATCTTCAATCGCCCGTTCACTAGGGATCCCATTTCTCATGAATGCTGCTCTTCTGTCAGAAACCGCCTGTCTTGTTGAGAAACTTTCTTGCATCGGGATCATCTCTATATACCAGACTTCTCAAAAACCGAGCTAATAGCAGGCGACAGACGTTAAGGATCAAGTCGCGCCCCCCAAGACGCACGAGGTGTGACGTCCAGAGGGAGGAAGGCGCACGCGGCGCCGCCGCCCGGCAAACTCGCACCGAGTCGCCCTAGAATCGCCCTAGAATCGCCGCCGCCCTTATGTACATGAAACCTTCAAATGAATAGTATATGTGGGTGGATTATGTGTTTGTTAATGTAGGATTTGCAGGTTTGTTGGCTTATTGTTAAGCTGAATACATGATGGAATCTTTGGTTTAGAACTATAGGTTATGCATCCTGCTGAATAGACAGACAGTAGGTATACAAACCTGCTATTTAATAAAACTTAAAATTTGACATTAGTTGTACCAAAAAACATTGTAGGTTTGAATCGTCAATTTTAAGATACAATTCAACACTATAGGACTACTAAAAAATGGTCGTTCTTGGAATCACGGTCTATAGGGTTGTAGTCATTGGTTCTTGGTGAAAAATTGGCATTGTAAAGCTACACTAAAATGGCCATACTGGGAAACACAACCGTGCTACCAGTTGGCTTGCAACATGAGTTTATGAACAAAGTCGATGACTCACCTAGTCTGTATCGTCCATTTATACATATAACCGACAATGCAAAAATATTTATCAATTAAAAATATGGTCTGGTTTTGTAGTACAACATCAGTTAATGCACTAGAAACCAGCGATACAGTTTCTTAGCTGTGGTAGTTTCTTTAATCATAGAAATTGAGGTTGGGACTAAGTCATCGATTCACGCATCCACAACCAACTGACATTGTAGGCACTTATCTCTAGTGGCACCCACTTAGGTGTCGATACGAAATTGACATTATAGGTCTATTTTAACCGATGTTAGAGGTGGTCATAGTACTAGTTATGGATGGGAATGTTTGGGTGTGGTGATATAGGAATGGAATTATCTTTTATAGATGATCCTATATTTCAACTAATGTCTGCATCTACCTTTTCATATTGGTTGACTGACACTATTCTATGGGTTTTCTCTCTGGAAAGATGAAAATGGAACTTGAAGTCACTGCTTTATGTGGCTCAATGTGTTCTGGGTTGTCTTCATGTTGACATGCAAAAGAACCCACTAGGGGCAAAGAGAAGTTGTGAGACACAACACATGTTTCCATTTATTTGTTGTAGGCATATTGACCTTGAAGCATCCTCTCTCTAGTAAGCAATCTATTTTCCTATGAGGAAGATGATCTAAGCAATTGGTTGTTCACCTGACAATGTGGCCCTTGATTGAGATTCTAAAACTGGTGTCTCTGATTATAATTCCTATTCTAGTACACTTGTTCTTGTATTGTCCCCGATTGAAATTTTCTTGATTCCTTAAATTCTATTTGTTATTCTACTAAAAATTTAGAGGACCCCAAGATTTAATTCTACCCTATCCATGCCTCTATTATTGAGAATATTTTTCACTAGTGGGATTTCCATACTTGAATCTAGTATAATTCCTATTTTGATTTGGGTTGTGATAGCCATGTCATGAAATTTTGTGAATTGAATTTAAATCCTCCTTTACATCATCATCACATTGCATCTGTAGGGTATTAATCATAGTGTCATTGAGAAGGATACATCCCAATGTGGAATTGTTTGTGGTTTTACCAACCTCATAAAAGTGGTTTGATCCTTTAAACTATTGTGGACCTTAACCCCTTCTTTCATAGGCATTGAAGGATGTCTCTGGGATTTAATGCAAGTAGTTTTATGGACCTAATACTTGAATTTAAATCAGATATGTATTTTATCTTACAAACATTAAAATTGCCTTTTTATGAAGCTCTACCCCAAGTAACTTGGTATTCAACCTCACATATCACGCTTGTCTAGGAATTGTCACGACTTTGACTAATAAAAGTTCCTTTCAATAGTGAATTATAGAAAAAATTGTGTCCCCATCTACCCCTCTGTAGAAGATCTCAATGATCTACACATGTTAGATGACATGGTGGGGGCATCTATAAAGAATTTATTTGTATGTCTCCCAAGCTTCAGCCTCTGTCTTGCTTGGGACCACTAAAAACTACATTATCTATTCCCTAATCTGGAAGGTGAGGGAAGGTAGATATAGTTTATGCAAAATTATGTTCTGCAACCCCTCTCGGTTGGTGATTTTTTCTCTTCTAAGAAGCTGTAAAAACTTATGGCCTTGTTATAGGGAGAGATTATTTGAAAAGACACAAATAAATAAGATTTTTGACAGATTTGGCTATTTTCTCATTGAACATAGGTCGGGGAATCTTAACTTGCAAGTGATCTTGACCATAATCAAAAGTGTTGCTCTACATCATCTACACTCATTGTGTTTTTACCTCATGTATTGGTGTTGTGATAGCCAACGGAACCACATGGTGGTGGACATCTTTCTCTTTTTGGATAGAGAAATCCCTGAGCTGCTTTTGTATCTTAACCTCTTGAGTTTGCTTCTTGTGTTGTCTAGATATCCTCGTGTACTATAACACTGATTTCCTAACAAACTCTATCCCTCTATGCAGTAAGAGGTTAGGTCCTCTATGTTGAATCTCAATCTAACCCATTTTTTGCCTGTTTACTTTGACCTCCTATGGAAAATCTCATCGACATAAGGCTCAAAATGTGATGCAAAGTCGACACTCGAAGAAAATTGCATGAAACAAGAGGTAGTACATGAGACACGACATCTAGCATAAGTCAAATTAATATGAGAGATTCAATTCAGGAAGTTATGTAGTATTATCAATTAAAGAAGGAAAATCCTTAAGTAATCTTAATCAAACTTGATTTAATTATATGATTCCATTGTCCCTTGAAATGACAGCAAAATTTGAGTTGGACATTTTGAGTACCCTCAAATTCCCTAGGGAATTCCTAGTTTGACATAAACCAATTAATACAACATACTCCACTTGTGAGTGAACATGCCTTATTGTAGTACAATTAAGGATCAAAATTCATAGGACATCTTTTTTTTAAAAACTTACTAATTTTATTCTCTATCAGTCAAGATAATTTTTAAATCCAAATGTTGATTGTTTAATTATATAAGTTGCATTTGAAATAACATTCAAACTACAATGAGATTTAATCAATTAATAGAAAATCGGTGGGGCTCTTTGGGTTTCACCACCATGACCGACATTTTATATATTACTTCACATCAATACCCCAATGAGGGAAATATTGATTCCATAAAATTTACAATCCTAATGGCTCAATTAAATTGTAATGATGGATATCATCATAGGGTCACTGTTGTGTTACCTACATATCACAAGTCCATCACCTCAAAGATCACTTATTTGAAGTTTTACCAATGGATAAATTGTAAAAAGGTATTCTTATCCAAGGTTTTAAAGTTCTGTTTACCTAGGATGATTAAAACAACATGCAAAAAGGATGATCAATACAATGAACATACATAAATGATTTGCTCAAAAATAAGATTGGTTAATAAAAGTAGGAACAACTGAAACAAGATCTCAAGTATAGGTATAAGGTGTAACAGAATGAGAGAACTACTCGATCATGGTAGAAAAACAAATAAAATAATAAGGAAGAAAAAGAGAGAGAGAGAGAAGTCATCATCATAATAATGAGGCAAATGGGGATAAAAATCACTTCCTTATCGTCTCCTTGGTCCTAGAACGGACATCAAGCAAGAGCTCTCTGATTTCAAAAAATTGAAACCTCCAAAATTAGGGTGAAAATCCTTATATACTTTAGCCTCTTGGCCCACCAATTAATTATTTTAGTTTCCCATATTGTGCTCCTATGATGTGGAAAACCTAGTCGGTTGACCAATAAAATAGTCTATTAGCTCAGTTATTAATCTGGATATGCTCCAACTAAATGACTCAGAGTGTGAACACTTTGCACAATAATCTCTATAGAGCTGATTGACTTGTCAAATGAGGTGATCAATTAACTAATGAACTTGTTTTTTGGATATCATGTTAGGTGGTTGACCTACAAGATAGACTAATAGGTTGATAGGTAGCTTGGCTCTTAAATGGGGTCACAACAAATCGGCTCACTGGGTGAGTTAGGTGATTGGAAAATAATAGGCTTCTCTGTGATTTTGTTTTATAAGAAGAGTTGGTCAACTAAGAATGTTAATTAGTTGTCATGGATGGGAGACTCTACTAGATTTCCCTGATGTTGGCTAATCAATCAACTGGTTGGAGGACTCAATTGTTTGGATGACTATCTTTTCTTATCCTTGAGGCATGATCTTATCAATCAATTGGGATATCCATCTGATCAAACGTATGCTTGGGGCTTATCTAATAGCCCATAATTGAATGGATTGCCACTTCTATACTAGGGTTTGGGGAATAGTGATCACACTTTATTATATAATGCTTGAAAGTGGATTTTGTGACCTTCTTCTTGCCATCGTGATTTTCCTTCAATAAAACAAATGGTCCTCACTAAAACAGAACAAAAACAAGCATAAATAATAAATCCTCAATTAGTTAAAAATAGGGAAAAAATTACATGGATGGGATCTAAAATTAAGAATCACTTATAACATTTTATTTTGAAGGGAAAAAACTTGGACTCTAATATGGACAACTTTACAAGGTACTACATCCACATGTTCCTATTCAAGTCATAAATATAAAATTCATCTAAGTAAGCTTAATTAAGTAAATTGTATAAAAATTAAATGTCTAGATCAGGTGAGGTCATAAACATGGCATCATCCATCAACATGGCATTTCATTTATAAAGGTCTCTTAGTTTACATGAAAATCTCCTCTTACAAGTAGGGTTTCATATTTCTCCTTATGACCAATTAAGAGAACGTCTACCATCTCTAGTCACTCTTAGACAAGAACTACCAAAGTTACAGAAATGACGATTCTCTTTCATACGATCCTATAGTTCTATATCAAGTTCAAAAAATCCATGTTTTATTATATCATGACCGACTCATACACACCTTATCTTTATAAGTCTTTCTAGTTTTAATATTTCATGCACATATGTATTCTTGTCTCTTACTCAATATCTTAGGATATCTAGGAGTGGATATATTCTTATGAAGTAATTTTAACTTGTGTTTTAGGTATCATTTATTTAAACTCATACCTCTATAATTCTCCAATTGGACCCATAATTGACCCAAGGCTACACCATCGAAGGGGCCAATTTACATAAATGATCCTTACAAATGAAACACACCAGGTTGACATTCTTACATGCTCCAATGTGGTGGTGTCCATAGTTCCAACATTTTGTGATTTCATTTTTTTGTCTTGTTGTTGTTAGGAGGTTTCATTTTGATAGATTTAATTCAAAGTATCCTTAAAATTAGATATAAATTAACCACTCATTGATTTACAAATCAAGTATATATTTCAATGAAATCTAGTTTGGACTGATTTTTAAATCCCTAGAAAACATGTGTACTCCTCTCATATAGTGATTTAAATTATCAAGTATTGGAATATAATGTATTTTTACCCAAGGGATTACTCAACCTATCCTCATGCTTGAGTTTGTGGGAAATGGAGGTTAGCATGAGGGTTAACTCTTCACCTGAGTTCATAGAAAAAGCAATTAAGAGCACACTTATCTTCTCTAGGGTTTTCCCAACTTAATGAGTTGAAAAGGAGGATGGGGTGGAAGAATGAGATAGTTCATGATTAAGGTTTGACTGGGTGAAGCAGGGAAGAAACATGAATAGAGGAGGAAAAAATACCTTCTTTTGGGGCTAAGAATAGATTCAACCATATTCACTATTAGGTTTCACTCCTAATAATCAACCTAAATTTGAATATTAGTTTATTTCATATATTATAGTCTAAACCAAGAGATCATTGAAAATTCATAATAAATTTCAAGTGCCAATAGAGAAGATATATCATATTTGAAACATAAGTTACTTCACAATTATGGAAAATAGAATCCCCATCCAAAAAATTTAATACGGTTTCAAAGTAAATCAGATATTATTTTCCTTTACAACCTTCACAAAAAACTAAATTTCTCTATCAAAACACTCTAGTACATGGACTTCTACACAAATACTACGAAAATACATGCTTTACCTAATTGTGAAGTCACTTAGATGGCATGTTAAACTATTAGATTAGAGACTCAATCTAGTTTCCCTAAAATGTTTCTAAATGATTAATTAATCACTATATAAGTGAGTAAGATAATGTGTAAGGAAAATAAACACAAATTCATATTTAATATGTAAACATCGGGTAAGTCAACATCAAGATAATTTTTATGCAAGAAACTACTCAATTCTAGATATTGTGAAGACATAGTAAGTATCGACTTACCAATTTCTTTTTAGGCCCTAAAATTTATTATTATGTACATAATTATGAATGAGACACCATGATATAGTGACCTTAGGGTTTAGTAGACTACCCCAAGATCATTAACAGATCCTGAGTCACCATAGGGCTAGGCATGATCCTCTAGAATCTCAAGGTATCAAATCTCACACATTGATGCAAGTTTGGGTCATATCACACATTGCATTTCTCATATCATGTATCTCATTACTCATTGAACATTTTACATATCCTCAGGTTGGGTTTTCTATCCCACTTATGTAGGTTTACCAAATTGTTTCATCTTAATAAAAATTAGGTACTGGGGTCCCACTATCACTTGTGTGGGTCCCCTTAACTCCCCCCAATAGTTTGATCCTCATGATCAAATCCAGTTCCAGTTCTTTTCTCTTGAATAAAAATCTACTAAACGAAAATCCAATTTCTCATCCCAAAATGACCCAATATGGAACATTTAAGTGTTCAAGGTCTATATCTAGGTGCGGTTAGGTTATTGGTTATAGTTTAGATACCCTAATCATGCTATTTGAATATAAGTACATTGATATTATGATAAAATTCATATGGATCACCACTTACATAAAACCTAGAGTTTACTTAACTATAATACAATACTATAGATAAATTATGTAGCAATGTAAGTTTACAAAAATAGTTTTGATGTAGAGTAGCTATCATTTTTTATTTTAATGTGATACAATCTAATAACCTTATACTCAAATTCCATCACATTTTCAATCTATATTTCCATTACATGAATTGCCAATCAATTTCCATAAATTTAGGGAAAATTGAACATTTGATAGGTAATGAAGTTAAATCAAACATGCAGGTCTTTAGGAAAACAATGTCAAAAATG
This sequence comes from Alisma plantago-aquatica, assembly GCA_963693085.1. Lineage (NCBI taxonomy): Eukaryota > Viridiplantae > Streptophyta > Magnoliopsida > Alismatales > Alismataceae > Alisma > Alisma plantago-aquatica. The sequence goes on from OY856412.1 coordinate 1,330,833,118, forward strand.
AAAATTTAACCTTGAACCAACTTTAGCTATTAATTTTCATATAAATGAGTAAAATTATTGCATAGAAAATGAATAAAATTTTAAGCAAGAACAATTAGTCATTATTTTCCCTTGATCCCAATTATTGTTAAAATTGTCATCTTTATTGGATTAGGGTATATGCAGGTGCTTTCCTACTTTTGGGTACTCACCTTAAATGTAGGTTGATCCAAGGATGCCATGATCCCCCCTTTTAGGATCAACTACAATCTCCTAAATGCACTATCAACAATTATTTGTCATCTTTTTGTCTTCTATCTTCCCTAAAGAAGAATATTAAAGAAGGAAGAAAGATAATGATTTCTTCTCTACATCTGGAGGAGGAAAACTTAGTGGATAGATGAGATGAAAAAAATAGAAGAAGAGAAATATATACTAATAACATATTTGTTATACCAGTCTTAATCAATTCTAGAGATGATTCTAGATTGTATTTTACACAAGAATCCTTAATCCCTTCATAAATCTCTTTACTAGGACTAATTTTACTTGAGAAGTGGAAAATTAATGGGATTTGATGTGGAGGCAGGATGATTCAAACATTTGTACATATTTTCCTTTAACTTTGTTTTTTATGTCGTTAGTATTATTTGGATGACATTTAGTAATCAATCCAAGTCCATGATCATTGTGACTGAACTAGTCATTATGATTGTCAACAACTTGATCTAGATTGCTAAACTGTTACTCGACTTATATGCCCAACTATTTAATGGTTCAACCAAACATATCTAGTCCACCATCAATGATCCGTATAACATTTGCAAAGGTTGACTGACTATTCACCTTGTTATGCAAATGTCAAACATTGAACTCTAAAATGCCCTCTAAAGTTCCTCGAACCCTAATATGATTCTAAACTCATGTTTACTTCTTATTAATATTTTAATCACCTATTTTACATCATCACTAATGTTAATATATGATTTTTTCTTTTTTCTTTTAATGATTATAAGAGATCAAAGCTTTTGATTTAGTCATTAATTTACCCTGAAGGTCAATTGGTCAAATTAACTATCACAAAGTGATTCTATGTCAAACTTAACTTTTGAGGTATAACCAATTCGATAAGTGTCTTTATGAGTTTGATATTGAAATTTATTTATGACTATATATGTTTACACTAGGTGATAATGTCATCTAAACTGGTTTCATGTATTATTTCTTATATCAGAGCATTGAATGATACTGTATAATAGAATATATGTTCTTAATCTATTTCATACTACTTGTTGAAGTGTAATGCAGGAAGAGCTGATGACTATAGGATCTGAGGCGATCCCTAAGGAAATTGGTGGAGTGACTAGTGGTACAACTTGTAGTGCAACTGATGGAATGGTTTTGCAGTGCAACTGGAAGTGTGTCTTGCAGGTAGTTGGTGGTATTATTGGTGGTGTGATTATTAGTAATGATCGAGCTTCTGCTGTCCCAGTGAATGGAGATCTTATGGCTACTGGACTGGATGGTATTCCACTTGGTGGTGTGGTGAAAAAAAGTGTCCCTCAGGCTAAGGTTGAGGCATGTGTATTGTCCTCCATCTCAATCTCTAAAGAGGTGCAACTCTAATTTGAATTCAAGTCCAAATCAACAGAGAACCATGCAAGTCTTGTTACATTGGGATTAAGAGAGAATGATTTCTCTCCCCCTCTCCCATGCCCATGGCGGAGGCCGAATGCCCATGAGGCTGGTAAATCAAGGCCACAACTGGGATTCGAACATGGGTCCCTTTGTTAGGGGACACCGTGCTTGACCACTTCAGCCACTCCTTATCGACAAGTCGTGTTACATTGAGTAAGACTAATATATAAATGGTGGATGGGAAGATTATGTACCTGAAGACCATCATGGAGAGATGAATTTATCTAGATGGAGTTGGGAAGGAGTAGGATACAATGTTGGATTGAAGCCACACTGTCCGACATTGGTTACTCATAAAGCTAAGATCTGGAATTTCAAAGGGTCAATTGAAGTTAAACCCAGAAGGGATTTTTTTTACAGTTCTTTTCTCCAATGAAGAAGACATGTATATTACTCTAGACTAGACTGTGGTTGATAGCTGGGAAATGTCTGATCTTGAAGAAATGTGAGAGAGGTGAACTATTGAAGAAATTAAAACTTGTGGAGATTCATGTATGGATAAAAATATCTGACCTCCCATTGGAACTTTGGGAAGAGAGATATTTAATCACAAAGGTTTTTTTTATTAAGGAAGCCTATCTATCTTGACAGAATCGCTACATAGTTTCTCGTAGTAGAGTATGTAAGACTCCAGATCCTCATTCCATTTGATTTTACTTTTCCTAAAGAACTCCAGATCCAAAGTGAGGATGGTTAGACTAATACAATCAATTTTGAATATGAGTGGGAACCTAGTAGGTGCATTCACTATGGAAACTTCAACCATGAATCTTTGTTGTGTTCTAAAAGTAGAAATAACATTCCATAAATGAAGGGGAGGAAGGCCTGGGTACCTAAAGATAAGAATCTAGTCATGCAGTTGGAGGACTCAGAGGTCTTCATTGATGCTATTGTTGATATATCTGGTTCCTTTGATGAGTTTACCTCAGAATTGACCAGGCTGCTGATGTTATTCATGTAGCTATGAACTATTCAAGAATTGCAAAGAGAAGTCTCGACTCACAACAACTTCAGGTTGTAGACAAAGGAGATGGGAGTTCCAATCATTCTACCCCTAATCAGTTGCATTGGGAAGTTCAAGGTAGGAAGTCCAAATCCCCCCAAGAATCCAGCTAAAGAGTGTTGGCATAGCCAGGAATATACAAATGTTGACAAACAAATTCTCTTTGCTATAAAATTTGGTGGGAGGAGGTACAGTGCATCGTAACGGTGGGTCAGGCTCTGATATACCCCTTAATGGATAATCTCTTTTCTATTGTTTCCTAGTACATGAGAGGTTCCCACAATAAACTCTCACACATTCAAGAAGAGCTATGTAGGATCAAAATTGTTGTTTTCATCATTTTGGAATCTAGAGTAAAAGATTAGGACATTTTTTCTATTGTTAATTCTTTCTGGGATAATTCCTTTGTTATATCAAATAGTGAGTTCTATTCCTACACCCATATCATTGTTTTGTGGAAGGATGAAGCAATAAATGTCTCAATTCTTTTTTCTTATGATTAAGTTTTGCAATGTTTATTAGCAAGGGAGACTGTTAATTATTCGTAATTGTTGTCTATGCGTCTAATGATGACGCGGATCATCAAAATGTACCTGTAGGAGAATCTAAACTCTATTGAAAGGTTAGTTAGTGAATGAACCTCTGGGAGAATCTGAACTCTAATAAAAGGTTAGTTAGTGGCCCTTGAGCTGTCCTTGGTGATTTCAATGCAGTTAGGTTCATCCTCCCTCTACAAAGAGCATGAATGACTTCAATAAAGGCATGTTTCATACTGATCTTAACGAAATCTCTACTAAAGGTCCTATATTACCTGGGTAGTAGGAGTTATAAAGGGAATAACACTTTCTATAAAATTTATTGTATCTTGTCTAATATAAATTTGCTTGACCTTTTCCAAATGTTTGGGTGAGGTTGTTAGTATCATTGTTGGTGATCATCATATCATTGTTCTACATCTCAGTAACATGAAGCACAAGAATACACCCTTTACATTCATTAATTATTGGGTCAATAAATAGGGGTCTTTGGAGCTTGTTAAAAATAGTTGTATGAGTCAAGCGTATAATGGCATGCCTATGTATATATTGTATATTAAATTAGATGATCTTCGATCTAATCTAATTAGATGGAACATGGAGGTTGTGGATGATTTCCAATCCAAAGCTCATGAAACAGAGGCTAATACCTTGGAGTTATTGAGTCTTGTTGATGCTTCACCTATTGATTCAGATCTCCAGTTGAAGCTTTTTGATGCTAAAAAGAAGCCCATTGAATCTATGGTAGAAGAGAAGAGATTTTTGATATAGAAATCTTGGATTCAGTGGTTACAGGAGGAAGGAATTTTGCATTTTTCTATGCCTCTCTTAAAATGAGAAAATTATAAATAATATTAATAGTTTGAATATTAATGGTTCTATCACCTATGATCTAGTTGTCATCAATGATAGCTTTTTTGTATTATCATCAGTTATTCAATTCGGATCCTAATGTTAATGTGAAGTGAAATGAATATTAGGTTTTATCAAAACTTTCTAAAACTAATCATTATCTTCTGAGTAAAAAATTAATAATTGAAGAATTTGAGGCCGTGTTCAAAAATCAAAATGTGAATAAGGCTCCAGGCAAGACGGGTTTAATGTTGTCTTCTATAAGAAATGTTGGCATACAATTGGTGATGATGTGATTAAAGCTATTTTTAATTTTTTTGACAATGGTATGTTGTTGAAGGAATGTGACCACACCTTTGTTACCCTCATACCTAAAATGTCTGGTGCTATGTGTGTAAAGAACTTTACACCTATTTTGCTCTATAATATCATATACAAAGCTATCTCAAAAATCTTGGCAAATAGGTTGAAGAACATCATGGGGTAGTTGATTGATCTGAATCACCTAGCTTTCATTCATGGAAGATATATTGGATATGCTATCCTTTTTGGAAATGAATAGCTTATCTCCTTTCTTAATTCCATGGGACTGAAGAAAATGTATATCAAATCCGACCACTCAAACGCATATGACTGTGAGGAGGGGCTATATTCTATTTTCTATAGAAAGTATGTGATATCTTGATTGCTAGATACAATGGTTAAGCGAATGGTTCATATCTTCATCTCTAGAAATCCTTATAAATGGTTCCCTACTAGTTCTATCGATCTTGGGAATGGGGTGAAATAGGGAGATTCATTGGCATCCCTCTTATTTGTGTTTTCTATGCAGGGATTATCTTTGATGATTGGTGCTCTATTCAGAAGCAAATCTATTGATTCCTTATCTGTTGGAAACATGGAGGTTTCTCATATCATTTTTGCTTATGATTTGCTTTTCTTTACCAAAGCAGATGGAAAAAATGTTGAGGCAATCAAGAAACTCTTGGAAGACTTCTATATGGTTTCATGTTTGAATTTGAATACTGATACAAGTCAAGTGTGTTTTAGTAGATATGTGGTGATAGAAATATTGATTCTATCATGAATATTGGTTCTTCAAGCTGACCAGTTAAATATCTAGGACTCCCTCTATTTACTGCACGTCTGAATAGATTGTTGTGTTTACCTATCATTGATAAAGTGAAGGCTGTATTGGACTCTTGGAAAGGCAGATTGCTTTCTTATGCTGGGAAGGTTGAATTATCATTCTGTACCTTATCAACCTATCATGTTTTCTAGTTTGTTGCTTTCCCTCTACCAAAGTCAGTATTGATGAATCAGAGAGAATGATGAGGAGTTTTATCTGGGATGATTTGGATGGTAAGAAGAATCTTCACACAATCTCTTGGAATGATGTGTGTATAACATAACCAGAGGGTGAACTAGGTATTAGGCCTATTCATGAGTGGTATATTGCTGGTCTTGTTAAAAACCTATTGGATGTTGCAAATGATAAGAACTCCCTATGGATGAAGTGGCTGCATGAAAAGTGCCTCAAATATGACTCAATATGGTATGTGGATGCAAAGTCAAAATCATCTTGGATTTGGAAAAACATTCTTTCTATTAGGGGTGTTTTTCTTAAGCATCTTTCTTTTTAGATTGGCAATGCTGAAAGGATCCTCTTATGGAAGAATATACGGATCACATGTGGGAGTAAGCTATCAAATATGGTTGACAATCAACTTATCTTCAAGTTTGGTAAGGGCAACAATTGTAAGCTTAATCTTTGTGTGACAGATGGATCATTAAATTTCCCTCCTATCACATGTGCTCTAGTTATTCTTGATATTTTCAAAACCCTCCCTAGTCTAATGGTGGGCGGGATATAATTTTTGTTCATGGTAAAATATCTCTTTGCCTTAAAGATTGTTGATACATGAAGAAGTACACTCGTGCTAGTTGGGGAAATTGGGTATGGTCTGAGGGCCTGCCTAGGTGTTTCTCCTTCATCTTATGGAATTTTTTCTTGAAAAGGCTGTCTACTATTGATATTTTGTAGAGATTTGGTTTTAGTTATTCTTTAAGATGTAGCATGTGCTATTTTGATGAGGAGAATAGGGATCACCTTTTCTTGGAATGTAGCTTTGCTAGAGAAATTTATATTCTTTCTATGAGGAATTTAATTCATGACCTTCTAATGTTGCTTACTTAGTTCACTAAAGATGCAATATGAAGCTGACAGTAGAGTTTATCTTTCATCACTTGTGAAATGAGAAATTATAAGATCTTCTTGGATGTGAGTTGACCTTCGTCTAAGATTTGGAGTCTCAATTTTGGTGATATGTTATTATGTATAGATAGACCTCAATGGTGTATATAGTACTTCTTTTCTTTCCCTTTAGTCTTTTGTATACCTTGTAACAATTTGTTTTCTTCTAATATAGTGATAAACACACATGGTTCAACAAAAAAAAGATCTATTTTTTACTCATACCAAACCGTGTTCATTAATTTGATTGAGTTTGGGAGATGTTTGATATTAATGTTATGTTTAATACTTGGTTTTGTCCCCCGTTGGAATATTTTATTGAATGATCATATGGTAGAGTGTTTTCTACATTTCTAGATACATTATGTTCAATTAAAATATGCAACAACTCAAACTTTAGTGAAGTTTGGATGTTCCTACAAGGATTTGTAGTGAATTTAAGCTTGTAAAAGAATGCAAATAATACTGATTTTAGAATCAAGTTTTAACATGTTTTATCTCGGTTTTCATCTATTCAATGATACTGATAACTTTTATTAGCAAGTATCGCATGCCACTCAAAGTCTTAGGGACCCATATAGGTGACTTGGACTCTTCCTGACCTTGGATTGCTTGGTCGAAGGGTGGGGACCTCGTGTCCTACCATTAGTCAAACTACCACTATGGGGCAGTTATCTGATACTATGGGGAACTTTTGTTGGCTAAATTGGACATTATTATAATCACTTTATTTTTATGGTGACAAACATTTCTTTCTTGTGGTTTTAACTTGCTATTTGAGCATTTCAGGAACAAGCATATAAGGTGGTGGATAGCGAAGACTTGGAAGATCAATTTGCTAAAATTGCTTTATTTTCATGATTGTAATCAATGTAAAAACTTCTACAAGTTTATAATGTACAAGTATTTTGATATCATGTAAATCAAGCGTTTAGATCTTCCTATCCACTCACAACACTTAAATAGGTTATCCCCCAAGATAGTATCACAATTGCACTTTGATACACACACTTAGTACATATCTAGAACCACCAAAACATGGACTATCTGGGTTGAACTATTTCTTGACTGAGAGAAAACTAGTTGAACATTTTCTCAACCAAAATGTCCTCATTCTAATGAACGAAAACCTTTGCATAACCTGCTCAATGCTATCACTGAGAATTTTTCAGCCGAACTTTACTTCGACCGAGATTGAGTGTCTGGTAGGTTCTATAGCCGTTACACTTGGTGGGAAAGGTGGTTGGAAGTTGAGTTGAATGTTGCTAATCTACTAACCTCAGTCTCCCACTTGGTCAAAGAAAAGTTTGACCGAGATCAAACTCGGTCGACAAATAGTTCAACCGAGATACATTCTGGACTGCACTTTTTAGCATTAAACAAATAGTCATTGCAATACAATTAGTGGACACATAACGACTAGTTGAGCACTAAGAAAACCCTAGAAGGTGTCTAGAACGTCCCCAAACATTAGCAAACCACTCCTATAAATAGGACAAGCTTTAGGACACCCAAGGCACCAACTTGCAATCACTTATGCATACAATTACACTTGAGATTCAATCCTTGTGAGCAACAAGCTAATCTTCAATTGCAATCTGTTCTACATTAGTGTCCTATAGTTTAGTATCTCCTAGCCACCACGTTCATCCACAATGGATAAGAGATCAATATGCTTGATATAGGATCAAAGCGTTGTTCGTAATTGGTAACGTTGTTTCTTTCTTCCAATCATGTTCCTTTTATTGTATTTTGTTCTCCTTTGCTACTCCTAGGTTAGAGGTTGTGGAAAGGAGGTTGTAGGAGATTCTTTGGTGGTGAAGGTAGCTCGACGTGACTTTGGACTACTTCTAGAAGGTCTCAACGGGAAGCTACTTCAAGGAGGAAGGCTACTTCAAGGGGGAGCTTGAAGTTACTTCAAGTGAAGGCTTCTTCAAGGTTGGTGAGATGACTTCAGGGTGAAGGCTGTCCAAAGGGTTGTGAAGGTAGTTGTATCTCATGTAACATCCTTGTGAGGTATTAAAATACAATTGCTTTCAAAATCCCAATTGGAAACAATTGGGTATTGGACTGACTCCATTAGTATTTGCTAAGGGTGGAACCACTCTAAACGCCTTGTCTCCTTCTCCAATATTTTTGTGGTTGTTTGTTGAATTAATTTTAAAAATATCATAAAACCCTATTCACCCCCCCTCTAGTGTTTTTCAATTGGTATCAGAGAAGGTCTTCAAGGAGCCTTAACAAGTCTTGAAGAGATGGGGGATGGTGTCTTCAACAACCTCTACGTGGAAAGGACAAACATGAGCAAGCAATCAACAAGTGATCAAGATCATAGATGGTGTTTTGAATGTGAAGCAAAGGGCCACACAACATTTAATTGTCCAAATAAGAAGTTCCACAAAGATAAAAGGGAACAATCAAGTACTCATAAAGAAGACAAGGTATGTTGTTATTGCAACAATCGATGAAGAAGAAGATGAGGTAAGCTTATTTGATTTATCTAAAGAAGAGTTAGTTTCTAGCATAGGGGAATTGCATGATAAATTTATTGATTGTAAAAAGAAACTAAAAAGAGTTACTAAAACTAATGAGGAGTTGTATGCTAAATGAAATAATCTTTCTTTTGAAAAGGACAGTATTATTTCTGAAAACTTTACTTTAAAATCATATTTAAATGATTGCAATATGAAGTTACTTACTTTAGAAACAAACTATGGTCTTCTTTCTCAAGAAAAGGTTGAATTGCTTACAAAACTAAATAATTTTATGACTCAACCTATCCTATGTACTCATCTAGATTATGATGCTATTGTTAAAGAAAGAGATGCTTTATCATCTGATCTATATAAAACAAAGTTGGATATCAAAAAGAAAATGTATGAGATTGCTAAGTTACAAAAAGAAGTTAGTAGCTTGAGATATAATGGCATTCTTGATAAGATCCTAAAGAATTCTTCTAGTTATAGTGGAAGAAGAGGTTTAGGATATGTTCCAAAAGAAAACTCTTATCAACCTAAACCTAGGAGAACTCAAGCACCCAAGACCAAGATCATGTATGTACCCAAGAACAACTCAACTCAAAATCCTAGAAAGAGAAATGAAATTGATTCGATTTGTTGTCACTATTGCTGGTGTCTTAGACACTATTCTTTTTCATGTCCTTACAAGAAAAAGGATGTTGAGTTGGTATGGGTTCCAAAACCCCCAAACTAGATGAATATGAATAAAATCAAGTTGAGATATGACCAAAGACTCTAATTTGACTATCTTTATGTATTATCTGAAATAAACATAAATAAATAATAAAATAATAAAATTAACCCATAACTTGAACAAACAAATTGCTGAATAAATTTGCAGAGACACTCTCAGTTGACAAATACTTCGACCGAAAGTAAATCGGTCGAAAACGTTTTTGACTGAGTAAATGTCCGATCGAAGATTTGTGGACCAAACCTAACACTGTTTTAACTGATAAACAACAATTCACTCGGCCGAAAAGAACTTCGACCGAAAATAAATCGGTCGAGAAAGAATTTGATCGATCAAGGGTTTGGAAAACCTGTTTAACTGTTTTCAACTTTCTATCAATTCAACAACAATGAAAATTTGATTTAATTGAAAATGAATCACAATCAAGACATATTGATCTTTTGCATCATGAATAACAATATATTTTGATTATGGATATGAAATTTTTATTAAACATATTGCAAAACTACTATATGAAATTTGATATTGGACATGCTTTCTTCATTGATTAAAGATTTATATTTTTGAAAAATTTTATTAAGCATGTTACTTTTCATGGTTTGCTTTAAATTTGAAAATTGATGAACCATGATTGCCTTGATTCTCTACTTTGTCTATCTTAAATCTAAAAAAGCATGTTGATTTGAGAAAACTTATTCAAAGACATTTTGGATATGCTTTAACTGTGTTTCATATTCCACATGGTTTGTCTAAAATAATCCCTGGTCTATATCTATATATAAACCATGTGCTTAGAAATTTTATTGAAACTTATGAAAGTGAATGGATTGCTATTATCATCAAAATGATTATAGTGATTCAGCTCATTGCATATATAGATGATGCTATAAAATTGAAAATGCCATTATTGCATTAAGGTAAATCTCTATGGCATAAATGCATCTTGACATATTAGTTAATGATTATCTTGTGCTTAGCTTATGGAAAAGGATATCATCTTTTTGATGCATGAATATTTTCACTATGGACTTCAAGTTTTATGTTTTGCATATAAAATCTTCTATGAAGAAAAAGGCAGGCAAGATTATTTGATTTTAATATCTCGCTTAGAACAAGAATACTAATGTTTTATCTAATTGTTTGTTCTAAAAGAAAAAATGTTACAAGTCATATGAATTTGCATCAAGTCATTAAATACTATAAGAATCAAACATGTTTTTAAGGTACACATTTTTCTATACATAAAGGCTTTATATTCAATCAAATGGATCATTGTGAATGCTTAAATTGGAAATCTATAGAAATTGCCTCTTGGTCAAAATCAAGTTTGACCAAGGGGCGCCTAGGTCGAAGTCAAGGTTGACCTAAAATAAGCTTGACAAAATGCTTAATTGTAAATCATCTCTTTGCACTCAATCTTAGTATATTGATCTAAAACTCGTTCATCGTATTGAAAATAAGATTTTAGTACAATGCTCTCATAAAAGTTTAACTCAAACTCTAATTCTTATTATGATCTTAGAATTATTAAATTATCTTGATTATAAGATTAAGGGGGAGCTCACAAAACTTTGTAAACATTGATCAAATCAAAATTTTGAAAACTAGCAATGACCTTAGGATTATTGAATTGTCTTGATCTTAAATGGACTCTCTATATCAATATAGGCTTAACATCCCTCATTATTGATTAGAGATATATTTCTTGATCAAACTATGCCATAAAGAAAATCTCATATCATTTTTAGGACTGAACATCCCTTGTAAAATGGATGAGAAATCAATACATGTATACATCATGAGCCTAAATGGATCTCATATCATTTTTAGGGCTTAACATCCCTTGTAAAATGGATGAGAAATCAACACATATATCCATCATGATCCTAAATGGATCTCATATCGTTTCAGGGCTTAACATCCCTTGTAAATGATTGAGAAATCAAAACACATATGCTATGAATATAAAATGATCTCATATCATTTCAAGTCTAAACATCCTTTACAAATGATTGAGAAATAAATTTTGGCTAAATTTGACATAAAAATAAGTGGTTTGCATTAAATTATGTTGCTTACCCTTACTTTAAAATTGAGCATCCAATTATCAAATTAAAGGGGAGAAATAAAAGTCATACTTAATGTTTAGCTTGGTTATCTTTTTGAAATGACAAAGGGGGATAAATAATATAAAATCAATAACATAAAGTAAATTGAGTTTTGTAATCACTCAGATAGTACACACTTGCAATTCACAAACAAGAGAATGGCTGCAAAAGGTAAACTTCAGGTATGAAGCTCATATGTTTCCTTGATTTATATTTTGCAAATGTTTGTCATCTTCAAAAAGGGGGTGATTGTTGGATAAATTGGACATTATTATAATCCCTTCATTTTGATGGTGACAAACATTTCTTTCTTGTGGTTTTAACTTGATATTTGAGCGTTTCAGGAACAAGCATATAAGGTGGTGGAGAGCAAAGACTTGGAAGATCAATTTGCTAAAATTGCTTTATATTCATGATTCTAATCAATGTAAAAACTTGTACAAGTTTACAATGTACAAGTACTTAGATATCATGTAAATCAAGCGTTTAGATATTCCTATCCACTCACAACACTTAAATAGGTTATCCCCCAAGATAGTATCACAATTTTACTTTGATACACACACTTAGTACATATCTAGAACCACCAAAATAGGGACTATCTCGGTCGAACTATTTATCGACTGAGAGAAAATTAGTCAAACATTTTCTCAACAAAAAATGTCCTCAGTCTAATGAACGAATACCTTTGCATAACCTGCTCAATGCTATCACTTAGAATGTTTCGGTCAAACTTTACTTTGACTGAGATTGAGTGTCTTGTAGGTTCTATAGCTGTAAGACTTGGTGGGAAAGGTGGTTGGGAGTTGAATTGAATGTTGCAAATCCACTAACCTCAGTCTCCCACTCGGTCAAAGAAAAGTTCGACCGAGATCAAACTCGGTCAAAAAATAGTTCGACCGAGATACATTATGGACTACACTTTTTAGCATTTAACAAATAGTCATTGCAATACAATTCGTGGACACATAACGACTAGTTGAGAACTAAGAACACCCTAGAAGGTGTCTAGAACGTCCCCAAGCATTAGTAAACCACTTTTATAAATAGGACAAGCTTTAGGACACCCAAGGCACCAACTTGCAATTACTTATGCATACAATTACACTTGAGATTCAATCCTTTTGAGCAACAAGCAGAGCTTCACTTACAATCTGTTCTACATTATTGTCCTATAGCTTAGTATCTCCTAGCCACCACACTACCACATTCATCCACATTGGATAGGAGATCAATACACTTGATATAGGATCAAAGCATTGTTCTTAATTGGTAACATTGTTTCTTTCTTCCAATCTTACTCCTTTTATTGTATTTTGTTCTCCTTTGCTACTCCTAGGTTGGAGGCTACGGAAAGGAGGTTGTAGGAGCTTCTTCGGTGGTGAAGGTAGCTCGGCGTGACTTTGAACTACTTCTAGAAGGTCTCAACGGGAAGCTACTTCAAGGAGGAAGGCTACTTCAAGGGGGAGCTTGAAGTTACTTCAAGTGAAGGCTACTTCAAGGTTGGTGAGATGACTTCGGGTGAAGGCTGTCCAAAGGGTTGTGAAGGTAGTTGTATCTTATGTAACATCCTTGTGAGGTAATAAAAGACAATTGCTGTCAAAATCCCAATTGGAAACAATTGGGTAGTGGACTGACTCCCTTAGTATTTGCTAAGGGTGGAACCACTCTAAATGCCTTGTCTCCTTCTCCAATATTTTTGTGGTTGTTTGTTGAATTAATTTTAAAAATATCATAAAACCCTATTCACCCCCCTCTAGTGTTTTTCAATTGGTATCAGATCAGGTCTTCAAGGAGCCTTAACAGGTCTTGAAGAGATGGGGGATGGTGTCTTCAACAACCTCTATGTGGAAAGGACAAACATGAGCAAGCAATCAACAAGTGATCAAGATCATAGATGGTGTTTTGAATGTGAAGCAAAGGGTCACACAACATTTAATTGTCCAAAGAAGAAGTTCCACAAAGATAAAAGGGAACAATCAAGTACTCATAAAGAAGACAAGGTATGTTGTTTAATTGCAACAATCGATGAAGAAAAAGATGAGGTAAGCTTATTTGATTTATCTAAAGAAGAGTTAGTTGGTAACATAGGGGAATTGCATGATAAATTTATTGATTGTAAAAAGAAACTAAAAAGAGTTATTAAAACTAATGAGGAGTTGTATGCTAAATTAAATTACCTTTCTTTTGAAAAGGATAGTATTATTTCTAAAAAAGTTACTTTGAAATCATCTTTAAATGATTGCAATATGAAGTTGCTTACTTTAGAAACAAACTATGGTCTTCTTTCTCAAGAAAAGGTTAAATTGCTTGTAAAACTAAATAATTTTCAGACTCAACCTATCCTATGTACTCATCTAGATTATGATACTATTGTTAAAAAAAGAGATGTTTTATCATCTGATTTAGATCAAGCAAAGTTGGATATCAAAAAGAAAATGGATGAGATTGCTAAGTTACAAAAAGAAGCTAGTAGCTTGAGAAATAATGGAATTCTTGATAAGATCCTAAAGAATTCTTCTGGTTATAGTTGAAAAATAGGTTTAGGATAGTTCTAAAAGAAAACTCAAGCACCCAAGACCAAGATCATGTATGTACCCAAGAACAACTCAACTCAAAATCCTAGAAAGAGAAATGAAATTGATTCCATTTGTTGTCACTATTGCTTGCGTATTGGACACTATTCTTTTTCATGTCCTTACAAGAAAAAGAATGTTGAGTTGGTATGGGTTCCAAAACCCCCAAACTAGATGAATATGAATAAAATCAAGTTGAGATATGACCAAAGACTCTAATTTTACTATCTTTATGTCTTATCTCAACTAAAAATAAAGGAACAATAAAATGATAAAATTAACCCATAACTTGAACAAATAAATTGCTGAATAAATCTGCAGAGACATTCTCGGTCGACAAATACTTCGACTGAAAGTAAATGGGTCAAAAAAGATTTTGACTAAGTAAATGTATGATCGAAGATTTGTGGACCAAACCTAACATTGTTTTAACTGATAAACAAAAACTCACTCGGTCGAAAAGAACTTTGACCGAAAATAAATCGATCGAGAAAGAATTCGACCGATCAAGAGTCTGGAAAACATGTTTAACTATTTTCAATTTGCTATCAATTCAGCAACAATGAAAAATTGATTTAATTGAGAATGAATCACAGTCAAGACATATTGTTCTTTTGCATCATGACTAAAGGTATATTTTGATTATGGATATGACATTTTTATCAAACATATTGCAAAACTACTATATGAAAATTGATATTGGACGTGCTTTCCTCATTGATTGAAGATTTATATTTTTGAAAAAGTTTATTAATCATGTTTATTTTCATGGTTTGCTTTAAATTTGAAAATTGATGAACCATGATTGCCTTGATTCTCTACTTTGTCTATCTTAAATCTAAAAAAGCATGGTTATTTGAGAAAACTTATTCAAAGAAATTATGGATATGCTTTAAATGTGTTTCATATTCCACATGGTTTGTCTAAAATAATCCATGCTCTATATCTATATATAAACCATGTGTTTAGAAATTTTATTGATACTTATGAAAGTGAATGGATTGCTATTATCATCAAAATGATTATAGTGACTCAGCTCATTGCATATATAGATGATGCTATAAAATTGAAAATGCCATTACTGCATTAAGGTAAATCTCTATGGCACAAATGCATCTTGACATATTAGTTAATGATTATCTTGTGCTTAGTTTATGGAAAAGGATATCATCTTTGTGATGCATGAATATTTTCACTATGGACTTCAAGTTTTATGTTTTGTATATAAAATCTTCTATGAAGAAAAAGGCAAGCATATTATTTGATTTTAATATCTCACTTAGAACAACAATACTAATGTTTTATCTAATTGTTTATTCTAAGCGAAAAAATGTTACAAGTCATATGAATTTCACCACTATAGAAATGGCTTATAAAGTCACTTTTCAAGGTGTCGGTTGTATACATAAACCGACACCTAAACTCTACAGTGTCGGTTGATAACATAAATCGACATCCAATCTATGAAGGGCGACCAGACACGGGTACCACTTTTATTAAGTGTCGGTTACTTATTAAAAAACCGACACCTAAAAGTAACCGCCAAAAATAAAATTTCCAGCGAAAAAAATTGCCTCCAAAAATTGACATACAACGTCGGTTTTTAATGGAGGAACTGACAACTAAAGTTTTTCTGTGAGACAGAAATTTGTACAATTTTAGTCGTCGGTTTTGTGACAATAACCGACGCCGTTGTGTTTTCACGCGATTAACCGTGAAAATTTTCACCTCCCTTTAGTGTCGGTGTTTTGTTGTAAACCGACAATAAAAACATTCAGTGTCAGTTTTTAAAAAACCGACACAATGTTAACTTAAATTGCACAAAAGAGCCCGACTCTTCCCCTTTCTCTGTTTCATTCATTCTCGTGCTCAGGGTTTGGTCCACCAATGATTTCTCTTCCACCCGGTGCCGCTCCTCGCCTGCTGCTCTCCCTTCCACCGACGCTCCTCGCCGGCGTCGCTCACCGCCTGCTGCTGCAGTTCCTCTTCGGCGCCGCTCACCGCCTGCTGCTGCAGTTTCTCGCCGCCGCTCCTCACCGCCGCCCTCTCCTTCTCTGCTCTGCCGGCGCCCTCTCCTTCTCTGCTCGACGTCGGCGCCTCTCCTTCTCCACGCTGCTACCAACAGTAGGCCTCCTTTCTTCTTCTTCTTCTTCCTTCTCCCTCTCCTTACCAACAACAACCACGGCCATGTGGGCTGGCACAGCCGTGGCTGTGTTGGCCGACCACACGGCCGTGTGGTTGGCCAACACAGCCACGGCCGTGCCAGCCCACATGACCGTGGTTGCTGTTGGTTATTTATGTACTGATTTTGTTATGATTTAATCATCTACTTAATGTTCTAATCATGTTCTATGATAAGCCTTAGTTAATTTAATATGCATACTTTGTATGTAAGACATAGTAATCGGGTACTGCTGTATATCCAAGTAAATTACATGTAACTAATCATGACATAGCTAGATTTTAGAATGCATACTTTGGTTAAATGTACTTTTGTAATTTTTGATCAAGTGATGATATGTAAATGTAGCAATAAGTTAGTAAGGTATCAATGATAATTCTGTTGTAATGTGATGCAAAATAGTTATTGTATCATGCATATCTTAATACTTTTTTGTTTTATAGTTGTATAGGGTTTTTTATGTGTGACAAGTCTATTGTTTAATAGTTTAGCTATAATCATTGTTTTATAGTTGTGTTATAAAGTATTTGTGTGTTTAGTATGGTTATTTAGGGTGTTCAGATATGTATAAAGGTTCCAAAAAGTATAGTATATATATGCATACATGTGCATTTTTTTATAAAATTGTATAGAAAATCAAAACCCGTTCTTGGTGAGAATCCTAATCACCCTTCTTGCTTAATGATGAACTGTAATGCACACATGTGACATGCTTGGAATGTAAATGATGAACTTTTCCCTAAATTGCCAATCATGCTTTTAAAGACATCAATAATCACCCTAACTTGAAGAACTAGGATTTTAGGTATAAGAATGACAACACATTATTTGTTGGCCTAGAAACCCGTCCAAGATTTACTCATTAGGAGTAAATCTTGGATAGTCCCCGGTTTGGGACTGTTCTTGAACACCTAATCTCGCTTAGGATGTAAGTGTATAATGTGTATTGGGTTTTCAAGAAAATTTCAGCAGCATTTCCCCGTTTGTTCTCTAAGTACATATGTACTTGGAGAACAGCGGGGAAATGCTGCCGAAATTTTCTTGAAAGCCCAATACACATTATACACTTACTAGTGAGATTAGGTGTTCAAGGATGGGATAGGTGGTACATGTACATTTATTATATATAAGAATGACATCACATGTATTTGTTAACCCTAGACCCTAATCTTGTTGTAATATATACTTGTTTTCTCTTTGATCATAGAGCTTTACAATTTTGTTGTGATATATACTTTGTTGTAATAATGTGAACTTTACAATGTGAGCTTTACACTTTGAATTACTACTTTACAATGTGAACTTTACAATTTGAATGTGAATTTGCAGATGGCTGACCATTCTCCTGATGACCGTGCTGATGACTACCGTGAGGGTGAGGACATCAATGTGCCGCCTCACAATGTAAGTTTTAAAAATATATCATATATTTATATCTATATGTCCATTTATAGTTATATCTTGTAAATGTGAATTATTTTGTCAAATTTTAGGTTGATGATGCACATGTACCATCTGAAGCACTTGAGGCACTTGATCAACAACACCAAAAAGTTGACAAGAGAAGGGGCATCACTATGATGAAGAAGTTAATTGCGCAAAAGGGCAATGGACCCAAACTTGTTGTGGATTTCGATAATGCAGGAAATGCATGTGGTGTGAATCGCAATTCATTTATTTCATATCTTGGGTTTGTTACTCGTAGCCATTGCAGTTGTCGCTTAGATTCTTGGCATAAAGTTTCTAAGGAGAAGAAAGATTTAATATGCATGGATTTATGCATGAGTTATTATTAATTTGCAATTCTATTTTGTATATTACTAAATTTTTGGATACTAGTTAATAGCAATTATATTTTGCAGAGTATATTTGAATTGGATGAAAAGCTGCATCGTAAATGCATGATGCAACGCTGTGGGAGAGTCCTAAGAAACTATAGGACAAATATCACCAGAGAATACATAAAAGAAGCCGACAAGAGGAAGAAGACAGCCACTGAACAGTGGAACTTCCTAGACAAAGAAGAATGGGACGCGTTTGTCGCTTCAAGACAAACTGATGAATTCAAGGTATTAGGCATCCGTCTCAATCTCATTAATTAATATATGTTGTATTCACTTATTCAAGATTAACATTTAGTGTTACTAACCAAATCATTAATTTGCATACTAACTAGGCCCTCAGTGAGGCACAAAGATCAAGGCGTGCACTGAATGTGCATGACCACAGAATGGGTCCAAAGGGGTATGCAGGCGTTCACCAAAGACTACAGGCTGAGGCTACTGCTGCTCAGTCTGCTGCTACTCAGGAGTCCTCTACTATAGGTAGCACACCTCTGCCTCGCCATGATGTCTGGATAGCTGGGAGGCAAAATAAGAAGGGAGAAATAACTAAGGCCGCAACTGCTGAGGCGACTGCAAAAATGGTAAAATACAACTCTTACAGCAATCATTCGAATATTGATTATTTGTGTTGTTTACTTAAGTACACATTTTTGTTTTGGCGATTAGCGGGAGCTGCACGAGATGAGGAAACAAGGAAAGTTCATCCCTGAGGGAACAAAGGATGAACTGACAGTTGCTCTGGGTAACCCAGAGCATCCTGGACGTGTTAGGGATACATGAGATGGTGTGGGCATCAAATCTTTTTTTGGGTCATCCCAGCGCAAACATGTCCCAAAAGCGGGACTTTCACAAGAAGAAGTAACATATTCTTTATTTATAATGTTACTGTAAAAGAGAATTCAAAAATTAGAATTTGACGTTTCTTTTATCCATGTATAGGTGGATAAGCTATTTGACAGGAAACTCGAAGAAGTAATGAAAAAGTGGCAGGCATCTCAGACTGCCACTTACCAGATAATACCTACTGCAGACTCTACTCCTACTCCTACTGCAGAGGTTGGGAGTAATCCTGTAGAACCACCACCTAGCACATCCACTGTAAGTATTTTTATGACATAGTAACTAGTTTTCTAATTCAATATGATACGTATATATGAAATTGTAGTCGTTTCAAAAAAAGATGATATGTATATATGTATATAACATTCTTTACACAAACATTTGTAGGGGTTGAAGCCATGCCGTCTAAAAAGTAAAGAATATGTCGTGGAAGAGGCGTCGACTTACCCATCCCTACCAGGGGAAACGTGTCACGGGTCTCCAGTACCAGCTGGTTGGATTCGGGTGAGCCCGATACATATATTCCCCCAGTGGATGGATCTTCCACTGCCATATGCCCACCCAGATTGTGAAACGCTTGGTGAGGCAGTAGGCGGAGTGATATTGTGGCTAAAAGCGGATGTCTTCTTTACTGATAAGGTATGATAAATTTACATTACGTTCAATTGTTAGTGTGTGTATATGCTGGCAGTTGATCTGAAATTATATATATACAGGTTAAAAAGAAGACACCCACAACATCTAGGCCTCCACTTCCACCTCCTGCATTACCTAGTTGGGTTCCACAGGACCTACCTGTCCCGTTAGGTCCTAACTGTAGGGGTATGGCAGTATGGTTAGGGGAACATGATATAAACTCCCCTATAACTGTTTCTTCTGATTCAGATTCTACATGTCAGTCATACGAAACAAAACTATTTATACAAGATATATTGGACTTGTTTCGATATGATTGGCTAAATACATCTGTGATAGAGCTATGGATAAGGTGAGATATTCTTTATACATCCATATACCTTGTGTATGATCTGGTGATCTAGTTTCTTATTTATTAATGCATGCATAATTAATACATATTTTGCAGCTACTTAGACAACATATGTGCAGATTTTGGATTCAAACATGTAGGGTTTTTGATTCCATCCTTGATTAGTCTAGTAGCTAAAGACCCTACATCAGTTCAACAATACTGCTGTGAGTCTTTTTCGAATTTTTTTATAAAAAAGAAGACGGTGATAATGGCTCCATTCAATGTAGAGTAAGTTTACTTTGCTTATTATAATTTGGACTTAAGAAAATTACATTTTATTGTGGATTTTGAGTTATTAATTTTTAACTTTTTTTCCTCTAGGGGTAGGCATTGGGAGTTATTGATTATTGCCCCCGAGACGTTCACTGTGTATTATATAGATCCTAAGGGGGGTAAATTGAATACAAGATTTGGACACATAATGAAAATGGCAATATTTCGGTGAGAAATATTTCATTTTTCATATCCGTTAACATATGTTATTACATTACTATTTAATTGCAATGTTCTGTGTTACATTAACATGTATGGGTTTTGAGGAGTACAAAAAGGCTGGAGGAAAGGTCCCCACGAAAAAGAACCAGCCAATAATTTGGAAGAACGTGAAAGTAAGTTCCCGACTGCAATATATGTATATATTATTTATGTGAACAATGCTTAATTAGTTGTATTTTTTAATATTTTGTATGTTTGAATTTATAGTGTGCTACATAAGACAACGGATGGGTATGTGGATACTATGTCATGCGATATATGCACATGATTATCAAACATGTCGTACTGGATATTGAATGTATTGCTCAGGTATTATATAGTCTCATTGGATAATATGATCGAAATATATTAATCTTATTTATAGCTCATTAATTATATATATACATCATTCTCTTTACAGGTGTTTAAAGCTGACCCCATTACAGGAAAGGACTTACCAAATGTTAATGCTCCCTATACAATGGGAGAATTAAATGAAGTAAGAGAAGAATGGGCAACAGCCATACAATTAGTGGGGGCTTTAAAATATAATTGGGATCCTGATAGGGAATAATGACTAAACAATGATACTTTGTAAATGAATTTCTGAATTATAATATATGTGTGAATGTTTCTACATGTCTGGATGTTTCTACATGTGTCTGAGTGAAAATGAATGAAAGTGTTGGTTACTATATGAATGTTTCTACATGTGTGAATGTGAATGAATGGAACTACAGATTGCTAGCATGTGTGAATGTTTATAAATGTGTGAAAATAAAATGGAACTGCAGGTTGCATTGCTAAATGCATGTGCTACTTTTTATTGTTAATTTTGCAGGTTTGCGGCCTGTTGTCGGCTGATATCAATGGATGTCGTAAAACCTGCAGTTCATTACTGAACTGAATAGGTTTCTCATCCTGCGACCAGCCACAGCAGGTCTGCAGAATGACAGGAAAAAAAAACCAATAGGCGTCAGTTATTTGTAAATAACCGACACATAATGATATAGTGTCGGTGTTCCTACAATAAACCGACATCTATGTCCTTAACACCACGGCCGTGCTGGACAGCACGGCCGTGGGGCGAAGATATATGGTGTCAGTTTTTTACTTATAACTGACACTGATAGTGCCCAAGATGGCGCCCTTTATGTGGCGCGAAGGGTTTGGGCGTCGGTGTTTCTATAATAAACCGACGTCTATGTCCTTAACACCACGGCCATGCTGGACAGCACGGCCGTGGGGCGAATATATATGCTGTCGGTTTTTTACTTATAACCGACACTGATAGTGCCCAAGATGGCGCCCTTTCTGTGGCGCGAAGGGTTTGGGCATCGGTTTTCCCACAATAAACCGACGTCTATTTCCTTAACACCACGGCCGTGCTGGACAGCACGGGATATATGGTGTCAGTTTTTTACTTATAACCGACACTGATAGTGCCCAAGATGATGCCCTTTCTGTGGCGCGAAGGGTTTGGGCGTCGGTTTTTAACTAAGAACCGACGCCTGTAGTCCCATGATGGCGCATTTTCGGTGGCGCGCGAAGAGTTTGGGTGTCAGTTTTGGAACCGAAGCCTGATGGGTGGACATTTAGTGTCGCCCACATAGGTGTCGCTTAGAAACCGACACTAAAGGCTTTAAATAACCGACACGAAAGGTAGGTGCTGTAGTAGTGTTTGCATCAAGTCATTAAATACTATAAGAATCAAACCTGTTTTTAAGGTACAATTTTGTCTATACATAAAGGCTTTATATTCAATCAAATGAATCATTGTGAATGCTAAAATTGGAAATCTACAGAAATTGCCTCTCGATCAAAATCAAGTTTGACCAAGGGGTGCCTTGGTCGAAGTCAAGGTCGACCTAAAATAAGCTTGACAAAATGCTTAATTGTAAATCATCTCTTTGCACTCAATCTTAGTATATTGATCTGAAACTCGTTCATCATATTGAAAATAAGATTTTAGTACAAAGCTCCCATAAAAGTTTAACTCAAACTCTAATTCTTATTATGATCTTAGAATTCTAAAATTATTTAAATTATAAGATTAAGAGGGAGCTCACAAAACTTTGTAAACATTGATGAAATGAAAATTTTGAAAACTAGCCATGACCTTAGGATTATTGAATTATCTTGATCTTAAATGGACTCTCTATATCAATATGGGTTTAGCATCCCTCATTATTGATTAGAGATATATTTCTTGATCAAACTATGTCGTAAAGAAAATCTCATATCATTTTTAGGGATTAACATCCCTTGTAAAATGGATGAGAAATCAATACATGTATCCATCATGAGCCTAAATGGATCCCATATTATTTTCAGAGATTAATAACCCTTGTAAAATGGATGAGAAATCAACACATATATCCATCATACCACTAGTTGATTCTGGTGGGGAGAAGGACAACATTAGAAGCACACATCAACAAGGAAGGCCTTTCTATAGTTGATAGTAAATATGAAGAGATGGAATCATCGACAATTGAATTTAAGCCCTAATAGACTATCCATTTGATTGACTGGATTGACAAGATTATCAAATAATAACCACGTAAAGGTAGAATTAGGTTTCCATTAGTTATGAATTGTTTATTTTACTACAACTCTTGTTGGCGCATGATATATGACTAGTTCTCATATCATTTTATATTTCAAGTGGTGATTGTTATACTATATGAAACATATAAAAGGATATATGTAGTGGTGATTTGATATGTGTATGAATATTATATCAATTCCCTCAAAGATTATACTAAGCATAAGATGGCTTACATTATGTGCTATAAATGACAACCTCAACCGACTATGTGGGCATGCCAAATATTGGTGCATCATCTATCTCAGAGAGGTGCCATTATAAGTATGTTGTCCCAGAAAAGCAGGCTGTATAGCTTATTGTGATGGACTTTATGTATGACTTAACAATAGTGATCTTAATAGGATTAAACACCTAGACATTTAATTATTACATATAGTTCAAAAATTGAATTATGAAAAGGAGTTGTGCAACCATATATCAAAAAATTCCATTGGTAATTATTACATGCCAAAATGGTTAAATTTTAGGTCAAAGATGAGTCTTGAGTTGATAAAATATGAAGTGTGTCCTACTAAGAATATTTATCATTGTAATCTTCCAAATTAATAGTGAGGGGTATTAATTGAATACAATTGTTGAGTGTTATTAGTTATATACCAAACTAATGTCATCAAAATAATTTTTAAAATCTAGCATTTGACTCATATAATATTTTCTTGTAGATATAATGTCAAACATAAATAGCCAGTTCTTTTAGTAAACAATCCTTGAGAAATAGAAATTTAGTGGGAACAACTTCCCTTTCTAGTATATGAACTTAGAAATCATTCTCACTCAAGAGTGTAAGCTCTTTATCCCTATGACACCAATACCCACAAAACCAACTGAAAAATGCACCTTAGGAAGAAAGATAATCTTATCATAAGCATGTCTATGATTCCTAAATCAAGAGCATCATAGAATGATACATGAATCATGAGTTGTAGAAGAAACATGAGAACATGGGTATTCTAGATATGGCCAATTATACGAGGAATATGTTCCTAGGGTAAGAAAGACAAGAGTGATAAGATGTCTTAGAGGTCTTTTTAAAGTGCAACATCACTGACGTTTATCCAGGTTGGGATGACTCAAGTTAATTGGGTATGTGGTAATCTTAGACAGATGGGATTTCCTTTAGGCTAAGAGTTGATTGTTTATGTGATCCTACAAAGTTTCTTGGAGTCCTACAACTAGTTTCTCATGACTACAACAAGAACAATTTTGTCAAACTATTGTCATTATTTTTTGTCATGTTGAGAAATGAGGCTTAAATGAAGAAAGACAAGCCAAATTCATTGTTGATGATCAACAAAAGGAAGGGAAAAGGAAATGCTAACAAAAGTTCTAAATTTGTCAAAAAAAACAAAATATTCTACACTGAAATCTAAAGGAGGAGTTGGAAAGGATGGCAATTTCTACCATTATCACTAGTCTAGACTTTGCAAAAGAAATCACTTCCTTTACCTTGAGGAGCAAAAGATCAAGAAGCATGAGATAGAGATCTCTACTCCAAGTATATATGTTATAGAAACAAACTTATCTACTTCTTTGTCTTGGGTATTGGATACTAGATGTGGATCTTAAATTTGTTCTAATGTGCAAGATCTTAAATGAAGTAGACCCTTACTAAAGGAAGAGGTGGATCTATGAGTTTCCAATGGAGCAAGGGTTGCTTCCACAACTATAGGCACCTATTGTTTGTCTCTTCCCAATGGGCTTGTAATGGTGTTAGAAAACTTCTATTATCTACCTGCCATATGTAGAGACATTATTAATGTATTTTGCTTGGACATAAACAATTTTCAATTCTTAATATGGAATGGTTGAATTATATTTCAAGAGATTATATTTTTATGGTAGTGTCCCAGTGTCTTATTGTTATTGTATATTGGATCTTGAGACCCATGTTTATAACATAAATACTATTAACTTAAAACTCAATGACTCAAGTAGAATGTACCTTTGGCATTGTTGTATGGGGCACACAAATGAGAAGAACATGTGAGGACTCCATAATGATGGTTATCTAGAATGATTTGGTTTTGAATAAATAGACACATACCAGTCTTATGTATTGAGAAAGATGACATTATCACCCTTCACTGAAAATAGTGAGACGCAATGTGACTTATTAAGACTCATACATACTAATGTGTGTGAACCATTTAGCACAAATGCCAGAGCTATGTATCATTACCTAATCACATATACTGTTGACTTCATTAGATATCCATATGTGTATATTATTTAACAGAAATCAAAATCCCTTAAAATGTTCAAGGAAATCATGAACGAAGTATAGAACCAAATTGACATTAATATAAATCACTACAATTTAATCATGGTGAAGAATATCTAAGGAAAGAGTTTTAGGCCCTTTTGAAAGAATGTGGTATTGCATCATAATCAAATCCACGTAAACACTAAAAACATAATGGTGTGGCATAATGATGGAAGCATGCCTATTGAACAAGATACGATCAACGATGAGTTGAGGTAGCCTTCCAAATTCCTTATACGGATATGCTCTTGAAACTCTAGCATTTACACTTGAATATATACCTTCTAAATTGATTCTAAATGCATTGTATGAAATATTAAATGGTAAATGTCCCAATATGTCATTTACAAAGATTTTAGGATGTGAAGTTTATGTCAAGAAATAGTATTATTAAAATGTTAGATCAAATTTAGAAATATTAATTTGTTATATGCTTTAAGAAAACTAATGGTTATTACTATTTTGCATCTGAAAATCAAGTGTTTGTTGCAATAACAAATTTATTCCATGAAAAATAATTTACTTTGAAAGGAGATAATGGAACGAAAATGGATCTCAAAGATGTTGGAGACCATTAAAACAACATTGAATTTATGGAGTAGAAGGAAATAAGGAGAATCAAAAATTGTTTTGGAATAACAAATTCCTCATGTAGCACCAAAACCTTGAAGATCTAGTACGACACATCTAGATCTCAAGAGATTTGAATATCTCATGACTCAATTTGATGATTTGTTGGTCATGCATGATTATGAGCCAACATCCTACAATGAGGATATTGATGGACAATGATCTAGTAAGCGGCTTGAGTTGGGACATGAGTTATGAGATGGACTTCATGTATGCAAACAAAGTATAAAATTTGGTAGATGCACCTAAAGGGATAGAATCATTGGGTTTAACTGGGTCTTCATGAAGATGACTAATATTGATTATAATGTAAAAATCTATTTAGAGTGATTTTTTGCTAAAGGATTCAGACAAGTTTAATTTGTTTATTATGGTGACACTTTTTCACTAATTTCCATGGTTAAATCCATCAAGAACATGTTTACCATTGCATCATATCATGACTTTGGGATTTGGAAAATGGACATTATAATCAAATTCCTTAACAAGAATTTTATTGACAATGTGTATACAATACAACCTGAGGGGTTTTATTACTCGTGAAGAAGAAAATAAAGTCTACAAGCTACAAATATCAATCTATGGATTAAAGCAAGAATATAGAATAAGATGATACACTAAATCATTTTGGATTTATGAAATATGAGCACAAACCTTGTGTTTACAAGAAAGTTAGTTGAAGTATAATTCTATCTCTCATATCATATGTGGATGACTACCATATTATTGATGGTAAATGACCTACCTACTCTACAATTGTTCATGACTTGGTTGGAAAATACTTCTCTTCTAAGGACATAGGTGAAGCATCCTATATTTTAGGAAACATGATCTATAAATATAGATCAAGAAAGCTTCATGTCCTAACCCAAAATACATACATTGACAATGTGCTGAAAGAATTTTATCATGAAGGATTCTAAGAGAAGAAAATTACTCATGTCTCATGGAAAACATCCCTATAGATTTCAATGTCCCAACTTTGAAGAGAGGGCACACATGAGTATGATTCGATATGCATTGCAATTGGATCTATCATGTATACAATGCTATGTACACATCTGGATGTCTCATATGCATTAAACATGATGAAAAAATACTAGTTAGATCCCGACGAAGGTCATCACTAGATATCCATTACAAACATCTTGAAGTACTTTAAGATAAATAATGATCATTCTTCACATATGAAGGTGAATAATAGTTTGTTATAAAGGATTACACTAATGCAAGCTTCCAAGCCAACATCAACAATTAGCAATAATAGTGGAGTTGTAAGTTGGAAGAGTTCCAAGAAACACCACTATAGAAATGGCTTACAACATCACATTTAGAGGTGTCATTTGTATCCCAAAAAGCACCTTCTAAACCCTAAAATGTCGGCTAAAAGCACAAACTGACATCTATATGTGAAGTCCGGCCAGACATGGGTATCACTTTTTATTTAGCGTCGGTTCTTAATAAGAAACTGACGCCTAAAATCACCCACCAAATCCAATTTTTTTAGTGCAAAAAAATTACCTCTGAAATTTCACATATGGCGTCGATTATTTACCAGCGACTAAAGAATTTTCACAAGACAGAAATCGGGCCCATTTTTTTCGTCGGTTTTCATGCAACAACCGACAACGATGTGTTTTCGCGCGTTGTCCCCGTGAAATTTTTTTAGGGTTTAGGTTGCCCAATTGGCATCGGTTTTTTGTGGCGACCGACACTTTTGTATCTTAGGTGTCAGTTTATGAAACAACCTGAAATGCTTGTTAACTTATAGGCCCCATGAAATAGACTCTTCCCCATTCTCAATCTGTTTCATCGTGAAACACGGCTCTAGCGATTTTACTCGACCTGCCGCTCGTCTTCCGCCGCCGCCGCCTGCCCGTGTGCTCAACGCCTCCGTTGCCTTCTCAACGCCGTTGTCGCCTGCTCAACACCGCCACATGCCCGTGTACTCAATGCTGCCACTGCCTGCTCGACACCGCCGCCGCCTTCTTAACGCTGCCGCCTACCCATGTGCTCAATGCCACCGCCGCCTTCTCAATGCCACCGTCGCCTGCTCAATGTCACCATCTGTCCGTGTGCTCAATGCTGCCACTGCCTGCTCAACACCGCTGCCGCCTGCTCGTGTGCTCAATGTCGCTGCCTACCCATGTCCTTAACGCCGCCGCCGCCTACTCAACGCTGCCTGAGGAGCTGCTGCACCATCAGAGCTCAAGCCTGAGGTCGTCGAAGCTAGCCGCTGCTTCCCCTACAGCTAGGTAGGTTACTAATTTCGATCAATTGATTAGTATTTACTTATCTGTTGATTTATATTTACTTATCCACATATATGTATTTACTTATCTATTGATTTTTTCATCTAAAGATTTTTGATTCATCACATTATTTAAATTTAGGCCTTTGTATTTGTTCATCTACTTTTTCAAATTATTTAATCATCTACTAATTTAATCATCTACTAATTTTTCAAATTACTTATCTACTGATTTGTATTTATTATCTACCGGTTGTATTCATTTATCTACTGATTAGTATTAATGTACTGTTTTAACTTGTCTAATCCTCATGCTTGACCTAATTCGATAAATTTTGATGCATTTTGAAATAAGATTCAAACTTGTCCATTGTAGCATCCTAATTTGATTTGATTATATGCTTTGAACCTTGAAACATATGTGTTAAAGATACATTGATGTTGAAATTCAAACTTAACTCACATGTGGGTCTTCTATTTCTAAAATGATTATGTGAACTCCTAAACCGGTAACATATATTATTCTGTGTGCACCAAATACCTTGTGAATCATGTATGCGCCCGAAGGTGATTAAATGCCTAAATCATGACATGAAATATGGCCTAGTATGTATGTTGATATATGAAGCTCTAGTTAAAACTTCAAGATTGACCCCTAATTAATACATTATAACAAAATTGAATCATGCATTTGTGTTTTTGCAGGTGTTGTTGACTTCCTGTTGATTTGCATATATTTCTTCTTCAACCTTCAAGTGAGGTATAATATTCTCACTCTCCCAATTTGCCATTAGGCTTCCTTTTGATTCAAATATTTGATATATGGAATCATGGTTTATTTACTATTTAGTATTTACTGACAAACATGATTAAATGATGTTACACAAAACTTAGGATATGAATGATGGAATTAGGATTGTAGGTATAAGAATAACAACATACATGTATTTGTTGGCCAGTACGGTGAGTGATTAATTAATCAATACTAGATTTGAACTTAGGATTAATGATGCCACCATATAGTTGATTACTATTGAATAACTAGGGTTAATGATGCATTAATGAACTTAATTAATTAGATTTGTACTTAGTTTCTCTAAGATTGTGTAGTTGATTAATATTGATTAATCAGGGTTAATGATGCATGAATGAATTTAATAAATTGATAGTTCTTTCTTTATTTCTTTCTTTCTGATGATGATGATGATGATGATGATGATGATGATGATGACACTGATGATGCTCCAGTCACCGCCAGTGGCCACCGCCTGCACCTCCTTTGCTTCACCTCCAATGCCGACCACCTTCACCTCCAGCCCAGCCACCTCCACCTCCGAATGCCGCCACCACAGCGTACTCGATCCACTAGTGCGGTGAGTGGTTAATTAATTATATTTGAACTTAGTTTATCTAAGATTGTGTAGTTGATTAATATTGATTAATCAGGTTTAATGATGCATGAATGAATTTAATTAATTGATAGTGCTTTATTTATTTATTTATTATTTCTTTCTTTCTGATGATGATGATGACCCCGTATACACCCATAAGCTCTATTTTTTACATTCAAAACTGAAAGATTGAGTACTACAAAGCAGTGTGGTAATAGGAAAGAGCATACAAAACAAATTGTTATCGACTTATGAAACTAGACAACTCAGAGGAGAGGGGAGAGGAAGCCCCACCTTCGTTTTCTTTCCGGCGGTTGAGGCTGAGAAATGTGTTGGTATGTATGCCCTGAGAGCCAATCATGTGATGATTAGTGGGATACATAAGATTGATTTGATAAACATCAAAGGCAAGCTTCCAATTCTTTCTGGTTCAGTCATATGAGATAGTGATAGAACAGATTGAATGTCTAGAGAATGACAATACTCAATGACATATGCTTTCAGGTTGAGGACCTGAACGATGAGATCATACGGATGCTAAGAGTTTGTACATTCTTGTTATGTCCCTAGTCAGATGTCATTGTGGAAGGTAAATAGACAACAATGACACACAAGACTAGATTGTGGTGTTGGTTGATGACAGAATCTCATTAGTCATGATATAGAGATATCAAACCAAACACATAGGTACTTGTTAGAGAACAAGTGTACCGGATAGACCCACCGTGAGTTTGACACATGGAACCATGAGATGGTAGTCACAGTCAGTACTCACAGTGATGGTGGTGAGTGTGATTCTTAGACCTGAAATCACTGCACTCAACACATGTCGTTGGGCACACTTTGACATCATCAAACGTAGTCCTGAAACATGGGTTGTTATAAAGGTGATGATTGGGTGGCTTTGACACATGGGGCTTTTGAGGGGTGAGTGATAGATATGGGATTTGTCCCTCCTGAGGGATTTTGATATCCAAGGCCACTTGATGAGTAGGATTGAGATAGGCGTGCGCACGCATGTGTGAATCAGTATGTGATATTGATGTCATACATATCTCCTTCAATCTACTCTGAGATCAAGAAAGTGAATGAACGTTGACAGGATGACTGTTCCATGCCTTGAGTTCATTCGGGATATCAGTGACAAAGGAATTATACATTCACTGTAACACCATTCACGGATTGTAGGATGAAAGTTGTTCTCCAACTTTCTACTTTCACTTGGGTAGCACTGATGTGTGACTAGGCACCGCTCTTTGCTTGTGAAGTCATAAGTATTATGGACTTTCACTGCCAACGTGAAATGGACCTGCAGGGTCACACACATAGGATTTAACCTGGAAGAGGAGTTTTGTCCACAAAGCAATGTTTAGATTGATTACTAAAGGAGTTTAGTAGTTCAATTAAACACTCAATCAGTCGATAGCTCAATATCATATGGTTCAAGGTGTTGGACGCATTGATTGGAGTATCGGATTGATTGAAATCGCAATTGACTAATTTTGCCTAACCTGTGCTCCCAACCGATCAGCTCATGTGATGAACCGGTCGGCTGAGGTGCTGAACCGGTCGGCTGGAGTGTCCAGGCCGATTGACTCATTCCCAGGTTGAAACGACCGGTTCAAGGGTTGAACCGATCGGCTCAACTGGTGCAACCGACCAGTTGGGAAAGTCATGTCGGCAAGAATTTTCCTTTGGTTTCAAATTGCCCAATTCGATTGGGAATAACATTGGTATACGATACCAATTGAGAACGAAACTAGGAAATTCTTTTTGAGCCGGATTAGGACCATAAACTGATCGGTTCAGGGCACCAACCGATCGGTTGGAGTGCCCCAAACGATCGGCTCAGGTCCAACCGATCAGATCAATGGCCGAACCGATCAGATCAATGGCCGAACCGATCGGTTCAGTTGTGAACCGATCATTTCAAGTTGCGAACCGGTTGCTTTTTGTAGAAAATCTCGAACCCTTCTACTCCTGCTTTTAGTCCCGTATTGTCGGGCACAGAGAACCCTGTCCCATGACCCGCCTATATATAGGGGTATTGGGGGCTTCTCAAAGTACAGCTCAATGCAAGCCGGTTGCTTTGCGAAGTTGTCGTTCTCTCTGGTTTTGGTAACCGTGAGAGATCCCGAGCAAGTGCTTCCCGCAAAAGGGAGGTGCAGCAAGGGAAGGACAACTGCAGTTGCAACTGGTAGTAGGAGAGTGTGTTGGCGACTAGTACGTCAATAGGAGGGTGCGCCTCCTTCCACTTCCTTGTGGGACAAGGAGAGTGGAGTTCCAGGTGGTCCGTGTGGACTACTACAGAGGCGGGAGGACACTGCCGCTTAGGAGGACAACTGTCATCCGACAGTCCGGTAGGAGGAGGAGTCGGCAGTCCCGGTGCGACCAGGAGCTGCACAGACACCGTCCAAGATCGGAGTTGAAGACCGCGCATTGTGCGAGGTATTGTCGCCGAGAAAGCCTCGGGACAAGGTATGATTCCACAAACCATCCTTTCCTATTATATATACGTTGACGCGTTTCCTCGGTATGGGTTGGGGAGAATTTTTTTTTCCGCTGCCTTCTCTGTCTCCCCTAAAACCCAACAGTGGTATCAGAGCCACGTCAACTGCTCCATATTTTAGGAATATCGATATGATCGATTTTGGTTTGTCGCCTTTATTTATTGCATACGATGCGAATAATATCGGCTTTATGCATGTCCAATCCTAAATCCACAAATCCCAAATTACATATATGATATGTATTATTAATGCACTCGATATGCGTCGCCCTTAAACGAGTTTTGTGGTGGATGTGTGTAGCGTGATTATGGCCTATAAACCCCTATCTGTGTGTGGTTGTTTGTGGTTGCTTGCATCTCGGTCTGCGCACCGATCTTCCCTCTCTTAATCCCGATGTAACTCGAAATAATTCGAGATTCTTTCCTACCTTTGCTCCCCCCGAATGTAACTCGGGGTTTCCCTTTTTTTGAAGCAATGTAACAAATAGGATAGATTTTTTATTTCCTGTTATGTCAAAGACCGGAGGACATCAAGACGACAGCTGAAACGATCGGTTCAAGGAGTGAACCGATCGGTTGACGTTCCAGACGGTCGGTTCAAGGAGTGAACCGATCAGTTGATGACCGGTTTGAGGAGCGAGATGAGCGGGTGGCGGACATGACGAGATGCACGACGACCAGACAAACCGATCGGTTGGAGGAACCAACCGATCGGCTGGTGGCACCCAGACGACCGGCTAGAGAGTACAGATCATTCATGTGATGAATTGATCTACTCGGATGGCAAGGCACAGAGTTCATCTTGTACAGGTTGCATGTGATATAGACCTAGATGACCGTGATTCCTCTTGGCTCGAGGAATCACATTAGGATGGCCATAATCATCACTTTTTATCGCTTGTGCATGTTTTCTGTGGGATATAGCATGTATATGATACATACTATGTATTGTGGTGATTGGATATGTATATGTATATAAAACCAAATCCCTCATTAAAATATTAAGTCTTACATGCCTTCCATTAGCGGCACACATGAAAAGCTCGATCGACCAAGCGTAGGTTACGCCAAAGCGTGGTGCGCCATCTATCTTGTGGAAGTGTGAAGGGTAGACATGTAGGTTCTGCCAAAGCAGGGTGCATGTTTACCGTGTCGGCTTTTGGGTTAGACTTAACTGGTGATTCTTAGAGCGTCTAGGCCCAGAGGCAAGGAATGTTCATGGCAAGGTGTTGTGCATGTTCATTCAACAAGAGTTGCATATGATGCAATTGGCAAGAGTTGCCTACCTGAGAGATCTAAGTTGTGGGCGATCAGCCAAAGTTGACTCATGACTTAGAGGATTTTAGGATCTTACCCACTAGAAGGTTGTACGCTGCAATCTTCCGAATTGATGGTGAGGGCTATCAATTTGAAAATAGTGGGAGCGATAATTAATTAAAGGCCTAATTATATCGTCAATTTTTTCAAATCAATCAAACAAGTCAAAAGGAGTTTTGGACTAAAATTGCATATATTTCCTTTTTGTTAAAATAAATGGTTAATCAACAAATCACTTTATTTGCGATCGGTCTTTGAGACCAACAAATTAAATGGGAATAATTCCACAACTGGTTAGGATGATGATGAGAAGTGTTCTCAATCAAAGAGCGAAAGCTCTAAGTTCTAGTTATACCATAACCAGATGAACTCGATCCCACCACATCAATGGCTAAAAGTATGTTTATGGAAGCATACCGAGGATGACATTGACGAGGAGTGCTTGATGTTGTGTTCTCTGAACTATGAGTTGCAGAGACAACATGAGACATATGATGTCTCCAAGATACTGTCCTAGTATGTCATGACAGAAGGAGATCCAGTAAGGGATTCACACACTCAATGTGATTGGGTATGTGGAAAACCTGACTGAGAAGGATTCCCTCTGAGCCAAGGGTTGGCTATTGGTATGATACTGCAAATGTTGTGAGAATCATACAATTCATGATAAGCTACAACATGAACAACTTTGACAAGCGTTGATAGAGTTGTTAGACATGTTGAGGATAGTAGAGGCAAAGATGAAGAAAGACAAACCATAATCTTTGATGTGATCAAAGAAAAGGTAAGTCTTAAGGGCAAGGACAAGGGCAAAGCAAAGAAGTGTTCTGATGCTAGCCAGAAATCCAAGTCGTCTTCAGCCTCAAGGCACATGAGGAAGGGGTGTATGAGGGATTGCCCTCTATATCTGGAAGAACAAAAGAAGATGAAGGAGGGGATGGAGATCTCCACCAAAGGTATCATGAAATGAACCGCTTCTTTATCTGAGGTATATGATACCAAAATATGGATATGTCATATATGATATGCAATATCCACAAAGAAGTGATGGCCTTTGTGAAAGGACCAAGAAAGAAGTACCCATCATTGGAGCAAGTGTTGCTGCCATAGATAGGAGTATCTTTTAGTTTATTTCAGCCTAAAGGGCACGAAATAGAGTTGAGAACTACTATTTCATATATTGCCAATAGATAGAAACACTTTATTTTTGCATATTGTATGACAACGATGGCAATTAATAAAGTTGATGTTTCAATCTTAAAGATATGATCTTTGTGGCAATGCCTTGTTTATCTTGTGATACATGGTATGCATAAGATAAAATGATACCTAAAGTTATTGATAACTCAAACAATCAAATTAGCATCAATCATGAGAAATTCATTTCTAGTTTCCATATGATGGATAAATCTAGACTCTTTTGGTTAGAGAACCAGTAAGAGACATGAATCTCTTGTACATGATTAATCAATCTTCACTAATGGTAGTGGGAGAATGATTGTACTATTAGGTATAATACATGTGATGTATTTACATACCTATTGGAGCGAATGTTAATACTTCAAATGGTGTTTAGAGAAATACCAATATGAATATCTTGAAGTGTTCAAGATTATCATAAATGAAGTACAAATTTGGTAAAGTATTAATTCTTGATGAGATCAATGAATAAAATACTTGGACCAAATGTTTGAGATCCTTATGAGTGATTATGATAGTGTATCATAGTGAACTCATGATTAAGGCATGGTGATGTCTAAATCAAGAAGGAATCATACTCTAAGGAGTTAGAGAATGATTATCAAATAACTGAATTCTTCTTAATAAAAGGATACCCCACACTAATAAAGGACATTAAGAATCACAAGGAGTTGTGAATTATTATATTCTTGACAGATACACCTCAATTATCTATGTGATGAGTTGTTCATATGATGAGTCAACTATCTAGATGAATATGAGGAATCAGATTTTGAGTTATGGTATAAAACCATTACATCCTAAATGACATCCGTGTGAACCATAAGGTATGACCTTGATGGTAGCTCTCATTGGATGATATCCATAAGTGCAAATAAGTCTTAAGTGTTAAGACACATGGATAACATTTTGAGAAGGATGATGCTTGTTGATTGCGACTTAATGACTGAGACATTTGGCATATGGATACTAAAACCGCATTCCTATGAGGAATAAAACAAGGATGTGTACGTGACACAGCCTATAAGGTTTATGAATCCACTAATGCAAATGAAGTCTATAAGTTACAATGGACTAATCAATGTGATTGATTGAGTACAAGCAACTCAAAAATTGGATCTTTACTTTGATGATATAGTCAAAGGGTTTGACTGATATGTCAAAGATAAAGAAGGGATCTGTGATTTAGTGGGAGCGTATTCACATTCCACATATTGATGTGAAATGGAATTGTTCTAGAATGGAAATCTAAAAGTGGAAATTATCTTTAAGGAAGATAGAGATGTTTCCTATATGATAGGAATAGAGATCTATAGAGATAGTTCTCGAAAAATCTCTTGACCTGGAAAGAGAGAGCATACATTGGCAATCTATACTGAAGGGTTCAGTATGCACAGATTCAGTGGGAGAAAACTTATCCATGTTATATGGATATTAGTATCCCAAGGCCAAGTGTCCAATTCTTATGAAGAATGGGAACACTAAGAATAGATATGGATCTATCATGTATGTAATCATCCCATTGTCTTGCATGTGTGACATGGCAAGAATAAAATGCATTCATCATCTTGCATGTAGGACATGGCAATATGATGTGCTCATCCTGATAACTCGTATGTGGGACATGACGAGTGGATGTCTGTCTGCTTCCAGTAAGGGTTACTGGAATATCATGAGAACTTGATAAGTGCTTGTGAAGTGCTAGTTCTATGGAGATAAGGAAGAGTTCGATGTAAAGAGTTACATTGATGCGAACTTCCGAAAAGACAGAGAATTAATCGCAAGATATACATAAGATGTATAAAAGTGAAAGTTTGTTGATAATTGGAAGTGTTCCAATAAAACCATTTAAAAGGGAAATGCCGAGTATCCGTGTGTTAGAGAACATCAGTGGATACTATATGGATCTAGAAGTTCATGAGATGAACTTATAGATATTCCGGTCATTGATGACAAGTCTGGAATCCTTGATCATGAAATGTGGCTAAAGGTTAGCAAAGGAATACTAGATCGCATATTACGACAACTCCATCTCATACGTGTAACGTACAGCGAAGAGATGTGAGACATGCAATTTATACTGACTATTGGCAAGGTGTTGCCATTACTCACTATGTTGGCACTAGAGCACAGTAACATGTGGGACATGTTTGAAGATCACTATGAATATGATTCATGGGTGATTGGCTTGCAGTGCAAGTGGGAGTCTGTTGGTATGTATGCCCTGAGAGCCAATCATGGGATGATTGTTGGGATACATAAGATTGATTTGATAAACATCAAAGGCAAGCTTCCAATTCTTTCTGGTTCAGTCATATGAGATAGTGATAGAACAGATTGAATGTCTAGAGAATGACAGTACTCAATGACGTATGCTTTCAGGTTGAGGACTTGAACGATGAGATCATACGGATGCTAAGAGTTTGTACATTCTTGTTATGTCCCTAGTCGGATGTCATTGTGGAAGGTGAATAGACAACAATGACACACAACACTAGATTGTGGTGTTGGTTGATGACAGAATCTCATTAGTCATGATATAGAGATATCAAACCAAACACATAGGTACTTGTTAGAGAACAAGTGTACCGGACAGACCCACCGTGAGTTTGACACATGGAACCATGAGATGGTAGTCACAGTCAGTACTCACACTGATGGTGGTGAGTGTGATTCTTAGACCTGAAATCACTGCACTCAACACATGTCATTGGGCACACTTTGACATCATCAAACGCAGTCCTGAAACATGGGTTGTTATAAAGGTGATGATTGGGTGGCTTTGACACATGGGGCTTTTGAGGGGTGAGTGATAGATATGGGATTTGTCCCTCCTGAGGGATTTTGATATCCAAGGCCACTTGATGAGTAGGATTGAGATAGGCGTGCGCACGCATGTGTGAATCAGTATGTGATATTGATGTCATACATATCTCCTTCAATCTACTCTGAGATCAAGAAAGTGAATGAACGTTGACAGGATGACTGTTCCATGCCTTGAGTTCATTTGGGATATCAGTGACAAAGGAATTATACATTCACTGTAACACCATTCACGGATTGTAGGATGAA
The DNA here is from genome assembly GCA_963693085.1 of Alisma plantago-aquatica. NCBI lineage: Eukaryota > Viridiplantae > Streptophyta > Magnoliopsida > Alismatales > Alismataceae > Alisma > Alisma plantago-aquatica. Next base: position 1,330,870,951 of record OY856412.1, read on the forward strand.
AGTTGTTCTCCAACTTTCTACTTTCACTTGGGTAGCACTGATGTGTGACTAGGCACCGCTCTTTGCTTGTGAAGTCATAAGTGTTATGGACTTTCACTGCCAACGTGAAATGGACCTGCAGGGTCACACACATAGGATTTAACCTGGAAGAGGAGTTTTGTCCACAAAGCAATGTTTAGATTGATTACTAAAGGAGTTTAGTAGTTCAATTAAACATTCAATCAGTCGATAGCTCAATATCATATGGTTCAAGGTGTTGGACGCATTGATTGGAGTATCGAATTGATTGAAATCACAATTGACTGATTTTTCCCAACCTGTGCTCCCAACCGATCGGCTCATGTGATGAACCGGTCGGCTGAGGTGCTGAACCGGTCGGCTGGAGTGTCCAGGCCGATCGGCTCATTCCCAGGTTGAAACGACCAGTTCAAGGGTTGAACCGATCGGCTCAACTGGTGCAACCGACCAGTTGGGAAAGTCATGTCGGCAAGAATTTTCCTTTGGTTTCAAATTGCCCAATTCGATTGGGAATAACATTGGTATATGATACCAATTGAGAACGAAACAAGGAAAGTCTTTTTGAGCCGGATTAGGACCATGAACCGATCGGTTCAGGGCACCAACCGATCGGTTGGAGTGCCCCAAACGATCGGCTCAGGTCCAACCGATCAGCTCAATGGCCGAACCGATCGGTTCAGTTGTGAACCGATCATTTCAAGTTGCGAACCGGTTGCTTTTTGTGGAAAATCTCGAACCCTTCTACTCCTGCTTTTAGTCCCGTATTGCCGGGCACAGAGAACCCTGTCCCATGACCCACCTATATATATAGGGGTATTGGGGGCTTCTCAAAGTACAACTCAATGCAAGCCGGTTGCTTTGCGAAGTTGTCGTTCTCTCTGGTTTTGGTAACCGTGAGAGATCCCGAGCAAGTGCTTCCCGCAAAAGGGAGGTGCAACAAGGGAAGGACAACTGCAGTTGCAACTGGTAGCAGGAGAGTGTGTTGGCGACTAGTACGTCAACAGGAGGGTGTGACTCCTTCCACTTCCTTGTGGGACAAGGAGAGTGGAGTTCCAGGTGGTCCGTGTGGACTACTACAGAGGCGGGAGGACACTGCCGCTTAGGAGGACAACTGTCATCTGACAGTCCGGTAGGAGGAGGAGTCGTCAGTCCCGGTGCGACCAGGAGCTGCACAGACACCGTCCAAGATCGGAGTTGAAGACCGTGCATTGCGCGAGGTATTTTCTCCGAGCAAGCCTCGGGACAAGGTATGATTCCACAAACCATCCTTTCCTATTATATAGACATTGACGCGTTTCCTCGGTATGGGTTGGGGAGAATTTTTTTTCCGCTGCCTTCTCTGTCTCCCCTAAAACCCAACAAAATGGTAGTACGGAGAGAAGATAGTGGAGCTTGAAGTAGGGAGAAGCGGAAAGGTCTAGAGAGATAGAGGATGTGATTGGGTGAAGGCTCGATGTGTAGGAGTGGGAAACGGGAAGAATGTGCAGAGAGGCAGGAGAGAAATTTTGACGTTGGTACTTGTGCCAGCATCGGCGGAGGTTTACTGTTGATGCATGTAAACCAAAGCAACATCCAGGCACAACTCTCACCTGCACCCATGACCGTCGCTGACTACCAACCACCTCTCATGCCAAAAGTACCACTTAGGTATGGTGTAATTCTAACAGGACTTGTAATTCTGATAGGTCTTGTCAAGTCTAGGTCCCTAGGGTAAGTGGTATGGTGGGAGGAGGGTTAGAGTGGAGGGCCAGGGGAGGGTGAGGGGTGTGGTAGGGTGGAAGGAGGGTAGGGGTGGGGTAGAGTGGAGGGCCAGGGGAGGGGGAGGGTGGTGTGAGGATGGTAGGGGTGGGATAGGTGGGAGGAGTGAGGGCCAGGGGAGGAGGGTAGGGTGGGATAGGTGAGATGAGGATTAAGGAAAACACAAAATTAGAGGGAAGAAGGGGCTTTTATTAGTATCTCTTACATGGTGCCCTAGTTTGACATATATGGCTAATGTAAGGATTAGTGTAGATAGTTTAACAGATACAATGAATAACTTAGTGCAATGAATAACTTAGTTATCATCCTTATCATCCTCATCATCATCAATTATTTCTCCAACATGAATATGAAATAACCCATCGTTGTTGTGTGTTGTTATTACTTATATTTATATTACTTTTTTCTCAACATTTCACATTGTTGTAGGCATAATGGCTTGGGCCTCTACCCCAATGTTACTATTCCCTATTGAAGAACAGTTGGACATCATTCTAGACGATCGTTCATTAGCACAACTCACTATACCTAAACATTGGCATTATCTAAACGAAAGACGCTACACGACTGGTGAAGTGACCCTAAATTTTGGAATTTCAACTTCTATTATCGGGGTTAAGTACAATGTTGACGGGAATTTTATATCCACATCCAGTTGGTGCGAGTGAGTTTAAAAGATGCTATTGGGCCATGGTGACACGATATTTCTTCGTTCGGTTGGCCATAATACCATCAAGGTTTAAATAACCAACATCAACAAAGAGACGCCCGATCATTTGTCCTGATTTGAGTACTCCACAGAGGATAGCGATGACGACGATGATGATGATTCCTGATTTTGGGCCATGTTGTTGTTGTTTAAGTTGTGTACCTAGTCTAGTGTCTCTCTCTTCTCAGTTATTTTACTTATGTGCATGTTTAGGGGTACAACAACCCCCTTATTTAGTTACTGTTTTGGACAACAACACCGCTGCATGTTCATAACTATATTATGATAATGATGATGATGGAACTACATGTTTCTACATGTGTGTGATGAATCATGTGATTAAATGTGCTTATACATGTGTGTGATGAATCATATGATTAAATGTGCTTATACATGTGTGTGAATTACATGATCCATATACAATATTATCCATCTTGTTAATTTTGCATGTTTGTTGCATGTTGTTGGCTGATATCAATGGATGTTTTATACCTGCAATTCAAAACTGAACTGCAGGTTCTGCATCCTGCTGACCAGCTATACAGTAGGCCTACAAATTGATAAGGGAAAAAAAATCAAAACATAGGCATCAGTTATTAGTACAAAACTGACAACAAAGACATACAACATCAGTTATTAGCAAAAAACCAATGTCTATGTGGCTATGGGTGTCAGTTATATATAAAAACCGACGCTGATGGTGCCCTTGCTGGCGCATTTTATTGGCGGTGGGAAGGGTTATATAGTGTTGGTTTTTGTGAAATGCCGACATCTTTGACTGGATATTGTGTCAGTTTTATTAAATAACCAACGCCTATAGTGCCCTTGCTGGCGCATTTTTGGTGGCGGGAAGGGTTATAGTGTCGGTGCTAAAACTGACGCTGAAGGGTTTGACTTTTAGCGGCGCCCACTTGGGTGTCGCTTTGAAACTGACGCAAAAAGCCTTAAATAACTAACACTAAAGGTCGGTTTTGTACTAGTGAAAGGACATTTTCTTAGTATACACTAGAAGCTGAGTATAATATTTTGCATCCAATGTAGTGAAGGAAGCATTATGGATCAAGAAGTTAAATATTAAACTTAGGATGGTTCCAACCATTAACAATGTAATAGAGTTGTATTATGACAAAAATAGATCCATTTTACATGCTAAGGAACCCACATTGCATATAATTACAATAAAATACTACATCACTATTATCTTATATGAGAAATCATAGATAATGGAAATGTAAATCTTTGTAGAGTATTGAATTTGAGAAATTTTGCAAATCCCTTACCAAAACAACTTTGATATTAGAAGCATGATGGACATGTTAGATTACATAGAATTAGACTCATGAGTGATTGCTTCTAGTGCAATTTGGAAACTATTAGTTGTATACTATAAGAACCATCATGTTATCATTGTAATTGAATACAATGTATATGATTTGATTATTAATAGAAGACAATTGCACTTAATATGATTGTTTCATGATTTAAATAATGTTAAAATATGATAATGTCATATGAATCTTTGACTGGATGACATATAGTCTCGATTGAGGACCTAAACATGATATCATATTGTTGTGTATTATTTTAATAGACATGAAATTCACCCATGATCACACTTATGATATCAAGCCACAAATTAGGACATGTAAAAGCCCATTATCAGATTTAGAACCAAAATAGTAATAACTTCAAATATGAACATCACCATCATTCAAAACTTGGTAGAGAGAAAAATGACACATAAGAAATATGAAACTTACCTTCAGTACTAGGGTTTCGTTCAACCATCACTACAGTAAGAAATAATACATGAGTTGGATTTCCTTTTTATTTGGTAATAAAAATCCACAAGAATAACATTTTTAGGAGTTGTTACACTTATATTTCAAATTTCATCCTTTCATATTCAAGGAACAATTCACTTTATGGAAAAAAACGTTCACAGAGTCCAAAAAAACTTAAGAAATTGTATTATGATCTTACTATGACAAATAATGCTTAATAAGTTCCATTACCATAATACAAATTTCATGAGCAAGATTCAAGCCATGCATGTACAAAGTAGGTAAGAAATACTTTTAATGTTATACCTCTCACCTTGGTATAAAAGAAACCAAAGTCTAAAAGGGGAAATGCCAAAATTAGCAACAAAGTACCAAGTTTGGTCCACTAAAACTCTAAGAGCAAGGTGTATCTAATATAAGAAGAGAAGAAAATAAGGTTATTCATCCACATGAATGATTTTCCATCAAGGAACACCATGAACCTCAACTATGGTAGGAGAGGGGGAAAAGGATAACAATAAGAAAATCAGATTACAGAAGAATATCTTACATGAAGAAAGCAAGAACACGGTCAATTCCTTTAAAATGTCCAAGTAAAAATCTATCTATCTCATGCACCCACATATAGAAACTCAACAAACTCTGAAGGTCTTTCTCAGTCTTCCAGAGATTCTCGGTGGGCTTCTTCATTCACAAATGATTCTCCTCCAAGCTAATGAGAGGAGAGAAGAAAGGGGGGTATTTCAATAAGTGGGTCACAAGATTGACTTCCTGTCGGTCAGAAGACCCATCATCCTACAACTTAGAAAACTCATTGATCGATGTTCGATTGTCGGTCAAGAAGACACACACAAAATTTTGTCGGCCACATTCAAGAAGAACTTCGTCAAACTAGAAGCTCATCAAACACAAAGGCAGACTTCCCACTTGTCAACCAAAACTCATCGACTCGTAACTTTGTCAATCAGTCCTTTCTCCAAGATTGTTACTCCTCAAGCTGACGACATCATGGAACGACTCCATTGGTCTGACAAAGATCAATGGTCTCATCAAACAAATTTGATTAGGCACTCCAGACTGTCAGCCCAACAAGATAGTATAACCCATTGACCATCAAGTCATCGACCAACAAAAATAAAACACTACTACATCCAACTTATACACACACACACACACACACACACACACACACATATATATATATATATATATATATATATATATATATATATATATATATATATATATATATATATATATATATATATATATACATATATATGTACATACATATAGATATACATATACATATATATATTCCATTAAATCAATGTTCAAAATCATCTAAAGGAGAATAAGTTTGGTAAGATTCTTAAAAACATCATGAAATAGCTTAAGCAAGTGCTAAAATTATTTTTAGACTCCCAAAAAATAATAAATTTCACACAAGGCCACAAGTTACATAAAATTGGTAAATTGAGAAAACAAGGTCTTACTAGATTTAAATTTTAAAAATATATTTATCAATAGTGTTACAACCTCTTATAAAATTATAATTCAAAACTAATCATTTAATAAAGCTAGGTAATTATGTTTATGTATTAAGAAAGGTTAGGGGCTTTACAAAATGAGGGCATATTTTAGATTTTTGCAACTCTCCATGCATCCTAAATAAAAGAAGAAATATGACTCTTTAAGGAGAATGTTAGTGAGGGGTTAGGAAATATTTCGATAATTCCTTGATGAATTGGCGATAGATTCATGCATTTACTAATAAAAACTAAACTTCTTTTCACTATTGATGGTGGAGTTAATTTGGCAATGACATCAATCTTCACCTTGTCCACTTCAACAACCATGTTACTCAATTAGTAGCCAAGTGTTATGCCCTCTCTCACCATAAAGTGAAATTTTTATGAAATGAGGACTAAATAAGTTTCTTCGTATTTGACTAGCACTATAGAAACATGGTGAAGGCATTATTCAAATGAATCTCCATAGATGGAGAAGTCTTCCATGAACACCTTCATGACTATATTTGCCAATCCAGAGAAAATAGTTTACATGAACTATTGGAAAGTGGAGGGTGCATTGCTTATACAGAATGCCATTATCCATAAAGCATAGGTTTCAAAGGGGAAATGAAAGTGGTTTTCTCTTGGTCATCCAGATTAATTTGAAAACAATAGAATCGGGTAGCCATCAAGGTAGTCGAATAATTCCTTGTTAGCATACTGTTGATGCAACACTATTTTAGGGCCTCATCTTGTATCTTTTTGGATCTCAATCACGTCTAAACATGTTATACTGCATGTTTATTCCCTCAATATACATATTTCTATTAAATGCACTTATGGGTGTTTTTTGCATTTTTTCAGGTACTTGGACCACGTTTGGATGGATGAGTGAGATAGAGGGGTCCAAAGAAGATCCCAAAGATTACCAAACCTACCCTTAGTAGCCAAGAATTTACCCAAGAAAAGAAGTCCATATATTTCAAAGAATGTAGATCAAAGTGCTACTGAAGACCCCAGTACGGTCGTGGTGCCAAGGAATGGTCATGCTCGCCAATGTCAAAATCACAGTAACACCTCAACATTTGACAAGCTACAACAACTCTAGCGAATTGGCCGTGCTACCCAACACAACCGTTTCAAGAAGACACCAAAATAATAGTGCTAGCCAGCATGTCCATGCTTCCCAAGACTAGAATAGGAGTGTTGATGAGAACGACCTCCCCTCCATCTCACCCACCACGACCATGCTATCCAACACGGCCATTCTACCTAGCTCCCACCACGACCATATTGCCCAGTACAGCCATGCTACCAGCCTTCATTCCACCACCTCATTACTAACATTTTCCATTTTCCACCATGGTCGTTCTCTACCACTATAATCATTCTGACCCCCACCCACCATGACCATGCTTCCCATCATGATCGTGCTACCACCTAAAACCTAACTTTTTTGCACTGAATTTCCAAAAATACCCCACTTACCCTAGTTCTTCCACCACCACCTATATATACATGGGTGATGATCACAACACTAGGTTAGCTTCCCTACCCACTCCTTATCTTCTCCTACCACTCATTGCTATCTCCCTAGCATTCATGACCTCCACCTACCTCCCATATCGCATTTCCACCTCATTTCCACCCAAAAACCTTAGTTTTCTAGGGTTTTCACCACCAAACCACTTCCATTCAGGTGATTTCCATCCTTGGAGGGAGCTGCATGAGCTGCTACAGCAAAGAGGTGAAGAAGAAGGGGACTTCCACGAGCTACAATGATTTCCTACCTCTTTCTTCTCTTTTCTTGGCTCTTTTTTTAGTTATGAGTAGCTAAGCCCCTTGTGGTTAGCTGTTTAAAAATAATACTTTAATATCATGTTAGGGGAAGATAATTTGTAAACTGTGTTATTTCATTATATGATGATTTCTTGCTATTTATATCTCATTTCCCATATCTCTACTTATGATTTGTATCTAAAAATATGTATTGCTTATGTTTGTGTGCTTGAAGCCACCTAAGTCCAGGAAAAGATAGCATATGTGGGGCTATCTTGGGAATTGCTCCTAGGTCGAATTAGTGGATCCATATCTATCACCTCATCTCCTCCTACATATAGTCCTTCTCCTACTCCTAGGTGTGAGATCTAAGTAGCTAGTATAGGGTCGATTGGTGCAATTTCCTTGGAGTTTGCTAAAAACTAGGTGGTGAGTAATGTGGAGTGAAACACCCTCACCTCTACTCCCCAATTCTTCCTTTGGCTCCCAATTACACTAAGAAACCCTATGCTAGAAACCTAGATTAGTCAAATCCTTGTGAAATCTCACCAATATCTTAGGTTAATTAATAGTGTAAGGTGATTTCTTAGCATTTGAGTAGTTGTTTGGTTTAACTAATGTAGAATGAATGATTCAACTTGCTTGTTCTATCTTTCACCCAATTGGAATCATAGTGTCATTCCCAAATGGCCCACCTATCTTTGTCACTGATAAAACCCATCTTGTTAACTTAGCTTGTTAATGCTAGTTAGTTTCTTACTTTTAATTACCTCTTAGTTAATTGTCTAGTTCTTGCTAGTTAGGTTTTGCTTGGGTAGTTAGTGCTCTTTTGAGATTTCTATTTTTTCTCTTTCTAGTTAGTGTATTTTAAGTCATTAATTGCTCTAGATCCTTAATTGCTAGTGTAGTGTAGTTTCTTGCTCCTGTTTTGTCAATTGTCTTGTTTTGCTTCTTATACATAACTTATTTAGGATAATTTAGGGTTTTTGATAATCTACTTTCCTTCTTGACTTTAACTTCTTGCAACATTAGAGTAATCAACCAAAACATCAACAAACCATAAAAACCCTACCCTCCACATTAGGAACATAGCTATTCTAACTAGCTCTAGTGCCCCCTCTCTCCGTGCAGATCGACCCTGTTTACTTGCCCTTGACCTATTCTACAATACGATCCCATGCGCTTACAGGTGATATATTTTGGTTAATGTGATCGTGTTGGTCTAGGGTCCCCTTATAAATATTGAAAGATCCCAAGTGTGGTAAAACTGCACCAAGATTTCTGATGTCATTGTCGGGGAGTAGAGGCTTGGCCTAGATAGTTAGTGTGGCTTACATTTACCTACTTCCCTCACCATTTCTATTCTTTATTCTTTGTTTTCTCTTACATACTTTCCTTTTAACTTGTCTCTTGTTGTTTGTTTGTTTATTGTATAGGTGACAGTTGTGCATGTTTGGGACGCTTTACTTCTACCACCTTGGTGCCCTTCGACCCCAAGATAGGTAGAAGAAGATGCCAACACTGACACAAGCAACAACGAGAATATGGAATGGATGGCCTGGATGCTCAAATCCCTCCTGGGGGTGGTGTTCAAAACCCTCCTAGAGGTGGCCCATAGAATCCTCTCGGGGGACGTCCACAACAACCCAATTGCCCTCTCCATGACTACTTCACCCCGGTGAACTACACCTCTCCAATTGCCACCCTTATTGACCAAATGTTGTGCCAACAATTCTACATCCCACTAACCCTTCTTGGACTCCTCCCCACTTACTATGGGATGGAGAGAGAGAATCCCTACCTCCACATAGAAGCCTTCTTGGAAATTTTCTCAACCTTCCGTACCCCATCTGCCACAGATGATTCTATAAGGAGGACCCTCTTTCCATTCTCCCTAAAAGAAAAGGACAAGGAATGGTATATGTCTAAGACTGAGTTGGTGATGTGGGTGGAAGTGAAGAATGAGTTCCTCAAGAAGTTCTATCTGATATCAAAGCTCACTTAGATGAGAAGGTGCATCACCTCCTTCGCCCAGACAGAAAATGAACCCTTCCATGAAGCGTGGGAAAGATTTTAGAAGCTCTTGCGTGACTGCCCTCATCATGAAGTACCTCTATGGAACCGTGTACAGACATTCTACACTGGGTTGGTTGAGCTGGACTAAATTACTATTGATTCTTCATGTGGAGGAACATTCATTGCTAAGCCATCGGAGGAGTCTTGCCCCCTATTTGAGCAGTGTTACAACCCCAAATTTTGGGTTATTGGGTGAGAAATGTAATTTCTCATATTAAAGATATTTGAACAAATAATGATATAATTTGCTTCAAATAAATGGATTTCATTTGCAATAGCCTTGATGTTTGTGTTGTGGGCTTTATTGGCTATTGGGCCCAAATAACAAGGAAATTCAATTAGTAAATGGATAATTGAATTTTTAAGAAAAGAAATATGTAGAAACCTCTAGAAGGCAAATATAAAGAGGATTTCGTGCCTCTTGGGTTCCTTGGGTACCAAGGAGTCCAAGGTTGAAAAAAGAAAGCAATAAGAAAAGAAAAGATTAATTAAATATTTCCTTGAGAAGAAAGAAATTGAAAATAATGGTAAAATGTTGGAAATAAGCGGAAAAAAGTATAATTGAGTGATGCTTTGTGGAATTTCATATTCCAAGGATTCCTAATGATAAAAGGAATACCAATGAGGAAAATAAAAAAAGAAATAAAGAGAAATTCTCAAAAGGAGTTATTTTAATAAGAAATAAACAAGATAATGAAAAATAATAAAGAATAATGCATTTAGATGCATCCAGAAGGATAATGAGTATCCAATAAAAAGGATTTCGAAATAATATAGTTTCTTGGGATCCAAGGAGTCCCAATAAAGAAAGAGGAAAGAGAAAATGCCAATAATGCAAAGTAATAGGATAATGTACTATCTAATTAATAGCTTTTTGATATTATTAAAAAGGGGATGTTAATTGCTTTAAGGAAGTTGATCCTCGTGGCCAATGGATTAAAAGTCAAGCACAAGGAGATTAAAGCATGTAATTTTCGGTTTTCCCTTTAAGTGAATAAGATTCCTTAATAACCAAGGAATACGAATGAATAAGGAATAGAGTTAAGAAGAGAAGTTGCACCTAAATAAGGAAAGTAAGATAAAGGGAACTTGTTTTCCCTGTGGTTACGCACAATGGGACGTTGCCATCCTTCCCTATATAAGGGTTGGATCTAGGGCCTCGAGTCAAAGAAATCTCGGGCATCTTTGTCTCTGTTTCTTCTTATCTTCGCATAAACCCTATCTAAGGGAGAGTGGAGTGACCCAGGGGACATCCACGCTCTATGATGGAGTACGAGGGTGGCCTGTAGTTTTCCCATCGACCGGGAGGAGCGTAGCCATCATCCCCAAGCTTCCGCTCTTACTTCGGTCATCTGCAGCAGAACTGCAAGAATAGCAGACGGAGGAGCGCCACAACCTGACATCGGCTCCCTTCGACCCTAGCTTGAGGCTCCATAGGTGTGGAAAGCGGCGGCGGAGGTAATGGGAACCATCGCCGGTGCTGTTACAAGTTCCACCATCAAGGACAAGTCGCGACTGGTGCACGGCTGCAACGACATGGAAGCAACGGCGGCCACGTCAAGTGTTCACGTTTTGGCTAGTTGTAGCATGACCTGGGTGATGCCCTAGGTGCGTCAGAGGTAGAGAAGCCTGGGTGACCCTTGGCGGCGGTCCATGGGTCCTAGGATGGAGGGGACGCACCCAAGAACGAGCTACAGGTCGGCGGCAACCTGTGCTTCGCGAGGTTGAAGATGATCTAGCCACCTTTGACTATTATACCCTCCAAGATACAAAGAAGCTGGTAGCCGAGCCGGGGAATAAAAGTAATTCAGTTATAATTTCAAAGCAAGCGACACATTGCATGGAGGAGGCTGACGTGGCAGCCCCTCATTGGCCCAAAAGTAAGTATTTTTGTAAAATTCGTATCTATTGAACCGTAGCTCGGATTAAAACAAGATTTATATGAAAATTGATCTTCAGAATGAGAGGAACCCAAAGAAATTATGTTTGAAGCCTGATTCTTATTGCAATCCGAAAAGTAATGGAAGTAATCATCTTTAATGCTTTAATTCTTAAGGAACCCTATTTTGGAATGAATAAAGTATTTGATAGGGTTTAATGGACCATTAGAGTTGATGTTAGCCTGTTAAATGTAAAAATGCACATTATGTTCAAAAAGGAAGAACTTTGCACGTGTTTAGTCTAATTTAGAGTTTATGTGCTTGAAATTTGGAAAAGGGCATAAAGTTATCATCTTTAATGATTTAATTAAGGAAAAACCCTTAGATTTGATGATAAATGGACTTAATGACGTTATTTGGATAATTCAAGTTGATATTAACCTGTTGTTAATAAAAGTGAAAATAGAATCTAAAAAGATGATCTTTTTATATTATTGGCTTAATTTAGGGTTTTGTGCATGATTATGCATTAATGAGGTTGAAAGCCCTAATTTAGATGAATATGTCTTTTAATTGTTTTAATGGTTCAAATCCATGAATAAATAGGGATGTGATGATCCTAAGTCAATTTGGTTATAAAAAACTATTAAAATGGATAGTTGAGCAATTAAGGTTCATATAAATGGAAAAGGATATTTTAGGATTTGTTAACCTAAAAGGGATAAAGTTTGAGAAATTGATCTAAGAAACCCTAATGAATATTAATGAAACCTTAATGCAGATTAGAAACCCTAGAAAGAGAATCCAGGTCAATAAAGTAGATTCTTGATAAAGTGTGTAATAAATAGAGTACATATTCTTTTCAGGAATTATGTGATGACTGATTTACTTGCTTGGATATGTTGATTGGCTTGATTGTATATACATGAAGTATATGTTGAATAATCTGCATGACTCATCAAATCAGGTATGTGGTTACGCTTATGAATAATCACTTTAGTTTCACGGCGATTACCAAAGTTTTAATCGGTTGCTTGAAAATAACTATTGGATGTTTATATATTTCATGCAACTATAAAGTGACTATGATTATCACTATAAATGTGCATATATAACTGACTAGATCCGGGTCCACCTCTATTGCTTTGAAAGGGATAAGGAAAAATGGGTAATCCTAGAGCAAGGTCTAGGTTACCGAGAGTTAGAAACTGGGCTACCTACGTGTAGTGCCATGAGACTCATTAGCCTGCCATGAGTTAAGGAGTGGGCTACTTATGAGTAGTGCCATGTGACTCAACCCTAGAAATTGGTTCACTTATAGGTGGATCATGAGGGGTTTAATGGGGACAACATAGAGGATAGGGTACTCTTGGATCATGTAGTTATATTTAAAATGTAATCTTGATTGTTAAATGATTAATTGAATGATTACGTTGTTATAGATAATTGCATGATTATTGTTTCCCCCACGTACCAGCTTCGGCTGACCGACGTTTTGTTTGTCGGCGTTATTGGGCAAGCCAAAAGGACAAACAGTAAATCGTCATATTTTGAAATGCATGAAGTAAAACACAAGGAGGATTAGTTAGAGTAGACTCGTTAAGTGGATAGAAGCTTAGAGATCCAAGTTTTCAAAAAGGTATGCAAAATTTATTTTCTTACAACTTTTCAGTATAGTCTGTTAAAATTTGATAATTATTCTTGGTTAATTTCCGAACCTTTGATCCGGAAGTTATGGGTGCGGCTTTGACTTCTCGGTCTCCCTTAATTGGGGGTTATCGGGAGGTGGGGTCGTAACATTTGGTATCAGAGCGTAGGTTCCCCACTTAACCATTAATAATTATTAAATTTTACAAACTCCATAGAACCCAAGGGAGTTATTAGAGGATTATCCGAAAGACGGAGGTGTCAAGAAAAGGATCACGACCGGGGGCTGGCAATATTTTCCTCCGCACCGCTAGTCAGAATACGAGGACTCCCGGATCCGTGTGACTGCCTGGCCAAAGTCTTAGGGTATGAATCAAAATAAGATACCTTTAGGACTTTCTCATCTTATTCATCCCTTCTCAACTCAAATTCTGATAAGGACCTAAAGGATTAGGGTTTTCTTTCTTCTCCTCACCCTCTTGAGGTATGGTTAATAAGGTTTAAGGAACCCTCCACCAAATTAATGAAAAGCATGTAAATAAGATGTCATGGACATAAGCTTAATAGATTAAGCGCAAATTAAAGAATAGATACATGCTTAGGTCGTATGACATAAGTTGTCTTGTCCTCAGAAGAGACCTAAGGCTAGACCTTCTTGTCAGGAGGATAAGTTAGTCTTGGAGATAGAGATCTCCATTGCAAGTAGAGACCTAGCACATCTGTTGAGGACGATGATAGCCCTAACCCTAAGTGAAGGTTAGAGAGAGATGAGTTAGACCAGGTGTTTGAAAGGACATGCCTTTGGGATTCCATATGATCCATGGGTGACCTAGCACCTTTGGCAACCCAACCCTGGGAAGGGTCGTGCATGTTAGGGTAAAGGATAGCTCCTTAGATGATGATGTTAGTGAAGGACCTTAGAAACCCTATGGGCTTGTGCAAGTAGGGTATAGATGGCACCTAGGGCATGTCATAGTGCTGATAGTAGGATGAACCCTGGATAAGGAATCATGATGGAGCATAAAGGGTTATGGATGGTCTTGAACAAACATAAGTGAACATAGGCTTCATCCAGATAGAGGCATGCTTTCGAGGTTGATCCTACATGAAGAGAGGACCTCTAATGGTGAGTTTGGTTGTAGGGTGAGCTCTAGAGAGAGAGAGCAGGAAACCCAGCAAGAAGGTTGGAATCCTAGACTCCGAGATATGAGGAGAAGTCAGAAGTTGAGGATGATGCGACCTAAGTGAATGATAGCAGTTGCCTCATGCATAATTCCTGGAGGCTGATGATATCTTGGTTGTCTTAGATGAACCAAAACTTAGAGAGAGGATGATTCTGCTTATACCTTTGTACCTATGGTATAGATGAGAAGAAGAGTTCCATAAACCCTGGGGAGAAATAGTAACAGGCAATGAGGCCTTGCACCTGGTGGTTTGTCCTTGAGGAGGACTCGCCCTTAAAGTGTTGATCGAGGAGAAGGATGATAGGAACCTAGGGTTTGTGGTTAAGAGTTTGAGCATGCAGTTGGACACCCAAAGTGAACCTAGGGTTCCTGACCTAAGAGGGGAAGTGGTATGCCTAATGCTCATGATGAGAATTAAGTTGATATAGTTTCAAGCATGGTACGCATCATGTATAAAGGAAAGGGGAAGCCCTTAAGTTTAAGGTATGTTTGACGAACCCCTCACAACTAGGTTTATGATAAAGGAAATTATGATCTTGATCCAACATCGAGGAAAGAGGATAAGTATGACCTAGCATGGTACAGTAGGTGATCTGCTTATGCCTTAATAGCTTGCTAGGGTTGAGTAGGCTCATGTGGATGTAAACCCTAGACCTAAGAGCTTTTGTTACCATGGTGTCAAGAGATAGTTTTTCCTCCCATCCTGGGAGAGGGACCCCTTTGGTAGGGTGTATATCAGTTTTGTTGGTTTAAGGTAACCTGAATAGGTCTCACATAATCTTGAGAAGCTAAGTGAAAAGTACATGGTATGAGAAAGAACTTGTAGACCCATAGATATCCATCTCTAATTGCATATGAATGTGTTACCATGGAGGTAACCGGTATGGGGCTTGACCAAGGTAGGCAGGTTGCCATGATCCCTATGAAAGGATGAAAGCCAGCCCATGAATGCAGAAAGAGAGATGATGAAGACGGGGGTAAGGTTCTAAGTGAACATGTACTATAATGGAGAATCCTAAGTCTATCCTAGGGTCAGGTAGGGATAAGACCGATGAAAGTAGGAGTTGCCTAATTCCCCAGTTGCACATGACCATAGGGTCGGGACGTAACAACTATCATTGTCTGAGGGCCATGGGTTAGAAGATTCATCACCTTCAGGAACTCATGAGACCCAAAGGGCAGATGAGTAGGGAACTCCCTTGATGCATAGGGAAGAGGGATGACCCCAAAAGAGCTGGTACCCTATAGACCTAGAGGAGATGACCAAGGATATAAACCTCAGTAGGTTCGAGACCAGTTTTCCATGGAAGTAACTTTGATATCAAAATGATTGTGATGAAGTGACATATGAGGCATGTTTCAACTGAGATTTAAAGGTGTACTGACAAGGTGGGATGTACCATCTCTACTTTTGGAATAGGAAGAACTCTGTATTTGGACTACAGCCAAATGCTTATTTCCTCTTGTTATGGGAGTGAGAGATAGGATAGTACGCATGCCATACACCAAGGATAAAAGATGATGTGGTATTGGAACGTTGCCACAAGAAATAGGGATTGAGAAGATAACCTACCCTGGTAAAGTGAATGATACATGGATGGTCTGAAAACACTAAAGAGGAATGAGATAGTCACCTTATGAGGAAGTTTTTATCATGAGCTATGTAGAACTTACAAGTGATACCAGGTTGAGTTTGATCACCATGATGATGAAATCAGAGAGTGTTCTTAATGAAGATAGACATAGAGTTTGAGGTGAGATGATAAGTGAAATACATGGAAGTGTATGTCTTCAACGTTACCTAATACCTAAGGATGTGAAGCGGTAAAGGATGCTCTGGTTGAGATACATATGACTTGTTTGACTAGAAGCTAGAAGAGGTTGTTTGGCTAACCCTAAGTTTGAAAAGGAGAGGTGTTTGGATAACACACAGATGTAACAAGATACATTGAAAAGTTAATGGTTGTTTGGTTAGCGAGTCTAGTCCTTGATGTAATGAAAGGATGGTGATAGAACCTCAAATGCACTTCTTTGGAAGAGAAGGCGATGAAACCCCGACTAGAGTGGTTTAGGGTTTCGGAGGAATCATGACATATAGGAAATCATGATTGAAGATCACCATACACCGTGACAAATGGCAATAGCACTTTGGATGCTTAAGATGAAGTTGCATGTGGTTTATGGCCATGCAAGCCAGGAGGTAAAGGACGAACCCCAGTAACCCAGCGTATCGATATAGAGGACAAAAGAGTCCCTGAGAGGGAATGGGAGTTCATCACTATGGATGTTGTGATAGGTCTCCCCTAGACCAAGGAAGGTCGAGATGCAATATGGGTTATGGTAGATCGCCTTACCTAGTTGACATGAGAAATAAAGAGTTCTGTCAAGGGAAAAATCTGGTTGAACTACCAAGGAAAGATACAGTTCAACTATACCATGAAGTGAGTTCAAAGGTTCTTGAGTTTGACCTAAAGGTTCCCTTCCAAAAGGTGGAAGTAGGTACATGGAGAACTCGATGATAGTATAGTTTATCACCCCCTAACTAATGGTTAGTATAATACAGACCAAAGGGTCTGATGAGAGCATGTGTGCTCATTCGGGGTGATATCTAGAGACAATTCTTGTCCTATGAAAAATGTGATGATGACCACCATAGCCAGTATCGGGATTCTAAGAAGCTCGGTAAGGGAGGTTGTGTCGATTGGTGCAATTTACTTGGAGTTTGATAAAAACTAGGTGGTGAGTAATGTGGAGTGAAACACCCTCACCTCTACTCCCCAATTCTTCCTTTGGCTCCCAATTACACTAAGAAACCCTATGCTAGAAACCTAGATTAGTCAAATCCTTGTGAAATCTCACCAATATCTTAGGTTAATTAATAGTGTAAGGTGATTTCTTAGCATTTGAGTAGTTGTTTGGTTTAACTAATGTAGAATGAATGATTCAACTTGCTTGTTCTATCTTTCACCCAATTGGAATCATAGTGTCATTCCCAAATGGCCCACCTATCATTGTCATTGATAAAACCCATCTTGTTAACTTAGCTTGTTAATGCTAGTTAGTTTCTTACTTTTAATTACCTCTTAGTTAATTGTCTAGTTCTTGCTAGTTAGGTTTTGCTTGGGTAGTTAGTGCTCTTTTGAGATTTCTAGTTTTGCTCTTTCTAGTTAGTGTATTTTAAGTCATTAATTGCTCTATATCCTTTTTTTGCTAGTGTAGTGTAGTTTCGTGCTCCTGTTTTGTCAATTGTCTTATTTTGCTTCTTATACATAACTTATTTAGGATAATTTAGGGTTTTTGATAATCTACTTTCCTTCTTGACTTTAACTGCTTGCAACATTAGAGTAATCAACCAAAACATCAACAAACCATAAAAACCCTACCCTCCACATTAGGAACATAGCTATTCTAACTAGCTCTAGTGCCCCCTCTCTCTGTGCAGATCGACCCCGTTTACTTGCCCTTGACCTATTCTACAATACGATCCCATGTGCTTACAGGTGATATATTTTGGTTAATGTGATCGTGTTGGTCTAGGGTCCCCTTATAAATATTGAAAGATCCCAAGTGCGGT
Source organism: Alisma plantago-aquatica (assembly GCA_963693085.1). Taxonomy (NCBI): domain Eukaryota; kingdom Viridiplantae; phylum Streptophyta; class Magnoliopsida; order Alismatales; family Alismataceae; genus Alisma; species Alisma plantago-aquatica. The sequence continues at coordinate 1,330,888,874 of OY856412.1, forward strand.
AAAACCGCACCAAGATTTCTGTTGTCGTTGTCGGGGAGTAGAGGCTTGGCCTAGATAGTTAGTGTGGCTTACGTTTACCTACTTCCCTCACCATTTCTATTCTTTATTCTTTGTTTGCTCTTACATACTTGCCTTTTAACTTGTCTCTTGTTGTTTGTTTGTTTATTGTATAGGTGAAAGTTGTGCATGTTTGGAACGCTCTACTTCTACCACCTTGGTGCCCTTCGACCCCAAGATAGGTAGAAGAAGATGCCAACACCGACACAAGCAACAACGAGAATATGGAATGAATGGCCTGGATGCTCAAATCCCTCCTGGGGGTGGTGTTCAAAACCCTCCTAGAGGTGGCCCATAGAATCCTCTCGGGGGAGGCCCACAAAAACCCAATTGCCCTCTCCATGACTACTTCACCCCGGTGAACTACACCTCTCGAATTGCCACCCTTATTGACCAAATGTCGTGCCAACAATTCTACATCCCACTAACCCTTCTTGGACTCCTCCCCACTTACTACGGGATGGAGAGCGAGAATCCCTACCTCCACATAGAAGCCTTCTTGGAAATTTGCTCAACCTTCCGTACCCCATCTGCCACAGATGATTCTATAAGGAGGACCCTCTTTCCATTCTCCCTAAAAGAAAAGGACAAGGAATGGTATATGTCTAAGACTGAGTTGGTGATGTGGGTGGAAGTGAAGAATGAGTTCCTCAAGAAGTTCTATCTGATATCAAAGCTCACTCAGATGAGAAGGTGCATTGCCTCCTTCGCCCAGACAGAAAATGAACCCTTCCATGAAGCGTGGGAAAGATTTTAGAAGCTCTTGCGTGACTGCCCTCATCATGAAGTACCTCTATGGCACCTTGTACATACATTCTACACCGGGTTGGTTGAGCTGGACTAAATTACTATTGATTCTTCATGTGGAGGAACATTCATTGCTAAGCCATCGGAGGAGTCTTGCCCCCTATTTGAGCAGTGTTACAACCCCAAATTTTGGGTTATTGGGTGAGAAATGTAATTTCTCATATTAAAGATATTTGAACAAATAATGATATAATTTGCTTCAAATAAATGAATTTCGTTTACAATAGCCTTGATGTTTGTGATGTGGCCTTTATTGGCTATTGTGCCCAAATTACAAGGAAATTCAATTCGTAAATGGATAATTGAATTTTTAAGAAAAGAAATATGTAGAAACCTCTAGAAGGAAAATCCAAAGAGGATTTCGTACCTCTTGGGTTCCTTGGGTACCAAGGAGTCCAAGGTTGCAAAAAGAAAGCAATAAGAAAAGAAAAGATTAATTAAATATTTCCTTGAGAAGAAAGAAATTGAAAATAATGGTAAAATGTTGGAAATAAGCGGAAAAAGTATAATTGAGTGATCCATTGTGGAATTTCATATTCCAAAGATTCCTAATGATAAAAGGAATACCAATGAGGAAAATAAAAAAAGAAATAAAGAGAAATTCTCAAAAGGAGTTATTTTAATAAGAAACAAACAAGATAATGAAAAATAATCAAGAATAATACATTTAGATGCATCTAGAAGGATAATGAGTATCCAATAAAAAAAATTTCGAAATAATATAGTTTCTTGGGATCCAAGGAGTCCCAATAAAGAAAGAGGAAAGAGAAAATGCCAATAATGCAAAGTAAGAGGATAATGTACTATCTAATTAATAGCTTTTTGATATTATTAAAAAGGGGATGTTAATTGCTTTAAGGAAGTTGATCCTCGTGGCCAATGGATTAAAAGTCAAGAACAAGGAGATTAAAGCATATAATTTTCGGTTTTCCCTTTAAGTGAATAAGATTCCTTAATAACCAAGGAATACGAATGAATAAGGAATAGAGTTAAGAAGAGAAGTTGCACCTAAATAAGGAAAGTAAGATAAAGGGAACTTGTTTTCCCTGTGGTTACGCACAATGGGACGTTGCCATCCTTCCCTATATAAGGGTTGGATCCAGGGCCTCGAGTCAAAGAAATCTCGGGCATCTTTCTCTCTGTTTCTTCTTATCTTCGCATAAACCCTATCTAAGGGAGAGTGGAGCGATCCAGGGGACATCCACGCTCTATGATGGAGTACGATGGAGGCCTACAGTTTTCCCATCGACCGGGAGGAGCGTAGCCATCATCCCCAAGCTTCCACTCTTACTCCGGTCATCTGCAGCAGAACTGCAAGAATAGCAGACGGAGGAGCGCCGCAACCTGACATCGGCTCCCTTCGACCCTAGCCTGAGGCTCCGCAGGTGTGGAAAGGGGAGGCGGAGGTAATGGGAACCATCGTCGGTGCTGTTACAAGTTCCACCATCGAGGGAAAATCGCGACTGGTGCACGACTGCAACGACATGGAAGTAACGGTGGCCACGTCAAGTGTTCACGTTTTGGCTAGTTGTAGCACGACCTGGGTGATGCCCTAGGTGCGTCGGAGGTAGAGAAGCCTGGGTGACCCTTGGCAGCGGTCCATGGGTCCTAGCATGGAGGGGACGCACCCAAGATCGAGGTACAGGTCGGCGGCAACCTGCGCTTCACGAGGTTGAAGATGATCTAGCCACCTTTGACGATTATAACCTCCAAGATACAAAAAAGCTGGTAGCCGAGACGGGGTATAAAAGTAATTCAGTTATAATTTCAAAGCAAGCGACGCATTGCATGGAGGAGGCCGACGTGGCAGCCCCTCATTGTCCCAAAAGTAAGTCTTTTTGTAAAATTTGTATCTATTGAACCATAGCTCGGATTAAAACAAGCTTTATATGAAAATTGATCCTCAGAATGAGAGGAACCCAAAGAAATTATGTTTGAATCCTGATTCTTATTGCAATCCGAAAAGTAATGGAAGTAATCATCTTTAATGCTTTAATTCTTAAGGAACCCTATTTTGGAATGAATAAAGTATTTGATAGGGTTTAATGGATCATTAGAGTTGACACTACTACAGAACCTACCTTTAGTGTCGATTATTTAAAGCCTTTAGTGTCGGTTTCTAAGTGACACCTATGTGGGTTTCACTAAAAGCTCACCCATTAGGCGTCGGTTCCAAAACCGACGCCCAAACTCTTCGCGCACCACCGAAAACGCGCCATCATGGGACTATAGGCGTCAGTTATTAGATAAGAAACCGACGCCCAAACCCTTCATGCCACAGAAAGGGCGCCATCTTGGGCACTATCAGTGTCGGTTTTTTACAAATAACTGACGACATATATCTTCGTGCCACAGGAAATAGACGTCGGTTATTTATATAAAACCGACACTATAACATTGTGTGTCGGTTTTTTACAAATAACTGATGCCTATTGTTTTGTTTTTTTTTCTGTTAGTCTGCAGACCTACTGTGGCTGGTCGCAGGATGAGAAACCTGTTCAGTTCAGTTATGAACTGTAGGTTTTACGACATCCATTGATATCAGCCGACAACAGGCCACAAACCTGCAAAATTAACAACAAAAATATTCACACATGCATTTAGTAATGCAACCTGCGGTTCCATTTTATTTTCACACATTTAGAAACATTCATGTAGCTAGCAATTTGTAGTTCCATTCATTCACATTCACACATGTAGAAACATTCATATAGCAACCAACACTTTCATTCATTTTCACTCAGACACATGTAGAAACATCCAGACATGTAGAAACATTCACACATATATTATAATTTAGAAATTCATTTACAAAATATCATTCTTTAGTCATTATTCGCTATCAAGATCCCAATTATATTTTAAATCCCCCACTATTTGTATGTCTGTATCCCATTCTTCTCTTACTTCATTTAATTCTCCCATCGTATAGGGAGCATTTTCATCTGGTAAGGCCTCTCTTGTAATGGGGTCAGCTTTAAACACCTATAAAGAGAATGATGTATATATATAATTAATGAGCTATAAATAAGATTGATATATTTCGATCATATTATCTAATGAGACTATATAATACCTGAGCAATACACTCGATATCCAGTGCGGCATGTTTGATAATCATGTGCATATATCGCATGACATAGTATCCACATGCCCATCCGTTGTCTTGTGTAGCACACTATAAATTCAAACATACAAAATATTAAAAAATACAACTAATTAAGTATTGTTCACATAAATAATATATCCATATATTGCAGTCGGGAACTTACTTTCACGTTCTTCCAAATTATTGGCTAGTTCTTTTTCGTGGGGACCTTTCCTCCAGCCTTTTTGAACTCCTCAAAACCCCTACATGTTAATGTAACACAGAACATTGCAATTAAATAGTAATGTAATAACATATGTTAACGGATATGAAAATGAAATATTTCTCACCGGAATAATGCCATTTTCATTATGTGTCCAAATCTTGTATTCAATTTACTCCCCTTAGGATCTAGATAATACACAGTGAACGTCTCGGGGGCAATAACCAGTAACTCCCAATGCCTACCCCTAGAGGTAAAAAGGTTAAAAATTAATAACTCAAAATCCCAAATAAAAATGTAATTTTCTAAAGTCCAAATTATAATAAGAAAAGTAAACTTACTCTACATTGAATGGAGCCATTATCACCATCTTCTTATTTACAGAAAAATTTGAAAAAGCCTCACAGCAGTATTATTGAACTGACGTAGGGTCTTTAGCTACTAGACTAATCAAAGATGGAATAAAAAACCCTACATGTTCGAATCCAAAATCTGCACATAAGTTGTCTAAGTAGTTGCAAAATATATATTAATTACACATGCATTAATAAATAAGAAACCAGATCACCAGATCATACACAAGGTATATGGATGTATAAAGAATATCTCACCTTATCCATAGCTCTATCACATATGTATTTAGCCAATCATATCAAAACAACTCCAAAATATCTAGTATAAATAGTTTTGTTTCGTATGACTGACCTGTAGAATATGAATTGGAAGAAACAGTTATAGGGGAGTTTATATCATGTTCGCCTAACCATATTGACATACCCCTACAGTTAGGACCTAACGGGACAGGTAGGTCCTGTGGAACCCAACTAGGTAATGTAGGAGGTGGAAGTGGAGGCCTAGATGTTGTGGGTGTCTTCTTTTTAACTTGTATATATATATATATATAATTTCAGATCAACTGCCATCATATACACACACTAACAATTGAACGTAATGTAAATTTACCATACCTTTTCAGTAAAGAGGACATCCGCTTTTAGCCACAATATCACTCTGCCTACTGCCTCACCAAGCGTTTCACAATCTGGGTGGGCATATGGCAATGGAAGATCCATCCACTGGGAGAATATATGTATCGGGCTCACACGAATCCAACCAGCTGGTACTGGAGACCCGTGACACGTTTCCCCTGGTAGGGATGGGTAAGCCGACGCCTCTGCAATGACAAATTCTTTACTTTTTAGACGGCATGGCTTCAACCCCTACAAATTTTTGTGTAAAGAATGTTATATACATATATACATATCATCTTTTTTTGAAACGACTACAATTTCATATATACATATCATCTTGAATAAAAAAACTAGTTACTATGTCATAAAAATACTTATAGTGGATGTGCTAGGTGGTGGTTCTACAGGATTACTCCCAACCTCTGCAGTAGGAGTAGGAGGAGTAGAGCCTGTAGTAGGTACTGTCTGGTAAGTGGTAGTCTGAGATGCCTGCCACTTTTTCATTGCATCTTCTAGTTTCCTATCAACTAGCTTATCTACCTATACATGGATAAAAGAAACGTTAGCTTCTAATTATTGAATTCTCTTTTACAGTAACATTATAAAGAAAGAATATGTTACTTCCTCTTGTGAAAGTCCTGCTTTTGGGACATGTTTGCGCTGGGATGGGACAAAAAAAGCTTTGATGCCCACACCAGCGCCTGCAGCCCTAACACGTCCAGGATGCTCTAGGTTACCCAGAGCAACTGTCAATTCATCCCTTGTGCCCTCAGGGATGAACTTTCCTTGTTTCCTGAGCTCGTGCAGCTCCCGCTAATCGCCAAAACAAAAATTTGTAATTAAGTAAACAACACAAATAATCAATATTCGAATTATTGTTGTAAGAGTTGTATTTTACCATTTTTGCAGCCGCCTCAGCAGTTGCGGCCTTCGTTATTTCTCCCTTCTTATTTTGCCTCCCAGCTATCCAGACATCATGGCGAGGCAGAGGTGTGCTACCTATGGTAGAGGACTCCTGAGTATCACAACAAAATTGTAAAGCTCTATGATCAAAGAGAAAACAAGTATATATTACAACATGATTAGGGTTTAGGGTTAACAAATACATGTGATGTCATTCTTATATATAATAAATGTACATGTACCACCTATCCCATCCTTGAACACCTAATCTCACTAGTAAGTGTATAATGTGTATTGGGTTTTCAAGAAAATTTTGGCAGCATTTCCCCGCTGTTCTCCAAGTACATATATACTTAGAGAACAAACGGGGAAATGCTGCCGAAATTTTCTTGAAAACCCAATACACATTATACACTTACATCCTAAGCGAGATTAGGTGTTCAAGAACAGTCCCAAACCAGGGACTATCCAAGATTTACTCCTAATGAGTAAATCTTGGACGGGTTTCTAGGCCAACAAATAATGTGTTGTCATTCTTATACCTAAAATCCTAGTTCTTCAAGTTAGGGTGATTATTGATGTCTTTAAAAGCATGATTGGAAATTTAGGGAAAAGTTTATCATTTACATTCAAAGCATGTCACATGTGTGCATTACAGTTCATCATTAAGCAAGAAGGGTGATTAGGATTCTCAATATACTCAACAATGAAACAAGTTTCTGAAAGAGATTTGGTGAAGATATCTATAACTTACTTAAACATTCAATTATGAAGTAAATATACACTTAATTCAGAATAGCATGATGCACAAAGTTGCAATCAACATCATTATGCTTTGTTCTATCATGGACTATCAGATTGGTATAATGTGGATTAGCCTGTTAAATGTAAAAAGGCACATTATGTTCAAAAAGGAAGAACTTTGCACGTGTTTAGTCTAATTTAGAGTTTATGTGCTTGAAATTTGGAAAAGGGCATAAAGTTATCATCTTTAATGATTTAATTAAAGAAAAATCCTTAGATTTGATGATAAATGGACTTAATGACGTTATTTGGATAATTCAAGTTGATATTAACCTGTTGTTAATAAAAGTGAAAATAGAATCTAAAAAGATGATCTTTTTATATTATTGTCTTAATTTAGGGTTTCGTGCATGATTATGCATTAATGAGCTTGAAAGCCCTAATTTAGATGAATATGTCTTTTAATTGTTTTAATGGTTCAAATCCATGAAGAAATAGGGATGTGATGATCCTAAGTCAATTTGGTTATAAAAGACTATTAAAATGGATAGTTGAGCAATTAAGGTTCATATAAATGGAAAAGGATATTTTAGGGTTTGTTAACCTAAAAGGGATAAAGTTTGAGAAATTGATCTAAGAAACCCTAATGAATATTAATGAAACCTTAATGCGGATTAGAAACCCTAGAAAGAGAATCCAGGTCAATAAAGTAGATTCTTGATAAAGTGTGTAATAAATAGAGTACATATTCTTTTCATGAATTATGTGATGATTGATTTACTTGCTTGGATCTGTTGATTGACTTGATTGTATATACATGAAGTATATGTTGAATAATCTGCATGACTCGTCAAATCAGGTATGTGGTTACACTTATGAATAATCGCTTTAGTTTCACGGTGATTCCCGAAGTTTTAATCAGTTGCTTGAAAATAACTGTTGGATGTTTATTTATTTCATGCAACTATAAAGTGACTATGATTATCACTATAAATGTGCATATATAACTGACTAGATCCGGGTCCACCTCTATTGCTTTTAAAGGGCTAAGGAAAAAGGGGTAATACTAGAGCAAGGTCTAGGTTACCAAGAGTTAGAAACTGGGCTCCCTACGTGTAGTGCCATGAGACTCATTCGCCTGCCATGAGTTAAGGAGTGGGCTACTTACGAGTAGTGCCATGTGACTCAACCCTAGAAATTGATTCACTTATAGGTAAATCATGAGGGGTTTAATGGGGACAACATAGAGGATAGGGTACTCTTGGATCGCGGAGTTATATTTAAAATGTAATCTCAATTGTTAAATGATTAATTGAATGATTACGTTGTTATAGATAATTGCATGATTATTGTTTCCCCCACATACTAGCTTCGGATGACCGACATTTTGTTTGTCGGTGTTTTAGGGCAAGCCAAAAGGACAAACAGTAAATCGTCATATTGTGAAATGCATGAAGTAAAACACAAGGAGGATTAGTTATAGTAGACTCCTTAAGTGGATAGAAGCTTAGAGATCCAAGTTTTCAAAAAGGTATGCAAAATTTATTTTCTTACAACTTTTCAGTATATTTGTTAAAATTTGATAATTATTCTTGGTTAATTGCCGAACTTTTGATCCAGAAGTTATGGGTGCGGCTTCGACTTCTCAGTCTCCCTTAATTGGGGGTTATCCGGAGGTGGGGTCGTAACAAGAAGCTAGCTGAGAATTCTCACCACTGAGTTTCAAATAAAGGGGAGCACTATGACTATAACTGTTGGGTTTTTGTGGAGAAACCATGTGCGGCGGAAGTAACAAAATCCACGCAACCCAAAATAGGATCTCGTCGACAACATCGTATTTGGAAGGAGTGTTTGCGGGATATACCTTATCGAAGAGCAAGTCCGGCGATGTCCCGCTACACAAAGGTGTGCAATGACGCTTGTCTACACGGACGGAACTTTCTCCCGTTCGCTGTCACAGGAAGATCCGATGGCGCTCCTTTCGTGCGATGATGTGTGCCACTCGTAATGCGCACAGATGATCATTGTTGTCCTCCGAATGCAGGCATCTCAGCGTCTGTGTCTCTACTTCGTCCATGGGGATAGACTGGAACTCCACGTCGCACTTCCTAAGCCGGCGGGAAGGAGTCATGTCTGTGCGGCGGTGTGCTAACGGCGTGTTGCTCTCCTTTCTCTCCTAAAGATGGTGACAGATAGGGTTTACATGCGTGAGCGTAAACTGAAAAACCTCTCTCGATATCTTATATAGATATCGGCCGTCAATCCTCCTTTAAATATGATACAAAGGTAAGTAGGGTTTCCTAAACCCATCAGTAAATAGAAACACTGCGTTAATTAAAACGCTCGTGGATTAATTAGAATATTCTGGAATTCATTAATTAACCAAGTAATCGCATTAATTGATTAATTAATATCCAACTCCATGCAATCGCTTGGGATGGCTCTATTGGCATATATACCAACATACTCCCACTTGCACTTAGATCCAGTCACTCCAATATTATTCTAATTGATTACATAAACATTTTAATAATCAATGTGATTCGGAGAAATTCCAATCAAATCCACAATTATACTCCTATTCCAACACATCCTATGTGTGTGACACGGTAGGCTCGAAATTACGTTGGCAGTGATATCCATAATCATATTATGATTTCACAAACAATGATTGGTATCTAGAAAGACTTCATTTCTACCCAAGTAATTGGAGAAGTTGGAGAACATCTTAACCTATCATTCATGACTGGTGTTACAGTGATTGTGTAGTTCCTATGTTGCTGATATCTGGATTGAACTTGAGTCATGAAATTGTTATCCTTTTCAACATTCAACTCATGTTCCTTGAACTAGAGTAGACTGTCTGAGATATATGTAAGCTCAATATCACATATTGACTCACATCAGCATGGCCATGCATTTCTCAGTCTCGTTTATCAAGTGGCCAGAATATCAAACTCCCGTAGGAAGGACAAATTCCATCTACATCACTCACAGTCATCCCCATGTGTCACAGTGCACCCAAGCACCATCTTTATGGCAATCCTTATTTAGAACCACGGTGGATGATGTCAAAGTACACCAAACGACATGTGATAAGTGTAGTGACTTCAGGTCTAAGAACCACAATCACCACCATCATTATGAGATGTGACTCTAACTACCAATCATGGTATCCATGTGTCACTCTCAAGGTGGGTCTATCTGATACACTGTTCTCTAACAAGTATCTATGTATTTGGTTTGATATCTCCATATCATGGATAATGAGATTCTTCCATCAACCAACATACATTCTAATCTTATGTGTTATTGATGTCTATGGATATTTCCACAATAACAACCGATTAGGGATAAAACAAGAATACATACTCTTAGCATACATATGATCTCACTGTTCAGGTCATCAACCCGAAGACATATGTCATTGAGTATATTATTCTATAGACATCTATAAGTTTTATGGTCATCTCACAATATAAAACACAAACATATAGATTGGAAACTTGCCTTTATTGATATGATCAATGTAGTATTACAAATTGTTTACATAGTATCTCATTGCAATCATCGAATGATAGTCTCTATGGGCATACATACCAATAGATTCCTACTTGCACTTATACCCAATCACTCATGAATCTCAATCCAAGTGATCAAACATGTCCGTCATGTTTCTGCTGTGAAAGTGCTTTTGTGAGCGGGTCAGCCACATTGCTTTCTGTAGGTACTCTGCAAATCTTCACATCTCCTCATTGTATGATCTCTCGTATGAGATGGAACCGCCGTAGAATATGTTTGGAACGTTGGTGCAATCTTGGTTCTTTAGCCTGTGCAATTGCTCCATTGTTGTTGCAAAACAAGTCAATTGCATCACGAGCTCTTGGAACCACTCCAAGTTTAGAAATGAACTTCTTGATCCACACAACTTCCTTTACAGCATTAGATGCAGAAATATATTCTGCCTCTGTTGTAGAATCCACAACTGTCTCTTGCTTGGAACTCTTCCAGCTCACAGCTCTGTTGTTCAGGAAAAACACAAATCTGGATTGTGATCTGTAGTCATCTTTGTCAGTTTGGAAGCTAGCATCGGTGTAACCCTTTACCACGAGCTCTTCCTCACCACCGTATACCAAGAATTGATCCTTAGTCCTTCTCAAGTACTTTAGGATGTTCTTTATGGATGTCCAGTGACATTCACCTAGATCTGACTGATACCGACTCATCATGCTCAAAGCATACGACACATCAGGACGAGTACATAACATTGCGTACATGATAGATCCAATTGTTGATGCATATGGAATCTTACTCATGCGTGCCCGTTCACCACATGAACTAGGACATTGGGCTTTAGAGATTGTAACCCCATGGGACATGGGCAAGTTACCTCTCTTAGAACCCTTCATGCTAAACCTCTTTAGCACCTTGTCAATGTATGTGCTCTGGCTTAGGCCTATAAGCCTTCTAGATCTATCTCTATAGATCTTATCCCTAGTATATAGGATGCTTCACCTAAATCCTTCATAGAGAAGGTCTTCCCTAGCCATCCTTTTACTGTATGAAGAGTAGGGATGTCATTTCCCATCAATAGTATGTCATCCAAATACAATATGAGAAATACGATTGTGCTCCCACTAACCCTTTTATAAACACAAGGTTCATATTCATTTTGACTAAAGCCAAACTTTTTGACTACTTCATCAAAACGTAGATTCCAGCTCCGAGATGCTTGCTTCAATCCATAGATTGACCTTTGTAGCTTACAGACTTTATTGGCTTCCTTTGGATCGATAAAACCCTCAGGTTGTGTCATGTACACATCCTCGAGTAAATTCCCATTCAGGAATGATGTTTTAACATCCATCTGCCAAATCTCATAGTCATGATAAGATGCAATGGCAAGCATGATCCTAATGGATTTAACCATGGCAACTGGTGAGAAGGTGATCTCATCATAATCAACACCTTGAATTTGATGGAATCCTTTTGCAACCAATCTACCTTTATAGGTTTGAACATTTCCATCCATGTCAGTCTTCTTCTTGAAGACCCACTTGCACCCTATGGGTTTTACCCCTTCGGGTGGATCCACCAAGGTCCATACCTTGTTGGTGTACATGGATTCCATCTCAGATCTCATGGCTTCGAGCCATTTCTCAAATTTTGGTCCCTTAGTAGCTTCTAGATAGGACGTTGGCTCATCTGCTATGCCCAATTCGTCACTGTCTTGAGTCACGAGAAATCCAAATCTCTCAGGCTCAAGTCGTGTCCTACTAGACCTACGAGGTTCCTGTGTTACATTTGGAACTTGAAATTCCACAACAATTTGTGAGTCTTCATGTTCTTTATGTACCTCCTCAGGTTCTCTGCTTTCTTGTTGGTCTTGACCTTCTTCGAGCTCTACATTCCTCCCACTAATTCCTTTGGAAATAAATTCCTTTTTAAGAAATACAACAGTCCTAGCAACAAACACTTTGTTGTTAGTTTGTGTGTAGAAGTAGCATCCCCGAGTTTCCTTGGGGTATCCTACAAAATAGCATTTTTCCGATTTGGGTCCAAGCTTTTCAGGAAATTGTTTCCTAACATAAGCTTCACATCCCTAAATCTTTAACATAGACAAATCGGGATGATTCCCATTCCATATCTCATATGGTGTCTTTTGAACCGATTTGGAAGGTACACAGTTAAGTGTAAACGCTGCAGTTTCAAGAGCATATCCCCAGAACAATATTGGAAGTTCGGCTGAACTCATCATTGATAGTACCATGTCTAATAATGTATGATTCCTTCTTTCTGAAACACCATTATGTTGTGGTTTACCAGGTGGAGTCCATTGTGATACAATACCACAGTCTCTCAGAAGGTCCTCAAACTCTTAGCTTAAGTATTCACCACCTCGATCTGAACGGTGTGCTTTAATACTCTTACCAAGTTTCTTCTCTACTTCATTCATGAAAGTCTTGAACATTTCAAGAGTTTCTGACTTGTGTTTCATAAGACATACATATACATACCTACTGAGGTCATCGGTGAAGGTAATGAAGTATTGATAGCCTCCTCTAGCATTTGATCTAAAAGGTCCACATACATCAGTATGTATGAGCCCTAGCAGATCACTGGCTCTCTCACTATGTCCAGTGAAAGGAGTCTTGGTCATCTTCCCTAATAAACATGCCTCACATGTCTCCAATGATTCAAAATCAAAAGAGTCTAGATAACCATTCTTATGAAGTCTAGATATGCGCTTCTCATTTATGTGCCCAAGTCGACAATGCCATAAGAATGTTTTTTTTGAGTTGTCAAGTTTTAACCTTTTAGTATTTACGTTGTATATGCTAGTCTCAAGTTCTAACAAGTAGATACCATAAGACATAGGGGCATTGCCATAAAAGATCTCATCTTTAGAAATAGAAATAATGCCATTCTTAATGTGAAATTCAAATCCACTCTTGTCCATACAAGATACAGAAATAATATTTCTATTAATGGAAGGTACATAATATCAATTCTCTAATTCTATTACAAGGCCCGTAGGCAAAGATAAACTAATAACTCCAACTGTGGTGGCAGCAACTCTTGCTCCATTAGCAACCCACAACTCGACTTGGCCCTTTCGTAAAGGCTTACTTCTTATCAGATCCTACGTATTAGAACATATGTGAGACCCACATCCTATATCCAGTACCAATGATGAAGAAGTATTTAAGTTTATCTCAATAACGTATATACTAGAAGTGGAGATCTCTATCCCCTACTTCTTCTTCCTCAGTTCCTCTAGGTAGAGAGGACAATTTCTTTTCCAATATCCAGGCTGGTGACAATGGTGACAACTGCCTTCTTTGGAGATCCCACCTTTAGCTTTGAGCGCGGATGACTTTGGCTTCTGCCCGGCTTTAGAACCTTTCTTAGCCTTGCCTTTGCCTTTTGACTTTCCCTTTACCTTGTTGATCACCATCACAGACTTGGGCTTGTCTTTCTTCATTTGTGCTTCAGCTGTCCTCAACATGCCCAACAATTCTAACAACGGCTTGTCAAAATTATTCATGTTGTAGTTCATGACAAAATGATTATATGATTCAGGCAATGATTGTAGAATCACATCATTGGTCAACTCTTGACCTAGGGGAAAAGCCATCTTGGATAAGCTTTCCAAGTACCCAATTAAAGTGAGTATATGGGTGCCAACTGAGTCTCCCTCTTTCATCTTACTCCTGAACAAAGCCTTTGAGACATCATATCTCTCCTGTTCTTGAGATGTGTTACCATCTCCATGACATTCATGTTCTCATGCTGCTCTTGTAACTCATAGTTCATTGAGCACAACATCAGGCACTTGACATCCACGACATCATCAAGGTGCTTCTTGTAAGCATCCTTTTTAGCCTTTGGCGCATTTACGGCGGGTTCCACTGGCTCTGGTGTTTCAAGGACATAGAGCTTACACTCATGTGTGAGAACAATTCTCAGCGTCCTAAACCAGTTTTGAAAGTTGGTTCTGGTAAGTTTGTCCTTCTCAAGGACCAATCACAACGAGAAAATGTGAGTGTTGTTTGCCATTTGATTTCTACAAAAGAAAAAATTTGCATTTAGTCCAAAACATTTTGACTTGTAAAGATTTGATAAACGAAATTAATTAGGCCTTTAATTAATTACGCTCCCACTATTTTATTCAAATTGATAGCCCTCACTATCAACTCAGAAGATTGCAATGCAAAACCTTCTAGTGAGCTAAGACCCAAAATAATTGGATCAATGCCCAGCCAACACCGGCCCCAAAGACCAAAAACTAAGGTGGGCAACTTTTGCCAATTGCATCATATGCAACTCTTGGATAGATGATCATGCACAAATCCTTGCCATGATGCATCTGTGTGCCTCTAGGTACTTGATCCTATCAAGGTTCCCTAGTTAAGTCCAACCCATAAGCCAACACGATGAGTGTGCACCCTGCGGAGGCAGACCCACACACCCATCATCACACTTCCACGAGATAGATAGTGTACCACGCGGAGGCGTGCCCACACATAGTCGATCAAGCTTTTCATGTGTGTTTCTTTATAGAAGGCAACTAAAATTTAATATTATTAATTGAGGGATTTTATTAATACATATACATATCCAAACATCACATACTTATAGTACGTATCATATACTACTATATCCACAACCACATACGATAGACATGCAATCACAAACACAAATACATCGGTTATGGCCATACTATTGTAATCCTTTGGAGCAACAAAGGATTACGGTCCACCTATGGTACTATGCATCTCATGCAACACCTATGAATCAACATGTAAGCCTGTAATGATCAACATTACAATGAACAACTTCATGGATGCTTCATGAGGTTGGAACTTTAAGTTTCTTCTTGGAATTGGATCTTCTTGTTGCTTCTCAATTGATGCTCATTGGAGTTGGATCTTCAGGTTGCTTCTTGGAATTAGATCTTCATGGTGCTTCTCCGTGGACACTCCTTGGAGTTGGATCTTTAAGTGGCCTCCTTACATAAAGTTTACAAAAACTAAAACTAATCCTATCTCTATTACATCATATGAGTACAAAAATAAAAGGAAAGAATTAATTACACTTTGAAATAAGAGATGATGCTCGGCGTGCAAGCCAAATACTTTATACAAAGGATCCATATGTAACCATTATACATCTATAGAATTCACAAACAAACATATCCACAAGATTGACATCCACATTCATCCACAACATTAAAAAAAGGGGATACTAGGCCATAACCGTACATGCACTCACCACATAAAATAGATTTTAAAGGCGACGTGTATGCTATCATAGGTATATCTACATATACATATATACATATTAAATTGCATTACTTTTAATGAGGGACATTCCCCATTAAAATGTTTCGATTCCCACGCAGGCTATGCGGGGTACATAGGGGCAGAGCCCCTGAAAGGTCTACGAAATTTTATTTCCGTGCACTTAGGAAAATCAATATTTTCCATAGTCGACCCCGTCCAAAATGTCAAAAACAAAAGTCTACGGCGTATATGGAATTAGGTTTAGATTTGGATATTAGCAGTTTTAATTCGCATCGTATGCAACATAGAAAACAATATACATCGATTCGATCATACCGAAACGAATCCAAATACGCTGTAGATCGATGCTTCTCTGATACCACTGATGGGTTTTGTGGAGAAAACATGCATGGCGGAAGCAACAAAATCTACGCAACCCGAAACAGGATCTCGTCGACAACAGTGTATTTGGAAGGAGTGTTTGCAGGATATACCTTATCGTGGAGCAAGTCTGGCGATGTCCCACTGCACAAAGGTGTGCAATGACACTTGTCTACACGGACGGAACTTCTCTCCCATTCACTGTCGCAGGAAGATTCGGCGGTGCTCCTTTCGTGCGATGATGTGTACCTCTCATAACACGCACGGATGATCGTCGCTGTCCTCCGAATGCATGCGTCTCAGCGTCTGCGTCTCTACTTCGTCCACGTGGATGGACTGGAACTCCACGTCGCGCTTCCTAAGCCGGTGGGAAGGAGTCGTGTCTGTGCGGCGGCGTGCTAGCGACGTGTTGCTCTCCTTTCTCTCCTAAGGATGGTGACGGCTAGGGTTTACGTACGTGAGCATAAACTAAAAAACCTCTCTCGATATCTTATATAGATATCAGACGTCAATCCTCCTTTAAATAGGATACGAAGGGAAGCAATGTTTCCTAAACCCATCAGTAAACAGAAACGCTGCGTTGATTAAAACACTCGTGGATTAATTAGAATATTTTGGAATTCATTAATTAACTAAGTAATCGCATTAATTGATTAATTAGTATTTGACTCCATGCAATAGCTTGGGATGGCTCTATGGGCATATATATACCAACAATAACTACATTCATCCTCCTCCTCTTGCAACTCCAATGAGAATAGAAGCCAACCCCCAAATGATGAAGATGATGCCCGATATGATGAACATGATGAAGAGCCAATCTGGGGGTTCTGTTACCCTATCTACCGTGGTAGTTGATACCATTGATGAAGAAGTGAATGCTTTGCATGCTTTTGGTAACCAGAATAATCAAGGTCCTATGTCCAACTCTTATACTCCAGAATGGAGGAACTAGCCTAACTTCTCTTGAAAACAACAAGGCGAAGAGGAGAAGGATAGCCAAGGAAACAACAAGGCCTTAGGTACAGTTCTAAGTGTGAAGAGGAGGCGCTTGGGAGGCTAAGAAGCCTTGATGAAGTAAAAAGGATGTCTCTTCTCATGGGAAGACAATTAGTTGAACAAAGACTTGATCAAATTTCCCTCTCACTTTCTTGCTGTGAGGAAGAAAGACTCCCCTCGCAACCCATGGCTAGTCCTAACAATGACATTGGTTCCATGGGTACTTCTCAAGGTACATACCTCCCTCCACCAAGTCAAGTTCCCCCTCTTCAATAGTACCAAGGACCTCCTAACCCATATTATCCTCAACCTCCTCGACCTCCATTCAACTATCAATACACTCCACCTCCACCTCATTCATACTAGCAAGCCCCTACACAATATCACCCCCATCCACAACAACCACAACCACGACCATATCAAACACAATATGTTTTGGGTTTTAGGGGAGACAGAGAAGGCAGCGGAAACAAAAAAAAATTTCTCCCCCAACCCATACCGAGGAAACGCGCCAACGTCTATATAATAGGAAAAGATGGTTTGCGGAATCATACCTTGTCCCGAGGTTTGCTCGGAGACAATACCTCGTGCAATGTGCGGTCTTCAACTCCGGACTTCGACGGTGTCTGTGCAGCTCCTGGTCGCACCGGGACTGACAACTCCTACTCGAATCGGACTGTCGGATGACAGTTGTCCTCCTAAGCGGCAGTGTCCTCCCGCCTCGATAGTAGTCCACACAGACCACCTGGAACTCCACACTCCTTGTCCCACAAGGAAGTGGAAGGAGTCGCACCCTCCTGTTGACGTACTAGTCGCCAACACGCTCTCCTGCCTCTTGTTGCAACTGCAGTTGTCCTTCCCTTGCTGCACCTCCCTTTTGCGGGAAGCACTTGCTCGGGCTCTCTCACGGTTACCAAAACCAGAGAGAACGACAACTTGCAGAGCAACTGGTTGCACTGAGCTGTACTTTGAGAATCCCCCAATACCCCTATATATATAGGAGAGTCATGGGACAGGGTTCTCCATCCCGGGCAATGCGGGACTAAAGCAGGAGTAGAAGGGTTCGAGAATTTTCCAAAAAAAGCAACCGGTTCGCAACTTGAAATGATCGGTTCACAACTGAACCGATCGGTTCGGCCATTCAGCCGATCGGTTGGACCTGAGCCGATCGTTTGGGGCACTCCAACCGATCGGTTGGTGCCCTGAACCGATCGGTTCATGGTCCTAATCCGGCTCAAAAAGACTTTCCTTGTTTCTTTCCCAATTGGTATCGAATACCAATTATATTCCCAATCAAATTGGGCAATTTGAAACCAAAGGAAAATTCTTGCCGACATGACTTTTCCCAACTGGTCGGTTGCACCAGTCGAGCCGATCGGTTCAACCCTTGAACCGGTCGTTTCAACCTGGGCATGAGCCGATCGGCCTGGACACTCCAGCCGACCGGTTCAGCAACCTCAGCCGACCGGTTCATCACATGAGCCGATCGGTTGGGAGCACAGGTTGGGCAAAATCAGTCAAATGCGATTTCAATCAATCTGATACTCCAATCAATGCGTCCAACACCTTGAACCATACGATAATGTGCCATCGACTGATTGAGTGTTTAATTGAACTACTAAACTCCTTTAGTAATCAATCTAAACATTGCTTTGTGGACAAAACTCCTCTTCCAGGTTAAATCCTATGTGTGTGACCCTGCAGGTCCATTTCACGTTGGCAGTGAAAGTCCATAACACTTATGACTTCACAAGAAAAGAGCGGTGCCTAGTCACACATCAGTGCTACCCAAGTGAAAGTAGAAAGTTGGAGAACAACTTTCATCCTACAATCCGTGAATGGTGTTACAGCAAATGTATAATTCCTTTGTCACTGATATCCTGAATGAACTCAAGGCGTGGAACAGTCATCCTGTCAACGTTCATTCACTTTCTTGATCTCAGAGTAGATTGGAAGAGATATGTATGACATCAGTATCACATACTGATTCACACATGCGTGCACGCCTTTCTCAATCCTACTCATCAAGTGGCCATGGATATCAAACTCCCTCAGGAGGGACAAATCCCATATCTATCACTCACCCCTCAAAAGCCCCATGTGTCAAAGCCACCCAATCATCACCTTTATAACAACCCATGTTTCAGGACTACGTTTTATGATGTCAAAGTGTGCCCAACGACATGTGTTGAGTGCAGTGATTTCAGGTCTAAGAATCACACTCACCACCATCACTGTGAGTACTGACTGTGACTACCATCTCATGGTTCCATGTGTCAAACTCACGGTGGGTCTGTCCGGTACACTTGTTCTCTAACAAGTACCTATGTGTTTGGTTTGATATCTCTATATCATGACTAATGAGATTATGTCATCAACCAACACCACAATCTAGTCTTGTGTGTCATTGTTGTCTATCTACCTTCCACAATGACATCTGACTAGGGACATAACAAGAATGTACAAACTCTTAGCATCCGTATGATCTTATCGTTCAGGTCATGAACCTGAAGGCATACGTCATTGAGTATTGTCATTCTCTAGACATTCAATCTGTTCTATCACTATCTCATATGACTGAACCAGAAAGAATTGGAAGCTTGCCTTTGATGTTTATCAAATCAATCTTAATGTATCCCACCAATCATCCCATGATTGGCTCTCAGGGCATACATACCAACAGACTCCCACTTGCACTGCGAGCCAATCACCCATGAATCATATTCATAGTGATCTTCAAACATGTCCCACATGTTACTGTGCTCTTAGTGCAAACATAGTGAGTAATGGAAACACCTTGCCAAAGTCTGTACAAATTGCATGTCTCGCATCTCTTCGCTGTACGTCACACGTATGAGATGGAGTTGCCGTAATATGCGATTTAGTATTCCATTGCTAACCTTTAGCCACTTTGCATGATCAAGGATTCCAGACTTATCATCAATGAGTGGAATATAAGTTCATCCTATGAACTTTCAGATCCATATAGTATCCACTGCTTTTCACTAACACCTAGATACTCGGCATTTCCCTTTTAAATGGCTTTATTGGAACACTTCCAATTATCAACAAATTTTCACTTTTATACATCTCATGTATATTTTGCGATTAATTTTCTGTCCTTTCGGAAGTTCGCATCAATGTAACTCTTTACATCGAACTCTTCCTTATCTCCATAGAACTAGTACTTCACAAGCACTTATCAAGTTCTCATGGTATTCCAGTAACCCTTACTGGAAATATACAGACATCCACTCATCATGTCACACATACGAGTTATCAGGATGAGCACATCATATTGCCATATCCTACATACAAAATGATGAATGCATTTTATTCTTGCCATGTCATACATGCAAGATAATGGGATGATTACATACATGATAGATCCATATCTATTCTTAGTGTTCCATTCTTCATAAGAATTGGACACTTGGCCTTGGGATACTAACTCCATGTAACATGGACAAGTTTTCTCCCACTGAATCTGTGCATACTGAACACTTCAGTACAGATTGCCAATGTATGCTCTCTCTTTCCAGGTCAAGAGATTTTTGAGAACTATCTCAATAGATCTCTATTCCTATCACATAGGAAACATCTCTATCTTCCTTAAAGATAATTTCCACATTCGGATTTCCAATCTAGAACATTTCCATTTCACATCAATATGTGGAATGTGAACACGCTCCCACTAAATCACAGATCCCTTCTTTATCTTTTACATATCAGTCAAACCCTTTGACTATATCATCAAAGTAAAGATTCAATTTTGAGTTGCTTGTACTCAATCAATCACATTGATTAGTCCATTGTAACTTATAGACTTCATTTGCATTAGTGGATTCATAAACCTTATAGGTTGTGTCACGTACACATCCTGTTTTTATTCCTCATAGGAATGCGGTTTTAGTATCCATATGCCAAATGTCTTAGTCATTAAGTTGCAATCAACAAGCATCATCCTTGTCAAAATGTTATCCATGTGTCTTAACACTTAAGACTTATTTGCACTTATGGATATGATCCAATGAGTGCTACCATCAAGGTCATACCTTATGGTTCACATGGAAGTCATTTAGGATGTAATGGTTTTAAACCATAACTCAAGATTCGGTTCCTCATATTCATCTTGATAGTTGACTCATCACATAGATAATTGAGGTGTATCTGTTAAAGATATAAGAACTCACAATCCTTGTGATTCTTAATTTCTTTTATTAGTGTGGGGTATTCTTTTATTAAGAAGAATTCAGTTATTTGATAATCATTCTCTAACTCCTTAGAGTATGATTCCTTCTTGATTTAGACATCACCATGCCTTAATCATGAGTTCACTATGATACACTATCATAATCACTCATAAGGATCTCAAACATTTGGTCCAAGTATTTCATTCATTGATCTCATCAAGAATTAATACTTTACCAAATTTGTACTTCATTTATGATAATCTTAAACACTTCAAGATATTCATATTGGTATTTCTCTAAACACCATTTGAAGTATTAGCATTTATTCCAATAGGTATGCAAATACATCACATGTATTATACCTAATAGGATAATCATTCTCCCACTACATTAGTGAAGATTGATTAATCATGTCCAAGATATTCATGTCCCTTACTGGTTCTCTAACCAAAAGAGTCTAGTTGTATCCATCACATGGAAACTAGAAATGAATTTCTCATGATTAATGCTAATTAAAAAATGTTTGAGTTATCTATAACTTTTAGGTATCGTCTTATCTCATGCATATCAAATATCACAAGATAAATAAGGCATTGCCACAAAGATCACATCTTTATAAATTGAAACATCTCTTTATTAATTGCCATCATACAATATGCCAAAAATAAAGTGTTTCTATCTATTGGCAAGTATGAAATAGCAGTTCATAACTGTATTACATGCCTTATTGGCTGAAAATAAACTAAAGTATTCCTATCTATAAAGGCAACACTTGCCCCAAGTAAGAATGCTTTACACTTTACATCTTGGTATCATATACCTCAAAAAGTGTTACAAGTTTATTTACATGACACCTTCAAGTAGAGGCTTCGGTCACCTCCTTCTTCTTTTGTTCTTCCAGGTAGAGAGGACAATTCCTTTTCCAATGTCCTGGCTTTTGACAATGGTGGCAATTTCCTTTCTTTGTCACGCCTCCCTTGGCCTTGAGAGCTGAAGATGGCTTGGACTCCTGGCTAGCTTCAGAACCTTTCTTAGCTTTGCCCTTGCCCTTGCGCTTGGACTTGCCTTTCTTGCTCGTGATCACCATCACAGACTTAGGCTTGTCCTTCTTCATCTATAACTCGGCTGTCCTCAACATGCCCAACAACTCTGACAGTGGCCTATCAAAGTTGTTCATGTTGTGGTTCATCACAAACTGACTGTAAGATTCTGGCAACGATTGCAGTATCACGTCAGTAGCCAACTCTTGGCTCAGTGGAAATCCCAGTCTCTGCAGGTTCTCCACATACCCAATCATCTTGAGTGTGTGAGGACCAACTGGATCTCCTTCTGTCATGACGCACTTGAACAGCACCCTAGAAACATTGTACCTCTCTTGTCGTGCCTGATCTTCATACATGTTCCTGAGATGCAGAATCATCTCTATGACACCCATGTTCTCATGTTGCCTCTGCAACTCATGGTTCATTGAACATAGCATCAAGCACTTTGCATCAATGACATCATCAGAATGCTTCTTGTAAGCATCCCTTTCTGTCCTTGGTGCATTAGGAGCGGGTTCCTCTGGAATTGGAGTATCCAGGACATAGAGCTTACGCTCTTGAGTGAGAACAATTCTCAATGTCCGATACCAGTCGTGGAAGTTTGTCCCATTTAGCTTGTCCTTGTCAAGGACCGATCGCAAAGAAAAGTTGTTGTTGTTTGTTGCCATTTGAACTACAAAAGGAAAATATGCAATTTTAGTCCAAAAACTCATTTTTGACTTATTTGATTGATTTGAAAATTTGACGATATAATTAGGCCTTTAATTAATTATCGCTCCCACTATTTTACTTCAAATTGATAGCCCTCACCATCAATTCGGAAGATTGCAGCGTACAACCTTCTAGTGGGCAAGATCCTACAATCCTCTAAGTTATGAGTCAGCTTTGGCTGATCACCCACAACTTAGATCTCTCAGGTAGGCAACTCTTGCCAATTGCATCATATGCAACTCTTGTTGAATGAACATGCACAACACCTTGCCATGAACATTCCTTGCCTCTGGGCTTAGACGCTCTAAGAATCACCAGTTAAGTCTAACCCAAAAGCCGACACGTTAGAACATGCACCCTGCTTTGGCAGAACCTACATGTCTACCCTTCACACTTCTACAAGATAGACGGCGCACCACACTTTGGCGTAACCTACGCTTGGTCGATCGAGCTTTTCATGTGTGCCACTAACGGAAGGCATATAAGACTTAATATTTTAATGAGGGATTTGGTTTTATATACATATACATATCCAATCACCACAATACATAGTACGTATCAAATACATGCTATATCCCATAGAAAACATGCACAAAACGATAAAAAGCGATGATCATGGCCATCCTAATGTGATTCCTCGAGCCAAGAGGAATCACGGTCATCTAGGTCTACATCACATGCAACCTGTACAAGATGAACTCTGTGCCTTGCCTTCCGAGTTGATCAACTCATCACATGAATGATCTGTACTCTCCAGCCGGTCGTCTGGGTGCCACCAGCCGATCGGTTGGCTCCTCCAACCGATCAGTTCGCCTGGTCGTCGTGCATCTCGTCATGTCCGCCACCCGCTCATCTCGCTCCTCGAACCGGTCATCAACCGATCGGTTCACTCCTTGAACCGACCGTCTGGAAGGTCAACCGATCGGTTCACTCCTTGAACCGACCGTCTGAACAGTCGTCTTGATGTCCGCCGATCTTTGACATAACAGGAAATAAAATCCTATTCTATTTATTACATTGCTTTAAAAAGGAAACCCCTAGTTACATTCGGGGGGAGCAAAGGTAGGAAAGAATCTCGAATTATTTCGAGTTACATCAGGAATAAGAGAGGGAAGATCGGTGCGCAGACCGAGATGCAAGCAACCACACACAACCAATCACAGATAGGGGTTTATAGGCCATAATCATGCTACACACATCCACCACAAAACTCGTTTAAGGGTGACGCGTATCAAGTGCATTAATAATACATATCATATATGTAATTAGGGATTTGTGGATTTAGGATTGGACATGCATAAAGCTGATATTATTCGCATCGTATGCAATAAATAAAGGCGACAAACCAAAATCGATCATATCGATATTCCTAAAACATAGAGAAGTTGACCTGGCTCTGATACCACTTTTGGGTTTTAGGGGAGACAGAGAAGGCAGCGGAAACAAAAAAAATTTTCTCCCCCAACCCATACCGAGGAAACGCGTCAATGTCTATATAATAGGAAAAGATGGTTTGCGGAATCATACCTTGTCCCGAGGCTTGCTCGGCGACAATACCTCGCGCAATGTGCGGTCTTCAACTCCGGACTTCGACGGTGTCTGTGCAGCTCCTGGTCGCACCGGGACTGACAACTCCTACTCGAACCGGACTGTCGGATGACAGTTGTCCTCCTAAGCGGCAGTGTCCTCCCGCCTCTGTAGTAGTCCACACGGACCACCTGTAACTCCACACTCCTTGTCCCACAAGGAAGTGGAAGGAGTCGCACCCTCCTGTTGACGTACTAGTCGCCAACACGCTCTCCTGCCTCCTGTTGCAACTGCAGTTGTCCTTCCCTTGCTGCACCTCCCTTTTGCGGGAAGCACTTGCTTGGGCTCTCTCACGGTTACCAAAACCAGAGAGAACGACAACTTGCAGAGCAACTGGTTGCACTGAGCTGTACTTTGAGAAGCCCCCAATACCCCTATATATATAGGAGAGTCATGGGACAGGGTTCTCCATCCCGAGCAATGCGGGACTAAAGCAGGAGTAGAAGGGTTCGAGAATTTTCCACAAAAAGCAACCGGTTCGCAACTTGAAATGATCGGTTCACAACTGAACCGATCGGTTCGGCCATTGAGCCGATCGGTTGGACCTGAGCCGATCGTTTGGGGCACTCCAACCGATCAGTTGGTGCCCTGAACCGATCGGTTCATGATCCTAATCCGGCTCAAAAAGACTTTCCTTGTTTCTTTCCCAATTGGTATCGAATACCAATTATATTCCCAATCAAATTGGGCAATTTGAAACCAAAGGAAAATTCTTGCCGACATGACTTTTCCCAACTGGTCGGTTGCACCAGTCGAGCCGATCGGTTCAACCCTTGAACCGGTCGTTTCAACCTGGGCATGAGCCGATCGGCCTGGACACTCCAGCCGACCGGTTCAGCAACCTCAGCCGACCGGTTCATCACATGAGCCGATCGGTTGGGAGCACAGGTTGGGCAAAATCAGTCAAATGCGATTTCAATCAATGCGTCCAACACCTTGAACCATACGATAATGTGCCATCGACTGATTGAGTGTTTAATTGAACTACTAAACTCCTTTCGTAATCAATATAAACATTGCTTTGTGGACAAAACTCCTCTTCCATGTTAAATCCTATGTGTGTGACCCTGCAGGTCCATTTCACGTTGGCAGTGAAAGTCCATAACACTTATGACTTCACAAGCAAAGAGCGGTGCCTAGTCACACATCAGTGCTACCCAAGTGAAAGTAGAAAGTTGGACAACAACTTTCATCCTACAATCCGTGAATGGTGTTACAGCGAATGTATGATTCCTTTGTCACTGATATCCTGAATGAACTCGAGGCATGGAACAATCATCCTGTCAACGTTCATTCACTTTCTTGATCTCAGAGTAGACTGGAAGAGATATGTATGACATCAGTATCACATACTGATTCACACATGCGTGCACGCCTTTCTCAATCCTACTCATCAAGTGTCCATGGATATCAAACTCCCTCAGGAGGGACAAATCCCATATCTATCACTCACCCCTCAAAAGCCCCATGTGTCAAAGCCACCCAATCATCACCTTTATAACAACCCATGTTTCAGGACTGCGTTTGATGATGTCAAAGTGTGCCCAACGACATGTGTTGAGTGCAGTGATTTCAGGTCTAAGAATCACACTCACCACCATCACTGTGAGTACTGACTGTGACTACCATCTCATGGTTCCATGTGTCAAACTCACGGTGGGTCTGTCCGGTACACTTGTTCTCTAACAAGTACCTATGTGTTTGGTTTGATATCTCTATATCATGACTAATGAGATTCTGTCATCAACCAACACCACAATCTAGTCTTGTGTGTCATTGTTGTCTATCTACCTTCCACAATGACATCTGACTAGGGACATAACAAGAATGTACAAACTCTTAGCATCCGTATGATCTTATCGTTCAGGTCATGAACCTGAAGGCATACATCATTGAGTACTGTCATTCTCTAGACATTCA
The DNA here is from genome assembly GCA_963693085.1 of Alisma plantago-aquatica. Classification (NCBI taxonomy): domain Eukaryota; kingdom Viridiplantae; phylum Streptophyta; class Magnoliopsida; order Alismatales; family Alismataceae; genus Alisma; species Alisma plantago-aquatica. The sequence continues at coordinate 1,330,915,287 of OY856412.1, forward strand.
ATCTGTTCTATCACTATCTCATATGACTGAACCAGAAAGAATTGGAAGCTTGCCTTTGATGTTTAACAAATCAATCTTAATGTATCCCACCAATCATCCCATGATTGGCTCTCAGGGCATGTACATACCAACAATATGTCCTTCAAAACCCAACTCCCCCATACCAAAGACCATCACCCCAATAGCCACCACAAGCTTCTTCTTCTACCACCCATAAGCATGTGAATGCGGTGCTAGTGTTGAGGAGTGGTAGGATTTTGGAGCAGACACAAGATACTTCTGATGATAATGTAGCCAGTGGTGACAGAGTTGATACTGTGATTAGAGATTATAATACTAAGATTCAAGTTGAGGATATTGTGATAGGAACCCAGGTTGATACTGTGATCTAGAAGGATGATATTGTGATTCATGTGATACCGATTGATGATTTTGTTGATTTGAGATGGTCGAAAGCACAACTCCCCCTTTCCCATATTCACTTGAGGAACCATCCATTGAGAAATGGAAGAAGAAGCACACTGAAGACATCATGGAAACTTTTGAGCAGGTGGAAATCAATATTCCATTTCTTGATGCAATCAAGAAAATCCTGTCTTATGCCAATTTCTTGAAAGACTTGCTCACATTCAAGAGGAGAACAATAGGATGAACACCAAGGAAAGTCAAGCCCACTAAGAAAGTGAGCTCAATTGTAGAACACACCGTGCCAAGCAAAAGGAAAGATCTTGGTGATCCCATCATCTCTTGCTACATTGAGCACACTGCATAGACCAATATCTTCTTGACTTGAGTTCTAGTGTGAATCTAATGCCACATGATGTGTTTGCTGAATTACAAATAGGACAACTGGGTCCAACCCACTACTCCTTGTAATTGGCTGACTATTGTGTGAAAACACCTAGAGGGCGAGTTGATGATGTGTTGGTGAGGCTTGATGATGAGACCTCCACATTCTTTCTTGTTGATTTCATCATTTTGGACATGGAAAAGGACTCGAGGAAAGTGCCTATTATCTTGGGGAGACCCTTCTTGGCTACAACCGATGCAGTAATTCATGTGAGGATTGGTACCATGTATGTGACGTTCATGCATATGAAGATCCAGTTGAACATTTTCAAGTTTTTCTCTAAGGCCGAGGTGGTAGATGCTACAGAGGAAGATTATTATCTTATTGAGTGTCTTGACGTGATTGTAGAGGAATGCCTACCTGCATGGATTCAAACTACTACACAAGGTAGAGGATTGGAGCCTATTGTGGAATTCCTGATGATGATGATGAGAATGAGGAAAATGAACTAGCCTTAGTTGTTGGAAGTGAGGACATCCCATCCATTTATGAAAAATCTATGAAGAATTCCGTTTAAGAACCTCCATTCCTTGAGCTCAACTCTCTTCCTGAAGGGCTGAAGTATACATTCTTAGGTTCAAATGACACCCTCCTGGTGATCATTTCCTCTATTCTTTCTCTGAAACAAGAAGATGCATTGATGCCAGTTTTGAAGAAAAACATTCAAGACATTGGATGGACCATTTCTGACTTTAGGGGCATTGACCCTTCCATCTATGTTCATAAGATTTACCTTGAAGATGGTGTCAGGCCAGCATGAAAAATGCAAAGACTGTTGAATCTAAAGCTGAAAAAGGTTGTGTCACAAGAAGTAGTGAAGTTGCAAGATACTGGGATTTTCTACCCCATTTCTGATAGCCCTTGGGTGAGTCCCATCTAGGTTGTGCCCAAGATGGATGGATCACAATAGCTAAGAACTAGGATGGAGAGTTGATGCCGGTGGGAAAGAAATAAAAGTAGAGGATGTGTGTAGATTATAGGAAGTTGAATGAAAAGACTAAGAATGACCACTTCCTCTCTCATTTATTGATCGATTCTTCAAAAGACTTGTAGGGTAGAGCTTCTACTATTTTCTTGGTGGCTACTCAAGCTACTTCTAGGTAATAGTTCATCCTGCAGATCAGGAGAAGACAACATTATCGTGTCTAAGTGGTACTTTTGCTTATAGGAGAATGCAATTTCGGTGGTGCAATGCTCCTTCAACCTCTCAAATATGTGTGACATCCATCTTTGCTGACATGCTTGATTCATCTCTGGAGGTCTTCACAAATGATTTTTTAGTGTTTGCAAGACATTTGATGACTGTTTGCTCCGTCTAGCAGTCGTGCTTGAAAGATGTGTCAAGGTTCATTTGGTGTTATCTTGGGAAAAGAGTCACTCCATGGTTCCCGTAGGTATTGTTCTGGGTCACTGAGTTTCTAAGGCCGACATTGAAGTTGATAAGGCCAAAGTGGGCCTAATTTCCACTCTTATTGTTCCTTCCACTGTAAGACATGTCCGTTCTTTCTTGGGACATGCAAGTTTCTACCACCTATTCATCAAAGACTTCAGTAAAATTTCGCGGCCGCTTGCCATCTGCTAGAAAAGGATGTGAATTTCAGTTTTGATGACGACTATGTTGAAGACTTAACCCACTTAAAGCATAATCTAGTCTATGATCCTATCATGCAACCCCCATATTTCTCTTTACCATGAAATCATGATTGATGCATCGGATATGGAAGTGAGGGCTGTGTTGGGCCAAACGATTGGCCAGGTTCCACATTGCATCTATTATGCAAGAAAAACTCTAGATGAAGCACAAAGAAACTATATCACTACCGAGAAGGAGCTGCTCATTGTCATCTTCACACTCGACAAGTTCCATTCTTATCTCTTGCAAAATAAGGTGGTGGTATACACGGATTATGCAGCCTTGAAATATATCTTGGCAAAGAAAGACACCATAAGAAATATTGCCAATACTGACACCCAGTCCCGACACTGTGGTTTTGAGTTGGTATGAATTGTATTTTCCTGACATACAATTGCTGCTGGTATTAACAAGTACCACTAACTCCAAGTATTCAAATTTTTATTGCACCTAAGTGTATGTTTCAGAAACAATAAAGAAATATATCCACCCTAATCTATCACTCATTTACTTCAATTTTCACTCCCACTTGCATTGGTTTGCGGTGACGGGAGACATTTATATGTGTAGATTTGAACCAGCCATTTCTCGATCCGGTAATTTATTAAACATGTTTTTTATTTAATATCCAACTAACATCTCCGTTCCCACTTTTTCTCCGCCGGCCTTCATTCTTCGCCGCTATCCTTTTTCAGATCTTCTCATTGATCCGGCAAGAATGTCTTTCTTCTTTTGTGAGTATTAAACACATGATTCTTGACTCAGTTTCCATTGTATTTGTCACTCCACAACGTGATCTAGGAAAAGAGTTGGCCTTTGTCTCTACATAATGGTGGTTGGGATACAATCTTCTCCGATCAGAATCTGGTCTGTCAACTTGAAGGCTGAAGCAACCTTTTGCTAACACCAACACCATATGCTCGATATTAATGAGATTCCGTACATCCTACAAATGGTTCGCATGAAACAACAAAAGCATTTAGCACTGGCTGGTGGGCTTATGACTGTGTGACACCCAACACCTGGACTTCCTCCTCAACTTAAGATCAAGTATGCCCACTCCAACAACCTAATGATAGCATCGTCCATATGTTTTAGATTTTCAGGCTGCATATCAAAGACATGATGATGTCGTGCCGAAAGATGGGTTTTGTCCACCACTTTGGATATATTATATGGCCTACTATGCTCGACCGCCCGAGCTACACTCGTCGGATAACATGGTTTGTTTCCTTTTGATCATTTATGGTTTACACAAAATGTGATTAGTTGTTATTATCTTTATTACTTTGATTTTTCCTTTTATTTGCTTATATGTACTGTTTTCATGTATATGTTGTCTCGATCCAGAGGCAATAACTTCTTTAATATTATGAAGTGGTATAACGGTAGAAATTCATAATATGATACTTTATTGAGGATGATAAGGTTTTCAATCACGATCAAGATTTACTTGACATGCGGAAAACCAGGATCGTCAAATTTCTTGCCTTCTATTTCTATTTAACAAAATGTTGATTCTCGTTTTTTTATATTGTCACCACTTGTCATTCTTTGCGTCTAGAAAAATTGTAATTTATACTAAACTTAAAGAGTAATAATAAAAATATGTTCTTGACTGGGTCTAGTTTGGACAATATATCTTTCGGTTATGACACTCAATGCTACTATGACACTTATTGATACTTTATTTACTTAGACAGATTTGCTAAGTCTCATAATTAGGTGTAGAGCATACTTGTATAGTTTCTCAGTGGTGTAGAAGTAGTTAGTTACATAGTCAATGTGAAAGTGCAAAAAAACCTCAAGTTTATCGGGCACCAAAAGTTTAAGCATCTAAGCAAGATAAAAATTGTATTGGGCATAAAAAAGGCCTCAATGAATTGAAAAGTTAACCAACTTACATGCAATATTGCAATACATTTTATGTTTCATTTATGGATATCTTTCTTATGATAATTTGTTTTTTGACATAATTTCTAGCTCAATTGTATGTATGAGGTCACACTTAATGGGGGGAGTCCACGACTCAAGAAAAGAAGCATGGAGTATAAGTGCAGGAGTCACATGCACATGAAGAGAGATTATATTGCCCAATTCCAAAAGAAGTTCTAATTCTTGATGATAGGCTTTTTGATTTGTTGGTAAGGGGATTAATATTGACAATAACATATAGGTATGTGTTTTTAATAGTTATTCACATTAAAATAAAATATGTTGTTTTTTATTTGTTTGAACCATACCCATTTGTGCATTTATTTTGATATATTATAGCATATTGTTACATAACAAAGCTTCTCATTCAAATTTTCATCTGATATTAATAAAATTTGCCTCTATGCATTATAAATATCACATGATTATTAATCTAGTTACATGTTCAATTCTACTACTATATAGTTGAAACATCATTATAAACTAGATCGTTATGTGCATTGTTTTGGAAAAATCCTTAACTATCATCCAATTTCATAACTAGTTTTAGTAGTTGGCAATCAATGCTCATAACTTGTTATTTTCATTCTATAGGGAGATGTATCAACGATGAACAAGGTTGAAGGAAGAAGACACCATTCACTATGCAAGTGAACCAAGTTCCCATATTTGTTCGGCTGAGATCTGTTAAAGGCAAAAGTCTATTTATGTAGTACTAAACTTGTGTAAAGTGACATGAAACAACTTGAAAGATCTCCATGTGTTATTAAAACCTTTTGTAATATGAAATTAGGATCGCTTGTATCATCTGGAGATTTTTTTTATAGTTTTTTATGTGTAATGCTCCAAGAAATAAATTGCAATAGTAGTGAGAAACTTGTAATACCCATTTAATGTGATCTATACAATTCAGAGTGATTTCTATATCTTTCTTTTAACCAACAAATAATGTGCTAAATTTATAGCCTTGTCCTATTGACCTTGGGATGTTTTGACATATTTTTCAACTTGGTATCTAGAAACTTCATACTAAAATCCCTAATCTATCGGTATATTTCCTTCCATGTCATGAAGAAAAATATACTAGTGGTTATATCATCTATACCAACATTTTTTCAATGCTAGCATATAGGTCAAAAGTTGGTTCTTTTTGGCGCCAAAAGTACATATGCCAGCGATCTTGCAATTTTTACCAACACCTTGAAAGTGATGGCTTAAAGGACAAAATGAATGACCGAGGCTAATCTGACACATCTATACCAGAAGGTACAAGTGCTAGCATAGTCTCAAAAAATGCTAGTATAGACCTATGCCGTCATCAGTTTAGCCAGCATTTATTGAATGCTGGTATAGCCCTTACTAGCATTTTGGGGCCTATACCAGCATTCTATTAGCCGTTGGTATAGGACCATATTGTTGTAGTGAGATTCTAAGCCAAGATTGATCTGTTGCATTATGTTACTTCAAGAATTTGATTTGGAGATTGTTGACAAGAAGGGAGTGAAATTTTTTGTAGTTGATCATCTCTCCTGCATTGAGGCGCCTTCTGATGAAGTGAATTGGATCAAGGACATGATGCCCCATGAGTAACTCTTTTTTATTTACTCCACTCGTAGACCATGGTACAAGCATATAACCAACTTTTTGGCAAGTGGGAGAGTACCACTCACATGGACTAGAGAAGAAAACAAGAGGTTGTTTGCCACGGTGAAGAATTATGTTTGGGATGACCCACATCTATTCAAGTATAGTCCTGACCAATTGATAAGAAGATGTGTCCCTAAAAATGAGTAGTGAGAGATCCTATTGTTGTGCCACTCCGATGTGTGTGAAGGTCATTTTGGTGGAAAATGCACAACAACCAAAATTCTTCAAAGTGGATTCTATTGTCCAACCTTGTTCAAAGATGCTAATGAATATTGCAAGTGTTGTTTGAAGTGCCAAAATATGGGAACTATCTCCAAGAGGGACATGGTGCCTCTGTCACCCATTCTAGTGGTTGAGGTGTTTGATGTTTGGGGGATTGACTTCATGGGTCTGTTTCCTCCCTCTTTCAGATATGTGTACATCTTGGTGGTCATCGATTATGTATCCAAGTGGATTGAAGCAAGTTCCACAAGGACAAATGGCCACAAAGTGTTTTGTGATTTTTTCAAGTCAAACGTCTTCAACCAATTCGGTGTACCACGAGCAATAATTAGTGATGAAGGAAGCCAATTCATCCATAGAACCTTTGAAGGATTTCTAAAAAGATATGGTGTGAATCATAGCGTGGCTACTCCTTACCACCCTCAAATGAGTGGCCAAGTTGAGTTAGCAAATCAGGAGATAAAGTTCATTCTTGAGAAGATGGTGAGGCCGAATCACAAGGATTGTTCTGTACATCTGAATGAAGGTTTGTTGGCATATAAAACAACATTTAAAGCCTTGATTGGCACCATGCCATTTAAACTTGTGTATGGAAAGAGCTATCATGTACTGGTGGAGATGCTACATAAGGCACTATGGGCATTGAAAGCCATGGACATGGACAGAGACACTGTCAGAGTGAGAAGAAAATTGTAGCTACATGATCTAGAAGAAATGAGAATGAGGCATATGAGATGTCAAAAAGTTACAAGGAAAGGACCAAGTTTTTATGTGATAAGTTGATCAAGAAGAAGGACTTTGAGCCCAGACAATGTGTATGTCTATACAATTCTAGGATGAAGTTATTTCTTGAAAAACTTTGGTCTAGATGGGAAGGGACCTATCTAATGAAACATGTATATCCTTCTGGATCTATAGTGATATGTGAAAAGGACGGAACAAAAGAGTTCACTGTCAATGGATAAAGGTTTAAAGCCATTGTTGAAGTTGGTTCAGACAAAGCCAACCAAAGTTTTGATATTGTGATGCTATTTGCGGAACACCCAATTGATGAAGAGATGTGATTAAATGGACATGAAAGAGACATCTACTAAAAGGATGTTTTAAAGGTTCCATGAGGATGATTGAGTCAAGAATCAATAAGCCTGACTGAAGACATAAATTTAGCACTAGTGGGAGGCAACCCACAGAGGTTTGGGAACTTTTGCACCCAAACTTCAGTTTTTGATACTTTATTTTGTTACACAGTTCTAAGAAAAACACACACACTTGTGTTTAACACTTTCATTTTAGTTTTAATGATGAGACATGTGAAACGAGTAAAAGATTGAGAAATGGGGCAAATTTCAGTGAAAAAGTATTGATGAAACATCAAGTGGATCAAATTTCTTGATTGGATTATGAATGATTGAGTGATTTGAGAATTTGTGAAGATTCATCAACTTGGAAGTACCTTCACGGCCATGTTGGCATGGAATAGTTGTGCTGGCATGGTCGTTTTACATGTAAAACTCAAGTTTTGGGCCCAATTAGCATGACCGTTCTGACCAACATGACTGTGTAAGCGTTCGGCCAGAACGGTCATGCTGGCCAGAACGGTCGTGTTGGACCAAGCCTAGCATTTAAGTACCCTGATCTTTTACTCTACAACACGACCACCTCTTCAATTTCTCAACACACCACGACTGTTTTGTGACCACTGGAGATTAGGGCCACCTCCATTCACCCCCAAATTGCATCCTCTTCCTCCCAAACTCTAGATTAGAGTCCCCTTTGGCTCCCACTCACGTTCCCCTACCTCCAGCTCCACTTTCCACCCTCCATTAACCTCCATTTCTCCATCTCCAAGGAGATTCCACCCCTACCTCCTAGAAGTGTGAAAATCATTGAGGTTCTTCGATTCCCTTCTTTCTTGCTGTAGGGATGAAGAGCACGGGCAAGACAATCAACAAGGAAGTCACGAACACCTTCAAGGTCATCACCAGAAGCAAAAGTCGATCAAAAAAAGGCAACCCATCCTCGAATAGCCCTACTTCATCTTCATCAAACTCCATCTTGGGTTCATCTCTCTGAAGGTCGACATATACAAGTGGCTCCCGTCTCCGATCATCCTCAAGCCACCACACCTCATATTTGAGCTACAACGACCTCAAGGAGGAGGAGGAGGAAGAAGAGTAATTGGATAACATCATTGCTTCTGTGGAAGTTGATGTGCTGAATCGAGAAACAAGAGACAAGAAAGAAACGACTACGTCATCTTCACGCCTTCCTCCATGACCCACTCTGGCAAGGCATTCTACTTCATCATCTCAGCTGCATGCCACTCAACAACCCACTCAACACCGGTTGTTGATTGAAGAAGAAGATGTTGATGCACCCATTGAGATGGAACCTTGAATTTGGATACAAGTTTGTGGTGACATACTTATGAGGAGGAGGTAGATGATACTAAGAGAGAGGAGATGGAGGATGAACCCGTGGACTTCTTGTCCAAGCTAGAGGAGGATAGAATGAAGTGGGTGGGAAAGACTCTGGAGGGAGCCGCTTATGGAAGAGGTACTTCAAGAAGAGTTTACACAAGACCTCTCCATCTAGAGTAGTTGGCAAGGAGAGTGATTCCCACTAGGTATGCATGTATGGAACCATGCAAGCCATAGGGATCAACTTTGCATTCAAAGAGGCATTAGAAATTTCTAAGTTATATAAGATTTTACATGAGGTTGAAGAAACCTACCTTGAGATAACTCATGAGTTCTTTGGGTCGTGGGAGAAGGTTCAACATAGAGGCGAGGATGCAATAAGATTCAAACTACTTGATTCCACACATGTGCTGAGAGCCTCCCAACTCAATGGGATCTTTACCCCCAATCTATAAATGGCAAAGAAATTTGATGAGGGAAGATTTGATAGGAATGGAAAAGATGTGGAAAGACATCACGAGTCAAGAAACTTTCTCTACAGGAAAATCTCAGACCAACACGGTGTGCCACCCTTTCATGAGATATTTCTAAAAGGTCCTAGAAAACACTATTTTTGGCTGCTATGACAATCAAACTATTGTTCACATAAGTATCTATTTGTGATGGCTACAGTGGCAAGTAGTGTCTTCGTCAACATAGGACGCGTGGTGATTGACCACCTAAAGAGAATTCCCTCTAAAAGCAAAAATCCATTCATCATGGTAGGAATAGTCATCACAATTGCAAAAGTAGTGGGATGTGATTTAGAGGTAGAAGGTACTAAACTTGTTGATTTAAACTATCTAGCAAGATCCTAAATGATCTCCCTCAAAAACAACAAGATCTTTTATATTATGAACCCCGGGTACCCTAACATCACTTTATAACTCCCATATCATACCAGCCCCTTGCTCATGGATGTGGGATCATTGAATGATTTCTTGGGGTTGATATCAAAGTGGGAAGAGGATCACCCCAGAGAAGGATATAGAGCACCTCCAGTGGACTTACCTAAAGAGGGAGGAGAGATGAATGTACCACAGAAACAACACATTCTTGAGTAGCCTCGCTGCATGAGATAGAGACACGAGGATTTTGATGTGCAAACACCTCCAACAAATGCATACGACATGTCAGCCATTCATTCATAGTTGGAGGCGATTCTACAGAAACATCATGTCATGTGGTTGGATCAGCAGCAAATTCATCATCAAATCAACCACATGTACCAGTATCAGCATGCGCATGTGTAGAGAAACCCTCAATGGGGGGAGGATTTCTGGGGAGCCCTTTTAGGGTATTGGGAGACATACCCGACTCCATAGGCTGATTATTGGGGCCACTACTACCACCACCCACATCCACATACTAGCCCATCACAAAATCTACCACCAACGGAGCAGTGACATCTACCATATCATTCCTAAGTTTTAGTTTCATGCTAAGGACAACATGATTCAAAAGTTTGGGGTGGTAGGGTAGTATGCCCTCTTTTCTCAGCTTATTTTGTTTGTTCCTATTTCACTTGATCTTTGATTACTTGACTTCACTCTATCTAGTGTATATTTCCTTCTTTTTACATTCATGCATACATGTAGTTCTTTTTCATGTATTTTTTGGTAATTTTTTTTAAAAAAAGTGCTCTTTTTACGCTTCCATGTCATACATTGTATTTTCATGTAGTTTTTGGTAATTTTTGTGTGTTTTAGTTAGAATTTTCTGCTTTATGCTTTAATTTCCCTAAAGTAGGTTTATATGTAATTAAAATTCAAACTAGCACCATTTGGCCGATTTTTCCCAAATTTAGAATGCTTTATCCAAAAGCATATTTCAACTTAAATCTCTAATGTTTGAACTAAAAGTTGTTGGTCATTGACAAATGCATGCCATATTCTTGGAGTTTATTATTAAATGGCCTTGATTGTTGAATTTTTACATGTGCATCACTTCTCTTATGTTTGTGAATGTTTTGGTTGAATTGTGAATCGAGCAAGTTATGAACGCTTACGACCTATGGAATCACATGATAAAAATAAGAATCTCATGTTTTTTGCTCATGTGGTGTGATATTATTTGATGAATTGTTGGATTAGTTTTCATGCAACATATTTTGTGTTGAGAATCACACTAGTGGCCCCTCTTTGACTCGAATCGTCTTTCATCATCTTCATACCCCTCCTCATGAAAGGATGTGTAAGTGCACACATTTAGCCTTGGCCACCTCCAAAAGTTTGGGGTGGCCATATCTACATCTCCCCGCTTCACTCTCTCCACCGTGTGCCCTATGTACACCAAGGGAAAAAGCAAAGAAAAGAAGAAAAAAACAAGTAAAAAGAAAACAAAAGATTCTCTTGTCTAAGAGCATCTAAATAAAAGATGTGTGTTAAAGCACTCCAATATCTTACCACAATCCTTTCTTCTATTTTCATACCCATTGAGCTAGGAAACATCAAACCTAGCTCACCTTAACCTTTTATACATATATATGGGTCATTTGGTGTGGTTTGAAGCATAAGGTTGAATGCATAAAAGTGAAACAACACTCCTAGTCATCATTGATTAACGCCATCATGAAATGGTTTACTCAGAATTACATGAAGGACATAATGAAAGCTTGTGTGTTCTATTCTCTATATTCAAATTTTGTATGCTTAGTGCTCTGTCATGATTGGATTGTGAAAGTGGAGAGAAGAGAGGTGGAACACATGCACTTAGTCACTTTTGAGACCATTTAGTCAATAATCATCTTTTTCAATGCATTTTATCATTCTTGTTTGATTGAGAGAAACTGAAGAGAGAGATTAAGTTGGAGCATACTTGAGGACAAGTATGTTTTAAGTTTTAGGTGGTGATGCAACCCTATTTTATGGCCCCATCTTGTATCTTTTTGCATCTCAATCACATATAAACATGTTAGAATGCAAGTTTATTCCCTCAATATGCATATTTCTGTCAAATGCACTTATGGACATTCTTTGCATGTTTTTTAGGTATGTAGACCATGTTTGGATGGATGAGTGAGATAGAGGGGTCCAAAGAAGAAGCCAAAGATTCCCCAACATACCTTTGGTGGCCAAGAATCAACCCAAGCAAAGAAGTCCACATATGTCAAAGAATGGAGCTCCAAAGTGTTAATGAAGACCCCGACATGACCGTGGTGCCAAGGAACGACCGTGCTCGCCAATGTAAAAATCACAGTAACACCTCAACATTTGACAAGCTACAACAACTCTAGCAGAATGGTTGTGCTACCCACCATGTTCGTGCCAAGTAGACACCAAAATGGTTGTGCTACCCAAGACCAGAATGAGCGTGTTGATGAAAATGACCTCCCCTCCATCTCGCCCAGCATGGCCATTCTACCTAGATCCCATCATAGGTGTGTCTCCCAACACAGTCGTGCTACCATCCTTCATTCCACAACCTCATTACTAACACTTTCCATTTTCCACCATGACCGTTCTTTGCCACTATAGTTGTTCTGATGATCCCCACTGAACACGGCCTGTGCTGCCACCTAAAACGTAATTTTTTTGCACTGAATTTCCAACAATACTCCCACTTACCCTAATACTTCCACCACCACCTATATATACATGGGTTGTGGCTACAACACTAGGTTAGCTTCCCTACCCACTCCTTAGCTTCTCCTGGCATTCATTTCTACCTCCCTTGCATTTGAATCCTCCACCTACCTCCCATCTCCCATTTCCACCCAAAAACCCTAGTTTTCTAAGGTTTTCATCATCAAACCACTTCCATTCATGCCATTTCCATCCTTGGAGGGAGGTGTACAAGCTGTTACAGCAAGGAGGTGAAGAAGCAGGGGATTTCCACGAGCTACCATGATCTCCTATCTCTTTCTTTTGTTTTCTTTGCTCTTTTGTTTAGTTATGAGTAGCTAAGCCCCTTTTGGTGGGCTATTTTGGGTAAAGATGATACGTTGATACCATGTTGGGGGAAGATAATTTTTAAAATCTATGATCTCATTCTATGATGATTGTTTGCTATTTATCTCATTTCCCATACCTCTACTTGTGGTTTGTATCTAGAAATATGAATTGTTTATGTTTGTGTGCTTGAAGCTACCTAAGTCTCAGAGAAGATAGCATATGTGGAGCTATATTGGGAATTGCTCCTAGGTCCAACTAGTGGATCCCTTGCTAGCACCCCATATTCCCCTACATATAGTCTGTAATGTCCCAAGACTTTGAGGCCTCGAATAAGATGATCTTAAAAGGAACGATTGGACTACCCATATCACCAAGGTGCACCTCCTTTTCTGGGTGCCCATCTCTAAAGAACTCCATAGTTAAGCGTGCTCAGCTTGGAGTAGTACTAGGATGGGTGAGTAGTTGGGAAGTTGATCATGGCTTGCGTGTGAGTGGACAAAAGCATGCAGTTAAGGCTAGTGGTGGTCTATGGAGCCAGTCGTCATTCCTGAAACTCTACTAGAGCCTAGGGAAGTGGGCCTAGGTGTTACAAATGGTATCAGAGCCAATTCCCCTCCAGTAAGTGGGGCCCACATGGGTTTGTGGCATGCCAGTCTTTGATCTGTGCGGTCCACGCATGTTGGAAATGGCTATCTGAGTTGATGGAGCCGCCCATGCGTTGGTAGTTTCCAGGCATGTTGTAAAGGGATATCCGAGTTGATGGAGCCGCCCTTGCATTGGTAGCCATGATCGGGAGCTGGGTGTACATGTGACATTTGGGTCTACACTGAAAAGGGGAAATATTATGAGTCCATATAATTGAGCCTTGATGAGGATGTCAAGAGTCTAAGTGGGGGAGATTGTAACGTCCCAAGACTTTGAGGCCTCGGATAAGATGATCTTAAAAGGAATGATTGGACTACCCATATCACCAAGGTGCACCTCCTTTACCGGGAGCCCATCTCTAAAGAACTCCATAGTTAAGCGTGCTCAGCTTGGAGTAGTACTAGGATGGGTGACCAGTCAGGAAGTTGATCCTGACTTGCGTGTGAGTGGATAAAAGTGTGCAATTAAGGCTAGTGGTGGTATATGGGGCCAGTCGTCATTCTTGAAACTCTACTAGAGTCTAGGGCAGTGGGCCTAGGTGTTACATAGTCCTTCTCCTACTCGTAGGTGTGAGATCTAAGTATCTAGTATAGGGTTGATTGGTGAAACTGCCTTGGAGTTCACTAATAGCTAGGTGGTGAGTAATGTGGGGGTGAAACACCCTCACCACTACTCCCCAATTCTTACTTTGGATCCCAATTACACTAAGAAACCCTATGCTAAAAACCTAGATTAGTCAAATTCTAATGAAATCTCACCTATAACTTAGCCAAACTAATAGTGTAGGGTGATTTCTTAGCATTTGATTAGTTGTTTGGTTTAAGTAATATATAATGAATGCTTAAGCTTGCTTATTCTATCTTTCCCTCTGTTGGAATCTTAGTGTTATTCGCAAACATCCCACCTATTTTTATCATTGCTAAAACACCATATTGTTAGCTTAGTTTGTTAATACTACTTCGTTGCTTACTTTGATTGCCTCTTAGTTAATTGTCTAATTTTCGCTAGTTTGGTTTTGCTTGAGTATTTAGTGCTCTTTTGATATTGCTAGTTTTTCTCTTGCTAGTTAGTGTAGTTTAAGTCATTAATTGCTCTAGATCCTTAATTGCTAGTGTAGTGTAGTTTCTTGCCCTTTTTTAGTCAATTGTCTTGTTTTTCTTCTTAGACTTAACTTGTTTAGGATAATTTACGGTTTTTGATAATCTAATATCCTTATTTCCTTTAATTTCTTGCAACATTAGAGTAATCAACCAAAACCATCAACAAACCCTAAAAACCCTACTCTTTGCAGTAGGAACATAGCTACCCTAACCTAGCTCTAGTGCCCACTCTCTCCCTACAGATCGACCCTTTTTATTTGCCGTTCACCTACACTACAATACGATCATGTGCCTTGCAAGTGATATATTTTGTTTTATGTGATTGTGTTGGTCTAGAGTCCCCTTATAAATATTGAAAGATCCCAAAGTGCGGTAAAACTGCACCACCTCTCTAGAACTTGATTTGGGAATGAGATAAGGAATCACCCTTGCAGGTTGCTTTATTAATTTTTCTTATCCAATGCACATTCTCTAGTCTAAAATTGTACAAAGTGAGGATTAACCCAATCTTATCATTTAGCACAACAATGGTGCGTCCCATCTTTGGATTCAAATATGCAAGATTCATCCATGGGGAGTCATATATGCAATAGATGATTCCAACGCAAAGTAGTTTGGTCACCTCAAGGAAAACTACCATGTCCATGTCGTGATTCTGTCTTTTATGCATGTCTCTAGAAGGATTGTAGTCTTCTAACATGCAAATCTTGCACATGCAAGTAGCATGACCCATCTTTATGAAGATCAATCAATTTGTAGTCTAAGGTCATCTACCTTTTTCTAAGCTCAATGAAAAGCATGTATTCATGTTCCTTAGAGAGATTACTATTGATCATCACTTGACTAATTTGTTGCTAATGAAGAAACACATATTTCATCCCTTCATGCAAGGGATTCATCTCAAGATCTTTAAGGATTTATAATTGTTCTTAGACAATAGATTTGTCCTTGAGTTCTTCAAATTTATCCAATGGTTACTATTCAGAAGTCTTCAGATGTAGGAGGTGTTGTTAAACCTATGGGTCACCATACTTAGGTTCTTCAGGACCAATGAGAGCTATTCTAGAGGATAATCAAGTTTGGATTATATTAAATTAGTTGGGACATCTTCTTAATACATTCAAACAAGAAAACTTCAAGAATGTGGCTCCCTTCAAACTGTCAAAGACTTTGAATTCTAATGTGTCCTTTCCCAATTATAGAAGTAGGAAGTTTTCTAGAATTGAATTGGAACTTGAAACTTCAAAGACTCTACTCCCTACTATCTTTATCAATGGTGATTTGTTTCATTAAAATACAAGAAACTTCTGTAAAACCCCATCTTGCAGACCAAATTTATGACATAATTTTATGTCAGAACATATTTACAATCTTTTCATCATACATAAACTAGTTTACATAGAACCTTATTATATGTACATATAAACTACAATCCTATCTCAAGTTCTTGTATCAATAAGAACTTCTCTCAGATGTCCGTTTTAAGTCTTTTTTATAACATGACCATGACTTCCCATTTGAATAAAACCAAACATGGACCAAAATAGAGAAGTATAGGTCAGTCAAATGATCGACACAAAATGGTTATTTGGAAAGTAAACAAGTGTGGAATCTTAATTACTAGGAATTCTCATTAGAATATTTAGGGAAGTAAACAATGTAGGAAAGTATCAACTATAAAAGGATGTTCAAGATTAACATGATTCCATATAAAAATTTAATACTCTTAACTCAAAGTCATACATAGATAGCACATGTCAATGTATATTTTATTGAAGAAGTCATGTGTTCTATCATATAAAGAATGAAAACACGCCAACTAAATTTCCCAATATATATAGGGACCATATGTCCTTTCTCTATGCAGAGTCGTGGAAGCATAATTTCACTAAGCTAATGGGCACTAGTCTACACTTTATTTATGTTTAAATATTGTGCTATTGTTTCAAAGAATAATTGTCCGTGTCCATTTGAAGAGGAAGGGTGGACTTTTGAAACAAACATAGTCTGACCAATCTAACTACTATGTATGCCTTTAATAGGGAAATAAACTTATAAGTAATAGTAATTAGGTACCTCAAATTCAATGATAAGAAATTTCAAAATACAAGTATTGAGCTCTAAGGTCTGTTAGCAATCATATCTACAATGTAAATAGAAGTAGGTTACTATTGGCTTGTAGTTGTTCAATCATAATTAGTTCAATTGTATTGCTAGTGATTAGTTTTTCATATTATAGTGGTATTAATCTACTTTATTATTGTAGCCATTCCTAAATTATTAACTAACTCATGATGTCATTATATTAGATTTTATATCTGGTATATGATCAAGTTATCCACATGGTATTCAAAAAAAAAATTCTACATTCATATATAAATCTCAATTATGATTAGTTATATTTCATTTGTCAATAAGTACAATATTTATATAAATGCATGACAATATGTGTATTTTGTTATAGTTTGAATTTATATGACAAGCATCTAAAGTACCATCCGCAATCAATCCTTCAAGCTCATAACTCTTAAAACATATATGTCCGTTCCTAATAATATAGTGCATATTCACTAACACAAACTTATTTATACTAATATAATTTACCAGTCCATTTTATATTGACGAGTTAGATCTTATATATAAGTCTAAGTTTTATGAATGAATCGGTATATTATTATAGTATCTCAATGTCATGGTCAGAAGTACTTAGTTGCTATGGGATACAGTAGTGTTTCCACACATAATTATTATATGCATACGTTGTGAAATGGTTAGTATAGGCGATCGTTAGTAATTTATGATTTAGATCACATACTTCTTTGGTTCATTTTCCATATCTTTCATATGCTAGAAGATTTATTACTCGCTAATGATAAACTAACCATGTTAGCGTTTTGTACTGTCATCCATGCATGAAACAGTAGTAAACTAACGAGAGTAATCTTATGAATACTAATATATGATACTACTATGAGTAGGTTATGTACTTATGGACTAATCTAGATTGTGAGTAGGTTCTAATCATACTCTTTATAGATTTATTCAGATCATGAGATTAGTGTGATCAATTTTCATATTCTGGAATTAAGAAGACCATAGTTGGTTTTCATAGGTATTTATAAAAATTGACGTACTAGTCTACAATATTTCGACGGGGTTTAGGATATAGAGGTGGATCTCATGTGTACTTGATCAGCTATGCTGAAGAATCGCTACAGTTTGAGATCCCAACGATCTGGCATGACACATGTGTTGCAGACCCTGTCGTCGTTGTTCAGTTTGCCATGGAGAAGTCCTCAATTTAGTGAACCTCGCCGTCCCTCGGTTGCTCGAGGGTGGCGGTTGATATGAGATTAATATGGTGGTGGGTGGAGGAAGTGGATTCGGGTATGGTTCTATATGCGGCTTGCGGGAGATTATTCTTAGTAATGGGTATAGAACGTGGATCGGTCATCAGATCTTGTGCAAAGGTGTAAGGACAATGTGGAGGAACATCAGATTGTGTTAATGTATGTGAAAACTAAGATGTAATATAAAGCTACTACGTTACATATCGTCACTTATCAAGGCTAGGATTTGCAATACCTGTCTGTGTGTATGCTTGAGACACCTTGTTGGTCTGTAGTTGATGAGGGTGCTACGTTAGTAGGGAGTACCAAGTACTAGTTGGTGTAAGGAGGGTATGATGTGATGGTACGATGTGATGTTGTTTAATGACAATTCTTTTATTTTATTGACTAATAAATATGGCCTTGAAAGTAGTTCTTTCTCTTATAAATTGAATATGGATTAACTCATTATTGATATACCGATCATGAATTCAAATCTTGGAAATTTGTGAATGATAGGAAAAGTGATTAGCAAGGGAGACCAATCATCACATTTCTTTCTTCATTTACTAGTTATCCACAAGCGTTAACACAAAAGACATTCTCTTGATTGCATTGAATTGTCTTAAATTCAAATTATGAATAAATTTTAAATTTTGTAACTCTAAAACATAAAACCATTTTATCTACAATTTTAAACTTGTGTTTGATATCTATTAGATAGTTTTGAAAAATATGAGTTCTATAGATTAAAATTATAGTGTAACTAAGCAATATGTCTCCATCAATTACCCAAACAACAATTTTTTTTTAAATGGCCACCATAATGTTCTAAATTACCGAGATCGAAGATCATTTGATGGTATAAAATCTAGTTGGTGGAATAAAGTCCAGTTTCTGAATAATTCTTGTCATTTTACCAGGTTGAAAATTGGAAGGAAGATGAATATACAAGTCCTATATTTGGAATATGCATACGGAGGACAAAGACTACGAAGCAATGAATATCTATGTCTTTGTTCAATGTACGCACAACCAGAATGTGAGGTGACAGGGGTCATGATACGTAGTAAATATATTATTAAATGCAGTTACTTAAATGATATCGAGATCATGTTTCCATTTCAACAAAACTACCATGGGGGAACAATTGACTAAAAAATTCATAGATAAAGATTTGTATCATCTAGCATAATATATTGTTCTAATTACCATTATTGAATTGGAATTTTAGAGTTACAATGTATTCTATCAGTTTATAGAATCTAAAATGATAAAAAAGTCATAATGTAGTAGATTTTATATTTTTTAATGTAATAATTATTTTAGTA
Organism: Alisma plantago-aquatica; assembly: GCA_963693085.1. NCBI lineage: Eukaryota > Viridiplantae > Streptophyta > Magnoliopsida > Alismatales > Alismataceae > Alisma > Alisma plantago-aquatica. Next base: position 1,330,934,331 of record OY856412.1, read on the forward strand.
CCTTTTAAAATATCGTACAAGAGATATGTCTTTATATTTATATATAGAAATGGGCACCATTGAAATATTCTATTTATGTGGTGGGAATTATAAATCATGGGATAATTTGTTTAAACATAACTACTAATTGCACTCTATATATCTAGTAAAAGTTATAATTATCTATCACTAGTCAGTAAATAATAAGTATCTAATATTTTTAATAATATTCATATTTATTCCAATGGAACTAGTCAACAAACTATCCCATTGTTGAAATACAAGGATTTATGAAGACCATTTAGCACACAAATTTTTATTCAGATAAATTGTATCAAGGTTAATGTCATGAAAAAAAGATGAAAATGAAAATTTTATTAAGGGACTAAAAGGAAATATATTTTAAAATGAAAAGAAGCAACTTGTTTAGGTATAAGGATAAATGTAAATGGAGATCAATAATACCAAAGTATATGATAAATGAAAAAAATAGTAGAATGGTAATTGAAAAGAGGGACCACATTGTGAATGGACTCAAGTCAACAAAATATGATCAACTATATTTTGGTGTCAAATTTCTTTGGTGTTACAACTCTTCCTTTTTTTTAAGGATTTGGTCCCTAAAAGGCGTACATCAACGGTCTAGCGTGTACTGCTATTCACCACAATAAAATTTTGAAAACAATATAGAGAGGTGTACAGGATGTCAAATAATATGTAGTATTCTTCATTTTCTCTTAATCATACATAAAAGTCAAGATTTATTTATCTATGTGGCTCTCCTATAGTGTTTTCTCTAGTACTTATTTATTATGTCCTTCATTGTGACTTCGCTCAAGAAATCATCAATAAATCATTTTTAATGTATATTATTATAAATAATATAATTTTTGATAGGAAAATTTTAGATGCAAAGTTAGATTGGTGAAAATCAATGCGAGAAACATGTCACAATCACATCATACCAATATTCAACTTTTGGTAACCAAACATACAAATATTTATCTCAATTGGGAAACTAGGTCATCACGGAACCTAAAGAGACACCAAGTTAGTTTAACTTATAATATAGGGCAGAGAGATAGTGTATTATATCAAAGGGGATTCACAAATTCAATTATTGGGTGCTCCATTCCACTCCTCATCTTCCCTTGGTCATGATGTAGTCAACTACTATGATGTTGAAAAGTTGTAAATGTATATTCTATCATATTTCTTTTGAATTATAAATTCTTTTAATTTAAAGATACTAGAGAGCAACAATGTCTGGCAAGGAAATTTTATCGAAGAGGGTGAAAAGTATCGTATGCCTATATTTTAGTATGTGAGAACGTGACATGAGAATTTCTTTATGAGGCATATTTCCCCTAGAGTACATATATTATTTTTTTACAAGGGAAGTGATCATTTTTTGGATTACTCATTCTACTAAGGTTTATCTAAACGTGAGATCAAGAAACTAAAACATTTTATATACTCATTGTTTATACTTTCCATGTTGAATTTATTCAATGTTTGATTTTTTTTCTAGTTTGCCATGATTTCTATTTAGGGAAAAAGAGGCAACTATCAATTCCTTTGAAAAGGCAAATAACTAAATGTGTGGAGTACAGTTTTCCTATATGTCTTTTTTTCTCTGTGGATGGTGATTATATTTTCAAATTGATGAATCAATCTACTAGGATGTCAATTCACTGGAGGGCAAGCAACTACAAGATATATTAAATCATATTTTCTAGGTAACCTAAATTGGGTTGGTGACTTCGTTCATGGATTAAGGTTTTACACAAGTAATATAAATTGATATGGCTAGGCCAGTTTGTAAAGTCAGGAGCCCCAATACCACCTAAGTGGATCACAGGTATTAATGTCAGAACCTACAATAAACATTCCTTCCTTAGACATGTTGTTGTTGGGTTTTAGGGAAGGGGGCACAATGGAATAAAAAATATTGACCCAATCATCTGATAGGTCTATCAAATATTCTGGTTCGTACAAATGGTGATGTAAAAACCTACAAACCTTCTTCTTGAAGGCCCATCTAATAAGTATACAAACCTTCTTCTTGAAGATCCATCTCATAAGTCTAGTGGATAACTCAGTCAATTGATAATCATTTGATCTATTGACCCAATCATCTCATTGGTCAGTCAAGTACTTTGGTCGCCTGTTCAAAGGGTTGATCTGCCTATTTTATTATTCAAAACATTCTAATCATATGTTTGATTATGACCTTTAATTCCCTTATGCATCCTTATGTATGTGACTCAATAGGTTCCTAATGACGTTGGGATTGTGCGTAGAACAACACAAGCAAATATTTGTGTCTAGCCACACACCATTTCCATCCAAGTAATAGGAATGAGACGGAGAACAACTACCACTGTAAATTGAATAATGCTTCCATGACCGTATAATCCCTTTGTCACACATATCTATATTTAACTCGAGGCATGAAGTGTCATCCTCTTAACATTCAATCTATGTTCCTGAACTAGAGGAAACTATTTGAGATAATGTGAGCTCAATACCATATATTGACTCACATGAGCACAACCATGAATTTCATGATCTCACTTATCAAGTGGCTAGGGATATCACTCTAAAGGATGGACAAACACAATATGACCCATGTGTTACAATGTACCCAACCATCACCTTTTTGGCAATTCATATTTCAGAACATGTTGTTCTAGTGTCAAAGTACACTGAGCGACATGTGTTACTGTAGTGACTTCAGGTCTAATTATCACAATCACCATTGTCACATTGAGATATGACTCTAACATGTCTTAACATGACTTCCATGTGTTAATATCAAGGTGGATCTGTTCAATACACCTTGTTCTCTAACAATTACCCATGCATCTGAGTCAATATCTAATATGATGACTAAAAAACATAGTCATGATCACCACATATGCTACTCTTGTGTATTATTGTTGTCTTATACAATCCGCAACAATAACCAACTAGGGACATAACAAGAATGAATACTCTTATTATACATATGATATCAACTTGAGGTCCTTAACCTAAATCACATGTCATCGAGTTAAACATTTATAGGACAATATTATGTTCATTCATTATCTCAATACTAAAACAAACATAATAATTGGAATTACTTTTCATTAATAATCAAATCAAGTACAAAATATCCATTTTACAATCATCACATGATGGATATCAGGCATATAGCCAACAATCTCCCACTTGAACTAGAGCCAATCACTCATTAACCTAAGTCCAACAGATGTAACATGGCCATCATGTTTTTGTTGTGGAAGTGCTTTAGTTTAAGGATCAACAACATTTCTTTCAGTTGGTACTCTACAAAGCTTTATATCTCCTCATTGCATAACCTCATGTATGAGGTGGTAATACCTGAGTATGTGCTTGGTCTGTTGATGCAATATGGGTTCCTTCCCTTGTGTAATAGCTCCATTGTTGTCATAGTAAATCTCTACTATGCTTTCAATGGCTGGAACCACCCCAAGTTCACTAATGAACATCTTGATCCATATTGCTTCCTTTATTTATTTGGAGGCAGCAATATAATCAACCTTTGTTGTCAAATCAGCCACACTCTCCTTCTTGAAACCTATCCAGCTAATATCTCCATCGTTTAGGCAAAATACAAATATGGATTGCAATTTGTAATCATCCTTGTTGGTTTGAAGCTTTCATCAATATAACCTTTTACAGCTAACTCTTCCTCACCTCCATAAATGAGAAATTGGTCCTTAGTTCTTCTGATGTACTTAAGTATTTTCCTTACATCTATCCAATGACCATCATCTGGATCTAACCAACATTTTCTCATCATTCTCAAAGCATATGAGACATTTTAGGTGTGTACATATCATTTCATGTGTGATAGATCCAATGTACATATCATTGCATGCGTGATAGATCCAATAGATGAGGCATATGGAATCTTAGCCATGTGTTCCTGTTCTTCCAAATAGTTGAGACATTGAGTTCTAGAGAGACATATTCCATGAGATATGGGTAAGTTTCCTCTCTTAGAATTATGCATGTTATACTTTTTTAGCACTTTGTCAATTTATGTACTTTCTGTTAGGGAAAAAAATCTTCTAGATTTATCTCTATAAATCTTAATTCCTAGAATATAGGAAGCTTCCCCTAAGTCCTCCACAGAGAAGGTATTTCCCAACTATGTTTTAACCAATTGTAGAGTAGGTTATTCATTTCTCATCTATAATATGTCATTTACATACAATGTGATTAATACAATCGTGTTCCCACTAACCTTCTTGTAAATACACAATTCATATTAAAAGAAGTTCAGGACCCACGGGTCTTCTATGAAATCCAAATTGCAATATTCTCATTATGAACTGACGGGGGCTACTAGTTGTTGCTGATATCTCCTTCTTGTTTCCTTCTTCCATAACCCGAGCTCGGAGAAGTAAGAGATAAGAGGGCCCAACATAGGTAGATAGCAGGAATCAAACCCGCATCAATATTGTTTGATTGTTTCACCAAAATAAAGATTCCAACTCTGAGATGTTTTCTTCAATCTATATATTGACCTTTGTATCTTCTAAAATCTGTTGGCTTAATTTGGAGTGATAAAACCTTTGGGTTGTATCATGTACACATCCCCTAGAAGATTCTTGTTAAGGAAAATCCTTTTAACATCCATTTTCCAAATCTCACAATCATGATAAGTTGCAATGACAAGAATGATCCTGATGTATTTAACCATGGCAACTGGTGAAAAGGTTTCATCATAGTCAAAAGCTTTAACTTGTTTTAAACCTATTGCAACCAAGCTACCTTTGTAGGTTTGTACATCACCATTTATATTAGTCTTCTTCTTGAAGACCCATTTGCACCCTATGTGTTTTACACCTTCATGTGTATCCACCACAGTCCATACTTTGTTGGTAGACATGAAGTCCATCTCAGATCTTATGGCCTCAAGAAATTTCTCATAATATGGTCCATCAATAGCCTCATTTTAGGTAGTTGGTTAATAATCTAAAATGACAAAACATCCTCTTCTTGAGTGATGAGAAATCCATATATCTTTGGATCAAGACATGACCTACTAAACCTTCAAGGTTCTTGTGCTAATATAGGGACTTGAGGGTCCACAAAGGTTTGTGATTCCTCTTATTACTTATCTAACTCCATAGGTGCAATGCTATCTTGTTGGTCTTGAGCCACTGGTTCCTTTAAAAATAAAATACTTTTTAAAAATGCATCAGTTCTAGAAATGAACACTTTGTTTTCATGTGGAATGGAGAAGTAGTAACCCTTAGTTCCCTTAGGGTATCCAACAAAGATACATTTATCCAATTTGGATCCAATCTTTTCAAAGAATAGATTCTTGACATAAGATTCACATCCCCAAACTTTTATGAATGATATATTGGGATGTTACCATTCCATATATCAAATGGTGTCTTTACAATAGATTTGGAAGGTATTCAGTTGGGTGTAGATGGAGAGGTTGCAAGAGGATGACCCCTAAAAGAAATCAGAAGATAACTAAACTTATCATTGATTGTACCATGTCCAATACGGCGTGATGTCTTCTTTTTGATACACCATTGTGTTTTGGTGTTGCAGGTGGAGTCCATTGTGATTTAAATTTATAATCCCTTAAAAGGACCTCAAACCCTTATCAAATATATTTCCCCAACTCGATCTGATAGAAGTGCTTTACTTATTTTTCCAAGTTCATTATGTACTTCATTCATGAACTACTTGAACTTTTCAAAGGATTTTGATTTTTTTTTCATAAGATGCACATTTCCAAATCTACTAAAATGATTAGTTTGGAAGTATTAATATCCACCTCTAGCACTTGTCCTAAAAGTTCTGCACACATAAGTATGTATGAGTCTTTGTAAGTCACTCACTCTGTCACTATTTTCAGTGAAAAGGTGCTTTTGTCATTTTCCCAATAAACAAGATTCACATGTCTCTACTGATTAGAAATCAAAATAGCCTAGATAACCATCTTTATGGAGTCTATAAATGTGCTTCTCGTTTTTTTTCCTTAGATGGAATTACCAGATAATAGTTTTTTTTATTCATTGAGTTTTAACTTCTTGGTATTTGTTTTATTTACATTTTGTCTCAAGATCAAATGAATAAAGATCATAAGACTTAGGCGCATGGCCATGTAAGATCTCATTATTAGAAATGAAATATGACCATTATTTATTATACACTGAAAATCATTATTGTCCAAACAAGATACAAAATAATGTTTCTATTTATGCCAGTAGATAATAGTAGTTCTCTAATTCTATTACAATCCCACTTGAAAGAGATAAACAATAGCTGCCTATTGTAGTGGAAACAACTCTTGCTCTATTTGCAATGTGTAGTTCCACCTCCTCTTTCTTTATAGGTCTACTTATTTTTAGATCTTGCATATTTGAGAATATGTAAGATCAACATATGGTATCTTATATCCACGATGATAAAGTAGATAAATTTATTTCAATAACATAATCTTGAAGTGGAAATCTCTATCCCTAATTCTTATTCTTGAATTCCTCAAGGTAGAGAGGGAAATTTCTCTACCAAGTTATATCTGGTGACAATAGTGACAATTGCCTCCCTTAGCCACTCCTCATTTTTAAGTGTAGAAGAATGATGAATAGCTTTAGAACGTTTCTTATATTTTCCTTTGCCCTTTTCTTTTCCCTTTGTTGACCATCAACAATGGGCTTATCTTTTATTTGCTCCTCAGTAGTTCTCAACATGCCAAGTAGCTCAGTCAATGGCTTATCAATATTTTTCATGATGTATTTCATGACAAATTCCTTGTATGAATCTAGAAAGAATTGCAGGATTATACATGTGACCAACTCTTAACCTAAAGGACATCAATATCTTGGAAAACTTTCTACATACCCAATTATTTTGCATACATGGGGTCCAGCCGAACCACCTTTTTCCCTTTTGCACTTAAACAGGGCCTTGAAAACATTTTTATCGTGAAGCTTGCTACTCTATTCTCATTACTTCATCAAAACTTTACCACAATTACAAGTAAGAGGAATATCCCCAAAATAATGAAAATAAAAAAGATGTGAGGCCTATCTATACATGTATAGGCTATCAAAATCACTTGTGGTTTTCTTCCACACATCACATGCATTGGGTTTTTTTGGTCTTAAGAAACACTTTGGTTACTCATGTGGAAAATGTTGTAAAGGATTTTGATCCTTAGAGGGTGTACCGACCTTCGTTTCACTGATAAAGTGCCTTCTTTGTCAGTAGGAATGCAACTTTCCTCTCGCTTATTCCCATATATTTTTTGTGACTTTGCATCGCCATAGGACATGTGTTTTCAATTCATTGTCCTCATTCTACAGGATGCATCATGGGGCAATAGGAATGCATTGTCTTTGTCTATAGTTGTTAGTAAGAAAACTTTATGGAAAATATTCCATACATGTAGAAGACAACTCCTGGGCACTTTTGGCCTGCACAACAAGTTCATCTAAATTAGTTATGCGCATTGGGCCCTACATAAATCCCAATCTTCTTTAAGATATAGTATATCATTCCCTAAATATAGAAACAATCATCCTCATCAGAGATCACCACACTATCAAAACTTGTTTGAGAGCATAAGCACCCCTTATGGTTGAAATATTCAACTTCCCATTCTGTATTATTGCATTGAGTTCTAGTTTGCTGCCCAAGATCGATTTAAATTTGAGTTTGAACCCTTTGCACTCTTCTAGTAGTTGACTGCCAAGGATCACACCAAAGGGACATGGACTCCCCATTTCCAACATGATACCTTACCAGGTCCTTGGAAATGTCATACCTCTCTACTTCACTTGTCCTTGATACATGTTCATGAGATGTTTATAATCTCAATAAGAACCATGATATCATGTTGCTTCTATAACTCATGAATCCATGGAGTAAAAAATCACACAATTGATGTCCATAGCATCATGAAAATGTATCTTGTGAGCATCCCTTTCCATCTAGGCACATTTGATGTTGGTTCATTATCAACTGGTGTTTCCAGGACATAGAGATTATGCTCATACATGAGAACAATTCTCAACGTCCCAAACTAGTCATTCAAGTTATTCCCATTTATTTTCTCTTCCTCAAGGATGATTCATAGTAAAAATTGATTATCAATTGTATTTGCAATTGATCCACTTAAAAGATTTTCACAATTTGAAAATTAATTTGATGAACATAACTTATTTGAATTTATTGTCCTCCCACTATTTTCCAAACTAACATCCCTCACTATTAATTTAGAAGATTACATTGAGCATACTTCTAGTGAGCCAAGATCCAAAATAATAAAGTCATTTATCAACCAATTGGTGACCATCATAAATTAGTTATTAATGTAGGTAACAATTACAAGTTGCATCAATTCTTGGATAGATGGTTCTACAAACCCATGAAAACAATTCATCACATGAATTAAATTCCATTTTTATTCCTCTAGGTTCTTAAACCTATTATGATCACCTAATCAATTCCAACCCAAGGCCAATACAATAAGTATGCACCCTGCTTGACAGTCCCACATACTTATTATCACACTTCCATGAGGTAGACGATGTGCCATGCTTTATGTATAGTTAGTCGAATAAGTTTTTCATGTGTATTGCACTTTGGAAGGCATCTTCAATAGTTATATGATATTTAGGTGTGTGTATATATATATCCCATCACCATTACATATAAATTATTATGTATCATAACTATAAAAATCACCAAATGCAAAAACTGGATATGGAAACTAGTGCAACAACTTGAGCCAACAAGTATTGTAAAAATTCAACTAAGAGATTTACATCAAAATATAATCGTACTATTTCCTTTTTAGGGTTTCTGATTGCCCAATTAGGAACGTTGATAGGTTGATCAGAAGTCCCAGATTTGGGAATATCTTGTCTCGTTATTGATTCAACACCTCGTCTTGATCACGAACCCTGTTACAACCCCAATTTTGGGTTCATCTAATGAGAAATGTAAACTCTCATATGGGACAAATAATGATGTAATTTCATTTACAATAGCCTTGATGATTGTATTGTGGGCTTTATTGGCTATTGGGCCCAATAACAAGGAAATTCAATTAATTAAGAAATCGAAAAAAGAAAAATGTGGAAACCTTTGGAAGGTAAAGAACTTAATCCAAAGGTGTATTTCGTACCACATGGGTTCCTTGGGTTCCAAGGAGTCCAAAGTTGCAAAGAAAAGCAAAAAGAAAAGAAAAGATTAATAAAGTATTTCTTTATTAAGAAAGAAATTGAAAACAATGGTAAAATGTGGAAAACCAGTGAAAAGAGGTGTAATTGAGTTATTCTTGGTGGAATTTTGTATTCTAAGGATTCCTAATGATAAAAGGAATACCAATGAGGAAAATAAAAGAGAAATAAAGAGAAATCCTCAAAAAGAGATATTTTAATATACATGATAATGAAGAATAATGCATTTAGATGCATCTAGAAGGATAATGAGTATCGAATAAAAAGGATTTCTAAATAATAGAGTTTCTTGGGATCCAAGGAGTCCCAATAAAGAGGAAAGAAAGAGAAAACACCAAAATTACAAAATAAGGATAATGGGAATACACAACTAATGGAATTATGTGGTTTTTTTAAGAAGGAGTATTTTCCTACTTGAGGAGAATATAATTTAGAGGCCAATGAATTAAAAGACAAGATTAAAGAGGATAAGGGAGAGGAATTTCGAATTCCTAAATATCCATGCAACAAGGAATATCAAGGAAATAAGAGATAACAAAGAGAGAGAGAGATGGTTGCTTCACGACCAAGGAAAGTGTGTTTCCTTTCGAGTTTGGGACTTGGGACCACATGAGGCACGCCTTAGGGATTCATACTCCACCCTATATAAAGGGGTAAATCCCTGGTCGAGGTCCAGAGAGAGATCCCACGCAAAACAACCTCTTCTCCTTCTTCTTTCCGCACAAAACCCAAACGAGTGTATAATACTATCCTCGGAGCAAGGAAGGGTGGTGTTGGGGTCCTGATGGAGGCAGCAAGCTTCCACGTCAACCCTAGGATGGATCGACTACCCTACCTCTGCCCTTGTTCATGTGTAGCCATGCCGAAAATCTGCAGAGCTGCAGCAGCCGCAACAACAAACATGGGCGGATACTCGCCTAGAAACGAACGACTAGGCTACAATTTTGAGGTGCCGTAGGTGTGCCAAGGTGTTGCGGATCTGGGGCAGCCTTTGGCAGTGTTCCGCGAGCCCCAGGGAGGAAGAACAAACTGTGGGAAGCCGCCATTGACCGCCTGGTCGTGGGGGATCCGATGATGAAGAAGGTAAAGTGCATTGGACGAGTATGCCCCTCAGTGGGCTGAAGAAGAACCCACTTAACTGGGGGTATAAGAGTCATTTCGAAATGTTCCCAAAGAAACAAGGAAACGTTGCATGAAGCAGGCTACGTGGCGCCTCCTCATTGGCCCAAAGTAAGTGATTTTGTTAAAATCATAACTCTTTAATAGTAGCTCAGATAACAAAAGTTTATACATGACTTTTGCTCAGAAAAATGAGGGGAATCCACTAAAAATATAGTTGAAGTTTGATTCTAATTGAAATTCGAAAAGTAATGAAAGTTATTAACTTTAATGTATAGATGATTAAGAAACCCTATTTTGATATAATTAATGTGATTCATAGGGTTTAATTGATTATTAAAGCTGATATTAACCTGTTAATGATGAAAGGGAACATTAGGAACAAAAAGGATGGACTTTGCATGTAAATAGTTTAATTTTGAGTTTAATGTGCATGAATAATACTTTAACGGGCCTTGAAACCCTAATGTTGGTAAATTCGACTCTTAATAGCTTTAATTATTCAAAGTGGTGAATCAAGATGAGACATAATGATCCTAGGCTATTTTGAGCATTAAAGTTCCTAAATTGTGGATAAATAACCTTAATATAGAAATTAGGGTTTTGAATGAATCAAGATGGAATTAATGACAAATAGAGTTCACATGTGAATTCAATCATAATGAACTATGAATTGACGATAAATGAGCATAATGACCTTGTTATATATTAAAAGGATGAAAATTGTAGCTTTAATGTAAAATAGGCTTAATGGACTTATTTAATGGTTAATTATGCCTTAAATCTGAAACTGAGGATTAGATGTTGAGATAATTAGGGTTTAAAATAGTAAAAGATGAAGGGAAACCCTAATTGCAATGAAAACCCTAAAAGTGGACTAGAAACCCTAGGAAGCGAGCTAGATTTAATAGATCTTAATGACACGAGTAATAAAAGGAAATTGTATAATCGTTTCAGGATCTTATTGAATGCTTGCTGCCTATTGGTTGATTGAATTATTTCTATCTCACATCAACTTGAAAGGTATGTGGTTACGCTTATGAATATCCCGAATTAGTTTCTTGAGGATTTTTGAGGTTTTATCGATGACTTGAATTAAACTGTTGGTTGCATTTAATTCATGCAAATTATAATGTGAATATGACCATCACATAAGAGATGTGCCTACTAGCTCAGATCCTAGTCCCCTCTGTAGCCTAATGGATTGACCTAGTACATGGCTACCGGTGGGGTAGGCCCATTAGGTCATTGAATGACTTAGTACATGGTTACTTATGGGGTAGGACCATCAAGTCATCATGAGTCAGGGATTGGGTTACCTTTGGGTAGGGCCATGCGACTCCATAACCCTAGGAATTGGCTACCTATGTGGTAGGGCCATGGGGGTAAGGATCTACCATATGAGAGAGGTAGTATCCATGTCCATTACAGGGACAGTACAAAGATAGGTGATAGGCAAGGATTGAGTAGTATTGCTTAAAATGTAATCTTGGAAATGATATTTGGTTGACTACATTGTTAACATAGTTGCATAATTATTGTTTCCCCCACATACCAGCTTGTTGCTGAACGACATTTTGTTTGTCGACATTTTAGGTAAAAATGAAAAGACAAATAGTAAAGTGGCATATGTGGAGCTAAATGAGAAATAACATACACAGGAGGATTAGTTATATTAGTATAGAAGTTTAGAAATCCCATCTTTTAAAGGGTAAGTAAAGTTTTTATTTATACCGGTTTTTAGTTTAGTAGTAGACTTTCATAATTATTATTGATTATTTGTCGAACCTTTGATCCTATTAATTGAATAACGGCTCTGACCTTCAGGTCTCCCTTAATTGGGGGTTACCGGGAGGCGGGTCATTACAATTGGTATGAGAGCGAAGGTTCCTCACTTAATCTTTAATAACTATTAAATTTTACAAATCCTGTAGAATCCAAGGGAGTTATTAGAGGATTATCTGAAAGATAGAGGTGTCTAGAAAAGGATCACGACCGAGGGCTGGCAATATTTTCCTCCGTACCTCTAGTCGGAATACGAGGACTCCCAGATCCGTGTGACTGCCTGGCCAAAGTCTTAGGGTATGATTCGAAATAAGATACCTTTAGGACTCTCTCATCTTGTTCATCCCTTCTCAACTCAAATTCTATTAAGGACCTTAAGGATTAGGGTTTCCTCTCTTCTCCTCACCCTCTTGAGGTATGGGTAAGGTTGATAAGGATTCAGGGATCCTCCACCAAATTAATGAAAAACATGTAAATAAGATGTCATGGACATAAGCTTAATAGAGTAAGCATAAAAGAATAGATACATGCTTAGGTCGTATGACACGAGTTGTCATCGCCCTCAGGAGAGACCTGGGGATATACCTCCTTGTCAGGAGGATGAGTAGAGAGGGTTAGTCTTGGAGGTAGAGACCTCCATTAAAGGTAGAGACCTAGCACAACCTTTGAGGATGATGGTAACCCTAACCCTAAGTGGAGGTTAGAGGGAGAGATGACATGATGAGTTAGATGTCATGGTTGACTACATGTTTGGATGGACATGCCTTTGGATTGCCATACAAACCATGAGAAGTTGATGACCGAGTACCTTTGGCAATTCAACCCTAGGAAGGGTCGTGTATGATTTGAGCGAAGGATAGCTCCTTCATGGATGAGGTTAAAGAAGAACCTATAGAAACCTTTTAGGCTGTTGCAAGTAGGATATAGCTTGCACCCAGAGTGCGTCAGTAGTGTTGACAGTTGAATGAAACCCTAGACAAGGGATCATGATGGATGTCTTATGAGATAAGCATAAGGGGTTATGGATAATCTTGAGTAAACATAAGTTCGAGTATAGGCTTCACTCGGGTAGGGGCATGCTTATGAGCTTGATCCTTCATGAAGAAAGGACCTCTTATAGAGAGGTTGGTTGTAGGATTAGCTCTAGAGAGAGAGAGAAGACCTCAGGCAAGAAGGTTGGAAGCCTAAAACCCTAAAACTTGAGGAACAATGGGAGTTGAGGATGATGCGACCTAAGTGGATGATAGTAGTTGTCGTATGCTTGACCCTTGGAGGCTAATGATGTCTTGGTTTCCATGAGAGGAACCAAACCCTAGAGAGAGGATGAGTCTGCTGGTACCTCTATGCCTATGGTATAGGAGTTTACCTCCTGAGATAGGTAGAAGAGTTTCTTAGACTTGAAGAGGATGAAGTAGCAAGTTGTGAAGCCTTGTACCTAGTTGGTTGTCCTGGAAGAGGAATCAACTCTGAGGTGTTGCTCGAATGAAAGGATGACATACCTTGGACATGCTTGATTCATGGTTAAGAGGTTGAGCATGCAGCTGGACACCCAAAGGTGGACCTAGGGTTTCTAGGCCTAAGAGGGGAAGCAGTCTACCCAATACTCATGATGAGATTTGAGTCTCTATAGTTTTGAGCATGGTACTCCTCATGAGTAGAGGTAAAGGAAACCCATTAAGTTAAAGGTATGTTTGATGAACCCCTCACAACTAAGTTTATCTAATGTTGAGGAAAGAGAACAAGCATGACCTAGCATGGTTTAATAGGTGGTCTTCTTGTGCCTTAGTAGCTGCTGGGTTAAGCATGCTCATGTGAATGTTAACCCTAAGGATGCTTGTGACCTTTGTTATCAAGGTGTAGTTTCCTCCCATCCTGGGAGAGGGACCCTTTGGTAGGGAGTTTACCAGTTGGTTGGTTTTGAGGTAACCTAAGGAGGTTTCATAGGATCTTGAGAAGCTAAGTGAAGAGTACATGGCATGAGATTGAACCTGTACACCCATAGTTAACCATCTCTAAGTGCATATGGATGTATTACCATGGAGGTAACCGGCATGGGGTCTGACCAAGGTAGGCAGGTTGCCATGATCCCTGAGAAAGGATGAAAGACAGCCCATGAATGCAAGAAGAGAGATGATGAATGCTTGGGTAAGGTTATGAGTTGAACATGTACTATAAGATAATCCTAAGTCTATCCTAGGGTCAGGTAGGGATAAGACCGATGGAAGTAGGAGTTGCCTAATTCCCTAGTGCACATGACCATAGGGTTGGGAGGTAACAACTATCATTGTCTGAGGCCATGGGTTAGGAGATTGATCACCTTCTTGAACTCATGGGACCCAAAGGGAAGATGAGTAGGGCACTCTCTGGATGCATGAAGGAAAAGGGATGACCCCAAAAGTACCGACACCCTATAGACCTAGAGGAGATGACTAAGGATTGTTTGGTGACCCAAGTAGGTTCGAGACCAGTTTTCCATGGAAGTAATGTGGATATCAAGATGATGACACGTTTCAACCTAGATTTGAAGGTGTACTAGCAAGGTGGGATGTACCATCTCTACTCTTGGAATAGGAAGAACTATGTATTTGGACGGCCACCAAATGCTTATTTCTTCTTGTTATGGGAGGGAGAGATGGGACAGTACGCATGTCATACACCAAGGATAAAAGATGATGTGAGTTGGAACGTTGCTACAAGGTATGAGGACAAAGATGATAACATACCTTGGTGGAGTGAACGATACATGGATGGTTTACAAACACTAAGAGAAGTAGTGTAGTCAGTGTATGGGGATGTTTTATCAGGAGCTATGTGGAATTTGCAAGTTAACCAAGGTTGAGTTTGATCACCATGAGGATGAGCTCAAAGCTTCTTGATGAAGACCAACTGTGAGTTTGAGATGACATGATAAGTATAATACATGAAGGTATGTGTCTTCGACATTACCTAACACATAAGGATAAGAAGTGGTAATGAATTTTCTAGTTGAGATATATTTGCCTAGTTTATCTAGAAGCTAGAAGAAGTTGAGGTTGCTAGACTAACCTTAAGTTGAGGAAAAGAGATAAGTTTGGTTAACACCCAGATGTATCAATAACGGTTAATCAAGTAAATGATTGATTGGTTAGCCAGTCTAGTACATGATATGATGAAAGGATGGTTGTAGAACTTCAAATGTACTTTTTTGGAAAGGAAAGTGATGAAGCCCTGATGAGAGTGGTTTAGGGTTTCCGAGGTATCGATCTTGAGGAATCATGACATATCAGAGATCATGGTTTTAAGATCACTAAACACTGTAATACTACAAAAGATAGCAAGTGATAGTAGAACTTTGGCTGCTTGATGTGAGTTGCATGTAGCGTGTGGCCATGAAAGCCAAGAGGTGAAGGGTGAACACCCGTAACCCAATACATGGATATAAAGTATAATGATTTCTTGAGGGGGAATGGGAGTTCATCCACTATGGATGGTGGTAAGTCTCCCCTTAATCAAGAAGGTCAAGATGTAATATGGGTTATGGTAGATCGCCTTACCTAGATGACATGAGAAAGAAAGAGTACTGTCACGAGACATATTGGGTTGAACTACTTAAGAGAGAAAGATGGTTCGACCATACCATGATGCGAGTTCAGAAGTTCTTGGGTATGACCAAGGTTCACTTCCATAAGGTGAAGTAGATACATGAAGAACTCAATAATAGTACAGTTTATCACCCCGTACTAATGGACAGTATGATCCAGACTAGAGGGTCTGATGAGAGCATGTTTGCTCATTCAGGGTGATACATAGAGACAGTTCTTAAGATCTGATGTTAACCACTATAACCTTTATCAGGATGCAAGAAGTCTTATAGAGAGGTTGTATCGGTCACCACTTCAATAAGATGATGTTGGTGAAGGAGGCCTCCCGAAGGTCAGAAGAGAACCATAGTGTGTGTAGATGAAGTCGCTTTGATCGTGCAATGTCCGAGAGAGAGCCCAGTGGTGACATGAGTCATGAGCTGATGCAAAGCAGACTGACATGCAGTTCACTATGGGAGAATATGTGATGTGAAAATTCGACCCCTCTAAGCTACAACTGAGAAAGCTGAGTCCCCGATATATGGGTCCATTTGAGATGGATTGGTGGAGATAGTTGTGTTTAGCCTTGCCCTCAGGATAACATGATGAGTAATGTGTTCCATGAGTCCAATCTAGAGCACTATGTGAGGTACCCAAGCCATGTGATGAGCCCTGAACCTATTCAGCTTTTGAGAGGCTGAAATGTCCTGAGTCACCTATGAGGGTATGATATACTAAGGTTAGAAAGAACTCAGATGGAAGAATATGAGATGATAAAGGTTCTTGGGAAGCACCATGGAAATGGTAATACCACATGGGAGCCATGATGGACCTATAAAAGGCTTATCTTGAGTTGTTTGTTTGCTTGGTGGAATTTTGAGGGCAAAATTCCTATAAGAGGGGAAGGATGTTACAACCCCAATTTTGGGTTCATTTGATGAGAAATGTAAACTCTCATATGGGACAAATAATGATGTAATTTCGTTTACTATAGCCTTGATGATTGTATTGTGGGCTTTATTGGCTATTGGGCCCAATAACAAGGAAATTCAATTAATTAAGAAATCGAGAAAAGAAAAATGTGGAAACCTCTGGAAAGTAAAGAACTTAATCCAAAGGTGGATTTCATGCCACATGGGTTCCTTGGGTTCCAAGGAGTCCAAAGTTGCAAAGAAAAGCAATAAGAAAAGAAAAGATTAATAAAGTATTTCTTTATTAAGAAAGAAATTGAAAATAATGGTAAAATGTGGAAAACCAGTGAAAAGAGGTGTAATTGAGTTATTCTTGGTGGAATTTCGTATTCCAAGGATTCCTAATGATAAAAGGAATACCAATGAGGAAAATAAAAGAGAAATAAAGAGAAATCCTCAAAAGGAGATATTTTAATATACATGATAATGAAAAATAATGCATTTAGATGCATCTAGAAGGATAATGAGTATCCAATAAAAAGGATTTGAAAATAATAGAGTTTCTTGGGATCCAAGGAGTCTCAATAAAGAGGAAAGAAAGAGAAAATACCAAAATTGCAAAATAAGGATAATGAGAATACATAATTAATGGAATTATGTGGTTTGTTTTAAGAAGGAGTATTTTCCTACTTGAGGAGAATATAATTTCGAGGCCAATGAATTAAAAGACAAGATTAAAGAGGATAAGGGAGAGGAACTTTGAATTCCTAAATATCTATGCAACAAGGAATATCAAGGAAATAAGAGATAATGAAGAGAGAGAGATATGGTTGCTTCACGACCAAGGAAAGTGTGTTTCCTTTCGAGTTTGGGACTTGTGACCTCATGAGGCACGCCTTAGGGCTTCATACTCCACCCTATATAAAGGGGTAAAGCCCTAGTCGAGGTCCAGAGAGAGATCCCATGCAAAACAACCTCTTCTCTTTCTTCTTTCTGTGCAAAACCCCAATGATTGTATAATACTATCCTCAAAGTAAGGAAGGGTGGTGTTGGGGTCCTGATGGAGGCAGCAAGCTTCCATGTCAACCCTAGGATGGATCGACTACCCTACCTCTGCCCTTGTTCACGTGTAGCCATGCTGAAAATCTGCAGAGCTGCAGCAGCCGCAACAACAAACATGGGCGGATACTCACCCAGAAACGAACGACTAGGCTACAACTTTGAGGTGCCGCAGGTACGCAAAGGTGCTGCGGATCTGGGGCAGCCCTTGGCAGCATTCTGCGAGCCCCATGGAGGAAGAACAAACTGTGGGAAGCTGCCATTGCCGGCCTGGTCGTGGGGGATCCGAGGTTGAAGAATGTAAAGTGCGTTGGACGAGTATGCCCGTCAATGGGCTGAAGAAGAACCCACTTAACTGGGGGTATAAGAGTAATTTCGAAATGTTCCCAAAGCAACAAGGAAATGTTGCATGAAGCAGGCTAC
Organism: Alisma plantago-aquatica; assembly: GCA_963693085.1. Classification (NCBI taxonomy): domain Eukaryota; kingdom Viridiplantae; phylum Streptophyta; class Magnoliopsida; order Alismatales; family Alismataceae; genus Alisma; species Alisma plantago-aquatica. The sequence goes on from OY856412.1 coordinate 1,330,952,415, forward strand.
GCGGCGCCTCCTCATTGGCCCGAAGTAAGTGTTTTGTAAAAATCATAACTCTTTAATAGTAGCTCGGATAAAAAAAGTTTATACATGAATTTTGCTCAGAAAAATGAGGGGAATCCATTAAAAATATAGTTGAAGCTTAATTCTAATTGGAATTCGAAAAGTAATGAAAGTTATTAACTTTAATGTAAAGATGATTAAGAAACCCTATTTTGATATAATTAATGTGATTCATAGGGTTTAATTGATGATTAAAGCTAATATTAACCTATTAATGATGAAAGGGAACATTAGGAACAAAAAGGATGAACTTTGTATGTAATTAATTTAATTTTGAGTTTAATGTGCATGAATAATACTTTAATGGGCCTTAAAACCCTAATGTTGGTAAATTCAACTATTAATAGCTTTAATTATTCAAAGTGGTGAATAAAGATGAGACATAATGATCCTAGGCTATTTTGAGCATTAAAGTTCCTAAATTGTGGATAAATAACCTTAATATAGAAATTAGGGTTTTTGAATGAATCAAGATGGAATTAATGACAAATAGAGTTTGCATGTGAATTCAATCATAATGAACTTTGAATTGATGATAAATGAGAATAATGATCTTGTTATATATTAAAAGGATGAAAATTGTAGCTTTAATGTAAAATAGGCTTAATGGACTTATTTAATGGTTAATTATGCCTTAAATCCGAAACTGAGGATTAGATGTTGAGATAATTAGGGTTTAAAATAGTAAAAGATGAAGGGAAACCCTAATTGCAATGAAAACCCTAAAAGTGGACTAGAAACCCTAGGAAGTGAGCTGGATTTAATAGATCTGAATAACATGAGTAATAAAAGGAAATTGTATAATTGTTTCAGGATCTTATTGAATGCTTGCTTCCTATTGGTTGATTGGATTATTTCTATCTCACATCAACTTGACAGGTATGTGGTTACGCCTATGAATATCCTGAATTAGTTTCTTGAGGATTTTCGAGGTTTTATCGATGACTTGAATTAAACTGTTGGTTGCATTTAATTCATGCAAATTATAATGTGAATATGACTATCACATAAGAGATGTGCCTACTAGCTCAGATCCTAGTCCCCTCTGTAGCCTAATGGATTGACCTAGTACATGGCTACCAGTGGGGTAGGCCCATCAGGTCATTGAATGACTTAGTACATGGCTACCAATGGGGTAGGACCATCAAGTCATCATGAGTCAGGGATTGGGCTACCTTTGGGTAGGGCCATGTGACTCCATAACCCTAGGAATTGGCTACCTGTGTGGTAGGGCCATGGGGGTAAGGATCTACCATATGAGAGAGGTAGTATCCATGTCCACTACAGGGACGGTACAGAGATAGGGGATAGGCAAGGATTGAGTAGTATTGCTTAAAATGTAATCTTGGATGTTAAATGATATTTGGTTGACTACATTGTTAACATAGTTGCACAATTATTGTTTCCCCCACATACCAGCTTCTTGCTGACCGACGTTTTCTTTGTCGGTATTTTAGGTACAAACGAAAAGACAAACAGTAAAGTGGCATATGTGGAGCTTAATGAGAAATAACGTACACAGGAGGATTAGTTAGATTAGTATAGAAGTTTATAAATTCAAGCTTTTAAAGGGTAAGTAAAGTTTTTATTTATACCAGTTTTTAGTTTAGTAGTAGAATTTCATAATTATTATTGATTATTTGTCGAACCTTTGATCCTGTTAATTGAATAACGGCTCTGACCTTCGGGTCTCCCTTAATTGGGGGTTACCGGGAGGTGGGGTCGTTACAAACCCCATGAGGATCATCCTATTTTTTGTGGCTTCTTATCATATCCTCCTATCCACCATGGTCCTTTATTGATGTTTTCACATCATCATTCTATTCCTATTTCATAATGAAGCTTTACATGGAGAATGATTAGAGAGAGGCATGGCTTCCAAGCCACATACATGTTACATGATATTTAATCAAAATAAAAAAGTTGATATTACATGTTTAAGATCACACTGCAACAATATAATTTCCATATCCACATCCAACAAAGAAAATCAATTTAAAGCATCACATGGATTTATCTGATACATATTATATCATCTATGATATTAGGTAATTACCATGGATACAAGTTTCCACAATATTCATTCAATGAATCATTCATGGTTCAAAATCCAAACCAGGATTAGAAGCGTACAACATTGGCTCTAATACCACTGTTAAGTTTTCTGGAAGGGGTGAAACACAATAAAACATTTCATCCCTTTCTACCCAAGTCGTTGGATATGTCTTAGCTCTAAAATGACAATGATAAAGGCACAAGAGGGAACATAGGTGATATATTTGTGCACACAACTTGTCCAAAAAGTAGATATATCTTATGTCGATGAAGAGCTTGATCCTCTAGTTCTAGATCTGGGACAACCAAAAAGAAATCCGGATAGAACACTAATAGACGTGGAGTGTCAACTAAGTAGCAACTTGTTGTCATCTTGTAGAACATGTTCTCCAAGCCTCTACATGTATGCCACAATGTGTTCTTGGTCCATGCATATGAGGAAGAACATGGTGCATCGCCTCAGTAATCAATTCAAAGAGAAACATCAGTTTTTGACATGTTAGATGTTCCTGAGCTCCCTTTTTTCTCCTATCTTGTCTAGTAGTCCTTATGGTGACTTCCTCTCCAATAGAAAGAAGTTTGACGACCAACTTGTCTCACAAGCTGTCTCAAAATATATGTCTCACCTTTTTGGATGTTCCCCATTTATATAGGAGATGATGGGCTTTAAAAAACCTAATTCAAATCTCTTTCCTAACTGCAATCCCAAAAACAATTTTGTTGTTGAAAACTCAAGCTCAATTGAGATTCCCCAATCTCACAAGTAGATCGTCTGATCTCATTCCTTGATCTCCCAATCTTAGAATCATACTGGCCAATCATGATGGTTCAATTCTAGATCTAAAATCTGAGATGTTCCCTATTGAGCTGTTATCACTTGATCTCAAAAGTAGATCACCCCATCTCAAGAGTTTGGTGGAAATTTGATTCAATCAATTGATTCGTAATTGATCTATTGAACGAATCATCTGATCGAATGATTAGAATTTCTAGTTTCCCAATCAGATGGCTAATCATCATGTTTTGTAATTTAGAACTATTCTAATCATATGTTTAATTGCAAGCTTCAATTCCTTTAAGCATCCATATGTTTGTGACCCAGTAGATTCCAAATTATGTTGATAGTGATGTTCAAAACAACACCAACAAAGATTGGTGCTAGGCATACATCATTTCTTCCCAAGGAATAGGAATGAGTTGGACAACAACTACAATCTATAAAGTTAAAATTGATTTCACGACCATATAATATCTTTGTCACAGATATCTAGATTGAAATCAAGGTATGGGAAGTCATCCTCAATGGTGTAGACACATATAGGCCAAGGTGTATTTATGCTTGATCATGGCTATCAAACTTCTTCAAAAATATGCTATGTGAACTAAGTAATTAAAGTGCAAACCCATTTGTACCCCTATGAATCTATGCCTACCTTTTGTACTTTTTTTCAAACTCTACCAATGGTCATCCTCTTAACATTCAATCTATGTTCCCTAAACTAGAGCAAACTATTTATTATAATGTGAGCCTAATATCATATACTCACTCACATGAGCATGCCCATGCATTTAATAGTCTCACTTGTCAATTTGCCAGGGATATCACTCCAAAGGAGGGATGAATTCCATCTAGATCACTCCAATTATGCTCCATGTGCTACAATGTACCTAATCACCATCATTTTGGAAATTCACATTTTTTAGAATGGTAGGATAGTTTCAAAGTACATAGAATGACATGTATTATTACTTTGACTTCATGTCTACTGATCACAATCACCCCTATCACATTGAGATATGACTATGACATGTCATAACATGACTTCCAAGTGTCAATCTTAGGGTGGGTCTATTTAGGAGAACGTGTTCTCTAACAAGTATCCTACATCTAAGTCAATATCTAATATCATGACAAAAGAGACATAGTCATAACTCACCATACATGCTATCCTTGGGTATAAATTGTTATCCTATACTATTCACAATTATAACCAACTAGAGAGATAACAAGAATGAATACTTTTATTATACATATGATCTCAAGTTTAGGTCCTTAAACTAAACCACATGCCTTCAAGTTAAACATTCTTAGTACATCGTTAACCTTATTCATTATATTAATACTAAAACAAGCATGATTAGTGGAATTGCCTTGTATTAATAATCAAATTAAGTTCAAAATATCCTTTTTATAGTCATCACATAATTGTCTTATGACATATAATCAACACTAATCTCATCTCCACTGGCATAGTGAAGATTTATCCTCAAATTAAATATATAGGCTATATTCTAAAAATTTTATGTAGGATTACTTCCCCCTAAGTATATTATATTTCACAAATTGTTTTTGAGATTCAATTTGAATCTATTCAAGTGCGGTGAAATTAGGGTGTATGCAATCTGTAGACTCTATCTTTCGATGAAGGATTTTGTCATGACTATCCCTATTTTAGCTATGTCTTGAAATCAATAGATAAGTCTAGATTTTTGTATAGGAATTCTATAAATTATATTCATTCTTTAAATCAATAGATAAGTCTAGATTTTTGTATAGGAATTCTATAAATTATATTCATTGCTATATTAGTTTACATATATGACTACCTAGTTTTCAATAATTCTTATATATATTTTAGAAACATTCCAATAGTTAGGATAGTGTTACTATGGATTTTTGTTAACTACTTTCCTGACCCGATTCCAAGTATTTCATTTTTGTTTGCTAGCCCTATTTATCTATGAGACATGCACGAGGTTCGATTGTTTATAGCTTTCATACATTCTTGTAATAACATAATCTTGGTGACCAAGTTTTTACATAGTTTTATTTCAAAGCATATCAATAATCTTTGACCCATACATAAATCAAATTGTATGGAAGCTTATTCTACATATACATGGAAACAACAAATCTATCTAGAGTTACTGTATCAACACTGGACTTCTCTCACATATCTCTTTGAAGTTTTCTTTTGATCAATTATCCATGAAATTCCCATATGGAGTAAAACCACACATGGATCAAAGGGTGAAGGGTGGGTCATTCAAATGACCAATTAAAATCATTATTTGGAAAGTAAAAAAGTATGATCTTAATGACTATGAATTGTTATTGAGAATATGCAAGAACCTAGACAATGAAGAAAAGTATCAAACAAAAAAAGAGTGTTCAAGATTAGCAGACTAGTAATTCAAATTTGTAAATAGATAGAACATGTTAGTATCTATTTTATTGGGGAAGCCATGTGTTCTCATATATGGAGAATGGAGATGCTTCAATTGAGTTTCCCAGTATATTGAGGGCCCTATATCTTCTCTCTGTGTATAGAGTTGTATAAGTGTAATTCTACTAAGACGATGGGTACTGACCTACTCATTTTTGACGTTTAGGTAGTGTGTTACTGTTTGGAGGAATAATTGTTGGTGGCCTTTCAAAGAAGAAGGATATTTATTTAAAATAAATTTTGGCCAACCAACCTATCAACTATGCATACTTTCGAGAGAGAACGAAACTTTTCAAGAAGTATTATTAATTTCGTACCATAACTTCAAAGGCATGATAGTCCAAAAAGAAAATAGTGAGATTCAAGGTTCCTTTACAATAGATCTACTACAATATAGAGAGAAGTAGGTTACTACCGGCTTAGAATTATCTAAATGTCTATAGTTCGGTTGTATTTCTAGTGATCTGTTTTCTCATTTATTAGTTTTATTAATCTACTTTTTCATTCTAGTAATCGTTCCTAAATGATTAACTAAGTCACATTTGATCATAACCTCATGATGCCATTATATTACATTTCCTTTTGAGTATATACTCAAGTCATCCATATATGATTCAAAATATTATATACAAGCATAGATATATCTCAATTACAAAAAATTATATTTCATATGTAAATGATTACAATATTTATCTAGATGGATGAGAGTATGTGAATTTCATTATATCTTGAAATATGACAATAATCTAAAGTAATATCCACAGTTAATCATTTGTGTTTCTATCTCTTCAAATACATGTCCATTCCTAATAATATAGTGCATATTCACTAACACAAACCAATTTAGGTTAATATAATTTCCTAATCAAGTAATATTGATGAGTTACATGTTGTATACATGTCCATGCTTTATTAATGAATCGGTGTATTATATTATTTCGTTGACATTACAAAAATTACTTGGACGATATGTAATATAGTAGTTTGCTCACACATGATATATTATATGCATCGTTGTGAAAAGGGTTAGTATACCCTATCATTAGTAATTTATGATTCAAGTCACGTAGTTCTTTGGTTGTTTTCCATATATGTTGTATACTAACAGATTTATTACTCATTAACGATAAACTAACCATGTTAGTGTTTCAAACTCTCGTCCATGCATAAACAATGGAAATTGACGAGATTAGTCCTACCTATACAAATACATTATAATAATAAGAGTAGGTTTTGTACTTATAAAGTAACCTAGATCGTGTGTAGGTACTAATTATACACTTTATAGCTTTATCAAACTACGAGGTTAGTGTGATCAATTTTTATATTGTGGAATTAAGAAGTCCATAGCTGGTTTTCGTCGGAGAATATAAACTAACTTACTGGACTCTACGATACATCGACAGGGTTTAGGATCTAGAGGCAACGCCCATGTTTACTTGGCCACCTATGTCGATGAATCACTAGAATTTCAGATCTTGATGAGCCAGCAAGGCACATGCATCATAGGTCCTATTGTTCTTGTTTGGTTTCCATGGTGAAGTACTCAATATTCAGCAACGTAGTTGTTATGGGATTAAGATGATGGCAAGGTGGAGGAAGCAGATCTGGGTCTAATTGGATCTGTGGATTGTAGACAGCTGTTCCGATTCATGGGTATAGGATGTGGATGAGTCATCAAATGTTATGTACAAATGCGAGGACATTATGGAGGAACATCATATTAGCGGTTAATATATGCAAGAACCGGGCTATGAGGCATATCTTCTATGGTATATATAATTGTTTGTCAAGGCTAAGATTTACATAGCTTGTCTGTGTGGTATGTCTGAGATGCCTTGTTGGATTTATAGATGATGAAGGCACTAAATTTGCAGGGAGTATCGAGTACTGGGTTAAAATAAGGAGGGTATGATGTTAAGGTTTTAATAACAGTTTTTTCATTTTATTGACTAATAAAGATGACCTTAAAGGTATCTCTCTTATAAATCAAATGTGTATAGTATCATTGTTGGTTTACGCAACATGTATGAACTTTTAAAAATCAACCAAAAGTATGTGAAGTAATTAGTAAGGGAGACCAAACGCCAATTTAATTTCTTTTTTTACTAGTTATCTACAAGCATTAACACAAAAGGAATTGTCTCAATTGCACTGAGTTGTTTTAAATACAAATTATAAATTAATTTTGAAATTCATAACTTGTAAACCATGAGATTTTATCTACAATATTAAAATGTGTTTGAGATTCATTAAGATAATTTTCAAAGATATAGATTTCACAAATTACATTTAAAATATAATTAAATAATCTTAGTCAAAAATTTTATTTTAAATTTAAAGCCCATCCATAATGGTTTGACCAATGGATGGATAATTCTAGCCATTTGATCATGTTGAAAATTTTTGAGTTAGAAGAGACATTAGTCTCCACCCTTCCTCAAGGAACATGTCAGAGCCTAAATGACTGCAAAGGTGGTAAATATTGTGCGCAATCGGAGGTTCGAACTTGGTCCCCCCGGAGAGGACTTACCATTTTCAACCATCCGTGCTACACATACTGGGTCCAAGTTGAAAATTGGAAGGAAAATGGATATACGGAATTTATATTGGCTATCTTCATATGAAGGACACAAATGATAAGGCAATTAATATCTATGTCTTTGTTCAATATACGCATAGTTAGAATTCGAGGGGACAACGGTCAATGCATGTTGTAAATATTTTTTTATATATATGCAGTTACTTTGTGACATACTGAATTCTCGATTTCCTTTCAGTAAAACTTTTATAGGTACTTTAATTGAATTAAGTAATTTAGAAATGGAGACTTGAATTAACTGACATAATATATTAGTTTGTTTACCATTATTGAATTGGTACATTAGAGTTGGAATGTATGCTAGACATTTTTATAATTTTAAAATGGTTAACAACCACAATGTAGTAGATTATATAATTTTTAATTTAACAATTGTTTTGGCACCTTATAAAATATCATAACAAAATTTTATACTTTTATATTTATCTATAGGAATGGGCTTCTTGGTCCATCACAATATTCTATTTGTGTATTGGGATTTATAAAATCAATATAGTTGGATTTAAACCTATCTAGCCATTGCAATCTAAATACCTAACCTATAATATTTAATTTTCTATACTAATCACTAAACAGTGAGCATTTAGTATTCTTAATAGCATTCATAATTGATTCCAATGCCACTTGTTAATGAACCTATCACATTATTGGATGATTGACATTTATCAAAGATATTAAGCATTCTCATTTTGGCTTGTTAAATTGTATGAAGGTTAATGTAATGAACAAAAGGTTGAAAATGAGAATTTTATTGAGTGACTAAAAGGCATTATATTTTCAAACAAAAAGAAGTAACTTGTTTAGGGTAGGCACAAACTATACCGAAGTATATGATAAATGAATAAACTGTAGAATGGTAATTGAAAAGAGGGACCATATTCTGAATGGAATCAAGTCAGTTGAATATGATCAATTGTATTTTGGGTCCGATTTCTAGTATGTTACATGTCCCCCTCATGTGTATGAAGTATGGATATGGGCCACACCAAATCAAATTGCAAAAAAGATATCAATCCTTTGACCAACAATGTGTCATCATCTTCATTGGAAATCTATATGTCAAGTATATCTTATAGTATGGCTATACATGAACAAAGACATTGGCCAAGAAGGATATTCCAAGAAACTAGTGAACAATGTTGGCAATAATAAGACCAATGAAAAATTAAGGAGACTAATCTATATTTATGAGCATGAGGGAGATATCATTGGTGAATATGGGTTCACAAAGGTCTAGAACAATATACATTAAAGGAGAAGTGATGAGTGCATATTTCTCCATTTTTATTGCATATTTTAGGTCATATGTTTAGGACATTACATTGCTTTTTCCCCAATTTTAGAAATTAATTGCAATTACCTTACTTTTGTCTCCTTAATTAGTGTTCTTATTAGTTTTGTTCACATTTTGTGGGTTTGTTTCTCATTCTCACTTCTTCTATCCCAAAGTCTCAAGAATAAAATCATTGCTTGAAAAATTAGAAGATTTGAAGGATATAATTGCATACCCTAGTCAGTCAATTGACCCCCTCTGGTTGACTGACTCAGTAGTAGAATTGGAAGGAGCCCCAAACACCAACTGATAGAATGGTCATCTAGTCGATCGACTCAACCCCATCTAGGAAGGTGTGTTTTCATGATCAAACCGGTCTATTTGCTTCAAACTCGATTGATTCTTCTTGGGGTCAAAGTATCATTCAACCATCCACCCTACTCCACTTAAAAGAAAAGAAACCATTTAAACTAGTCGACTAGTTGGGTTGCCAACTGATCGACTGGACAACAGATCTAGAAAATTCCAGTGTCACGAGGCACACTTCTTAGGGTTTCTAAGGAACTTCCTCTACTATAAAAGGAGGGAAGAGTGCCAAAGAAAGACATCTCATATTCTATCAATGCCCTATCATATTAGAGCCCTATCCGGGAGAATGAAGCACATAAAGGATAGCTAAAACCATGTTCTTTCTCACATAGTCTATAAAAGTGTTGCTAGCAACATGATTTCTCTTCACCCTATTTTTGATCCTGCTTCTATGAGAAAATATGGAGTAGTTCCCTTTTATTGGGACATGGGGAGAAACCCCATGATCCTAAAACTTGTCTTAGAGACTTTGATTCCATGAAATAGTTTAAAGAAGTTTCTTCATTTGTTTAAAAACATGATTTTACGACTTGATGCATTGTTCTTAATGACTGTTACAATCAATAACAATGACATCTCGAACTTATGGACTAGAACATCGAATAAGACTCACAACTTCCTCATGAGATCCTATACAAAAACTTGATGGATGATCAAAACATGATCCACAAACATTGAGGCCCCAAGTTTATTGGTAGCTAGATCCATGAGATATGTTTCCATAAGGAACATATACATGACCCTAATATGTTATGTTTGAGAAAGGAATTAAAATTTCTATAACTATGCTGGGTTTTGGTGGTGAAACTCAAACTTCCAGCAATCTCATTAATTGAAATGTATCATTAAATAAATATTTTTAGTTTTGGAAGTTTACTTTCTTGTTTTAGTCTTATATCTCTTTCCAAAACTAGATTCTAAATATTTCTCATTGTGATTGTTTTAATCTCTTAAAAATGTTTCTTCTTGGGACTCATACCTTTCTATACTAATAATTTGCTTGCTTGTTTACAAATGGGTTGTTTGATGTTAAAAGGTAGAACTTTAGAGTTAATTCTCTCTAGAGAATTCGTTTGTTAATTGATGTGCAACAACATTTAGCTCCATTGCAGGGGACAAAGGAGTTCTCGATCGCTACAACTATTGACGCACTACATTTTGTTATACCTCATGCTATCACCGCTCCATAATTCAAGATCCGCACATAGTGGATCACCATCCTCCAAGGCAATCTGCTTGATGGGAGGATGGAATAAAATTGTTAAGACCATCTCTAGTGTTTCATTGGCCTGTGTGTCTTGTACAAAATGCCAGGAGTCTCAGATAACACCCTCAAACTATGATTACTCAAATATTCTTTGGCATACCTAGCCAGAGGTTTGTACAATGCTATGGAAGGTGACATCATCACCATGTGGCAAACACTCTAGGAAAAATTCCTTGAAAACTACTACCTCCATCCCTCACTTATTAAATCTCAGGGAAAATCGCCCAATTCTCCATGGTTCTGGGAGAAACCTTTGGTGAAGATTGGGAGCAATTTAAAGAACTCCTTCAATGTTGTCCATATCATGACATCTCCCAAGTATAATTAATTGGAACATTATAGGTGTTGGAAAATATATCAATACTTTTCTTAATATCTTATTTGAAGGTAACTTTGTTTTCCAAAATTTTGAAGGTTCATGAGAAGTTGTAAAAAGAAGTGTTGAGATCCAAGCCCAATATAATCGAGGGAAAGGGGGAGTTCTCAAAGTAGCCAAGGCTGAAAATAGCTCCTAGATCAAGTCAACTTCTGAATGCCTCAAGATGCTCACCTTGAATAAAGATCATCTAGAGTCCTCTTTCAAAGCCTTTGAAAGAAGTGGACAACCACAACAACCTCGATATCTACAACAACAAGTAAAATTTGAATATATCTTATTGGAATCTTCCTAAGTTGTGATCATTCCACTCTAAAGTGCCAACTACTCTACAACACTCCTATGCAACCCAAAGATGGGTAGCAGATGGAGGATCTCAACTGCATCCATAGAATTCCCGATCAAGCCTATTACTACCTAAATCAAACCACAAATCACCCTAGTTTCCAATATGGAAACCCAACCAGTTCAGAAAATGTGGCACAACAACGACCTCCTCGAATGAACTACCAAGGTTGTTGACCCTCGTATTCCAATACAACAATCAGAAGAAAAAAATAAGGAACCAAGGAAACTATTAGGGTAATTTCTAAAATTGTGGGAAGAAATTTCAAAACCTTAATCAAGTACTACAGATGCAACAACCCACCCCCACTTCCTCCACTAATGAGAAGATAACTAAGCTAAGAAAATTGATCCAGTCACAGATGGCCTGTCAAAAGGAAATTGATTCCCATTTGGTTCAACTCATAGCCAACCAATGCCAACCTACAAGAACCTTTGTTGGACAACATGAAAATAAACCCAAGCATATCAAATAGCTAAAGTTCATCTCTACACATTCTAATAACTTGTATGCACCACCTCCCCCTCCGCATAAGCCGTCCGTCGTGCCCATAAGATGGTGATAGAACTGTGATGGCTGAGAAAGAACAAATACCTAAGACAGTCATCAACTTCACCACCAAGAAGACTCCCACTGTCAAGAACTGACTAGTTGATGCCATTGAACCTGATGTTCCAGTCTACAAGTTATGACCCCCTACCAAGCACGCATCAAACAGACAAGGTTGGATGCCAGATTCATCAAATTCAAAGAAGTCATGAAGAATCTTCACATGGACATCCCTTCTTGGATGCCCTTTTCAAATGCATGCATGGTCCAAATACCTGAAGACTATATTGACCAGGAAATACACCACCGTAGAATATGAAACTGTGAAGCTTGTGAGAATGACCTTTGATATTATTTTGAACAAGATGCCTAAGAAGTAGAAGGACCTCCGATCCTTTGGGATCAGTTGTTGACAACACTAGTAGGAAGGGAATTGTAGACCTAGGCGCAACTATTTTCATCATGACTTAAATTTTTTGCAAGACATTGGGCTTTGTAGATATGCTTCCCACAATCATTACTATTTAGTTGGCAGACTCATCTATGACAAAACCCATGGACATCATAGAGGATGTACCATTGAGAGTTAGCAAAGAAGCCTATGTCCCTTGCGATTTTGAAATCATGGACTCAAGGAAGACCTTCGTTATCATCTTAATTTTATCCATCCATTGTTATCTTTGAACCATGCTTGATAGATGTAGAGGGAGAACCATTCTCCTATGACTACAAAGAAAAACTTTGATTTTCTGTGTTTTTAGAAGCATGAAAGGCCCAAGCCTCTAGGAGGAAACTTATCTACTCAACTATATGGGCATGCTCTCACATCTTAGACTGGAATGGGAACTATCTGAAGATCCACTACAAATAGTCATCACAACTTTGGCCGAGTTAGACATAAAAAATGAACAAACTCATCATTGCGGTGTCCATATGGATACTTTTGAGACTCTATACCACACTGAATTCGAAGACCTAAAGACGGTCTCTATTATGGAAGAGAAAGTCACTCCTTTAAAAGCCCCATAAATGAAGGCCTTACCTAAAGAAATCAAGTATGTCTTCCTCAATGACCAAGATACTTGCCCAATGATCATTAACTCCGATCTCACACTCGAGCAACAAGACAACTTAATGGTTGAGTTAAAGAAAAGAAGAGTTTCCTTGGGATATAATATGACTGATGTAACATAGTTCACTGTAGCCATCTGTGTGCATAAGATCCCATGGTCAAAGAATACAAGCCGTTTAGGGACCCTGAACACAAGAGAAACCTACATATAGAGGAGGTTGTCTGCCTAGATGTCATCAAAATTCTCACTACGAAGATTCTCTACCCAATCTCAAATTCCCCTCTGGTCAACCGTGTTCAAGTCATGCCCAAAAAAGAAGGAACCACAATGGTGAAAATTGATAACAACAAGCTTATTCCCACCCATACTATCACTGGGCGGAGTAAGTGTATTGACTATAGGAAGTTAAACAAGCCCACAAGAAAAGATTACTTCCTCTCCCATTCCTCAATTATACACTCAAATGCCTTTCTCACCAAGTATACTTATTTTACTTAAACGGATACTCAAGATTCTACCAGATTCATCTCCATCCTGATGACCAGGAAAAGACAAGCTTTATCTTTTCCTTTGTGACTTACACTCTCAAGAGGATGACTTTTGTTCTCTGCAATGGCCATGCCACTTTACATTGATGCATGGCCACCATATTCACCCAATTGACATGAATTGTGATGGAAGTCTTCATGGATGACTTCTTTGTTTATAGTGATTCTTTTGATTTCTATCTGTACCACCTAGATCTCATGCTAGATAAATGTGAAGAGCCACATATAGTGTTGAATTGGGTTAAGTACCATTTTGTGGTAAGAGAAGGCATTGTTCTTGGACATAGAGTGAGTAATAGAGGAATAGAGGTCCATAGAGAAAAAAATTGGAATCATCGCCAAACTTCCACCTCCCTCCTCCATCAGAGAAGTTTGCGCATTTCTTGGGCATTGCAAATTCTACAAAAGATTCATTGAGACTTCTCAAAGATTACCAACCCCTCACTGAACTCTTGTTGAAGGAAGTCGTTTTTAATTTTGACCAAGTTTGCAAGACTAGTTTTAATAGCCTGAAACCAACACTCACCTTCACCCCTGTCATTCGTGCATCGGATTGGTCACTACCATTTGAGATCATATGCAATGCAAGAGACTATGCAGTAGGAGCTATTATAAGGCAGAGGATAAAAAAGAAGCACCATGTTATCTACTACACTTCAAAGACCTTATACGATGTGCATTGAAACTACACCACTACAGAGAAGGAAGTGAAGGAGATTGTCTACACTTTTGACAAATTCTGATCTTATCTGTGGGTTCCAAGGTGATAATATACACTGATCATGCCTCCATACTCTATCTTATGACCAAGAAGGATGCAAAGCATGTGATCATTTATTGGGTTTTTTTACTTCTAGAATTTACTCTAAGAACCTATGATAAAAAGGGCATTGAGAATGTTGTTTTCAATTACATCATCAACCTTAGTCTCCAAGATTATGAAAAAATTCCAATTGATTCTTTACTTAATGACCAACTACTAAAATACAAATCTCATTTTCCTTGGTTTGTTAATTATGTGAACTATCTAGTAATTTGTGTCCTCCATGTTGAATACAAAAGGCACTCAAAAGTAATTTTTTTTTCATAGCATCATATTTTCTATTGGGATGACCCCTATCCATTTAAGCTAAGTGTGTATGGTCTATACTGTAGATGTGTTATCAATGAAGAAGCTCATGATATTCTGGAAAATGTCACTCAACCCCAACCAACGGCCACATGAGTCCCTAAAAGACGGTAAGGAAAGTATTTCAATGTTGATTCTTATTTCCCATTATGCTTAAACTATGACTTCATCATTGCATGTGATCAATGTCATAGATTTGGAAACATCTTCAAGAGGGACCAAATGCCTATGACTTCATGACAAGAGTTAGAATTTTTTGACATTTGGGGAGTTGACTACATGAAACCCTTCCCCTCTTCCTGTTGGTTCACTTATATTCTTGTGGCAGTGAGCTATATGTCCAAGTGGGTCGAGGCCATTCCCACAAAAACTTGTGACTCAAAACCATTCTATGACTTTTTAAAGATATCATCTTCCTTAGGTTCAGGGCCCCTCACACTGTTATTTTATATGGAGGATCGTATTTATTAGAAAAGAACTTTTAGATTCTACTAAAAAGATATTACATTAGCCATAAAGTTTCTTCCCACTACCATCCTTAGACCATTGATCGATTATAAGTCTCAAAGTAACAAATTAAATCACGCTTTGTGTGCATATTGAACCATCTTAAAGATGTCGTTGGGAAACACACCCTTCTGACTTTTTTATGGAAAATCCCACCACTTGCTTGTAGAAATGGAACACAAATCCAATTGGAAAATTAGAAATCTTAACTTTGACCTATCGAGGGTTGGTGAAAATCACCTTCTCCAAATTCAAAATCATGAAGAACTCCAAATGATTGCCTATGACAGTGCCAAAATCTACAAAGACTGAACCAAAATGTGGCACGATGGTCAACTAAGTTGGAAACATATACAAGTCTTAGTATACAACTCCAGATTGAGACTATTCCTTGGGAAACTCAAGTCTAAGTGGTACAATCCTTATTTTATGAAAGGTTTCTATCCACACGGTGCATTTATCCTCTGGGACAAATTCAAAGGTGAATTCATAGTATATGGACTCATGCTCAAGCTTTATCTCACTATAGAAAATTTTGAGGTGCAAGGAGTAAGATGTCACCCTCCTACAATAGATCTAGAAACAAGTGCCAAACCTTGGATGTTAAACATGGTGCTTGTTGTGAGGTAACCCAATACTCCAATTTCGTTTATGTTTAAATAGTTTCCTTATCATTTCCTTTATAACTAATTTCCTCATTTTTATAATTTCTACATACTATTCCCTTCCTCTTGTAGGATTTTAAAAAAAGTGTTTGAACTGATCGACTGGTATGGGCGGTTGAAATCAACATTTGCATTGGAACAGTTCGTCTCCCTCCCATGACGGTTGAGTCAAGTGACTAGGAAACTAGTCAATTGAGGGGCAGCATGTATTTCCCCTATAAAGAATGATCACTTGGGGGGGTCAAATCCTACTTCTCATCTTAACCCTATCTGCTACCCCTAGCAGTAGCATCCTCAACACCATCGACAACCCAGATGGTCGATCCACTCCAAATCAAGCAAACTCACAACCTCCAACAACTATCATGTCATCACTGTCAGCCACCAGTAAGTCTAGATGCCATCCATTATTGTAGCTCCGCACACCACTAGCCTTAACACTTACCAATGACATTGTAAGCTGCTTGATTCACCACTGAAAAACAACACCACTGCCCCAAAACTTGCTACCAGTAGTATTAGTTCTCTGATTGTCACCTCACGTCCCACCACCATCAAGCTATTTTCTCCAGCAGCCCCTTTAATGAGCTCACAAGCGTCCCCATGCTGATCTCTATCAATTGCACCCCCATAATCACTGATGCAGAGCTCAGGAGACATCTTCCTTCAGTGCACCACCAATTGATTGGTAAGACAACCAATGAGTTGACACCTACAACATCCACATAACTCCATATGACCAGTCCAATCATTGGTGGTTCCAGCCGATCAATTGCTACAACATCCTACTCCCCGAGTCAGTCAACTCTCTCCATAGTACACTGATTAGTTCTCTATAGTAGGCAAAAATTTCACAAGAAGGCTCTGGTCAGGGGTTCTTCAACCTCCTTCGTAAGGGGAAGGGGAAGGAGACTGCCTAGAAACCCACCCCTCACAAGACTCATTGCCATCTGTTCCAAGGGGGATCTGCGTTGAAGATCCCCAAGACACTGCTCACTCTCATGCATTAGACAACATGGAGACCAACATAGACATGATCTATGAGCTCATTGACCAAGCTGAGGTCATCCACCACACACGTCCAACTTCTATCTCTACCAGGCAATGTATTTCCCCCCTTTAGACAAATATGTTCAGTTCACTGGCAATGACCATTATCAGCACCACAAAGACACAAAGACTATGGGCATTACCCTTACTAGATAGGCATATGGAGCCTATCTCTCATCCTTGGAAATTTGTAACTCTGTCAACACTATCGTGTAGTGGAGTCACCTCTTGTGCTTCCCCTACTAGATCCTTTTAGTCTACACAGACCTAACATTAGATTTCCTCATGACCTTTTAGTGACATACCAATTCACAGGAGGGACATAGCTAACTCACTGCCAGCTAGATTACTTCTCATCCTCAATAGCCAAGACATATCATGGGTCGAGGGATTAAATGTTCTTAGTCACCTCTCCTTTCATTGTCGATATGATGCTAGGAAATTTTAGGTGGAAATCGCTGGCATGTGTCCCTCTTTTCCTTTGAGAGTGAAAATGTTAAGCATGCACAACATGGTGGCCCTCTATCTACACATGATCTTGTCCTACCCCATCTATAGTTGGTCTGACACGTAAGGCACCATGACTATCATAGATCTTACACTCTTTGGTGCCTTCTCGATGGTGAGCACATAAATTAGGTTAGTGTTATCATTGGTCACATCCATCTCCAAATGGCCTATAACATCAATTCTACATTCATGATGGGCCACATTGTCATAGCCATCACTATCTCTCTAGGCTATACCCACATCCCCTTTGATGCCATCTTGACTAAGGGGACTCAACACTTAATTTATCTACCTTATCTACAGTCTAGCCATATCTTGTGGAAACATATTGGCATGTACTTATTCCCTCATTTTCCATGGCTGCACAATTCATATCACACTACCCCTTCATTATAGGTTCACTACAACAACCTCCTGCTATGATCTCAACAACATACCAGCCTAGATACATCACTTTCTCCATGTGCATCCACTCTCGTACGATTCCATTCTTGAGCCCACCGCTCACCACTAAAGAGTCTCTTTGGAGGAAATGATGATGTGAATGGACCTCCTCTGTCATACACTCTACACGAGGCACCACACCATGCAAGATGCATGCCCTGAGGGATATTATAGCTTCTATAAGATCCATCAGTAGATGGACTACATTGAGGACTCCCATATGCACATGGAGCACAAGCATCAATGATAGGGCCATCAACTTAGTCATTTATACCTTATACAACATTCACAGAAGATATGGCATGTCAACCGCGACCACTACCCCCCCCACAAGATCATACTACGAGAAGTTTGGGGCTCACCAAACTTACTGTCATCCCACTTCCCAGTACTAGGGATGTGCCTATGATGAGACCTCTTTTGCGAACTAGTCCCCTTGGGAATTACATGGCACCTCATCTAATCTTGATGCATCACCTACTCTTTATCCCCCTCCACCTCCACCACCACTGGGAGATCTCAGTGCTTGGTAGCCACTACAGTAGTTATCTTCCCTCCATCTCGAATCTAGGTTTTGCTTGGGCTAAGAAAAATTCTAAGATTAGGGTGGGGGTGGGTGGTACACACCCATTCCACCCGCTCTATCTTAGCCTTTTCTTTTCAACATTTCTAATTTGATATATTGTTTGCATGAATTTATAGTTAAAAATTTTCATTCCCTTAATTTCTTATATGAGTTAAGGCCTATATCTAGCCAATAGTAGTTTCATATGCATGTAATCAATATATTCCCTTGATTGATGTGAGTTTCTTGCAATATTTTCATATTTTGCCTTTGTTAGAAATCATTTCTAGCCTAATATCTTAAATAGCACTATTTTTTGGAAAAGTTGGAAAGCCAGAATGGATAGATATGAATCAAACACAACATGTCTTTATCCAAATTGTAGAAATAGCTTGTGAAGTTTCTATGTTTCTCTTGTTATGGAATGTTTTGATCTGATGCTATAATCTCCCAAAGTGTTGAAATTAAAAAAAAATGACAATGTACAAGTATAATCTCTTCCACTTTTCTTCTGTCACCTTCTTATCTTGCCAATTCACAAAAAGAAATCAAAAACAAAAATGTGCCAAATTCCAAGTTTGAGGTGGAACAACCCTTCTCTCCCATTTTTTGTCTTCCATACCCATCACAAATTTAATAGGAGCCACTAAGAAAAGATGTTGAAGTGCACAATGCAAAGATGCAATCAATGTAATTGAAGATCTTGAGTCAAATAGAGGAGATATTTCCTTCCTTCATACCTCCCTTCACTCCATCTTTTCTACCTTGGGGAATCTGTATACCCCCAATTCACAAGTAAGCAAACCCTGATCTTATGCAAACCCTCATAAGAACATGTAGGATTACCAATAACAAAAATGATATAACATATATTTCTTAGCAAGTCTTGAAATGGTAGCAAGTTGTAAAGAAAATTCAAGTGGAGAATGTGCGAAAATTGTGTTTTTTTTATACTAGGAAATCACAATCTCTTGGCCATGAAAGGTGGTAAGGACAAAGTAGTGCTATGCAAGCTAAGAGGACAAGAGGTCAACATTAATTGGTGGATGCCTAAAAATTTTGTGTTTCTTGAAGATGAGAAACATTCAAGTTTGGGTTATTTTAATGAATGTATATTCATCTATATCTATCACATCTTTTAAGTTGTTTATTAAGGACATTATGTTGCTTTTCCAAATTTAGGAGTTAATTTTAATTACCTTGCTTTTGTCTTCTTAATTAGAGTTATTATTAGTTTTGTTCACATTCAGTAGGTTTTATGCTCATTCTCACCTCCTTCAATCCCAAAGTGCAAGAATACACATAATTGCCTAAAGAATCAAAAGATCAGGATTCTTTAATGCATAACCTGAGCCTCCCAGAAGACCAGTCACTAGATTCACCCATCCACTCCATCGACGTAGTAGTAGAACTAGAAGGAGATGAAAATGCCAACTGATCGACTAGCCATCCAGTCGTTTGACTCAACCGCATCCACGAAGGCATGTTTTCATGTTTGAACCATTTGATCACTTTAAACTAGTTGATTGATTTTTCTTGGAGCCAAAGTATTAATTCAATCAGTCGCCCTATCCCACTTGAAATATGTGCAACCATTTAAACCAGTCAACCGATTGAATGGAACATGGATCTAGAAAATTCTAGTGCTTCCAGGCACATTTATTAGGGCTTCTAGGGTACTTCCTTTGGTATAAAAGGAGGGGGAGTGACAAACAAAAACATATCATATTATATCAACCCCTTATCATCTCATAGTCATATTTGGTAAAATGGAGTAAGGAAGGGTGAGATGGAGTTGCATTGTTCCTCATGAAGTCTGCAAACGTGTTGCTAGTAACATGATTTCTCTTCCCCTTATTTTTTTCCTACTTCTTTGAGAAATATGGATTAGTTCCCTTTTGGTGGGACATGGGGAGTAGAGCTCATAACTTGTCTTAGCTGACTTTGATTCCATTAAATAGTTTAAGGACGTGTCTCTATTCGTTTGAAAATGTGATTCATTACTAGATCCCTCATTCTCCATGACTATTACAAGCTATAACAATGAGATACCAAATTTATGGATCAAAATATTGAATGATACTCACATGTTTCCTAATCAAATTTTGGATAGAAAGTTGTGGGATGATCAAACCATAACCCACAAACATAGAGACCCCTAGTTCATGGGTAGATTTATCCATGAGATATGTTTACGTAAGAAATAGATCTACATAATCCTAATTTATTATTTTTAAATAAGAAATTAATATTCTTAAGATAACTATGTTGGATTTTGGCTATGAAAACCAAACTTCCAACAATCTCATTAATTGTAATTTATCCTTGAATAAATAGTTTTATTTCTAAAATTTTCCTTTCTTTTTTAGTCTTAAATCTCTTCCAAAACCAGATTCTAAATATTATTCAGTGAAATTGGTTCAATTTAATGTCTTAGAAATGTTGTTCCTTGAGATAGATACCTTCTATACTAAGAATTTACTTGCTTGTTTATAGGTGGGTTGTTTCTGTTAAAAGGTTAAATTGTATCGATAATTATCTCTAGTGAATTTGTTGTGTAATCGACATGCATCAAGAAGCCTGTAGCTACAGCAAAGCAAACCTAGTCACATGAGCATCGATGATACTATGGTATCATTAACTACAAATGAATTGAGTAAGGGTAGTCCTGATCCCAATGAGGTCTAGAGCTCATTTAACATCCATGCAGAAAGATTACTAACCAATATCCTCATCAAAATCCTTTTGTAAGGCATGGAAGAGGAGGTAGCAAATATGAATGTTGAGGAACAATAAGATCATCTAAAGGTCAAGTCAAATCCTATATAGGGTTAGGAAGAAGAGTAAGGAATACTACTATTGAGGAAGAAATAAAAGAAGAGGAGTTTGAACCTTCATAGGGTGTCAAGAAGCTTCTTTGAATTCAAGAAAAACTAGAATCAACATCATTTGGTGATTATGTGCAACATGAATTCGATGGTCAGTATGTTGGACTGTTTACAACCTTTTAATTAGGTTTATGGTTTTATTCCAACTATTATTTTATGAAGATTTGTTTTTAGAATGTACAAATTGTCTACTCATATAGGAAAATTTGCCTTTTGAAATATCCTACAATTATCAAACCTAGATATAGTTGTGCTACTATGATGATATTTTCCAAGAAATTAGCTTTTCTTCATCTCATCACGTTGAAGCTATTGAATTTTTTTGGTTATCTAGATCTTTTAGGATAAGACTAGATTATTTTGGAACTTTTATTAATCTTCTTGGTTGTTAGTATCTTAACGTGGTATATGACTAGCCCAAATTCAACTAAACACAAGTTCTTATGGGAGAGATTGGAAGAACTATCCACTGGATACATTAGAAAATGGAATTCAGTGGAGATCTGAACACAATGATGTACATATACCCAAAGAATGATGGAAAAACCTTTGACAAAGATTTGTCACTAGCTTCAATGAAGTAATTTTAAACATAGATTTCAATGATATGAAAGCTCAAGGGAAACTTTATTCTTTTGCCAATAGAGATATGCTAAAAAAATTGATTGAGTTATGCTAATGAAGATTGTATTAGCTCAACACAATTACAATGTTGACTCAGGTCTATTCTGATCATAACCCCATACTCATTTCAACTACAATTATTTCTTCCAATCAGTAATCTTTTCAAAATCAAAGGGTTGTTCGATACTTATTCCTAAATTCCACACTATACTACCTAAGTCGAACAATCATGGATTGATTTATTGATTCTCTTTCAAACTTCAAAACTACATCATTGAGCTATAACTATAATCATTTGAACCAACAATACAAGGATAATTTCTCTCTTCTAGTTTGTGTTGACTAGAGTCAGGTAACATCACAATTTTCCACCTCTTGCTCTAGTCACATTCTATTTATAGAACTTTTAGAATATAAAAAATGGGAAGGTTGTCTGGCAACGATGAGGCCATATTGACTGGATTATATTATAAAGAAGTGAAAACCACTTCTCTACTAAATATTTGAACAATAAAACCTCCAGTCCAAACATACCTTCAAGGTATCTTGGAGTGGGTGTAAAATTTTCAAATCTTTATATAATGGTAATCAAAAGACTAATGTATAGCAGCGGAAGAAAATATTTGACTATTCAATTATAACACAAAGGGTTACAAACTTACATCACAAGGATCCATGTAGAGGAAATCTAAACCACCTCAAGATTGTCTCCAAGCTTTACCTTCACAATCTAAGTCCATGTCAACATGACAAGTCATCCAAGTCCTCCACCTAGGGTTGGAAGCATACCCCAGCAAAAGAGAAACAAAAGGAGACATCAGCAAAGGCAGGTATGTGCATACTAAAAAGCAAATTGAGCAATTTATAAAGGATAAGGGACATCAAAATAAAAAGTTTCCCATTGAAAAGATAAGTACCACCCAAATGGGTATCAAGAGAAAAGATCACAACAAAAGGGATACTTGCCATAAAAACAAAACCATAAAGAATGTGCAATATTGGCACATAAGGAGAGTAGGGAACACTCCCCACAATCATCATCAATAACCTACATGCATGTGAGATAAACATAGCCCTAGACTAATATAAACACAAAGGCCGCCAAGAACAAACTTGAACCTGATAGAGAAAGGAATACTGCCAATCTCCCAACATATAAAGTTGAGCATGGATTACGGCCACACTCGATTATAGAGGAATGGTATACTGCCACCCTCCAAATAAACAATAGGGGATTACTGCCCCAAAACAAATGTAATTTACACTACTCTAGTGCTACTAAATCACATTGCATGTAAATATAGAGGCAAGTGAAAAGTATAGTCAGAAGATGATACAAAGGTCGCCATCACACAATAGACAACTCAAACAAATAAACATCCACTTCAAAGTGGGCAAATTCATAAGCAAACTTCCACATCACAGTGAGCATATAATATCAAAAGTCCAACATGCACTAGGACATATGAAACAAAGTCAAGAGAATATCCATGATCACAAGATCACTAACAAGTAAGATAGTTCACAAGAACCATGATATCAAAAGATAAGAGCAATGTGTATAGGCAATTGTCCATAAGACCAAGAGAAAGAATAAAATAGGATAATTGCTCAAGAAGAATAATTGGGGATGCAAAGATACCTCAACTTCAGATTCAAACGATCCAAAGTCACATCTAGGTCCAAGACTAGGCA
This sequence comes from Alisma plantago-aquatica, assembly GCA_963693085.1. Taxonomy (NCBI): domain Eukaryota; kingdom Viridiplantae; phylum Streptophyta; class Magnoliopsida; order Alismatales; family Alismataceae; genus Alisma; species Alisma plantago-aquatica. The sequence goes on from OY856412.1 coordinate 1,330,976,234, forward strand.
TCCAAAGAACCTATAAAGTATATATGTGGAATTAGGGTTAGGTTTCCATTAATTATTCAAAACCCTAAAAATTTCCTTTTTATTATTGGTGGATTAGGTTATAAAAACCACACTATATTTTAGGTTATATTTTCCTGAGTTCAAAACATATTTTATTGTATTTTTCTAACTTATAAATTATTAGTTATGAATGATACAAGTTATTATCTTATTTAATTAGATCCATTAAATCACCCCTTTAACACATCAGATTCAGGTGACAAAACTAAAACCATAATAAAGCTTGCATTTTTCTGAATCCAACGAGTATTTATGAATATTTTTCTGATCAGTGTCGAATTAGTTATTAATTTTACAAAATCCACCACTAGGAAAAATCAGAAAAGCAAACTCAGAAATTCAAATGCGATAAACAAAGATAGAGGGCGGGGACAGCCTAACATGGCCCAATGAACGCTGGCCAAGTCAGTGGGTCAAGGTTCAGTTGACTTGCTCCAAAGCAAACAATATCAAGAGGAAAAGATGGAAACGCCCCTGGGCGATAAAATAACTAAAGGAGATCAACGAAGGGCAAAAAGGTAAATAAAAAAGACACCATCTTCTTCCTCGCACTCGCAGACGCAGCGACAGCAGGTTGATGGCCAGATTGGGCAATTTCACAACACATGACCAAACTCTGAGATGAGGGTAATGAAAGAAAGCCCAAGCGAATACGAAGCGAACCATACCTTCAATTCACACGACGGTGGTGAGGGAAGATAGAGCGACCTGCCGCAAAATCCAGGACTTTCGGTTGATCTCCGACGACACACACATAGGGTATGGCTCAATTGGGTTGAGAGAATCGCTACAACGACCTCCAGAGAGCTGAGGATAGAGCTATATATAGACAAGGATGGGTAGGGAGGTGAGTAATCAATGGCTCGAACTTGCTTGTTGTGCAAGATTTGGGGTTTCCATGAAAAAGGAAAGATAGACTGCGATCAAGAGCTTAAAAGATGCGGCCCTCTCTCCCAAACACAATGGGAGAAAAATCTCGAGAAACCATCAAGAGATGACCGAGAAAATTGAGTTGGAAAATTCAAGGGAAATTGGTTACTGTAGCTCTCAGTTTACATCTCCTACCCGAGGTAGGAGACAGGTCAGGAGCCGCACGATCTAAATCTGATGGTCAGAGACAAATTGGAAAATCATGACCCATGTGACAGGGAAAACATTATCCAAAACCAATTCGATTAAAGTGAAAATTAACATTATTTCCTTTTCTCTCTTTCCTTAATTGAGGGTGCAAATGAACCCCAAATTAGGTAAACTTTTGCACAGAGGTTAATTAAGGCATTTAGATTCCGATTATGCACTTAGTTTTGTCTTTTGGAAACTTTTAATGTGTTAAATAAATAAATTACTATTTTCTCTTTCCTCCTTCATTAATGGCATTAGGATTATCCAAATTTGATGAAACTTGACCCACAAGTCATAATTAATGTGTAGAATATGAATATGCCATCAATTTTACATATTAGAGTTTTTTCTATATTTATTTAATATTTTGAAGGTTCTACACACTTCTCTCTCCTGATTTTACCTTTTAAGAAAACTTTCTCCAAATTGGATAAAAATTTACCCAAAGGCTATATTTATTATGTAGATCATGAATATAAGATCATTTTTCCTATTTTGGAGTCATGAATTATATTTATTTATTAATTACACTTTTTAGGCAATTTCTCTCTCTTAACTTACCATATTATTTCAAGGTTGTCCAAATTAAATGAAAATTGACATGTAGGCTTATTTTGATGTGTAGATTTACGAATTTGAAGTCTATTATTTAATTTGAGGCTTTATTACATGGATTATATCATCTAGCCCATTAGAGTCCGATTAATCATATTATGAATGAAATTAAGTAATTTATCATTTTATTATCACCAAATGAATAATATGACACATTATATCACATTATTCATGCATTATATTATTAGGATCATCCTATGTATTTTCACAAATGTAGGGTCAAACCAAAAAGGTCAAAGTTCTAGGGTAGGGTTCTAGATCTGGTATGTTACAACACTCCACCCCTTAAAAGGATTTCGTCCTCGAAATCAAAACATCCAATCATCAACAACCAACTACACTCCACCCCTTAAAGGGTTCAACTTAACCAGTCAAACTAAACAACTTTTAGAGCTACCCACATCTCTTAATTGTGAAAGATTTTAGAGATTTATTTTCCTCATGTATCCAACTATTCAGTCACCATCTAGGGTTGAGTTTTAGGTCCTTGTGTCTCTAACCTATCAACCCTACATGAACATCCAAAAGTCATAGGGTAGGTCAACTACACCATTATAATAATCCTAGTCACAAAACTAGGGTTAAATTCTAATCAAACTATAGTTTCTCTTCATTGTGACTTGGTTCAAGAAAACTTTGGGAAAATCCAGAGAAAACATTTTGTTTTGTACATATAGTATTATATGGAAAATAATTTGTTGTGAAAAACTTTTATGATCAAAAACTGAAATTTAGGGCCCAAAATCAAAGCGAGAAACCAAGTCACAATATTTCCATATTTAGATCTCCTAACATATTCTCATCCTCAAAACCAACCTTATTGCATACAAAGATCATCATTGATCAATTCTAAGGTCAACATCTCACTTAGAGCTAACTAGAAAAGTCAAAGGTTCTTATGGGGAGACAAAATTGAAATAGTCAATTCCGACTACCATGGGCTCTGATACCATGTTGTAAAGAAGTGAAAACCACTTCTCTACTAAAAATTTGAACAATAAAACCTTCAGTTCAAACATACCTTCAAGGTATCTTGGAGTGGGTGTAAAATGTTCAAATCTTTATATAATGGTAATCAAAAGACTAATGTATAGCAGCGGAAGAAAATATTTGACTATTCAATTATATCACAAAGGGTTACAAACTTACATTACAAGGATCCATGTAGAGGAAATCTAAACCACCTCAAGATTGTCTCCAAGCTTTAACTTCACAATCTAAGTCCAGGTCAATATGACAAGTCATCCAAGTCCTCCACCTAGGGTTGGAAGCATACCCCAACAAAAGAGAAACAAAAGGAGACATCATCAAAGGCTGGTATGTACATACTAAAAAGCAAATTGAGCAATTTATAAAGGATAAGGGACATCAAAATAAAAGGCTTCCCATTGAAAAGATAAGTACCACGCAAACATGTATCAAGAGAAAAGATCACAACAAAAGGGATACTTGCCATAAAAACAAAACCATAAAGAATGTGCAATACTGACACATAAGGTGTAACAACCCCGCCTCCCGATAACCCCCAATTAAGGGAGACCAGAAGGGCAGAGCCGTATTTCAACTAACAGGATCAAAGGTTTGACAAATAATCAATAACAATTAATAAAATTTACCAACTAAACTAAAAGCGGTATAAAATAAAACTTTTCTTACCTTGGAAAAACTGAGATTTCTAAACTTCTATCCATGAAGATGCTATTCTAACTAATCCTCCTGTGCACGTTATTTCTCATTTATTTCCACATATGCAACTTTACTGTTTGTTCTTTTCATTTGTACCTAAAACGCCGACAAACAAAACATCAATCAGCAAGAAGCTGGTATGTGGGGAAACAATAATCATGCAACTACAATAACAAAGTAATCGGCCAATTATCATTTAGAAGCCAAGATTACATTTTAAACCATACTACTCAATCCTTTCCTATCCCCTATCTCTGTGATGTCCCTGCAGCAGACTGAGATACTACCTCTCTCTAGGTAGATCCTTATTAGACCCCGCACGATCCTACCTAACAGGTAGATCAATATCTAGGGTTGAGTCACATGGCACTACCCATAGGTAGTCCAATCTCTAACTCAATGTGACTTGATGGACCTACCCCATTGGTAGCCATTTACTAAGTCATTCAATGACCTGATGGGCCTACCCCATTGGTAGCCATTTACTAGGTTGACCCATTAAGCTATAGAGGGTACTAGGATCTGAGCTAGTAGGCATATCTCTTATGTGATAGTCATATTCACATTATACTTTGCATGAAATAAATACATCCAATAGTTTAATTCAAGACACGATGGAAACATCGATAAAAATCTCGGAAAACTAATTCGGGTAGTCATAAGAGTAACCACATACCTGTACATGTAGATTCAGGTGCAGGAATAATCCAAACAACAATGAGCAAGCAAGCATTCAATAAGATCCTGAAACAATTATACAATTTCCTTTTATTACTCATGTCATTAAGATCTATCAAATCTAGCTCGCTTCTTAGGGTTTCTAGTCCACTTTTAGGGTTTCCATTGCAATTATGGTTTCCCTTCATCTTTTACTATTTTAAACCACAATTGATTACAAACCCTAATTATCTCATCTATTCTTCAACATTAAGGTTATCTTAACAACATATAACCCTATTTTCATATTACAGGCACATTAATCATCAATTAAGCTTCTTTTTCATTAAAGCTACCATTTTTATCCCTTTAATCCATGACAAGATCATTATACGTATTTATCATCAATTCATAGTTCATTATGGTCCAATTCACATATGAACTTGATTTGCCATTAATTCTATTCTTTATTCATGAGAAAACCCTAATTACTACATTTAGGGTATTTATCCACAAATTAGGAACTTTAATGCTTGAAATAGCTTATAACTATGAAAACATAGTTTTATGCATGAAATCGAATAATTAAAGCAATTAGTAGTCCTAATTACCAACATTAGGGTTTCAAGGCCCAGAAAAGCCTATTTATGCATATAAGCTCTAAATTAAACTAATTATATGCAAAGCTCGTCTTTTTTGATCTTAATGATCCTTTTCATCATTAACATGTTAATATCAACTCTAAATACTCATTTAACCCTTTCTAATTCGTTAATCATCAACGGTTAGGGTTTTTCATTGATTAAACTATTAAAGATAGTATCTCTATATACTTTTTTAAATTGCAAGCATACTCAGGCTCCAGTTATATTTTTATTGGATTCCTCTCATTTTTATGAGCAAGTTTCATATTTTATGCATAATCATCCGAGCTACTATTAGGGAGATATAAATTTTGTAAAATTACCTACTTTGGGCCAATTGGGAGATGCCACGTCACCCCTTTCATGCATGTTGCTCGCTGGGTTTGCAAACATTTTGAATTGACACTTATGCCCTCCCATGACTCTTTTAGCTTTGTGATGTCCGGAGGGCAAAACCGTCCAATGTCAGCTCGTCTCCTTCCTCGTGGCTGCACTTTTGTTGCCGTTAGGTTAAGGCTGAAACGTGGCCCGGCCACTGCTCCTTGGGCTTCGATGGCCGCCATGGCAGCTCCCCCTAGTTCTGACGTGCCCCCGCGCAGGCGAGGGAGCAACTGGCCTGTGGCCATGAAGGCCAACTTGAGCTTCCTAGCTCTGCAGTACGTGGACGTCCCATGGCCGTCCAGCTAGTATCGCGCACGAGTTTGACACCAGGTCACAAGTCGTGTTCCTCCTGGTCCGTCAGCCTCCATAGAACCTTCAGGGCCTTCAAGCCACAGCCGAGGTGGCGGGGTTGGGAGTGGATGAGACCTGCAAGTCCGCCACCCATGCAGCTGCGCTGCTGCTACCACGCCCAACCAAGGGGAGGGGACGCTCACCCAAGCTCTTCAGGAGGTCGTGGAATCGACAAGCCTTCCTCGCAGACTCTCCCCAGCCCCCCGTTTGATCCATGGTTGATTTACCCTCATGTTTAGGGTTTTGGACAAAAAAGGAAGAAGAAGGGTTCAGGGAATCATCTTGGATTCAACTCTGGGATCTATCCCTTTATGTATGGGTGGGAAACGAAGTCCCAAAGTGTGCAATCTATGAGGACTCAAGTCCTATCCCAAAAGGAAACTTAATTTCCTTAGATAAAAGCAATATTCTCTCTCTTCATCATCTCCTTGCTATTCCTTTTCCTATAAATTCTAGGATTTTGAAAATCCCTTTTTTTTTCTTAGTCTCTCTTATGCTTGACTTTTACTCCATAAGCACGAAATTATAGTTTCCTTTAGTAGAAAATATCACCCTTTTAATAATACCATGAAATTCATTTATTAAACATCACATTACCCTCTTATTTGACTTTATTATTATTTCCTCTTTCCTCTTTCTTCATTGGGACTCCTTGGATCCCAAGAAACTCTATTATTTCGAAATCTTTTGTATTGGATACTCATTATCCTTCTAGATGCATCTAAATGCATTATTTCTTCATTATCATGTTTATTTCTTATTAAAATATCTTGTTTTGAGGATTTCTCTTTATTTCTCTTTTATTTTCTTCATTGGTATTCCTTTTAACATTAGGAATCCTTGGGATACGAAATTCCACCAAGGATAACTCAATTATACCTCTTTTCACTTGTTTTCCACATTTTACCATTGTTTTCAATTTCTTTCTTAATAAAGAAATAGTTAATTAATCTTTTCTTTTTTATTGCTTTTTCTTTGCAACTTTGGACTCCTTGGAACCCAAGGAACCCATGTGGCACGAAATCCAACTTTGGAATATATTATTTTGCCTTCTAGAGGTTTCCACACTTTTCCTTTTCTCTATTTTCTTATTTACTCGATAATAGTGGAATTTCTTTTGTCTTTTCCTTTATTGGGCCCAATAGCCGATAAAGCCCACCAAACAACCATCAAGGCTATTGTAAAATAAATCCATTTATTCAAAACAAATTATATCATTATTTGTTCCAATATATTTAATATGAGAAATTACATTTCTCACCAAATGAACCCAAAACTGGGGTTGTAACATCCTTCCCCTCTTATAAGAATTTTACCCTCAAAATTCCATCAAACAAATAGGATAAGCCTTTCATATGTCCATCATGGCTCCCATGTGGCTTCACCCTTTCCATGGTGCTTCCCAAGAACCTTCATCATCTCATATTTTTCCATCTGAGTTCTTTCTTACCTTGGTATATCGTACCTTCATAGGTGACTCAGGACATATCAGCCTCTCAAAAGTTGAATAGGTTCAGGGCTCAGTACATGGCTTGGGTACCTCACATAGTGCTCTAGATCGGACTCATGGAACACCTTACACATCATGTTATCCTGAGGGGCAAGGCTAAACACAACCATCTCCACCAATCCGTCTCAAAAGGACCCATATATCGGGGACTCACCTTTCTCAGCTGAAGCTTAGAGGGGTCGGATTTTCTCATCACATATTCACCTGCAGTGAACTGCATGTCAGTCTACTTTGCATCAGCTCGCGACTCATGTCGCCCTTGGGCTCTCTCTCTCTCAGCCATTGCATGATCAAGCGACATCATCTGCACACACTGTGGTTCTTTTCTGACGCAAGGCCTCCTTCACCAACATCATCTTAATGAAGTGGTGACCGACACAACCTCCCTATAGAACTTCTTGCATCCCGATAAAGGCTGTGGTGGTTAACATCACATTTTAAGAACTGTCTCTTTGTATCACCCTAAATGAGCACACATGCTCTCATCATACCCTCTAGTCTGGATCATACTAACCATTAGTAAGGGGTGATAAACTATACTATTTTTGAGTTCTTCATGTAGCCACTTCCACCTCATGGAAGTGAACCTTGGTCATACTCAATAACTTTTTGAACTCACATCATGAGGTGGTTGAACCATCTTTCTCTCTTAAGTAGTTCAACCGAATCTATCCCTTGATAGTACTCCTTTCTTTCTCATGTCGTCTAGGTAAGGCGATCTACCATAACCCATATTACATCTTGATCTTTCCTGTTCAAGGGGAGACTTACCACCACACCCATAGTGGTGAACTCTCATTCCCTCTCGGGGACTCTTTATCCTCTATGTCAAAGCACTGGGTTACTAGTGTTCATCCTTCACCCTTGGCTTACATGGCCACATGCTACATGCAACTTCCTATTAAGCATTCAAATGCTACTATCACCTACTATCTTTGTAGTATCACGGTGTATGGTGCTCTTAAAACCATGATCTCCTGTATGACATGATTCCTCAAGATCGATACCTCAGAAACTCTAAACCATTCTCATCAGGGTTTTATTACCTTCCTATCCAAAGAAGTGTATCTGAGGTTCTATCACCATCCTTTCACTACATCAAGGACTAAACTGGCTAACCAAACAACCATTATCTTATTACATCTGAGTGTTAGCCAAAACACATCTTCTTTCCAAACTTAGGGTTAGACAAACAACCTCAACTTCTTCTAGCCTCTAGCTAAACTAGGCAGCTAGATCTCAACCAGAGCATTCATTACCACTTCTTATCCTTAGGTGTTAGGTAACATACACCTCCATGTATTATACTTATCATCTCATCTCAAACTCTAAGTTTGGCCTCATCAAGAAACTCTGAGCTTATCCTCTTGGTTATCCAACTCAACCTTGTATCACATGCAAGTTCTGTATAACTCATGTGACAACATCCTCACAAGATGACTACCTTAATACTCCTTGTTGTTTGTACACCATCCGTGTATCATTCAATCTACAAAGGTATGTTATCATTTCTATCCTCATACCTTGTAGCAACATTCCAACTTCCATCATCTTTTATCCTTAGTGTAAGGCATGCGTACTGTCCTATCTCTCACTCCCATAACAAGAGGAAATAAGCATTTAGCTACAGTCCAAATATAGATTTCTTCCTGTTCCAAGAGTAGAGATGATACAACTCACCTTTCCAGTACACTTTCAAATCTAAGTTGAAACGTGCCACCTATGTCTCTTCATCACAAACATCATGATATCAAATTATTTCCATGGAAAAAATGGTCTCAACCCTACTTGGTCTAAACAAAATCCTTGGTCGTCTCCTCTAGATCTATAGGGTTCCGGCACTTTTGGGGTCATCCCTTTCCCTTATGCATCCAGAGAGTGCCCTACTCATCTACCATTTGGGTCCCATGAGTTCATGAAGGTGATCAATCTCCTAACCCATGGCACTCGGACAATGATAGATGTTACCTCCCGACCCTATGGTCATGTGCAACTAGGGAATTAGGCAACTCCTTCTTCCATCGGTCTTATCCCTACCTAACCCTAGGATAGACTTAGGATTCTACTATTGTAAATGCCAACTTAGAACCTTACCCAAGCTTTCATCATCTCCCTTTTCATTCATGGGTTGTCTTTCATCCTTTCATAAGGGTCATGGCGACCAGCCTACCTTGATCAGGCCCCATATCGGTTACCTCCATGGCAACACATCCACATGCACTTAGAGATGGTTATCTATGAGTCTACATGTTCATTCTCTTACTATGTACTTTTCACTTAGCTTCTCAAGGTCCTATGAAACCTCTTTAGGTTACCTCAAAACCAACGAAGCCGGTATATACCCTACCAATGGGTCCCTCTCCCAGGATGAGAGGAAACTACAACTCTTGACAACAAGGTCACAACCGTCCTTAGGGTTTACATTTACATGAGCATTCCTAACCCAGCAGCTACTAAGGTACAAGCAGACCACTTATTAAACCATGCTAGGTTGTACTTGCTCTCTTTCCTCAACATTAGATCAACTTAGTCATGAGGGGTTCATCAACCATACCCTTAACTTAAGGGGTTTCCTTTACCTCTACATATGAGGAGTACCATGCTCGAAACTGTAGAGACTCAAATCTCATCATGAGCATCAGATACACTGCTTCCCCTCTTAGGCCTAGGAACCCTAGGTTCTCCTTTGGATATCCAACTGCATGCTCAATCTCTTAACCACGAATCAAGCATGTCCAAGGTATGTCATGTACTCCCATGATCCTTTTATATGAGCAATACTTCAGAGTTGAGTCCTCCTCAAGGACATTCAACTAGGTATAAAACCTCACAATAGGTTACTTAAACCTCCTCAGGGTCTAAGGCACTCTTTATCTCATCCAGTAGGTAGTTACTTATACCATAGGTACCAGAAGCATCATCCTCTCCCCAGGGTTTGTTTCCTTTAAAGATAGCCAAGATATCATCAGCCTCCACGGGTCACGCATAAGGCAACCACTATCATCCACGTAGGTCAAATCATCCCCAACTCCCCACTATTCCTCATGTCTCAGAATCTAAGCTTCCATCCTTCTTTCTTTCTCTCTCTAGTTCTAACTCCTCATCCAACCTCACAACATGAAGTTGGATCAAGCTTACCAGCATATCCCTACCTAGGTGAAGCCTTTTCTCAACTCATGTTTGGCTCAAGATTATCCTTAGCTCTTTATGTTTATCTCGTAAGACATCCGTCATAATTCCTTATCTAGGGTTTCATCCTAATGTCAGCACTACTGGCGTACTCTGGGTGCAAGTTATACCCTACTTGTACAAGCCCATAGGGTTCCATAGGTTCTTCTCTAACCTCATCAATGAAGGAGCTATCCTTCGCTCAAACATGCACGACCCTCTCCAGGGTTGGGTCGCCAAAGGTACTAGGTCATCTACCCTCTTATGGCGTCCCAAAGACGTGACCAACCAAACACTCGGTCAACCTTGACATCTAACTCATCATGTCATCTCTCTCTCTAACCTTCACTTAGGGTTAGGGTTAACATCATCCTCAAAGGATGGGCTAGGTCTCTACTTTTAATGGAGGTATCTACCTCCAAGAATAACTCTCTCTACTCATCCTCCTACCAAGGAGGTCTATCCTCAGGTCTCTCCTGAGGTAATGACAACTCGTGTCATACGACCTAAGCATGTATCTAATCCTTTACACTTACTCTGTTAAGCTTATGTCCATGACATCTTATTTACATGCTTTTTATTAATTTGGTGGAGGATTCCTTAATCCTTATCAACCTTACCCATACCTCAAGAGGGTGGGGAGAAAAGAGGAAACCCTAATCCTTAAGATCCTTATCAACATTTGAGTTGAGAAGGGATGAATAAGATGAGAGAGTCCTAAAGGTATCTTATTTCGATTCATGCCCTAAGACTTTGGCCAGGCAGTCACACAGATCCGGGAGTCCTCGTATTTTGACTAGCGGTGCGGAGGAAAATATTGCCAGCCCCCGGACGTGATCCTTTTCTAGACACCTCAATCTTTTGGATAATCCTCTAATAACTCCCTTGGGTTCTACAGAATTTGTAAAATTTAATAATTATTAAAGATTAATTGAGGAACCAATACTCGGATACCAATTGTAACAACCCCGCCTCCCGGTAACCCCCAATTAAGGGAGACTAGAAGGTCAGAGCCGTATTTCAACTAACAGGATCAAAGGTTCGATGAATAATCAATAACAATTAATAAAAGTTACCAACTAAACTGAAAGCGGTATAAAATAAAACTTTTCTTACCTTGGAAAAACTGGGATTTCTAAACTTCTATCCATGAAGATGCTATTCTAACTAATCCTCCTGTGCATGTTATTTCTCATTTATTTCCACATATGCCACTTTACTGTTTATTCTTTTCATTTGTACCTAAAACACCGACAAACAAAATGTTAGTCAGCAAGAAGCTGGTATATGGGGAAACAATAATCTTGCAACTACAATAACAAAGTAATCAGTCAATTATCATTTAGCAGCCAAGATTACATTTTAAACCATACTACTCAATCATTTCCTATCCCCTATCTCTGTGATGTCCCTGCAGCGGACTGAGATACTACCTCTCTCTCTAGGTAGATCCTTATTAGACCCCGCACAATCCTACCTAACAGGTAGATCAATATCTAGGGTTGAGTCGCATGGCACTACCCATAGGTAGTCCAATCTCTAACTCAATGTGACTTGATGAACCTACCCCATTGGTAGCCATTTACTAAGTCATTCAATGACCTGATGGGCCTACCCTATTGGTAGCCATTTACTAGGTCGACCCATTAAGCTACAGAGGGGACTAGGATCTGAGCTAGTAGGCATATCTCTTATGTGATAGTCATATTCACATTATACTTTGCATGAAATAAATACATCCAACAGTTTAATTCAAGACACGATGGAAACATCGATAAAAATCCCAGAAAACTAATTCGGGTAGTCATAAGCGTAACCACATACCTGTACATGTAGATTCAGGTGCAGGAATAATCCAAACAACAATGAGCAAGCAAGCATTCAATAAGATCCTGAAACAATTATACAATTTCCTTTTATTACTCATGTCATTAAGATCTATCAAATCTAGCTCGCTTCTTAGGGTTTCTAGTCCACTTTTAGGGTTTCCCTTCATCTTTTACTATTTTAAACCGCAATTGATTACAAACCCTAATTATCTCGTCTATTCTTCAACATTAAGGTTATCTTAACAACATATAACCCTATTTTCATATTACAGGCACATTAATCATCAATTAAGCTTCTTTTTCATTAAAGCTACCATTTTTATCCCTTTAATCCATGACAAGATCATTATACGCATTTATCATCAATTCATAGTTCATTATGGTCAAATTCACATATGAACTTGATTTGCCATTAATTCTATTCTTTATTCATGAGAAAACCCTAATTACTACATTTAGGGTATTTATCCACAAATTAGGAACTTTAATGCTTGAAATAGCTTATAACTATGAAAACTTAGTTTTATGCATGAAATCAAATAATTAAAGCCATTAGTAGTCCTAATTACCAACATTAGGGTTTCAAGGCCCAGAAAAGTCTATTTATGCATATAAGCTCTAAATTAAACTAATTATATGCAAAGCTCATCTTTTTCAATCTTAATGATCCTTTTCATCATTAACATGTTAATATCAACTCTAAATACTCATTTAACCCTTTCTAATTCGTTAATCATCAAAGGTTAGGGTTTTTCATTGATTAAACTATTAAAGATATTATCTCTATATACTTTTTAAATTTCAAGCATATTCCGGCTCCAGTTATATTTTTATTTAATTCCTCTCATTTTTCTGAGCAAGTTTCATATTTTATGCATAATCATCCGAGCTACTATTAGGGAGATATGAATTTTGTAAAATTACCTACTTTGGGCCAATTGGGAGATGCCACGTCACCCCTTTCATGCATGTTTCTCACTCGGTTAGCAAACATTTCGAATTGACACTTATGCCCTCCCACGACTCTTTTAGCTTTGTGATGTCCGGAGGGCAAAACCGTCCAATGTCAGCTCCTCTCCTTCCTCGCGGCTGCGCTTCTGCTGCCGTTAGGTTAAGGCTGAAACGCGGCCCGACCGCTGCTCCTTGGGCTTCGATGACTGCCAGGGCAGCTCCCCCTAGCTCCGATGTGCCCCCGCATAGGCGAGGGAGCAACTGGCCTGTGGCCATGATGGCCAACTCAAGCTTCCTAGCTCTGTAGTACGCGGACTTCCCATGGCCGTCCAGCTAGTATCGCACACGAGTTTGGGCACCAGGTCGCAAGTCATGTTCCTCCTGGTCCATCGGCCTCCATAGAACCTTCAGGGCCTTCAAGCCGCAACCGAGGTGGCGGGGTTGGGAGTGGATGAGACCTGCAAGTCTGCCACCTATGCAGCTGCACTGCTGCTACCACACCCAGCCAAGGCGAGGGGACGCTCACCCAAGCTCTTCAGGAGGCCGTGGAATCGACAAGCCTTCCTCGCAGACTCTCCCCAGCCCCCTGTTTGATCCATGGTTGATTTACCCTCATGTTTAGGGTTTTGGACAAAAAAGGAAGAAGAAGGAGAGAGAAGGGTTCAGGGAATCATCTTGGATTCAACTCTGGGATCTATCCCTTTATGTAGGGGTGGGAAACGAAGTCCCAATGTGTGCAATTCATGAGGACTCAAGTCCTATCCCAAAAGGAAACTTAATTTCCTTAGATAAAAACAATATTCTCTCTCTTCATCATTTCCTTTCTATTCCTTTTCCTATAAATTCTAGGATTTTGAAAATCCCTTTTTTTTCTTAGTCTCTCTTATGCTTGACTTTTACTCCATAAGCACGAAATTATAGTTTCCATCAGTAGAAAATATCACCCTTTTAATAATACCATGAAATTCATTTATTAAACATCACATTATCCTCTTATTTGACTTTATTGTTATTTCCTCTTTCCTCTTTCTTCATTGGGACTCCTTGGATCCCAAGAAACTCTATTATTTCGAAATCCTTTGTATTGGATACTCATTATCCTTCTAGATGCATCTAAATGCATTATTTCTTCATTATCATGTTTATTTCTTATTAAAATATCTCTTTTTGAGGATTTCTCTTTATTTCTCTTTTATTTTCTTCATTGGTATTCCTTTTAACATTAGAAATCCTTGGGATACGAAATTCTACCAAGGATAACTCAATTATACCTCTTTTCACTTGTTTTCCACATTTTACCATTATTTTCAATTTCTTTCCTAATATAGAAATAGTTAATTAATCTTTTCTTTCTTATTACTTTTTCTTTGCAACTTTGGACTCCTTGGAATCCAAGGAACCCATGTGGTACGAAATCCAACTTTGGATTATATTCTTTTGTCTTCTGGAGGTTTCCACACTTTTCCTTTTCTCTATTTTCTTATTTACTCAATAATAGTGGAATTTCTTTTGTCTTTTCCTTTATTGGGCCCAATAGCCGATAAAGCCCACCAAATAACCATCAAGGCTATTGTAAAAGAAATCCATTTATTCAAAACAAATTATATCATTATTTGTTCCAATATCTTTAATATGAGAAATTACATTTCTCACCAAATGAACCCAAAACTGGGGTTGTAACATAAGGAGAGTAGGGCACACACCCCACAATCATCATCAATAACATACATGCATGTGAGATAAACATAGCCCTAGAACAATATAAACACAAAGGTGGCCAAGCACAAACTTGAATCTGATAGAGAAAGGGATACTTCGAATCTCCCAACATATAAAGTTGAGTATGGATTACTGCCACACTCGATTACAGAGGAATGGTATACTGCCACCCTCCAAATAAACAATAGGGGATTACAACCCCAAAACCAATGTAATTTGCACTACTCTTGTGCTACTGAATCACATTGCATGTAAATATAGGGGCAAGTGAAAAGTATAGTCAGAAGATGATACAAAGGTTGCCATCACACAATGGACAACTCAAAAAAATAAACATCCACTTCAAAGTGGGCAAATTCATAAGCAAACTTCCACATCACAGTGGGCATATAATATCAAAAGTCCAACATGCACCAGGGCATATGAAACAAAGTCAAGAGAATATCCATGATCACAAGATCACTAACAAGTAAGATAGTTCACAAGAACCATGATATCAAAAGATAAGAGCAATGTGTATAGGCTATTGTCCATAGAACCAAGAGAAAGAATAAAATAGGATAATTGCTCAAGAAGAATAATTGGGGATGCAAACATACCTCAACTTCAGAGTCAAATGATCCAAAGTGACATCTAGGTCCAAGCCTAGGCATCCAAAGAACCTATTAAGCATATATGAGGAAATAGGGTTAGGTTTCCATTAATTATTCAAAACCCTAAAAATTGCCTTTTTTGTTGGTGGATTAGGTTATAAAAATCACACTATATTTTAGGTATATTTTCCTGAGTTCGAAACATATTTTATTGTATTTTTCTAACTTATAATTTATTAGTTATGAATTATACAAGTTATTATCTTATTTAATTAGATCCATTAAATCACCCCTTTAACACATCAGATTCAGGTGACAAAACCAACACCATTAAAAATCTTGCATTTTTCTGAATCCAACGAGTATTTATGCATATTTTTCTGATCAGTGTCGAATTAGTTATTAATTTTACAAAATCCACCAATAGGAAAAATTAGAAAAGCAAACTCAGAAATTCAAAGGCGAGAAACAAAGATAGAGGGCGGGGCCCAACCTGACATGGCCCAATGAACGCTGGTCAAGTTAGCGGGTCAAGGCTTGGTTGACTTGCTCCAAAGAAAACAATATCAAGAGGAAAAGACGGAAACGCCCCTGGGCAATAAAACAACTAAAGGAGATCAACGAAGGGCAAAAAGGTAAATAAAAAGACACCATCTTCTTCCTCGTGCTCGCACACGCAGCAATAGTAGGTTGATGGCCAGATTGGGCAATTTCGCAGGACATGACCAAACTCTGAGATGATGGTACCAAAAGAAAGCCCAAGCGAATACAAAGCAAACCATACCTTCAATTCACGTGGAGGTGGTGAGGGAAGAGAGAGCGACCTACCGCAAAAGCTAGGACTTTCAGTTGATCTCCGATGACACACATAGGTTATGGCTCAATTGGGTTGAGAGAATCACTACAACGACCTCCAGAGAGCTGAGGATAGAGCTATATATAGACAAGGATGGGTAGGGAGGTGAGTAATCAATGGCCCGAACTTGCTTATTGTGCAAGATTTGGGGTTTCCATGAAAAAGGAAAGATAGACTACGATCAAGAGCTTAAAAGATGTGGCCTGCTCTCCTGAACACAATGGGAGAAAAATCTCGAGAAACCATCGAGAGATGACCAAGAAAATTGAGTTGGAAAATTCAAGGGAAACCAGTTACTGTAGCTCTCCGTTTACATCTCCTACCCGAGGTAGGAGACAGGTCAGGAGTCGCACGATCTAAATCCGCTGGTCAGAGACAAATCACAAAATCACGACCCATGTGACAGGGAAAACATTATCCAAAACCAATTCGATTAAAGTGAAAATTAACATTATTTCCTTTTCTCTCTTTCCTTAATTGAGGGTGCAAATGAACCCAAAATTTGGTAAAATTTTTCACAAAGGTTAATTAAGGCATGTAGATTCCGATTATGCACTTAGTTTTGTCTTTTGGAAACTTTTAACGTGTTAAATAAATAAATTACTATTTTCTCTTTCCTCCTTCATTAATGGCATTAGGATTATCCAAATTTGATGAAACTTGACCCACAAGTCATAATTAATGTGTTGAATATGAATTTTCCATCAATTTTACATATTAGAGTTTTTTGAATATTTATTTAATATTTTGAAGGTTCTACAGACTTTCTCTCTCCTGATTTTACCTTTTAAGCAAACTTCCTCCAAATTGGATAAAAATTTACCCAAAGGCTATATTTATTATGTAGATCACGAATATAAGATCATTTTACTCTTTTGGAGTCATGAATTATATTTATTTATTAATTACACTTTTTAGGCAATTTCTCTCTCTTAACTTACCATATTATTTCAAGGTGGTCCAAATTAAATGAAAATTGACATGTAGGCTTATTTTGATGTGCAGATTACGAATTTGATGTCTATTATTTAATTTGAGGCTTTCTTACATGGATTATATCATCTAGCCCATTAGAGGGCCATTAATCATATTATGCATGAAATTAAGTTATTTATCATTTTATTATCACCAAATGAATTATATGACATATTATATCACATTATTCATGAATTATATTATTAGGATAATCCTAACCTAAACCTTATTTGGTCAAACCTAAAAGGTCAAAGTTCTAGGGTAGGGTTCTAGATCTGGTATGTTACACATATATGGTGATTAAAATATGAAAAAAATCAAAAAATTTAATAAGAAGACATTCAATAAGATCATCAGGCTTAGATATGATATTAGAAAATGGATAACCTTTAGAGACAATATGAATTTGCGTATTATAGCCTTCTTTCTCAATCTCATGGTTGTTGTGGATAGCCCAAATCCCACCACTATGATGAACTACCATGGCTTCTTCCCCAAGAACATCTTCCTAGTGCTCATACATGTGCACTTTCCCATATAGTCAACATGACTCCATCTAAAGCCCCACACACTAGCTGAGTGTATGTGATTCTATTAGAACAATTTGCATCAAGTTGGTTGTTCGAAGATCAAGACTATCATTGGAATTTTCATAACTAATAGAATTGATTTGTCTATTTCTAAATCACACATGGTACTCATTCTAAATGCAGAGGAACCTCTCAAATGCAACTATCTTCACCTGATCTCTAAAATGAAATATGTTTTAAAGTTCTTTCAAAACTCTTCCAGAGAGAATCTAGTCATTCTCACATGTTTGGATTTCTTCTAACCATTCTTGCTTTATTCCTTAGCATAGGATCAATGACAAGATTACTCTTAGTTCAAGAGGTTTGTCCATTCTATGAAGATAAAAGGTTCACAAAAGAATGGATGTGCATCAAGGTTGATTTGTCAAAAGATTTTACTAAAATGAATTAGGAGTTCAATAATGATGCTCTTAGAGAACGAAATGCATGTGAAGGTTAGCGCCTTCATCATGATAATTATTACCAGTTGACATACTTCCACTTTATGGGAATGTATCCATCTCCATTACTTCAAAGTTACCCAAAGTGTCAAGCAAGGCAACCCAAAATCCTTTATGATTTGGTTTATTGTATGGAAAGGTTGATTCAATCAATTGCTAAATCTATCAAGGGGGCATTGGAAACCTATGATCCTCATAAGGGAGGTACCCCACTCACTACCATCTTCTTTCAAATGGTATCCTCTCATTTTAAGATGCCTCGATAGCACAAGTAGTTGTATTCAATTCTATTCATGGTATCTTATTCAAATCCCCAAGATAGATAATACTCAAAGAAAAGTTGAAGTGAATAATCTCTACTAATATTTTTGCCTCTAAAAAAATGAAATGTCAATAGTAAATTGTGCTTTCCTTAGACAAATGATCCTCGTAAGTAGCTTGGTATTCCTAACATGCACCATATGGTAAATAAAGAAATGTATGGCAATAAAAACAAACTTAATAGTTTGACAATGCATCATCTTTCTCTTGCAAAGATTATAGTAGAAATGATACCAACTTACACCAGGGAGTTTATGAAGCTTACTCCTCACATATGTGATAACGTCAATAAGCATATTAGAAATTTCATATGGTCAAGAATCCGGGAAGATTCTCCCTATTTTCTTGGAGGAAAATCACATACAATGAAGGTATAGGCGGTCTATGTATCAAAGATGCTTGTGACTGAAATATTTCCTTTATGGTGAAGTATATATGGTGTTTTGTTTTAAAATGACCCAAAAAACTCTATTTTGATTGTGAAGAAAAATACACTCAAAGTGATACTTTGTTGAAAAAACCTTGTTGTTTTTCTTGGGTAACATCAAGAATCATCTTGATATGATCAAGGACAATTAACAAAAAAGTTATCACAATGGGAGTGACACTAACATATGAAAGTATCATTGGATATGTGATCGGTTAGTTTGTCATATTCAACCTACTTTCTAAATAATTGCTAAAATTCCTTTGCTTATTGTCGACCTAATACTGTTGAGTTTAGTCAATGGGATTGTATGTTTATACATGCCTACCTACTTTAGGGTTAACGACAAACCATCACAGCTATCCTAGCGCTTGACAAAACTGGTGATGAGGCTATTTGGTCAGAGCCACATGAAGTTAATGGACAAATGAGAAGCAAATAAGTTTATATATGGATTGAATCAATGAAAGAAATTAATATTGGTTGGAAATTGAAAATGGATATGAAATTCTAAGGTACCTAAACGCATACATATTTCCTTTTGACACCACAACATAAATCTCTACTCACACATGTAGAGAAGCAATGTCAACATATTGACAAGGGGGTGTGGATAGATATGCATCATGATACGATGCATTTTAACCTTAATGAATAAGACATGATTGCACTCTATACAAGCCATCATCAAAAGAACATGCTTGTCGTTATATTATGAGAAGTAACATGTTGGAATATTTGGATCAATAGAAACGATGAGATGCATACAAAATCCACTAGGTTGGTGACTACCAAATCCAAATTCATCAATGAATGCACAACTCCCATCCTAAAAGTATATAGTCCATCATACACAAATACACCAATTTATTCTAATATTCCACTCAGGGCACTATTGAACCATGACCTTCTTCTCTTCAAGGAAGCTTCGTATCAAGCCCATTCTATGATGTTTGTAAGATGATCATTGTACACCCAACTATTTATTGTCTACGCCTGAGGATGAAATTCAAGCCATTCTCATAGCCATGGAAGTTTGCAAAGAGGCTAATTGGACAAATGTCATTGTCCTTTCTCGTTCGAACCAATTTGTTGCTATTCTTGATAATAAATGCTCAATACGAGCAAGGTTCACATCTTGCCAAAGAAGGTTCCAATCTCCAAGAGGATTAAACAACACGTCAATGATTTCTCTCAACCCACGTGCTTCCTATAGTGTAACTAATTTTATTGCTAAGTACACTCTAGTTACTTTAGGGCCTGTTTGGTAAGGTGTAGTCGGATGACAAAGTGCAAGTTTGATGTACATTTTTACATTGCAAACTCCTACGGTTACACCCGACTACACCCAACCAAACTAGCCTGGTAGTTTTATTCTGATAAGACAAATTAACTAAGTTGCAATCTTGGTGTGCTGGCAGATTTGATGGAAATTCATTTCATTTAAAGTCCAAAATCAGAGTTTACTGCTTTCACCCGCATCAAACGCCGAACGACTAGTTGACAATCTGATCTTATCGATGTGGTACGGCCACCAAAAGGGAAGGCAGCAAGCCAATACAAAATGGCAGCTGAACCGGGACAGGAGGGTCAAATCGGGTCAGTTTCCCGCTTAAAAGCGCAGCAGCTGCACAGCCGTCCTCAGCACGGTCACTCAGGTAGAAGGACTGCGGATAGGAACGTAAGTGGGTTGCTATCTATCCTCCTTTCCGCGATCATGTTATAGATACAGCATCTTTCTCTTCCCTGCCTCAATCCTCGAGCTGCAAAGCTAGAAAGAAGCAAAGGAAAGATAACGAGAGGTGTTAAGAAGCTAGCTAGGTGAGGGAGGTTTTAGCTACCCGAGCGGATCAAGAAAGCTAGCTCTCATCCCAGGTTCGAGGTGTGACTCATTAAGGGCGGAGACAGCACAGTGAAGCCATGGATCCGTCCGACGCCTTCTCCGTAGCGGGGATGTTCAAGTGGGACCCTAGAGTGGTGGCTGCAGCGGCCGCACACCACCAGCAGCAGTTCATGCCTCCGTCAACTGCCATCTTCTACAGCGGCGGCAGCCCCGTCCCTACTGGCTCCGCCGCTACGGCCACGTTCGGCGCCGCTGCGGTTGGATGGGGGTCAGGCCGGCAGGCGAGGGAGCTGGAGGAGATGTTCCAGGCGTATGGTGTGCGGTACGCAACGGTGGAGAAGATTGGCGATCTGGGATTCACCGCTAGCACGCTGGCAGGGATGCGAGACGAAGAGCTGGACGACATGATGGCCACCCTGAACCATGTCTTCCGATGGGACCTCCTGGTTGGTGAGCGGTACGGCATCAAGGCCGCCGTCCGGGCCGAGCGGCGCCGCGCCGAGTTCTTCCAGCTCCAGGCAGCCGCTGCTGCGGCAGCTGACGCGCCCGGTGGGCGCCGGCTACCCCTCGGCCTTCCAGGCGGTGACGTCAACAACAATCATCACATTCTCGACGCCCTCTCGCAAGAAGGTCAGCTGAGTCTTTTCCGTTCTTACACTTTTTTTACCAAATGTTATTATAAAACTAAGTCATCTGATCCCCCGCCCTCCATGTGCAATATACATCATTCCATCCCGCCAGGTTTGTCCGAAGAACCGGTACAGCAAGCTGAAGCAGCTGGGAGCGGCGGGGAGGCAGAGAAGAAGAAGCAGCGACAGACCCAGTACAGAAAGGGCAACGGGGGAGGAAGCAGCAGCAACAAGAAAAAGAAGACGGCAATGACCTCGGTGGCTTCCGACGATGACGACGAGGAAGACGAGTACGACGACGAAGACGGTGAAGGTAGCGGTGGGCGGAGGCAGGAGCGGCAGCGTGAACACCCCTTCATCGTGACGGAACCTGGAGAAGTTGCCCGTGGGAAGAAGAATGGCCTCGACTACCTCTTCCACCTCTACGATCAGTGCCGGGAGTTCCTACACCAGGTCCAGGCACTCACCAAAGAGCGTGGCGAGAAATGCCCCACTAAGGTACATCGTGAGAAAACATAAGAACTTCAGCGGTTTGTTTTTACCACGGAGTTGACATATCCATTGTCGGTCCATGACTTCATGCAGGTAACTAACCAGGTGTTCCGATACGCCAAGCGCGCAGGCGCGAGCTACATCAACAAGCCCAAGATGCGGCACTACGTGCACTGCTACGCGCTGCACTGCCTAGACGAGGACGCCTCCAACTCGCTGCGACGGTCCTTCAAGGAGCGCGGCGAGAACGTCGGAGCGTGGCGGCAGGCCTGCTACCGCCCGCTTGTACTCATCTCCGCCCGCCACGGCTGGGACATAGACGCCGTCTTCGGCGCGCATCCGCGGCTAGCCATCTGGTACGTTCCAACCAAGCTCCGCCAGCTCTGCCACCTCGCGCGCAGCAGCAGCAGCAGCAACAACGCAGCCATGGCTGCGGCTCCAAGTGGTGGGCCGCCGCCTTGCTCGGCGTCGACCACCGTGGGTGGTGCTGTGGAGGGTCTGCCGCCCATGTTTCAATAGAAATGACCTGTACCACATTCACCGGCCGTCTTCTCTTCCCTAAGAGGATGGATCATCAACTGCGAGCATATGTATGAAGTTGAGTTCCTGTTTGCCTCATTGTAGTTGGCAAGAGAGATTGTAGCCATGGTACACCAAGTAGCCAAAAGCTCTATAGTAACTCCACTAAGCTTTGTATGATAACCTGATCAGAACACGAGCTGGTAAGACTTGAGGAAACTTTGTTCTATAATTGGAAGGGTGTGGAAAAGCAAGATTCAATTTAATACGATGTTCAGTGGTGCAACTCCTCAAGAGTCGATTATGCATCGTTTGGCATCGTACATGTTGACAGATCGCCAGTTTTACCGTCAATTTTTACGCTGAGGTTAGCTCACAATGTAGTTTTTTTAAGCATGCTTTGTATATAGACCACAGTTAACATACATCTTGGATTTGGCAAACCAATTAATGTGACGCAAATAATGTCCCCTGAGGACAATGAAATTTCCTATGGTATGCTCGTTCTTAATTAAGTAGGCACGTACATCTGCCTCTTTTAGTACCTACATTGTTGGATGAAAAAACAATCCATTTTACTTTTAGTTATATCCTTTGACTATAAAGGTTTATCTTAAATTTGTTCAACTATATGCATAGTTATTCTGGTTAACAATATGGATATTGAATCCACACGTTTTTTGTCATTCCTCAACAATATCTTCGTATTTTCATAATTTTATTAGAGAAACAAACACATCCCGGTTTATTCCTGTTATGCAACACAAATGTGGAATCATAGTAATTATAATAACTTTGTAGCATTATTGACCATCATACCGATGCTAATGCTTATACTTTAATTTAATAACATATTTATTTAAAATTTAGAATGTATACAGAAATATTCAAACCAAATTCACTTGAACTATATATGGGTGTGGACCTCAAGAGCTATGCACACCTGGGTCCAAATAACTTCAATACCCTAATAAGGAATTTAATCATACTAGTTTTCATGATCAAGATTTTTCTTATCAAATTGGAAAGGCACGCACACGCCATTTTGAAGTATCTTGTCTCCTACTTGAAGCGATAAATATCTTGGGTCTGGTTTGCTGGAAATGTGGGACGTCGTTACTACTTTTTGTAAAGGTTTTATTATGATATACTTTCTGGTAGAAGTATGGATCAGAATAAAAGTGACACAAGAATAGGTGAGTTATAAAGCTTAAGCAAGTGGTGTATCAACTTCACAATTTACATTGACCGTATTTTGGTGATGATTGCACAATTCTATTCATTGCTGTCTAACGCATGCTTTTAGATCATTTTATATTGATAGACAAACTAAAACGGTATAATTTGAAAGAAAATGATTTAGAACAAATCAAGCAATACATGCTCAAATTTCAAAGTTGAAGAATAGTTAGATTTCTCTATAGAATCTTGATGTAAATTATTTGTAATATTTGTATTACTTGTATTTGAGCTTAAATGCGCTATGGATAAGAAGATTCATGTTATTTCTTGTAAGAATGTTTGCATAACCAAAAGAGAAGGAGGTTTGGGTATACAAAGGGTATACGATATGAACAAGGCAAGTTTGTTGTTGAATACCAGGAATGTGGCTTCTAAGAAAGATATCTTATCAGTTAAATGGGTTGTTGGAAAATGTGATGTATCATATTGGTAGTAACCCAAGGGTTCCTAAATGTGGAGACAAATCCTTTTATGTAGAAGTCTTATTCAATCCCACATTTCTTTTGTTTTTGGAACCAGGAAGAATATTAAATTTTAGAGGGATCCCTAGACCCATGGTAACAAGTTCATGTATCAATGCTTTGATAGTAAGAGCATTTTGAAGATTGGATGTGGTTTAAGGGAACCTAAGCAGATGTATTGAGTATGGTGAGTGGATGATTCATGATAAGAGAAGCCAAAAGGAATTCAAAGAGTTTGTCCAGTCTCTAAGTCTGAAGTTCAGTAATGATGATCACATTTTTTTGAATGATCAAGATGTTATCAAGATTAGGCATTTTTGGAATATGGTTAGAGATGTCTCTGAACAGTTGAACTGGGCTTGTAAGCTGTGGAAGTTTTATGTTTCGATGAACTTAAAAAATTACTTACTGGAAGATTTTTCTTAATAGTTGAAGTGGGTTCATTGGCTATGGAAGTTTGATGTTTAGGAGAACTTCAAAATGACTTGTTGGAAGACTTTTCTTAACAAGATTGCTATGCATGATGTTCTATGAAAATAAGACATCCTAATTACTTCTAGGTGCTTTCTTTGTACATTTGATTGCGAGGACACCATACATCATTTTTTGGGTGTGCATATTCGGGTTTGATATGGTTAATAGCCAGAAAGGAGGGCATGCTGAGAACTATTATGTTGAAGTCATTTGATTGTCTATTGTTCAACAATAAAAAGGAGCATATGCCCTACATTATGATTCTCCATCATATTTGGTTTGAGAGGAATAGAAGATCCTTCAGGAAGTGTTTCTCTAAGGAAGAGGACACTAGTATAGATACCACCTATAGCATCAATTAAAATAGACCTATAACATTGGTTTTGTATCGACACCTAAGTGGTAAACAATACAACTAAGGACCTCCTATGTCAGTTTTGAGGGAAAAGGAAAAATTGATGACACATAGTTGATTGTTAGTTGCTATAAAAATAAAAAATGACGACTCAACTGACAACTCATAGCGACATCAATGTCATGATATTTTTCAGTTTCTCGCAAAAGAATTGACACTATAGGCATGTTGTGTTGTCGGTTTTATCTGAGGATTCCACAATGCATAACGGTACGAAGTCTTGAAAGCATGACCTTGTTGCAGGCTGGGTAGCACGACCATGTTGGGTGACAAGGCCATTTTAGAATAGATATGTCATCAGACTTTATGAAAATTAACATCACAAATCCACAACGTCATTTTTTTTATTCAACTAACACCACATGTATGTTTTTTTATAGAAGGCATGCATGCCTGCTATCGAGTTGTTCATCAAGATGTAGAATTCATAGTTTATTAAGACTACATGTTCCATCCTATGTTCAGTTTAACAACATGCTAGCATATCTACAAAACCTACAATTATAAACACATACATACAATTCATACACCTCGATATATTTTCATTCTCGAATTCCATTCTCTTCAACAGTTAACTTCATTGTCATGTACACAAACAATTCAGAAAACACACATACATTGTCATTATCCAATTACATTCTCATGAAACATACAAATGGAATTCTCATCATATTCATTCCTCTTCACATTCATTCACACATGTATATATACACATATCATTCACATATGCAACAACAATTCACTTGCATCAAATTCAAAGTTGCAAAAAGTCATAACCATCATATGTATGAAGAAGTAATGACATAAAGGTTTGGAAAACTCATATTTTATCCCAATAAAGTTCAAATTTGACATCCTTATTGAATGAGTGTGTCCACTCTTCTCATATCTCATCTTCCTCTTCATTTGTATATGGCACTATTGTGTCAAATAGCTGCAAAAAGAGTGACATAATTCAAGAGTGATTTGATTTTTTATATATTATCAAATGAGACTATTTACTTATGATAATCAATAATATATTTACCTATTGTATACAATGGATGTCAAGCGTTACCCGTATGACAATCGTGTCCATATATGACATTGGTGCGCCATGCTAGAGGTGCACACACTAATCAATTAGATTTGACTAGATGTGCCCCACGAGTTTAGCATACACATGGGATCTTTCAAAATTACTAACAGGCTCACTTTTACTAACACGCTTACCCACAAGCGCACGAGTCATGTCATAGTATAGGCAAGAGGCAAGTATAAGTTTGATCTGTAGGGAGAGAGGGGTCACTAGAGCTATGTTAGGGTGAACTATGTTCCTAAAGTAGAGTGTAGGGTGTTTAGAGTTTGATGGTGATTTGGTTTGATTACACTAATGAAACAAACAATTAAAAACAAGAAGTGAAACTAGACTACAAGAAATCCTAAATTACCCTAAACAAGTTAAGTCTAATTTAGAAAGGAAGACAACTAACTAAGCAAAAACAAGGGACTACAACTAAGTTACATTAACGATGCAAGTTAACACTTAAAGAGACAAATTAAGGACTAGAGAAATTAAAGACCTAGGTTATCACTAACTTGAAACATTAACACTAGCAAGTTCAAAAGAGAACTAACCACTCAAGAAAGACCTGACTATCCAAATCTAAGCAATTGACTAAAAGATAATAAAAGCAATTAACTAAAGTAGCATCAGCAAGCTAAGAAAACTAGATAGGTTTCTAGCAATATTGATGAGAGGCGGGCCATTTGGGAAATGATACGAAGATAAAAATTGGGGGTTAACATAGCATGAAACTCTTATCTTCAATCTAGATTGCCAAACCAAACAACAAACCAAGTATTATTTGAATCTACCCTAAGCTATTAGTTGGGAAAATAGGGCTAGGTGTAATTCTAATAGGACTTGGCAAGTCTAGGTTTCTAGGGTAAGTGGTATTAGGGAAATTAAGAGCCAAGGGTAGGAATGGGGGTATAGTTGAGGGTATTTCACCTCATGTTACAAATGATCTAGCCTTTAGAAAACTATAGGCAATTGAACTAATCACTCTTATATTAGATACTTAGATACTACACTTAGTTGTAGGAAATGGAATTTGTATATAGGAATATAGGGTGCTAGCTAGAGATCCACTAGTTGGACTTAGGATCAATTCTTGAGATAGACAAATACAACCCATTTCCCCCTAGAAGCTAAGTGTTTTCAAGCATCATACAACAAGCAACCCATGTTTAGAAGCACAAATCACAAGTAAGATAATAGGAAATGAGATAGAAGCAAGAGGTAGTATCATAGAATTAAAATATGCTCACTACAAATTATTTTCCCCAACATGGTACAAAGTAACATTTTAGCCCCAAACAACCCACCACAAGGGGCTTAGCTACACATAATCAAGCAAAAGAAAAAAAAGGAAAGAACAAAGAGGTAGAAGGCCATGGCAGCTCGTGAAAGATCCTCCTTATTGTAGAAGACAAAGAACCTCCCTCCATGGTAAAAAATGGTATGAATGTATATGGTTTGTTGGTGAAAACCCTAAAAAAGTAGGGTTTTTGGGTGGAAATGAGGTGGAAATGGAAGGAGGAAGGTAAGTGAAGCTCTTGAATGCAAAGAGGGTGGCAATGAATGCTAAGAGGTAGCTAAGAGTGTCTAACCTCGTGCCCCAACAACCACCCATGTATATATAGGTGGTAGGGACGCACTAGGTCAAGTGGGGGGTAGGATACAAAATGTAGTGCAAATCTAATGCTAGGGTTGTATGTAGCGCAGCCGTGCTGGGAAGCACGACCATGGTGGGTACACTACAACAAAATCAAATAAAAGTAGTAGTCAGGGATTAAAACCATGACCAAGTTATTTACATTCCCCAAGGACTAACTGTGACCACAAGATGATCAATCCTTGACCACATGTTTCCCTCCTAAAATGACCCTTCATATTCTCAAGTCTGTACCCTAACTCATTTTATCCTAATAAAATTGTTTCGTTCCACCCCCCACGCATCGCCTCGCCGCCAGATAGCCTCCTTCGTTCCTCCCAACTCTTGCGATATGTGCGTAAACCACCGTGTTTCCTCCTCACAGATCATATGTGAAAGGCGCAGCTGCTAACCTCTTCGTCCGCTCCAGCTACATTTTCCAGTATGCCCCTTCTAGATCTGCCTACTTTATCTCTCGATTCTCTTCCCTACCAATGATTCTCTCCTTACAGGTGCCTTAATCTTCTATTTCTTCCAACTCTTACAGGTACGGGGTGACTCACACCTATCCGTGAATCCCCTCATAAACTGAACCCTCACATCTCATCTAGCTGCTACGAAATGCATGGTTTCATCCCTATGCAACGACTCGTATGGTGAACTAATATAGTGGATCGTAGTCGTATGTAATATGAATATATTTTCTTTTCAGACTACATTTAGTTAGTGTGGATCATTGTGTATAGAACAAGGTTTGCCTTCTCATAGGATTTTGGCTATAGATACAAAGATCTAGCCTCTTTCGATGATCCATATCCTGCCAAGAAGGGAGATATCACATATAATATGGTATTTAGCTTTTTCAATTGATTACCTTGCTTATCTTGTGGATTTCCGTCATACCTACATATATAAAATTTCTTTCTTTGAGTTCTACTTCATTGCTATAATGAATCTAGTTATTATGTTCTAATTAATTACCCTACTCGGTCTACATTGCCAAAAGTATATGTTTCTTTCTACATTTGCGAATGACGCAAATGCAATAGGGTGTTGTTTCTTTTTGTTTTGATTGTTAATTTGTCAACTTGTTAAATGTAAACCATAATGACTCCATTCTAATTATTTTTAATGTTGGATGTTGACAATAATCTACAATGTTGAAGACTTGATGCAAATATTTGAGAAAGCCCTACGTTGGGAGCAACAGATGTAATATTAGGGGAAATATATGAGCCAAACTAGTTCGGACAGCCAAATGTAAATTTTCTTGCTCGAGTTAGCTTTACACAATATGATGTGGAATACAATGTATGTGATGTAGTATCAACATGTATTACTTAACTTTTAAGACAAACATGATACTCCAATCATGTGTTTTGAATGTAAAAAATACATTTGAAAATCGAATGGAATGTTCTCTCGTGTTAAACTCCATATAGAATGTTATCATGTGTTAAATTTATTTTTTTTACTTGATGTATAATAAATAGGTTTGTGCATGTATTGATTTTATATAAGAAATGTAATACATTCATTCATGTTGCTAAACATGTGTCATTTATCAAGGTTTGTCTAGCACTACAAACTATTTGTTATGGATGCTCAAGGTTTTGTCTCTATTGGTTAGGGATAGGTCCTAGCCAATGACTATTGGTCACCAAGCTTTTTCCGAGGGTACATTGGTCAGGGATTCACCTTGAGGACCACTACTAGTTAGGGATTTGCAAGTATTGGTCAGGGATTTGGCCTTCGTCTTTAACATGTTTTGTTGTAGCGTAGGGGTCACCATGCCCGTGGTGGTAGAGAACAACTATGATGGGAAGTGGAAAATGTCAGGTTGGAGGTGGTGAAATGAAGGTTGGTAGCATAACATGCTAGGTAGAATGGCCGTGGGGGGGTGCTAAGTAGCACGGCCGTGTTGGGTAGCACGACCGTGGTGGGTGAATTTGCATGAAGGTTGTTCTCTTCACCACACACGTTCAAGTCTTCGACAACATGGCCGTGCTAGCTAGCATGGCCGTCCTGGTGGCTTCTTAGAATGACCTCGCTGGCTAGCATGGCTATTCTAGGCATGTTGTTGTAGCTTCTTGATCTTTTCATTGAATCTATGATTTTGGCATCAGTGAGCATGACTGTTCCTTGGCACTATGGCCGTGTTGAGATCTTCAGTAGCACTTTTCACTCCATTCTTAAAATTCCATGGACTTCTTTGCTTTGGTTGATTTTTGGCCACAAAGGGTAGGCTGGGTAAGCTTTGGGGTC
The DNA here is from genome assembly GCA_963693085.1 of Alisma plantago-aquatica. Lineage (NCBI taxonomy): Eukaryota > Viridiplantae > Streptophyta > Magnoliopsida > Alismatales > Alismataceae > Alisma > Alisma plantago-aquatica. Next base: position 1,331,006,168 of record OY856412.1, read on the forward strand.
TTCCTTGGACCCCTCTAGCTCACTCATCCATCAAAACATGGTCCAAGTACCTGAAAAACATACAAAGAATGTCCATAAGTGCATTTAATAGAAATATGCATATTGAGGGAATTAACTTGCATTCTAACATATATATATGTGATTGAGATGCAAAAAGACATAAGATGGAGCCCTACAATAGGGTTGCATCACCACCCCAAACTTAAAACATACTTGTCCTCTAGTATGTTCCAACTTAATCTCTCTTTCAATTCACTCAAGGAGTTCACGGATAATACAATCATTATGATGTTATTGGCTAAAATGAGTTCACATGAGGAATTACGCATGCAATCCACTACTCTCTACTCATTTTCAAGTTTCAAGTGTGAATCAAGCACATATCAGAGGAACTTAGAATATGGGACACCATTCTCATATGCAAGTGATGCAATTTTCATAATGCTCTGGGTAAACCATACAATGCATGGAATATAATCAAAAGGTTAGAATCACTATTTCACTTGCTAGATATACCTCATACACTTCATTTCACTACTCATGACCCAATTGGCTTGTGTAGGGGGGTGAGGGCTAGAGCTGATTTACTCTAGCCCTACTAGGTATAAAAAGACAAGAAAGGGTTATGGAAGGGAGTGGAGTGCTATTACACTCATCTTTTCTTTATTTGGATGATCTTAAAAAAGAGTATCCTTTATGTTCTTTTTGCTTTTTATTTTCTTTTTCTTTTCTATGCCCTTGGTGTAGGTAGGGCACATGGTGGTGAGAGTGAAGCGATGAGATATAGATATGGTCACCCCAAACTTTTGGGAGTGGCCAAGGCTAATATGTTCACTTTGGCATCCTTTCATGAGGCAAAGAGGTAGGAAGATGGTAGAAGGAATTTTGCGTCAAAGAGGGGTTACAAGAAGTGGAAATTCATGTATAATCTCACTCAACCAAGCTAGTCCATATAACATTCACCAATCGAACAAGCCATGCACAAAATGAACAGTATGGTATATTGCATCCTTTTCACATAGAACAAATAAACCCTGGATGTTCAAGACTTGCAAGAATCACCCTTTTATTCAAAACAACAAATTATTTCAAGAGGCTTGGAGTACATACAAAATTCCTACATATGACTCACTCTAGCCAAAAACATCAAAAGTAAGTTATATTATCCAAGATTTAATCATTCTCATCACAACAGATTGAGATTCAGTTGAAACATGCTATTGGGTAAGAATGTTCAAGTTTGGGAAAAATTTGGACAAAATGGTGCCAATTTTCACATTAATCACATCCAAACCTACTTTAGAGAAAGATTGAGATTCAGATGAATACAATTCTCGACCCGCCATCTCTCCTAGCGACTCTACGGCGACACAACATACGACTAGGGTTTCAGGAATGTGGTTGTCATCCCTCATGGAGGTTACCTCCGTTTCTCTCTTGCAGGTCCAAGTGGTTGATGTGGGCGTTTGATCTCACCTGAGCTGCTGGTCTCCCGCGATGGCGGAGGAACTAGAGTAACAATGTGAGAGGCTGAAGATTACCGAAGATGAGCAGGAGGTTGCATATCTGATTAACGAGGACAAAACTAGGCTGCCGGAGGACGTAGAGCTGGCGTTGGTGGGAAGACTGCTGACGGACAGGTCCTATAACTTCATGACAATGAAGAAGACATTTGCACAGGCTTGGGGGTTAACAAGCGGGGTGGTCTTCAAATTGATCGATCACACGACGTTTGTGATACAATTCACGCACTGGAAGGACAAAGTGAAGGTGATTGAAGAAGGGCCATGGAATTTTGACAACATGCTGCTACTGATTAAGGAGGTTGATCTGAACGATAGACCGGGGAAGATAGGGTTTGCTGAAAGTCAATTCTGGGTGCGACTCTACAACATCCCGCTAGGGCTACGTGGGGAATCGGCGATGAGGAAGATTGCGGAGAAGATCGGAAGAGTGATAAAAGTGGACTGTGACACCCTCAGGTGGGAGTCCTCTAGACGAGTGCGGCTGGGGATCGACATAAATAGACCAATCAAGCGGCTCCAGAAGATTCGTGGACCGGATGGTCATATTATCGATGTGGAACTGAAGTATGAACGGCTTCCGGTGCTATGCTTCATATGTGGCCGTCTAGGGCATACGGAAAAGGGATTGTGCGGACTATGATGAAGACGACGAGAATCAGTGAGGTTGGGGATCGTGGTTAAAAGCATCACCAAGGAGACCACGAGTCCCAGTAGAAGAGGAACTGTTGGGAGGTCACAGATCAAGGTCTCGGCGAGCAATCTTCTTCCACACACAGAGTGTGTCGAGCGGCTCCAATCGGAAGGAAGAAGCATCCTCCATGAATCTGGCATGGACGAGCGATGATGAGGCGCATTCTGTGGCGAGGGCGGGGATGGGGGCGGGAAGTCGGAGGAGGGGACCGGCGGGAAGACTGTGGATTCGATGGATGTGGTGATGGAAGCAGGGGGTACCCAGAACCAAAGGAAGTTCCCTCTTCAGCATAGCTACACGTCGGGAGAGATGCTGCAGTTGAACGTAGACATACAGAGAGAAGTCGAGGCGTCAGGCAGTAGAAGTGTTGCTCTTCACAACAACGAGAAGACGAGCGGTCGTGAAGACTCTCCAACGGAGCGGAGAGAAGCCCTATCCAAGCTTCCGTCACAAGAGGAGGACGGCGGTCAACCTGGGCGGGGAGAAGATACACCGATGTCGGGAGCCAGGTCAGATGAGGGGAAGGGGAAGCAGGTTGTGGAAGAGAAGGGTCTGGGCGGCACGGCGACGGGGATTGTGAATTACAGGATGCATGGGAGGGGGGCAGAGAAGGAGGTGTTACCGACGGGTAAGGGACGGAAGGTCACACGGGTGATCTTACCAGACGACATACCCATGTTCCTGGGAGCAGAAGGGGTGGAGAAGGAACGAGCCTGGAGGAAAGCAAGGGAAGAGAAGAGGAACAAGTTAAGGGAGAAAGGGGCAGCAACCAAGATGGTCCAAGAGCTGAGGAGCCAAAGCACCGCTGAGAAGGTGAAAACCAGACATCTCGTGAACAAACGCAGGAGGGACTCGAAACCTGAGGAGGATTCTGTTGCAATAAAAAATGAAGATATAGTGGGCACACAAACCAAGAAGTCAAAATTAGTCAGTTCTACACAGGCAGTGGATATGTATGACAATGCAGGTGGTGTACACCAAGTAGCGGGAGTTGGGGTAGCCCAACCCTGTGAACAACAATGAAACTCCTGAGTTGGAACTGCCAGGGTCTGGGTCGCCCGGTAGTGGTACAAGCCCTTCGAGAGTTATGTCGGAGGGAGAGACCCAACATAGTTTTCATCATGGAAACTATGTTAGATGACAAATCTCTGGAGAGGATCAAGAGAAGCTGTGGTTTTGTTGATGGTATCTGTTTGTCAAGTACTGGTAGGGCAGGTGGGCTGGGTTTTTGGTGGCGGGAGGTAGATGTGGATGTTACGGGTTTTTCCGTGAGACATGTGGAATGCAAGGTGCTGGACAAATATTTTGACTACGAATGGCACGTGTGCGGTATCTATGGCTGGTCGACGCAGGCTGAGAAATACAAGACTTGGGACATGATGCGATAGATCCGAGGCAGGTGTGGTGAATCTTTGGTCTTTTTTGGGGACTTAAATGAGATCACTAATAATGATGAGAAGAGGGGTGGCCCGATCAAACCGGACAAATTCATGAAGACTTTTCGGGATGTGATTGATGACTGCGCTGTACTTGATATAGGTTACACAGGAAATACTTTCACTTGGCGGAGGGGTCTGACTATGGAGACGCTCGTGGAGGAATGATTGGATAGATTTCTGGTGAGTGACGGATGGAGAAACAAATATTCTGGAAGTTGGGTTCATCATCTACCATTTTACCAATCTGACCACACACCGATCATTCTTTCTGCACTAATTGGGGAGGAAAGACAGCGGAAGAGACAATCCAGATTTTTCTTTGAGCCTATGTGGTTGTCAGAAGAAAGTTGTGTGACAACGGTGACTGATTCATGGGAGGCTTACAGGGACATGAATCTAAAAGAGAAACTAAAGGGTGTTAGTGAAGACCTGTCTAAATGGGATGATGCGAAGTTCGGAGACATAAAAAAGAAGATCAAAACTACTGAGAAACAGTTGGGCGAGGAGCAGAAAAAATGGCCGGATGGTAGAATTTTACAACGCTGTGACGAGCTCTCTAGAGAGTTAGAAAAACTGCACAAGGAAAATGAAGCGTTCTGGTGTGCTAGAGCCAGAATAAAGGAGCTGAAGGAAGGAGATAGCAACACCGCATACTTCCACCATAAAGCTTCACAAAGACAGAAGAAGAATACTATTGTAGGGCTTCAAGACTCCCATGGGATCTGGAAAACTAAAGACAAAGATATTCTGGGCATCATTGAAGATTTTTATCAAGATCTCTTCATAACAATCAACCCGGTGGAGATGGAGGTTGCGGCGGTAGGTATTAAAAAGATGGTCTGCAATTCTATATCTGATATTCTGGAGAAGGATATTTCCGATGAAGAGGTGAAGAAGGCGGTGTTCCAGATGCACCCAAATAAGGCGCCTGGGCCGGATGGTCTGAAACCCATATTCTATCATAAGTTTTGGCAGGTGGTGGGAAAGGATATCTCAAACTACATTAAGGGGTGGTGGAAGGGTGATTATTCATGAAAGGAGTATAATGATACCTTGGTAGTGCTGATCCCAAAGACTAAAAAACCAAGGGTAGTTGCTAATTTTAGGCCTATTAGCCTGTGCAATGTCATCTACAAAATTGCAACAAAGGTGCTCACTAATAGACTCAAGCCCTTCATGGATGGTATTATTTCTGAAAATCAAAGCGCCTTCATACCGAGAAGATTGATTACGGACAATGCCTTAATTGCTTATGAGTGTTTTCATATTATGAAAAGGGGGAGGGGAGGAAAGAAAGGACAGATTGCTTTGAAGCTTGACATAATGAAGGCTTATGACAGAATTGAATGGAAGTTCCTGAAAATAGTGATGGAAAAATTTGGGTTTGGGAGACGCTGGTGTGACAGAGTGTTGGATTGCATTTTTTTTCGGTCTCTCACACGTTCACGGCCAACGGGGAAAGATCAAACACCTTCCAGCCTTCACGGGGACTTCACCAGGGTGACCCACTCTCTCCTTACCTTTTTATTCTATGTGCTGATGCTTTCTCCACCCTTTTGAACCTCACGGTAAACACGAATACCATTCATGGTATGAGTGTATGCCGGGGGGGCCCTGGATCTCACATCTATTTTTTTCAGACGACAGTATTATTTTTGCTAGAGGGACAAGGAATGAATGCCTGAAAATAGCTGAAGTAATCAGCCAGTATGAACAGGCATCTGGTCAAAAGGTCAATCTCACCAAGTCCAAAATTGTGTTTAGCAAAAAGATACCTAGAAGCAAAAAAGATGAGTTGCGCGATCTGATGGGAGTCAAAGAGGTGGACAAACAGGCATCTTATCTGGGACTACCTGCAGCTTTTGGGAGGTCAAAGAAAAAAGTTTTTGAGTACATAATCGGCAGAGTGGGAAACAAACTACAAGGATGGAAGGAACGTCTATTATCCACGCTGGGAAAGGAGGTGCTAATCAAGGCTGTCGTGCAGGCTATTCCTACATATGTCATGAGTGTGTTCCAGCTACTGTCGAGAATTATTGAGGAGATTAACTCTATGGTGGCCAAGTTTTGGTGGGGGGCGAAAGTGGGTGAAAGGAAGATCTCTTGGTTATGTTGGGAGGGGCTGTGCAAATCCAAAAGGGAAGGCGGAATGGGCTTCAGAGACATGAAAACTTTCAATCAAGCGTTGTTGGCACGTCAAATTTGGAGGTTGTTCACAAAGCCAGACAACCTGGTGGCTAGAGTTTTGAAGGCTATGTATTTCCCAAACAGCAATGTTCTGCACGCTCGTCTGGGTCTTATTCCAAGCTACACTTGGTGAAGCCTGTGGGGATATTGACATATGGAATGACAGGTGGCTGCTTTGTAACGAGGAGGACCTAACAAGATACAGAACAGAGGACGTAGCTGCAATGAGCAAGGTTAGCGAGTTGATGGTGGAGGGACGTAGGGAATGGAATGTTGATAGGCTCTTGGATATTTTTCCTAGGAATATTACAGCATCAATCATGGGGATTCCACTTCCTATTACGGAGCATGAAGATGGGATTTTCTGGTGGCCAAATCCAAAGGGAAACTTCACAGTCCGCTCAGCATACTGGTTAGGAAAGTTGGGAGGCACAGCCTTGAGGGAAAGGAATAGGGTAGTACCGCATGACCTATGGAGGATGATATGGGGAAGGATATGGCCTCCGAAATTGTCACATTTCCTATGGCACATTGCTACGGGGAGTCTAGCTACACGAAGCAGGCTTAGGGACAGACATGTTACGGATGATGGGGTATGCCCCATTTGTGCTTTACAGGACGAAACTATCCAACACATGTTGTGTCACTGCTTGGGGGCGGAAGTAGTGATGAGGGAGAGCTGGTTGCAACCCATGAAATGCATGGGAAGCTTGGCGAATCTACATGATGATGTCTTGGAGTTGTTTAGAAACAACACGGAGGAGGAGAAGGATGAGATAGCTGCAGTTTGGTGGACCATATGGACATTCCGTAACAACAAAATCTTTCAAGACGAGCCCCCTTTCCCGAGACCTATTCTGCAGTCATACCGAGCAATGATATCGGACTATCGTCGTTACAAATGGGGAGTGGTGGACGAGCAGGAAGGGAGCGGAAGCACTGGCCGGGTGACAGACGTAGTGGGCGCTGGAGCTGGCGCAAGGGAGTTGAGTGTTGACGGGCAGAGGGACGGCTGCGTTTTCTTGCATGTAGACGTAACAGTGAAGGCGGATGGGCGCTGCGCGCTGGGTGGAGTTTTACGTGTAAGGGGGGCTCATTCATAGGGGCAACGCAAAAATGCATAAGGGCTGATTGGACTTCGGACATTGCGGAGGCTATGGCTGCTAGAGAAGGGATTCTTCTTGCTCGTGATATGGTGCCACCTAGAAAACATATTTATCTATGTTCTGATTCTCTGAACGTGGTATGTGCATTGAAAGACTTGGATATGCACCCTGGTTACCTAGTCCTGTTGGCTGCGGACATTCATAGTGTAGCTTCTAGTTTCCTTTCTTGTAGTTTCATTCATGTAAAACAGGCACAAAATTCTTTGGCCCATTTCATTGCACAAGATGCTCTTCATTCCGGTGGGTATACCTCTAGATGGGCCACGTTGTCTGTTCTGTGGAGGGAAGCAGCTGAGAATGATGTATTTTTTGTTCCTTGATGGTGCATGAATGAAAAGTTTCCGACTTCAAAAAAATAAGTAAATTCTAACTAAAACACATAAAAATTACCAAAAACTACATGAAAATGCAATGCATGAGATGGAATGGTAAAAAAAGAAAAAAAAATTAAAATTACTCAAAAAATGGATGAAAAGAACTACATTAATGCATGAATGCAAGCAAAAGAAAATCTACACTAGATAGAGTGATGTCAATCAATAAAAAAAATCAGGTGAAATAGGGTGAAGCAGGAATAAACAAAATAAGCTGAGAAAAGAGGGCATACCGCCCTACCACCCCAAGCTTTTGAATCTTGTTGTCCTCAGTATGAAACTAACACTACTAAAGAAAATGTTGTTTTACAACAATTCATTTTTTCATTTTACAACAGGTGTTAACTGTTGTATTAGATCACATGGTCTTATGATGGGTGCTTTATACAACATGTGATTGCATGTTGTTATACATGTACTTTATACAATAGTTGAAACATGTTGTCTTTCATTGAATGGTCTATTATAATATGGGTGTTTTACACAACATATGGTGCACCCTTTGTAATATATATTATACAACATTTGATGCAAGTTGTCTTTCACTAAAAACACATGTTGTAATATGGGTATTTTTTATAACATGTGGTGCACCCATTGTAATATATACACACCATTTGCAATATGGGTTTTTTTACAACATGTAGTGCACCTATTGTAATATATATATATGTTTATAAAACAGTTGAAGCATATTGTCTTTTGATAAATACACCCATTGTAATAGGGGTGTTTATACAATACGTAGTGTGCCTATTATAATATACAAATTTTATACAACATGTGATGCATGTTGTAGTTCACCAGACAATCCTATTGTAATAGGGGTCCAATTTGCAGACACACCCATTGTAATAGGTGTGGATAACACAACATGTGTTGCTTGTTGTAGTAGCACACCTTTTACAACATAACATTAATTATTGTATTTGATTAAGTTTCACATGTCATACCAAACCAATTTTATTGATTAAATTAACCATATTTTAAAAAATAATAATAAATATGAAACTATACAAAATTGTATTGATTAAATTAACCATATTTCACAAACAAGCACAATATTGAACAATTTCATCAAACCTTGAAAAAAAATTGCTTTGAATTTAATAAATATTCAACCATTCATACAAAGATACGATAATGCAAAGTAGTGAATACACACTCTAGAATCAAACTGAAAATAACTACAAAGGTTTTACACATTGGTCTATGCTAAACAATAGATGTCTCCCCCTCATATCACATAATCTGACGTGTGCTCAAAGATACATGCTACCCACTCATTTCAGACCTTGACTATCTTTTCTTGGTTGAAGTAACGATCAACACACTTTGAATAATATTACAATCATATGTCAAATATATTAACATATTGTCATTTATTCATGTCTTTAGAAATTTGAACAAACTAAAGAATATAATGATAAGTAGCTTACACATTCAAGAATATCTTTAATTCTCACAGCAATAATGTCTCTCATGTACTTCAACACATAGTACCCACAATCTGTGTTATTCAACTACTATGAACACTATATAAAATATATATGATATAAATAGAAATAACATTTCGATGTGCTAATGGTTCAAGATATGGATCTATGATGTGACCAGGTCCATAACACAGTAAATGGTTACTATTTTGTATTGCACTAAACTACATGTCATAGTCAAGTAAATTTTGATACAATTTATTAGTCCTATAAATTTCATATCAAGACCTCTGTGCATTAGTAAAAGTATATGGTAGTCTTGAAACATGTATTATTTAATGAAAAAATTGTATGATGTACTTGCAAATCCATGAGTTTTTCCACATTCACGTGTAATTTTCTTCTTCACAGATCAAGATAGTAGCATCTACCCCACGTAGGGTCAAAGACAGAAAGTACCCAATGTTCCCTATGTATACAAAGCATTACATTTAAGATAATGTATTTTTCAGCAACATTTAAAATAAACAAACATCAGACAATCGGCAAAATATATACTTGCCCCACATTATAAGGTAGAAAGAGCAATTTTGATCTTTTCTTCTTCCCTCTAATGAACTGATCTGCTATACATTGTTCCTGAGTCTCCTCTTTTTTACTATACAATGGATCTATAAAATGTGGACATATAAATCCAAATATATTCAATAAATTTCCTGAGGTCACTTTGTTGAACAAATGCCTACAAAAAAAAACATATATTTATTCTTTGAAAATATTAGTCTTATAATCACTTGTACAAACACTTACATTATGTACACCGATATATGTGAGGCTTCTAGTTGATCTTGATCATGGAATATCTTGACCAATTCAGGTGTGATAGACAACTCATGTGCGTAACATACTACATCTTCAGACATCTAAATAGAAATCATATGATTCTAATAATCTTCCACATATACCATGAACAATTTCAACTTCAATGGAGGCTTTTTGCATGCTTTCTTGTGAAGAAGTGGTCTTGGCTCGATGGGGCTTGATACTTCATCACACTTTTGCTTAGTTTTTGAATTGCTTATTTGTGTGCTTATTGATTCTCTCACTTTTCTTTGAGACCTTGAGTCTTGGTATTCCTTACATATTTTGAGAAAAAACATTAAAAATAATGTATTAATACATTATACATTTTAAGAAATTATAAAAAGTACGACCATGTTGTCACATCTATTGGTATGTATGCCCATAGAGCAAGTCATGTGATGATTGTAATGAGATACTTTGTAAATGATTTGAATAATGATAAAAGGCAATTTCCGATCTATATGTTTTAACTGTTTATGAGATGATAGTGTAACATGATAGATGTCTAAAGAATTATTTTACTCGATGATGTATGCTTTTAGGTTCAGGACCTAAATGATGAGATCATACAAATGTTAAGAGTATACTTTCTTGTTCAGTCCCTAGTCAGTTGTTATTGTGGAAATAACCATAGACATCAATAACACTAAAGACTAGATTGTGTGTTGGTTGATGATAGAATCTCATTAGTCATGATATAGTGATATCAAACGAAGCACATAGGTACTTGTTAGAGAACAACTGTATCAGACAGACCCACCGTGAGAGTGACACATGGAACCATGATTTGGTAGTAACAGTTAGCTCTCACAGTGATGGTGGTGTGATTCTTCGACCTGAAATCACTACACTCAAAACATGTCGTTGGGTACACTTTGACATCATCAAATGCAGTCCTGAAGAATGGGTTGTTATAAAGGTGATGATTGGGTGACTTTGACACATGGGGCTTTTGAGGGGTGAGTGAAAAATATGAGATTTGTCCCTCCTAAGGGAGTTTGATGTCCATGGCCACTTGATGAGTAGGATTGAGAAAGGCATACACATGCATGTGTGAATCAATATGTGATATTAATGTCACACACATCTCATCCAGTCTGCTCTGAGATCAAGGAAATGGATGAATGTTGAAAGGATGACTGTACCATGCCTTGAGTTCATTCAAGACATTAGTGACAAAGGAATTATACATTCATTGTAACACCATTCACGGATTGTAGGAATGAAAGTTGTTCTCCAACTTTCTATTTCACTTGGGTAGAATTGATGTGTGACTAGGCACCGCTCTTTGCTTGTGAAGTCATAAGAGTTATGGATTTTCACTGCCAACGTGAAATGGACCTGTAGGGTCACACACAGTAGGACATGTTCCTGGAAGAGGAGTTTCTCCACAAATCTTGTTTGGATTGATAACTAAAAGAGTTTAGTAGTTCAATTAAACACCCAATCGATTGATAGCTCAAAATCATAGTGTTCAAGGTGTTGGATCAGATGATTAGAGTATCAGATTGATTGAAACTGCAATTGACTGATCTGCTACCCCAACCAATCGACTCACAGAGATGAACCGATCGGCTCAGGTTAATGAACCAATTGGTTCACATTGTTGAACTGGTCATGTGACCAACTGAGTTCATTTCACTTGTCAAATTTGATTTGGACAAGGACTAATATATGATTAGTTAGAAATGAATATGAAAGTCAATTCGAGTTGGACCAGGAGCATGAACCAGTCGGCTCAAGCATGAACTGATCGGCTCAGATGCCCAAAATGATTGGTTCAGGTGTGAACCGATCGACTCAGGTCACCAACCGACCATTTTGTGCTTGAAACAATCAGTTCAACTGACGAAGTTTGTCAGATTTTGTGGAAAATCTTGAACCCTTCTACTCCTACTTTAATCCCGCATTGCCCGGGGTAGAGAACCCTGTCCCATGACCCTCATATATATATAGGGGTATTGGGGGCTTCTCATACAGTACAACTCAGAACACCAGTTTCTCTGCAAAGTTGTCGTTCTCTCTGGTTGTGGTAACCAGGAGAGTCTGAGCAAGTGCTACCCGATAAGGGAGGCACAACAAGGGAAAGACAACTGCAGAAAAGTGACTGGTTGTAGGAGAGTGTGTCGGTGACTAGGAGGGTACAACTCCTTTTGGTGCCTTTTGTGACAAGGAGATCAGAGTTCTAGGTGGTCCGTGTAGACTACTTTAGTGGTGGGAGACTTCTGCAGCTCGGAGGACAGCTGTCAGTACCGATAGTCCCAGTGAGACCAGGAGCTGCACAGACACCATCTAAGACTGGAGGTGAAGACCGCACAAGTCGTGAGGTAACGTCACCGAGCAAGCCTCAGGACAAGGTATGTCTCTACAACCCATCATTCCTATTGTATAGACGTTGATGTGATTCCTTTATACTGTGTTCGGGGAGAAGAAATTTTTTGTTTTCGCTGCCTTCTCTGTCTCCCCTAAAACCTAACAACATCTACCTTCATATTTATTTTGATCAATTCTACATGCCAAGGAATGTATGTTCCTATGCCTTGAAAAACTTGATAAACTTCTACTATATCCAAAGGTATTGACAAACTTTCATCTAGCATCAACAAGGTATCAATTATTACTTTTTTGTGTTTTAGATCCAATGCCACATTGTGAAGGATAATTGGCTCATTTTCATGAGATATGTGCACCCTTCCATCAGCTAATGAACCTAATGGGTTATCCAACATCAGAATATACTTGTGATAGCCCTAGAAAAATCAGTTATGCATAGCATCAATAACAAGTACAACATGATCAATCACTATCTCTAAAATTTGCTAAATAATTGACTTATTTCTTACCTTGGGAAGATATGAGAACTGTGCATGTGGGCAACTAGATTTGGAAGTAGGGTCCGAGTCTGTATCCCCTACATTGTCCAGATCCTTTATCTTACTCTTTCCCTCAAGATACTTGATCTTCACAGCCAAATCTTCAACAGTCTTTTGCATTTGTAACATCATATGAGATGAATGATCCTCTATTAGAGCCACACGATTATAATATTTTGTAATTTTTATCCTTGATCTGGTTGCTTTAGCATGACCTGGGTGGTCCTTTTTCCCAATGTCATTGTTAGTACGCCATTACATCCCTTCTCACTAATGATTCCCTCACAAACTTCCTGAGATATAGCATCCTTACAAAATATAAAAAAATGCAACTGTAAAAAATAATTAAAACTATTGTGATGAAAACATCAACGAGCCAGTGGGACTGATGGCGGCGCGCGGAGACCCTAGGGCGACTGGCGGCGCTGGGTTGGGCGACCAACGTTGTCAAGAAGATGAAGGAGATGGAGATCCGACTGGAGGGCAGAGCTCCGTCCTGTTGGGTTCGACAGGAATCCACCTCAACTATGCTTCAGGCAGCCGCAGCAACACGAGCCCGTCTGGAACGGGGAAGGTTGTTCCATGGAAGTTGATGGTAATGGTGGTAATTCTGATTTCCCGCCATTGGCTGGGGGCGCGATGACAGGCGATGCAGAAATTGGAACCGGAGTCTCTGACAAAGCCCGCTCATCCTACAAGGAGGCGGTGGGGGGGGCGATCAACGGGGAATCTGCATGGCTTTATACATATTGACGCAGACACCTATGGAGTCTCGCTGCATGCATCAGATATCGAGATCACTGCTGATCAAGGATATCCGGCCTTCCGAGTCCGGCAGGAAGCCCTTGACGATCTTCTCAAGCCATGGCAGTATTCCGTCGTCGTCAAGCTCCTGTCACGAGAGATCGGGTACCTTACCCTACGGGACAGGTTGAAGGCTATGTGGAAGCCACTGGGGGGTTTCAACTTGATTGACATTGCAAACGACTACTTCATTGTACAACTCCAGGTGGAAGAAGACTACATCAATGCCCTTGCTTGGGGTCCTTGGCCCATATTTGGATCATACCTAACAGTTCAACGATGGGTGTCTGGCTTCCGCCCGAACGCGACGTCGCCCTTGCATGTGGTTGCTTGGGTCCGCATACCCAATCTGCCAATTCACTTATATCAGGAGGCCCTTCTAAAAGAAATCGGGGATACCCTAGGCAAAACGATAAAAGTGGACATGAACACCAAGATGCAAAAGAGAGGCAGGTTTGCAAGTCTTGCAGTCGAGATCAACATGATGCTGCCTCTCATCCCGACCATCTTTGTTGATGGAATTAAGTACTGTGTGGAGTACGAGAATATCCCGTTTATCTGTTTACATTGAGGGAAGGCCGGTCACGTTGAGAAAGATTGCAGACTTAGGCTGGAAGCTGAAGCCGAGGCCCGAAGAACAAGCGTTGATTCAGGCAATCTAATTCCCCAGGACCCTCCCAGACGAGAAGGATTCTCTGAATCCATCCACGCCAAGCTGATCCCAAGGAAGCCGAAGAAAACACCACCTGTTCCACCACCTAACAGAAGACCTAACCCAGCAAATAACAGATTCCAAGAACTAGTAGACATTGAAGAGGAAGACGACACTCAGGAAGCAACCGACGCCGCTAATGTCGCCGAAAGAATCACGGGCAGTATTGACTGGAACCGGAGGAAAAGGCAGGGGAGGAAAAACAGGAAGGAAGGGGAGGCAAATCCTAACCAGGACTTACCGCGAGTTCTGGTACCCGAAGAACACCCACATCGCCCTAACCATGTTCCCACAGAGAAGACGACCCATACTACAGTGGTCCCATCCGGAGATATGATCTTGCACGGCAGAGATAACTCCTCCCACCCCTTTGTTACATCCACCTTCCACATTGACACCCAAGCCAACGAGATGAGCACCTATGTGAAGTATAGAAGTCCCACGAAATCGTCAGTGGGGATTCATCTGAGGAACCGGAAAGTCGTGAATGCAGGAGACCCTGGTCGAGCTTCTACCAGGAAAAGAGGGAAGCCCTCATTACTCCAAGACCTGGAGCAGGAAGTGCGGGAGATGGGATCATCCACCATCGCTGAAGAATACCAATTAATGTCATGTTCTGGAACGTTCAGGGTGTCTGTGACAAAGACACCCAGAACACGGTGAAGGAACTTGTCAATCGATATCATGTTTCTATGTTGGGGCTGTTTGAAACTCGTTGAAGTGGTCCTCGCGCCATGAAGATCATCAAAACTCTAGGGTTCACCCAATCCCACCGTGTGGAAGCTATGGGTTTCGCCGGAGGTATATGGGTGCTATGGAAGTCGCACATACAGATGGACATCCTTCTGTCACATAAGCAGTTTATCCATTGTCGTGTTAATGGAGATTGCTTCATCACCTTTGTCTACGGAGGAACAACTAGATCCACCCGCAAATTCCTCTGGAATCATCCTTCCTCCCTTGCCCCGACCATTCGATCCCCTTGGCTGGTTGCAGGGGACTTCAATGTGGTTATGTATCGGTCTGAGAAATTAGGAGGAGTCACCTTCGACAAAGCCAACATTAGGGATTTTGTGGAAGCTATGCAAGTGTGCGAGCTGTTCGATCTGGGAGCCAATGGTGCTCGCACAACCTTTAGGTGAGGGCTTCTTCATGAAAGGCTGGACCGTGCCTTAGGCAATTACTTCTGGCTCAACTCTCCCCTCATAGGGCAGGTCGTTGTTCTCGAGAAGAACCATTCCGATCATGCACCCCTTCTAGTCTCGTCTAAGATTGGGGGTCCCCGACGTCAACCGGTTCTCCGCACCTCGGCTAGTTGGAGGATGATGGAAGGTTTCAAAACCTTCCTAAAGAACCACTGGGATGCTGATACTACCCTTCCTGAAGCAGGTTCTCACTTCCTTAACCACACATCCAATTGGGCGGAGAGGAAAAAGGAAGATGATAGAAGACAGAAAGATTAGCTAGGCAACAAAATTCACTAGAATCAGTTGCAACTAGCTTTCCACTTCGACTTGAAAATTGCTAAAGACGCCATAGCCTACCAGGCGGAGCTTGATTCTATTCTGAGAAGGGAGGAAGCTGACTGGCAGCAGAAGGCGAGATGCGACTGGGTGGCGCTGGGAGACAAAAACACAAAATTTTTTCATGCTTTAGTTAAAGAAAGAAGAAGGCGTAACACTATCATCAAGCTCAAAAATGAGAGAGGCGTCTGGGTGGAACAAGGTGCTGATCTAAACAATCTTGTTTTAGATTTTTTTGCTAATGTCTACCATGAACCTTTTCCCGCACATCGCCATCGTGCCTGTGCATCCTTCCCAGGAGTCTTTCCGACCCTTTCAGCCCAGGAGGTTGAAGACCTGCGCAAAGTTCCTACTGTTGATGAAATTTGGCAATCCCTACATGCCATGGCCCCTTTGAAGGCACCGAGACCTGATGGAATAGACGCCTCCTTCTATTACACTACAAAAAATTGGGCCATTATTCACGGGAGAGTCCTGTCACAAACCCCTCTCTACAGGCCCTCAGAAATAGGGACGGTTGAGGGTCTGGCCCTCACAAATGGTCCGTGAAGAGAACTCACGTGACAAATACCAGTGGCCCTCACGAATACAATTGTGAGGGACTATTTAGCCTTCATAAATACATTTTTGAGGGACTATTTAGCCTTCATAAATACATTTTTGAGGGACTATTTAACCTTCATAAATACATTTTTGAGGGACTATTTAGCCTTCATAAATACATTTTTGAGGGACTATTTAGCCTTCATGAATACATTTTTGAGGGACTATTTAGCCTTCATGAATACATTTTTGAGGGACTTGATGGTCCTGGAGAATATATTTTTGAGGGGCTATGTGGTAGTCATGAATGCAATTTTGATGGTCAATCTGGACCTTCATCAATATATTTATGAGGGACTACTGTAAATGATTTGGTTATTGATTATTGAATGATTTATTAAATGTTAATTAATTGTTACTATAGTGAATATCAAATTTTAAATGAAAACTTTGTATACATAACCTCAAGCAATATTTTTATACTAATTCACATGACATCATAAGAAGATTCAAACACCAAAATGACACATAAAAATGTTAAATCACCTCAAACCAATTTTTGATATTGAAGCAAAATATTATCCATACATTGCGTGCTCAACGTTGATATAAATAAAGAGTACATATGGTTTTAAATTTTGAGATTGATGACAATGAACATATCATGCTAGAAACTCTTAAGATCTATAATGTCTCCATATTCCTTCAAATGGTGTGGTGCTCTTCATCAATGCCAGGCCTCATACGGTTAGGTACTTGAATATTCTTCTCCTAAAAATGACAAATCATTATATTCATAGAATTTAAAGTTAATACATAAATCATAGTACAACAAATAACTTACCCTTATATTTCGGTTTTGGTCTACTCCAAGGCGCATTGTCGGTCGAAATGCATCATTAAAAGCAATTCTACCCTATCAATATAAATACAAAAAGGAATCAGAGCGAGTGCGAAGTAGAGAAAAATGTAAGTGAACCAACATAGCAGCAACATGCACCCGTAAACTAAAATTATGGTTGAGCTCAGTAACTAATACATAATTCAAAAAACTCAGTGGGTTAGTTAAATAGTACATGCCTATATCTCTGTTGACTGCACTTAGTTTCTTTCATAAGTGAGATGCATCTACACATACAAAAAGAGGACGATCCTCTCATGATTAACCACATGAACATTATTTTGCAGAAAAACTTCACATTATTGATGAGCATGAATAAAACTCTATCTATACACAAGCCTATATCTCATTCCAACTTCCATGCAGTTGGATCATAGAGTTTAAACATTAGAACAGACTCCAGTAGACAATTTAACATTAGAACCTCAATTACTGCAGCAAGTTGCTGCTTCCACTCTAGCAACCACCCCATCTCTCCCTCCACAACCTCTTAACACCTACACATTCTACTCTTGAACCATCTTTAGCATAGCAGCAAGCTGATGCTTCCACATCAGCCAACAACCACCCCAAGAAACCACCTCCACATCAGCAACATGCTAGTACTTCCTCCCATCTCCTAGAAACCACCTACAAATCTATAGACCACCCAATCTTCCATCATAACATCATCATCTCCTAGCAGCATGCTACTGCACGCCACCACCATCCCACACCATCAGCCACCACCAACAGCCTGCACCATCAGCCACCACCAACACCTACACATCATCACTCCCACCCACCAGCCAACACCACCACCACCATCCAACATCCACCACCACCACCATCCAACATCCACCACCATCAATCCTAAGGGTTTTTGGAAACCAAAGGGAGGCTGCAGCTTTATCCTCAATTGAGATGTTAATTGAGAAGTTAAAGGAATTTCACAACCACGAGCTATGAGGATAAGATATGAAGATTAATAATATGTAGTAGGAATTGCACAACCACGAGGACAACATAACATACCTAGAAGAGTTGAGACCTAACGAACTTGTATCATCAGTGTGCTTACATATATTAGAGATATTAGCAACATGAAGTATATGAAGAAACTGACTAGGTTTCCTGAGAGAGTTTCTTGAGAAATTTGACCCCACCCCACCCTTTAGAGAACACCATCAACCAGCCTCTCATAATCTCTTACACCCACCCTTTTGTCATAGACTCAAATGCAGTGCCACCTCCACACCTTATCTATAGCCAAGCAGCAGATGTACTAAAAATTTGAGGATATATTTCTGAAGATCTATGCCTCTTAGAACTAAAAGGGAGTTTTGTAGCAAATGTAGCATTTAGCTATCCTGGTATGTAGCTTCCATATGGGACCATCATCACAATTACTGCCATCTTTAATTTGAATTGATAACTATAGGAGAATCAGGGACAACAGAATTAACATGAAGAAAATGAAACAACAGTAAGAGGAAGACAAGTACGAATTGGTGAGAGAAAATGGGATAAAAAGAGCATGCAAATGGTAGAAGTTCTGTAGGAAGAAGTTAGAATAAGACAAATCAAGGGCAGTAAAAGGAGATTGAAAGAGGAAGAATCAACAAAACAAAATAAAAAACAGCAGTAGCAAGTGCTGAATTAGAAAATATAGAGGAAGGAATAGGTCAGTGAAAATAAATGGAAACATGCAAACAATAGTGGCTAAGAGAGGAGATTTAGGAGGAAGAAATCAGAAAAAGAAAATTAGATATGTAAATAGTAGTAGTAGATTTCATAGCAGGATGTATAGGACAAATTTGAAAAAGAAAATATGCACATGCTTGCATAGTAGTAGGAGGGAATATAGGATGAATAACTCAGAAAAAACATAGCAGTAGGACGCAGGAATAAGATGCAGGAGAATGGATAAAAAAAGAAAAGAGAAAGAAGCAAGAACAATAAAAATATGAAAAAGTAGAAAAAACTTAACAAACAGCGCTATGAGGACATACCAATTTGGCCCAAATCAATCCTCATTTCCCCAAATCAGACCTGATTTTCCTAAATCAGACCTATATCAACCATGCAATGACTGGAGGTGATCTAATTTGACCAAATCTAGACTCGATTCATGCTAGTTTAGCCTTTAAATTGCATAATTTGGGCCTAAAACGCCTTAAACGCCCACTTCATGTAGATAAGCTGAAATGAATTACTTACAGGATTTAAACGCTGATTTCTTGGTGTGAAAGACACCGATGAAGATGTGGTTGGTGTGTTCTGCATTTGAGGATAACTTTGTCGATTATTACCAGAAGAAGGGGACCAACTTTCAACTGCAGCCTTTAATAAAGTGTACATGTTAATATTCTTATGTGTATGAATATTGAAAATAATCTATAGCTGTAATGAGTTACCTGTGGTGCAAAGATCCGTGGATGTCCATTGCCTTGTATGGAAAGCCTGCCTACTCCATTCTCCCTTGAATTGGCTTGTATGGAAAGTATGCCTACTCCAGTCTCCCTTGAATTGCTTGGTCTAGAAAGTCTTCCTAAGCCATCCCCGCTTGAATTATTTTGGCTGGGAAACATGCCTACATCTGCACCATTACTTGTATTGTCTTGTATGTGAAAAGAACGCACATCCGACCTATTTGTGCCACTTTGCATGTGTAAGACACATGTAGTATTCTGATTGGAGTATTCAGCTGCACAATCAACATTAATACCGCCATCCTATAACAAATACATCAACAATGTCAAAACAAAATTATATATTACATTGACATAGACAACTGAATCTGAGTTACCTGTGATTGATTATACCAAGTCATTAATTGGGAGACGGAGTTCTTCAATCCATTTACTGTTTCTTCAAGTTCCTTAAGTTTATCCTAAAATAGAAAACAAATTACAAACATCAATCTAATAGACTAGTTGTAACTAATAGTTCAAGTTTAGATTCTCTCCAACATACATCCTTTGCATTGCTTTCCTCAAGAAGCATTTCATATCTTATACGGGCAACTTTTCCCCTATGTCCTATCTCTTTGTGCCCAATTCCAACACCTCGGATCCTAACCTTTTTGGAAGGATTTAAAACTTGCAAATAAGCAGCACGTGTTAGATTATCAACACTTCTAGGATCTATTTCTTCTTGGTTTGCTACTTGGTTTTCCACGATATCAGAGATTTCAAACTGTAATTAGAAAGCATCATAAATGGAAAGCTTAAATTGAGATATCTAAGCATATGTAGCTTTGTAGACATCATAGGAAAGCAAATATCCATTTTCTAACCACTTGTGGGCTTTTGTCGTAAACTTTTTCCAAAAATTTGTTAAGAGGCACAACGGGTTGATCTTCACTGACCTACACATGATAGATAACATAATAATTATCCATGTTATATGTTCAACTCCTACTAAGAAAGACAAGTGTCCATTATTAATACCATTTCTGCCCGATAACAACTCCATGGCTTTGATCCTGTGGTATGATCCATCACTTTTTTTGCTCTGTTTGCCTTGTTGATCTCAGAAATTTTCTAAACCATAAGAAACATATAATTAGAAAAAGTAGATAGGTATACATGCAAATTATATGAAACCATCCTCAATATAAGCAAGGAAATAGCTGGATGTGGAAGAACATCCTCAATATAAGAGATAGATATCTCTCTAATGTCCAATGAGCAGAATCAAAAAATCTGCAGCAGCGTTGAAGTACACCTGCTGCTGGAACAGAAATGAAGTACACCTGCTAAAGAACAGAAATGAAGCTCTTCTTGCTACTCTTATCATTTATCACATATGGATACATAGAAACAGATGTGTTTTTGAAGACAGTAGGAGCAAACCAAACAATGTGTGGCATTGCATAAATACTGATTATAGAAGTTTGCATAGATAAATTGCATCCTTCTTTTTTACTTTTGATATCTATCTTTATAGATGTATTGAGCTTTGCTCCCCTTTGTAAATTTTTTTAGTAATGAAAGAGAAACGCGCTTATTGATAAAAAAAAAGTTATATGAAACCATTGTACCTTAGACTTCTCGGTTCCCCATTCTTTAACAAGATTTTTAAACTGGTCCATATCTATGGAAGCATTTTTCTCAACTTTCTTCATCATCAATTCTGGTTCAATCTTGTACTTTTCATAGTAATCTTTCTTTACACGTGCCCTCCACACTGATATCCCTTTGCTAATGTGTTCATCAATGTGATTCCATGCATTAGGGTGACTGCCTAAATCAAAGTATTTCTACAAAAACATAGAAAATATTACTTTAGATATAACAATCATACAATTTGTTGGTCTTTTTATGAAAAAGATTACCTCAATAAATGATTTTCTATCTGCAAAAGCTTGTTCTGGTTGTTCGTTCCACTTCAAGTCTAGATGCCATATGTGTGGTTTCCTTGCTAGCATATGACAATAACGATTCAATTTGGCACCATTCTCCCCAATAACATTTCCTTCATCATCCCATTGGACCTTGTAACGTGGCTGCCCTTGCTTAGGAAGTAGGCTTTGCTCACTTGCAGGCCCACGTCCATACTTCCTATTCTCCTGTTCATCCTCAACATTTTCTTCAACTATTACATCATTTTCAATATTGTTGGACAGTAGAGTAGGTTCATCCTCACAATTTTCTTCAATTGTGGATGGAGGGACAGCAATAGGTTGACTGGGTGTGTTGTTACAACTAGATCTAGTGAATCTTCTTCCTGCCATCCTTCACTTGACAAGGAAAAAAAATTAGATTATTAGTGCAGAAATGTCAGTAACAAAAGTAGTAGCTACATTTGAAAAACAAATAAATTGCGGAGAATATGAGACACCAACATATGAATATTCAGCATTTGAAAAATATATAACTTGTAGAGTACCTTGGTTTCATATCCCAAAAAAGAATAATGATGTCCTACTTGCTGGTATATGAAACAAGACTAAATAAATTGCAAAGAATATGCCATACAGTAACAGTTTGCCAAAAAAATGCAATACAACATATTCCCCAAGTAAATTATTCTAGACTTGCAAACAAAACAGACAGATTAATGAACTAAACATTAGCCCCATCATTCTTTTTTTTAGTTCTATCAACAAAAGATCCCCCGGTGTCACTCCTCGTCCAAGACACATCACTAGTTACACCACCATCAGATTGTAAACCAGTCAAACAATTCTCAATAAGAGGTACTTCAGAATAATCTTTAGGAGGATGCTTTAGCACTGTGCACCAATCATCATCATTAGGATCCTTCACATAAAAGCATTGCAATGCTTGAGAAGCCAGGATAAACGGTTCCTCCTTTTTTTTTATCCTTGAAGTGTTGATTTGTGTGAACCCATACTCATCAATTCGCAACCCGTTAGAAGTGCTTTCATCATACCAAGAACATCTGAATAACAGAACTTTGATTCCTGGACCATAAGTTAGCTCAATAACCTCCTCTAAGTAGCCATAGTACGTGACTTCAGCATTTATAGGATTTCGATCTCTACCACTTGAATAACTTGAAGTGTCAGCACACAAATACACTCCACTATTTTGTGTAGTACATGTACTTTCAATGGGCTTTGAACGAAAACGATATCCATTGACCAAAAATCCTTCATAAGACATTCCCTCAACACAAGGGCCTTGGGATAACCATCTCAAATCATCGCTAATACTGTTCGGCCTAATCTCTCGCATTTGCATTGCCTTCATAAAAAAGTAAAACATTAATGTAATCTACACTAACTTGAACATTAAGAGTGACAACAATATTTATGTTTGAGACTTACATGCTCTTTCAACCACTTAGAGAACTCCTTTGCATGTTTTGTTTCTAGGGTCCGTGGGGCAATGTTGGGTTCCATATCTTGAAGAATACACATGTGTTCACTGTTTTATAAGAAGTGTCTAAATTAATGTACAACATATATACAAATATCAGCAAGAATTTTAGGACGTAATTAAATCTTACCTTTTGTAAACATCCAATTCCTCTTTATTGAAAAGGACATAACGATGGGTTTGTTCCAAAGTGTGGATGTCAAAATTTCTTGACACTCCAACTCTAATTGGAGATCCATCAACATTATGAGGAGTGCGGATCAATTTTGTCTCAAACTTATGCAAGTACCTACCACAAAATGTCAAACTTTCTTCAGCTAAATAGCAACTAGCAATACAACCAGCCGGTTTAGCTTTGTTTCTTACATACTTCTTCAATTTCTTCAAGTATCTCTCTATTGGGTACATCCACCTAGTTCGGACAGATCCGGCTTGCCTGGCTTCATAAGCTAAATGAATGGGCAAATGCATCATGATGGTGAAGAAAGAAGGAGGGAAGATTCTCTCCAACTGGCAAAGAGTGACAACAATTTCTTGTTCCAATTCTTTGAATTCCTCCACATCAATAATGTTAGAGCAAAGCTTGTTGAAAAATGAGCACAAATTATCAATAGGCTTGTACACATCTAAGCTTATGCAATGTCTCAAGGCAACAGGTAGAAGTTAATGCATAAGAACATGACAATCATGACTTTTCAGCCCAACAAGTTTTCTATCAGATTTGCTAACACACCTAGATATGTTAGAAGAATAGCCATCAGGAACTTTCAACTTTTCTAACACAGATAGGAACTTATCTTTCTGCGCATTAGTCATGGTGTAAGATGCTGGAGGCAAGTAATAGCGGTCACCTGCATCTACTGGACATAAATCTCTTCGAATGTGCATTTTCTTCAAATCTTGACGAGCTTGTAAGTTGTCTTTACTTTTCTTAGAATCACCCAATAATGTGTTTAAAATATTCTCGCACACATTCTTTTCTATGTGCATCACATCCAGATTGTGTCTAACAGATAAATACTTCCAATAAGGTAGCTGAAAAAAGATGCTTATCTTATTCCAACCAGGAGGTAATGGTTGAATTTGATCTCCAAGCCTCTTGCACTTATTCATTTTTCCAAATGTGATATTTTCATACCCATCAAATTGCCTCAGTATATCTTCTCCAGATAGTGGCTTAGGTGGAAGTCGAAAATCTTTTTCACCATCAAAATTTTTCCTATCACGTCTATACGGATGATTCATTGAAAGAAAACGTCGATGGAAACCATAGCATTGCTTTTTCCCATACTGTAACCATTTTGATATAGTCTCCACATTACAACAAGGACATCCCAAATCTTTCTTACCTTTAGTGCTCCAACCAGATAAGTCACCATATGCTGGGAAATCATTAATGGTCCATAAAATCATTGCCCGCATAGTGAAGTTCCTTTTTCTATATGCATCATAAACTTTGACTCCAAGCTCCCAAAGTAGTTGCAACTCCTCAATTAATGGCTCCAAGTATACATCAAGGTCATTGCCAACCATATGTGGACCTGGGATTAATAGGGACATCATAATAAATTGTTCTTTCATAAGAAGCCAAGGCGGAAGATTGAGAGGTGTCACCAACATAGGCCAGATGCTATGTGATGCACTCATATTGCCAAATGCATTAAATCCATCTGTTGCTAATGCCAATCTAACATTGCGTGGTTCAGAAGCAAAGTCTGGATACCTGGCATCAATAGACAACCATTCTGGTGTGTCTGAAGGATGATGAATACGACCATCCTTGCCTTTTACTTCTGATGGCCAAATCATGTCTTTAGCAATAGATGAAGACATATAGAGCCTCTCTAACCGAGGTATCAAAGGGAAGTGATACATGAACTTAGCAGCTACCTTCTTTCCCTTTGTTTTGTATTGCTTTTCATTCCATCTTGAAGCACCACAAGTATCACAATTTTCTTTTGAAGCTGCATCTTTACGAAAAAGCATGCTATTATTTGTACATACGTCTATAGTAGAATGATTAAGTCGTAAATCCTTCACGATCGCATTTGCTTCATAGTACGTCTCCGGGAATAGACAATTTTCTTCTGGAAATCCTGAAACAATCAACTGTAACAACTTTGTGAAAGAATCATTGGACCATCCAGATTCCTCCTTCAGAAATAGCAAGGCAACCAAATACGATAGCTTAGAATGACTTGTGCAACCTCTATAGAGTGGTTGATCTGCCTCTTTTAGTAGCTTGTAAAATCTTTGTGCATCTACATTTGCAGGTTCCTCTGTAGCTTCAGTAGAGTGGTCATTTCTTGTGTCACCCATACCAAACAAATCCTCCAACATCTGATGCATATTTTCGGTGCTAGGCATGTTTGGTGCCACAACAGGATTGCTCATACCAATCACCTCCCCATGAAACGTCCAAACATCATAGCTATGCACAAATCCTTTTTGTAATACATGTGAGAATACCTCCTCCTCTGTTTTAAGGTATATGTTCAAACATACCTTGCAAGGACATATTAATTTCCCCTGTCTAGTTGGTCTCTGATGGATAAGAGAAAACTCAATGAACTTTCGTAACCCTGCCTTGAATACATCACTTCGCACTCTGTTCCCAATATACATCCAACTCCGATCTATTAGAAAATCCATCTACATGAAGGAAAATATATAATAAGTAGAGGAACAGCTGTTTGAAATGTAGTCATGTAGGAGATGTAGTCATGTAGGAGCAAGAATAAGTAAGAAAAAGTAGAAGAAAACTTGCAAATAGAAGTGATACTAGTAGTCTAGTAGACGTGCGAGCAGGAGATGCAAGTAAGAATCTGAATTTCTGATATGAGTAACAAGGAAAAAGCAATAAGAGGGGACATAGAAGTAACAAAAATTTAGATGCAATAGCAGGAACATGAAATGAAGGAGAAATTGCAGAAAAAGAAAAGAAAAGAAGCTAGAATAGGAGACACAAGAGGAAATAGAAAAAAATCAAAGAAACAGTAGTATAAAAGGACTGATTTTTTTGCAACAATTGCAGCAAAAGGGTGTCGAATATACAACATGAAAAAGGAAAAAGAGAAAAGGGGAGGGAAGGGAGAAGACATACATGAAGTCTATCAATATACAAGAAGCAAAAAAAGAGGCAGAAGAAACATCCTTCAAGAACTACAATAGCATAGGTACCCACCTAATCAATAATAGTTCACAGATCCATCCATTAACTTTTTCTCACATGTCTCAACATATACTCGATTACAGGGGCTACTTATACTGTCAGACTAGCTACACAGCTTCTCTTCTCAAACTAGGCAATCTCTCTACTACAAAGGAGTATTTTGACGCATGGCTATTTAGACTCTACCAAAGGAGATTCAAAGTTGTGTGTGGTCCTGATGCTATGGGTTATGTCCAACATATCCCATAGAATCTCAATATTGTAGCAGATCTCTATGCATAAAGGCACTGACAGTCTATTTCTTCTTAGATCTGATATCAACATATTGTTATTACTTATAACAAGCATTATGAGACAAATACCTAACTGTCCCTATAAGTCAGCTGAAATACTTAAACATATAAGTATATGATATCATGTATAACATCTCATAAAATTAAGAACTGAAATACTTAAAATAAGTCAGCTGCATAAGACTTAACACCAACCAAGATAGAACATATGACATGCAGACCAGGACAACAGGGACAATTTCATTGTTTGGTATCTTGTTAATAACACAACACTCAAATTATGATAGTAGGAGACTGTAAACCAGCAGAACAATAGACTAGAAGAAGAAAACAGTTCATATATACCAACCACTACAGAAGAAAAGAAGTTTCCTCCCAAAAGAAACATTGTAGAAGTGTCTATCCTATCTAAAAAGATTACTTTCATTGATAGCTGCTAGATATCAAAAGAGGAAAATACCCACTTCTGAAAAATGGCAATTTGGATACAGAGATGAGTAGCAATAGCCTCCAACCTGGGAGTACAATAAACACATTTAAAAATGTATATACTTTTGATTAACTTTGTAAATATACAGGGGAATCCTATCAATGAGTTTACACTCAACAGCCTTACCCCGATGAAATCAGCTACATGGCAATTAAAGAATAAATGTATGATAAATTCATTAGAACGTCTACACAAAAAACATACAGAAGTATAGAAAAACCCTCTTTTTTTAGGTTGTTCATCACTGAGATGTTGTTTCTAGCAATCTTTCGTAATAGGATTATAAATTCAGATGTATGATCATCTGAATTAAATACCAAGAAAGTTGACCATAGATATCAATATTTTAGATAGAATCCTTAAGAAGGTATTTCTCATGGATCAATTTGATCCATAGACTACCTTAAGAAGATGGTTACATCATCCCACTTAAGAATATGGATATCATTCTTTCCTTCACACTATCCCCACAAGAAATTTGTAATAATTATTTCCACTTCATCACAGATAGAAGTAGGAAGTGAAAAGGAAGAGGACCAGAATTTTTGATTGGCGGACATAGTAGAATTACAAAGTTCTAGTCTCCAATGGAAATTGAAATGATATGTAAATAAGTTTGGTATCTTTAAAAATCAAATGAAGGGCATAGAAGCACTAAAGCATGGGCATAAAATGAATGTAACTTCTGGTTCACTTGTATGATATGTATCATTATAAGTTAGTAGCATACCATCTTTGTGCACACTTAGCATCAATAGAATGTCTGTCATGACCATGGAAAGCTTCAGACATGCATTCAACAAAAGGTCTGCTCTAGTTGAGAAGTCTAGTCAGAAGCCTCAAGAACGAATGGTTGTTCTTCGTAATGTGGGTTCCTCCTTGATCCCTTTGTTGTTAAAACAACATTTGTATATTTGTCTTTTTTGTTTTCCCCCTCCATCTAAAATAATACCCTTTCTGTAACATGTGGTTGTGATGTATGACCTAAAAGCCAATAACTATGGTAATGATCCTCTGCTAAGTGCAGCTCTGTACTTAGAGATTAATTAAAGGCCGACTGCCCAGGGCTCCCATGGGACACATCCATTCCTAATATAATAGTTGGCTCTTAGGAGATCTTTGGCATGGATGGAAGATGTAGAGAAGTTCACCACATCTGAGCATCCTCCATCCATGCCAAAGATCTCCAAAGTGTCAACTATTATATTAGGAATGGATGTGTCACATGGGAGCCCTGGGCAGTCGGCCTTTAATTAATCTCTAAGTACATAGCTGCACTTAGCCGAGGATCATTACCATAGTTATTGGCTTTTAGGTCATACATCACAACCACATGTTACAGAAAGGGTATTATTTTAGATGGAGGGGGTAAAGGAAAAAAGACATATAATATATCCAATTGTTGTTTTAGGAGGAACCCACATTACTAAGAACACCCATTCGTTCTTGAGGCTTCTGCCTAGACTTATCAACCAGAGCAGACCTCTGAGATGTTGACAATGACTTAGTGTACCTCTGCAAAATGCAAAAACACCAGGCTATATTATACTTACAACCAAAAACAAAACATTCAAAAACAACGCAGTGAGAAAACAGAACAACACTCGTACAAGTGACCCCCCATGACAATATTATTTCCATGAGAGTCAACTATCTAAACCATGTTGGCATGGAGGAAGATAAAAATATAATCCCATGTTGGTGATTCCATCATACATGTTTGACAAGATCTTTCCTAAGAAAATTGACTATGGGAAAAGAAAAGCCAACAATGTTGAGTTAGAAGAGAAGAATGTAACTCCCCAAGCTTTGCCTCACTTGAGAAGCAATTTAATGCAGCCACCAAAGCAATCTACAATTTTCACCCAATAAGAAATGTGTTTATAGGAATGGGTTTAAATGTAAGGGTTTTTAATCAGAATGATGCTTTGGTCACCTCTAGAACTGCTCTTCAAAAGAAAGATCATTTCAGCACAACAGTTTACAAGCATCTTGATCACCACTACATCAATAAACCAGTAACATCAGATGGAACCCTTCTTCATCTTTAGAAAATAAGCACAAGCATAGCAATTCCAGAAAAAAGAACACAGGGCTCGTTTAGTAAAGAAGCACTTTTATCTCATTATGGATAATAGACTATAGCATACTCACATTGACTAACCATTCCTCAAAAATCACCTTATTTCTATACCACCAGATATAGTAAAGGATACATATAATAGATTTAAAGGAGGTATTGCTTATTTCCTTCATACTGTCTTCAAAGAAACTAGGAATATTATTAATACATTCATTATCAACTACTTTGGCTCTGACCCATATATATGTGTGTCATGAGAACACTTGTTCATATAGAATAGAACAGAGTAGCAAAATTAAACATACATGCACACATGTGTATTGCTTTGAACCAAGCTTGAGCCTCAACAATTATATATGAGTAATATTTGATCAAGTATGACTTGGATTACATGGTAGGTATTATACATAAATTCGAGTTTGTACAATTAATAGATATTGTACATATTTGAGAAAGACAATATTCAATCAAATACTATATCTACTCAATCACATCAGTAAATTATTCTTTTCTTATTGACAAAACACAAAGTTGTATGATAGAAAATCATTATGAGGATGCTATACTATAGATGCATAGCCTAGGAATTTATGTACATCACAACTTTGATTCCCTTCCATTTAGTTATGGTAGCTACTCCCAAGGAGCTATTTCCTCACTTCCAAATATTGAACACGCCCCTGACTACTCTCTATTACTGCTGTATGACCATCTCCATGCAACTGAGGATAGTCAAAGTTTTTCAACATTGTAATATGTTTCTTATATGTGAGAACGTTAACCCTTAGGGGAGGGGGAGATAACTCATATGAATACTAGATGGTTAGTATTTTTACTAAGTAAACCCAGCTAATCCTATGCAGATCACATTGGGGGGAGATGAGGCGGACACATGTGGTATGAACTGGAAGCCCATTGGAGGAAGAACCAATCTTGGCTATCAGGGGTCGAAGTGGGGGCTAGTGCTCTCCCAAATGAGAAAAACAGAAAAAGATATGAACCTAGAGAGGATTCCAGTGGCCCAAAAAGCAAGTTGCGTAGTAGAAACGACCAATGGCCGAGCAGGGCGATCAGCGGCAATCGTCAACGGCGGAGGGCAGCAACCGTCAACGGCGGAGGGCAACGACCGTCAATGGCGGCAAGGAGTTATGAAGGATGAGCCCAATGCGAAGGATGAACGGCAGCAACCGAGTAGGGCGATTGGCGTCAAGGATGACCCAATGCGGAGGAACCGATGAGAGAATCGGGAGGGGGAGGGTTCAGTGGAGGAGTGCGGAGGAAATGAGGGGGAAAGGAGCGCCCGCCGGGACTGGGTGATTTTTTCATTAATTTTGATAGACGATTCAGTGTTTGAGAATGGAGGGAAGGATTATGAGATGGAGGGAACATTTGGCATGGAGTGTTTGAGGGGGTGATTCGTAAGAAATGTATTTGTGAGGGACCAATGTTCACATAAAATGCCTAACGATGTCAAGAACACGGTTGAGGGATTTGGTCCCATATTTGAAGGATGAGCCCTCACAAATGGACATCATTATTCACGATTTTTGGTTCCTCACAAATGTTCTTCAACAAAAGCCAAATTTTTTGTACTGTTAGGAGCACTGGGACATCCTTCAACACCAAGTGACGCGTTTCATCCAAGCTGCTTTCCAGGGAGAATCCATCGACCCCAAGTGCGCGGATTCTACTTTAGTCCTCATTCCAAAGGTGTCTCACCCTGAGACGTGCGGCCAGCTGCGGCCCATCTCTTTGAACAACGTATCCACCAATCTACTGTCCAAGGTGATTGCAAACAGACTGAAGCACTATCTTCCTTCCTGGATATCCCCCTTTCAGTCCAGCTTCGTCCCAGGGTGGAAAATTGGCGACAATGTGATGCTCGTTCAGGAAATTATACACTCCATGGAGTCCAAGCAACGCCGTAAACAATTCTTTGCCATCAAGCTCGACCTCATTAAGGCCTTCGACAAAATGAGCTGGACCTTTGTTGAAGACACTCTTCGCAGAACGGTTATACCAAATAATGTGATCCACATCATCATGCAAATCCTTAGTTCGGGCAACTCTTCTGTCCTATGGAACGGTGAGATCATCGGTAGCTTTAAACCTTCTTGTGGCGTCAAACAAGGGGACCCTTTGTCTCTGTATCTTTTTGTTCTTTGTTTGGAGCGCATGAGTCAGATGATTGAAGAACAAGTCACTCAGGGGAACTGGAAGCCCATCTGGCTCACTAGGCAGCATCTTCCTTTCTCTCATGCCTGCTTTGCTGATGACATTCTTTTGTTCGGAGAAGCCACACCAAGACAAGCTCGAATTGTCAAACGATGTCTCGAGCTTTTCAGCAAGGCATCGGGGCAATATCTCTCTAACACAAAATCTTCAATTTTCTTCTCGACTAATACCAATAGGAACCTCTGATCGAGAATTTGCAGAATCCTGGATATTAAAGAAACCACAGACCTTGGTCGACACTTGGGCGTTCCTATCATCCACAAGCGGAAAAGCAAAGATCACTTCCAGTTCCTAATTGAAAGAATCCACGGTAGGATCTGCAGTTGGCAACACCGTCTCCTCTCTCTCGCTGGAAGGGCTACCCTAGCTACTTCCGTCCTCCAATCACAGTCCTGCTATACTATGCAGTCTGTCCTGCTTCCTATTTCCATTACGGACATGATTGATCAGCTCACAAGGAACTTCATATGGAGCAGCTCGCACGTAGCCACGAAACCAAGCATGGTCGCCTGGAAGAATGTCACTAAACCCAAGCACCTGGGCGGGTTGGGCATCAGGCCAGCTAAGGATTTCAACTCAGCCTTGATCGTGAAGCTAGCATGGGAGTTCACGCAGGGCAAGCATACACCGTGGATAACCCTTATGCAAGCCAAATATGGGAGGCAACGGGCGGACTACAGATCAGGTTCACACACCTGGTGAGGAATTAAGACTCTCATGTCTTTCATTCTGTCCAACTCGAGAGTAGCTGCTATATCTGGCACAGAGACAAATCTCTGGGATGATAGATGGATTGGAGATGGCCATGCCCCTGAGCTCCTGCACGGGCGCGTGATTCCTGCAGACTTACGAGATATGGTGGTGGCTAGCCTTGTTTCAGACGACGGATGTTGGGATCATGATTTTATCAGACACTGGTTCACCATTGACACAAGTGTTGCTATTTTATCCATGCCCGCGTCGAGACCTGCTTATGGCTCGGACGGGAGAGTGTGGTTACACTCTACGGATGGCTGTTTCTCGTCGAGCTCAGCCTACAATTGCCTCACACACAGTGCTCCTGGTGACAACAATGGCTGCTTTGCTATCATTTGGTCCATGCCAATCCAACAAAGGATCAAAATCAACCTTTGGTTAGCATACCATAATCGCTTGCTGACTAATGATATGCGGATAACCCGACATCTTACTGATGATGCGACCTTCTCTAGATGTAAGCATCCAATGCAAACGGCTCTACATGCCATTAGAGACTGTCCGGAGTCGACGGCTCTCTGGACAAGATTACTACCCCAGACTGCCATCGATTTCTTCTCCTGTAACTCTATCAAGTCCTGGATAGACTACAACCTTAAGAAGCTGAATAAAGAGACGCACTGGGCCAACCAGTTTGCCATCGCATGCTGGTGGCTTTGGAAGGGGAGGAACACTCATATTTTTGAGAACCATTGCATCCCCACATCCGTCCTGGAAACGTATAGTAGAGCCGATCTCCAGATTGCTAGAGAAGCTTTCTCAAAGAAGTCGGGCCCGACTTTTCATCCCTTCCTCACGCGCTGGCAGGCAGGGCCATCAGCATAGTTTGAAACTGTCATACATGTTGACACAGCTGTGAAAGCTTCGGATGACACCTTAGCTACGAGCCTCATTATGCGGTCAAAAGATGGTGCGTGGATTGGCGGCCTGACCAAACGCGAAAGAGGTTCGGATCCTTTGAGAGGGGAACTCCTAGCTATCAAGTATGGGTTGGAACATGCTTCTCAACAAGCTCGAAATTCAAGCATCATCTTCTCTGATTCCCTAACAGCAGTGCAGTGGATCCGGACTGAGGAAGAAGTTCCCCCGAAATACAAATTACTTGTTCAGGCTATCCGCCATTACAACTCTGGCCTGAGCACTCACTCCATCAGTTATATCAAAAGGAATCAAAACACTTTAGCCGACTGGCTAGCTAAGCAATGCCTTAAGCAACCATCGACCATCAGCTGTTGGCCTTCTTGCCCTCAACCTCTTCTGAAGGACCTTCAGACAGACACCCTCTCCCTTCCTTTCCAGCATTCTGTTTTGTTTTCAGAAACTTAGTCTGTAACCAGTAGTTCTGGTGTTCTACAAAAAAAAATGATTTTGACAAATGTGTAGCATTGTCTGTTATGTGAAAATTTGATAGTATAATCCAACAACTGTTTAAGGAACAATTATACACAGCTTGTACAAGGAGTAGAAACAATTGTTCTGTGATCCATTTGATTAGACGTTGATTCAATATATCAAATTATATTCTCGTTGTCTATTATAATATATAGTAGAGTGCTCACCGAAATAACCAGCATCATTGAACGTTGTGCCGCTTAATGGAAGATACACTTATAAATTTTACCAATACAAAACTTATTGTATTGATGATGACTAACATAATACAATGAGGGATACTGAAAGAGAAATTGATAAACTTTTACCAATATAAAACTTACTGTATGGATTATGACTAAACATGATACAATAAGGAAGATACATCATGATTGAGAACTCACAATTTTGTGTTATTGACTAATCAGATGATGTCTGTTTTGGTGAGTCCTTTCTTGCATTAGAACAAGATCACGGCAAGGGGCGACACAGAAAGTTACTAACTTCATTCCAAGGATTAATCCTGTAGCAGTAGATAAGACGTACGCCGCCATGAGAGACTGATTCACATGGTTGATATGAGCGACACAGAAAGTTACTAACTTCATTCCAAGGATTAATCCTGTAGCAGTAGATAAGACGTACGGCGCCATGAGAGACTGATTCACATGGTTGATATGATGACTGTAACTGATTCGTACAGTCTCCATGAGATCTAAAAGGCTCAACATGAACGAATGAATACTTGCTGCTAGGGTAAGTGCCATCACGCAGCGGAATTTCCCTCCCGTTTTAATCGAAAGTCAGATGACAAACCCTATTTACACGGATGGAAGTCCGGATAATCCCACGGAAGTAGTTTTCAGGAGTTACTGTACATCAATCACCGAAAACTTGCCATATAGCTCAAGTTCCAGACTTCCGAAGTCCACTTACTACGAACCAGAACTTCCGAAGTCCACTTACTACGAACCAATTAGAGCCTGAGTCAAATAAAAGATAAGTTACGTTTAGTTGTTGACTTTCCTCAAAGATGGTTGTGATTCGCACAAGATGGTTGGGTGTTAGGTAGGAATATTGGTATGCTTAAATTAACTCAAGTTAACCGTTTACTAACACGATCCACGGTCTAGACTGCGGTTTTGTCGGGTTTGGACTGAACCGCATTGTGGACCGAAAATTTGGATTTTGTAAACCGCACAGATGGAACCGACTTACTATTCGGTCTAGGACCAGACCAGACCGAATGTACATTCCGATCCATTTTTGTAGTATGGATCAAGATTTTTGCACCCCTAGATCCCAGGCGATAACAGCAACATATTGGGGAAGTCGCGATTGTGAGTGGGCAGTTGACGTAGGATTTGGGGAATAGGGGGTCGACACGTGTAATGGGAAAAAACATGCGTGACTAAATATTTATATGGCTATTTTTTGGCCTTACTATTATTTATTAAATTGAAAACAAGAAAATGACTTAATCAAGCCCTAGTCTCTTATTCTGTTGCGATGGCTGATGGGGTTTTTGGGATAGACGAGCCGCGACTCACACGAGATGGCTAGTTGTTGGCCAGGAATATAGGTCTGTCTAAATTAATTCAAATCGACTGTTTACTCAACTAACCCAATCCACGGTATAGACTACTACGTTGATGGGTTTTTACCAAACCGGACCGCAGAATAAAAATTTCGATTTTGCAGAACGCGCAGACCGGACCGACTTACTCTTGGATCCAGGATCTGACCAGACCGAATGTACATTTTGGTCTGATTTTGTGGTCTGGACCAAGATTTACTCACTCCTAGATCCCAAGCGATAACTGCAACAAATTGGGGAAGTCGCGATTGCGAGTGGCGGTTGACGCAAAATTTGGGGAATAGGGAGGTTGACGCACGTAATGGGGAAAAATACACGTGACTAAATGTTTAGGCAACTTTTTTTTGCCTCACTATTATTTATTAAATTGAAAACAAGAAAAATGACTTGCAATACACATCTAATGAAAAAAATACCATTAAAGTACCACTTGTCTATAATAATTTTCATATTTTTCATATATAATTTTAAATAAAATACATATTTTCTTAATTAGTGGCTTTTGCAAAAGGACATAAATTTTATTATGATATTTATAGTCAGTCGGTTAATTGAGAGTTGGGAATGACGTTCACTATGACAAAATTCAACAAAAGTCAAGGCCATGTGCTCAGGGACAATTCCCCTGAGCAACCTGGTAACGCCCCTTAAGTCCCATCCTTGACTAATAAATGATCGATCCCTTATAGGCCTTTCTGACGTTTCAAATTCCAACCACAGAATGCCATGAAGCCCTAGGCTTCCTTGTGGTCGTTCTTATCCCTAACTCGCGCCTCTTCTATTCTCAGCGCCGACTCGTGCCCCTTCCATTTCAATCGATTCTCCTTCCATCACTTCGAACCTCATATGAATCTATCAAACTCCCTTGCCTCTCTTTCCCTCGTATTCGTTCCGCCTTTATTTGATCTATAGCAAAACACCCCACCGTCCTATAGACTTTGTCCTCTTACTCTCGTCATAGCTGGTCATTATGCTGGTCGTGGCCTTACCCAGGCCGGAATCACGCATTCATGGTATCTTCTCTTCACGATCTAAAGTCAGTAGCTTGAAATCTGGACGTTGACAACAAGACGGTGAGTATCATCTCACTTTTACTTTATTATTTGCCCGTGATGGGTTTGCTTGCTAGCGAAAACTACTTTCTTTTTTCGCTAATAGTTGAATATGTATCCTTAGAGATGCAAGACTAATCACAGATAAGTTATGTATAACTATTTTGGCGATTAAACAACCCAATTCCTAGAGTACGAAGATCTTGCTTCTATCTACATGGAACATGGATGATGGACAGTGCCATTCAGATTAGTTCTCTTGTATGCTCTTTTCTTGATTTCTTTTTTTTGTATTTAATATAAGTGATTGAATTGTCATCTCTTTATGAATTTACCAAGCTCTACACCTAAAATTTTGTGAGCATGCTCAATGAAACAAGATATTGTTCAGATGCCACCAAGTTTTGCTCGGATATTTACATCTAGTCGACTATGTTCTCTAATTAGACAGAAATATCATCTTTGTAAGAACATAACACATTGTTTCATGATGCAGGATGTTGTCGACACCTCCACAAAGTAGAAGAAAGGTTCTAAATGTTAGAGTAAGCACCACACCGTGAAAGCAGCTAAAGGAATGTTAGAAAAAAATTATGAAGTAAAATTTTGCTTGAGTGGTCACATGGAAGTTCATATTTTCGTTTGATATATCAGACACATTATGTTATATAACATATGACGTGTATGAATGTTATGTCAAAGTCATCTTAGAAGATATTAGTTATTTTCCGGACAAACATTATGCTCCAACTATGTATTTGGAATGTAAATGTATATTTGATAATTGAATTTTAAACTCACCTTGTTGTCGTGTGATGGATATTGAATAATTTGTCATGTCCTTTCTTCATATATATATATATATATATATATATATCATTCATTCAAAATTGGTTTATATTTTCATTGTATACAAGAAGTTGACAAGGGATATTATATTTATTGTTATTGGATGCTCAAGGCTTCTATCTCTATTGGTCAGGGATAGGACTTGACTAAGTACTATTAGTCACCAAGCTTTTACCGAGGGTACGTTGGTCAGGAATTAGCCCTGACCACCATCTATTGGTCAGGGATTCACACATATTGGTCAGGGATTCATCCTTCGCCTTTAATAGATTTTGTAGTAGTGGTTTGAGTGACAAAGAATGTGATGTAACTACGAATGTCGTATCAACATATTTTAGAAAGATGAAGATAGGGAAAGAGAGGACGTATTCATCACATCATATTAAGAAAAGAGTAAGTCAAGGGTTCAAGATGATGGGAGGATTTTGTATTTTTATATTGAGAGGATTTGTTGAATAATAAGGATACATGTGATTATACAACATGTTGGAGTCTGTTGAGTAATTATGGTATATAACAACAAGTCAAAGTCTGTTGTACGATGTTGGTATATAACAGTAAGTTACATCATGTTATGTGATTGTGGTCTATTACAACATGTAGCTATTATAATAGGTAAACTCCTATTGTGTGATTATGGTATATTACAACGGGCTAGTCTAAGTTGTGTAATGATGGTCTATTATAATTTATCATGTGTGGCTATTACAACGAGTCACAATATGTTATGTAATTATAGTATATAACAACATGTCAGAGTTTATTGTGTGATCTTTGTATTTAACAATGAATTTCAACACATTGTGTTATTATGGTGTATTAAAACATATACCTATTATAACAGGTGAACTCATATTGTGTGATGATGATATATTACAATGGGTTAGTATATATTGTATAATGATGGTCTATTGCAACATGTTACCATTGTGACTATTATAAGGTGTCATAATATGTTGTGTAATTAAGGTCTTTTACAACATGTTTGAGTATTTTGTGATACTATAGTGCATTACAACAATTTAGCACCTATTGTAATATCATGTATACTACAACAGGTTTGACATGTGGTAAATAACTTGTGTTGTATCAAATATACAATATACAACACACAAATAGGCATGTTGTGACTACAACACAATCAACAAGAATTGTTATGTTTCTCCCATTGTAAAAAGTATTTTCTGTAGTAGTGTAAAGCTTAGGAATGATAGGGTAGGTCTCACTGCTCTGGTGATGCTGGATCCGACGGTGGGTCTCCTGATGCTGGTGGGTCAGGCAGTGGGGGAGGTTGCTGATAGTAATGGCCCTAGTAGTCCTCCTGTGGAGGCAGGTATGTCTCTTGATATCCAGAAAGGACTCCCCAGAAATCCTCTCCCCATTGGGGGTTTATCTGCACCTGCATATGTTTATACTGATAATTAGAGTAGAGGCTCTCGACCTAGATAGTTAGAGTAGCTTATCCTTTCCTACTACTCTCACCATTGCTATTCTTTATTCTTTACTTACTTTTGCATACTTGTCTTCTAACTTAGCTCTTGTTGTTTGTTTGTGTATTGTGCAGGTGACAGTTGTGCATGCTTGGCTGGCATTTGACATCTACTGCCTTGGTTACCTTCGACCCCGAGATAGGTAGAAGAATACATCAGCACTGCCAAAAACAACACCAAGCAGTTGAGATGGTTGAAGAAGGTCCTCATGGGGACGTCCAACCACCCCCTCCATGAGTACTCCACTCATGGAAACTACACCTCACCAATTGCCACCCTTGTCGATCAAATGATGGGTCAACAATTTATCATCCCACTAGCCCTTCTGGGACTCATACCCATACCACCACATTGATGCTTTCCTGGAGACCTGCTCCATATTCCACACGCCTGTCATAATTGATGGTTCCATAAGAAGAACCCTTATCCCTTTATCCCTCAAAGAAAAATCCATGGAGTAGTACATGTACAAGCCCGATCTAGTGACATGGACAATAGTGAAGAATGAGTTCCTAAAGAAGTTCTATCTGATTTCCATGATAACTCAGATGATGGGATGCATCACATCCTTAATGAAAAGGCAAAATGAACTTTTTCATGAAGCATGGGAAAGATTCCATAAGCTCTTGTGAGACTGCCCCCACCACGAGGTCCCTCTATGGAAGCTAGTGTAGTCTTTCTACACTGGACTAGTTGAGTTGACCTATACTACATTTGATTCTTTATGTGGAAAAACATTCATGACTAAACCTCTAGAAGAGCTT
This sequence comes from Alisma plantago-aquatica, assembly GCA_963693085.1. NCBI lineage: Eukaryota > Viridiplantae > Streptophyta > Magnoliopsida > Alismatales > Alismataceae > Alisma > Alisma plantago-aquatica. The sequence goes on from OY856412.1 coordinate 1,331,045,187, forward strand.
GGACACTCTTTGAGCACCTTTCTGAAAACTCACACCACTGAGCTTCAAGCAAGGGATATCACCTTAATAGGAATTGGGTTCCTCTCCCTCCTCCTCCAGCTCCAGTGAAAGATGATGTCAATCCTCAAATGATGAATATCCTGGCTGATATGATGAACTTGATGAGGAATCAAGCTGGAGGATCTTCTAGTCACTCTACCAATGTCGTGGATGCAATATGTGAAGAAGTGCAAGCCTAGCAATCTTTTGGGGACATGTTCAACCAAGGCCCCATGTCAAACTCCTACACTCCTAAATGGAGGAATCATCCAAATTTCTCTTGGAGGCAACAAGGTGATGAATAATAAGGGCAACAAAGGCAACACCAAGGGTTAAAGTACAACTCTAAGTTTGAAGATGAAGTTCTTGGAAGGCTAAGGAGCCTTGATGTTTTAAAAAAGATGTGTCCGCTCAAGGGCAAAACATTAGCATATTGAAGAAAAAGGATTAACCGGATGTCTCTTTCACTTATCCTCCGTGAGGAGGGAAGTCTCCCTTCCCAACCCATGGCCAACCTGAACAATGATGGTGACTATGTCAGCACTACTCGAGGTACTTATGTCCCTCCACAAGGCCAAGTACCCACTCTTCAACAATACCAAGGACATCCTAACCCCTATGCTCCTCCACCTCCACAACCACCATTCAACTACCAATACACTCCAACTCCACCTCACTCATACCAACAACCCCCTCCATAATATCACCCCCATCCACAACAATCTCAACAACCCCCATCTTAGCCACAATTCATTCTCCAAAATCTGAACCCACCACACCAAAGGCCACCACCACCTCAACAAACACAACAACCACCACAAGCTTCCTCCTCTACCACCCATGAGCAAGTCAAGGCTGTGACAGTGTTGTGGAATGGGAGGACTTTGGAGAAATTGAGAGAGACAACAATTGATAGTGCAACCAGTGAAGCTAGAGTTGATATCGTGATTCAAGGCAGTGATACAAAGATTCAGGGTGATGATATTGTGATAGGAAATTGAGTTAATTTTGTTATCTAGAGTGATGATACTGTGATTACCATGACACCGCTTGATGATTCCGTTGAGGTGAGCCAGTCAAGAGCACAACTGCCTCCTTTTCCTGATGTGCTTGAGGAGCCATTTGCTGAGAAGAGAAAGAAGAAACACAATGAGGATAACATGGAAATGTTGAAGGAAGTGAGGATAAACATTCCATTACTAGACTCCATCAAAAAAATTCCCTACTATGCAAAGGTGAGTCAAGCTCAAAAAACAAGTGAGCTCAATTCTACAACATACCATGCCAATGAAGAGGAAAGATCTTGGCACACCCATCATCTCTTGGTACATTGGGGCATACCACATAGACCAAGCTCTTCTTGACTTGGATTCTAGTGGGAATCTATTGTTGTATGATATGTATGAAGAATTGCAAATGGGACAACTAGGTCTAGTGAACTGCACCTTGCAATTGGTTGACCGTACTATGAAGACACCTAAAGGGCGAGTTGATGATGTGTTGGTGAGACTTGATGATGAAACCTCTGTATTCTTTCCAGATGATTCTATTGTGTTGGACCTTGATAATGACTCAAGGAAGGCACCTATTATCTTGGGAAGACCCTTCCTAGCTACAGTTGATGTAGTCATTCGTGTGAGAAATGACACCATGTAAGTGATGTTCATGCACATGAAGATTCGGTTGAACATATTCAAAGCTTCTACTATGGCCGAGGTAATAGGTTCCATAGAGGAAGATTGTTATCTTATTGAGTGTCTTGATGAGAATGTAGAGAAATGCCTACCTGCATGGATCCATATTGCCACTCAGGATAGAGTATGGAGCCTATTGTAGAGTTTTCTGATCATGATGATGAGTATGGTGAAGATGAGCCAATAAGAATGAGCCAACCTTATTGGCTGCAACTAAGGATCTCCCATCCATTTCTAAAAAACCTTTGAATAACTCACTTGGAGAACCTTTAGTCCTTGATTTCAAGTCTCTTCCTAAAGGCTTGAAGTATGATTTTCTAGGTTCCTATGACACCCTCACGGTGATCATTTCTTCTGTCCTATCTCCTAAACAAGAAGATGATGTAATTTCTGTGTTAAAGAGTAACATTCAATCCATAGGGTGGTCTATTGTTGATTTGAGGGGTATTTACCCCTCCATTTACATCCATAGGATCTATCTTGAGGATGATGCAAGACCAATCCGCCAAATGCAAAGAAGGTTGAACCCAAAATTGAAAGAAGTTGTAACACAAGAGGTTGTGAAGTTACTTGATGTTGGAATCATCTACCCTATTTCTAACAGTCCTTGGGTGAGTCTGTAACGACCCCGCCTCCCGGTAACCCCCAATTAAGGGAGACTAAGAGGTCAGAGCCATTATCACAATTAACAGGATCAAAGGTTCGACAAATAATCAATAACAATTATCAAATTCTACCAACTAAACTGAAAGGTTGTAATAAAATAAAACTTTGTATACCTTTTTCAAAAACTTGGATATCTACTTCTATCCACATCTGGAGTCTATTCTAACTAATCCTCCTTTGTACTTTAACTCTTATTTAATTCCACATATGCCACTTTACTGTTTGTCCTTTTCAATCTTGTACCTAAAACATCGACAAACAAAATGTCGGTCAGCATAAACGAATATGCTGGTATATGGGGACAACCAAAATTTTGCAAATATGGCTAACAATCTAAATACCACAATCAAGTTAATTAACAAGTCAATTTATGCTTTCAGTGTGACACTCTCCACTACTTTTGCCCTAACCCTGGCATACCCCCTTTCGGGTTTCACTTTTGCCATTGACTTAAGGCCACCTTCTCTATCCCGAGCTTGGTGCCTGGGGTCACCCTTCATGGTGCCCTTTAGTCATGCAATATCATAGGCCACCTTCTCAATCCCGAGCTTGGTGCCTGGGGTCACCTACTCATGGTGCCCATAGGCCTTCCCTCCTGGGCTTGACCTTTTGCATCATGCATCAAGGTGGCATGTAGGTGCGAGAATACACACTTCTATTATTATTGTGATAATCATAGTGACTTTATGGTTTGCAAGTATGAACATCCAAACTATTAAGTTGCATTCAATGCGATGAATCATCCGGGAAACTCTTCGGAAAACCAATGCGATTAACCATAATTAACCACATACCTGTCAGGCTGATTTGAGATAGAATCAATCCAATCAATGCAAGAAATCCAATAAGAAAGCACACAAAGAGATCCTAAAATATGCATCCAATTTTCTATCATTAATCATGTCATCATGGTCCATTTAAACCTAGCTCGCTTCCTAGGGTTTCTAGTTCACTTTTAGGGTTTCACTTCCAATTAGGGTATCACTTCATTTTTACTCTTTTAAACCCTAATTTTATTCAATTACTCAAAAACCCTAACTATCTCATCTATTCTTCATGAACAACATCTAACCCTAATTTTAGATTAAAGGCACAATTAACCATTAACTAAGTCCATTATGCTCTTTACTTTAAAACTACCAATTTTATCCTTTTAACTCATGACAATATCATTAGGCCTAATTATCATCTTTGGTTCCTTCCAGATTAACAACTCATAGTTCATCTAAATCACATATGAACTCCATTAACCATTAATTCCATCTTTATTCATTAGAAAACCCTAAGTACCATATTAAGAGTATTTATCCACAATTAGGAGCTTTTATACTCGAAGTAGCTTAGAATTATCATATCTCAAATTTAATCATGAAATTGAACAATTAAAGCCATTAAGAGTCACTTTTACTAATATTAGGGTTTCAAGGCCCGTTAAAGCATATTTATGCACATGAAACTCTAAATTAAACCAATTACATACAAAGTTCATCCTTTTTGTTATTAATGTACCTTTTTACAATTAACAGTTAATATCAACTTTAATCATCCATTAAACCCTACTAAATACATTAATCATCTCAAAATAGGGTTTCTTAATCATTAAAGCATTAAAGTTGATAAATTCCATAACTTTTCGAATTGCATTCATAAAAAGGCTTCAATTATATTTTTATTGCATTCCTCGTGTTCTTCTGAGAAAAATTCATATATTATGTGCATCCATTCAAGCTACCATTAATTAGTTATGAACTTTGCAAATTGAACTTACTTGAGCCAATGGGAGGCTGCCATGTCACCCTTTCCCATGCAACGTGGCTTGCCTGGAAACATAATGGATTGTCCGTTCTGCCCTTACTTAAGTGGTCGACGTTGTGTAGCATGGAGGGGAAAAATGTCAAACATCCCTGGATCATCTTCTTCCTCGCGACCATTGCTTGGTCGCCTACTGCAGCCGCCTGCGATCCACTCCTTCCCCTCCTCTAAGGCTTGAGGGTCGCCGCCCATGGACGCCCTAGCCTCGCTGCACCTTGGTGCATGCAAGGCGCCCCCAGGTCATGACCAATATGGTCATTCTCGAGCAAAAACATCCCGTGGTTGCTGCCGCATTTGCTGTAGTTTGCAGACCTATGGCAGGAGCTGCTCGAAGACAAGGGTGGGGTTAAGATAGTCGATCCATCTTGGGTTGTCGTGGACGCTTCCTGCCTCCATCAAGACCACAAAACGAACCTTTGTTGATCCAGGGATGGATCCCAACTCTCGGCTAGGGTTTTCATGAAAAGAACAAGGAGGAAAGTGTGGGATCTCTCTCTCTTAGTTTCGAACCAGGGCTCTACCCTTTATATAAGGGTGGGTATTCATGCCCTAAGATAACCATCTATGGGTCAACTAGTTCTATTCCCAATAGGAACCCAAGTTCCTTCATTAGGAAGTAAGATTCTCTCTCCTAATTACCTCTTGAATATTATTTATACTTTAGATATTAGGAATTCAAAAACCCTCTCACTTATTCCCTTTTATGCTTGACTTTTATCCTATTGTTACTAATTCTATTTTCTTTTAGTAGAAAATACTTCCTTTTTAACAATGCCACCAAATTCATTAATTATGCATCACACTATCCTCTTTTTATATTATTGATATTTTCTCTTTCTTTTTCTTTATTTATGCTCCTTGGACCCCAAGAAACTCTAATATTTCGAAATTCCTTTTTAAGGATACTTATTATCCTTCTAGATGCATCTATATCCATTATTTCTCATTATCTTATTTATTTCTTATTAAAATATCTCTTTTTAAGGATTTCTCTTTAACTTTCTTTTTATTTTCCTCCTTGGCATCCCTTTTAACATTAGGAATCCTTTAGATATGAAAATCCACCAGGGATAACTCAATTATACCTCTTTCCACTTATTTTCCACATTTTATCATTGTTTTCAATTTTTTTCTTAATAAAGAAATATTTAATTGATAATTTCTTTTCTTGTTGCATTATGTTTGCAACTTTGGACTCCTTGGAACCCAAGGAACCCAAGAGGAACGAAATACAACTTTGGATTATATTCTTTTGCCTTCTAGAGGTTTCTACACCTTTCTTTTCTGCATTTTCTTATTTACTCAATTAATGGAGTTTCTTTTATCTTTTCCTTGTTATTGGGCCCAATAGCCAGTAAAGCCCACAAAACAACCAACAAGGCTATTGTAAACAAAATCCATTTATTCAAAACAAATTATATTATTATTGGTTCAAATATCTTTAATAGGAGAAATTACATTTCTCACCAAAAGAACCCAAAAATTGGGGTTGTAACATCCTTCCCCTCTTATAGGAATTTTCCCCCAAAATTCCACCAGGCACACAAACAAGTAGGATAAGCCTTTATTATATCCATCAGGGCTCCCACATGGCTTCACCCTTTCCATGGGCTTCCCAAGAACCTTCATCATCTCATACTCTTCCATCTGAGTTCTTTCTTACCTTGGTATATCGTACCCTCATAGGTGACTCGGGACATTTCAGCCTCTCAAAAGCTGAATAGGTCCAGGGCCCAGCACATGGCTTGGGTACCCCACATAGTGCTCTAGATCGGACTCATGGAACACATTATTCATCATGTTATCCTGAGGGGTAAGGCTAAAAACAACCATCTCCACCAATCCATCTCAAATGGACCCATATATCGGGGACTCAGCTTTCTCAGCTGTAGCTTAGAGGGGTCAGATTTTCACATCACATACTCTCCTACAGTGAACTGCATGTCAGTCTACTTTGCATCATCTCACGACTCATGTCGCCCCTGGGCTCTCTTTCAACCATTGTATGATCAAAATGACTTCATCTGCACACATTGTGATCCTTTCTTGACCTTTGTGAGGTCCTTTCACCCACATCATCTTAATGAAGTGGTGACCGACACAACCTCTCTTGCAGAGCTTCTCTATATCCTGACACTGGCTATGGTGGTTATCATCACATCTTACATAGGACAAGAACTATCTCTAGATATCACCCTGAACTAGCACTCATGCTCTCATCAGACCCTCTATTCTGGATCATACTAACCATTAGTTAGGGGTGACAAACTGTACTAGCATCGAGTTCTTTATGTATCTACTTCCACCGCATGGAAGCGAATCTTTAGGTTATACTCAAGAACTTTTGAACTCGCATCATGGCATAATTGAACCATCTCTCTCATATGTAGTTCAATCGGATCCATCTCTTGACAACACTCTTTCTTTCTCATGTCATCTAAGTAAGGAGATCTACCATAACCCATATTGCATCTCGACCTTCCTTGGTCCATGGGAGACTTACCACAACATCCATAGTGATGAACTCCCATTCCCTCTCGGGGACTCTTTATCCTTTATATCCGTACACTGGGTGACTGGTGTTCGTCCTTCTCCTCCTGACATGCATGGCGAGAAATCATGTGCAACTTCATCTTACTGCAACTTTCTATCTTAGTAGTACCATGGGGTACGTTGATCTTAACATCATGATCTCCTGTATGTCATGATTTCTCAGAAACCCTAAACCATCTCATCAGGGTTTTATCACCTTCATATCCAAAGAAGTACATCTGAGGTTCTACAACCATCCTTTTATCATGATAAGCCCTAGGCTGGCTAGCTAAGAAACCACTAACTCGATCAACGATCTCATTACATATGTGTGTTAGCCAAACATATCTCGTTTTTCAAACTTAGGGCTAACCCAACAACCTCTTCTAGACTCTAGCTAAACTAAGCAGTTGCATCTCAACCAAGGCATCCATTACCACTTCACATCCTTAGGTGATAGGAAATATTGAAGACATACACATTCACTTATTATCTCAGCTCAAACTCTAAGTCTATATTCATCAAGAACACTCTGAGCTCATCTTCTTGGTTATCAAACTCAACCTTGTATCACTTGCAAATTCCACATAGCTCCTGTTAAAACATTCTCACAAGTTGATTACCTTAATTTTCTTGAGGTTTATAAACCATCTATACATCGTTCACTCCTCATGGGTATGTTATCATCTCTGTCCTCATACCTCATAGCAACGTTCCAACTCACATCATCTTTATCCTTGGTGTATGGCATGCATACTGTCCTATCTCTCACTCCCATAACAAGAGGAAATAAGCATTTGGCGGCCGTCCGAACATAAAGATCTTCATATTCCAAGAGTAGGGATGGTACATCCCACCTTGCCAGTACACCTACAAATTTAAGTTGAAACGTGCAACTTATGTCTCTATATCATAATCATCTCAATATCAATGTTACTTCCATGGAAAACTGGTTTCAAACCTACTTGGGTCACCACACAATCCTTGGTCATCTCCTCCAAGTCTGTAGGGTGCCGATACTTTTGGGGTCATCCCTCTTCCCTTATGAATCCATAGAGTGCCCTACTCATCTGCCCTTTGGGTCCCATGAGTTCATGAAGGTGATCAGTCTCCTAACCCATGGCCCTCAAACAATGATAGTTGTTACCTCCCGACCCTATGGTCATGTGCAACTAGGGAATTAGGCAACTCCCACTTCCATCGGTCTTATCCCCACCTGACCCTAGGATAGACTTAGGATTCTATTATAGTACATGTCCAACTTAGAACCTTACCCAAGCCTTCATCATCTCTCTCTTTGCATTCATGGGCTGACTTTCATTCTTTCATAGGGGTCATGGCAATCTACCTACCTTGGTCAGGCCCCTTACTGATTACCTCCATGGTAACACATCCGCACGCACATAGAGATGGTTATCTATGGGTCTACAGGTTCATTCTCATACCATGTACTTTTCACTTAGCTTCTTAAGATCCTATGAGACCTCCTTAGGTTACTTCAAAACCAAAAGAAACTGGTATACACCCTACAAAAAGGGTCCTTCTCCCAGGATGGGAGGAAACTATCTCTTGATAGCAACAAAGGTCACAAATGTGCTTATGTCTAGGGTTTACATCAACATGAGCATTCTTATCCTTAGCAAGCTACTAGGCACAAGCAGGCCACCTATTAAACCATGCTAGGTCATACTTATTCTCATTCCTCAACATTGGACCAAGAACATACCTTCCATGTCACCAACTTAGCTGTGAGGGGGTTCATCAAACATACCTTCAACTTAAGGGGGTTTCCCTTTCCTATAAACATGAGGAGTACCATGCTCGAATCTATAAAACTCAAATCTCATCATGAGCATCAGGTACACCACTTCCCTTGTTATACCTAGAGATCCTAGGTCCACATTTTGGGTGTCCCACTGCATGCTCAACCATTAACCACGAACCAAGCATGTCCAAGGTATGTCATGCACTTCCCATGATCCTTTTATTTGAACAACACTTCAGAGTGGAGTCCTCCTCAAGGGCAACTGACTAGGTATAAATCCTCCTCAGGGTGTAAGGCACTCTTCTTCTTAACTCTGAAGGTAAACACCTATACCATAGGCACATAGGTACCAACAACCTCATCCTCTCTTCAGGGTTTGGTTCCACTAAAGGCAACCAAGATACCATTATCCTCCAGGGATCATGCATGAGGCAAGCACAACTATTCACTTAGGTCGCATCATCCTCAACTCCCAATGTTCCTCATATCTCAGAGTCTAAGCTTCCAACCTTCTTGCTTGGTTTTGTTCTCTCTCTCTAAAGCTAATCCTACAACCAACCTCACTATTAGGGGTCCTCTCTCCATGAAGATGGATCAAGCTCACAAGCATACCCCTACCTGGGTGAAGCCTATGTTCAACTTATTTTTACTCAAGATTGTTGCTTATCTTGTAAGCTATCCATCATACTCTCCTGGACAAGGTTTTAGCCTACTGCTCACACCACTGACGTACTCTGGGTGCATACTATGCCCTACTTGCATAAGCCCATAGGGTTTCTATAGGACCTTTTATAACCACATCAATGAAGGAACTATCCTTCTCTCTAACATGTATGACCCTTTCCCAGGGTTGGGTTTCCAAAGGTGCTAGGTCATCCAACCTATCATGGCTCATACGGGCATCCAAAATCATGTTCACCCATCTGGTCTATCATGACATCATGTCATCATGCCATCTCTCTCTCTCTAACCACCACTTAGGGTTAGGGTTAGCATCATCCTCAAAGGATGTGACAGGTCTCTACTTATGATGGAGGTCTCTACCTCCAAGACTAACTTTCTCTACTCATCTTCCTGACAAGAAGGTCTAGCCTCAGGTCTCTCCTGAGGGCAATGACAACTCATGTCATACGACCTAAGCATGTATCTATTGTTTATTTTACACTTAACCTATTAAGCTTATGTCCATGACATCTTATTTACATGCTTTTCATTAATTTGGTGGAGGATTCCTTAATCCTTATCAACCTTACCCATACCTCAAGAGGGTGAGGAAAAGAGAGAAAACCCTAATCGTTAAAGTCCTTAATAGCATTTGAGTTGAGAAGGGATGAACAAGATGAGAGAGTCCTAAAGGTATCTTATTTTGAGTCAATTTCTGAGAAATTGGCCAGACAGTCACACTAATCCGGGAGTCCTCGTATTCCGACTAGCAGTGCGGAGGAAAATTTTGCCCGACCCTAGATGTGATCCTTTTCTAGACACCTCTGTCTTTCAGAAAATCCTATAATAACTCCCTTGGGTTCTACAGAGTTTGTAAAATTTAATATTTATTAATAATTAAATGAGGAACCTATGCTCTGATACCAAATGTAACGACCCCGCCTCCCAGTAACCCCCAATTAAGGGATACCAAGAGGTCAGAGTCATTATCCCAATTAACATGATCAAATGTTCGACAAATAATCAATAACAATTATCAAATTCTACCAACTAAACTGAAAGGTTGTAATAAAATAAAACTTTACATACCTTTTTTGAAAACTTGGATATCTACTTCTATCCACATCTCGAGTCTATTCTAACTAATCCTCCTTTGCACTTTAACTCTTATTTAATTCCACATATGCCACTTTACTATTTGTCCTTTTCAATCTTGTACCTAAAACGCCGACAAACAAAATGTCGGTCAGCATAAACAAATATGTTGGTATGTGGGGACAACTAAAATTTTGCAAATATGCCTAACAATCTAAATATCACAATCAAGTTAATTAACAAGCCAATTTATGCATTCAGTGTGACATTCTCCACCTCGTTTGCCCTAACCCTGGCATACCCCCTTTCGGGTTTCACTTTTGCCATTGACGTAAGGCCACCTTCTCAATCTCGAGCTTGGTTCCTGGGGTCACCCTTCATGGTTCCCTTTAGTCATGTAATATCATAGGGCACCTTCTCAATCCCGAGCTTGGTGCATGGGTCACCTACTCATGGTGCCCATAGGTATTCCCTCCTGAGCTTGACCTTTTGCATCATCCATCAGGGTGGCATGTAGGTGTGAGAATACACACTACTATTATTATTGTGATAATCATAGTGACTTTATGATTTGCAAGTATGAACATCCAAACTGTTAAATTGCATTCAATGTGATGAATCATCTGGGAAACTCTTCGGAAAACCAATGTGATTAACCATAATTAACCACATACCTGTCAGGATAATTTGAGATAGAATCAATCCAATCAATGTAAGAAATCCAATAAGAAAGAACACAAAGAGATCCTAAAATATGCATCCAATTTTCTATCATTAATCATGTCATAATGGTCCATTTAAACCTAGCTCGCTTCCTAGGGTTTCTAGTTCACTTTTAGGGTTTCACTTGCAATTAGGGTATCACTTCATTTTTACTCTTTTAAACCCTAATTTTATGCAATTACTCACAAATCCTAACTATCTCATCTATTCTTCACGAACAACATATAACCCTAATTTCATATTAAAGGCACAATTGACCATTAACTAAGTCCATTATGATCTTTACATTAACACTACCAATTTTATCCTTTTAAGTCATGACAAGATCATTAGGCCTAATTATCATCTTTGGTTCCTTCCAAATTAACAACTCATAGTTCATCTAAATCACATATGAACTCCATTAACCATTAATTCCATCTTTATTCATTAGAAAACCCTAAGTACCATATTAAGAGTATTTATCTACAATTAGGAACTTTTATACTCAAAGAAGCTTAGAATTATCATATCTCAACTTTAATCATGAAATTGAACAATTAAAGCCATTAAGAGTAATTTTTACTAATATTAGGGTTTCAAGGCCCATTAAAGCATATTTATGCATATGAAACTCTAAATTAAACCAATTACATGCAAAGTTCATCCTTTTTGTTCTTAATGTACCTTTTTACAATTAACAGGTTAATATCAACTTTAATCATCCATTAAACCCTACTAAATACATTAATCATATCAAAATAGGGTTTCTTAATCATTAAAGCATTAAAGTTGATAAATTCCATAACTTTTAGAATTGTATTCAGAAAAATGCTTCAATTATATTTTTATTATATTCCTCGTGTTCTTCTGAGCAAAATTCATATATTATACGCATCCATCTGAGCTACCGTTAATTAGTTATGAATTTTGCAAATTGAACTTACTTGAGCCGATGGGAGGCTGCCACGTCACCCTTTCCCATGCAACACGACTTGCTTGGAAACATAACGGATTGTCCGTTCTGCCCTTACTTAAGTGGCAGGCGTTGTGTAGCATCGAGGGGCAAAAATGTCAAACGTCCCTGGATCATCTTCTTCCTCGCGACCCTTGCTTGGTCGCCTACTGGCAGCCGCCTACGGTCCACTCCTTCCCCTCCTCTAAGGCTCAAGGGTCGCCGCCCATGGCCGCCCCAGCCTCACTGCACCTTGGCGCATGCAAGGCGCCCCCAGGTCACGACCAATATGGTCGTTCTTGAGCAAAAATAGCCCGTGGTTGCTGCCGTGTTTGCTGCAGTTTGCAGACCTATGGCAGGAGCTGCTCGAAGACAAGGGCGGGGTTAAGATAACCGATCCATCTTGGGTTGTCATGGACGCTTCCTGCCTCCATCAAGACCACAAAACGAACCTTCGTTAGTCCATGGATAGATCCCTACTCTCATCTAGGGTTTTCATGAAAAGAACAAGGAGGAGAGCGTGGGATCTCTCTCTCTCTCTCTCTCTCTCTCTCTTAGATTCGAACCAGGGCTCTACCCTTTATATATGGGTGGGTATTCACACCCTAAGATGACCATATATGGGTCAACTAGTTCTATTCCCAATAGGAACCCAAGTTCATTCATTAGGAAGCAAGTTTCTCTCTCCTAATTACCTCTTTAATATTCTTTATTCTTTAGATATTAGGAATTTGAAAATCCTCTCACTTATTCCCTTTTATGCTTGATTTTTATCCTATTGGCACTAATCCTATTTTCTTTTAGTAGAAAATACTTCCTTTTTAACAATGCCACCAAATTCATTAATTATGCATCACATTATCCTCTTTTTTGTATTATTGATATTTTATCTTTCTTTTTATTTATTGAGTCTCCTTGGACCCCAAGAAACTCTAATATTTTGAAATTCCTTTTTAAGGATACTTATTATCCTTCTATATGCATATATATCAATTATTTCTCATTATCTTGTTGATTTCTTATTAAAATATCTCTTTTTAAGGATTTCTCTTTATCTTTCTTTTTATTTTTCTCCTTAGTCTCCCTTAATTGGGGGTTAGCGGGAGGCGGGGTGGTTATAGAGTCCCATCCAAGTTGTTCCCAAGAAGGGTGGGATCATTATGGTTGAAAATAAAGATGGAGAGTTGATGCCCGTAAGAGAGCAATCCAAATGGAGAATGTGTGTGGATTATAGGAATTTGAATGAGAAGACAAAGAAGGTCCACTTTCCTCTCCCTTTCATTTATCTAATATTAGAGACTTGCAGGACAAAGTTTCTATTGTTTCCTTGATGGTTATTCTGGTTACTTCTAAATGGAATTTCATCCCACTAATCAAGAGAAGACAAAATTCACATGTCCAAGTGGCACATTTGCTTATAGGAGGATGCCATTTGGATTTTGTAATTCCCCGTCTGCATTTCAAAGATGTGTTACATCGATCTTTGCTAATTCATCCCTTGAAGTACTTACAGATGATTTATTAGTTTTTGGCAAAACTTTTGATGATTGTTTGCTCCGTCTTACTTCTAGACTGGAATATGTGTCAAAATTTATTTATTTCTACCTTGGGAGAAGAGTCATTTCATGGTTCTTGAAGGCATAGTGTTGGGACATAGAGTTTCAAAAGTTGGAATTGAGGTTGACAAGGACAAAGTGGGCCTAATTTCTACTCTTATTATTCCTTCCACCATAAGACATGCCCCTTCTTTCTTGGTGCATGCAGGTTTCTATCGTTATTTAATCAAAGCTTTTAGCAAAATTTCTAGACCATTGTGTCATTTTCTTGAAAAGGATATCGAGTTCAATTTTGATGAAAAGTGCATCGAACACTTCAACCACTTGAAGCATAAGTTAGTTTCTACTCCTATTATGCAACCCTGAGATTTCTCTTTGCCATTTGAGATCATGACCGATGCTTCAGATATGGCAGTGGGGGCTGTTCTAGGCCAAAGGATTGGACGGATTCCGCATGCCATCTACTACGCAAGTATAACCCTTGATGAAGCTCAGAGAAACTACACCACCACCTAGAAGGAGTTGCTTGTAGTGATCTTTGTGCTTGACAAATTTTGCTCTTACATTTTGCAAAACAAAGTCATCATATACACGGATCATGCAGCCTTGAAGTATCTCATGGCAAAGAAAGTGTAAAGAGTGAAAATCACCCTCTACTAAAACTTGGTATACAATGAACCATTGTGTGTGGCAACAGAATTTTAAACTTTAACTATATTAAAAAATGTATAAAGAGCACATTACAAAATTTCCCAAAAGGGATGTACAACTTTATACAAATAAGGATCTAGGTAGAGGAAGACACAAACCAAATCAATATTGTCTCCAAAGAAAAACAACTTAATATATAGGTTGCTAAGTCCATCTAGCTAGATGTTCCCTTTCTCCTTAGCCTTATCCTTAGGCAGGGTCACCAAGCTTCAACTACACACTCTGATCCTATACCTGGGTGGTTGGGATCACTCAGTAAGAGAGAGATAAAAGTATGTGTTAATCAAAAGGAATAAGGACAAATGATAAAGCACAACATTTCATAATAAAATGATTCACTATACTAAGAGATTTCAAGAGTATTAGGAAAATAAACAAATAAGAAATAGAAAACTTCCATAGTTCAATCCACAACAATATACACATAGCATGAATAATATTATGACACAAAATCATACCAATGCAGGGTGAGGCACCTATCGGACCTACACCAAGAGGAGAGGGGAACATGCACATCCCAAACCTCAAACATATATAAAGCAGAAGGGGGACTAAAACCCCAGTGCCTATATAATGTGACAGGGGGACTGAAACCCCAGTGCCTGGTAGGAGGACTAACACCTTAGTGCCCTATGGGTGGTTTGTACTCATTTACACTACATTGTCATTTGACAAAAAATACATCATGCTTAATAATTCACTTGGTAGTAGTGAAAATATGAATAACATTGCATCATAACAAGTGGGGAATAAAACCCATGATACAATCTCAATAAATGAGCCATCATTGGCAATAGCAAGATCCAACATTTCAAGTAAATGAGTCAACATAGGCAATAGAAGAATCTAATAAATAAAGAGACATATAAAGGCAATAGAGATATTCCATGGCTAGCACATTGTTAATGTAGGGTTGGATAAAAGCCCAACTGAAGGAATAGGGTATACATTGCACATTCATATGTTCACATCCATAAATAGGATCCACATACATAAATAGGGTCCACATACATAGGGGTCACATACATAAATAGGTTTCACATACCTTACTGTAGATTCAAACCCATCATTATCACTAATTATATTATATCCAAGATCATTTTCCCTAATTACAAACATTTCACATATATTAGTATTTATAAGGCATAAAGTATAAGAAAATACCCATTTTAGACCTTATTCAAAAACCACAAATTTAGGACTCAAAACCTAGACCAAAATCTCGCTTAGGTTTCACTGATTAGGAAAACATGTCTTATTATTCAATTTGAAGTTAAAATGACTTAATTACATATTTTAGAACATTTAACATACTCAAAATGGCATTCAAAGAAAACTTCAAAAAAGGAATCCAAGTCAAGATTTAGAAACCAGAAAATTAGATTCTACTCTAAAATCCTTTCAAATGACTATTTATCTGTATTTTTCTGATAAAGTATTGATTTACTATGAATTAAATAAAACCAACCAATCAGGAGGCGAGAAAATGCCACGTGGTATGAGTGGCTTGCATGAGCGTGAGCCACGTAGGCTAGGCCCGCATGACCTGGGCCAATGGAATGCAGCCCAGTCAGTGGTTTGCATCATGTGTGGCGCTAGTCAACCGAGCGGACTCAAAAGCCAAAATGATTAAATGTCCCTGAGCGAAAAAATGAAAAGGAGTGTACGAGGGCAAAAGTGGAAAAACACAATGGGTCATCTTCTTTCTCTCTTACCCCACCATTGACGAAGAAGTAGCTCTGCCCATTTGGGTGTTTCCGTGATTCACAACCAAATTGCATGTTCAAGTACTCGAAACGAAGAGGAGAGGAAACCGAACTCACCTAGCCCCTTAATTTGTTTGCTGGTGCAGTCGAGATCCAGGGAGAGACACCGCAAAGTGGGGAGAAAGAGGGAGGTTTTGGTGGCTAGAAGTGGAGGTATCAGACAAATTGAAGGAGGAGGAAGAACGCACAAGGTCAGACAGTGCTCAACCAAGCCTTATATAGGCCAGAGGAGAGCCAAGACCCCCTCTGCCCACAACGATGGAGAGGAGGAGAAGAGCCTGAATGGGCATTTCGACGGTGGTGTACAGGAGGCGATGAGTGATGGATCCAATTGAGTGGCTCGAGAAGATGAACTCAATGCATGAGAGATCTCATGAAATGGTGGAGGAGAGAGGGAGAGCGAGGTCGCCAAAGTCGAGGGGTTGTTGGCTCGCGAATAGTTAGAGGAAGAAGATGACTTTTTAACCGTCGGATCGGTTGAGGATTAAAATGAGCCATTAGATGTGGGCCCATCATGGACTGAGGGTGCACGATAAGATGAATGAACAGACCTTAGCGTGACACATGATAGGAATGAAAAAAATGAAGTTGATTGATATCCTATAGTTACACTTTATTAAAACTTGTAAAATCCATTTGAAGGGTCAAATAAACTCCAAAAGACCTCAAATTTGGACCATAGGTTAATTATGACTCCTAGAGAGATTATATGAATTTAGTTTCTCATAAATCACAAACTTTGGCCCTTAATTATTATATTGTCTATTAATTCATATATTAATGCATAAAAGGAGTGAGTTAATATAAAGAGAATCTTTTAATGCAAAATTAGGGTGAAAT
Organism: Alisma plantago-aquatica; assembly: GCA_963693085.1. Classification (NCBI taxonomy): domain Eukaryota; kingdom Viridiplantae; phylum Streptophyta; class Magnoliopsida; order Alismatales; family Alismataceae; genus Alisma; species Alisma plantago-aquatica. The sequence continues at coordinate 1,331,061,983 of OY856412.1, forward strand.
TCGAGATAGACATCACATATTAATATTAAGATTCCTATCCCACCATATTATCCTCTTATTAATGTATTATTTCCATTTGGAGGAGAGAGAAAGTAAATGGGTTAATTATTCTCATAACTTAATTCAAATACACATTATTGCTCATATCTTATACAAAAAGATATAATAGCTCCAAATTAACATTATTCACTAATTATCTCTCATAAATGGCCATACTACATTATTAGTCCCCAAGTATCACATAAATTGGAATATTTGTGTAAAAACCCATTCATTGTCATGGATGTGGGTAAATATAGATTTCACCATCAAGAAAAGCTTAAATTCAACATTGATGCCAAAAAGGACACAAAAGATAGGGAAATTTAGGAAAAATGTCCAAAAGGACTATAAAGTAAATAAAAGAATGAAAGTGGGTAAATTGCAAGAAGGACCTTGAAATTTAGTCTGTTACAACACTCCACCCCTTAAAGAGGATTTTGTCCCCGAAATCACAATAAGAGGGAAGACAGGGTGAGTGTGTAACATCCCAACATTAGGTAACTAGATGTTACTTCAAATCTATGGTACTTCACAAGCTCTATACATAAGCTAAGTCTCACTAAGGTTTCCACCATACATATTACGTTTTATCAAACATAACATAATTAACACTTTGGCTTATAAGCATAATCTCCATCATGAAAAAGCATCATCTTTATTATTCCATTACTTGTGTCACATTTTACTCACATTGTGATAGCAAGGATTACACCTAAAAATTATATACCAAACCTATATATAACCCTTATTTGTCCCATTAAGGGTTTTAAGAACAACTAGGGTTTACTAAGTAATCCCAACATTATTAATGTATTAGGTCACAAACCTTAATAATATGAATCCATTCTCCATTATCCTCAAGTAGATTTATCATAGATTATCATGAAAGAAAAGATAATATTATCCAACAAGTTATTAAGTCTACAATTATTCCAAATAATGTCACATAAATTATCACATATTGCCACATCATCTCTCATACTCATATTAATGTCATCATTAACCATTTTCTCCTATTACACTACATATTATAAATTATACACTTAACATCACATTAGGAACTTAAGCATGCTTATGTGAACCCAAATACTCATTATCATATTTGAACCATTATATGCATTTTATTGAATAATATGGAATACGTTAAACATTAATGAATTGATTCACATACTAAATCATGATAAGGTGATTAATGAGATGTATATTAGGGAACAAGGCAATATGCCTTATATATATTGATACTTGATCATGACTAGGTGATTATCATCCATGTATATGTATCAAGGGATATTATATGATGATGACACCTAATGTCACTAATGTATCATGAAGATATTAAGGATATATATGTATGTGTATATATTGTTAGGGCTAGATGATTACACATTAGGGTTTGGGTCAACATGACCATTACATGTTATGCGTCATTAGCATGCACTAATTCCAAAATCTTACTAACCATACTATTAGGGTGACATGGTCAACATTATGTGTATTCACAATTAGTGATGAGTAACTCACTATTATGTACATTAAGAGTATGTTAAGGTTCCAGTGTATGAACTATTCTTTAAATGACTTATTATGTATTCAATTGTATATAAACAAACAAGATGAGTTATAATTATATTATGTTTGTTCAACACTAAACATATAAGCTTACTAATCTCTTATCTAAGGAGTTAGGGTTTCCAAAATAGAGTAACTAGATTTCAATGCATTGTGGGACTCCACCCCCTTAAAGAGGATTTCATCCTCGAAATCAGCAACTACAAAATCTAACAAGGTATTACCACTACCACTAGTGTTCTTTAAAAGCTTGACCTACCAAGTCAATATAAACTAGGGGTAAAAAAGCAACTCTAATTAAACCATATGATTCAACATTTAATTGTTTTACTAATCACTATTATCAAACTTCAAATCCTAATATAGGGTAGGATATCCCCAAACATGGAATCTAAGTATCCTATAAGGATCTTAGGGGAATAAAAGATGATTCTATTTGGGTAACCAAGGCATCATAGGTTCTTAAATATAATCAACAATGAGGTTCATTGCCTAAATATATGCTATTTTATACAGTCAGCATCATCTCAGGCCAGACAGGTGTCATATGGATCTGGGAGTCCTCGTAAGCCAAGCTAGTGGCACGGATTAAAATATTGCCAGCCCCTAGACCTTGACCCTTTCTAGACACCTTTGCTTTCAACTTATGTCCTAGTAGCAACCTAATAGATCAATCACCAAAAAGTTGATCAAATTATATTTCTAGTATGAAATTATTATGATCCTAAATCAATCATTCATGATTGGCCAACTCTAAGGTGAAAATATTACTAAGGGAAACTACATAAGGTTAGGGTTTCTATCTAGGAGACAATTGAATTAGTCAAGACTCTTACTACCTTTATGCTCTGATACCATGTTGTAAAGAGTGAAAATAACCCTCTACTAAAACTTGGTAAACAAAGAACCAATGTGTGTGGCAACGGAATTTTAAACTTTGACTATATTCAAAAATGTATAAAGAGCACATTACAAAATTTCCCAAAAGGGATGTACAACTTTATACAAATAAGGATCTAGATAGAGGAAGACTCAAACCAAATAAATATTGTCTCCAAAGAAAAACAACTTAATATATAGGAAGCTAAGTCCATGCTAGCTAGATGTTCCCATTCTCCTTAGACTTATCCTTAGGCAGGGTCACCAAGCTTCAACTGCACACTGGGTGGTTGTGATCACTCAGTAAGAGAGAGATAAAAGTATGTGTTAATTAAAAGGAATAAGGAAAAATGATAAAACACAACATTGCGTAATAAAATGAGTTACTATACTAAGAGATTTCAAGAGTATGAGGCAAATAAACAAATAAGAAATAGAAAACTACCATAGTTCAATCCACGACAATAATCACACAACATGAATAATATTATGACACCAAATCATACCAATGTAGGGTGAGGCACCTACCGGACCTACACCAAGAGGAGAGGGGAACATGGACATCTCAAACCTCAAACATATATAAAGTGGCAGGGGACCAAAACCCCAATGCCTATATAAAGTGGAAGGGGGACTAAAACCCCACTCCCTAGAAGGAGGACTAAAACCTCAGTGCCCTATGGGTGGTTTGTACTCATGTACACTACATTGTCATTTGGCTAAAAATACATCATGCTTAATAGTTCACTTGGCAGTAGTGAAAATATAAATAACATTGCATCATAGCAAGTGGGGAATAAAACCCATGAAACAATCTCAATAAATGAGCCATCATTGGTAATAGCAAGATTTTACATTTCAAGTAAATGAGTCAACATAGGCAATAGAAGAATCTAATAAATAAAGAGACATATAAAGGCAATAGAGATATTCCAAGGCTAGCACATTGTGAATGTAGGGTTGGATAAAAGCCATACTGAAGGAATAGGGTATACATTTCACATTCATATGTTCACATCCATAAATATGATCCACATACATAAATAGGGTCCACATACATAGGGGTTACATACATAAATAGATTTCACATACCTTATTGTAGATTCAAACCCATCATTATAACTGATTAGACTGTATCCAAGATAATTTTCCCTAATTACAAACATTTCACATATATTAGTATTTATAAGGCATAAAGTATAATAAAATACCCATTTTAGATGTTATTCGAAAACCACTAATTTAGGACTCAAAACCAAGACCAAAATCTCACTTAGGTTTCATTGATTAAGAAAACATGTCTTATTACTCAATTTGAAGTTAAAATGACTTAATTACATATTTTAGAACATTTAACATACTCATAATGGCATTCAAAGCAAACTTCAAAAAAGGAATCCAAACCACAAAATCAGATTCTACTCAAAAAGCCCTTTCGACTGACTATTTATTTGTATTTTTCTGATAAAGTATCGACTTACTATGAATTAAATAAAACCAACCAATCGGGAGGTGAGAAAATGCCATGTGGGCTGAGTGGCTTGCGTGAGCGCTAGCCACGTAAGCCGGGCCCGCATGACCTAGGCCAATGGCATGCGGCCCAGTCAGCGGTCCACGCCATGCGTGGCGCAAGTCAACTGAGCAGACTCAAAAGCTGGAATGACCAAAATATCCCTGAGTGAAAAAAATGAAAAGGAGGAGTGTACGAGGGCAAAAGTGGAAAAACAAAGTGGGTCATCTTCTTTCTCTCTCGCCCCACCATGGACGACGAAGAAGCTCTACCCAATTGGGAATTTTCACAATTCACAACCAAATTGTGTGTTCAAGTACTCAAAACAAAGAGGAGAGGAAACCGAACTCACCTAGCCCCTTAATTTGTTTGCTGGTGCAGCAGAGATCCAGGGAGAGCTGCCACAAAGTGGGGAGAAAGAGAGAGGTGTTAGTGGCTAGAAGTGGGGGTTTTAGACAAATTGAAGGAGGAGGAAGAACACACGAGGTCAGGCGGTGCTCGACCAAGCCTTATATAAGCCAGAGGAGAGCCAAGACTCCCTCTGCGTACAACGACGGAGAGGAGGAGAAGAGCCCAAATGGGCATTTCGGTGGTGGTGCACGGGAGGCGATGAGTGATGGCTCCAATTGAGTGACTCGAGAAGATGAACTCAATGCAAGAGAGATCTCATGAAATGGTGGAGGAGAGAGGGAGAGCGAGGTCACCAAAGTCGAGGGGTTGTTGGCTCGCGAACAGTCAGAGGAAGAAGAAAAATTTTAACCGTCAGATCGGTCGAGAAACAAAATGAGTAGTTGGATGTGGGTCCATCGTGGACGGAGGGAACATGATAGGGTAAATAAAAAGACCTTAGCATGATGCATGATATGAATGAAATAAATCAAGTCGATTGATATCCTATAGTTACACTTTATTGAAACTTGTAAAATCTATTTGAAGGGTCAAATAAAGTCCAAAAGACCTCAAATTTGGACCATAGGTTAATCATGACTCCTAGAGCAATGATATGCATTTAATTTGTCATCAATCACAAAATTTGGGCCTTAATTATTATATTGTCTATTAATGCACATATTAATTCATAAAAAGAGTGAGATAATATATAGAGAATCTTTTAATGCAATATTAGGGTGAAACTCGAGATAGACATCACATATTAATATTAAGAGTCATATCTGACAATATTATCCACTCATTAATGTATTATGGTCCATTTGGAGGAGAGAGAAAGTGAAGGGGTTAATTATTCTGATAACTTAATTCAAATACACATTATTGCTCATATCTTATACAAAAAGATATAAAAGCTCCAAATTAACATTTTGTTTTAGTTAAGCCAGGGGTCGCTCTTATTCATCCCACACCCCTCTTGTGGGCTAAATCAGAAAAAAAATTACATCTCCCGATCTAAATCTCGGGTATCTTCCCCAGAGCCCACAAGAAAAAGGAAAAAAGAACATCACAAGACAAAGACAGCAGAAAATCAATCATCAACCAGAGAATGCTCGACAATGACGTATGGGGTCCTTCTCTTCTCTAATCTGATCATCCCACGAATCTTGTTAGGGAATCTACTAGAGTCCGTGGCCACAAATATGCTAGAAGATCTTCTTCCCATCCTTCCTATCTCCCTCGGGATGGCATTAACCATCTTGTGCACACAACTACCATTGATACTAGCCATATGCAGCTCATCTCTAAGCTCCTTGACGTAAGTTCTCGATCTCCAAGGCACAGGGGCATCCTTCCAAAGGATGTTATAAACAACTCTATCATCCACCTCTATAGAAGAAATATGAATCATTTGATCAGCCGCCAGTTTCAAACCGATGATGCAAGCCTGTATATATGCCAGTTTGAAATCATCATTCTTGAGCCAAGCACGGAAAATTAAGCAAGTGTCAGCATTGTGATTGCGAATAATGCCCGCCGCCCATCTGCGCTTCTCTCCATGCTCATCCAAATCCCTCCCTATAGTCATGTTAAGCTTCAGGTTAAACAGGTCCGGGGTTGACCACCTAATCAGGCGCACCTTCTTCATCTTCAATCTCGGTTCTAGAATACAAGCATCATGCATCCTGGAGAAAAGGATAGGGTCGTGAGTAACCGGGAACACCTTCTTCTTAATCATCATGTTGATGCCGCCAACCAAGCTGCCCCACTCGTGCTCCAAAAGTCTACTAGCCTCATCAAAACGATTGGAGCATCTCACTCTCCAAATGCATAAAGGGATATTAAGAGCAATATAACCAGCTAACCAAGAGGAAATGTCGTCCACTAGGCCTCCTACACACACGTCAATGAGAGATTGGACGTTATTAGGAATCACCTGGTCAGTAATATCTCTGAACTTCTCCCAGAAAAACATCGCCGTCTGTCCAAGAAAAAACAAGTGTTGAATGCTTTCCTCTTTCGGCTCATCACGACAGCAGTCACACCGAGAGGCAAACTGAATGCAGCACCTCATACGAACCACATCGTCGGTAGAAATGGCCCCTCTGGCCATCTTCCAAATAATAGCACAAGCTCTAGGGGAGTCAAGCTTCCAGATCTTACCCAAGTTAAAAGGCCCTTCATGTTGCACATTCATTAGCATCTTCTTGACCGATCTAATGGTGAATCTACCACATTCATCATCATCCCAAACCCTCTTGTCGTCCAAATCAGAAATCCAGACATCAGCTTTCTTAATCAGGTCCAGGCCCCTATCGTCTACCACTTGTCTAAGCGTGTTCCTGTCCCAACCATAATCGGAGTTCCATAAATCCTTCACGTAGAACGGGTGTCTTCGGTCACTCGCATATCTCACATGATCTGCCATTCTATCATCACACCACCAATCATCCCAAAAAAGAATATCCCCTTGGCCTATAGCCCATTTGCACCGCCGATACATCTTTGGGAAGGTGTCCCAAACCTTCTTCCAGAACGGGGATGGAGTGCAACTCAGCTTCAAATGTCCAGGATAGGAATCCGATCTCCCAGTAGCACGATTTGAGTATTTCTCCTTAACGAACCTCGCCCAAAGAGAATCCTTGGTGAGGACTTCCCAGCACGCTTTAGATAAGAAGGCCTCATTAATAATCTGCAATCGTTGCAGCCCCAAACCACCTTTGTCCAACGGTATAGCCACACGATGCCATCCAAGCCATGCCTTCCTATGTTGATCATCTCTGCCAGCCCATAAAAAATCTGAGAGTTTCTTCTCAATCCTTTGAACAATACCAGCATGTATTCCAATCGTCGCCGCTGCATGAACCGTGATAGAGGAGAGCACATGCGCAATCAGAAGCCGCCTTCCTACAAACGAAAGAAGGTTAGCCTTCCAACCCGCCACTTTGGAGTTGATCTTCTTGATGAGGAACTCGTAATCAGCAAGCTTATATCTCCCTTTGGATATCGGAACGCCCATATACAGAAAGGAATCAGAAGCATTTTCAACTCCAAAACTCGCAGCAATCCCCGACGCTTTGTCAAAATCAGACCCACCTACTACACACACAGATTTGTTGCGATTAACTCTTTGACCAGTAGCTGCCTCATAAGAACTAAGGGTGCCCAAGACCGTTTGCAGGGAAGTTTGATCAGCCTCAAACAGAACAACCATATCATCCGCATACAAGAGCATAAGTGGGGCCATCGCATTTCCTCTCGTTTTGAACCTGGAAATAGCACGCTCATCCGCCAAATGGTAGAAGCGCCTACAAGTGATTTCTTCAAAGATTATAAACAAAAAAGGTGATAAGGCATTTCCTTGCTTGAGGCCTCTAGCAAAAGGAAAGAAACCCGCCGTGTGTTCTCCAATAGTGACCGTTGCCCAGGAATGCACAAAGAAGCTCAGACATAGATCAATCACCTCCTGAATGAAACCGAAGGCCTTGATAACCTTCTGCAACACCTTCCACTCCACTCTGTCATAAGCTTTCGACATGTCAATCTTGATCATCACATTGGGGGCCTGTTGTCCCTGGTTAATATCATGCATGATCTCCTTCGCAAGACGAATATGGTGTGTAATGTCACTGCCTTTCAGGAAAGCTGCTTGAGATTTTGAAATGAAAGTCGGCATTAAGGGCATCAACCTGTTATTCAGAATTCTAGCCAGAATACGTAGAGCCAAATTCTCAATCGAAATAGGTCTAAAATCATACGAGAGATGCTTAGGATTCTCCTTCTTTGGAATCAAAAGGATGCGATAGCAGAAGAGAGCTCTATGACACGCCTGTCCTCTAAAAAAACCACTCACCATCTCGAGAAAATCCTTGCAGATAGTAGGCCAAGCTGCTCTATAGAAGTGAAGGGTGAACCCATCAGGACCCGGGGCCGACGAATGGTCCATTTCCTGAATCGTCTTAACTACTTCCTCTTCCTGGGGAACAGCAGAAAGACCGCAATTATCATCCATGGAGCAAACCTCTAGAATATGCTCCAGCAACCTATCCAGCTCTGAGTCATCAGTATGCACCTCCTCCGTAAACACCTTCTCCATATGCGTCGCCGCCTCCATCGCCATCATCTCGGGGTCCAACACCACCGAGCCATCATTAAGAACAAGAGAGCTGATTCTTCTATGTCTCCGCCTGGATTTCACCACAGCATGATAAAAAGGTGTGTTCCTCTCCCCCTCCTGCAGCTAGTCAATTCTAGTCTTCTCTCTCCACGTAGCTTCCTCCAAATCAAGGAGATGTTGAAGCTCCATCTCCGCATTACACAAATTCATTTCATTCATCACGATGGGGTTCTCGTCAAAGGCCTTCTGGGTAGTAAACACGATGTCCTCCAAGTCTTTAATCTTCTGACTTGTGTCCCCAAAGACCTCTCTACTCCAAGATCTTAGGGCAACTCTAACCTTTTTCATCTTGCAAAAGAACACATAGGACGGATGTCCCACCACTGGCTCACTCCAAACCTACTCAATGATTCTCAAGCAATCCTCATTACGTAGCCAACTGGACTGGAAGGAGAAAAAGCTTTTCCTCCTACCATCAACAATCCTATCACCCGGGATTGTAACAATCAGACAGTGATCAGAAACCCTCGACCTCATGAGGTGTATAGATCTGGTTGCCGGTCTAGATCCCATCCAGGCTTCATTCATAAAAGCTCTATCCAGACGTTCCCAAATAGTAGGAGTCAAAATCTGCTTGTTAACCCACGTAAACCTGCTGCCCTCAAAAGGTACCTCTTTAAGAAAAGCATCAGCAATCAAGGAGTTGAAGTCAAAAACATCTTGAAATCTCGGGGGATCACCTCCTCTTTTCTCCTGTGGCCCTCTAATGACATTGAAATCACCGGCGATCAACCAAGTGCTATCACCAATAATGCCTGACATACCAAGAAGCTCATCCCAAAGCACTCTGCGTTCAGCCCCATCGCAGCTCGCATAAATAGCAGTAACGAAACAACAGGTATCATCTCCATTGTCAATCTTCACTGTGATATGCTGTTTGTGGCTCCTAAAGACAACCGGGTTCATATTCCTTTCCACAAAGAACCAGACCTTTCCCCCCTCATCAGAATTGTCAGTGGCCCAATCCAACCAGATAATATCCAACAGCTCCTCAGCAACCTCAGCATGAAGGAAAGGCTCAAAAAGGCAAACAACCCCAGGTTTGAATCTTCTACAAATCCTTCCCAAAACTCTTCGCGTAGGGTTATTGGCAGCCCCTCTAATATTCCAGAATAAGGACGTACAATTCATAAAAACAAGAGTACCGCTATCTCAAAAAAACAAAGCACATGTAGGGGAGCTCTGCCTAGCTTCTATACCTCCATCCATCCTCATCATAGACGTCCTCATAAAATTCGCTGTCATCTTGGAAAAATTCCCTTCTAGATTGCTTTCTCGTCACCCCAGACCTGTACCTGAAAGGGTGATGCTCGGGTCTTCTAGAAACCGACCTTCTTCTTGATCTGCTATGTCTGTTGCATGCTCTGTATCTATCAGAATGACCCACAAAGAATTCCTCCAATCTCATCTGCGGAAGATGTCTCCTATATTCGTCTCCATCTATAATCATTCTCCTTGGTGACCTATCAAATCTTGCCTGTTGCTGCCTGGAAGGTGAAGCCTCTCGAGAATGGTGTGCTTCCCTCACTGGAGCCACCACTAAAGCCTGTGACACTGATGCCTTCTCTTTCTTGACCATCACATCCTTTGGAACCCCATAATCCACCCCCACCTCTGTCATCGTGAAAGAGTTACTTCCAATCCTTCCTCTAGCTATCATATTGAGTTGTACCACCGTTCTTCTATCACCAAAAGTAACTGAAATGAATTGTGGGACATCTTCATTGAAAGCTTCAACTAGGATGAGGATGCCCGAAACATCATCATCTTCTCTCTGCCAGTCAGATATATGAACAAGATTCCCAAAGGGTCGAATAAGTCTAGTAATTGATTCATCATCCCTGCAAACGATAGGTAGCCCAGATATCCAGAACCAGAAAGCTTCTTTACGCTGATGCTGTTCTCCATCCACCATGTGTCTGATCGTAATCTTGCATCTGCTATATGTCGGTAAACCCTTCTCAATCATATCCTTAGCTTCATCACTACAGGAGAAAAAAGCAATAGCTTTTCTTGTCTCAAATCTATATAGATCAGCTGTGCTAGGCCATGCCCTTCTCAGAACCGGAAGAACCTCCACCGAAGATGAGTCGCTCGCCCACGAAATCTCTATAGCCCTCTGCAACGCTTCCATCTTCTGCTTTCTTCTATCATCGTATGGTCCGATGTCCACCGATAACCTCTTGGGGATGTGCTGCGGAGCTCCCCTAGCCGGTATACCTGATGGCAGCGGAGGGAAAGCCACCGACGACTGCAGGTTGGGTGGTCGAACCTGCTGGACGTTCTGTGTAGGCTTAAACCTGCATCTAGCTGCAACGTGACCCGGTCTTCTGCATACATAACACACCTTGCTATTCTTACACTGCGCTTGCCAGTGACCTCTTCCTAAACATCGAAAGCATGAGTCATGCGGGACACCATAGAGCGGCGTCGTTCTTGGATGCTGCATCTGCCTCATGTCATTTTTCTCCCCCAGTCCTGGCTGCGGCATCGAAGTGCCCATCGGCAGCGACCCCTGCGGCGGCGACCCCTGTGACGGCACTGATGGCCCCGACTGCAGCTGCGTCGTGCCCACCTCCTTGTTTGACACAGGAACCTCCCCCCGTGTAGCTTCAGACAGGTCGACTCCCCCTCCTTCCTGCACTTCTTCAATCGAAACCCTAGGTTCCACTGCAGAACCCCTAGGGGTATCATTCGGTCATCCCTGATTCTGACCTTCCTCCGTAGCAACCCTAGGTGGCGTCAGGTTGATATGTCCTTCTTCTTCGAGATTGCCCATCACCATCCTCACGTCCGAAAGCACCTCTTCCAAATTAACATTATCCACTAATTATCTCTCATAAATGACCATAATGCATTATTAGTCCCCAACTATCACATTAATTGGAATATTTGTGCTAAAACCCATTCATTGTCATGAATGTGGGTAAATATAGATTTTACCCTCAAGAAAAGCTTAAATTCAACATTGATGCCAAAAAGGACACAAAAGATAGGGAAATTTAGGAAAAATGTCCAAAAGGACTAGAAAGTAAATAAAAGCATGAAAGTGGGTAAATTGCAAGAAGGACCCTGAAATTCAGTCTGTTACTGAAAGTTTCTAAGATGAGATCAATTCACTAGATCCTATTGCTCCAAGAGTTTGATTTGGAGATTGTTGATAAGAAAGGGATTAAAAATTCACAGCTGATCACCTTTCCCGTATTGAGGCAACATATGATGATGTGAACTTGATCAAGGAGACAATGCCACATGAGTAGCTTTTCTTACTTTCCTCCACCCAAAGACCACAGTACAAGCACATAGCCAACTTCTTGGCTAGTGGGAAGATGCCAAGTATTTGGATAAGGGAAGAGAGCAAGATATTATTTTCCATGGTGAAAAACTATGTGTGGGATGACCCACACCTTTTCAAGTTTTGCTCCGATCAGATCATAAGAAGATGTGTTCTTGAAAGTGACCAGTAAGAGATTCTCTTCATCTAACATTACCACATTTGTGGAGGACATTTTGGTGGAAAGCATATAGCTGCTAAATTTCTTCAAAGTGGATTCTATTGGATGACTTTGTTCAAAGACTCCCATGAGTATGGCAAGTGTTGCTTGAAGTGCCAAAAGGTGTACGCTATCTCAAAATGGGACATGATGCTTCTCCCACCTATCCTAGTGGTTGAGGTGTTTGCTATTTGGGGTATTGACTTTATGGGCCCATTTTCCCCTTCTTTTGGTTATGTGTCACTAGTACATATATCACCTTTAGCATCGGTTAAATATGATTTTAGAAGTCAGTTTCCAAGCGACACCCAAGTGGGTGACACTAAATGTAGACGCCTTCAGCGTCGATTTCATAACCGACACCGTAAAGCCATCCCCTGAATGCAAACCCAAAAAATGTGCCAGTAGGGGGACCATATGTGTCAGTTATCAAGTCATAACCGATGCCACATCCCATCCCGAAAAACAATTTGGCCCCAAGTTAGACCATAGGTGTCGGTTAGCAATAAAAAATTGACTCTATTGACCTAAAATGATTGACAATTTGTAAGATAACCAAATAGTGATCGACACCATTAGGTGGTAAATATTTCGATTAACTATTAATCACCGAAGAGTTAAGTTTTTTTTTGTCAGTTTATTTTATAAAATGATGGCTATGTTTTGATTTTTTTTCTTAGCAGCTTACATGCCTGCTGTCCGGCTGGTCAGCAAGATGCAAAACCTGCAGTTCAGTTCTGAGCTACATGTTTACAACATCCATTAATTTCAGCCAACAACAGGCCACAAATCTATAAAATTAATAAGGATGGACAATTAATATATGGAATGAATCACACACATGTATAAGCACAACAAGACACAATGGACAATTAATATTTCATCACACACATGTAGAAACCTATAGTTCCATTTCATTTCTCCATTTCATATTCACACACAAGTAGCAACTTGTAGTTCCTTTCATTTCATCTCTTTCCACATTCAGACACATGTAGAAACATTCATGTATTCATCTTCACTCACATATGTATATAGATAAGACAATTAAAAAAAAGTCATTCAGACAAGTATATATAAGTGTGTCTTTCAAAGTTTAACATGTCATCAAATACAAAAATAATTATGACAACAAACTTTAGAAATAGCATTCTTTATCATTATCATCATCATCATCGCCATCAGTATTCCAATGATAATAAAAAATTCCCACTACTTGTAAGGCTTTTGCCCATTATTCTCTTACATCACTTAATTTTTCCATCATATAGGGAGTATGTACATCTAATAACTTTTCACCTATAGTGAAGTAATTGGTTTTAAACACCTACAAAGAGAATAACATATATATAAAATTAATAATATATAATAAGATTGATATATTTATATTATCTAGTGAGACTATATATAATACATGTTGTATGGTATTGATTTCCATTGCAACATGGTTGATAATTAGGTACATATATTGCATCACGTAGTATGCACATGTCCAGCTGTTGTTTTGTGTAGCACACTATAAATTAAAACATACAAAATGTTAATAAATACAAACAAGCATAGTTCACATAAATAATATATACATTGGTGTCAGGAAATTACTTTCACATTCTCCTAAAGTAACGATTTCTTTGTCCTGGCCATGTTTCTTCCATCTTTTTTGAATGCTTTTAAAGCGATACATGTTAATGTAACACATTAAATTTCATTATTAAATAATAATGTAATAATAGATGTTAATGGATATAAAATATGAAATATTTCTCACGTGAATAATGGCCTTTTCATTAAGTGTCCATATAATGAGTCTAATTTCTTCCCCGAAGGAACTAGATAATAAATAGTCCACATCTTGGGGACAATAATCAGTAACTCCCAATGTGTACCACTAGAGGTAAGAAAGTTAAAAATTAATAACTCAAAATCCAAAATAAAAATGTAATTTTCTTAAGTCCAAATTATAAGCAAAGTAAACTTACTCTACATTGAATGGAGCTATTATCACCATCTTCTTTTTTTACCAAAATATTTAAAAGCGGCAGAAAAGTATGAGGTAACTGATGAAGGCTCTTTATCTACACGAATGATTAAAGATGGAACTAAAAATCCCACATGGGAAAATAAAAAATCTTTACAGATCGTGTGTAAGTGGCTGCAAAACATGTATTACGTATGCATTAATATATAAAAAACTATATCACCATATATAAAACAATATATATGGATATATAAACAAGATTTCACCATATCCATAGCTCTATCATAGATGTATTTAGCTAATCATCATGAAACAACTCCAATATATCTTGTATAAATATGTTGTTATCGTATGATTTGCCTCCAACATCCACCAAAATAGAAACATTTATAGGAGAGTTTGGGTCATGTTCGCCTATCCATACTGCCATACCCTTACAATTAGGACCTAACGAGTCATATAGGTCCCTTGGAAGCCAACTAGGTACTTCAAGAGGAGGTGGAGGTGGAGGCCGAGCTGTAGTAGATTTCTTCCTTTTGACATGTATATATAATTTTAGATCAATTACTAGCTCGTATATACACACTAAAAAATTAACATAATGTAAATTTACCATACAATATCAGTATAGACGACATCTGTCTTGGGCCACAATATCACTCTGCCTTCTTCTTCACCAAGCATTTCAGAATCTGGGTGGGCATATGGCAATGGATGATGGGGCTCACACGAACCGCACCATCTGGTACTAGAGTGCCATGAAACATGTCCCCTGGAAGGGGTGGTTAAGCCTCAACCTCTACAACGATAAATTCTTTGCATTTTAGACAACATGGCTTCAACTCCTACAAATTTACGTGAAGTATGTTATATAAATATATACATAAACATATCATCCTGAAAAGACTAGCTACTATGTCATAAAAATACTTACAACGAACGTGCTAGGTGGTGGGTCTACAGGATTACTCCCAACCACCTCTACAGTAGGAGAAGAGTAGCATGCAACATGTACTGTCTGAGTGGCAGTAAGAGACGCCTGCCACTTGCTCATTGCTTCATGGACTCTCCTATTAATGAACTCATCTACCTATACATGGACAAAAGAAACACTAGTTTTTTATTATTGAATTCATTTTTGCAAAAACATTGTAAAAAATAATAGGTTACCTCAGCTTTTGAAAATCCCGCTTTTGGGACATGTTTGTGTTGTGATGGCCCAAATAACGCTTTTATGCCCACACTAGAGCATGCACCCTTAACACGTCCAGGATGCTCTGGGTTACCAAGAGCCACTATCAATTCATCCCTTGTGCCCTCAGGGATGAACTTGCCTTGCTTCCTCTGCTCGTGAAACTCTACTAATCGCCATCAATAGAAATTGGTAAGTAAACATAATAATCAATATCGAGAGTTGAATTTTACCATTTTTGCAGCTGCCTCAGCAGTTGCAGGTTTGGTTATATCTCCTTTCATGTTTTGCCTCCCAGCTATCCACATAGCATGGCTAGGCAGAGGTGCAGGAGTAACAGTAGAGGACTCCCCAGTCTCCTGAGTAGCTACAAACTCAGCAACAGTCGTAGCATGTAGTCTTTGGCAAATGCCTGCATAGCCTTTTGGACCCATCGTGTGATCATGCACATTCAGTGCACGCCTTGCTCTTTGAGCATCACTGATAGCCTTGTTAGTAAGTACATTAATTTAGTTAGTAACACTAAAGGTCAATCTTAAATAGGTGAATACATAAGAATGTATATTAATTAAATTGGGTGTGGCGCTTAATACCTTGAATTCATCAGTTTTTCTTTTGGCAACAAACTCCTCCCAGTCATTGGGGTCCAAGTAGTTCCATTGCTCAGTGGCTGACTTCTTCCTCTTCTCAGCATCTTGTATGTAATCTCGGGTGATATTTTTCCTATAGTTCATTAGAACCCTCCCACAGCACTGCATCACGCATTTACAATGCAAGATTTCATCCAGTTCAAATATACTCAACAAAATTTCATATATTTAACTAGTATCCTAAGAATTAGTAATCTACAAAATAGAATTACAAATAATAATAACTCACACATAGTTCCTTCCATACGAAGTCTTTATTCCCCTTAGGAACTTTATGCCAAGATTCCACATTAAGACTACAATGGCTACAAGTAAGAACCCTAAGATATGAAATAAATGAGTTGTGGTTCACTCCAACTGGATTTCCTACATGATCCAAATCCACAACCAGTTTGGGTCCATTGCCCCTTTGTTGTAGTAACTTGTTCATCATAGTGATGCCCCTCACTTTTTCAATTTTTTTGTTGCTCATCAAGTGCCCCAAGTTCTTCAGGGGGTACATCGTAAACCTAAAATTTGACCAAAAAAACACACTTATAGGATATAACTTATAAATGGACATATAGATAGAAATATAGGGTATATTTTAAAAACTTACATTGTGAGGCACCGCATTGATATCATCACCCTCACAATAATCATCATCACGATCATCATACTCATGCTCAGCCATCTGAAATTGTCATTAAAAAATCAAACATTTAACATTTAACATTTAACATAACTAGAAGATAATAAAACATTGTAAAGTTCACATTTAGAAAAACAAAACATATAAAAAATAAAAACATGCCTCTAATATTGTGATTATTTATCAATTAACATTCCTTCGGTGTGATATCCGCGCACATACAAGTCATCGTTAGCTTCAATAATTGGTGGTGTTGGCAACCTAACTGAGAATGGACTCGAGTCATCATACTTAACATATTACTCTTCTTCATCTATAGAATCTTCAATGAACTGTCTTTTACCATGAAGAATAACCGACCATTTATCATTTGTAGGATCATCAATATAAAATACTTGTTTCTCCTGAGATGCTGATATGAATGGTTCACCCTTCTCGCCAATCTTTTCAAAGTTCATTAATGTGAAACCCAATTCATCCACTGTAACTCCTTTGGTGTTATCAACCTAATTACAGTTAAAGAGCAGAATTCTGAAATCTACGTAGTCAAACTCCCATATGTCTTCAATGACACCATAATATGACATTTTAGCTTCATGTGGACTCTTATCCTTTGTACTTGCAAAAAACAATGAAGACGCTTGACGGGTGACCCTACTATTTTGGACGACACTCTTATCATCTTGACGCTTTGTGTAATGTGAGAACCCTTTTATTTCAAACCCTTCGTAAGACATAACATTCGATTTTGGTTTAAAGGTGAGGCATTTGATCATTTTAGCAAGATCATTTGGTGTTTGAGATAGTTGATGTAAGACTTTATCTTCAAACCACTTAATAAATGTCTTGTTATGCTCTCTAGCAAGCCACATTGAATTGGATCAAGGATATTATTTCTTGATGAAATTGGTATGTTCCTCGATATAAACACTCACTTCATTGATGTCGTGTAAAATATACAAGTGTTCTTGTTCCAACTGCTCACGGCTAATTACTTTCATCCGTGATCCCAAAATTCCTTTACCAAAATACTCCTCAATATTCTTGTCATTAACAAGAGTGTCATTGCCACTTAGAAAGTCATTGCAGAAGTCCATAACCTCTCTCGCCACATAACCCTCAGTAATACTCCCTTCAGGCCGATAACAGTTTCGAACATCACCTTCAAAATGCTCATGTATCGTTCAAATGGATACATCCAATGCAAGAAAACTGGTCCCAACATTTTCACTTCCCTAGTCAAGTGGACAACAAGATGTACCATGATATCAAAGAAAGAAGGAGGAAAATACATCTCAAGATGACATAGGATAACAACTACTTCTCTCTACAACTTATCGAGAGTATTAGGATCAAAAAATTTGTTGCACAGATTGTTGAAAAAGAAACAAAGTCTGGTGATTGCAAACCTTACATGCTTTGGCAGTATAGATCGAATCGCCACGGGCAATATTTGTTGCATTAGAATATGACAATCATGAGATTTAAGACCTATCAACTTTAGATCTTTCATTGATACCAATCTATAGATGTTGGATGAGTAACCCTGTTGCACCTTAACATTTACCAAGCAATCGCAAAAATCTTTCTTCGCCTTTCTAGACAACGTGTAACAAGTAGGAGGTAAGTATGTTCTACGATCGCTACTAACTACTTTTGTTAATTTTGTCCTTATTCCCATTTCGTGTAGGTCCATTCTAGATTTTATCCCATCTTTAGTCTTACCTGGTATATTCAGCAGAGTATCAATGATGCTATCACAAACATTTTTCTCAACGTGCATGGCATCGATACAATGCCTGACTGCCAAAGAACTCCTATAAGGAAGATCCCAAAATATTGAATTTGTCTTGAATAAAGATTTGTCACTCCGTGTGGCCATGGCACATTGTGATCTCTTACCAAATTCATTGACAAAGTCTTTTACTCTTGCATAAACAACCTCCCTTGGTATAGGTTTAGGTGCACTCTGTTCCTCATTCGGTCCATTGAACGCTTTGCGCAACCTACGGTACAGATGGAATTTTAGAAGAAACCTTCAATGACCAAGATATACAGTCTTGCCACCATGTTTTAATCATATTGAATCAGTGTTATCTTCACATATAGGATACACTTTAGATCTATAGACACTATATCCAGACAAATTCCCATATGCTGGAAAGTCATTAACAGTGCAAAACAACATAGAGTGCAAACAAAATGTCTCTCTTCGTAAAGCATCATAGATCATCACACCTTCACCCCAGAGTTTCTTTAAGTCATCAATCAAAGGTTCAAGATAAACATCGATATCATTTCTAGGTTGTTTAGGGCCTGATATCAACAACGACAACATAACATACTTATTTTTCATACACAACCAGGGAGAAAGATTGTATATAACAAGCACAACTGGCCAAGTGCTATGTTGGCTGCTCAATGTCCCGTACGGATTCATCCCATTTGTAAAAAGCCCAAGTCTTGGATTCCTGACTTCTTCACCAAATTTAGGGTACAATAAATCAACCTTATTCCACTATGGGGAATCAGACGCATGTCGTAGGATCCCATCATTATTTTTCTTAACATCTGCATGCCACCACAAATTCTTCACATCTATCGGATTGGCAAACAAGCATTGAAACCGTGATATTATAGGTAGATACCACATCACCTTGGCAAGAGAACCAATTTTGGACTCCCCCGAAGTCGTCATTTTATACCTTGACACACCATATTTTGGACAATCTTTCAAATCCACATAGTCCTTTTGAAATAATACACAATCATCCGAGCATGCATGTATCTTCTTGGCCTCCATTCCCATTGGGCACAACAAATTTGTTTAACTGGTATGTGTAGATTGGCAACTTGTTTCCTTCAGAAAGAATTTCTTTCAACAAAGACAACAATGACATGAAGCTTTTGTAGCTCCATCTATTGTTCGCTTTCAGCTTATACAATCTCAACATAGTGCTAATCTTCATAAACTTAGTACAACCTGTGTATAATGGTCTCTCAGCATCATGCACAATGTTTCTAAATATTGGAGGTGGATCGGTGTGCTCTACCCCACAACTATCCAACATCGCATCAATGATGTCTACTGGAACCAGTTTGTTAACATCTACGTCATCAGAGGAAATTTCTTCTTCCATACAATGCTATCGACATCCAATGATTTCAGGTTTGAAATCTCTCCATGCCAGTGCCATTCTGTATAGCCTTGTACAATCCCATTATACATGACATGACTTTTGATTTCGTCACCAGTGCTGACTTTCAAGTTGTTACTACAATGCCTACATGCATAGTAGAACCTATCTCTAGGTTGTTTCCTATGTTCCTCGGCAAATCTAAATAAACTGATCAAGACCAAAAATAAACTCTGGGGTGCCGCAATTTAGAATGGACATCCATGATCTATCCATTCTATGATCAAAGAGAAAACAAGTATATATTAGGGTTTAGGGTTAAAAGATTAGGGTTTATGATTAAAAGTTTAGGGTTGAGGGTGTTATATATAATAAATGTGTACCACCTATCCATTCTTGATCACCTAATCTCACCAGTAAGTGTATAGTGTGTATTCAATTTTCAAGAAATTTCGGCAACATTTCCCCGCAGTTCTCCAAGTACACCGATGTACATGGGCAAATGCCCACCGACATATGTACTTAGAGAACAAACGGGGAAGTGCTAAAGAAACATCATGAAAACCGAATACACATTATACACTTACATACTAAGTGAGATTAAGTGTTCAAGAATAGTCCCAAATTGGGGACTATCCAATATTTACTCCTAATGAGTAAATCTCAGACAAGTTTCTAGGCCAAAAAAATATATGTATATATGTTGTCATTCATATACCTACAATCATAGTATCATCGTTCATATCCTAGGTTTTGTGTAACATCATTTAATTCAATTCATTCTTCCATTTGGATAAGTTCATTCATTCATCATTAACCCAAATCAATCATTAATAATCAACTACAGAATTTTGAAGAACAATTATATATATTGAAATAAGTTAAATCAATCACTAAAAAGAGAGAAAGAAAGAAATAACAATTTATTAAATTTATTCATTCATCATTAAGCCTATTTAATTGTTATTAATCAACTACACAATTTTGGAGAACAATCATATATTGAAATAAGTTCATTCATTCCTCATTTAACCCTTATTAATCAACCCTAATTAATCAATAATAATCTTACAGAAAACTCACCGCACTGGTGGAGCAGGATGTGGTGGCGGTGGCCAGAGGTGGAGGTGGTCGCAGCTGTGGCTGTTGAGGTGCTCGCAGCTATGGCCGGAGGTGGAGGTGGCCAGAGGTTGAGGTGGAGATGACTGAAGTTGCGGTGAAGCAGGTGGCAAGCGGGAGCATGATGGTGAGTTGTGGTTGTGGTCATTGGCGGAGATGATTGAGCAAGTGAGCGGCGGCGGCGGTGACTGAATTGGAATGGCGGCAGCAAGCTCCTCAGTGGCGGTTCCTCTCCACATTAGCAGCGGCAGTGAGCTCCTCTCTACAGTGGCGGCGGTGAGTTCCTCTCCATAACAGCATCAGTACTGACAGCGAGCGGAAACACAGAATCATGAGACCTAGCTTGAGTGGTAACACAAAATTATGAGACCTAGCTTGAGCGACAACAAAGAATCAGGAATGAAATAGAGAAGGGGAACAGTCTGGCTCGCGCGGGTACTATTCAGTTAATTACCGACGTCGGCTATTGTGTAAAATTGATGCTTAACACCATCTACAACTTCAAACAAATACCGGTACAGGGTGTTCATCGTCGGTTTCAACGTATAATAATCGACGTCTATCCACATACGTCGACAAAAAAATTTGTTCTTGAGTTACAATCATAGTTGTCAGTTTCTCCCCTAACCCAACGCCGGTTAGGCAAATTGGGGGGAATTTTTTTTCACGGGGACAACACGTGAACAAACATCCTCGTCGGTTCCTATGCAACAACTGACGCCAAATAAGGTATGATTTTTTTCCTGACGAGGGATATTTAGGAATTAGTTGTATTTTAAATAACCGACAACATATGGGGGAAAAAATTTAGTGGGGCTTGGTGCGGGACATGATTCATCGGTGTTTATACAACCGACGTCAAATTGAAAAATTTTTAGGCAATTTTTTCCCTAGAAATTTGTATTTTGCGGGTGATTTTGGATGTCAGTTTTTATTTCGACCAGTCGAAGTTAAATAAAAAGAGATACCTGTGTCTTTTGTAAAGCGGTCGGCCTTCACATGTAGGTGTCGGTTGTCATGTTTAACCAACATCATAGTTTATTAGCATTGGTGTTTTAGTTTTAATCGACGCCAACAAATGTGACGTTATATGTCATTTCTATACTAGTGTGTACATCTTGGTGGCCATTGAGTGTGTATATAAATGGATTGAAGTAGTGGCTACAAGGACCAATAATCACAAGGTGGTGTGTGACTTTGTTAAGTCTAACATCTTCAGCTGGTTCGGAGTGCCAAGGGCAATGATTAGTGAGGGAGGAAGCCACTTCATCCATAAAACTTTCAAAGGATTGTAAAAAATACATGTGTGAATCATGATGTGGCTACTCCTTACCACCCTCAAACTAGTCGTCAAGTTGAGTTAGTCAATCGGGAGATAAAGCTCATTCTTCAAAAGAAGCTGAGACTGGACCACAATGACTGGTTTCTACATCTTAATGAAGTTTTATGGGCATATAGAACAAATTTGTGCTTAATTGGTAAACTAGGGTTTACCTGAATGATTACATGCTTGATTAGATTGAACATCACTTAGATTTTATTAATGATAGTAGATCAATTGTGATGTTTCAAACCTAAGAAGAAACTCTAATTATGATTTTAGTTTGAAGAATTAGGGTTTGAGAAATGTAAGCCCTAATCGGCAAAAATTAGGTTTTGATAGTACATGAATATGGAATTTGATCAGGATAGAAGTATGGTAAATGATTTTTCATATTTTCTACAAATTCCGTATTTAATTTAATTTTATATATGATATGGATATCTCAATCATGCATATTGGAGAAACATTTCAGAATATTTGAGTGTTCTTTGAATGTGGTTCTCGGTCAAAATATACTTCAACCAAAATGCTGACAAAGTGCTTTTTAGCAGTGTAGTTTTTTTATTTTTAGTTATTTATTGGTAAATCCAAATGATCTGAAATTTTAAATGGAGATCTGAAACTCAATCATAAATAACATGTAAAATTTTCATAATTTTTGGATGCATTTAGACCTCGTCAGTAGACGAATTACAGTAATATTTTTATGACAAAAAATTCAGCTGAAATAAGAAAATGTATAGCGAGGGGTCAATGTGCAATTGACCCAAGAAGCTCAATTTCTCTATACGGTTAACCTAACACACAATGATCTCTCATAATTCATGATTCAATCTAGAGAAATGAACTCCTAGAGAGAGAGGGAGAGTTAGGGTTTGAGAGGAGAAAGTGATGGGGATGCTGACCTAGGGTTTTGCGGTCCGAGGAATGATGAAATCATGTAAGTTAAGCTTCTTTACATATACTTTAATGGTGAATCATCTCTCACATGTCAAGATTCCGTCCCTCCTCTGATTTGATCCAAAATGGGATCAAAACTTCCCCTTTTCTCACTCTTTCTTCATAATCCCTCATTTTTAGGGTTTTCGAGTTGAAAGGAAAAAGAATCAGGTGAATTGCCAGGGATTTGATATGAGATCGAGATTTTTAGGGATGAGATGTGTTTTTAAGGTGTTGTCACACCTTAGGGTGAGTGGGAACTTCCTTTAAACAATATATTGCACGAAAATTGGTTAATCATCCATAATCTTAGTTTTCTTAGTATGCGACTACAAACCCTGAATTGTGTGTTTGATATAAGTTGTTGCAAAATGATATGAAAAAGATTCTTCCTATGTTTGGATGAAATTAAGATGATAAAATCATATTATAAATGTATACAATACATCCTAATGATAATTCCCTAAGTATTGACAGAGGTTATAAGAGTAAACTGAAATATAAGGAATTTGTCTATGACTGAAATTGCTGTATAATTAAATAGAGAAATTTGTTTATCTAGATCCCCTTGGTTATGAATGATTGTTTATCTGAATGCATAGTACATATATGTCAAATACTATCTTGGATTTCATTTAAGGTGAATAGTGTTTGTTTGATATCTCAATAAAGATGTGAAACCCTAGATGCGAGGAAAGTTGGATATTTGCGAATATATATCGTGAAATCCATTTGAACGGATTTTCATGAAATGATAGATTTTATTTATTCAATTTTATTATTGATTCATGTTATCTCAATGAATGGCATGGAAACCCAAATTAGCTCAGTTCCAAGGTTTTATACATATATTGATTTTATATGATTTGTTGATAGTAGTCTTTATTCAGTGAATGCTTACGTCGCATGAAATCCTTATGAGACCCATGTGATAAGTGAATGAGGTAAATGAAACCCTAAGGATAGGTTGTTCAATGAATAAAGTATTTTGATATCAATGTTCTCAGTATGAGATGTGGTGATGCACAACTCAAGATTTGGGTTGAGGTGCATGTTTTCCAAGAAAGTACAAATAATTTACAGGTGCAAATGACGATTACTCGTATGTCAAGTAATTAACTCTTATCAGTGTATTAAGAAGTTCAATTGCATGATTCTAGTGTATAAAGTATCAAGTGAACATGTATTCTGTTATTTAAGAATTTTAGTCTTCTTGCAGATATAAAATGTTGATTTCTCAGTATATTACAGTGTTTTGAGTATATTGCTCTGCGAAGTTTAGAATGATATACCTGTTGTGTTATAAACTTCAAATAAATAGACATGGTACCATAGAGATACCAGAGTCAAGTATAAGTAAGGGAAAATATACAATATAGTAAGAGCTTTTGAAGAATAATAAAATAATAGACTTAAGAGCCCTGAACATCCTAGATTCCCTATGAGAGGTCTGCGCCATAGGGATTGAACGACCTAACCCTGGAAGTGTCCAGTATACGGGGGCCAGAACGTACTAACAGGTGGTACGGGGGATGAAGCCCTAGTGTAAGTCTCCTTACAATATAGAATGTAGTGTCCAACATCAACCAGAGATCCTAGTGGCACTAGAGTACATTAAAGACAATAGGTGGCTTGACTCTCCGCCTGTGTGCTCAAGGTAGAGAAGGAGTCCAGTTTTAACAGCATAATAGGTGTGTTGAGGCCAGAGAGCCATTTTCCTATTGTAGACCAGCGACGTAGTCAAGCTTAGCATTCCCGGGTGTGTCAGCTAAGTCTTGTATGGTGAGATCATAGTTTGCTATGCGTCTTCATATGTAGAGTACACTGCATATGATCAGGGCATAAGCTAAAATATGATAATATAAGTTTTAAAGAGTTTCTTATAAGTAAGAAAGGCTAAGAAAGATTTGAGTACAGTTTCCCATCAATTATTCTTTGTATGTTTCTGAATTATTAGTTCTCTTTGAAATTAATCAAGCATGCTCATATATTGATTTGCTCTTGTTGATATCTAGAGTATCCCGCCAAATTTATGATTATCAATGATCAATCTCTTTAAAGCTTATTGTTGTTATAATTGATATCAGTTTCTCAAAAGTATATATGTAATTATATCAGTGCTTTAGACTATTTCTTTGAAGTACTCATTCACTGAGCGAGTAGGCCCACCCCTCTACTCACAATTTTTATGGAAACCACGTGGACTTGAAGAAGGTCAAAGCATCAGAGTAGATATACCACATGAGTTAAGTATGAGATTAGTTAATTTCAGTCAGTCCCTGTCACTCTAGGTCCTAGTATAGATGTGAGAGTGTTATAAGTGATGTTTTGTATCTTTGTTTTCTTAATAAGAGAGAATGTATCTGATTATCATGTCGTATGTACCTGAGAATGAATGTATGGATGTGTATCTTTTATGTTAAGATCATATTAAAGTAATCAAAGTTTGATTCTCTTGCAAAGTTGTTTATGTGATTGGATGCGAGAAAAACAAAGAGTTTGAAAAAGAAGAAAAAGTTAAGGGTGATCTTTGTATTATGTTAAATCCTCAATTTATGCCCTAATCTCATGATTAATGGTAATTGTGAGATCAGGGTGTAACAACTTGGTATCAGAGCTTAGGCTGAGTTGTCAGGGACCATTAATTAGTAAGTTAGAGTCATAAGTGTGGCAGATAGGTTATGTTATGATGTTAGCTCTGGGGATTTGAGTGTTTGGATATCCTTGTCCGGTATTTGAGTACTTGGATCAACCAGAATCAAGCTACGTTGTCTATTCTTTCATGTATACCCTGGCCAGGTATGCAGTGAAAGGATGGTCTAAAGAGGAACCCTAAAAATATTAGGGTTAGAAATAAGATAAGTAACATGAATTAAGAGCATACATATAAAATGAGATAAAACTTTCATTTCATATTGTTGTTTTATTGGAGATGAATAGAAAAGCTCTTATATGTTTGAATTCAGATATTCAATATTTTGAAATATATATGGGTCTTTAAGATTTGTTGTACACTATATAGTTGTAGCATTTATTGATTACATTCTTTGTATCAAGTAAACTAGAAATGATCTTTAAATGAGCTTTCCTAAGTGGATAAGTTTTCTTCCACACATTTGAGATGAATAGGAGTTGAGTAATCATGAGTAGCTCTTGGCTTCAGGACTACAGGTTCGGCCTGGTCCAACTGGCAGGATGCATTACTGGGATCTAATGACTCCTATTAGTAACATAACAAGAGTAAATTCTAGATATATTAGATCCAAATTCTAGTATGAATGTATATACTCCAAGATTTTGAAGTATAAGGGAAAGACTGGGATAAGTAAGAATCAGTTGGAACTGATATCTGAGATCCAACTTTGGGGACTCATATGAGAAATCCTTAATTGGGAATAAAGGAAACACAACATAATGTTCAGATTAAGTTTAATTATTAGTATTATATGAACTCTAAATATGAAATATGGAAAATATATGAGAAAAGTATGTAAGGGGCCAAGGTAGTAAGAATCAATCATGAGAAATGGATTATATAACCGAGTACAATGTTTTTATGTACTCCAAAGCAAAGGGAAAATAGAAGAAAAGAGCTAAGTATACAATAAGTATGTATAAGTGAAGAGTCTTTAGAAGAATTAAAGTGAAGAGAACTAGATGAGCATGTAAATCATAAAACTAGGATAAGAAACGTAGTTGAAACAAAGAGAAATGTTGGAAATAATGAGCTTGATTAAGGAATGAGGGTTATGATAAAATTGAGAGCATGAAATGTATATCTTTATTAATAAGTTTAATACATTCATCCTTACTTCCTTTGGATTCTAAGTCTCTATAGAACAACAAACTAGTTTCTAAAAGAAGAATAAAAGTGTAGCTAAATAAATGAATAAGTCATACAAATGTAGACTATATTCAGGAAGGAAAACCTTGATTGAAAGAGAAACTATGTTTCACCCATGCATGAGCCGTTTGATTTAAAATGAAGGATATGTAATGTATTAAACATGAGGTGATACTAGTAGAGATATTATTGATTTAGAATTTCAATTTCACATTAGTAGAAGGATAAAAGGAATATATGCAACATCGTATATGTAACATCCCAAATTTATGAAAAGGACTCAATTTAAAATAAGGATAAAGTACGTACTCAAATTCAAATTTATAAAACTCAAGGGTATTTTATGAAAATTGTCTATACAACATAATGTAGGTGTATATCTTAGTGATTAATTGGTCTTATGACTATATGAGATGATAGTGTCACGATCCCCAAGGCATATGTATATAGTACACTCTTATTTCAAATAGGAACAATGTGTAATAATGGGAATATTAAACTAAGAAAAGATTTAATTATAACATGATATACGGAAGTTTGATTGGTTTGAAATTTTAAAGGAATTTTTGAGTGCTTATAACAAGATCCAATGACAAGATAATTACCTATACACAATAATAGTCATATGGTTTAATTTTGGTCAACTTCAAATAGTCTTACATGTTTTAATGGATTTTAGGAAAAAGTGGGTTCGTTTACCAAGGTTTGACTTTGATATATAAATTATACAATTGATTTATCAAGTTCACCTAGGTGAGTCAAGTTAATGGCAATCCAATTTGCCACGTGAATTTCTGAGCCATTATCTCTACTTCTAGTATATGCGGACCTGCATCCGCCGTTAGATGTATGTCCCTCATAGGAGAATGACTCCAAGATGAACAAGGACTCAAGTCCCCAATCCTGATCACCTTCGAATTTCTCATAATTTGGTGGATAATATTGGAAACTAGGGTACCGTCATCACTGTGACTCCCTCTTGGTCCTTTTAAGCCTAGTCATGAACCCTATTTTTGTCCCCTTTTGGGAAACGCCCGAGAGCGCCGCCATCCTTCTCCAAGGTGGTCCCTTGTAGACTTCCAATGGACTAAATCCAATGCGAGGGAAGTTTTTGGAAGCCTCTTGGAGTTCATGCCTTCTTTCTCTGGCCCTCCATCTGTATCGTTGAACCCCCTTAGCCCTAAAGTCTGGATGTGATCATCTTCCTCCTTGGGATCAATGTGAATCCACTCACAATTGTCGATGTATCAGCCACTACCACCCTCAAACCTGGAGCTACCAGAGCCCTCGATCGCTCATCGAGCATGACCGAAAGATGACGAGTAGCAAAGGAACTGTGGATGGGCGTTGCCCCCAAGCTTCCTGTGTCCTTCTACCGCAGCCCCAGGTTGGGTACCAGCATCGGCACAAAGGCACTGACATCCTACCACTACTCGACGAGGTCTCAAAGAGGCCAGTATGTTTCCAGATGCAATAGGAGGGAGGCACCTTAGAGAATGGCTTGTCTTGGTGAACCAAGGGTATCCGATGAGCCACTTCTTCTCTTGCCCAAATGCTGAAGACGGATGCTCTGTAAAACAGAGGAAACCGATCAGGGGTTGTATCCCTAATCTAAGTCGAGAAAATGACATGGTGATAAGTTAATGCCCTAAACATCATCATATGATTAGTTGAATATATGAAATATGTTTATAATCTATTGGATACTGTACAAGTATAAGTAGAATGAGACTAGGTATGTTCACACACACACACATCTAAGATGAAACACAAAGCCCTAATTTGACCTATGAGGTATGGGATTTTGATTTATTGGATATTCATAATATGTTCATGACTTTTTTAGGAATTAGGATTTTGATTCAAGGATTCAAGACCTTAATTTCATGTTTTCTCTATCTCAGGTAAGTGGTCCATGCCCATGAGTACTCATGATTTAAGATCAATATGTTTACATGTCACTTAGTAAGACTTTCGTGATTTACGTGATTCAATATGCTAAGACCTTAATGTTAAGACGTGTAAATAGGATTATTCCCATAATTCTATCTTTATGTAAGTTCATATACTCAAATCTCAAATAGAGATATGTTGCTCTCTATGGTTGTGACTCATGGACTAGGTCCATGGGAAAAGTTAAGGAATCAAATTCTTATAAGATTTATTGGTGATGATTTAAAGATTGCGAGATAAGATATGAAAGTAATATAATCATACTTAGTTAATGATTTGGGATAACTTTATATTGAGATTTAAAGTATAATTATGCTATTAGGATTTCTCATATCTATAGATATAACATTGTATTTAGATTTCAATTAGAAATATGAGAGTAAGATGTCTTATATATGTAGAGAATCTAAGAGCTAATAAGTTAATCAAATTTCTTATGATGAGTAATATCTATAAGTTAACTATAATGTGAAAAATATAAGTTTTGAACATATTGAGATATGGCCCAATTTTCATAATCGAGGTACTATTGTGATTAGAATAAATTGTAAAATGAGTTTAGAATAATATTATAAGATGATGATGCATAAATCTATGATTAAGTGCAAGACAATATTTTATAAGATTTCTATTTTGATATTTAAGGTTTAATATGTAAGTTCATATGCAAACATTAAGGTTCAAGGTAAGATCAGATTTAATAAGATCTTATAAAGGTTAAATCATCTTGTCAAAATTCATGTTTTTAGATATTTTGTACTTAAACTACTTTCATAAACTTGACTTAAGGTACTTTGTATGCTTAGTCTTTCTATATGTAATTTAGATCCTTTTTCCTAAGCCTCTAGACTCAGTTTTCATATAATTATTATCAATGAGGTCATTCTAATGAATCAGAGTTTCAAATTAAGACGTATCTAGATAACAAGGACATCAGATTTAGATTTAGATTACTCAATGTGTGAGTAGCCAGATACTAAATAAACATGATAAGGGTTTTAGACCCACTCTCAATTATGAAGTAATTGAGATCCATATTCACATTCAGTTGTAGATTTAGTTTATCACTTAAGAATAAAAGATTCAGATTCAGATTTAGATTTAGAATTTAGTACCTTCTCAATACTCAGTAATCAGTTTCAGATAAGATCAATTATCAATATTTAGTTTAATATAAGATAAGTTCGAGATTCAATATTCAGTAAAGCTATCAGTATTCAACTTCAGTTCAGAATAAGAATTAAGTAAGTTTAGACTTAAGATAATTAAGTTGAAACCTTCACATAAGACATTATATGATAAATCCTCATTCAGTAGTCCCAGGACGATTCAGAGGCATCTGTTGCCAATTCAGAGGAGTGTTACTCCAATTCAGAGGTGTTGCGACACCAATTCAGGGCGTAGCCACGCCAATTCAGAGACACCTCAGTGTCATTCAGAGGCATGTAGTGCCATTCAGGGTACTTCGGTACCAAATTAGGGCATAGATACGCCAATTCAGGAGGACTTATTGTATAATGGTGGCCACAGTCAGATAAAAATCATAAGTAAAAGATACCTTAGATTAGAGATGCCCATAACCTCATCCATGAGTACGATGAGAGGGAACTAGATAAGATAAGTATGACCTAAGAACTTTGATGTAGGTCATGAGATCCATGTACCAGAGTACATGACTTCAGAATAAGATAAGAATTCAGATTAAGAAGTAAGAGACTTTATGTTTCAGATTTTATTCAGAGCTTAATGTTAGTTTTATGTTTATAATGTCTCATTTTAGTTCTTCATCAATGTATATTTTAGAATACTCATGCCACTTACTCTAACGACCATTTTTCTCAATGCATGGTTGGGGACGCGATGTCCGCAGGTTTTGGAGCAGCTGAGGATCAAAGGAACAAGTAAAGGTCTAGGAGATTTTCAAGCTTGCCTAGTGGGGTGCCATCTACCGAGACGATCCAGAGTTTAGACATCTTTTAGTATGCATAGTCTTTTTAGTAGAGTATATTAGATGACTTGTTTTCTTTGTCAAAACTATGTATGAATCAGTTTTCCAAAGTGTTTCATTTACTATAATTGCATTGGTAATCATGTGTCTGATACCCCAGTAAAAAAAATGCTTCCATTGACGTGATTTGTGTGTTACAATATGGTATCAGAGCAATTTGGTAAATGTCCACTAGGCAAGCATGATTCTCATAGTCACCCTAGATTCAAGATAAGAGATTAGGGTTTAGGGATAGATTCCTAAGAAAAGATACAATGACCTAGAACGACTACGAGTTTTCACCTTAGAAGAAATAGAGATGTCAGAGCTAGATGTTTACCTATTCTAGGTCTCATGTTTCAACCTAACCCTAGTTAATGATGTTTCTTCTCCATTCTCAATGGTTATGGCTAGCCAATTGAGAATTGAAAAGGAATTTCATAAGCACTAGAATTTTATGCATCTCTCCTTTCTTACTAGCCCATGTGGTATGGGACACATGTGTTAGTGGGTTAGTGAGGGATAGCATGTCAGGATCCCGCATCTCTAGGTATGTGCCTGATCACCACATATCTAGGAATGTAGGAGTTACCTAAAGATCCCAAGATTTGACAACCATGTGCAACTAATGTTAGGAAGTCATGACAAGGTTGAGGTAGATGTAAGTATAGAGACAAGTTTAATTTCATAAACCCTAAGCATGAGTTGAGAAGTAGACAAAGATAATGATAAGTTCTCACATGCATATTTATGAAATACATTACATATAACATTCATGCAATTTTTTTACAAATATGTACCTTAATGTGTTGATTGTCAATGAATGAAGAGGTAAGTAGAACCCTACAGGCAATTGACTTGAACCTTTTTCGCTTGAAGTCGAAAAAGTTCAACGATGCTTCCCCTCAGTTCAACCTTTTTGACTTGAAGTTGAAAAAGTTCAACGAAGCTTCCCCTTCGACTTCCGTCGAAGTATAGGTGGTTTTCGCAAGCCCCAATGCTCGAAGTGGGCCAGGGTGGGCCACTTCAAGAGCATCGTATACGCTATTTGCTTGAGAACCGGATTTCCGGTTCCAAGCTTAGAGGAAAAAGCAGGATGGAAATGAGCGAAGCGAGACCCCGACAAGGGCGCCAGGGGTACACTAGGGAAGGTGGGAGGTGGGAAGACCACCTTCCCGACAACAAGCATAGGTTCGGTTCAAGCCCGAACCGGCAAGCATGGGTTCAGTTCAAGCCCGAACCGGTATGAGTTAACGGTTAAGGTTTAGTGCCACCGAAAGATACCTTAGATTAGAGATGCTCATAACCTCATCCATAAGTACGATGAGAGGGAACTAGATAAGATAAGTATGACCTAGGAACTTTGGTGTAGGTCATGAGATCCATGTACCAGAGTACATGACTCCAGAATAAGATAAGAATTCACATTAAGAAGTAAGAGACTTTATGTTTCAGATTTTATTTAGAGCTTAATGTTAGTTTTATGTTTATAATGTCTCATTTTAGGTCTTCATCAATGTATATTTTAGAATACTCATGCCACTTACTCTAACGACCATTTTTCTCAATGCATGGTTGGGGACGCGATGTCCGCATGTTTTGGAGCAGTTGAGGATCAAAGGAACAAGTAAAGGTCTAGGATATTTTCAAGCTTGCCTAGTGGGGTGCGATCTACCGAGACGATCCAAAGTTTTGACATCTTTTATTATGCATAGTCTTTTTAGTAGAGTATATTAGATGACTTGTTATCTTTGTCAAAACTATGTATGAATAAGTTTTCCAAAGTGTTTCATTTACTGTAATTGCATTGGTAATCATGTTTGTGATACCCCGGTAAAAAAAATGCTTCCACTGACATGATCTGGGTGTTACAGTATACATGATCATACACATAAAAGAAGCAACATGATCATATGAGAAGACTAGAAGTTAAAGATGACATGTGGAATAGTAGGATATGGTAAGGGGATTATGGAAAGTAAAAAAGAGTTTGAAACATAATGGAGTAATATAGATTATAAAAGAAAGAGGTTGCAAGATTCAAGAAAGTGCTAATTAGTTAAGTATCCTTGTTGATAATTAATTAAACCTACATATGAGAAATGTATTAATGAATGTTTGAAGATAAGAATTCTAATTCTCAAAATCATCTTCTCTTTCATATCTTCCTTAATGAGAGCAATGTGGGAATGAAGTGATAATAAAATGAATCATATATGATGCATAACCATCATGGTAGAGACATCTAGTGAATGTAATAATGACAGACAATATGATGATGAAACCCTAGCATGGTAATTGAGAATGTAATCTATCTGAATGGTCAAGTAAGAGAAAGGAAATTCAATCGATAAGATAAAGAAGACTTTAGTAAAAATTGTGAGATCCAATGTTTGAATTTCAAATTAAGGGAGCAAAGTCACATCACAATAACATCATGCTACTGATAAGGACCAAACCCTAGAATATTTAGAGTTGTAGTAGTTCAAGGGATGTCACTAGTGATTTGACCTTAAATACTAGCATCTCTATAAAACAAGATCATGAGATTTGCACTATGAGAAGTAAACTAGCACTGATAGTAATCCAGGGTTTAAAGATAGCTAATCAGAAAGGTAGATAAACAATATGGAAATGATTCAGAGAAAAGGGTAAGAAATAAATTTGAAATGTAACAAGTGTGTTTTGAACAAAAGGATAAATACAATATGAGTGAGGTGCGATTGAGATAAATTCTTGCAGTGATAGAAAGAATGATGAATAATTTATTTGTACCTTGTATGTTTCAATAATAGGAATGTTTAATCTACATGATTAAAATGAGAAGGATAAGTAGAAAAAAGTAAGTAGTAGTGAATAAGGAGAGAGATAAGAGAAAACAATGGCTTTTAGTAATATGTGAATTTGTTTTTAGAAGTATAATTTGTTGAAGGTATATTAAGGGATGTAAATTGGTTCTACGTATAATTTCAGTGTACATGTGCAAGCAATATGTTAATTAAAGGTGTCTGATAGTTGTAGTCATTCATACTAGTAATCCATCTTAGTATTGTACGATATGGTGATATGGGTTGAATAATGATGGAAAAAATGAAGGGTTACCCTGAATAAGGTAGTCTTACCTATTCACTTCTATGAATAGAAGGGATGATAACCATATTGTATTGATATGTAACCCTAATGAGGTATAGCTTGTTATACCTAGCTTTAATATAACTAAGTGATGGTAATTGGGTATGAATAGTCCTTGAATGACTAATACAATCATGGAGTACTTTGTTAATGTTGTTGAAACCCTAGTATGCTATAACTCGATGGTTACACCTTGAATTATGTGTGGGTTCATACTTGAGAATAATATGGAATGTGATGGTAATGCTTCACCTTATGCATCCATGATGCAATGGGGATGCCGTGAGTAGTATTGTACAATTGCTATTGAATCTAGTCTTCCAACTCAAGACTATTTTTCTATTTGAGTAGAACAATATTAAAATTCAAAAGAACATGGTGAACTCTCTTTTATGACTTAGAGGTAACACAAAATAATAGTACATATTGAGCCGTATGAATTGAAATATTTGGATCAGATTATCAATGTTGAGGTAACACCTCAAGAGTATGAAAATATTGAAATGGTTGTTTCTCTCTCTATCCTATGATTGATTGTGACATAGAGAATTCATTGGATATCATTGGGAACTATTTCAAACATGTTATGATTAGAAAAGAAATGAAGGACTTAATGTTGAAAACTGCATTCAAGTATGAAATACAAGAATATAATGTCATGTAAGATTTCAGAAGCTTAAAATAAACTTTGAATATACTTTGTTTGCATATTTATGTTTCGGGGACGAAACTTTTTAAGGGGGTGAGAATTGTAATGACCAAATTTGTGCTTAATTGGTAAACTAGGGTTTACCTGAATGATTACATGCTTGATTAGATTGAACATCATTTATATTTGATTAAAGATAGTAGATCAATTGTGATGTTTCAAACCTAAGAATAAACTCTAACTATAATTTTAGTTTGAAGAATTAGGGTTTGAGAAATGTACACCCTAATCGGCAAAAATTAGGGTTTTGATAGTACATGAATATGGAATTTGATCAAGATAGCAGTGTGGTAAATGATTTTTCATATTTTCTAAATTTTTTTTTATAAAATTGAATTTTGGATATGATATAGATAACTCAATCTTTCATATTGGAAAAAAATTTCAGAATATTTGAGTGTTCTTTGAATGTGGTTCTCTGTCAAACTATACTTCGACCAAAATGCTGACAGAGTGCTTTTTAGTAGTGTAGTGTTTTATTTTTATTTATTGACTGGAAACTCCAAATGACATTAAATTTGAACTAGTGATCTGAAACTCAATCATAAACAACATGTAAAATTTTCATAATTTTTGGATGCATTTAGACCTTATCAGTAGATGAATTACAATAATATTTTTATGACAAAAAATTCAGCTGAAATAAGAAAAAGTATAGTGAGGGGTCAATGTGCAATTGACCCAAGCAGTTCAATTGCTCTATATGGTCAACCTAACACACTAGGAGCTCTCATAATTCATAATTCAATCTAGAGAAATGAAATTGTAACATACTAGAAATAGAACCCTATCCTAGTAGTTTTACCCTTTTTGTCTTAGCCAAACAAGAGTAAACTAATACATGTAATTAAGGGAATACAAAAAAAAATACTTGGTGCTTAATAATAACTCATTAGGTGATAATAAGAAATTAAAGAACTTAGTTGGATAAATACCTCCTCATATAATCTTAATATAGGGTTGAAGTATAATTTGTCACCAAGCAATGAAAAGAATAAAATAATTCATCTTAGAACTTTCTAGCACTTTCTAGGATAAGAAAAATAAGAGAAAATCCGAATTTTATATAAAGGAGAAGATAAATGCAAAATTAATGGTAATGTGGGAATTAATGGGTAAAGAAGATAATGAGAAAGACATTGTACCAAATATTATAATTGGAAACCCATCAGGATAATTAGATACTAAAATTCGTTTTCTTGACCAAAAAGTAACTTAAGGACCAAGTATCATTTAATTTAGAAGATAATTGTATATATTATTGTCCTTATCTAAAGAAAATAGGAATTAGGCCAATAAAGTGAAATAAAATAGCTAATGCCCTCAAATTGGAAAACTAACTCCAAATTCGTAATCTAAACATAAAAATAAGCCTTTGGGCAGGTTTGCAACTAATTTGGATAATGTTTGATTATTAGGAACTTTTAGGAGAGAGAAAATGCCTAAAAGGTGTAATTAATAATTAGATGCAAATCATGACACCAAAAGTTGGAAATAAAAGCAAATTCGCATCCAACACATTAATTATGACTTATGTGTCAAGTTTCATAAAATTTGGATAATCCTAAAGACATAAATGAAGAAAGAAAGAGAAAATGATATTTGATTTATTTAACCCATTAAAGGTTTCCAAAAGGCAACACTAATTGGATATTCAGAAACTACATGTTTAATTTAACATATGTGCAAATTTTGGTTTAATTTGGATTATTCTAGAACCCCTAAATCAGGAAAGAGAATATATATATTATTTGAATTTCCCTTGTTTTATGCAATTGATTTCCTGATTTTTCCTAATCTTGGGGCTGTCACGCGGCCCATTTATTTCGGATTTCATCGAGGCCCTTAGATGAGGATCCAACGGATGAGGAGTTGTCTCCTACCTCCGTTAGGACTCCTTCTCGCGGCTACAGTAACACGATTTTTCCTCCCCACTTTCCTCTTCCATTTTTCCTTCTCGCTGTTTTCTGTTTTCCTTTTTACCATCGGCGTTGCCTTCCGGTTTTGTTGATCCCCACTTTGTGTGGGACTCTCTCCCCCAATCGTTGGGTCGGCTAGAATCTTCCTCTCCTTCCCCTATTTCCTGGTTCTCACAGATTTCTCATTGAACCTAATCTCAGTCCCTATATTAAGGGATGACCCCATGAACCTTGAACCCCCAGTGACCTTCTGCAATCGCCAATTTGGTCTCGATCACCCTGCAACTCGCTTCCCCTACTCCATTTGCCTTTTCCGGCGGCTTTGACCTCGACCGTGGGTTCTGGTGTGCGGAGGCACTCATTCTTGGGGTGGTTCAGATCGTGGGAGCATAGGAAAGCTTTACGGCTCCTCTGTTCATGCGATTAGAAGGTAATGGTGTTTCGCCCCTTTTCCTCCTGTTCTAATCGTTTTGTAAACCCTCTGTTTATGGAGGTCCTCTTGCTGGTTTCCCTTGTTTCCTCTCTTCGGTTTTGATCACCGGATCTATCTTCGATGTTGGTACGACCTCTCGTGGGTCCTTTTTCTCTACCCAGGTTTTGCCCGGTTTCACTGGTTCTGGCGGGAGAGCTTTCTTTGTCTGTAGTCATCTGTTTTCGTCGTGGTTGGGTTCTCTAAAATCGTTGGAGTCCCTGGAACTTAATTTGTGTTGGACTTTTTTCCCAATTCGCACTCTCTTAGCGATCTGGAGTTGTGGATCGACCTGCTGTTCTCAAGTTGTCCGGGTGGTCCTCGCGAGGGAAACAAACCCCAGGGTTGATTTCCCTTTTTGCCCTCGTTCCTTCCTTTTCTGCTTTGTATTACAGTCGGGGGTATTTTCATCTTTTCGTGCATAGCGTCTTCTCCCTTTAGTTGTGGTCTTGCGAGGGTTGACCGGTGACTTGGTCGGCTGTGATTGGGCCAAGTCACGTGGGCCCTCTCTTGTTATCCGCTTTTGCTGCAAATTCATTACGTGGAATTATCTGATTGGTCAGTAATTAAAAATATATAACTAATTATCGGCTTATCAGAAAATTTTGGAAGAAATATTCGTTGGATTTAGAAAAATGTAAGCTTTCGTTTGGTATTGGTTTTGATTACCGAATCTGATGTTTTAAAAGGGTGATTTTATGGATCTAATTAAATAAGATAAAAACTTGAATAATTCATAACTAATAATTTATAAGTCGGAAAAATATAATAAAATATGTTTTAGATTCGTAATAACATAACCTAAAATATGGAATAGTTTTCATAACCTAATTCACATAATAATAAAAAGATAGTTTTTAGGGTTTGGTTAATATATATGAAATTGACATAAACTTGATATATGTGTTTAATAGGCTATTTGGTGACCTAGTTTTGGATCCAGAAGGGCTTAGGACCTGTTGGACTTTGATAATAAGGTATGTTGTATCCCCTATTCATCCATATTGAGAAATGCACCTACTTTACTATTCTTTTTGACTTTTGCCTACACACATGTCTATTCTTTTGTTATCATAGTTCATGTGAACTATCCTGGTTATTGTGATCTTGGATAAATTCTTGGAATCTTTTGTTGAGATATGAAAACATGATGATATTGTTGATGGTATCTACCATTGTTATGTAGAAGTTTATTGATGTTTCATATGTTGACTATTGTGGAAAATCTAATTTTATGATTGGACTAAACTTTCCTACTTGCCTCTACATTCTCCTGCTATGTGATTCAGTAACCCTAGAGTAGAATAATTGCATTGGTTTAGTCTCATTATAATTTGTGGCAATATTGTGATATTTTGGATGGTGGATGTGTGATTCCCCATTCCCGGGCAGGATGTGTGATTCCTGGCCCACATTATATGAATTGTGATGGTGGATGTGTGATTCCCCATGATAGGGCAAGATGTGTGATTCTTGGCCCATGTCTCACCAAGTTTAAGATGTGTGATTCTTGACCACCTTTGTCTTTTATAATATTCTAGCGTTATGCTTATCTCACATTTATGCAGGATATTGGTCATGATATGTGCATGTGGCACTTCTTTATTGTTTTACATATGGCAAGTATCTCTTTGGTTATGAATCTTATCTTTTATGCCCGTGTGGGTAGTCCTATTCTTTTTCATGGGAAGCATTCATACTTGATGTCCTTATTGTCATATATTGCTCAAGCTTTTCTTTAGAATACACATACCAGTTTTTGCTGATAAATTTTTCTTTTCTTCTTTTGTGGGGTATGCTTCCAACCCCAGGTTAGAACGAGGAAAGTAGCTTCAACAACAACCTTGTAGCTGATCTTTGGGAGACTTGAAGAGGTGGTTAGATGACCCTCGGCTTAGTCCTTGGCATTATATCTAGTTTTCCTTTAGACACCTTTTGTGGTGAAGTGTTGTATAAAGCTTTGTAAATTGTTGGATAATTATTCTTTTCCGCTGCTACTCATTGTGTAATGATACATACATGTTGAATGAATTGATCTTCATCCCTTTTGTGAAAAATTTTACGTGGTGTTTGTTTTAAGGGATGTGATCTTTTCTTTCTAGTAGAGGAGTGGTTTCACTTCTTTACAGAAATCCTAGAGAGAAAGGGAGAGTTAGGGTTTGAGAGGAGAAAGTGATGGAGATGCTGACCTAGGGTTTTGCGGTCTGAGGAATGATGAAATCATGTAAGTTTAGCTTCTTTGCATAGACTTTAATGGTGAATCTTCTCTCACATGTCAAGATTCCGTCCCTCCTCTGATTTGATCCAAAATGGTATCAAAACTTCACCTTTTCTCACTCTTTCTTCATAATCCCTCATTTTTAGGGTTTCCGAGTTGAAAGGAAGAAGAATCAAGTGAATTGCTAGGGATTTGATATGAGATCGAGATTTTTAGGGATGAACTGCGTTTTTAAGGTGTTTTCACACCTTAGGGCGAGTGGGAACTTCCTTTAAATAGTATTACATGAAAATTGGTTAAATCATCCATAATCTTTGATTGCTTAGTATGCGACTACAAACCCTGAATTATGTGTTTGATCTAAGTTGTTGCAAAATGATATGAAATGGATTATTCCTCTGTTTGGATGAAATTCAGATGATAAAATCATATTAGAAATGTATACAATACATCCTAATAAGAATTCCCTAAGTATTCACAGAGGTTATAAGAGTAAATTGAAATATAGGAAATTTGTCTATGACTGAAATTGTTGTATAATTAAATGGAGACATTTGTTTATCTGGATCCCCTTGGTTATGAATGATTGTTTATCTGAATGCATAGTACATATATGTCAGATACTATCTTGGATTTCATTTAAGGTGAATAGTGTTTGTTTGATATCTCAGTAAAGATGTGAAACCCTAGATGCGAGGAAAGTTGGATATTTGCGAATATATATCGTGAAATCCATTTGAACGGATTTTCTTGAAATGATAGATTTTATTTAGTCAATTTTATTATTGATTCATGTTATCTCAATGAATGGCATGGAAACCCAAATTAGCTCAGTTCCAAGGTTTTATACATATATTGATTTTATATGATTTGTTGATAGTTGTCTTTATTCAGTGAATGCTTACGTCGCATGAAATCCTTATGAGACCCATGTGATAAGTGAATGAGGTAAATGAAACCCTAAGGATAGGTTGTTCAATGAATCAAGTATTTTGATATCAATGTTCTCAGTATGAGATGTGGTGATGCACAACTCAAGATTTGGGTTGAGGTGCATGTTTTCCAAGAAAGTACAAATAATTTACAGGTGCAAATGACGATTACTCGTATGTCAAGTAATTAAATCTTATCAGTGTATTAAGAAGTTCAATTGCATGATTCTAGTGTATAAAGTATCAAGTGAACATGTATTCTATTATTTAAGAATTTTAGTCTTCCTACAGATATAAAATGTTGATTTCTCAGTATATTACAGTGTTTTGAGTATATTGCTCTGCCAAGTTTAGAATGATATAAATGTTGTGTTATAAACTTGAAACAAATAGACACGGTACCATAGAGATACCAGAGTCAAGTATAAGTAAGGGAAAAGATACAATATAGTAAGAGCTTTCCAAGAATAATAAAATAATAGACTTAAGAGTTGTGAACACTATAGATTCCCTATGAGAGGTATGCGTTGTAGGGATAAAATGACCTAACCCTGGCAGTGTCCAATCGACGGGGGTCAGAACGTACTAACAGGTGGTACAGGGGATGAAGCCCTAGTGGAAGTCTCCTTAAAATATAGAATGTAGTGTCCAACATCAACCAGAGATCCTGGTGGCACTAGAGTACAGTAAAGGCAATAGGTGGCTTGACTCTCTACCTGTGTGATTAGGTTAGAGGAAGAGTCCAGGTTTTACGACATAATAGGTGTGCCGAGGCCAGAGAGCCATTTTCCTATTGCATACCAATGACGTAGTCAGAGTTAGTATTCCCAGGTGTGTCAGCTAAGTCTTGTACGGTGAGATCGTAGTTCGCTACAAGTCTTCATATGTAGAGTATACTGCATATGATCAGCGCATAAGCTAAAATATGATAATATAAGTTTTAAAGAGTTTCTTATAAGTAAGAAAGGCTAAGAAAGATTCGAGTACAGTTTCCCAGCAATTATTCTTTGTATGTTTCTGAATTATTAGTTCTCTTTGAAATTAATCAAGCATGCTCATATATTGATTTTCTCTTGTTGATATCTAGAGTATTCTGCCCTATTTACGATTGTCAATGATCAATCTCTTTAAAGCTTACTGTTGTTATAATTGATATCAGTTGCTCAAAAGTATATATGTAATTATATCAATGCTTTAGACTGTTTCTTTGAAGTACTCATTCACTGAGCAAGTATGCTCACCCCTCTACTAACCATTTTTAGGGAAACCACATGGACTTGAAGAAGGTCAAAGCATCAGAGTAGATCTACCACATGAGTTAAGTATGAGATTAGTTAAGTTCAGTCGTTCTCTATCACTCTAGGTCCTAGTATAAATGTGAGAGTGTTCTAAGTGATGTTTTGTATCTTTGTTTTCTTAATAAGAGAGAATGTATATGATTATCATGTTGTATGTACCTGAGAATGAATGTATGGATGTGTATCGTTTATGTTGAGATCATATTAAAGTAATCAAAGTTTGATTCTCTTACAAAATTGTTTATGTGATTGGATGCGAGAAAAACAAAGAGTTTGAAAAAGAAGAAAAAGTTAAGGGTGATCTTTGTATTAAGTTAAATCCTCAATTTATGCCCTAATCTCATGATTAATGGTAATTGTGAGATCGGTGTGTAACGCACCCGGTTAATGAAATGATGTGCTGAAATGCACATGAAAGAGACATCTATTAAAAAGATGCTTGGAAGTTTCCATAAGGATGATTGAATTAAAAATCAATAAGCCTGACTGAAGGTGTAAAATTTATCGTTAGTGGGAGGCAACCCACCTAGGATTGGGAACTTTTACACCCAACCTTCACTTTTTGACACTTTTCATTTGTTTTTATGTGATTCAAAAAATACACACACATACTTGTATTTAATAATTTTGGTTTAGTTTTTGTGATGAGACAGGTGAAATAGGTAAAAGTTTGAGAAATTGGGTGAGACAGGTGAAATAGGTAAAAGTTGAAATAGAAGGTATTGATAAAATATCAAGTGGATCGAATTTGTTGATTGGATTATGAATGATTGAGAG
Source organism: Alisma plantago-aquatica (assembly GCA_963693085.1). Lineage (NCBI taxonomy): Eukaryota > Viridiplantae > Streptophyta > Magnoliopsida > Alismatales > Alismataceae > Alisma > Alisma plantago-aquatica. Next base: position 1,331,104,252 of record OY856412.1, read on the forward strand.
ACTTGAGAATTTTTAAAGATTTTTCAACTTGGAAATACTAGAACAGTCGTGCTGGCATGGAACAACCATGCTGGAATGCTCATTTATATAGGGAAATCTCAAGTTTTGGGCCCATTCAGCACGACCATTCTAACCAACACAACCATGCTGACATTTCGCCAAAATGGTCATACTGGCCATAATAATCATGCTGGCCAGAACAACTGTGTTGGCTCGGGCCCAACACTTAGGTTATCTGAGTTTTCCTCATCAACATGACCAGACTCCCAGTTCTCCAAGCAAAATGTCCATTCCATAGTGAGAGGCGATTAAGGCACCTTTGGATCTCTCCCAAATCACCTCCCCTTCCTACCAAACTCTAGATTCAAGCCTTATTTGGCCTCCATTCATCTTGCCCTACCTCTGGCTCCACTTTCCACCCTCCGCTAAGCCCTTTTTCTGCATCTCCAAGGAGATTTTACCCCAACCTACCCAAGGTGTGAAAACCTCAGTTGCTTCTTCAATCCCCACCTTTCTTGCTACAAGGATGAAGAATGTGGGTAGGGCATTCAAGAAAGGAGTGAAAAACACCTACAAGTCCATCACTAGAAGCAAGGGTCAGTCAAAGAAGGGAAGCCCATCTTCGAACAGCCCTACACCATCCCCATTGCTCCATATCTGTCTCTTTTCAATGGTTGACGCCTATGAGTGGTTCTTGTCTTCAGTCTTCCATGAGAAACCTCACCTAGGATCCAAGATAAAACAACCCTGACGAAGAGGAGGAGGAAGAAGAAGAGTTGAAAAACATTGTCAATTTTGTTGAAGTTGATGTGCCAGCTTGAGGAAGGAGGGCCAAGAAAGCGATTGTTGCATCGTATTTATGCTTGCCTCCATGACCCAATATGGCGAGGCACTCCACTTCATCAGCCCAGCCGCATGCTGCTCAACAACCCGCTCGATGTTGGCTATTGATTGAAGAAGAAGAAGAAGAGGACATGCTAGTTGACATGGTGCCCTTGAACTTGGACACAAGTTTGGGGTCACATACCTATGAAGAGGAAGAAGCAGACGATGCCAAGAGCGAGGAGGTGGAGGGTCAGCACGTGGACTTCTTGTCCAAGCTAGAGGAGGATCAACTGAAGTGGGTGGGGAAACAACCTAAGGGAGCCATGTATTGAAGAGGCACTTCAAGAAGAGTGTTCACAAGACCTCTCCATCCCAACTGCGTGACAGGAAGAGTGATTCCCACTAGATATGCATGCATTCTACCATGTAGTCTATGGGGATCAATTTTGTGTTCTAAGGTAAATTGGAATTTTGTGGGTTATACAAGATTTTAACTGAGGTTGAAGAAACCTAACTCGAGATAACCCATGAATTCTTTGGTTCACTGAAGAAGGTTCAACATAGAGTCAAAGATGCAATAAGATTCAAACTACTTGATTCCACACTCATGCTTAGAGCCTCCCAACTCAATGAAATTTTTGCTCCCACTCATTAATGACAAGGAAGTTTAATGAGGAAAGACTTGACAAATCTGGGAAAGTGAGGTATTCAATAATGTGGAAGACTTTATTGGGACAAGAAACATTCTCTAAAAAGCTTGGTGCATCCCTCTAAAGGTGTACATACTAATCAATTAGATTTGACTAGATGCACCCCATGAGCTCGGAACACATGTAGGATCTTTCAAAAGTTATGAGGACCTAAACTAATACACTCACTTTTACTAACACTCTTACCCACAAGCACACTAGTTCATGTTGTAGTATAGGCAAGCAAAAAGTATAGGGTCGATCCATAGGGAGAGAGGGGGCACTAGAGCTATGTTAGGGTGAACTATGTACCTAAAGTGGAGTGTAGGGTTTTTAGGGTTTGATGGTGATTTTGTTTGATTATACTAATGAAGCTAGCAAATAAAAGCAAGAAGTGAAAATAACTACAAGAAACCCTAAATTACCCTAACCAAGTTAAGTCTAATTAGCAAAGTAAGACAACTAACTAAGCAAAAATAAGGGACTACAACTAAGTTACACTAGAGATGCAAGTTAACCTTTGAAGAGACAAGTTAAGCACTAGAGAAATCAAGGACCTAGGTTATAAATAACTAGCATGATTAATACTAGCAAGATCAAAAGAGCACTAATACTCAAGCAAGAACTAACTACCAAATCTAAAAATTGACTAAAAGATAATGAAAGCAATTAACTAAACTAGCATTAACAAGCTAAGAAATCTGGATAGGTTTCAAGTGATATTAATGAGAGGTGGGTCATTTTGGAAATGATACTAAGAAATTTGTTGGCAGTTAACATGGCATGCAAGTCTTATATCTTCAAACTAGATTTCCAAACCAAACGACAAGGCAAGTGCTATTTGGATATACCCTAAGTGATTAGTTGGGAAAATAGGGCTAGGTGTAATTCGAATAGGACTTATCAAGTCTAGGTTTCTAGGGTAAGTGGTATTAGGGAAATTGAGAGATAAGGGTACAAATGGGGGTAGAAATGAGGGTATTTCACCTCATGTTACTCACCATCTAGTCTTTAGAAAACTCTAGGCAATTGCACAAATCACTCTACACTAGCTACTTCGATCCCACAATTAGTTGTAGGAGAAGGGATTTGTATGTAGGAATATAGGGTACTAGATAGGGATCCACTAGTTGGACCTAGAAGAAATTCCTAAGATAGCCACATACAATCCATTTTCCCTTGGGAGTTAAAGCGTTTTCAAGCATCATACAACAAGCAATTCATGTTTGGTAGCACAAATCACAAATAAGATAATGGGAAATGAGATAGAAGTAAAAGACAATCATCATAGAATGGAAATATGTTCATTACAAGTTATTTCCCCCCAACATGGTATCAAAGTAATATTTTAGCCCCAAACGACCCACCACAAGGGGCTTAGCTACACATTATAAAGAAAAAGAGCAAATAGGAAAGAAGAAAGAAGTAGAAGGCCTTAGCAGCTCATGGAATACCCTCATTCTTCACCTACTTGTTGTAGAAGATGAAACACCTCCCTCCAAAGCTGAAAATGGCATGACTGGATATTGTTTGGTGGTGAAAACCCTAGAAAACTAGGGTTTTAAGGTGGAAATGAGGTGGAAATGGAAGGAGGAAGGTAGGTGAAGCTCTTGAATGCAAAGAGGGCGGAAATGAATGCTAAGAGGTAGCTAAGAGTGGCTAATCTTGTACCCCATCTGCCACCTATGTATATTAAGGTGGTGATGAGGGAGTAGGTCAAGTGGGAGTAGAATAGGAAATGCAGTGCAAACTGCTGCTAGGGTTGTATGTAGCACAGCCGTGCATGGCAGCATGGCCGCGGTGGGTAGCATTCATCACATTCGTGGTGGCAGACAATGACCGAGGTGGTAAGTGGAAAATGTCAGGTTGGAGGTGGTAAATTGAAAGCTGGCAACATGGCCGTGGTGGGGGCTAAGTCGCACGACCGTGTTGAGTGGCACAAATGTGTTGGGTAGCACGTCGTGGTGGGTGACTTGGCACAAATGTCCTTCTCTTCACCATGCCCGTTCTGGTCTTTTCCAACATGGCCATTCTAGTGGCTTCTTAGAATGACTGTGTTGGATAACACGACCGTTCTGGGCATGTTGTTGTAGTTGCTTGATCTTGGCATTGACTCTATGATTTTGGCATCAGTGAGCATGACTGTTCCTTGGCACCACGGTCGTGTTGAGACCTACAGTAGCACTTTGCACTCCATTCTTTGAAATCCATAGACTTCTTTGCTTGGGTGGATTTTTGTCCACCAAGGGTAGGCCGGGGAAGCTTTGGGGTCTTCTTTGGACCCTTCTATCTCACTCATCCATCCAAACATGGTCCAAGTATTTGAAAAATATAGAAAGAACATCCATAAGTGCATTTGATAGAAATATGCATATTGAAGGAATTAACTTGCATTCTAACATATTTCGATGTGATTGAGATGCAAAAAGATACAAGGTGGAGCCCTAAAATAGGGTTGCATCAAGCATCACATAATATCTGCATGCCTAATTATTTTTTTTGTAATGGGTACTATAAATTTACAGTTATGTTAAATGTTAATAAATAAAAGTAAGCATTGCTGGCATATACATGCATTGGAGTCTGAAAACTACCTCAACATTCTTCCAACTTAATAATTTCTTTTTTTATATACCTTTTGCTCTGAGCTTTTTAGATCCTTTTATACCCCTATAAGTAAATTAATAAATTTAATTGAATTAGTAAATATTCATACAATATGCACACATTAATGCCATTTTTAATGTGTGTCCCCCACTCCCTACTTTTTCACCTGAAGGGTCTAGATAATTCACAATTAGCGCCTCAGGGACAACTACCAACAACTCTCAATGTTTATGACTAAGTGAAAAGAAAGAAAACAAAAAAACTCAAATTCCATAATAAAATATAATTCATAAGTCACAATTACAAATAAAGTGGTCGAAGATTACTCAACAATGAAAGGAGCTACAATCACGCTCTTTCTCATAATACCAAAATGTTTAAATATGGTAGAGTAGTAATCACAAAAAATGTGGGTGTTTATCTAAATGACTAATCAATGATGGAACTAGAAATGTCACATTGGTTAGTGTGTACTGTCCACACACCCTATATAAGTAGCTACAAAACATATATGTATGTATTAATATATATAAGAAAACCGATCAACATATATTTTCACAAATATAGAATGAGATATTTAGCCAAAAGATCTCATCATATCCCAAGTTCTATCACAGTTTATTCAATCTATCATAAGTAAATAGCTCAACGATATCTAGCAAGAATGCACTAGTATCACGATCTTGACCTACAACATCCTCTTGTATATGGACCACCATTGGCGACCCTTCTTCTAAGTCGCATAAACATAGTGTCAAACCCCCGACACTTAGAACCTAGCGAGTCAAATAGGTCCTTTGTAATCCAAGAAGGTAATTGAATGTTTGGAGGAGGAAGTAGATGAGGAATTGTTTGGGGTTTCGTAGGTGCTATGATCTACATATATTCTCATATCAATTGTCAATCATATACACAAGTAGAAAAGAATCACATATACAAATACAATGAAAATTTATCATGCATCTAACTAGATAACTCCCACTTTGAGCCACACAACCATACCGCCTTCTACATCACCTATCATCTCGTGCTCGAGGTAGCCATATGGTAGTGGTGTATGTTTCCAAGCATACTAGACAAGCCTCATAGACACACGAGCCGTATTGACGGGCAGCGACATAAAAGCTAGGTCCTAGTAGTGTAAGACGGCATGGCCTCAACTCCTAAAAAATGTATATAATGAGATATATACCTCAATACCAACATATAATAAATTCACTTGAAAGAATATTATATTATAAAAAACCTTATATTGGGTGTGCCAGCTGGAGAGTTCATGGGATTACTCTCAATCACCTCGTGAGAAGAGCGGGACGACACGCTACAGTCTAAGGAGGTTGAGATCTCATTGCTTCCTCTCGGCCCTAACACGTCCATGATCTTGTTGAGCACTGCCTCAACGTGGAGGCATCCAACACTCTGCGCCGGTCATTTAAAGAGCGCGGAGAGAACGTCGGATTCTGGCGGCAGGCCTGCTTCTGCCCGCTCGTACTCACCTCCGCCCGCCACGGCTGGGAAATTGACGTCGTCTTCAGCGCGCATCCGTGGTTAGCCATCTGGTACGTTCCGACCAAGCTCCGCCAGCTCTGCCACCTCGCGCGCAGCAGCAGCGGCAGCAACAACGCAGCCATGGCTGCGGCACCAAGTGGTGGGCCGCCGTCTTGCTCGGCGTCGACCACCCGTGGGTGGTGCTGTGGAGGGTCTGCCACCCATGTTTCAATAGAAATGACCTGTACCGCATTAACCGGCCGTCTTCTCTTCCTAAGAGGATGGATCATCAACTGCGAGCATATGTATGAAGTTGAGTTTCCTGTTTGCGTCATTGTAGTTAGCAAGAGAGAATGTAGCCATGGTACACCAAGTAGCCGAAAGCTCTATAGTAACTCCACTAAGCTTTGTACAATAACCTGATTAGAACACGAGATGGTACGATTTAACGAAACTTTGTCGCAGTTGGAAGGCGAGGATAAGCAAGATAATGGTATTCAATTTAATACGACGTTCTGTGGGGCAACTCCTCAACAGTCTATTATGCATCGTTTGGCACCATACATGTTGACCGATCGCCAGTTTTACCGTCAATTTTATGCTGAGGCTAGCTCACAATGTAGCTTTAAGCATGCTTTGTATTGACCACAGTTAACATACATCTTGGATTTGGCAAACCAATTAGTGTGACGCTAATAATGTCCACTGAGGACAATGACATTTCCTATTTGATTATATAGGCCTAGCTGTTCTTGGTATGCTCGTTCTTAATTAAGTAGGCACGTACGTCTGCCTCTTTTAGTACCTACATTGTTGGATGAAAAAACAATTCATTTTATTTTTAGTTATATCCTTTGACTATAAAGGTTTATCTTAGATTTGTTCAACTATATGTTTAGTTATTCAGGTTAACAATATGGATATTAAATCCACACGTTTTTCGTCATTCCTCAACAATATCTTCGTATTTTCATCATTTTTATTAGAGAAATAAACACATCCTGGTTCATTCCACTTTAAATATGGGGAGTTTCTGTTATGCAACACAAATGTGGAATCATAGTAATAATAATAACTTCATAGCATTGTTGACCATCATATGATGTTAATGCTTGTACGTTAAATTAATTACAAATTTATTTAGATTTTAAAATGTGTGCAAAAATATTCAAACCAAATTCACTTGAAGTACGGTTGTACCTCAAATCTATGCACACATGGCTCCAAACAACTTCAATATCCTAATAGGGAATTTAATCATACTAGTTCCATGATCAAGGTTTTTCTTATCAATGGAAAGGCTTGCGCTCACCATTTTGAAATATCATATCTTCTACTTGAAGTGATAAATACCTTGGGTCAGATTTGCTAGAAATAGGTGGATATGTAAATGAATATTTGGAATCCGCACATTCGATCCACATTCAAATTCAAAATTTTGAAAAAAAATCCTGACATGCAAAAAATTCAGATCGGATTTCAGATATGAGATATTGTTGTATCTGCTCTAAAACAATTTGAATCTGACATGTACATACATATACTTTAAATATATATTATTTATATATAAAATATAAAAATATGGACACTTTGTCATAAATATTTATTGTAATATCAATATTTTCTATATAATATATTTATTATCACTAAATATATATTTTTCAGTTCATATCAGATATTTATCCAAATTCAGATATTTTTTGTTCAGATCGGATTCAGATGTTACCATATAATATCTTTTGGATATCAGATCGGATTATGGATCAAACTTCCTTTCAGATTTAGATATCAGATATTAGATATAGCATTATTCTCTCCGTGTTTGATCCATTTACAAGTCTAGAAATAGATGATGTTGTTACTAGTTTTTGTAAAGGTTTTATTCTGATATACTTCCAGGTAGAAGTAAGGATCCGAATAGAAGTGACACATGAATAAGTGACTTAGAAATCTTGAGCATGTGGTGTAATAACTTCACAATTTAAATTGATCATATTTTGATGACGAATGCACAATTCTATTCATTTGTGTCTAACGCTTCCTTTGAGATCATTTCATAATACTAGACAAAGTCAAATCGCTAGAATTTGAAAGAAAATGATTTGAACAAATAAGGTAATACATGCCCAAAGTTCAAAGTTGAAGAATAGTTAGATTTATCAATATAACCTTGAAATAAATTAATTGTAATAATGTTATTACTTATACTTGAGCTTAACTGTGCAATAGATAATAAGATTCATGTTATTTCTTGGAAGAATGTTTGCAAACCCAAAAGAGAAGGAGGTTTGGGTATACAAAGGGTATCTGATATGAACAAGGCATTTTTTTCTTGAATACCTGGAATATTGCTTCTAAGAAAGTTACCTTATGGGTAAAATGGGTTACTGAAAAATATGTAGGTGATAATTCTTTCTAGGCTGTTGGTAATAACCCCAAGGGTTCCTGAATGTGGAGACAAATCCTCTCTTGTAGAAGTCTTACTCAGTCCCAAATTTCTTTTATTTTTTAAATTGGGAAGAATATTAAAATATGGAGGGATCGTTGTATCTATGGCAACAAGTTCATGTATCAATGCATTGATAGTAAGAACATTTTGAAGATTGGAAGTCGTTTAAAATGCAACCTAAGAAGACATATTGACTTTGGTGAGTGGAGATTTTCTCATAAAAGAAGCCATAAGGACTTCAAAGAGTTTGTCCTGTCTTTGACTTTGAAGTTCAATAATGACAATAGCATTCTTTTGAATGGTCAAAATGTTATCAAGATTAGGCCTTGTTGGCATCTCATTAGAGATGTCTCTAAATAGTTGAATTGGGCTCATTCACTGTGGAAGTTTGATGTTTTGATGAACTTAAGAATGACTTGTTGTAGGATTTTTCTTAATAGAATTACTACACATTATGTTCTCAGAAGATTGAACATCTTGATTATTTCTAGGTGTTTTTTCCATACAAATGATTATGAGAACATCTTTATTATTTCTTGGTGTTTTTTCCGTACAAATGATTATGAGGACACCATACATCTTTTTTTGGTGTGCACATATTCGGGCCAGATATGGTTGATAGCTAGAAAGGAAGGCGTATGAAAAATCATCCATTGAAGTCAGTCGATTGTCTATTGGTCAGTGATAAAAAAGACCATCTGACTTGTATTACAATTCTCCATCATATTTGGTTTGAGAGGAATAGGGGATTCTTCAAAGAGTTTTTCTCTAAGAAAGAGGGCACTAGTAAATATACCACATATAGCATTCGTTGAAACAAACCTGTAATGTTGGTTTTGTACCAACATCTGAGTGGGTGACTCTATATCTAAGGACCTCCTACGTCGGTTTTGAGGGAAAGGAAAAACCAACGACACAAAGTCGATCTCGGTTGTTATGAAAACAAAAATTGACAACTCAACTGACAGCTCATAATGACATGAATGTCGTGGTATCACTCTATTTTATCAGTTCCTCACAAAAGAGTTGACGCGATACGTCTACTATGTCATCAATTTTTGTTTGAAGAATCGAAGATGCACATCAATACCACAGCTTGAAAGCACAGTTGTGTTGCGGGTTGGGTAGCACTGCCATGTTGGGTGGCACAACCACTTTAGAATAGATCGGTCATCAATTTTACAAGAAACCGACAATGTAAATCTACAAACATCTTTTTTGTATGTCAATTGACAATACATGCATATTTTTTTGTAGCATGTCCGCAAACCTTCTATCTTTCTATTCAATAGGATGTAGAACCTATAGTTCATTAGAAGTACATGTTCCATCGTGTGCTCATCTTAACAACAAGCCATCATACCTACAAAACCTACAATAATAAACACATCCACATAGTTCATCCACCCACATACATTTCCGTTCTCTAATTTCATTCTCTTCAACACTTAGTTTCATTCTCATGCACATACACAATTCATAAAACACATATACAATTCCATTCTCCAATTCCATTTTCATGACATGTACAAATATGATTCTCATTGTATTCATTCCTCTTCACATTCATTTGCACATGCATATGTACACATGTCATTCATATATGAAACAACAATTCACTTGCATCAAATTTCAAGTTGCAAAAAAGCATAACCATCACATGTATATATAAAAATGACATCAAGGTTTGGAAAACTCATATTTTATTCCAATCAAATGCAAAGTTGACTTTATTAATGAATGAGTGTGTCCACTCTTCTCATATCTCATCTAGATCTTCATTATCATCGCACTTTGTCATGTCAAATAGCTGCAAAGAGAATGACATAATTCAAAAGTTTGATTTATTTTTTTATATTATCAAATGAGACTATTTTGATGATCAATATCATATTTACCTTTTGTATACAATGGATCTCTAGTGTTGCCCATATGCAATCATGTCCATATACTACATCACTTAGTATCTGCATGCCCAATTAATATTTTATAATGGGCACTATTAATTTACAGTTATGCATCATGTTTATAAACAAAAGTAAGCACATTTGTCATATATATGCATAGAAGTCTCAAAACTACCCCAACATTCTTCCAACTTAATAATTTCTTTTATATCTACCTTTCCTCTAGAATTTTTGAATGCTTTTATACCCCTATAAGTTGAAGTAATTCATTTAATTGAAATTAGAAACTAGTCATATATAATAGTGTAGAAATTGATATATGTTAACAAATATAAAAAATTACTTACACAACTAATGCCATTTTCATTGTGTATCCTCCACTCCCTACTTTTTCACCAAAAGGATATAGATAATAAGCAGTTAGCATCTCAGGGACAATTACCAACCACTCCAAATTCTAATTACTAAGTGAACAAAGGAAAAAAAGAAAACTCAAATTCTACAATAAAACGTAATTCATAAGTCAAAATTACAAGCAAAGTGTGTGAAGCTTACCCAAAACTGAAAGGAACTATAGTCATGCTCTTTCTTGCAGTACCAACATATTTAATTGTTGTAACTCAGTAATCACTAACAAGTTTTATGTCTTTAACTACACAACTAGTAAATAATGGAACTAAAAGTGACACATTGGTTAGTGTGAACTATCCACACACCCGATATAAGTAGCTGCAAAATGTATATTTATGCATTAGATATAAGAAAATAGACCAACATATATTTTTGACATATATATAATGGAATATTTAGCCATAAGATCTCACCAATCTAAAGTTTTATCACAATTGTATTCAACCAATCATAAGTAGACAACTCCAAAATGTCTACCAAGAATACACTAGTATTGTGATCTCGACCTACAACGTCCTCCTGGACATGGACCATAATATTCGATCCTTCTTTGAAGTTGCATATCCATAGTGCCAATCCCTTACACTTAGGACCTAACGAGTTGAATAGCTCCTTTGCATTCCAAGCAAGTAACTAGATATATGGAGGAGGAAGTTGGATGAGGTACTGGGGGTTTGTTAAGTGCTATGATCTACATATATTCTCATATCAATTGCCAATTATATGCACAAGTACTAAAGAATCACACATACAAATGAAATTAAAATTTAGCATGCATCCCACTTTGGGCCACACAACCATGCCTCCTTCTGTGTCACCTGTCATTTCATTCTCGGGTTGTCCATTAGGCAATGGTGTCTATTTTGAAGCATCTTAGACAAGCCTAATAGATATACATACTGCATCACGAGAATTGGAGCACTATAAATCATGTCACCTGGAAGGGGCTTTGAGCATCACCTAGTGCAATGACATAGAAGCCATGTTAAGGTAATGTAAGACAACATGTCCTCAATCTCTACAAATATGTATATAGTGTGATATATACCTAAACACAAACATATTATAATTGACCTGAATGACTATTATATCACACAAAACCTTACATCAGGAGAACCATCTGGAGGGTCAATGAGATTACTCCTAACCACCTTTATCCTAGGGTCGTCCACCTTGTAAGAAGAGTGGGAGGACACAGTAGTGTCTGAGGATGTTGAGACTGAAAAGCAAGAAATTGTCTCATTGCTTCCTCTCACTTTGCAAAAATGTCTTGGACCTACTCCTGTGGCAATCCTCCTTTCTTGATAGATTTGTGCTTATGCTTTGTTGACCCAAAAAATGATCTTATATCAACACCACCCCCAACATCCCTAACACAAACAAGATGCTTTAAAGGACCCAAAGCAATCATCAGTTCATCCCTATAGCCCTCAGGGATTAACTTGCCTTCTTTTCTTTGCTCATAGATCCCCCACTAGCCCATCATCAATTGTAATTAGTCAGTAAAACATATAATCAAGGTTCAAAATAAACATGCACTCTGAGAGTTTGAATTTTACCATTTTTGTAGCCACCTCAGCGGTTGCGGGGTTGGGTATTTCTCTAGATTGGCTTGTCCTCGCATCTATCCACTCTTCATAGAAAAGTAAAGGTACAAGAGTAGTAGAAGGCTCAACAGACTTAGTAGTACGTTTCTTCAAAGAAGACGATTCCAGTCTCTATTGGTGACACCTTGCATATAAATCTGGACCTAACTTGTGGTCGTACACATTCTTTGCACACCTTTCTTTTTTAGCATCGTGTAAAGCATGGTTAATCCAAAACATATGTTAATTATGTAATACATTGAATTCATCTGATTAATCATAAGAATGTATTTTAAATGAGGTGACTTAATACCTTGAATTCATCAATTTGTCTTTAAGAAATAAACATTTCCCATGCCTTTGGATCAAGATAGGACATTTGCTTAGTGGAAGACTTCTTCTTCTTGTTGCTCATTTTGTGTTCTCTTGTCAGATTTGTCCTAAGTTCCTTAATATCATCCCATATTGTTCCATCACCTTTTCACGATGAAGTTTTAATTAAGGTGAAAGATGCTCTACAAAATTTCATATATAATGTCATATTTTTCAATATAGAATGAATATGTTTAAAAATCAAAATATCTCATACCTATGTCCTTCCATATGTAGCCTTTCATTGAAGGATCAAATTTAAGCCAAGATTCTATTGTTATATTCACTTTGTTGTGAGTAATAACCCCTAGATATTGCATGAAAGTAATGTGATTCTTCCCAATATGATTTCTTACATCATCAAAGTCAACATCTAGCTTCAGTCCTTTACCCCTTTATTCTACTAACTTTATCATCAAGGTGATGCCTCTTTGATGTGCACAATCATGCTGCTCCTCAGCATACCCAACAAGATCCTAGGGGTACACATCCTCAGGATGCTCATCCTAAAATTATCAAGAAACACATATAAGTGATAAAAAGTTTCACTTATATAACTATGATAGAGAATGTAAAATGTGCATCTATATCATAAAGCAATACAACTTACACAAAACTCATCATCATGGTGCACTTAGTCATGAAGCTCATCCTCACTATCAGATGCCATCTAAAAATGTCATATTAAAAATAGTCAAAGAATGTAATGAAAGTGATAAATAATGTAAAATGTACATGTAGCATATGAAACATATATAATTGTAATAAAGAATGTAAAATGCACATCTAGAATTTTAAAAATAAATACATACCTCTAGTATTGGTTGGATCTTTGATTAATTGATATTCCTTTTGTGTGATCTCCATGTGTATATAAGTTAGTGCTAGCATCAACATTTGCACTTGGCAATCCAATTGAGAATGGACCAGACTCTTTATACTTTTCATAGCACTCTTCTTCATCTACGGGACCTGCAATGAGCTACATTTTCCCATAAAGAATGATAGACCATTTTCATTTGCACTATCATTGATGTAGACTACTTGATTTACATGTGATGCCATTATGAATGGTTCACCCTTCTTGTCAATCTTTGTCAAAATTCACTAATGCAAAACTCAATTCAACCACTACAACTCCTTTTTTGTTATCAAACCAATTGCATTTAAAGATAGGAACTCTAAAATATGTGTAGTCAACTTTGATATGTCTTTCATGACAACGTAACCAGACATTTTAGCTTCACATGGATTCTTATCCTTTGCACTAAAAAATGCTTGAAGAATGACCCCATTGAATTGGATGGTAGTCTTATGATCTTGATGTTTTGTGTAATATGAAAGTCTAGTTATGTCATTCCCTTCATAAGACATAACATTCATTTTTGGTTTCAAGGCGAGCCATTTAATTTTTTTGGCAATATTATTTGGTGTTTGAGATAGTTGAAGAAAGATTTTATCTTCAAACCACCTAACAAATGTCCTATTATGCTCTCTAGTAAGTCACACTGAACTAGCTTGAGGATATTTTGTCTTGGTAGAATTAGTATGTTAGGTGATATAACTACCCACTTTATCGATGTTGTATAAAAGATTCACGTGTTCTTGTTCTCACGACTCACATCTAATTAATTCATGTCATGCTCCTAAATCCCTTTGTCGCAATAGGGATCGATATTCTTTTCATTGGTAGGATCTTCATTACAACTCAGAAAGTCAATGAAAAATTGCATAACCTCCCCAGCCACATAACCCCCAATAATACTCCCTTCAGGATAATAATAGTTTCAAGCATAACCTTTAAAACACTCATGACTATTCAAAAGGGGACATCCGATGTGAGAAAACTGGATTCAACATTTTCACTTCCCTAGTCAAGTGGACAACATGATGTACCATGATATGAAAGAGTGAAGGATGAAATTATATCTCAAGATGGCATAGGGTAAAGACCACTTCTCTTTGCAATGTATGAAGATTCCCATGATCAATAACTTTGTTGCATAAAGTGTTGAAGAAGAAACAATGTCTGGTGATTGCAAACCTTACATTCTTCGACAATATAATTGAATATCCACAAGAAATATTTGTTTCATTAGAGTGTGAAAATCATGATATTTAAGACCTATCAACTTCAGATCCTTCATTGATACTAATCTAAAGATATTGGAAGAGTATTCATGTGGTATCTTAACATTATGCAAGCACTGGCAAAATGTTCTCTTCTCCTATCTAGACAATGTGTAACAAGTAGGAGGTAGATATGGTTTTTTATCACTGCTAACTTTTTTTGCTAATTCTATCCTTATACCCATTTCATGTAGGCACATTCTGCATTTGATGCCATATTTATTCTTACCTCATATATTCAATAGAGTACCAATGATGTTGTCACAAACATTTTTCTCAACATGAATGACATCGATACAATGCCTAACTACCAAAGAACTCCAATAAGGAAGATCCCAAAATATTGACCTCTTCTTAAATAAAGATTTGTCACTCTATGTTGGAATAGTACATTATGATCCCTTATTTAATGCATTGATAGAGTCTTTTACTCTTTCATTAACAACCTCCCTTGATATAGGTTTAGGGGCACTTCATTTCTCGGTTGATCTATTGAATGCTTTGTGCAGCCTTCGGCAAGGATGCACTTTTCAAAGAAACCTTCGACAATTAAGATGTACATTCTTTCCACCATGTTTTAGTTGTATTGAGTCAATGTTCTCCTCACATATAGGGAATGCTTTGGATCCTTTTATAGCGTATCCAGATAAATTACCATATGTTGGAAATCATTAATAGTGTAACAAAACATAGAACGCATATAAATGTCTCTCGATGTGGAGCATCATAGGTCATCACACCTTCTCCCCAAAGTTTCTTTAAGTAATCAATGTCAAAAGGGGGAGAAATACCTCATGGTTTGAGACTCAATCATATTGTTTCTTGTTATTATATTATTGCTTTCTTGCCTAAGTGATTCTTTTCTTGTTAATTTGCTGATTGATCATATGACATGTAAAGGATTACATATTACATGGATATTGGTTTTTGCTATGTATAGAAAACCTAACATGCAGGTGAAAGGAAGCATAGATTGAGGGGGAGCAATTCCAATTGTCCTTATCATGAATCCCCCAAATTAACAAGGCAAAGGTATAACTTTCTTATCCTTTTCAATATGTTTGAGGAATGGTTTGTCATTGTCAAAAAGGGGGAGAATGTTGACCTAGAGGTTGTACATTACCTATATTTTGATAATGACTTAACCATTCCATTCATATGTATCTAAAATGTGCGTTAAAGATTGTTTGCATACATTAGGTACATGAAAAGGATCACTTATACAAGCCCTAGAATGGGCCAAGTGCAAGACAAAATGGCTACAAGTGTGTAATTTAGGATTTCCATGTAAATCACCTTAGAATAGAAATGTAATCACTTGTAACGATGAATATGCTTGTAACTTAGAAGACAAAAATGTTTGGGACAAAATTCACCAAGTGCTAATCACTTTTATTGCAAATTAGAAAATCCATTTCAAGCACTTGGTCGGTTGAGTTTCCCACCCTGAAACTCGACCGATCATCCTGAGTCGATATTCTGAAGATTGCAATCGGTCGAGTTGTGCACTCACAGAACTCGACCGATTGGGTAGTAGGCCAATTCCAGTTGGAATGGTCAGTCGAGTTTCCTCAAGACAAACTCGACCGATCAATTCAACATCGGATTTCCTGCTACCTGATCGGTCGAGTTACACCCATTGATACTTGACCGAATGCACTCTACGGAATTTGCAGAAAAAGTAATATGACCGTTGGTGAATTGTTTTGGGCAAAAATATAGCCGTTTTCTTGAAGGAAAAACGGCCACTTATGCACCCAAGTGTCCCACAACATAAAGGGCCACCCTCAACTATAAATAGAACCCCTTGGACTTCATTCCTAGCTGCTCTTCCATTGCAAACTTGGTTCTAGCTTAGTTGAGAGTGTTCCAAGCCCTTGAGCCCCTTTCTCTCTCTACCTTCAAGACAATTTCGTGAGTGAGATAGGTCCTTGTGTATGAGAGCTATCCTTTGTGCTATGTAAAGCTCTCCTTTCTTTCTTCCCACCTCCAAATCAAATAGAAGATTGATTGAAGCTACTTCTCCGAGTGAAAGAGGAGTTGTTGTTGTTCTTCTCCGAGTGAAGGGGAAGATGTGTTGTTGATCTTCAAGAGTGAAGATTGATCGTTGCTCCAACTCCCTTGGTGAAGGGAAAACGTGGGCAAGCTATCCAAGTGAAGGAGAGGTGCAAGGCAAGCTCAAGTAAGATAGGTAATTCCTGTAAGGCTGAAGACAAAGGTGAGATTGGGTAAGTCCTTTGTAGAAGGCCGAAGAATCTCGCTTTGTGGGTAAGTCCTTGGATAGGTAGAAGATCTTAGCTTGTGTAATTAAGCCCTTTGTTGTGTGGTTTATGTTTCTTGTAATCTTATCGTGATATATAAGAGGACCAAGTTGCGAATCCTAGAGTCTAACCAACTCTAGGTAGTGGACTGACATCGCTCCTAAGTTTAGGACGTGGAACCACTCTAAACCACCTGTCCAAGTGCATGATATTCATTATCTCTTATCCTTGCTTTGTATGCTAGAATAGGATATCAAATTTCTACTTGCATTAGTGTTTGCACTTTAATTAAATTGGTGGTCTAATCGATTTTGTGAAGTGTGTGTAGCTCTATTCACCCCCCCTCTAGAGCCCATCGATCCAACAAGTGGTATCAGAGAAGGTCTTCTCCAAGTTACTTCAACAAGTAGGAGAAGATGGGCGATTCGGCTCTTGGGTCACTCAACCTTGAAGGAAGCTTCTCCATGAGACCTCCGGTCTTCGACGGCACAAACTTCTTATATTGGAAGAGGAGAATGCAATTCTATCTCCAATGGGTGAGTTTCGAAATGTGGAAGATTGTCCATCTCAAGTATGAAGATCCAAAAGGGGACATCACCACATGGACGGAAGCGGAGATGAAGCATGCTCAACTCAATGCCAAAGCCATGAGCATCATCTATGCCGCCCTTACACCATCGGAGTTCAATCGCATCTCTTCATGGGACACAACGCATGAGATATGGCACAAGTTGTGTGTCACCTATGAAGGGACCGAGCAAGTCAAGGAGGCCAAGGTCTACATGCTTGGTGGTCTTCTTGAGAACTTCAAGATGGGGAAGAATGAAAGAGTGGCGGATATGTACACAAGGCTAAACGTCATCTTGAACAGCCTTGCAGCTCTTGGGAGTGTCATGGATAGAGGTACAATCAATGCCAAAATCTTGAGATCTCTACCAAAGAGATGGGAGCCAAAGGTCACTTCTATTGAAGAAGTCTACAAGCTAAGCGAGTTATCAACCGAGGAGCTGGTTGGTAACCTTCAAGCTCATGAACCTAGGCTTGACAAGCAAGAGGAAGAGGAGAAAAGAGAAGAAAAAGAATCAAAGAAGATAAAGGACACAACCTTCAAAGCTCAAATTGAAGAAATGATCCGACAACAACAACTTGCTATGAAGTCTCCCTACCCTTCCTCAAGTGAATATGAAGGTGTCAATGATCATGAAGCCAACTACTCAAAAGGGAAGCACTTCAAGAGCAAGCCCTCCTCCTCAACTCCTAGGTGCTACGAGTGTGGTCAAAAAGGCCACTACAAGAGTGACTGCCCAAAGGCTAAGAAGAGCCATCATAAGAGCAACCACAAGAAGGATGACAAGTACAAAAGAGAAGTAAAGTACAAAAGAAAAGACAAGAAGGAGAAAAGGTCCAAAGATGCAACTCATGCGGCATGGGAGTCTTCTTCTTCAAGCTCCTCAAGCTCCGAAGATGGAGAATGCCATCTTGCCCTCATGGCCTCAACTAGTGAAGTTGTAATTGAGGTAAGTGAGGTAAGTAAGATTAGTGATGTTAATTTACTTGAGCTATCTAAGGAAACTCTCATTGATATGATTAATGAATGCCAATCATCTTTTGCTAAATGTAAATCTAAGAGGAAAAGATTTGGCAAAATAGTTGATGATCTTTATGCAAAATTGACATTCTTGATGAAAATGAAAAATTGCATCTTGATAGCATAGAATCATTGCAAGGGCAATTTCTTGACCTTGAACTTCAATACAATGGAGTAGAGGTTGAGAATGGTGTATATCTTAAAAACATTGAAAATCTTAAGATAGAAAACCAAAATTTCCTAGATGAGCTTGACACTCTTAAAACTGAAAATTTAGAACTCAAGCTTATTGATGATGCTAGGAGAAAAGAAGTCTATGCCTATCAAAGAGAAATAGTTGTGCTCAAATCTGAAAATGCAAAATTGCTTTCTCAAATTAATGATTTATCTTCTAGACCTGTTTTGCCTAGAAATGAAGTTGCTAGCTTAACTCTAGAAAAAGATTCTATTCTTACTAAAGCCCTCTGTCTTGAGGCCGACCTTTTGCATGCTAGAGAAGATCTTGAAAATATTTCTACTAATTTTATAAACCTTAGTGATGATAATGCTAAATTAAGATATACTTTGCAAAGGTTTCTTTCGGGAAAGAAATCCCTAAATGATGTCCTAGAGCACTCTACCAAACAAGTTGGTACTAGTGGTTTAGGATATAATGGGACTGCTCCCAAAGGTAAGAAGAAGAAGGGTAAGAAGAAGAGTGTGGAACCTCCAATTTTCAATGGAGAGTCTTCCGGCTCTGAAAACCCTATGGTTTGTATTCATTGCAAATGTGATGACCATTATTCTACCTATTGTCCTTACAAGCCCAAGGGGACCAACCCAAAGATGAAATGGGTCCCCAAGCTAACCCCAGACCCCAAAGTTTGAGTTGGGTTCCGACATCCTCTTTTCTTGCAGGTTCAAAAGAAATGGATTGTTGATAGTGGCTGCTCTAAGCATATGACTGGAGAAATCAGCCATTTCAACAAATTTGTGAAAAAGAAAGGAGGATCGGTAACCTTCGGGGACAACAAGAAGGGTAAGGTTATAGGTGAGGGTGATGTAGGAAATGAATTATGTATTAAAAATGTATTGCTTTTTGATGGCCTACATCACAATTTAATTAGTGTTAGCCAATTATGTGATAATGGTTATCTTTTGTTATTTACTGCTTTAGAATGCTTGCTTCTAGATTCCCTCTCCTACAATAAGGGAACTAGAAATGGTAATCTTTATGTTATTGTTCTCGATGCTCTTAAGCCCATACTAAATAGATGCTTAGTTGTGGATAAAAACGATCTTTCACTTTGACATCGTCGTTTGGGTCATGTGAATTTGCATCAAATGAAGAAATTGAACAAAAAGGACTTGGTTCGAGGACTTCCTAAATTGGATTTTGAAAAGGATGAGGAATGCCAACCTTGTACATAAGGGAAACAAACCAAATCCTCCTTCAAATCCAAAGGAGTCATGAGTACCAAGAGAGTTCTTGAGCTTCTTCATATTGATCTTTTCGGACCAATGAGAACACAAACGCTTCGTGGCTCCAAGTATTGTCTTGTTATTGTTGATGTTTTTTCTAGATATACTTGGACTTTCTTTCTCGTTTCTAAAAGTGATACTCTTGATGTTTTCTTGATATTTTGTAAACGAGTTGAAAACGAAGCTTCTTGCCATGTTGTTTCTATCCGTAGTGATCATGGGGGAGAGTTCGAAAATGATCTTTTTGAACGTTTTTGTGAAAAATCGGGTTATTCGCACAATTTCTCTTCTCCTCACACACCTCAACAAAATGGAGTTGTTGAGAGGAAGAATAGATCGCTACAAGAGATGGCTAGGACCATGCTTCTTGAGTATGACACTCCTAAGAAGTTTTGGGCTGAAGCCGTTAGCACGTCATGTTTTGTGCATAACCGAGTTTTCACACATCCGACTTTCAAGAAAACCCCCTATGAACTATGGCGTGGTAGGAAACCGTCTATTGATTTCTTTCATGTTTTCGGTTGTCCTTGTTTTGTTTTAAACACTAAGGATTCTCTCGACAAGTTTGATCCAAAATCATACAAGGCTTTCTTCCTTGGCTATAGCACTACTAGCAGGGCATATAGAGTATTTAACATTGAACTATCTAAAATTGAAGAATCTATAAATGTTAAATTTATTGAAACTAACCCTGTTATTGGAAAGCATATTGGTGATGATGATGTTGTAGATGAAATATTTCCTATCTTAAAAGATCTCAACATCAAAGACAAAGGCAAGCAGGTTGCAGAAGAAGAAAAAGAAGAAGAAAAGAAGGATCCCACTCCCCGCTTTGCAAAGAATCACCCAAGGAGTTGATCATTGGCAATCCATTTGAGAGAGGGAGGACATGAGCTGCTCACAACAAAGAACAAGCAGATAGTTCCTTCATCTCCCAACTAGAGCCAAAGAACATCAAAGAGGCCCTTGGTGATGATGAGTGGATCCTTGCCATGCAAGAAGAGCTTGAGCAATTTGAGAAGAACCGTGTGTGGACTCTAGTGCCAAGACCAAATGATAGAAAGATCATTGGCACCAAATGGGTCTACCGCAACAAGATTGATGAGCAAGGAAAAGTGGTAAGGAACAAAGCAAGGTTAGTAGCACAAGGTTACAACCAACAGGAAGGTATTGATTTTGATGAAACTTATGCTCCTGTTGCTAGATTAGAATCTATCCGTATGCTACTTGCTTTTGCTAGTTATAAAAATTTCTTGCTTTATCAAATGGATGTTAAAAGTGCGTTTTTGAATGGTACAATCGAGGAGGAAGTTTTTGTTGCTCAACCTCCGGGCTTTGAAAATGACAAATTACCCAATCATGTTTATTTGTTACAAAAAGCTCTCTATGGACTCAAACAAGCCCCTCGAGCTTGGTATGAGAAATTAAAGAACTTTTTGTTAGATAATGGGTATGTCATTGGCAAAGTTGATTCTACTTTGTTTCTAAAACACACTTCTAACCATTTTCTTATCATCCAAATATATGTTGATGATATCATTTTTGGCGGGACTGATCTTGATCTTTGCAAGGAGTTTAGTTCTCTTATGCAGAGTGAATTTGAAATGAGCATGATGGGTGAGTTGACCTTCTTCCTCGGCTTTCAAATCAAGCAAACAAAGGAAGGAAACTTCATCAACCAAGGCAAATACACAGTTGAACTACTCAAGCGCTTTGGGATGGAGAACATGAAGTCGATGGATACACCCATGTCAAACACCGCCAAACTTGATAAAGATGAAGAAGGTGAAAAGGTAGATGAGAAGCTCTATAGAGGTATGATAGGAAGTTTACTTTATTTAACTACCTCTAGACCTGACATTATGTTTAATGTTGGCTTGTGCGCTCGCTTTCAATCTTGCCCTAAGAAGTCACATCTCACTGCTGTTAAGAGAATTTTGAGGTACTTAGCCAAAACTCAAAATTTTGGTCTATGGTATCCTAAATCAAGGGATTTTACTCTTAGAGCCTATAGTGATGCGAATTATGAAGGGTGTTTGGTTGATAGAAAGTGCACAAGTGGCACTTGCTTCCTTTTAGGACCATGCTTAGTATCTTGGTTCTCCAAGAAACAAAGTACAGTGGCATTATCAACTACCGAAGCTGAATACATCGCAGCCGGGAGTTGTTGTGCACAGGTCCTATGGATGAAGCAAATTCTCCAAGACTTTAACATATTTTTTGATGCTTCTCCTGTCTTTTGTGACAATACTAGTGCAATTAATCTATCTTACAATCCTATATTGCATAGTAGAGCCAAGCATATAGAGGTTAGCCATCATTTTCTTCATGACCACATTGCCAAGAAAGATATCTATATCACACATGTGGACACAGAAAATCAGTTGGTGGACATCTTTACAAAACCTCTAGCTAGAGATCAATTTAATTTTATTTGATCTAAATTGCTTATTTCTGACTTGAATGATCTTTCTATGTGATCTAGCTAGTGGTCTCTATCCTATATGCTTGCTCATGTCATTCTTCACCTTATGTTGCCTATACATGCTTGCTTGTGCTAAATTTGCCAATCAATATGCTTAGTTTGTGCTTGTTTTTGGGTTTTTATCGAATTTCACATTTTATCGCTAAATAGTTCCCAATGATGAGAAAAATGTGCCTAGGTATGTTATTTATGCATAATAGAATGGAAAAATAAATTTAATCGGTATGTATATGGCTAGAATCTAAGTTTTAGACTGCTAGGTCAGGTTGACCTTCGGTCGAGTTTCCCCTGGAAAACTCGACCGATCAGGAGCCGAGAGCATATCTTCAGTGGACCGATCGGTCGAGTTTGTCTCCCTTAGAACTCGACCGATCCGCGGGCTGGGCCACCTTAAAAGTTACGATCGGCCGGATACTTTCCCTTGCAACTAGAAAATAGTCGATCGATTCCTCATCTCCTAGCCCTGTGCTCTCAACCCAAGCCCTAACCTCCCCCGTTTCTAATCCTAGGGTGCCTTAGCTGCTTGCTCCTGACCTCCCCGGGCGTCTGGTGTGTGTTCTTGCTGGGTTTTGACGTTTGTTTTGCTTGTGTGAGCATTTTCTCCTCTTGCTTTTGCTTCCATGGCTTTCCACAGGAGAAAACGACCCGACCCTAGAAATGCCCCAGCTTCTTCCTCGACCCAACGGTTGATTCCTTTTGATAACACTACGTTTGTATCTCTAGAGGCGGTCAATAGGCATAAGGATCTCCTTTTCCTTTCCGCCCCCTAGTTAGTGCAAACCATTTTCAAAACCATATCAACTCCATCGTGAAGCTTCTTGCCAAACACAACCTTTCTGCCCTAGCAATCGAAAGTGACTGCTTCAATAATCAGTTAACTAGTACAAAAGTAGTCCACGAGTTCTATGCTAATCTGCGTTGGAACTATGATTCGATTGTTCCCCCGCCTAATACCGAAATAGTCCTAACATCGATGATCACTTGTCGTCAGTTTCAAATCTCCGAGGAGAATTTCAATCTCTATCTTGCCGGAGATGAAGAAACTACTACTTGGCGCCGGGGCTATGACGAGTATTTTGATCTTTTAGACCCGGAAGGTTTTTACAAACATCATGAATTGACTTTACCGGATATTCATAGATTTTTGAAGAAGCCTGACGTGGCCTATAAGAAGCGATCCACCCTTTCCTCCTCCTCCCTTGACATCCAGAAGCGCATCCTGGCCCTTGTGCTTAACTGCAACATCCATCTGAAGTGAAATCAAACGGATATTGCAGAAAACACAGCGGTTTTGATGTATTGTTTGTTGAACAACATAGGTGTCAAGTGGGCTCGTTACATTCTACATCATATGACCTACTTTGACAATGGCAAGAACACCAAGGGAACCCACCCTCCCTATCTAGTCTTGATCTGTGGTCTCTTCCAGTTCGCCACTGACAAATCACTCTTTTCCGACTTCCATTACCCGGTTGCTCGAAAGGGAGTGTGCATTAGTGAAACCACTCTTCTGAAGGCTGTACCTACCCCTGCCCCTTCCCCTGGTGCTTCTGGCTCTGCCTCAGCCTCAACCTCTGCTTCTGGTGCCCCTCCTACCTCCACCCAGGCTCCACCCCCGCAGCCACATCCCCACCCTAGCCGTGTGTCATTCAGAGCATCAAATGAAACCCTTCTTGGATACATGATGCATGAACAGGCGTACAATCGCCAGGTCCAGGATCACCTCCATCAGGATTTGTGTTCGATCATGTCTACCATGAACCTATCCTGCTCTTCACCCTACCTAGCATACCAGCCATATCCGGGTAGTGCTTATGCCTCCTATGCATATGAGCATTACTTCCCTGCTCCACCACCATATGTTGCCGAGCCTTCCGCTGCTGCTCCACCTCAGTATCCCTCTGGTAGCTCCACTCCTGCATATATACCGGTACCTGCTGGTCCCCTGGCCACTCTGCTCGCTTCCTTGGGGGACTCTGCTCTGTCCTTCCCACAGGCCAAGGAGCTTCTTGTTCTTGGTATGTCGTGGGCCGAGCAGAATGCCCGTTGGCTCGGTCGTTCTTTTTCCCCTGATGACGAGGAGATGCCCGACCAGGCTGAGGATGCCGACGAGGATGCTGATGCTGCTGATGGTGATTGTGATGGTGAGAATGCTTCTGACAAGGATGGTGATGATGGTGTTGGTTCTACTGCTGGCACAGCTGCCCCGCCTTCGGATGGTGATGAGGACTACAACCCTGGCGACGACGAGGATGTAGTTGATCTAGATAGCTTAGATGTCTAGGAGGTTTCTTAGCTTATAGTCTAGCATGTCTATTTTATATATCTTTCTAGACTCTTTTGTATAAGCAACATCCTGGCACATTATTCTGAGCTGTACTATTTTTCTATTTTCTCGCTTTTATGGTTGTAGTTGCTGCTTATGAGAACATCTTTCTAAGTTGGAATATCATTGCAATGCACTTTGGCTATTTACTCTGTGTTCTCTTATGCTTGGTGCTTGTTGAGCTATATTTTGATTCTGACTTGGCTTGTATGTTCTCCTTCATGGTTGTATGATATATGCTTTTACATTGCTCATTACTTTGCATATATGTGTGGTTGAGTCTTGGAGAAGACCTAGTTTTTGCTCTTCTACCCCCCCACACCTTTTTGATAATGTCAAAAGGGGGAGAAATACCTCATGGTTTGAGACTCAATCATATTGTTTCTTGTGATTATACTATTGCTTTCTTGCCTAAGTGATCCTTTTCTTGTTAATTTGCTGGTTGATCATATGACATGTAAAGGATTACATATTACATGGATATTGGTTTTTACTATGTATAGAAAACCTAACATGCAGGTGAAAGGAAGCATAGATTGAGGGGGAGCAATTCCAATTGTCCTTATCATGAATCCCCCAAATTAACAAGGCAAAGGTATAACTTTCTTATCCTTTTCAATATGTTTGAGGAATGGTTTGTCATTGTCAAAAAGGGGGAGAATGTTGACCTAGAGGTTGTACGTTACCTATATTTTGATAATGACTTAACCATTCCATTCATACGTATCTAACATGTGCGTTAAAGATTGTTTGCAGACATTAGGTACATGAAAAGGATCACTTATACAAGCCCTAGAATGGGCCAAGTGCAAGCCAAAATGGCTACAAGTGTGTAATTTAGGATTTCCATGTAAATCACCTTAGAACAGAAATGTAATCACTTGTAACGAAGAATTTGCTTGTAACTTAGAAGACAAAAATGTTTGGGACAAAATTCACCAAGTTCTAATCACTTTTATTGCAAATTAGAACATCCATTTCTGGCACTTGGTCAGTCGAGTTTCCCACCCTGAAACTCGACCGATCATCCTGAGTCGATTTTCTGAAGATTCCAATCAGTCGAGTTGTGCACTCACAGAACTCGACCGATTGGGTAGTAGGCCAATTCCAGTTGGAATGGTCGGTCGAGTTTCCTCAGGACAAACTCGACCGATCAATTCAACATCGGATTGCCTGCTACCTGATCGGTCGAGTTACACCCATTGATACTCGACCGAATGCACTGTACGAAATTTGCAGAAAACGTAATATGACTGTTGGTGAATTGTTTTGGGCAAAAATATAGTCGTTTTCTTGAAGGAAAAATGACCACTTATGCACCCAAGTGTCCCACAACATAAAGGGCCACCCTCAACTATAAATAGAACCCCTTGGACTTCATTCCAAGCTGCTCTTCCATTGCAAACTTGGTTCTAGCTTAGTTGAGAGTGTTCCAAGCCCTTGAGCCCCTTTCTCTCTCTACCTTCAAGACAATTTCATGAGTGAGATAGGTCCTTGTGTATGAGAGCTATCCTTTGTGCTATGTAAAGCTCTCCTTTCTTTCTTCCCACCTCCAAATCAAATAGAAGATTGATTGAAGCTACTTCTCCGAGTGAAAGAGGAGTTGCTGCTGTTCTTCTCCGAGTGAAGGGGAAGATGTGTTGCTGATCTTCAAGAGTGAAGATTGATCGTTGCTCCAGCTCCCTTGGTGAAGGGAAAACGTGGGCAAGCTCTCCAAGTGAAGGAGAGGTGCAAGGCAAGCTCAAGTAAGATAGGTAATTCCTGCAAGGCTGAAGACAAAGGTGAGATTGGGTAAGTCCTTTGTAGAAGGCCGAAGAATCTCACTTTGTGGGTAAGTCCTTGGATAGGTAGAAGATCTTAGCTTGTGTAATTAATCCCTTGGTTGTGTGGTTTATGTTTCTTGTAATCTTATCGTGATATATAAGAGGACCAAGTTGCAAATCCTAGAGTCTAACCAACTCTAGGTAGTGGACTGACATCGCTCCTAAGTTTAGGACGTGGAACCACTCTAAACCACCTATCCAAGTGCATGATATTCATTATCTCTTATCCTTGCTTTGTATGCTAGAATAGGATATCAAATTGCTGCTTGCATTAGTTTTTGCACTTCAATTAAATTGGTGGTCTAATCGATTTTGTGAAGTGTGTGTAGCTTTATTCACCCCCCCCCTAGAGCCCATCGATCCAACAAACACAAGTACTTATATCCACATCTATTGATCTCATAATAGGAATCTCTCCATAATAATATCATTATGTATATATATGTGTAATACCATTGTATATGACATGACTTTTGATTTCATCAAAAATTTTGGCTTTCATGTTGTTACTACAATTCCTACATTGACAATAGAGCCTATATTCAGGTCATTTCCTATGTTCCCTGCAAATCTTATATACTGATCAAGACCAATCATAAACTTTGGAGTGTAGCAATTTGGAATGGACATACATGATTGATCCATTCTATGATGAGTAATGAAATCATGTATTTAGAGATTAGCATTTAGATATTAGGGCTTAGAGAGTAGGGTTTATAGTTTAGGGTTTAGGGTTTATAGATTAGGGTTTAAGGTTTAGGGTTTAGTAATGAATCTTACAACCTATCCCATTCTTGAACACCTAATCTCACTAGTAAGTGTATAATGTGTATTCAATTTTCAAGAATATTTTGACAGTATTTCTCCGTAGTTCTCCAAGTACACTGATGTAGATGGGAAAGTCCCACCTACATATGTACTTAGAGAGAAAATGGGGAAGTAATGATGAAACATATTAAATACTGAACACACATTATACACTTAAATCCTAAGTGAGATTAATTGTTCAAGAACATTCAAAATTGTATCCAATATTTACTCCTAATGTGTAAATCTTGGATGGGGTTTAGGTAAACAAGATATATGTCTAAATTAAGATTTATGGTTTAGAATTTAGGTAAATATAACAAATGTAGTCTAAATCAAACTAAACTAGGTAATTCATATCAATTCAGTTTAATTATTTCTTAGATGTGATTATTGTAACTCATATCAAGTTAACTAAAAAATATTACAATAATGCACTCAACAAAAAATTATAAAATAATGCATTCAACAAATAATTATAATTAGATAGATAGAGGATATATTGCTGAAATTTAACAAATTATACATGCATTTGGTGACATGGAACTATACAAAGAGAAGAAAGATAAGAAGGACCTTTCACGATAGGGGGCAGAGGGTGAACGCGTAGTAGTGCCAAAGAAATAGAAGTAGGGGAAGAGGGAGCAAGCAACGATTGTCAGCAAGAAGCAAAAGTAGGGGTTGGAGAGCAATGATAGTAGGACTGGCAGAAATCACCCGACGCTAGCGACAATATGGATAGAGGTTTTAGGGTGGAGAATGGCAACAACATAAACAACCCAAGGCAGTAGTGGCATCGGAAACCATAGGTGACAACAAAGTTAAGAAATAGTAGGTGGCAACAACCAGAAGTGACTACGGCAACAAGTAAGGCGGTGTCGGCATCTCTAATCAAGGCAGAGGAGAAGACACCACAAGAAGCATTAATGGCTGCAATGGGATACAATGGATTCAGCGAGAGTGGATAGGAGCATCATAGAGAGTTAGTAGGTTGTCGATGTCACTAAATAAAATCTAGATATCTAAGGGTGATGAAATAGAGAATGGGGAAACAAATTTTTCGGGTGGTATTAAGTGAAAAATTAGTAGTTGGTTCTTATAAAAAATCAATGACTAAGACTTTAGCCATCAATTTCTCAGAAAAATTGGTATTATAGTTCATTCTCTCTCGCTGGTTATCCTCCATCAAACTGATGTCATATACTACTTATCTCTATTAAAAATGTCAACTTTGCTAAGACTTGTGTTGTCAATTTTTCAGCAAAACCGATGACATAGTTCAGTCGTTGTTGTCAATTATCCACCAATATACTGATGACATATGGACTTATTCCTATATTTGATAATGCACCTATACGAAGCGATACTATTGAGGCAAGCACAATTGATAGAAGAGGAGGAAGACTTAAATTAACATGGGAAAAGCTTATAAAGAGAGATTTTAAATCTCTACATCCCTACCAGAATATGACCCATGATAGAGCTGAATGGAAAAGAAGGATCCATCTAGCCGACCCCAACATAGTTGGGATTGAGGCTTAGTTGATGATGATGATGATGATATGTACTTATTCCTTTTGGAAAACAACAACTTCTCTAACAATTGTGTTGTCAATTCCTAGCATTAAAATCGATGACATAACCCAATTTGGGGGTAAATATTTTTCGTAAAGCATGTGGCGAGAACCCTTGGTCATTAGTTCTTTAAGCAAAAACTAACACCATGGTCCTTTTTAGGTAAACATTTTTGCAGTGAGTGTGATCTACATGTTGGATCTTTTGGAGTGCAACCGACGATAGATTCCTTTTAGAAGAAAATTTATTTCATGGGAAGGGCTTTTTTGTCAATTTTTTTACAAGTGATACAATATGCCTATAACAAATTTTCCCCTAAAAATCATATTTTTGGGGATATCTGTGATGTAGGTTCTTCACAAAAAAACCAACATTATGATAAAAATGGTATATGTTTTTTTCTTAAATGGAAAGACTTTACCAGTAGTGACGTATGTGCTTTACCAACTGACGCTATAAGCATTTTGTGTTAGTCTTCTACAAAATTTGACATTAAGACAAGTGACACCAATGGTAAAAAATGTACCAGTGGGAAGTTTGGAGTCATATTCAGTTGGATTTCACAATTCTTGTATAGTATACAACAATGTTCTTCTTTTACCTCCCTATTCTTTACATTGTATAGTTACTTACCATTTTCAATTATAAAAGCATTCCCAGTTTACAAAGAAAAATAAGGTGCAATATATTTCATTAGAACAAATTATAATTCATGTAGAATAATTTTGATTTTCCAAATTACTAAGGTTCGTCAGCCAAGTTTCTATCCTATGAATACACACAAGGGCATTGTGAAGGAAATATTAGTTACCTACATTGTCCAAGTGTGTCCAGGCAAAACTTGGCTAACTATCAAAAGGCTAAAAGCCTAGAGATGACCATATACTAAGACTGGAAGAGAGAAACTCGAAAGACCGACCTCCCTATTGCTTTGTTGGTAGTGCCATCAACCAAGGATATAATTTACAAATGTGGCAACAATGTTGTAGTTGTGAATTTTTTTTAAGTGTAAAATAGGCATTAGAGGTGGATAACAAGTAGAAATGTATCTCTTCAATATTTCATCAATACCCCACTATAGGTAGAAATCATCCTTACAAAGTCGACTAGCTAGCATACACCCTTAAGTATAAATAAGACCTATCTGGGAGCTTCCTAAAGCTACCAACGATGCTACTATTCTATACTTAAGAGAAGATACATCTAGACCTATTGTCACACCCTTGAGCTTGATCACTTGCTACAGTTATTAGAGTGAGTAGGATACTTAATAAGAGGGATAACACTACTTGTTATTTGTACATCTCTCATCCTTCTTCCAATCTCTCTCTATAAAAAGATGATGATTTCTAGTTCTTCCATATATGAGAAAAGTGAAGGGAAGGTGGCCCTAGATAATGGAAAGTAAGTCCCTTTTAAGGTTTTTGTCTCCTTGTCCTGAAAAAGGAAGCTAGATACTCTTGACTTGAAAAGAGAGGTCACAATGTATTCTCTTATGAATAAAATACAAGGTGGTACTTTCAGGGTTGAGAGTCCTAAAGGTTGAGCTCTCTAGCGGGTGAGTGACCGGCGTAAATTGTACGTCCAAAAGGAGTGGATTTAAAGTAGTCAAACTTTTGAAGAGATAACCCAACTCTCAGGCCCCCGCAGTGATAAACGGGGTCCGATGTAGCGATCGGGGTCGAACACAGGGACAAGGTTGGTAGTATTAAGAATGCAGAATCTAACACTCATATACTCCAGCCAAAGTGGGTATATAAAGGTGTTTCGTAAGGAATGGTAGTACACAAACAAGAATAGCAAGAACAAAAGAAACAAAAGAAATAAGCTGAAACAAGTATAAGGAGGGAAACCCGGGTTGGGGTTCACCTACTAAAGCATCTCACCAACATGAAACACTATCTCTCTCTCTCTCGCATACTCTTATCAAGATTACAAGCAACCATCAAAAGTGTCCATTCCACTCTCTCTCAAGATGAGGATAGATCTAAGTCTAGGAGTAGCCTCTCTCTCTCGAGATGACCACACATAAACTTCGCAACAGAACATATGGTTAAAGCTTTAGCATTCCAACACCCTTGTGCATCCATACTACTCCATGACACGGGATAAAAGTGATATTACTCTCTCGAGATATCAACAATCAAACATCACAAGATGGTAGCTAAGCATACAAGTGAAGCATTAAAATAGGTGCATGGAGATAATGTTGATAAGAATATGTATATTCAACAAAAAGAGACAATATACATGTTAGGAGAGCCTTAGTGGCTACTCCTAACCCAAGTTAAGGCGTTTAGCCACTAATGCTTGCAGACATCATAATGACATTAAGAAGGATAGATCCATGAGATACCACAAAGAGAGGGAGGAAATACAACAGGATGGAATGATAGATCTAGAAAGGTAGAAACATGATATGACACACTACTTTAGATCTGGATCTATCATGTGGATGGCGTGGATGGTCTTCTTCTCTCGAAGAAGGGATCTTCAATCTTCTCTCTCCTCAACTTCTGCCTTTGGAGATCCAAGACTGATGGATGGGATGGTCGGGGAAAAATCTAGAATGCAGCAGCACTTTGTGGTCCTCTGGGTCAGATGTCTTCCCCCTCCCTTTGACAAGATAGATGGGTGCACTATTTATAGGCACACTCCACTGACTTAGAACTGCGGTTGTGGTGTGGTGATAAGTGAGGGTGAGACCGTGGTCGCAGTTTGTGCCTTATTCATCTCTTGCTGTGGTCCAACTTGGTCGTGATCTTCTGGTATCCGCGGTCGCGGTGTTGTGATAGTTGTGGTCGCGGTCTGGTGATACATGTGGTCACGATGTTGTGATAACCGCGGTCTTGGTTTGGTAATAACTGCGGTCGCGGTTTTGTGATAACCGCGTCCGCGGTCTTCGGGAGTCCATCAGTGATCGTGGTCGCGGTCTTTCCTTATTGGCTGATGATCAAGATCTCTGGGGTACTCTGGAACCGCGGTCACAGTTGATAAATAAGTAGACCATAGTTGTGGTCCCCAAAACCACGACTTGAGTTGTGGATGTTCCTGAAAACATGTAAGTGAGGCTTTAGTCAAAAAGATAAAAAAATTATGTGAAAAGCTGACGAAAGTTATACTAAAAGTGGTGTAAAATATATATAAAAAGTACGTAAAGTAGAGTGTTATCAACTCCCCCAAACTTATAATCAAGCATGTCCTCAGGCTAAGTGTAGATTCGAGAACTCAGAGAGAGAAAGAATGAATAATCTCAAAAGACAACATAATAATATGACTGAAATATCTCATTCATGCATCAAGATTGTTGTGGTATGTACTAAAACCCTTAGGTCTCAATCTCCCCCCATCAACCAGAGTTTCATAACTTCATTTCTTTATCATAACCTTCAATTGTAAAAGGCTCCTTCTCAACTTATCACCCCCTCCCTTCGGTAATGACCGTACTAATGCCATATCTTTTTCGAAGGGTAGCTTTCACACCAATTCTTTATTTTTCAACTGACCCTATGCTAATGTTTTTGGGTAGGCTTAAGGCTTTTAGGTGTTTTCCTCTTCCCCCTAAACACCTCACCCACAACTATCATAAGAACAATGTTGCACTTTTTGGGCTTCTGACTTTAAGTCAGGTTGTGAGATTCCATTCAGGATTGGAGGTGTATAAGCTTGGTTTCAAGATTCCACTTACAGGAACGACATATCTGCATTCATGAGTGCATCAATATGCCGGCCGTGCAGAAACTTTTGGCATCTTTTTGGGCACAACTCTCATATTTTTTTTCTTTATTTGTTTTTGGCTTTTTACCTCTCCTTTGAGGCTTGGGTTTGGGGAGTTTTACTTGGTCTTCTAGGCGGCCAAGCCTCTTTTAGATATTATTTGAAGAGGGCAGCTTTTTCCCTTTCTACAGAGATAAGGATTTTCTAGTCAAAAGTGTCAGGTAAGGGTGGTTGGTAAGGAGTATGACTAGGTGAAGTTCTCTAGTCTTCGAGGGTTTCATGAGTTAAGGTCGTTACATTTACAATGTCTTATTGCAAGAATGAGGTATAGCAGTATTGCTATGACTGTTGTTTTACTCGTATATACCTGTATATGTTGCTCATATGTTTCTCTCTAAGTGGGATGAAACACTACAATCCGAAACTTTAGCAAGAGAGAAGGCGAGCTTCTAAAAAGTTAGTTGTAACAAGAATTCAAAATTTCAATTTCAAAATTGTATGGGCAAATTCAGAATTTTCAAAATTTTAGCGGTAAAAAGGGGTAAAAAGGAAAGTAAATGTTTTCAAAAGGGAAAAAGGATGGTAAATGTACCTATGTAGCCCGTTTATGACTCCTCCCCCAAATTTATCCTGCACCCCATCTCGGGGTGTCAAAATTTGAGTGAGATGTATAAACGGGCTTTCTTTATTTGTTTTTGTTGTTGTCGGTGGTGGCCCACTTGGACTCTAGGAGCATGCTTGCATATATACCCCTTAACGTGTGATATTGCTCATACTGCATGTTTTCCACCTTGAAGCCAATAGTGGCTATGGCCACCATCCATGATAGGCAGAAGAAACCACAGTCATTAGATAGGGGTACCTGCTAAGGGCATCTGTGAGAGAATTGTGTCTTCTTGAAGTCTTTGCCTTTTGTATAGTCGTACCCTCTGTAATGTTGTATTATCATGTCGATGATAGATTCTGCACATGTGATTGCCTTTTCTTCTGTGGGTGTCTTTGTTGTCGTCATATTGGTCCTTTTGTTGAGCGTGAAGGCTGCGTCGGAACTGTTATATAGAATTGGAGTCCTTTTGAGAAGGTTGACATGTAGTAAAGTCCAATGGTTGTCATGAAGAATAGGCAGGAAAATGTACTCTGGTGGGGCCGTCTCCAGGCATTTTTGCAGCCGCTCCTTCTCTCCAGACTTTTTGTCTTTGATAATTCCATCTACCAGTAAGAAGTATGCCATGTGGGTATTTGACATGGTATCGCCTAGCATCACCTGGTAGGCTGACATCATGCTTACATAAAGGTATCCTCCTGTTTTCAACATTTCTCAGAGGTCATCTTTTAGCACGCAAATGTCATCTCACTTGAAGATGACATCTCCCTATGAATCAACTTCTTTCAGAGAATGCATAATGATAGTCAGCTCCTCCAGTGACAGGATGAAGCAGCTCCTTCTGTCGAAATTATCAAAAGAAGATGTAATTTCTCCTGTCGGTCTATCTAGTCTATCATCCCCTAGATTTTCCTCTTCAAACTCTCCTTCTGTAGACTGTTCTTTTGAAGGTTTATTTTCAGGAGCTTCTGCTATTGAAGGCTATCGTGGCTCTTCATTTGTCGTGTGCTTTGTAGCTTCTTCAGAGCCTTCATTCCAGCCTTCTTTCCATGTTGTAGCCCTGGCTGGTTTTGACCCACATGGCTTTTCTCTTTTCCCTCCAAGCAACCTTTTCGAGTAAGGGAATGTCCATGTGAAGCCTGCGGGGTACATCTTCTGCAGGCATCGCTGGATCGTTGAAGAATCGACGATCATAGATGACTTACATAGCGTACATACCCCACAGTCCATGCAGGCCATTGGTGTCTAGGTCTTCCAGGGGGATGCCCTTGTTGATGGCCTCCATCATGCGCAGTACTATGAAGGTGCAATCCCCCCAACTAGCCTCCTCTTGAGGAACTTTCTTGTTGATAGAAAAAAGCTTCCAAGACCCTTGAAATTTGTTGTTCGACTCCTTGATTGCTCGTTGTAGGCACATTGGTATCTTCAAGGCATCTCTGGCTTCCTTCCACTTGTAGACTAGTGAGGTGTTGTCCATTTCAACTGCACAACAATTGAGCACCACCATCTTGTGCTCATGCAGATCGACGACTATTAGTGCCCAATGCTTTATATTTCTTATGGGTAGCACCACAGACTTTGTCCCCTTTCGCCGGACTACTACCTTTAGTTCAGCTACATCTGCCGCCATATAATCTTCATTATATAGTATGCTGGCTAGATACGTCATTCCATTGAAGATCGGTTGTAGCTTGTCAGGGTGTAAGAATTCTTCCACGAGGGTGTTGTAGAGTACTTTGAACATCCTTTTGTGTACTCGTGCCTTCTTCAGAAATATCCCCCGGAAGTGGTCTCTGGACAGACGTCTACCCTTATTGTTGTACAATATGTCTGACTCGGGTAGATCGTCATTGAGGACATCTGCCAATATGTGGACATCTCTACATGATATTTATGATACCGTAGTCATGTCCATATCTCTCATCTTGTAGGGTAGAGGGGGAGCTGCTGTCGGTATTTCTATTTTAGTTTGTGCACTCTTCTCCCTGGCGGGTTCATCTGTGAAGAACGTTGCCAATCCACCATCCTCATCATCAGACGTTTCAAGGGTTCCAAGGCTTCTTCTATTGTTGGCATGACCTTGGCCACTTGTTCAACCCCTTTATACATCAGTTGTGCATTGTCTATTGGTTCAGCTACTTCTGAGGAGGCTTCAACAGTTGTGTTGTCTTTGATGTGACTCTCCTCAGAAGTTTTCCCCAACTTGGCTTCTGCCATCATTTTTAGTGTTGCCTCCATCTTCCCATCATAAAGATAGTCACTATTCTCATGATATGGTTGGAAGAGGAGGAACTCGCTAGTCTCCTCAAGCCCGGCCCCCAACTCAGCTATCATTCTGGCAAGCTCGACTGCTCCTGCCGAGTTGAGTTCTATGACAACCTCTTCACGATGAGCACCAACAATCTGCTCTTCTAGTGTCAGAGTGTGTGTTGGTGGGGAGAGGTGATGCTCCACTAGATTTCCATTGTCTTCAGCAGCTTCATCCAGGACTTCCTCTGGGTCATAGTTGAGGTCAAGCCCCCTTGTTGTTGTCACATATTTCTTCATTTGGTTTTCATTTTGGGAGCTCGACCGCTGTGGTGGTCGGTTTCCCTTTGGTTTAGCTGTGGGTGACGCCTTTGTGTTCGCACTCCCAGCTTTTGGTGTGTCAGTTCCCGTGCCCGGTCCTCCCATGTTGTCATCGTGGCTAGAGGGGCTGGTTGAGAAGTGTGTGGGGCTCACTGATCACCTTGTCTTCTTTTTCTCCTATCATTCCTCGAGTTCTTTGTGTTCCTTCTCGAGCTTCCAGCGGTCTTTTTGTAGGCTTTGACGCCCTTCTTCGTGGCAGCCATCACTACATCATAGCCCCGACGCATGTGCTCATTGTCGGCTCAGATGGCTTGCCTCTCCTTCTGCAGGTGTGTCATCTCATCCTGCATCTTTTTAAGCATCCCCATCATCATCCACTGATTGTTTAGAACTTCTTGGAAGAAGTATGGGAGTGCTTTTGTTCTTTCATCCAGCACATGTACCTACACTGTTAGGTTTGACAATGAAGTAGAAATTGTGGTATTTATTTTATTGGTTTGATGCATGTAGTCCCACATTGCATCCAACCTTGTACCTAAGGCACCCCCGTAGGAAGGTATGTGCTGGTATTGTTGGTGCAGCTGATGCTCCGCGTGCGTCATTGATGAGCTTGGCATTGTGGGTTGTGGAGGCGGTGGTGGTGGGTATTTTTTTTCTCCTTCAGCTCCTCTGGTTGGCCCATGTCCGCTCCACTGGTATTTGCATTTGGTATGGCCTGAGAGCCTTGTCCTTTTGGCTCTACCTCCGGTTTCTTATTGGGCTATGTGTCAGCTTCAGTGGCCTTCTCTTTTCCCACCTCTGGATCCACAGTAATTGCTTCCTTATGTGGCTTGAGAGGTGTGGGTTCTATGGCTCCCACTGGTCTTCTTGAGGTAGAGCTATGGGGAGGGGTTGTGCTGCAACCTTCCTCACTTGCGATTGGCAGAGTATTTGTTTCTATTTTCTTTTTCTCCACCGCCAATTTCTTTTGTGTATCCGTGCTCTTCTTCTTCTTTAACAAAGATGGGGCACTGCTTTCTCCCATTGTATGTATTGGATCTGTAGTTGTGTCAGCGTGCAGTGCCCCGGAGCACATTTTCTCTATGTCATCTTGGGTTGGTCGTAGCTTGTGGGCATCATAGTACACCATTTTAGGAAGGGGGAGTGGTATTTTTGACCCTCTATGTTTGAAGTACACCTTCTCCCCCTTCAATTCGAGAATACCTATGTTGGCTAGGTACTTGATGTCTATTTGTTGTTGTCCCTCCATTTCTTTATATTTTTGGACCTCTCCTTCGTCCAGTAGGTAATAAAAAATCATGGATATATGGCCGCCCATGCAGAATGAAAAATATCTTTTCACATCCCCGCCTACTGCCGCTGATAGACTCTTAATTTATATTTTACCAATATTCACCGATTTTCTGTTGATCATGGACCAGATGAGGAACAAATCTCCCTTGCCGACTGTCACTGTCTCTGACCTTGCATCAATCGTATAGGCGGTGATCTTCTGCATTATGCGGATGAAGCATGAGGTGATTAGGGAGGCCTTAGAGTTTTTAGAACTATGTTTCTCCTCCCCAGTTAGTTCTTTCCACATCTTGTCACTATCATATGCGATCATCTCTTTTCTCTTGGGGTTGCAGAGCAGGCCTTGGCTTCTTCCTCTGTCGTGGTGAAAATTCTGTTCAGATTCACCTCTGAGACCATGTGGGTTTCTCCCCCTAGCCTTACTTGAAGATGGAAATCTCCACCTCCTTCCCTTCGTGTCTCACTACTGGTAGTGACCTTCTTTAATGAGGACAGGAATTCTAAGATCATCTTCCTGTAGGATTTTACTTCAGGCGTGCATAGAGCTCGTAGATTTGCACCTTCTAGGAACTTCATTGCCCTGTCACAGATCCCCATTTTCTTGAAGTCTTCCACGTCTAGGTAACGTGTCGGGCAACATTCTTTGTGCAAGTACATCCAGTCATAGGTAGACTGGTGCAATGCATCCCTGGACACAAATGGAGGTTCCCCAGACTATGCAGATGTTTCCCCTACTGCCTCTTTGCCCTTACTTTCCCCCTTCTTAATTGGTTTGCCGACAACTTCTGGCTTCGCCCTCTTACTGCCCTTAGTTTCCTTGGGTGCAACTTTTCTCTTTTTGCCATGCACTTGGATCTCATACTCTCCTGGCTAGTACTCAGAGGTCTCGGTACCCTTGGTCTATTCTGTCTCTTATAGGGATTCCTCCTGTGGCAGCTCCCCCAGTATCCTTCAATACTGTTCCAGCCTCAACTGTATTTCCACTCACTTTGGCATTGGCAGAGAAGTGCTCCTCTTCAGTGCTTATGTTAGATCCTTTATGATCTTCTCTACCTCCTTCAAGGAAGTAGCTTTTTCATACAGGGGGTCACTGGTGGATGGAGAATACATTCTGCAAAAAAAATTTAAGGAATTAGATTCTAATAGGATTTAATGGAAGTTATCATTATTGCATGAAAGTCATTATTATTTCATTTAGCTGGGTAAAGCATTTCTTACACGAGATAGGTATTCATTGACTCATTTAAGTTTCAAGTTCAAGGAGAGTGAATAGAAACCGCAGTCGCGGTCTTGTAACTTTAGAGTACACCGCAGTCGTGGTCTCTTGGAAGAGATCGCGGTCACGGTTTTTTGAGTAGGGACCGCAGTCGCGGTTTTCTTGTGAAGAACAACCACAGTCGCAATTTTGCTGGTAACCCATATGACACCGCGGTCGTGGTTCCCTGAGTAAGGACCGCGGTCACTGTTCCCTGAGTAAGGACTGCGGTCATGGTTAAGATCGCGGTCGTAGTTTTCTTCCTTGTTTTGAGCAGGTCGTGGTTCTGGTAGTCAGAGAAAACATCACGACCGGTGTTAAGGTTTACAAGCACACCACGATCGTGGTTTTCCTTCTTCTGACCCTTCCGATTCCTCTCTCCATCCGATGATCTGTTATTTGTTTTCACCACCAGCAGTCGTCCCATTTATTAAGGGTTTTAGGGTTTTTTTAGAGGTTATGAGAAACTGTCGTCGTGAGGCGGTCAGGATAACAAGGAAAACTAGAACAACCATCGAAGGGGTGACTTGTGGCCTCTGAGGGACAATGCGAAAGGAATCGATTTGGGAGAGGGTTTAAAATAGGGGAGACAAGGTGGTACGGCAATTAGAAGCGCAAAAGGGAGTTTATCCTAGATAGCTACCTTAACAGCAGTTGCGACGACGGAAACAAACGCGGTTGGGCGTAGCAAAGATTTACTACGGTGGCAAGTTGTTGGTCACGATCGGAGCGGAAAGTAGGGTTCATCTTGGCAGAGACTATGAGAGAAAAGAGCTTAAGATGCGAGGGTTTAAGGATATATATATATATATGTAGGTAACCACGACAAAACAAATAAAGGGGAAAGACCGCGGTCGTGGTTTTCATCCGAAAGAACCACGGTCGCAGTGTTCTCATGAAAGAACCGCGGTCATGGTGTTCCTAAGGAAGAAGATCGTGGTTGCGGTTTTCCAATTGTTGCAAAGAACAACCGTGGTCGCGGTCTCACGTAAGCAAGCGCTAAACTGCGGTCGCGGTTTAGACCGCGACCAGATCAAACAAGGGTCGATTTCTAGGGTGAAACTTGAAATACTCATAAGAAGATGAACATGTACATCAAAAAGAAGAAAACTTAAACAATGTGAAAAACCAAGAGAAAACAAAGATTAACTTGGGTTATCTCCTAAGAAGCGCTTGCTTAAAAGTCTCTTAGCTAGACTTCATAAAACTTCATTCCTTGGGTACTGCAGTTGGGTGTGGTAACTCTTCATTGCTTCTCTCATATGATTGGCTTGGTTTCTCCAAATTGATCTCAGATCTTCTCACAAAGGCCTCATATTTGTAAAACCTTTTTATCCTATGGCCATTAACCTTGAAGATTCCAGTTTTCTCTCCTTGGATTTCCATCACTCCTGATGGGTAGATTTTTACCACAGTGAAGGGACCTAACCACTTGGTTCTTAGCTTTCCAGGGAGCAACCGAATGCTAGAGTTGAAGAGGAGTACTTTGTCTCCTTCATGAACATCCTTGTTCTTCAGGTGGGTGTCATGCCACACCTTGGTCCATTGTTTGTAAATTCTTGCATTTTCATAGGCATGCAATCTCAATTCTTCTAATTGTTGTAGTTACAGATAACGTCCTTGGCCATCCTTTTCCATGTCCATATACAGAAACTTAATCGCCCATAGGGCTTTGTGCTCGAGTTCCAATGGCAGATGACATGATTTCTCGTATAAGAGTCGATAGGGTGTAGTCCCTATAGGGGTTTTTATGTAGTTCTATATGCCCAAAGGGCATCATCCAACTTCATTGCCCAATCCTTCCTCGTTCTGCTAACTGTCTTTTTAAGAATTTGCTTAAGTTGTCTGTTTGACACTTCTACTTGCCCTGAAGTCTAGGGGTGGTAGGGTGTAGCAACTTTGTGTTTGACCCCATACTTTTTCAGCAAATTTTCAAACTAATTTTCCCCAAAGTGGGAACCTCCATCACTAATAATAGTACGAGGTACACCAAATCTTGGAAAAATCATCTTCTAAAAAAGCTTTATGACAGCTTTGGAGTCACATGTTTGGGTGGCTACAGCCTCAACCCATTTTGAAACGTAGTCGACAGCGACAAGGATGTATTTATACCCCTGGGATGGCAGAAATGGGCCCATGTAGTCGACTCCCTAGACGTCAAAAACTTCTACTTCAACCCATTCTGCCATAGACATTTCATTTCTTCTTCCAATATTATCCATCATCTGACATTCCTTGCAAGATTTGATGTAAGAAACAACATCCTTGAACAGTGAAGGCCAGTAGAAGCCAAACTGTAGGACTTTAGCGGCAGTCTTTCTACCCCCCATATGTCATCCATAAGGTGAGGAATGACATTCCCTTAAGATGTGAGGCACCTCTTCCTCAAGAATACATCTTATGTACAAGTTATCAGAGCATCTTTTAAGGAGCATCGGGTCATCCCAATAGTAGTTCCTTACACCTGAAAAGAGTTTCTTTTTCCAACGATATGTTATCTTTGGGGGAAACTCCCCACAAGAAAGATAGTTGCAGATATCTACAAACCATGACAACTTTTGTTCTTCGACTTTTATCATAAGCAAAGCCTCATCTACATAGTTATCGTTGACTGGAGGCTCATTCTTGTCTTCAACAACAATCCTTGACAAGTGGTCAGAAACTACGTTTTCTGTCCCTTTCTTATCAATGATTTCATGATCGAACTCTTGGAGTAGTAACACCCACCTTAGTAGTCTAGGCTTGGTGTCCTTTTTTTGCATTAGGTATCTTATTGCTCCATGATCTGTGTAAACTTTTACTTTTGCCCCAATCAGATAAGACCTAAACTTGTCAAAGGCGAAGACGATAGCAAGCATTTCTTTCTCTGTGGTTGTGTAATTTATCTACACTTCGTTAAGAGTGCATCTAGCATAGCAGATGTCATGGTGTTTCTTGTCTTTCTTCTATCCTAGGACTGCTCCTACTGCATAGTCATTAGTGTTGCACATTAGCTCGAAGGGTAGCTCCCAATCTGGAGCTTGAAGAATAGGTGGGGTTACAAGTGCTTCCTTCAATGTCTGAAAAGCCTTCAAATAATCATTTGTAAAATCAAATTCGGCATCCTTGATTAGAAAATCCATCGTCGGGTAAGATAGGAACTTGGTAAAACCCGAAATAACCATCTAAAAAGCAGAAGTATTCATTATGTGCCAGTCTTTCTAGAACTTGATCGATAAAGGGTAGCGGGTAGTGATCTTTCTTCGTTGCTTGGTTTATCTTTTGATAGTTTATACACATTCTCCACCCTGTGATAGTCCAAGTGGCTACTTCATCTCCTTTATCTCCTTTCACAATAGTAACCCCCCTTTCTTTGGCACAACATGAATAGGGATTACCCAATTGCTGTCACTGATTGGGTAAATAATACCTACATCTCTTAGCTTAATGACTTCCTTCTTCATAACCTCTTTTAACATTTGATTTAGCTTCCTATGGGGTTTAACTAGAGGTCTTGATGATTCCTCTAAATTTATGTGGTGCATGCATAGGGCAGGATTAAACCCCTTGGTATCATCCACGAAATAGCCAATAGCTTGCCTATGCAGCTTTAAATCCATAAGAAGTCTTTCCAATTGCTCTTCAGTTAGATTAGCATTAACTATAACAGGGTTTCTCTTTTCATGATCTAGAAATTCATACTTCAAACCTTCCAGCAGTTGTTTCAGTTCTGGTTTGGGTTTAGGTGCCTTCTCTTCCTCTAGTGCACGTTCTAGAGAGGCATACTTAACCGTCTCGATTACTTCTTCTTCCTCACTCAGATCTTCTTCATCTTGATTTAAGTAGTCGATGATCTCAATAACCTTGGGGTCTTTTATTTCTAAATCATGATTGTGTAATGCCCTCATAAGAGGGTATACCACTGTAGTATCTTCTTTCACTTCTTCATAATATTGATTGTAGTTGTCCATGAAGTAGACATATTCGATCAGAGATGGTCCCTTCATGGCATCTTTTACCTTGAAGTCAATGTGGTCGTTCCTGACCCTTAGAGTTATGATGCCTTCAGCGACATCAATCAGAGCCCTCTCAGTTGCCAAGAAAGGGCGACCAAAGATGATAGGGCACTTAGGATCTTCTATAGTATCAATGACAATAATATCACACTGGATGAAGAACATTCCCACACGAATCGGAACATCTTCAACTACTCCCACAAGCCTTTTGAATGTGTGGTCTGCTAACTCGATTCTCATATTGGTCCTGACCATATCAGTCAGTCGCAATCATTGCGTAGGGCTTAAAGGCATTAGACTGATGCTAGCCCCCAAGTCAGCGAGACCTTTTCTTTCTATGTTATCTCCCACAGCTAAAGGTATATTGAAGGCTCCAGGGTCCTTCTTCTTGGTAGGTAACTCTGCCTTTATGAAAGCAGTTGACATACTGGCTAGGTGCACTGTTTCAATTATTCCTCCTTTTCTTTTCTTTGTGATTAGGTCTTTGAAAAACTTGGCATACGTTGGCATTTATTCTAAAGCATCCAGGAATGGTACATCGAGATGGATCTTTTTCATAGCTTCCATAAACCTTTTATATCTCTTTTTAAGATGTGCCTTTATGAGTTTGTATGGAAATGGCACTCTTAGAGAATATTGACTCCTTTTGGTGAATATATCCTCAACAAGGTCTGGTTCTCTAGCTTCAGCTTGTTGTCTTTGTCCTTCAACTGACCTCTCAAGAATAATTTCTAGCTGAGGTTCTTCAAGTCTTGTCGCCTCAGGGTGCTCAATCATCTTTCCCGATCTAAGAACCTCCATCTTGGTAGACTCGGTGTTAGACGATATCTTCCCTAAAGGGCTCTTTACTAGCTCAGCCAACTGTGTGAGCTGTTGGTCAATCTGGCATTGATGCATTTGCATATCCACCATTTGGGCTTGCATCATATTTAGAACGCCAGAGTTGGACAGTGCACTTTGGGCTAGTTTATTATTCAATGTATCCTGCCTCTTGACAAAATTGAACAGTTGAGTTTCTAAATCAGGTTGACTATTATCCTTTTCCTAACCCTGTCCTTTAGCTTGTGCTTGTCCTTGACTTGTGTTTGCCGCTTGGCAGTTTTGATACTTCCCCTGACCTTGATAGTTGGCCTTGTTTGTCTAGAAAGTACTTGTTCTGGTATACTGAGCTTGTCCGCCTCTCTTTTTGAAACATGACGGCTGCTTGGGTGGATTATTTAGCTGATGCCAATTCTCCACGGCATCTTGTTTACCATAACTGAAACCTGGGTGATTAGGTCTCTTAAAGTTAGCATAAGAGATATTTTCAGCTTCCTCCTCCTCATACTCGCTTTCACTTGATTCTTCAGGTCGGGTGTATATGTAGTTATCCATTTCATGCCCAACTTCACCGCAAGTGACACATTTCATCACTTTCTCAATGTGCTTCTTTCCCTTTCCCCTGATTACTTCAACTGTCAGACATCAGTGGCTATCTTTTGTATCTGAGATGTGATTGCCTTGAGAGCCTTTGATTCAATTGACAGTCCTTCATTGGTGGCCTTTTTAGCACACCCTCTGTTGGTCCTGTCATAATCAGTCCCAAATTGTAACTCATCCATGTTTTCGATGATTTTCTTGGATCTACGGGGCTTTTTATTGAGAAATTTGCTTCCTACAGCTGCATTTAGAGAGACTCTCTCATATGGTGTTAAACCATTGTAGAACTTCATTATTAGGAAACCCTTCTTATAATTATGGTGAGGGAAATCTCTCTAATACTCCTGGTACCTTTCCCAGGCTTCATGCAGATTCTCACCTGGTTTCTGCATGAAATACGTGATCTTCTGCCTATTATGAACAGTCTTCTCTGTGGGGTAGAACATGTTCACAAAAGCATCAGCCAATGCATTCCATCCATTCAAAGCTTAATGTGGTAATCTAAGGTACCAGGATAGTGCCTTGTCCTCTAAGGAGAAAATGAAACCTTTGCAATGAATGACTTCTTGCGGAACTCCCCACATCTTGATGGTATCACAGATATTCTTAAAAGCATCGAGGTGATGATAAGGGTTATCACTCTTTGAACTCCCTCGAAAGATTTTATTCTGGATCATAGAAATTATAGCTAGCTTCAGCTCGAAGTTTGCTACATCGAATCTTAGGATGATCACATGGCATCTTGAGTTGTTGGCTCTTGTAGCTACCAACTCCTGAAGAGTCTTCTCCTCCTCCTCATCATCTTTGCTATCATTGTTCCTGCGATTGCACTCGTAGTTGTTATGGTTTCTTCTGTGTCTGCAACGA
Organism: Alisma plantago-aquatica; assembly: GCA_963693085.1. Lineage (NCBI taxonomy): Eukaryota > Viridiplantae > Streptophyta > Magnoliopsida > Alismatales > Alismataceae > Alisma > Alisma plantago-aquatica. The sequence continues at coordinate 1,331,148,760 of OY856412.1, forward strand.
TGATGACACTCCTCATAGTGGCGATCATCCTCTTCATGTCGCTCTTCTTGCTCTTGATATTGATGGTCGTCATTGTAACGACCACCTCTATCTTCATCCGTTGCTGGTGGAGGTGGGTGTTGTTCATTCCTCACGTTCTACTCATCGCCTGAAAGGGTAACTTCCATGCGAGGTGACATGGCAAAAAGGAGTAAAGTCGAACAAGTTGCTTCTTCCTGGGTTCCTGAATAGATCATACAGTCAAGTTAGGAAACCAAACTAGTCCAAACAAACTACTCTACACAAACCCAGGTTAGCAAACTTAAAGTAACTGTCGGTTAAGCTTATTGCTAAGCTTGAGGCATGGGAGTATAGTAAGCGGACTCGGGATCTTAACATTGTCGTTTTGCCTTGTCCCCGACAACGGCACCAAAAAGTTGACCAGACTAAATCATACATCCAAAAGGAGTGGATTTAAAGTAGTTGGACTTTTAAAGAGATAACCCGAATCTCAGGCCCCCGCAACGATAAACGGGGTCGATGTAGCGATCGAGGTCAAACATAGGGACAAGGTTGGTAGTGTTAAGAATGTGGAATCTAACACTCATATACTCCATCCGAATAGGGTATATAAAGGTGTTCCCTAAGGAACGGTAGTACACAAACAAGAATAGCAAGAACAAAAGAAACAAAAGAAATAAGATGAAACAAGTATAAGGAGGGAAACCCAGATTAGGGTTCACCTACTAAAGCATCTCACCAACATGAAACACTGTCTCTCTCTCTCTTACATACTCTTATCAAGATTACAAGCAACCATCAAAATCATTTATTTCGCTCTCTGTCAAGATGAGGGTAGATCTAAGTCTAGAATCAACCTCTCTCTCAAGATGACCACACATAAACTTCACAACAGAACATATGGTTAAAGCTTTAGCATTCCAACACCCTTGTGTATTCATACTAATCCATGACATGAGATAAAAGCGATATTACTCTCTCGAGATATCAACAATCAAACATCACAAGATGGTAGCTAAGCATACAAGTGAAGCATTAAAATAGGTACATGGAGATAATCTTAATAAGAATATGTATATTCAATAGAAAGAGACAATATACATGTTAGGAGATCCTTAATGGCTACTCCCAACTCAAGTTAAGGTGTTTAGCCGCTCATGCTTATAGACAGCATAACAACATTACAGAAGGATACATACATGAGATACCATGAAGAGAGGGAGGAAGTACAACAGGATGGAATGATAGATCTAGAAAGGAAGAGACGTGATACGACATACTACTTCTTCAAATCTGGATCTATCATATGGATGGCGTGGATGGTCTTCTTCTCTCAAAGAAGAGATCTTCAATCTTGTCTCTCCTCATCTTCCGCCTTTGGAGATCCAAGACTGATGGATGGGATGGTCGGGGATGAATCTGGAAAGCAACAGCACTTCGTGGTCCTCTGGATTGGATCTCTCTCCCCCCCCCTTTTGACAAGACAAATGGGTGCGCTATTTATAGGAACACTCCACTGACTTAGAACCACGGTCGCGGTCTGGTGATAAGTGAGGGTGAGATCATAGTCACAGTTTGTGCCTTATTCAACTCTTGTCGCGGTCCAGCTTGGTCACAGTTTTCTTATATCTGTGGTCGTGGTGTTGTGATAGTCGCGGTCGCGGTCTGGTGATAACTGCGGTCGCGGTGTTGTGATAACCGCGGTCATGGTCTGGTGATAACTGCGTTCGTGGTTTTGTGATAACCGCGGCCACGGTCTTCAGGAGTCCATCAGTGATCGTGGTCGCGATCTTTCCTTATTGCCTGATGATCAAGATCTCTAGGGTACTCTGGAACTGTGGTCACAGTTGAGAAATAAGTGGACCGCGACCTGAGCTATGGATGTTCCAGAAAATATATAAGTGAGGCTTTGGTCAAAAAGATAGAAAAATTATGTGAAAAGCTGACGAAAGTTATACTAAAAGTGGTGTAAAATATATATAGAAAATATGTAAAGTAGAGTGTTATTAGTGAGCTACACCCTTGAGATCCAAAACCACTCCATATACTCTGTCTTCATTCTTTGGATTGTTTAATATAACTCTCTTGCTTTTGATACTTGCAATTCTTATTTGGGATGTAATATTAAGGTCTTAAAATTTGCTTTAAGTGTTCACATCTGACTCTTGAGCCCATTGATCCTATAGTGTGAAGACCTATCAAGTATCATAGTCATTAAGACAAATTATGTCGTTCCAATATGTATTGACAGCTTGCGTAATTAATTCAACCACCTCTCTATAAATCAGATCTTGTCTCCTCCTGCTAGTAGGAGAGAAGGATTTGAATCATTTTTTTGACCTTATACATCATTGAATGGGATAGGGCATCAATGACAAGTTGCATATGAGTATATGGGAGATGAAGTGCAAAAAGGTTGTATGGTTGGAAGTTAAATAAAAAATATGGTGTTGGTGAAGCAGTAAGAAGAAGAAGAAGAAGAAGATCTAAGCTCCAATTCACACACAAAAATAGGCAATGTTTGAAAATGTCTATACTTATTCTAAGTGTATAAAATAAGTAGATCAATGTCTCCTTTTGAAGAAACATATACAATTAAATACCCACCCACTTCATAATTCTATTATCTCCTAAGTCATTCCTCATCAAGTTTAGAGAATCATTAAATCATTCAACTCAAAAATGTAATTGATGTGTGTCATTAGCACAACAAATTCACTAGAGGAAATTATTCCCTATAGTTTAATCTTTTAATGGCAAACAACTCTCTTATAAACAAGCAAGTTGTTTTTTAATATAGAAATTGCTCCCATGGAACAAAATTTTTAAGAGTTTTTATTCAAACAAATGCAAAGAGTAATAGTTAGAAATTGGTTTTGAAAAGAGATTTTAAACTAAAACAATAATTAAGAATTGAAGAAGCAAAGGGTAATAAAATCTAAGACTCAATCAATATTAAGAGATAGTGGAGGTTTGAGTTTCTACCACAATAACCATGTATTAACCTTAATTTATTTAACTCCTTAATTTTATTATTAGATCAAGACCATAGATATATCCATCAAGGGTCATATTTCTCTAGAACACATGATTTCAATATTTGAGGATCATTATTCAATAGTCCAATAAGGTTATATCAGGGATCTTTTCAAGAGCTTATATGTTCCAACTGGTGCTCAAAACCATGGATCATGTTATTTCATTTCCATGGATTGAAATGGATGAGAATATATGAGGGAGGAATTCCTTAATCAAGTAGAAAGAACAGACGAAATATATCTATTAATATTAATCTTTGAGTTAAATACAACTAAGATTGAACACAAGTTATGGGGATATTCTCCATACCCCAGTATGGAAGGAACTACTCCATCATGGCAACAAAAGAATAGATAAGAAAGTGGACAGGAAGCATGTTGCCAGAGGGATCTAGCATTATGATGACCTTTTTGACGAATGTGCCAACTCCTCCTCCCCTTCCCTTGCCTTTTTCTCCCAAGGGAGTCTCTAGGATGATATGATATGAGATGTCTTTGTCTTGGCACTCCTCACCTTCTTTATAGGGAAAGAAGTGCCCAAGAAACCCTAAAAATGTAGTTTATAGAGCTGGAAGACTCTGGATCCGACGCTTCATTTGGTTGATTTTCATCCCACCCAATCAACTGGGAGGAAATGATGTGTCTCTTTTGATCAAGTCATTTGAGCAATTGGGAATCAATTGGTTAGTTGACTAGAATGGTACCTCAGCCTGAAGGCAATTCATTCAACTGACTCGAAGTGAGTCGACCAGTTTGTCAATGAAAATGTGCTTTCTTGATTGGATTAAATTGGTCGACTGTGCGGCTAGTCGACCGCTTTAGTTGTGCCTCCTTGTCTTCTCTGGCTTCTGATTTGAGAAACTAGAGGGGGCAATCGACTATTAGTCTTCTGGAAGGTTAAATTTATGTGAATAAAGCCTCTTTATTTTTGATACTTGAGTAATCATTGAGGATTCTAGATTTGTAGGATTGAAGGAGTGAATCTAGTTGTTTAGATAAAGAACAAAACAAATTAAAATTCTATTTAAGGAGACAAAATCAAAACAAATGCAATTAATTCTTAAAATAGGGAAAAAGCGACAAAATGTCCTAAATAAATGACCTAAAAGATGTCATAAAAATGGATGAATATGCAATCATCAAAATCCCCAAACTTGGACGTTGCTCGTCCTCATACAATACAAAATCATAAACACACACCAACTGATACTGACATCTTATTGTCGGGACCTCTCTTTTGATTAGCACAAATACCAGCCATTAGAGAGAATCCTTAAACCTAAACCCAGGTTAAGAAACAAAATACTTCATTATTGACAAAGATGATAGAAACAATATACGAAAAACACAGATAAATTTTTCTTTTTTCCTTCTTCACAATTTTCACCATCAAATGTCACATCAAGAACCTCACAATAAGATAACACAAATCTTATTCAACTCCATCAAAATCTGAATCAAATCTTGTTCTCATATGTGGTTCAATTTACATTAGATACATGTACATTAATGAGCAAACTTAGTCTACAACCCATCCCAGGACAGAGAGAGTATAGAGACATTCTAATCTATCTAGATTATGCTATTTATATCTTCTTTGTCAAGACCTCTCCACTGGATAGCATTATACCTAAAAACATTTGAAACAACCTCATGAGACTCATATAGAGCCCCAAAGGGTGGATACCTCCCACTCAAGCTAGATACATGCATTAGCATCAAATTAGGTATAATAAACTTAATCAAAACATGCAGATATTGAAAAGTCTAGCAGATAGTTCTTTCAAAAGTCAAATCTATCTTACAATAGTAATCTAATCCAAAAGATAAGGTAATCACTTAACCAATTATATCTATGAAACATGTTTAAGAGTGTTTCTATGAACAAATCAGTAGATACTTCTGAGTTCAGATTATGAATCCTACTGCATGAGTAATAAGTCAAGTTGTAAGCATTTTGAATCAGTACATAACAACAACATTATCTTTGTGACACCACCAGCCGGACTAGGAACACATCTTGCTGTCCTTAAGTTGAAGTATACATAATACATATCTATCAAACAATACTATCAAATAGAAAATAATACAACTCATATTTAGAATGAATATAAATATACCTTCTCAACATGACAGATCGTAATATGAAATAGAAAATGTCCATAGAAACATGATTACTTTCCACAAAAAGAACCATAATCAAGAATGACAAATCATTAGCAATACAAGGAATGTAACAGCCATTCAAATCATGTTCTACATGCCTTATCATCTTTTATTCATTTTCCCTGAAACTACTTGGCTTGTACCTCACCAAGTAGAAGTCGCCACGCCCGATTCTCGTGTCAACTACTCACCGTCACTATCTTAGGATTTAGCCGACCACCCTAAGATATCAACAATAGATCATGGCCACCTTAGGGTTGCCTTAAGAGGCTCATGTCCTCATCTTTGGTACACGAGGTAGGAACCAACAAAATAGTACATCACATATCACACGATTTCACATATTTTCACATTTCACATATTTCATTTCAACATAGTCTATTCCATCTGGACATAAACTTTTACAACAAGGATTTAGGGCTAGATCTACTTCAGATAACTCACTCCTAAATCCTGGTTGTCTAACCTTTAAGGTCTCGATCCACACTCTAGAAATCATTCTCATAATTCATCGATTATTACAAGGAGATCCATTTTGTTTCTCTAGTGTGGTCCTTGGGGGGGGGGGGAATCACGGTGTCTAGGGCTTCTAACTAGATGTTTCTTCATTTCACTTTTTTATTAATCTCTTTTACTTATCTTAAAAGAATTTAAAACATCATATATCATATCTACGTATTCTCACATAACTAGAATAACAAGAAACTATTAAGCTTATCAAGAAATACAATGATTAAAGCAAGAAGCACAACAAATAGGTATTTTGCAACACATATGATCAACACATATGATTCTTTGCCTTTTCTACATAATCTCATAACAAGCACCATCAATGGGCTTTCATCCCTAATCTCAATGTCTAAAATTTACCCCCATTAGAGTTTTATCATCATCAATGGTCTTTCAACCGAAGAAATAATCTCATTATGCAACATTTACCCTCATGAGGGTTTCTCAAATGTAAGTAATGCATATTAAATTCAATCTCAACATACTTTTTTATCAGTTCATGGTATATCCTAGTTCTTAACAAATATTCATAGAGGATTTAGAACTAGCAACTGTAAAATCATAAAAATATCTTGTGTCATTCATCATACTCTGAATAGATTTATCATACATCATATGTTTATTCCATCTTTTAATTGAATTCAACTACAGTTATGTGCATCCCTTAATCCCTCATTTGATATTGTCCTCCATTAGCATCATCAAACTCATTATTTTAGGTTAAGAGTTAGATTCTTATAATCATCTACTAATTCCTGTCTTTTTCCTTCATTTTATACTCATTAGTCTCAACTTCTTTCATTCATGTTCATTACATTATTCAGATCAATCTCTCTTGATTCACTTTACATACAATGATTCTCTTCTTGTTAACATTCATCAAAGTTCATTTCTTAGTATATTTCATTCAATTTGGGTTAATCCAGATGTAACTAAAATAAAAGATTAAAGACTCCATCATAATAACTTCATTAGTTTCATCTTTAACTTGCAATCACCATTCAATATATTTTGTTCATGTTGTCTCTTATATTTAGATAAATATACCTCATCATTGACTTCTAATATCATTTCCATAATCAACAATGATCATTCATTATTATACTAATCATTTCATCATAAAAGAATTGTTTAGGTTACATCTTCTTACATCATAATCTCTACTCATTCTTCCCAATTAATTGTTATGTAGCTTGTATAAAAGGACCCACATTAATTTGGGGCTACTCATTATTCCATAAATTATACTAAAATAGATTGTTTAGGATTAGATCATATTAGTAAGGCCAATCATTTTCAATTGAAGTATTAGAGCTTACACTTCAGCATTTCATTACATTTTCAATGTTATATACCAGTTCTAACTTTATCACTCATGCTCATCTTAATACTAAACTTCTAGGGTTTTCAAGAAGTCATTCTTAGATCAACAAATCATAAGAATTTTATCAATAACTAATTTCATCATGATGCACAAATGTGCATTAGGGATACTCACACACTTGGAAATTCTAGTTTCCATTTTCACATATTCCATTCATCAATCATAAGTATACATTGATTAATTGACTCATTTGATTCACTTCCTCAACACAAATCCTAATCAGGAAATTTGGTCACCTCATACTCATCCTTATGTGTATATCATATTCAATTCCATTAACATTCAACAACACACTTCTATAATACATTCTAGTACAATTCAAATATGATTATATACATGTCTATTCAATTTCAAGAATATCGGCCATTGGGTTATTTTTTAGGAAAAATTAGCGTATTCATCTATCCACAGGATTATCCATGGATCCTAAATAAATATATCAGGAACTAATAAAGTTCCAATCAATGAGAAATAATCAAAATCAGTAGAAGTTCATCCCCTAATTTCTTTCCCAAATCAATATCCAATCACATACAATACAAGGAAGGTTTCTGATTAGTTTATCCAGATAGACTTACGATTTCAACATGAATACAGAACTTAAGAGAGATAAAAATAGTCACCTAAGGTGACAAGCACCTTAAAAACATAGGTCCAACTCTAAATTTTCAGAAAACCAATCAAACTCTAGCAACAAAATCTATATCTTCTTCCTCTCAACTCAGAAACCCTAGAAATGGAGATTAGAAGAGAAAGAGTGAGAAAAGTGGATGTTTTTATGTGACTTTGAATCAAATCAGAGGAGGAACAAAATATTTACATGTGATAGAAGATTCACCATGAAATTCTATGCAAAGAAGTTAAACGTACTTGATTTCATCATATCTCAGATAGAGAAACCCTAGGTCAACATCTCTACCACTTTCTCTTCTCAAAATGCTATCTCTCCTCTCTCTCTAGAATTCACTTTTTGGACAGGAATGATGAGTTATTCAAGCTCCTTGTATGTTAGGGAATTCATATAGATGAATTGAGGTGCTTAGAACAATTGCAAGCAAGCCCTTCGTTGTGTTTTTATTTTTCTCACACTGGTTGGTCGGTTGAGTTTTAAACTCGACCGATACCACTCTCTTTAGACTCAAACATAGTAAAAAAATATGAACATTTAACACAATGTATGAACATTGAGTTTATAAGATACTGTTAAAATTTCATATAATTTGTAGTTACCAATAAATAAATAAAAATCAATTACTAGAGTGCTATATTACATTCTGTAGCATGGTCAATCGAGTTTTTCCTGGGCACAACTCGACCGACAACCCTTTCTGTAGAGATCAAACATCATTCAAAAATTACCAAATTTAACAGTATGTCTATAATCCAAGAAATAATAGTATGTCTACAATTCCCAACTACAGCTAAAATTTTAGATCAAATGGATGTACTAATAAAAAGACAGTTAAAATACCAGACTGCTATATTTCAATCTGAATACATGATCAGATGAGTTTCTCTTAGGAATCTCAATCAAAAAATAGGTCAGAAAATTATTCAAAAATTCTGATATTTTTCAAGAGTTCTCACATTTGAGTTATTCAAATCATATCTAGATTTCAACGAAATTGGAGTTATACTTTAGATACTAAAAATCATTTAGTGTGACACTATACTTACTAAATTTTGTATTCATATGTCATCAAAATCCTAATTTTGGTCATTTAGGGTTTTCAATTCTTAAACACTTATTATGTGAATCAAAGTATGATTAAAGCTTATCATTATATTAAAAACATCAAAATTAAAATACCATCATTAATCATGCTTTAAACAATAATCAATCTGATTAAGCATGCAACCATCCAAGTAAACCCTGATTAGATGACTAATATGAAAACATGTCATTACAAATTATCCCCTCCTTATAGGATTTCATAGTGAAATCGAGTAAAGGAAGTGGTAGAATATTATGTCAACTAATCATTCATCTCTCTCGACATCAAGTTATACAGTCTTCCATTTTATCTATCTTTCATATGCCATCTTTCTTTTTGTTGTATTAGATGGATATTCCATCCTTTTTCATCATCATATCTCTCCTTGAGTACTATAAGTACTTTTTTTGTTGAAGAAAGACATGTATTGCTTTTTTGTAAAAATTTGTACAAAATAGAGGAAAGGAAATACTTGTGAGACTAAACAATCTCAACTATTTAACTGTATGCTGCCCTGTCACGGCATAAAGAAAAGAAAACTATTGAGCAAAATAAATAGTAAAAGGATCACAAAAGGGGGAAAAGCCATCATCCATAAATCTAATCAATGATCTTCTTGACAGTAGTCTTCATTAACCACCAGAGTAAAGGAGCCTCCATTACCTTGTTTTCATAGACTCTTAGGTTTCATTCCATCCAAATAAGGTGAATGAATGTAACCCCAACAAGATGACTAATCTTACTTGACAATTTAGTAGGATCCTCTTTTTTCTCAGGAACGCTATGAATAAGGTTATCTTCAAATGCATATCAACATAGAGAGCCAGAATAAGAGCACTCAAACAAATGTGTTGAACATTTTCACAATCACAGTGACAAAGAAAACAAAATGAAGGTGTAGAAATCCCCCTCCTTCTCATAAAATTTGTAGTAGATAACCTCCCATGAACAACTTTCCACGCAGAGATAAGAAATATTTTGGGTTGATTAAACTTCCAAACCCAGGAGAACACAAGGTTAGTCTCACCAGACCCCCTAATAAGCTTCCAAATCATTTTCATATTCACCTTATTTTCATTGTTAATCAAAATGACATCCACTCCCCCAGTAGGAGCTGGAATATTAGTAAGGAAGTTATTCAATGTATTATGCAATCTAGATGAAGACAAGTTCCAATGATTACCAGAGATATTAGAACTCACTTTACATGAATAAGGTAACCCATGCCTAATAAACTCCTTGATTACAATACACTCTTTCAGGAAACAGTTCTGAGGAGTCCATGGAACTTGCCACAACCAAGTATTAAACCCATCACCTATTCTGTAATTAACCAGCTATTTGAAATCATCAAGATGTATGATCATTTGGATAAAGTACCAAGATAGTTGACCAGAAATCTCAAAATTCCAAATGTACTCCCTAGAAAGGTATTTCTCATGGATCCATTTGTTCGAGAGACTATCTTTCTTTGAAGAGAGCCTCTAAATATTGAAAATAATAGCTACCTTACAAACATCCTTAACTCTTTTGATAGACAAACCACCTTCATCTTTGGTCTTAGTGACATCTAACCATTTAACAAGGTGAAGATTATTTTTACCTCTAGTTTGACCACAAAGAAAATTCCTAATAGTTCTTTCAATCTCCTCACAAATAGAACTAGGTAAAGGGAAAGAAGACGACTAGAAGTGATGAATAGCTGAAAGAGTAGTATTGTAGAGTTCCAACCTTCCTGCAAGCAAAAGATGTTTGTATTTCCAACGATCAAGCCACTTCTTAAGTTTGTCAATTAGCAGATAACTAAACTTCTTTGACAAGTTACCACTGAATCAAGGAATCCCCAAATATCTCTGAGGCAGCTAACCAGCTTGAATGCCCAGGATATCAGAGATCATGCTACTATCAGCATCCACACTAAAGAAAATCGAGCTCTTTTCATGACTAATACTAAGACCAGTAAGCTTAGAAAGATTGTCAAAGACACCTATAAGAGAATTAGCACCTATTGCATCATATTCCATAAACACCATAAGATCAACAGTAAAAGCAAGGTGAGAAACATTCATATCCATAGAAGCCCCTAATGGCTTAATATTCCCCAAATTGACCTCCTTATTAATAAGCTATGTGAAAGTTTGCATAATAATGGTAAACACATAGGGAGATAAAGGGTCTCCCTGCCTAATACAATTTGTTAGTTTGAAGGGGGCAGTGGGTTCACCATTAAAGAGAATCTCATAGGAATAGGTGTTAAAGATTTCTCTGAACCACACAATCCACTTTTTTGGAAAATTCATACGTTCCAAAATTTTAAACAGAGCTCCCTAAGAAATAGTATCATATGCTTTAATGAGATCAACCTTCACACACAATCTCCCGTTTCCTTTCTTCTTATTGAAATCATGAATGAGCTCATTTGAAAGAAGGATAGCATCCTTGATGCTTCTTCCCTACACAAAAGCACATTGATTGCTGCTAATAAGAGATGATAGGACATCCTGAAGCCTATTTGTTAACACCTTATAAATCACTTTATAAACCACATTACATAAAGCAATGGGTCTCCAAGTTCTAATCAGACGACAATCATTGTTCATAAATTAAACGTAAGAAAGGTGTGATTTGTTTCTTTTTAAAGCCTCCCCGAAGTAAAGAAGTCCAAAATAGCAGCTATTACATCATTGTTGATTATAGGCCAAATCGACTTGAAAAATTTTCCATTAATACCATCTGGACCAGGGCACTTGTCAACATTCAAATCTTCAATGATAGAGATCAATTCCTCTTTGCTAACACATCTCCCCAACCACACTTTCTGAAAATCAATGATAGAAGGAAACGAAAGGCCTGAAATAGCTTCAACATAGATACTAGTTCTTTTATTATAAAGAGAATTATAAAAGTCATAGACATGACTTTTAATATCCATAAGGTTAATCAGAATTCCATCAATTTCCATTACCTAGACACGATTTCTGTGTCTTCGAGTCTTAATGGTAGAGTAAAAAAAATCTAGTATTTGAGTCACCCTAAAAAAGCCACTAAATGTGTGACTTTTTCCTAAGTAATGACTCCTCCATGAGATGAGCTTCAATAGAAATTTTCCTACTATCAAGAGCACTATTCTGCAACTCCACATTAGTAGGGTATCTATCAAGAAGAACTTGCATGTCAATAGATTTCTTCTCAAGAAGATTAGCCTTTTCAGAAAGATTACCAACAATGTTCCCATTCCATTCAAACATACCTTTTCTTAGAATTCTGAATTGGAGTAAAGAACATACATAGGGTAACCAGAGATGTCAGACTTCCAAGAAGAAGAAACCACATCTAGAAAATCTTCTCTCTCTGCCCACACATTGATGAATCGAAAAGGTGACAAAACTTTCCTTTTGTTACCAATAGAAAGAGACATGATTCTATGATGACTCATGATATTAGGAATTAGGAATCCATGAAATTCTGGAAATAAATCCATAAACTCATGATTATAGAGAATCTTATCATTTTTTGAGGTAGCAGATTTAGAACCCCCTGGTGATTGTCCCAGCAGAAGAAAAGATCATTCATGGATAGCTCAAAAAATCCACAGTTTCAAACACAGTCATTAAAGTCATCCATAGATTTTTTAGTAGGTGCATCCCTCCCTATCTTCTCATTAAAGTTCCTCACAACATTAAAGTCCCCTAAGATAGTCCATGGTTCAAACCCATTATTATGAATGTCTTCAATGTCCTTCAACATAGCAACCCTATCTTGATCAAGATTATGCCCATGGATAGCAGTAAGAAGAAACTTTTTGTCATCTAAAACTTTTGTATGAATGAGAGTAATAGGACAGAGCCTATCATCCCAAAGACCAATGACTCTCCCAAGCACATGACTATTATGATTAAACACCCATTTATAACCACCCAAGAACTTAGCTAGAAGTTTATGAATTTTCCCTACTTACACTTTTGTTTCATTCAAAACAATGATGTGAGGTCTTAACCTCATAACCTCCTCCTAGAATTTAGGAGCTTTAATGTTGACGCCCCTAACATTCCATGAGATGATATTGAGTTGATGTTCAATCATTGGAACCAAGTGTAACTAGTACTTCTCTGGCTTGGGACCTATCATCAACGACAACTAGTTTATCAAATTTATTAGAAAGAGCAGTACTACTTTCATATGAGCTTCCTTTGTTCCCTTTTCATCTTGGCTTCCTCTTACTATTACCTTTAGCAACCTCAAATATTGGTTTAGAATTTTTACACTCGACAGAATTTGGAGGAGTATCCAGGTTGATAAATTCACCTTCACTACTTAGTGTAGATTCGGTAGTAATCAGATAAGAATCCTCAAATGAGTCTTGGAAGTCCTTTTCCTATGTTTTAGTACTCTCAGACATTTCATCAGTATCTTTCAATGTGTTATTAATCTCCATAACCAATGGAACAGTACCATTTTCAGCCCTATTCACCATCATTGGAATTCCGAGTATATTTACTTCAAATGTAGTCGTCAAAGCAATGGACCCATTCACCAGATTCTCCTACGTAGTCACATCATCAATAGAAATAGGTTTCTTCAGAACCCATACCATCTTTTCCTTCACCTTACTTGTATAGTCATTATGACCAACCAACTTATAGACTGGGCATCTACTCAGACTCCATTCATACCCCATTCATAATCAGTATTATAAATACTTAAATAACAAATAATAAGTAATACATCCTTTATCAAGATTATAAACACTTAAAATTTGATTATGTATTTCATGAATCAAGATTATGACTCATTCTATATTATCATCTACATTCATCAAATTCCTTGATAAAGAAGATCATCTAGTGTGCATCATTCTTAGTTCTTAGCTTTTAGTTACAAATTTTAGATTTCATATTTAGATTCAACTCATTAGAGATTATGTTCATAATCAATTAGGGTTTCATCTTTCTTATATGAAATTTCATACTTGCCATAGGTTCCATATTGAATTATAAAATCCTTTCCTTTTCATCATTTAGTCACCATTTTATTTTATCATCATGCACCTTATTATACTACCAAACTGCTTCATCTGGATACTTGGTCAAGGGATCTAAAAGAAGTACAATTAGTAGTTCCATACTAGCTTACTTAAACACCCAAATGCTTGACTAGAGTATCTGGATAATGAGTTTAGTTAGTATGTACATCATTCAGGTTATATTCAACATCCACATTATCATTTAATCCTAAATCCTATTGTCCCTATAGATTCATCTAACCTAGGCTTTGATACCACATTGTCGGGACCTCTCTTTTTATTAGCACAAATGCCAACCATTAGAAAGAATCCTTAAACCTATACCTAGATTAAGAAACAAAACACCTCTTTGTTGACAAAGATGATATAAACAATATACGAAAAACACAAATAAACTTTTCCTTTTTCTTTCTTCACAAATTTTCACCATCAAATGTTAAATCAAGGACCTCACTATAAGATAACACAAATCTTATTCAACTCCATCAAAATCATAATCAAATCTTGTTCTCACATGCAGTTCAGTTTACATCATATACTTGTACATTAATGAACAAACTTAGTCTACAACCCATCTCGGGAAAGGGAGAGTATAGGGACATTCTAATCTATCTTGATTATGCTATTTATATCTTATTTGACACGACCTCTCCGTTGGATAGCATTATACCTAAAACATTTGAAACAACCTCATGAGACTCATATAGATCCCTAATGAGTGGATACTTCCCACTCAAGCTAGGCACATGCATCGACATCAGATTAAGTACAATAAACTTAGCAGAAACACACATATATTATAAAGTCTGGTAGATAGTTAACAATACTATCAAATAGCAATCAATCCAAGTCATATTCAGAATGGATATAAATCTCAACATTTATAACTTGTCAACATGACAGATCATAATATGAAATAGAAAATGTCCATATCAACATGATCACCTTCCACAATAGGAAGCATAATCAAAAATGAAAAATCAACAAGTAGTAGAAATGTAACAACCATTCAAATCATGTCTACACGGCTTATCATCTTTTATTCATTTGCCCTGAAACTACTAGCTTGTACCTCACCAGGTAGAAGTCGCCACGTCTGATTCTCGTATCAATGACTCACTATCACTATCTTAGGGTTTAGCAGGCCACCCTAGGATATCAACAACAAACCCTGACCACCTCAAGGTTGCCTAAAGAGGCTCACATCCTCATCTCGGGTACACGAGATAGGAACCATCAAAACAATATCACATATCACAACATTTTACATATTTTCACATTTCACAAATTTCATTTCATCTGAGTCTATTCCATCTAGACATAGACTTTTACAACAAGGATTTAGGGCCAGATCCACTTCAGATGACTCATTTCTAAATCCTGGTTGTCTAACATTTAAGGTATTGATCCACACTCCAAAAATCCTTCTCATAATTTACTGATTACTACAAGGAGATCCGTTTTGTTTCCCCAGTGTGATCCTCGGGGGAAATCATGGTGTTCAGGGCTCCTAACTAGATGGTTCATCATTTCACTTACTATTAATCTTTTTTACTCATCTTAAAATGATTTAAAACATCGTATATCATATCAATGTATTCTCACATAAGTAGTATAACAAGAAACAAATTAAGCTTATCAAGAAAGATAATGATTAAAGCAAGAAGAACAACAAATATGCATTTTGCAACACATACGATCAACACATATGATTCTTTCCATTTTCTACATAATCTCATAGAAGTCATCATCAGTGGACTTTCATCCCTAATATCATTGTCTAACATTTACCCCCATTAGGGTTTTATCATCATCAATGGGCTTTCAGTCTGAGACATAATCTCATTATGCAATATTTACCCTCATGAGGGTTTCTCAAATGTAAGGAGTGCATATTAAATTCAATTTCAATATATTTCTTATAAGTTCATTGTAGACATAGTTCTTAACAAATATCCACATAGACACAAGAACTAGCAACAATAAAAGCATATAGATACCTTGTATCATTCATCATACTCAAAATAGATATATCATATGACATATGCTTATTCCATCTTTTAATTGAATTCAACTACAACTATGTGCATCCCTTAATCCCTCATTGGAGATTGTCCTTCATTAGAATCATCAAACTCATCATTTTAGGGTAAGAGTTAGATTCTTATAATCATCTACTAATTCCCAACTTTTTCCTTCATTTTATATTTAGTAGTTTCAGCTTCTTTCATTCATGTTCATTACATCATTCAAATCAGTCTTTCTTATGTCACTTTACGTATAATGCTTCTCTTCTCATTAACATTCATCAAAGTTTAGTTCTTAGTATATTTTATTCAATTTGCATTTATCCACGTGTAACTAAAATGAAAGATTAAAGAGTTGATCATAATTACTTCATTAGTTTCACATTTAACTTGCAATCACCATTCAGTTTATCTTGTTCATATTGTCTCTTATATTTAGATAAGTGTACCACGTCATTGACTTCTAATGTCAATCCATAATCAACAATGATCATTATTTACTATACTAATCACTTCATATTAAAGGAATGGTTTAGGTTACATCTTCTTATATCTTCATCTCTAATCATTCTTCCCAATTCATTGTTATGTAGCTTGTATAAAAGGACCCACATTCATGTGAGGGCTAATAATTATTCCATAAATTATACTAAAAGATATTGTTTATGATGAGATCATATTAGTACGTCTCGTCATCTTCAATTGAAGTATTAGAGCTTACACTTCATCATTTCATCACATTTTCAACATTATATGCAAGAGTTAGCTTTATCACTCATACTCGTCTTAATACTAAACTTATAGGGTGGTCAACAAGTCATTCTTAGATAAAAAAATCATAAGAATCTTATCAATAATTAATTTCATCATGATGCATAAGGGTTCATTAGGGCTACTCACACACTTGGAAACCCTAATTTCTATTTTCACATATTGCATTCATCAATCATAAGTATACATTGATTAATTGACTCATTTGATTTACTTCCTCAACACAAATCCTAATCAGGAAATGTGGTTACCTCATACTAATCCTTATGTGTATATCATATTCAATTCCATTAACATTCACTAATACACTTGTATAATACATTCTACTACAATTCAAATATGATTCTATACATTTCAATTCATTTCCAAGCATATTGGCCATTGGGATGATTTTTAGGCAAAATTCACATGAAATAGCATAGTCATCTATCCGTAGGATTCTCCATGGATCCTAAATCAATATTTTTGGAACTAATCATGTTACAATCAATGATAAATAATCAAAATCATTAGAAGTTGATCCCCTCACTTCTTTCCCAAATCAATATCCAATCGCATACATATACAAGCAAGGTTTTTGATCATTTTATCCAGATAGAATTAGGCATTCAACTTGAATACATATAATGGGGGGGCACTACCCTAAGGTGACAAGAACCTTACAAACATAGGTCCAACTCTGAGTTTTTAGAAAACCAATCAAAATCTAGCAACAGAATCCATTTCTTCTTCCTCTCAACTCAGAAACCATAGAAATGGAGATTAGAAGAGAAAGAGTGGGAAAAGTGGATGTTTTGATGTGATTTTGAATCAAATCATAGGAGGGATGGAATCTTGACATGTGAGAGAAGATTAACCATGAAATTCTATTAAAAGAAGCTAAACTTACTTGATTTCATCATATCTCAAATAGAGTAGCCCTAGGTCAACATCTCCACCACTTTCTCTTCTCAAAACCCTTGCTCTCGTTTCTCTCTAGAATTCATTTCTTGGATAGCAATGATGATTTATGAGATATCCTTGTGTGTTAGGTTAGTCATATAGATGAATTGAGGTTCTTAGAACCATTGCAAACAAGCCCTTCATTGTATTTTTATTTTGCTTAGAATGGTTGGTAGGTTGAGTTATAAACTCGACCAACACCACACTCTTTAGAACTTAAACATGGTCCAAAAATTATGATAATTTAACATAATGTCTGAAATTATTTTATAAGATACAATTAAAATTTCTAATAATTTGGAGTTACCAATAAATAAATAAAAATAAATTACTAGACCGCTATATTGCAGTCTGCAGCATGGTCGGTCAATTTTGTCTGGGGAAGAACTCGACTGACACCCCTTTCTGTAGAGATCAAACGTCATCCAAAAATTACACAAATTTAATTGTATGTCTATAATAGAGTTTCCTAACTACAGTTAAAATTTTAATTGAATTGTACATACCAATAAAAAGTTAAAATTAAAATACCAAACTGCTATATTTCAATCTGAATACTTGATCAGCTGAGATTCTCTTGGGGAAACTCGACAGCCAAACAGGTTAGAGAATTATTCAAAAATTCTGATATTTTTTTAAATTTCTCACACTTGAGGTATAAAAATTATATTCAAATTTCAGCTAAATTAGAGTTACACATAAAATATTAAAAATCATTTAGTGAGACACTACACTTATCAAATTCTATATTCATATGTCATCAAAATCCTATTTTGGCGGATTAGGGTTTTTAATTCTTAAACCCTAATTATTTTAATCAAAGAATGATTAAAACTTATCATTATATTTAAAACATAAAAATTAAAACGCCATCATTAATCATGATTTAAACAATAATCAATCTGATTAAGCATGCAATCATCCAAGTAAACCCTAATTAGATGACTAATATGAAAATAGGTCATTACACTTATCCTCCTCACTTGCATAGCACTACTTTGCCCTATCCACCTTTTATGTCCATGTGGCACTGATCCTTGAAATCATGACACACATTTTCCACTCAAATTTGATTCATGACTTGTTTCCATTTCAAGACTCAAATAGAAATATATGTTATATTTCTTCTATTTTTGATTCCCCCGCATGTTCTTGTGAGGTTTTGCACAAGTTCATGGTTTATTGATTGGTGAATTGAGATTATGTAAATTTTCCGAGGTGAAAAATGGAGTGAATGGAAGTATATAAGAAGGCAATCTCTCCTCCATCAAACTCAATATCTTTTATTTTCTTTGTTGCAAGTACATTGATTGTACTTTTTTAGTGTGCACTTTGTCATCTTTTTTAGTGGTATGCTCCTATTAAATACAAGGAGTATGGAAGAAGTGATAGGGGAGAAAGGGTTTGTCACCCAAACTTGGAGTTTGGCACATTTCAGCCTTTTTTTTACTTTTTTGGCGAATGGAGAGACAAGAAGGTGGTAGAAGAATTGTAGAAGAGAATAAACTTGTGCATTCTCGTTTTTTTACTTTCAACACTTTGAAGTATTATAACATCCGTTCAAATCATTCTATAACAAGCAAAATTAAAGAAATTTTGCAAGATATTTCCATAGTTTAGGTGAAGCATATTTTGTTTTATGCCTATCTATCCATTAAGACTTGCCAAATTTTCCAAGTAGTAGTGCTACTTAAGGTCTTAGGTGAAAAATGATTTCTGACAAAGGTAGTGTTATGAAAATGTTCCAAGAAACACACTACAATCAAAGGGATATATTGATAACATGCATATGATACTGCTAGCCTACTAGATAAAGGATTTAACTCATAAAAGAAAAAATAAATGAAAAATTTCAACTAAAGCTGCATGCAAGCAAGATATTAAACTGGTAATTCTTAAAAGGTAAAGTGAAGATAGACCAGGTGGAATGGGTATGTACCACACACCTCCACCCTGAAATTAGAATTTTTTTCACCTCAAGAAAAACCTAAATCGAATATGGAGGGAAGTTAATTACTATGGTGGCCACCATACACCATGGTTTCCTATTAGTGATGGAGGAGGTGGGGGAGGGGGAATGTTACAACCCTCGTCTAGCTTTGTTGGTAACCCTAGAGATTTGAGATAATATTAATATTTGTAGTGTTTTCATTAGTAATAAAATATCTTGTACATTATTTTAACTTTGTCTATCTCAAATACTTTTTTGGATTACTTATAATCATGACTTAAGCATTCCTCAAATATCTGAGTTGGAGTTGACACAGAATTATCCTATATGTGTATGTGAGAGGTGAATTAATTATAATTTAGGAATTAATTAATAAATCGATTTTCGTCTAATAAATTATAAAAATAAAATTTAAGTATTGTAGATAACAAATTAAAAATCTAAGTAAAAAAGAATGAACCAAATTGGAGTTAAAATAAGTGAGTTATGCCCTTTTTAGTAACATGTACAGAAACCCATCGACCACTGAGGCCCGACGACTGCTAAGAATGCTGCCTAGGATATCAAATCATAAAACAATCATATATCAGGCTATACATATCCATTTTCAATAAAAAAGTGCTTATAACTATAATTTGAACCTCTATCATCTCAGACTGAGAGGTCGACAAAAAGAAGACCTAGAGGGCGATTTCTTGGGTGATCTTTGGAAAAGAACACAAAGAATGGCAGAAATCAAATTGTTTGCCATAGATACAACTTGTTAAGTGGTTTCTAATCATCGACCCTTACTTCTATTCATCTCCCCTTGCTTGGACTTCCTGATCTAACAATCTAAGGTTCTAATTAACCTTTGTTCTTTATCTTCTACATCCAACAGACCTTCTTTAGGGTCTGAAAACACATTAAAAGAATGCTTGGATGAGATCCATGAGGTATGAACCTTGGATCAAACCAGGAAAGGGTATATTTCGAGTTTATCTAGGAAAAAGATGAGATTAATGAGTTAAAACGTGTAATTTGAGTGGAAAATCATCTTCTAACCTAGATTTAAAGCATACAAATTTAAATAGTGGCTTTTCAGCATTCAATTCTTGCTCTATGGTAATTGTGATGATTTTAATAAACTTGTGTAGTGATTATCAGTAGTAAAAATGTTTTATTAATCATATTATTAGTGATATAATATCATGTTGAAAGTTTTTGTGTGAGTTGTTATCATGTGACAGGGGATGAAATGGTGTAAATTAAGGCCTAGGGAAGTTAGGTTGCCCTAATTCATGCTTAAAGAGTCAAATTGTGGTTGAGGAGATATGTGAAAATTTCCTGATCATTTATGTGTTCAAATACTAGTTGTGTCAATGAAGAACATAGGGTGATAATTAGATACTATGATGAATTATGTTAAATTAATTAATTATCACTAGACATTAGATACCCTGGACACTATAGAATCCTCACAGGAGGTCTGTGCTATGATGAGAAAATGTGCTTCCCGACTGGAGGTCTCACGTAGGTCGAGCTAAGATAGAGCACATCATTTTGGGGTGTGGGGTATGGGCTAGTGATGGTGGACTCCTTAAATGATTGGTATCCAACACAAACATGAGTTGTTGGTAGTACCTAAGTTATGAGTTGTAGTGATTAGTGGACATCTTTGGTAGATCCACTAATGTGCAACAAGCCTGAGGGCTTTGACTCCACACCTAAGTAACTGAGATGAGAGGAGGAGTTTGAGATATCTGGTCACTCTCATTAGCTGTTGAGAGGTAGAAGTGTTGATGCCAATGGTAGATATGGTATTTGGACTAAAGACTTAGGTCTTGGGCATGCTTCTATGTCTTGTACAGTGAGATCGTAGCTTGCTGCAATCCTTCCAAATATTGTGGTACACCTCATGTGGATCCAATGGTATAATAAATGGATTAAAAATAATATGAATTGTTATGTTATACTATTATTATTTTTAGTATATGTTCAACTATTGTTATGAGTGATTTATAGTTATTAAATTTTCTTGCTATATGATTTGCATTTAAATTCTATTAATTGTATATATATTTGAAATATCTTGGTTACCTATTGATTTTCTACTCACTAATCTAGTATCTCATCAACCTACTAGACAATTTTTCAGGTAAAAGACTAGCTCTTTCTAAGGAGAAAGAAGCCAATTTTTATCGCTGAATAGACCAGAGATCCTGAACAAGTAGTTAGAATAAGTAGATGGTATGTTATCCTTCCTTCAGGTCCTGGGAATCAGAGATTTAGAAAAGAGAGTATTTTGTATTGAAATGTACATGATGTATAATAAAGTGTGAAGCTTTTTCTTAAATGTAGTAGTCAAACTTTGTTGTATCCTTAATATTATGATTGAGATATTCTCAGTATTCTAAATGATGGTACTATATATCTTATATAAAAAAGTCAGGGTTGATGTTCTGTAAGAGGTTAAAAGTTGATGGTTAGTAATAATCCCTATTTGGCGAGCCCTAACCCTGTCTAGTGGGTTTGGGTCATGTCAACTTTTTGTTAACAAAGCATAGGTTTAACCTAAAATGAGTTTAGGTTTGGGACATGGGTGATAAGAGACCGATAGGATTAGGATGATTTCTTCTTTGAACTATAATTTTTCTAACATATGTGTTCTGTTATGGATATGAACATGGAAGTAAGAGGATGTGGACATGGTGAGGAACAAGTTGAGAGACATTATGGCCCTGACCCTCAAGCAATGGATCAAGGTGGAGAAAATAATGAGGCAACAAGGACATACCATATTTTTCTAGAGATGAAAGAGAAATATAAGATGGATCGGAGATCTTCATCTTCTAGTAAGGATCTGATGAGATCCTATGAGTTGATAAAGAAGCTTAGTGGGACTGAATTCTTTAGAAAAACATATCCAGTTGTGGCAGAGGTGTGGCTTCGACAACTGGAAAAGTTCTTTTTCCTAATGAGGTTATCAGAGGTTAAGAAAGTCAATCATATGGTCTATCCAATCAAGGGAGATGCTGAGTTGTGGTGGAGTGGAGTAGAAGATAAGAGGAGAAATACAATGATGACATGGGGTATGATGACCATCACCACACAAAATGAGATTACTCAAAATGAAGAGCGGGATTATTATTAGTCACAAAATTACCACAAAACCGTGTAAATAAAAACCATTTGCAATTTAATGTGTCAAGAGGAAGTTCATCACTTAAAGCCTTCAACACAGGCCACCTATATTCATTATATGCCAAAAGATTATACATATTAGGTTCAAGGCTATCAATCTACACTTATTACATATTATAGTCTGTTATATGTACATGCCATTTATATACAAACATGGCACATGCCAAAATCTACGTGTCGGAATACAAAACACAAAATCTTCCCAAAGACCTGAGAGTATAGGGATGACACATAGGAATACTACCACAAGACTCTAACTAGCAGCATGTCACACCTGTAGTAGTTACTATTCTCCTTGCTACTCATACAACTATTTGATACTTTTATAAAAGAAATATGAAGAACATGTATAACTGTTGATTTCTCTTATCACATTATAATTTAAGAGATCAGTATAAAGCTAAGGCATGGGGTCATCCAATGGGATTCCTACCCTAAGAAAATATATTACATGGTTGTTTAACCAATTTTATGCCCTAAGGATTTGAGGTGTACCAGTCAAATCCAACTAACCACTGCTAAATCAAAATCAGCACCACATAAGATCATTGGAACAATCAGACTCTATGATCATCACCATCACTACTTGGTCAGTTCAAGTCTGCAATGCAATGCATATAGTCATACTGCTAAAAGACAGCAACTTGTAGTCATATGTATAGTCCTGTAGAGACAACAACTCATAGTCAATCTATGGTCCTATAAACAACTAGTCTACCTTGGTACATGTCACAACACTAGAGAACTGGCTCACACTTGCCCGTTCAATAATGAACAATATATCATTATTTCCACAATTTAAGGACGCAAGGAAATATATCACTTGCACCCCGCATATTCAACAATATGCGCTCTGAGTTTTCCCATAGGAGTTACTTGTTTCACCATCTAGCTAGATAGTGACGCTATAGATGGATTTATGGTACAAGGATATTTTAATGCATCAATCAAGTTACAACATATTAACCCTAAACAAAATCTACAAAATTGAGGGAGGATGCAACTTCAGAAGATATAAAGTGTATTAAGTGAGAATTTTTCTCATCATCACATTGCACTAGTATACATGAATTCTTGATGTCATCATTAACAACACATCACTATGGGATGTCAACCCCTCATTTATGCACAAAGCACTTACTAGGTCATTAGACCAATTTATAAGATCTTGCATATTCAATATCACAAAAGAGTCTCAACATTACTCATAATCACTACTTTGTATTGTATAGGGATCACCATATCATTCAATTAGCTATGTCGATCATTTCACCTACAAGTTAATGTTGTACAAATAGGAGAGAGAAAATGCTATCCATGAATAACAATTCTTCAAATATAGTGAACACACTTATCTTAATATCATCATGTTAGGTTTAGGGTTTATATGTTCCCGATTAGGGAATAGTAGCATCATACCACCTCTCAACCCTAATTCCATTACTTCCCTTTTTGTTGGAAAATCAAGTATCATTGTTGATAGTTATCCATTTATACTCTCATCCCTTCTAAATAAACCTTTATTCTAAGTACTCACCATGTTCATACTTACATGTGTGTACCTTAACCACCTTCAACAAATGAGTGTTGATCATCCTTGACACATGAGTGTCATCCTATTCAGCAATAGAGCATCATGACCTAACCAGGTATGGGGTGTCGAGATTGAGACAACAACCTATGTGCCATGATCGTGAAACATCCCAAGGCGTGGACCTATCATTACACCTAGTTATAATTGGAACACCATCAAAACACAACGTCATGATCGAGACACAAGAAGACACCAGCATGGTGGTACAACCACAACACCATGTCTATGCAACACTTCATGGTGACCACGACAAAGTGTGTCGCGACCATTTCTTTCCATGTGCATCGTGATCATCTGGCATGGCATCAAGACCAAGTCATAGAACATGTCATTTTATTATTTACAAACTATGCATTATGAACCAAACTAGGCATGTCTTGACCGCAACTAATCTAACCTCAACCTGATACAACCTACACACCAGCTAATAAGTGTAGCCACCATCACACTTAGCCATCTTGGCCACAATGTCAGCCAACAACCAAATCTGACCTTACAACAATGATGCATCATGACACAACTAGTAGGTAGAGACTAGTCTAAAGTTAAGGGGTGTTGCGACGGAAACCACCCTACAAGGGGTGTCGACCGTGGCAGAAGTCTTGGGGTTAGTCTTGACCACCTACAACACCCATAGAAGATCTAAACTAGGATCAAAATAGGTGATCAACCCAAAACATCAAGTGTCACATGGGGAGCATCACCATATTCTTGAGTGTTCAACAAACCCTAACCATGATGATGAATATCATCAAAGAGAGATGTTTTAAGGGGGGAAAATTGATATCCTTATACACATATATTCAAATTAAAACTTTTTTTTGTTCAACATAACGAATTCATAAAACAAGTAGTAAGATAAAATTCAAAGATGCATATAATAGAGATAGGAGAAGTTATAAAACACACCTAATTTTGGTGAGGAACAACCTCCTAGGACTCAAGCTTTCAAGACCTTCAACCAAACTCCTACACTTCATCCAAGGGAAACACCTCCAAGAAGAAGAAAAATCCATGATTAGAAGAAGGTTCACAGAAAGGGAAATAGATCTTGGACGAACCAAAAAGAAAAGATCATCTTTCACTCGAGTTCACCTTGATAACCCTAGCTTATGATTTTTATAAGAAAGAGATCTTCAAAGAAGAACTACCATGGATGATCCACGTCCAAAGAGGAAGAAGAAGACAAAGAGTCTTAAAAGAAAATGTGATCTAGAATGAAAGATCACTTACCAAGAGATGATTATCCAAGATTCACCACCAAACGCTAACCCTAGCACAAGATCTTCAATCATGCACCCAAGATCCGCCACCCAAAGATCAAGTTTTACTTATTCTTACTCCTGAAGCTTGGCAGTCTCAAGGAAAAAGATGAATTTCTAGGTTGAAAAATATTGCTTGGTTGTGAAGAGGATGGTTTATATACACAAAAGGAGGAGAGAAGTGAAGATCTTTGAGGTGTCAACACCATAGCTCACTAAGGGCACTTGTTCTTTAAAGGGTTAATCTTATTTCCTTTGCATGCAAAAATCTGAAATATGCATGTTTATCCAGTAGGTGTGTCATGACCTCTAGGGTTAGTTATCCCCCTTGTCACATTCACAACACCATCTCAACAAACTTGTCTTAGGTCGAGACACTTTAAGGTGAAAAACCTACGTCACATGTGCATGACCGAGTCACTAGAAAACATGATGTTTCAACCCACCCCTCACAAGGTTGTCACGGACACAAACATGCATCCAAGCATGTGTCTCGATCGCGACCCTTACCATAGGTGGTGTAGATGTCATAACATCAAACCCTAGGTCAAACACCAAGTCAACCATGCAAACCCTAGAAACCCTAATATCACATGATGATGTCACACCATCATCCATGATTCAAACAAAGCACCACATACCATATACTTCTCTCTCAAAATGCTAAAGCACAACAAACACTCTATACATGTGTCACTTTGCAAGATAACCCTCACTTATGGGTAAATTAGAAACTATTCCAAAGCATACACATTTGTTACCAAATAGCTCAAACATTAATCCAATTGAACCAAAAAGAAAATACAAGAAAGGCACATAATATAACAACCTCTCAACAACTCAGGTTAAGGTTTAAATATCTCACTATACATGGTAAACACTATTAATCATTAAGATAGATCAGGAGTTGTACAACTATAAACCCTTAATAGGGATTTTTCCCCCAAAGTCCTATCCAAAAAGAGTCAGATACTTCTTCCGCATCTCATCTTCAAGTTCCCACGTGGCTTCTTCAACGCCATGATAATGCCATAAAATCTTAACTAAAACAATGTCCTTCTTCTTCAACTTCTTGATCCTTCTATCTAGGATCAACACAAGTCCTTCTACATAAGATATATCATTATCTAACTCCACTTCCATAGGTTGAAGAGTCAACTCCCTATCAGGGTGACAATTCCTCAACATGGTGATATGAAACACATGATGTAACTTTTGTAACTTAGATGGCAAATCCAACTTATAAGCCACCTTCCCAACACATGCAACTATAGGATAAGATCCCATATATCTGTGAGCTAACTTACCCTTCTTACCAAGCCTTAGAACCCCTTCCAAGGAGAGACTTTAAGATACACCATGTACCCCACTTGGAACTCAAAAGGTCTATGACGGTTATCATCATAAGATTTATGTCTATCCTGAGTTGCCTTTAATTGTTGTTGAATGACTTTGATCATTTTTATCATCTGTTGATATTATCCTATCACATACCAACACAAAGGATATCTATAATGTCTCCCGTACAAGTCTTCATAAGGTGCCATATCAATACTCCTTTAATAACTATTTTTGTAGGCAAACTCTATCAAACTAACACGGTTATCCCAACTGACCAAAAATTGTAATATATAGGCTCTCACTAGATCCTCCAAGGTCTGAATTGTCCTTTCAGTCTTTCCATCTATCTATGGATGGAAATCAGTGTTAAACCTCAATTGCGTACCCATCACTGTATGCAAATGTTCCCAAAAGTGACTAGTGAATTGAGGACCTCTGTCTGATACTATAGTAGCTAGAATACCATGTACTATTTCAGCAACATATACATGTACACACCTCTCAACTATATATGTTGTCTTTACTGGTAAAAAGTGTGTTGACTTAGTAAACCTATCCATTATTACCCAAATGGAATCACAACCATTGGCTGTCCTTGGAAGTCCAGCCACAAAATCCATTGCAATATGATCCCACTTCCAATGAGGTATAGGCAATGGTTGCAAAGTCCCTATAGGTTTTAAATGTTTGGCTTTAACCTGATGACACACTGCACACTTGGTACAAATTGAGATACAACACATTTCAATCTTGGCCACAATATAGATCTTTCAGATTCTGATACATCTTGGTGCTTCCTGGATGCATAACATACATAGAGGAGTGAGCTTCTTCTAGAAAAAAAGTCCTTAGATTATCTTTATTGGCACGACTGATCTACCATGATAACTCACTATCCCATCATCAGATTCATGGAAGCCATCACGCTTCTCAGTGCCCAACTCTGACTAAATTTGTCATGTCACAATATCACTCTATTGTCCATCTTTAATCTGTTGATCCAACGTCGACTTTACTTGTAATTGTGCCAACAAACATGCTAACATGGACACTTCCAACTGTACATTAATTCGTCGTAAGGATACCAACATGTCTCTCTTATGGCACATCAAATCACTCCACTATATTTTATCACAGGATGATTATGTAGAAGATTTTCTACTTAAGGCATTTTCCACTATATTCACTTTTCCTAGATGGTAATCTATTGTGCAATCGTAGTCTTTAATCAGATCTATCCAACACTATTGTCACATGTTCAATTCTTGCTTAGAAAAGATAGATTGCAGATTCTTGTGGTCATGAAGATCTAACACTCTATTGTACAAGTAGTGTCTCCATATCTTCAAAGCATGGACCATGGCTGCAAAATCCAGATCATGTGTCAGATAATTCTCGTCATATTTATTAAGTCATCATGAAGCAAAAGAAATCACATTCTTATCCTGCATCAATACACAACCCAGACCATTTGTAGATGCATCACAAAAGATAATGTAACCTTATCCTTGTTCTACAGCATTAACACTGATGCACTAGTCAATCTCTCCTTTAGAATCATAAAAGAACATTGACATCTGTCATCGTGAATAAATGATACATCTTTTCAAGTAAGCTTTGTTGGGGGTAAATCGACTGCATTGAAGTTCTTTATTAACCTTCTGTAATATCATGCCAATCCTAGAAAACTACAAACATCTATAGGTTTCTTTGGCTGATCCCATTCCAACACTGGCTCTACCGTCTTTAGATCTACACAGACTCCTTTAGCAAATATTACATGTCCTAGGAAAGCTACTTCCTTTAACCAGAACTCGCACTTACTAAACTTTACACATAATTCATGTTGCCTCAACAAAGTCAAAGCCTGACATAAGTGTTGCTCATGTTGTTGACCATCTTTGGAGTAAATAAGGATATCATATATAAACACAATTACAAACCAATCCAGATGTGTAATGAGCACTTCGTTCATTAGATCCATAAATGTCGATGGTGCATTGGTTATCTTGAACGGATAACCATGAATTCATAATGACCATACCTCATCCTAAAGTCTGACTCAGGTATATCATCTACCTTAATCTATAACTGATGGTAACCCGACCTTAGATCTATCTTAAATAAGACATTGGCACCTCATAACTAGTCAAACAAATCATCTATACGTGGCAACAAATACTTATTCTTAATCATCATCTTATTCAACTAGTGGTAGTCAATACATAGCCTCATTGATCCATATTTCTTCTTAACAAACAGAGTAGGAGTGCCCCAAGGAGACATGCTCAGCCTAATGAAACCTCTCTCGAGTAGTTCTTGCAATTGTTTTTTAAGCTCCTTCATTTCCGCTGGTGCCATCCTATATGGTGTTTGTGCTATGGGTTGGGTTCCTGAAGCTAGATTGATTTCAAAATCAATCTCTCCAGGAGGAGGCACACTTGGGAACTCATCTTGAAACACATCCTCAAATTCTTATACAATTGGCACTTCCTGAATACTAGGACCCTTTGCCTTGGTATCCACCACGTGTGCCAAAAATGCACCACATTCTTATCTCATTCATTTCTCTATTGTCATTGCTAAACCATACATGTCATAAGAATCATCCTATCACCTTGGAAAACCCATGAAACATCACCATATACAAA
Organism: Alisma plantago-aquatica; assembly: GCA_963693085.1. Classification (NCBI taxonomy): domain Eukaryota; kingdom Viridiplantae; phylum Streptophyta; class Magnoliopsida; order Alismatales; family Alismataceae; genus Alisma; species Alisma plantago-aquatica. Next base: position 1,331,178,318 of record OY856412.1, read on the forward strand.
GGTTTCTATCTTAGCACTATAGTCCAAGATAACGTGATACTTTCTGAAAGTATCCATCCCAAGGATTACATCAAACTCATGCATTTCAAGTGTTAAGAGATCCACTTGAATGCTATGTCCCAAAAAAGATAGAACACAAGATAGGCATACTTCCCACAGCTCAGAGGAACGAACTAGAGGAGTTTATAGATAAAGACTATCTTGTCTATGAATGACATGTAAGAAACAATTAGAAATTAGTTCTCTAGTGATAAAGAAATGTGTTTCACCTGGGTAAATCAAAACAGATACAAAATATGAAGAAGACAAATCAGAATGAAATAATTCCATCTAACCTATCACAACCCTTGTTCTGAAGACTCCCTTCAACTAACTCATCACATAAATCTATCCATCACATGTTTTCACCCCCTTCCTCTACCTACTTGCCCTACAGATTCGGCTTCTGATGCTTGACCGCATCCTCTATCTCTATGTTGTTGTTGTTGTGACCCTTGTTGACTTTGCCTTGTTTGTTGTGTCACCTCTTCATCTTTCACAGGGCAGTACCACCTACTATTCCCCATCTATCCACACTTAAAACAAGTCTTACTCTTATACCAAAGCCTAGATGGCCCTGTCACAGTACTGACATTGCACTGTGAGCTCCTATAGGTGGAAAGCTATGGCCTCTGTCTCTACTCTGTGTCCATTGTGAGTGACTAACTGACCTCTATTGAGACTGAGGTGTTGAGTACCCTAGCCTCTTGAAGCCTCTAAGAGATTGTCCTTGGTACTGCATAGGCCTCTTTTTATCCATTGACTCACGCTTCTCCACAACTAATATCTCCACCCTCCTAAGTGACTCAACAAAAGTTGCAAACCTTTCTTTGTTATCTAAGGATAAAATTGGGGTTGACAACTCAATACTCAGACCCTTCTCAAAGAGTTTGATCCTCTCCTTGTTTGTTGTTGCCATATGCGGACAGAATCTAAGAAGCTCCATAAACTTCTTGATAAGCACTGATTAACATGGTTCCTTACCTGATGTTCTCAAACTGTAAAATCTTTTCATCTAAGTCAGTCCTAAAAAAGTACCGACTTACAAACTCATGTCAAAATTCTTCCCAAGTAATCATGACACCCCACCTTTTTTCTTTTCCAATGGTCCACCAGTGACTAGCACTTCCTTTTAGAAGATACACAACATGTTTCACCGTATCTTCCTCAAGGATGTTGAGGATCTTAAAAGCCTTTTCTAGCTCACTCAACCACATATCTGCATCAGTTGGGTCAGATTTACCCACATACTCCAACGCTCCTACATGGTTGAATTCTCTCAAAAGTTTTTTCAAAACTTTGGGTTTCATCACCTGGGACAATTGCCCTAGGTTGGTTTATAGGCATCCTATACACCATGTGTTTCATAGTGGCCATAAACTGCCCAAACATATCCCTTGGCCATAAACTGCCCAAACATATCCCTAAAAGTAGGATTAGCTACATCAGCTGGGTTGACTTAAGGCATCTCAGGTAATGCTTCAACCCTTTCTTGCCTCCTTGCACCACCTCCTGGTGCAGCAACACTACTTTTTGTAACACGCTTTTCATGTTCTCCATACATCTTTTCCTCTCTTCTTCTTATTCTACATAAGCAGAAGTGACTATAAGACATATTGGAGGACACTAGAACATACATAAACCCAAGTCCTATGTCCCTGTAGACTGATCGAACCTTGCTCTGATACCACAAACTTATGAAGAACATTGCCACAGAAAATGAGATTACTCAAAATGAAGCACATAATTATTACTAGTCACAAAATTACCGCAAAATAGGGTAAATTAAAACCATTTGCAATCCAATATCTCAAGAAGAAGCTCATCACCTCAAGCCTTCAACATAGGCCACCTATATTCATTATATGCCAAAACATTTTACATATCAGGTTCAAGGCTATAAATATACAGTTGTTATATATTACAATCTATTTATATGTACATGCCATTTATATACAAACATGGCACATGCTAAAATCTACGTGTTGGTATACAAAACACAAAATATTCCCAAAGACCTAAGAGTACAGGGACGACATATAGAACTACTACCACAAGAGTCTAACTAGCAGCATGTCACACCTCTAGCAGTTACTGTTCTCCTTGTTGCCCTGTACCTGCACCACAACCTCGACTACCTCATCCACGAACACCTAAAAAGTTGTGGAAACCATAGAGTGAGACCAAGCATCCTATCAAGAGTTATAACTCTTCTCCAACGTATATTATAAGCATTGTAATATAAAGGAATAGTAAATAGAGTAGGTATAATTATTTGAGTAACTTTAGCAAATACAACTTAATAGTAGAATATTTACACTTTTAAAAGGAATATGAAGAACATTTATAACAGTTGATTTATCTTATAACATTATAATTAAATATATTAGTATAAATCTAAGGCTTGGGGTCATCCAATGTGATTCATATTGACCCTAAGAAAATATACTACACCGTTGTTTAACCAATTTTATGCCCTGAGGATTTGTGGTGTACCACTAAAATCCAACTGATCACTGCTAAGTGATGTAAACCTATTTTAGGGCTCCATCCTGTGCCATTTTGTACTTAAGTTGCATATAAACATGTTAGATTACAAGTCTTTTTCCCTAATATGGTTATCATTGCAAATATGCTTATGGATGTTCTTTGCATTGTTTTTTAGGTACTTGGACCATGTTTAGATGGACGAGAGAGAAAGAAGGAGTTCTAGGGTTCCCCCAATCATGGAGGGACCCAAAGAAGGCCCCAAAATCTCCCTCAACCTACCTCTAATGGCCAAGGGTCATCACCAAGCAAAGACATCCGAGCATGATGAAGATTGAAGTGTAATAAAGTGATGCAAGCCTTGCCACAACTGTGGCCACAGTCGTTCATTTATTAGCAATGATGTGCCCTTTCCAACAGGGTTTTTCCGCAAAATCCCACGGTTGTGGCCATTGAAGCCACCACAGCCGTGACCATCAACACGGTCGTGGTACGAAGAGGAGAAAATGACCGTGGGCAACCACCACGGTCGTGGGAATTATTGCACCAATTTGGCCAGAGTTATAGGTTGTCACCCCCAAAACGCCACGACTGTGGCCGAAGAATTAAGCTCAATACGACCGTGGTGATTCCCCACGGTCACCTCCTCCTCCTCCAAAATGACCGTGTTACCCAACACAGCCGTGGTGCCCCTAGCCCACCACGACCGTGACATCCCACCACGGCCGTGGCTACCACCATACTTGACCTTTTTCCAAATCCCTTCACACCACGACCATTTCACCACTCCACGACCACTCTCCACCTACCCTAATCAACTGCTTAAAACCCTAATTGCTTAGTTTGCTTGTTCATGATAGTCTAGTTTAGTCGCTTTTTCTTAATCTAGTTAATTGCGTAGTTTTGCTCTTTAGTGTTAACTTAGGATCTTGCTCTTGCTAGTGGTTAGTTTAGTTGTTAATTGCTTCTTTCTTTTCTAGAGTAGTGTAGCTCTTCTTACTCTTGCTTAGTTAGTTTTTTAACTTAATTTACTAATTTGCTTGCTCTTCCATAACTAAGTTTCCATCTTGCATTTCTTACGTGTTCAATTAGCTTAATCAACAATCAAACCTTTTAAAACCCTAAAACCCTAAGCTCCACAAAAGGAACATAGCCCACACCGTCTAACTCTAGTGCCCCCTCTATCTCTGTGGATCGACCCTGTACTTGCCGCCTCACCTATACTATGACACGACCCCGTGCGCTTGTGGGCGTAGTGTCTTAGTAGACGTAGGTAGTTAGTGTATGTCTTACAAATTTTGAAAGCATAAGATCCCATATCCCGTGCGCTCCAACCTCGTGGGGTGTAAAAGCACCACTAGTGGGGACACACCAAGCTTTCTGGCACCGTTGCCAGGGATAGAGGCGCTCTGCCTAGTTGGATAGTGTAGCTTAGCCTTTTCTTTTTTCCCTCACCATTGCTATTATTTATTCTTTGTGTTACTTTTGCATCTTGGTTTGCTAACTTAGTTTCTTGTTATTTGTTTGTGCTTTGCACAGGTGACAGCTGTGCATGCGTAGCACGCGCTCTACTTGCACCGACTCGGTGGTATACGACCCCAAGATTGGTAGAAGGAGGCGTCAAGCTCGCCGCAACCTACACTGAGAGGTCGAGATGGCCAAGAACAACTGAGATACAGATGCTCAGCCACCTCCATCGCCACATCGCCCGCTTCACGAGTACTTCATGTCGGGGAACTACAACTCCCCCATCGCCACTCTGGTTGACCAAATGCCAGGTCAACAGTTCTCCATCCCGCCGGCACTCCTGGGACTTCTCCCTACATACTTCGGTATGGAGAACGAGAATCCCTACCACCACATAGACGCGTTCCTTGAAACGTGCTCTACCTTCTACACTCCAGCCGCCACCGACAACTCAATCAGGAGGACACTCTTTCCTTTCTCCCTAAAGGAGAAAGCCAAGGAGTGGTATGTGACGAAGCCAGAGTTGGTCACGTGGAATGAGGTGAAGAATGCATTTCTCAAGAAGTTCTTCCCCATCGCCAAGTTATCTTACATGAGAAGGTGCATCACGTCGTTTGCCCAGAAATAGAATGAGCCCTTCCACGAGGCGTGGGAGAGGTTCCAAAAGCTACTTCGTGATTGCCCCCATCATGAGGTTCCTCTGTGGAAGCTCATTCAGGCCTTCTACACTGGGCTTGAGGAGCAAAGCCAAAATAACATAGACTCTTCCTACGGGGGCACTTTCATGGCAAAGTCGCCTGAGGAATCATAGCCATTGTTTGAACATCTCGTAGAAAATTCCCTCCACCGTGCTTCCACAAAAGGGGGGCATTGTGACCGAAGATACACTCCTCCACCTTCTTCCACAGCTCTGAGTCACAATACCAACGACCCCGATATGATGAAGATGATGGCCGATATGATGCGGATGATGAAAAATCAAGTGGGTGGCTCTTCCAACTAGCCCACAATGGCGGTTGATACTGTAGACGAGGAAGTCAATGCTCTACATTCCTTTGGTGGCTGCAACAACCAGGGCCCAATGTCCAACTCCTACACTCCCGAGTGGAGGAACCACCCGAACTTCTCCTAGAAACAATAGAATGAGGATGGTCAAGGACAGGGGCAGCAAAAGCCCAACTACAACTCAAAGTTTGAAGATGAGGTACTCGGGAGATTGAGGAACTTAGATGAGGTAAAGAGAGAAGTGTCTTCTCATGGACAGAACATTAGCCGTCTTGAGAAAAGACTTGATCAAATTTCCATCTCACTTGCTCGTCGTGAAGAGGGGAGACTTCCATCTCAACCCACAATAAATCTAAACAATGATGGTAGTTATATGAATGCTACCCAAGCCGCATACCTCCCACCACGAGGCCAAACAACCTCACTTCTACAATATCAAGTACCACCACACCCATATGCTTTGCTACCTCACCAACCCCCACTTAACTACCAATATCCCCCACCGCCTTCACATACCTACCAACCACCACCTCCACCACAACCCCCCCAACAACCAACTTGCATACTCCAAAATCCTAAATCCACTCATCAAAAACCACCACCACCTCCGTCTTCACCAGCCCCTCATTCTTTCCATGAACAAGTGAGTATGGTCTCTATCGTATGGGAGGAAAAAGATGCTCAAGATTTTGGAGAAAGGGAAACGAAAGTGACTGAGGTTGGAGATAAAAGCCCGATACCTGGGAGATCTAGCAAAGATAATGAATGCTCCAAAGAATTTGCCGCTCAAGCACTACCAAAGAATGCTAAGTGCATCCAAATTTCTGCTGCACCCAACACAAATGTAAGGGCACCCTCACTCGTCTCACCCTCTCTCGGGGTCATTGAAATTGCAATAGATATGGTTCATCCGGCTGTTGGTGATATGGTCATGTCCACTGTTTCACATACCATTGACATAGCAGCGCTTGAGGCCATACCTTTTTGGGAGTCAAAACCTTTACAAGAGATGAGTATCACCATCACCCCTCCTCAAGTTCTAGCGAGTACAATAGAGATGTTTGATGAAGATAGGAAGCAATTCCATGAAGGTTTGACTCTCCAAGAAAAGGGCGGCAATATCATGAATCTCTTGGGAAACTTGAAGCGAGGGACGATGGGCATCACATTGCTATTTTCTTTGGTGAAGGACGTGTGCATGTGGAGAAAAAAGTTAGTGCTACTACCAACCACGGAGCTTGTTGCCTCAAAGTCTGTGAACTTCATCTACGACATTGGCTTCCCAGAAAAGAGAGGTGATTTGGGAGTTCCACTGATTTCCTGCTACATCGGTACACAACCCATCAAGCACGCTCTCATTGACTTAGGTGCAGGGGCAAGCCTCATGCCATGGAGAATGTATCTACGGCTTTGCCTAAACACAATGAAACCAGTGGGGTGTGCAATTATCTTGGGTGACGGAACAAAGAGGAAACCCTTGGGAAGAATGCGGAACACAATAGTGTCGATGGATGAAAGGGTAAACATTGCCTATGTGACCGATTTTCTAATAGTGGATACTGCACCTATTGATGGAGAAGAGTATCTCATATTGGGTAGACCTTTCCTATCCACCGCGGGAGTTGAAATCAATATCCGTACATGCACGCTAATGGTTACTTATAAGAGGAAAAAGTTCGACTTCTGTGTGTTCACTGAAGAAGAAAGGGACAAGCTGGTCAATGCAAACTTCGGCAAGAGCTTGTGCTATTGTGACCCTCTGGAGCTGTGGAGATCGAGCCCATACTTCCATTCAATGTACACTCTATGGGATGAATCACATGTCATCAAAACACTTGATAGGATCACCATGGAAGAGAAAGAGGGCACCGTGGGTATCAATACATAGCGAAAAGAGCAACAAGCCTGGTTGAAGGCTATAAATTTAGCGCTAGTGGGAGGCAACCCATGTGGTTTGAGATTCTTGAACCTTCTCCTTTTTGATACTTTCTTTTGTTTTCCATAAAAACACACACGCAAACTGGTGCTTTATAGTTTTATCTTGAGTTTTGATTGTGTGCATGTGTTAGACAGTAGAGAGAGAAGTTTTAGAAGTTAAGTCAAGGTCATTCAAGAAGATTTGTGGCCAAAGAACAAATGAAGTTGAAGTTCAAGTTTTGAATTTGGAAAACTGAAGGATGAACAACACCACAGCGGTGGAGCTCGACCAAGACCATGGCTCATGTGGCCAAACACGACCGTGACACATGGCCACGGCCGTGGGAATTATTGCATCTAATTGGCTGAAGTTACAGGTTGTTTGCAAGAATTTCCACGACCGTGGTATGAAACTACGACCGTGTTGAAGGAGACTGCCCACGACCGCGGTCCACACCACGGCCATGTTGAAGAAAATGGGCCATGACCGTGGGGAATTAATGCATCTAATTGGCTGAAGTTACAGGTTGTTTGCAAGAATCACCACGACTGTGGGCAGTAGCCACGACCGTGTTGAAGAGAAACGACCATGACCATGGCACCCTACCACGACCGTGGCGATGTCAGCTTGAGGAGTTCTTCATCGACAACACGAACGTCGCACCCTCCACGGCCGTGCTACCCAAACCTGGCCATGGCCGTGGCCACCTGCCACGACCGTGGCCGAGCCCGGTTCAGCAAAAAAAAAATAACTTTTAAACGTCTAAACCCGACCCCCCTCCTCATTCTATCATCTCCCACCTCCAGAAAATGATCATGGCAGCGGAAGACGACCATGTGGTCCTCCAATCTCCACCTCCAGCCCCCAAAAACACCTCCCTTCGGCCTCCAATCAATCCCAAATCGATCCCCAGCCATCCCTCTACCATTTCCACCGCCTATTGTTCCCCAATCACTCCTCCATTTCCACATCCATCTCCACATCCGCCCAACATCCACCTCCACCAAAACCCCACAAAAACCCTTCACTTTTCACCCAAATCAATAACCAATCACATTTCCACTATCCATACATCACTATCCTTCCATTCCACCCACAAAACCACATCCATACCACTCTCCACATAAAAATCCGAAAATCACCTCACCTCCACCATGAAAAAGATTGGAAAGGTCATAACCAAGGGAACCAACATCCTCACTGGAGGGAGGAGGCATTCCAAAAATGCCTCCTCTGATGTATCTGTGCCATCCCACACACCTTCACCTACCACCTCCACCCACCATTCCCTCTGCCGTTCACAATCGATGAGAGGATCACACTCCCGCTCATCTGATAGCCACCACATCACCGACGCCACCTATGAGGGTGAAAATGATGAAGATGAGGAATCAATGGGGGTTGATTTGGACCACCTTATTGATGAGATTGATCCGACGGCTGCAAAAAGAAGCCAGAGATCTAAAGAGGCATCATCCTCATCCAGGCTCCCGCCGAAACCTACACCAGCCCGCCACTCGACGTCTGAGGTGACGGTGAGGCATGGTGTGCAGCCGCGACCCTCGTGGCAACTAAAACAAGATGAGGAGCAATCGGCCCACTGGTATAACTTGGATACTAGTTCGGAGTCTCAGTCCTACATGATGGAGGAAGATGATGAAGACAGCGAGGAGGAAGAGGTAGAGCTTGAGCCTTAAGGAGATGATGTTCTGGCACATCTGGAGGCAGATAGAGAAAAATCCTTGGGCAAAGCACCAATAGGAGTATCTTATGGCCGAGGACAGAGGCAAAGGAAAGTTGATCTCATCTACCCGGAATGCATGACAAGGTGAGTCGTCGCCTCTAGGTACGGTAGTGAGAAGACCATTGAAGATCTTGGGATCAAAGAAATAGTGGAAATGGGTTTGAAAAGGATTGGGTTGTGGAATGTTCTTTTCACACCCCAACCTACATATCCCGCTTTGACCTGAGAGTTCTTTGCCACTCTCGAGAAGACTAAAGTGAGGGGTTGTGATGCACTCAAATTTTCTATGATGGGCAACATGCACACCCTCACTTCCACTGAGCTGAATGCTGTCTTCGCCACTAGTTCTAAAGAAGCTGTGAAATTGGATGACGACTTGTTAGAGAGAGAGGCCAATTTGGAATATGCCTATTATTGGAAGAGCCTCATGGGAAATGAGGATTACTACGCGGGTAGATCAAAAACTGCTGCCATAAGAAACCCGCTAATGTGCTATGTGCAGAAGGTCTTGGCAAACACGATTGTGGGCAGATACGACAACCAAGGCAGTATTTCTCAAAAGGATATGATTGTCTTGATCGGTATGTACCACAAGAGGTATATTGACCTTGGAGTTCTTTTGATTGACCATCTAAAGGGCGTACCCTGCAAGAGCTCGAATTCATTCATTATGGGAGGGTTCATCACTTCAATTGCACTGGCGTTGGGATACGATCTCTCAGGGGTACAAGACACAATTGAGGCAGAATTTGTTGACCTCAACTATCTAACGCGCTCGCACACCATAAAGATGAAGGACAAAAGAATGATTTATTTAACTACTAGTGTACAGGGTTTTGAACTAGAGTTGCCATATCACGCGGAACCCCTACTATCCGTGTTGGGACCTGGAAATAGGTTGAGGGAGAAACTAATGGCATGGAAGCAAGACCACCTAAGGGAGACGTATACTAGGGGAGTCACTGCCGCACATGATGACGTAGCAGAATCAAATGTGCACAGACAGGAGCAAGAAGCAGAAGAAGAAAGGCAGCCCCGAAGAACAAGAAGGAGGGATGAGGAGACATCCCAGCTGCAGCAGCCCACAGGAAATGCCTATGACATGGCCACAAGCCAGGCACACCTTGAGAATATTCAAAAGACTCAAGGCAACATGCAGCTTATCCAGTAGTACATGTGGCAGGATCAACAACAGATGCACCATCAGATCAACCACTTGTATCACTACAACCACGCCCAAGCAGCATGAAACCCCGAATGGGGTGTAAATTTTTGGGGTGGTTTAGCTGGGTATCCACAGACTTACCCTCCACCCCAAGACAACTACTGGGGGCACTATTACCAGCACCCTCCACAAGGCTCAACACCATTCTCATCTCCTCCTCCAGACCCTCCTAGATGTTGGAACATCCACCACAGCATTGACACTTCCCCTATCTGCCCTAAGTTGTAGTTTCATGATGAGGACAACATGATTCTAAAGTTTGGGGTGGGTAGGGCGGTACACACCACCCTATCTCTCTCTCATTCTATCATTTTTTTTCACCTTGCCATATAGTTCAGTTTGATTGTTACTCTTTTCATTGCATCTTTGCATGGCATGTAGTTGACTTCTCGCGTTTTTGTGTAATTTTTCAAAAATTTTGCTCTTTTTCCTATTCCATATCATGCACTGCATTCTCATGTAGTTTTTGATAATTTCATATGCATGTTAAGTAGGATTTGCTACTTTATGCTTTAAATTCCCCTAAAGTAAGTTTAGATGTGATTTAGTGCAAATTGGCACCATTTTGGCCAATTTTGCCCAAATTTGAGATTTCTTGTCTAAAAAGTATGTTTTGACCCAATCTCTACTATTTTGAGTAAAAATGACGACCTTTGACTAATGCAAGTGAAATGTTATGCTTTATTGCTAAGTAGTATCAATGTTTGACTTTTTACATGTGCATCACCTCTCTTATGATTGTGATTGATTTGGTTGAATTGTGAACTTGAGCAAGCTTTGAACGCTTAGTGTTTGTGAAATCACTTGTTTGATATATCAAATTTCATCTTGTTCATTCATGTGGTGTGATATCTAGGATGAAGTATTGGATTAACTTTCATGTAGGATGTCTTATGTGGAAAATCGTACCAATGACCCCTCTTTGACCCGACTCTTCTTCCAGCATCTTCATACCCCTCCGCCTCATAAAAAGATGCCCTAGTGCACATAATCAGCCTTGGCCACCTCCAAAAGTTTGGGGTGGCCATATCTTTATCTCCCCGCTTCACTCTATCCACCATTTGCCCTATCTACACCAAGGGAAAGAAAGAAAAGAAAAGAAAAAGAAAGGCAAAAACAAAATAAAAGGATGCGCATGTTTACGAGCATTCAAATAAAGAAAATATGAGTGTGTAAAAACACTCCAAAAATCTTACTGCAACCCTTTCTTCCACTTTCATACCCATTGAGCTAAGAAGCATCAAACTTAGCTCATTTTTCCTTTTTCCGCAGCCATGTGGGTCATCTGGTATGATTTGAAATATAAGACTAAATGCATGAATGTGAAACAACACTCCTAGTCATCCTCGATTAACACTATCATGAAACAGTTTACCCGGAACTTAATGAAAGAGATATGGATAAATTGTATATTCTATGCGCTATATTTGAAGTTCATATGCTTTGTGCTCTTTTCATGATTGGATTGTGAAAGTAGGAGAAGAGAGAGGTGAAATGCATGCACTTAGTCATCTTTGATACCATTCAACAATAATCATCTTTTACATTGCATTTGTCATTTCTTGTTTGTGGAAAATTTGTAGAGAGATTGAGTTAGAGCATACTTGAGGAAAAGTATGTTTTAAGTTTGGGGTGGTGATGTAGCCCTATTTTAGGGCTCCATCCTGTGCCATTTTGTACTTATGTTGCATCTAAACATGTTAGATTACAAGTCTTTTTCCCTAATATGGTATCATTGCAAATATTCTTATGGATGTTCTTTGCACTATTTTTCAAGTACTTGGACCATGTTTAGATGGACGAGAGAGAAAGAAGGAGTTCTAGGGTTCCCCCAATCATGGAGGGACCCAAAGAAGGCCCCAAAATCTCCCTCAACCTACCTCCAATGGCCAAGGGTCATCACCAAGCAAAGACATCTGAGAATGTCGAAGATTTAAGTGTAATAAAATGATGCAAGCCTCGCCACGGACGTGGCCACAATGCCACAGTCGTGTGTTTATTAGCAATGAAGTGCCCTTTCCAACAAGGTTTTTCCACAGAATCCCATGGTCGTGGCCACCTGCCACGACCGTGGCCATTGAAGCCACCACGGCCGTGGCCATCAGCACGGTCGTGGTACGAAGAGGAGAAAACGACCGTGGGAAACTACCACGGTCGTGGGAATTATTGCACCAATTTGGCCAGAGTTACAGGTTGTCACCCCAAGAACACCATGACCGTGGCCGAAGAAGCTCAAGACGACCGTGGTGATTCCCCACGGTCACCTCCTCCTCCTCCAAAACAGCTGTGTTACCCAACACGGCTGTGGTGCCCCTAACCTACCACGACCGTGGCATCCCGCCACGGCTGTGGCTACCACCATACTTGACCTTTTTCCAAATTCCTTCACACCACGACCATTTCACCACTCCACGACCACTCTCCACCTACCTTAATCAACTTCTTAAAACCCTAATTGCTTAGTTTGCTTGTTCATGCTAGTCTAGTTTAGTCACTTTTGCTTAATCTAGTTAATTGCTTAGTTTTGCTCTTTAGTTTTAACTTAGGATCTTGCTCTTGCTAGTGGTTAGTTTAGTTCTTAATTGCTTCTTGCTTTGCTAGAGTAGCGTAGCTCTTCTTGCTCTTGCTTAGTTAGTTTGTTAACTTAGTTTACTAATTTGCTTGCTCTTCCATAACTTAGTTTCCATCTTGCATTTCTTACGTGTTCAATTAGCTTAATCAACAATCAAACCTTTTAAAACCCTAAAACCCTAAGCTCCGCAAAAGGAACATAGCCCGTACCATATAACTCTAGTGCCCCCTCTATCTTCATGGATCGACCATGTACTATCTGCCTCACCTATACTACGACACGACCCCGTGCGCTTGCGGGCGTAGTGTCTTAGTAGACGTAGGTAGTTAGTGTAGGTCATACAAATTTCGAAAGCATAAGATCCCATATCCCGTGCGCTCCGACCTCGTGGGGTGTAAAAGCACCACTAGCAGGGACACACCACTAAGTCAAAATCAATACCATACAAGATCAATGGAAGAGACAGACTCCATGATCATCACCATCACTACTTATTCAGTTCAAGTCTATAATGCAGTGACATATAGTCATACTGCTAAAAGAGAGAAACTTGTAGTCATAGATACAGTCCTATAGAGACAACAACTCATAGTCAAGCTATGGTCCTGTAAACAACTAGTCTGCCTTGGTACATGACACAGCACTAGAGAACTGGCTCACACTTGTCCATTTAATAATAAACAATATATCACTATTTCCACAATTTAAGGACACAAGGAAATATATCACTTGCACCACACATATTCAACAATATGTGCTCCAAGTTTTCCTACTGACATTGTAGATGGATCTATGGTACATGGAAACTACATGATTAGGGTTTCACTTGATTAGACATGCCAATTGGATATCTTTTAATGCATCAATCAATTTACAACATATTAACCCTAAAAAAATCTACAAAATTGAGGGAGGATGCAACGTCAGAAGATATAAAACATATTAAGTGAGAACTTTTCTCATTATAATATGGAACTAGTATACTATCATTCTTGATGTCATCATTAACAAAACCTCACTATGTGATGTCAATCACTCATTTAGGAAAAAATCACTTGCTAGGTCAATAGACAAATTTATATGATCCTGCATATTCAATATCACAAAAGAGCCTCAACATTACTCATAATCACTTCTTTGTATTGTATAGGGCTCACCATAGCATTCACTTAGATATGCCATTTATTTTCATCTGCAAGTTAATGTTGCACAAGTAGGAGAGAGAAAATACTATCCATGAATAAAAATTCTTCCAATATGGAGAACACAGTTATCTTAATATCATCAGATTAAGGTTAGGGTTTATATGTACCCGATTACATTTTAGTAGCGTCATACCACCTCTTAACCCTAATTCCATTACTTCCCTTTTTGTTGGAGAATCAAGAATCATTGTTGATGGTTAGCCATTTATACTCTCATCCCTTTTAAATAAACCTTTACTCTAATTACTGACCATGTTCATACTTACATGTGTGTACCTTAACCACCTTCAACACGAGTGTCGATCATCCTTGACACATGAGTTTCGACCTATTCAGGAATGGGGCATTGTGACCTGACCATGTATGGGGTGTCACGACTGAGACACAACCCATGTGTCATGACCATGACACATCCCAAGGTCTGGACCTATCATTACACCTAGTTACAACTGGAACACCATCAAAACACAACATCATGATCATGAAAAAAGAAGACAACAGCATGGCGTTACGACCGTGACACCATGGCTATGCATTGCTACTTCACGACCGCAATAAAGTATGTCACGATCGTTTCTTTCTAGGTGTGTTGTGACCATCTAGAATGGTGTCAAGACCAAGTCATACAGCATGTCATTTTCTTCTTTACAAACTATGTATTATGACCCAACCTATGCATGTCTCGACTGCAACTAATCTAACCTCAACCTGATACAACCTGCACACCAGCTAACAAGTGTAGCCACCATCAAACTTAGTCATCTTGGTTGCAACATCATCCAACAACCAAATCTGACCATGCAACAATGTTGTGTCGCGACCCAACATGTAGGTAGATACTAGTCTAAGGTTAAGAGGTGTGTTGTGACTGAAACCACCCTACCAAGGGGTGTCAACTGCGATAAAAGTCCAGAGGTTGGTCGCGACCACCCAAAACACCCATAGTAGATCAGAACTAGGATCAAAATAGGTGATCAACCCAGAACACCAAGCGTCATAGGGTGAGCATCACCATATTCTTGAGTGTTCAACAAATCCTAACCATGATGATGAAGATCATCAAAGAGAGATGTTTTAAAGGGGAAAAATTGATATACTTATATATGTATAATCAAATCAAAACCTTCTATTTGTTCAACATAACAAATTTATAAAAGATGTAGTAAGATAAATTTAAAGATGCATATAATAGAGAGAGGAGAAATTATAAAATTTGCCTAATTTTGGTGAGGAACAACCTCCCAAGACTCAAGCTTTCAAGGCCTTCAGTCGAACTCCAACACTTGGTCCAAGGGAAACACCTCCAAGAAGAAGAAAAATCCATGATCAAAAGGAGGTTTATGAGAAAGAAAAATAGATCTTGGTTGAACCAAAAGGAAAATATCATCTTTCACTCCAGCTCACCATGATAACCCTAGCTTATGATCTTTGTAAGAAAGAGATCTTCAAGAAGAACTACCATGGATGATCCACGACCAAAGAGGAAGAAGAATACGAAGAGTCTCTGAAGAAAACATGATCTAGAAGGAAAGCTCACGTACCAAGAGATGATTCTCCAAGATTGACCACTAAAAGCTAACCCTAGCATAAGATCTTCAATCATGCACCAAAGATTTTCCACCCAAAGATCAAGTTTTGCCTCTTCTTGCTCCTGAAGCTCCAAAGGTGGTCTCAAGGAAGAAGATGAAGTTGTAGTCCAGAAAAGATTTCTTAGTTGTGAAGAGGATGGTTTATATACCTAAAAGGAGGAGAAAGGTGAAGATCTTTGAAGTGTCAACACCATAACTCACCAAGGACACTTGTTCTTTAATGGGTTAATCTTATTTCCTTCGCATGCACAAATATGAAATATCAATGTTTATCTAGCAGGTGTGTCATGACCCCTAGGGTCAGTTAGCCGCCTTGTCGCGGTCGCAACACCATCTTCATCAACTTGTCTCGAGTCAAGACACTTTGAGGTGAAAACCCTCAGTCACATGTGCATGACCGAGTCACTAGAAAACAAGGTGTTTCAACCCACCCCTCACAAAGTTGTCGCAGTCATGACCATGCATCCTAGCATGTGTCTCAGTTGAGACCCTTACCATAGGTGGTGTAAAGGTCATAACATCAAACCCTTGGTCAAACACCAATTCAACCATGCAAACCCTAGAAACCCTAATATCACATGATGATGTCACACCATCATCCATGATTCAAACAAAGCACCCCATACCATATTCTTCTCTCTCAAAATGATAAAGCACAAGAAACACTATCTACCTGTTTCACTTTGCAAGATAACCCTCAGTTATGGGTAAATTGCAAACAAGTCAAAAGCATACACATTTGTTACCAAATAGCTCAAACATTAATCAAGTTGAACCAAAGAGAAAATGCAATCATGTCACATAATATAATAACCTCTGAAGAGCTCAGGTTAAGGTTTAAACATCTCATTATACAAGACAAACACTATTAAGCTTTAAGATAGATCAGGAGTCTTACATGGAGGGACTTTGTGGATGAGTTTCACCTTACATATTTTCCTCCTACCTTCGTAAGTGAAAAGATCAAATAGTTGGAGAATATCAGACAAAGAAGTATGATGATTGGTGAATATGAGGCACATTTCATAAGGTTGGCTAATTTTTGTCTGCAACTTGTGCCTGATGATGTAGAGAAGTGCAACATATTTCAAAAAGTATTAAGATTAGAAATTAGACACCTTGTATCGGCTTTTGCTCAAAGAGACTAGAAATTTTGGAGAATTTGTGGAAGTAGCAAGATGTGTAGAGGAATTAGTTAATGTTGATAAGCAGTCTGAGAGTAAGAAAAGTTCTAGAGACTTCAGTAAAGGAGGACAGAGCAGTGGTGGATACATAGGAGGTGGTGTTTTCTTTTTCAAAATAGGACGAGGACTTGGTTGTTTTTGTAGACAAGGATCTAGTTCTTCACTGAGTAGAGGAAGGCCCAATTCCAGTAGATGGATTACACCACCTAGGTGGACCCAACTAGGTCTTTAAGATCATCATTGTCTATGATAGGCTCATAGAGACAGGATATAGCCATGTGTGATATGGTAGGATACACTCTAGAGAGTGTTGGGGAGTCACTACTCAAATGTGTTATCACTGTGGATAGATGGGACACATAAAAAGGGATTTCCCAAAGCTTCAGTATATTTTAGAACAAGGTTCACAATTATTATTTCTGCCTCTAGAAAGATAGACTCTAGTTAGAGGGGCAAGTTCTTCAGTGGCTTCAGGCTCTAGAGGGGGAGCACCTAGTACCAGTAGTGGACAACAAGGATAGTTGTAGAGGGAGAGCTACAAGATGCTTCCTATCAATGACACCATCTGAACGTGTAGTCTCACCCAGAGTTGTGACAAGTGAGATGCTTCTCTTGAACAACATTTCTATTACAATATTGATAGATTTTGGTGTGACACATTCGTTGATATGAAGATCGATATTTTGGTTGATTGAATCCTTTAACCCAAGATTTATCTTGTGAATTGTTGTTAAAAGTACCATTAGGTGAATCATCAGTTTTCACAGAAGTATGTGTTGGATGTCAATTGAGTTTTAGTGGGTATACAATATGAGTTAATCTCATACATCTAGATATTAATTTTTTCCAAATCATTTTGGGTATAGACTGCCTTGAGACCTATCATGTCCGATTAGATTGTTGGAATAAAGAAGCTATCTTTTAACAAGGTGATTTTTCATGTGTCTTTACTGGAGATAGGAAAGTCTTACTCACATGTATAGTATTAACATCTATAGTAGATAAGATGATGAGAAAGGGGAGTGAGTCCTTTTTAGCACATGTGACAGACACTAGGGAAGAGAAAAGAATAGTCAGTATAGCAGATGTTCCAGTAGTATGTGAGTCTCCCATGTCTTTCCTGATAAGTTACCAGGTTTACCACCTAAAAGGGATATTGACTTTAAGATACATCTTTTACCTGGTAGACACCCAATAGCATTACATACCTTTATAATGGCACCTATAGAGTTGAAGGAATTGAAAACCCAGTTACAAAAGTTATTGGATAAAGGATTTATTGAACCTCATACATCACCTAGGGGAGCTCCAAAATTTCTCATGAAAAGGAAGGATGGAACCATACTATCAAGCATAAACTATAGGCAACTGAATAAGATAAAAATTAAGAATAAATATCCTTTTCCTAGGATAAGATGACATGTTTGATCAACTACGTAGAGCAATGATCTTTTCAAAGATAGACCTCTGATAAGGATATGATCCATTAAGGATAAATGCATATGGTGTACCTAAGTCAGCATTCAGACAAGATATGGGCATCATGAGTTTGTAGTTATATCTTTTGGACTAACAAATTCCCCTACAACCTTTATGGACATGATGAACAGGGTTTTTAGACCATATCTACATCAGTTCATCGTAGTGTTTATAGACGATATTCTTATATATTCGAAAGATGCAAAACAACATGAGCAACATTTGAGGATAGCCCTACAGTTGTTAAGACAACATCATCTTTATCCTAAGTTCATCAAATGTGAGTTTTGGTTGGCTGAAGTATCCTTTCTTGAAAATTTTATATTAGGAGAAGGAGTCACTGTTAACACTAAGAAGGTGGAATTTGTTTTTCATTGGGAACAACCTATAACCCCTACTGAGATTAGAAGTTTTCTAGGGTTAGCAGGATATTATAGGAGGTTTATAAGAAACATCAGTGCAGTAGCAACACCTCTTACACACTTAATAAGGAAGGATGTACCTTTTGTTTAGTCTAAATCATGTGAGAAAAATTTTAAAATTGTAAATAAGAAGTTAACCACAACGCCAGTCTTGATATTACCAGAGGCGGATAAAGGTTATGTGGTTTGCTATGATGCATTCAAGAGAGGTTTGGGATGTATTCTTATGCCATAAGGGAAGGTGGTGGCCTATGCCTCTAGTCAACATAAGAAGAATGAAGTGAACTATCCAACACATGATCTTGAATTGGCAGCAGTAGTGCATGTCCTAAAGACATGGAGTCATTATCTCTATATAAAGTACATTTTCACTCAAAGGGATCTCAACTTGAGACAACAAAGATGGTTGGATCTTATTAGGCATTATGATGTCACCATTGGTTACCACCCTAGAAAGGCCAATGTTGTGGTAGATGCTTTGAACAGGAAATCAACATCCTATACATAAATGTTTTCTATGGCATGTGTAAAAAGGGACTTGTTAGTTAAGATGAGGGAGATGAATTTGGATCTAAATGTTCCTGGTCAAGGTGTACTAATTCCACAAATGTATGTTAGGCCTACATTTTTTTATCAAATCAAGGAGCTTCATCATAGTGATTAGAGAATTTCAACAGATCATGCTTAATTTGATAAAAGGAAAGTGGACATAGTTTATATATTCAAATGATGGGTTTGTATATTGACGTGTATTTTACTACGCGCTTAAACGCAAGTATACGCGTCGAGTAATATAGGCCTTTGTGAGGCCCGAGTCGAACTCAGGGACACGTGAATTATTGGAAACCTCTATTAACTAATCGCAATCAGCTAGGCCGAATAACAAAGTAAGGTTTGTTGTCAAAATTAAAAGAAAATAAAATGAAACAATGAAAACAATTGATTAAAGGTTAATTTAATCAATTCAAAAGGATATCTTTAGGATTGCGGTTTCGCTGCGGGTCAACATTGTATTAGGTTTTATATAATTCCTCACTCTTCTCTCTCTATCCGGGTAGTGGCCTGAAAACAGAATTACCCACTGTCGTGGTGTAACTCACTACTTAGGTTTAGGTTGATTCCACCGTTGTAGTAATCATTCCCCTAAACTAAGCGCATTATAAACGATCTCTCAGTTCCCACCATTAATTTTACAACTCCTTTGTCAAGGGTTTTATTGATTAATGTAGGTTTCGTCTCTTTTCAACCGTTAATCCTTCTGTCAAAGTGATTAAGGGCATTAAGCTATTATTATGGTGATCAAGCATAACAATATATATGGAGAAAACGAAACTATACCACGGATTTGAGAGAGAAAATATGAATTATCAATATAAAATTGTCATACAATGCATTCCCGGGCTACTCCCGGTCCTAAAGATGGAGGGTTTTAGCCTCTCATGTTCATCTCGCACGAATACATGGTAGAAATAGGGGAATTCATAAGAAAAACGTGAAACAAGTGGGAAAACCCCTGAACGGAGAAGAACCGGTAGATCCTTGGCGTAGAATACGAGCTTCCCCGCCTGTCGGTGGTGGAATTCGTCTTCGGCAGCGTCCGAATCACCCGGGATGAGCTTCTGGCCTCCGTTCTCCTTTCTCTCCTTCCTCGGCACTCGTGCAATGCCAAATTCCGATCCGATCTCGTGTGGGCGGCCGTCATTAGGTATAAGTCCCTAATTAGGTCATCAAATAACAACAGCCATCCGATCGAGATCAAAACAGATCCAACGCATATCTGCCGGCGTCGATACCATCGACGCGAGTCGATGGTATCGACCCAGCGTATTAGCGGCATCTTTCTTTTCTTTTCGTCTGAGCGCCTGTGGTCATCTCGATACCATCGACTTGGGTCGATGGTATCGACTCTCTTTAGCGTCGGTTGTTGTCGTTTAGCGACGTTGTAGCCTCAATGTGTCGATGGCATCGACTTGGGTCGATGGTATCGACGGATTCCTCGCCAGCAATCTGAAGGGATCTCGATACCATCGACTTGAGTGTCGATGGTATCGACTATGTGTTGCTCCTCTCGGCTGGCAACCTGTGGCTTGGTCGATGGTATCGACTTCCGTCGATGGTATCGACAGAAGCAAATACTTGTTTTTCCTGAAATTTCACAATAAGACCAAGTAAATCCACACAAATTATGATAATATGATAAATAATGCTCAAAAATGGTAAAACAAAGGGGATTTGACATAGAATGATGGCAAAGACCGAAATGAGTGAATTATGCAATATTATCCATAAAAATGAGTAATTAGAGAACAAAACACATATGAAAAAGGTCTATAAATGCGACTCAAAATCATCGCATCAAACTCCCCTAAGCTTGAACATTGCTCGCCCTCGAGCAACTGATCCTTAGAATAGAATTGTAGATGTCAACTAAAAATCAACACACCAACCCAACATCCCATGTGACTCCCACTGAGCGTTCTCAAACCGGCCTTCTCTAACCACATAACAGTAATTACCCTAAAGGCGACAAAAATCATCAATAAGAGAAATTATCCTTCAAACCGATGAACACTATCACATAAGGCAGTTAACATAATAAAATTCGCTGATTCAGCATTGGTGCATCTTGTGATCGCCTACACTACATTGCTCGCCCTAACTACCATCTACATGGAAGCAGTTCTCTTGATAATTATTAGTGAGGAGAAATTCACGGTGGCCTACCAATCCGAGCAACGGGTTGATGGAATGGGTGGTCCATGGAAGAACTTGGAAGTATTGCACAGTTTCAATATGCATAAAAACAAAATGTCCTAAATGATGCAAATGCACATTAGAAATGCCCTAATGCCTAAAATTGGGTGAAATGATGCATGCACTAACCTTCCACCTCAAAATGAGGTGGAAATCTACTTAAGCCACATCATGTACTCAATTTTCCTGTAATGCAAGTGATATCATGTTCCTTTCTCCCTCTTATTCCATTTCCTTCTAAATTCTCTTTTTTTTTCTTCTTTTCTCAATTTTTTTCAGATTTTTAGCAAAAAAAATTTTCTTCTCCCTTTTTTTTTCTTGTAGCCCACATATCCATAATTGCTTAGAGATACATGTATTGGGCTGTTTTCTTCATGATTGGAAATCTTTGCAATATTTTCGAAGGTATGGAACAGTTTAGATCACTTTTGAGGAAAAATTCAGATACATGGTGTACTTTATGCATGATAATCATGAAAGTAATGAGTGCAACTACATGGCATGCACCTAAAGGTAATGTGCATGAATCCCTATATTTTTCTCTTTTTATGCAAAAGTATGGAAAATATCAATGCCATTCCTATCTAAATGCTATGCACACAAAAAGGAATTAAAACTGTGCTTTACTTCCAATTCTTAGGTGGATTATGGAAAATTGAAGTGGAATGATCACAAGATTAGATGACTGAACCTTAGAAGAGTATTATGTGTCCCTCCTTACTGACATGTGTAGTGATTCAAAGGGTTCTCTCTCTTACGTCCAATTAAGGTCTCATTACCATTTGGTTAGGTTAGGCTCAAACAACCGTTACTATCCACTTTTCATGAGTCAAAGGGAGTATAGGTGTGACATATTGTTTTAAAGTTGACATAATCAATCATTTTCATCGGACAAGTTCCCCAAGGACAACCAAGTCAAGCTATCCAAAAGACACAAAAATTTTAAAATTCCCTTAAATTTCCCATGAATACACAACGAGATGACAAACTCTTACGACATCCACAGTTACACTAGATAGATGTGGATCCTAAACAAAAACTAAAAATGCAAGAAACAAATAGTAAATAACAACTAAAAGCAACAAAAGAAAAGATAGAGCTGTTCCAGCTACCCCCTAAGCTTGAATTTGACTATGGCCTCATAGTCAAAAACAAACTTAAGAGTGGAACAGAGATACCCTGATCATTCTTGTGGAGGCGGAGGTGGGTACTGTGGGGCCGTAGGATCCCAAGAAGGATACTCCCCCTGGAAGCTCGGATCGTAATGGGTCCTCGGCGGAGGCTGTGGATAGCCTCTAAAGTAGCTCTGACTCCAGTAATGGTCGTAAAAGGGCTCCTGTTGCATCTCCATCCTTTGCAACTGATTGTGTATCTGCTGTTGGTTGTCGAGGAGGAGACGTTCATTCTCGAACATAGCTCGTTGATTATCAAGTAACCGGCTCGTAGTATCATGAATACCGGTATACATTTCGAGATGTTGCTGCTGTGTCTGATGTATATCCTGCAGCATTGTGTACATTCCCTGCATGGAGTAGACATCCTCGCCTGGCTGCGAGGGCTGTGGTGATGGCGGTTGGGGATGTGATGATGAAGATGCACCCGGATGCATCCTAGGACGCTTCCGTGGTGCTACTCGTGCGCGAAGAGGTGTGAAAGCCTCCTCTTCCTCCTCAGCCTCGCCTCCTTGCTCGTCGTTGCCGCCTTCTTCTTCGGAGGACTCGATGGCTATGATTGGCCACCGGAAATGCTGTGCGCCCTCGATGTTGAAGACGTCGTCCGGCAGTGAGCGCTCCTGATAAGCTTGGTTGACGTGGCAATGTGCGTACGCCAACCCATCCCGGAGAAGGATAAGGTTTGAACGGTGCAAGTGTTGCATGTTCACCTTACTCTTTGTGGAAATCAGAGTTATGGACTGAAAATTCAGCCCCAAGTAGGACGCCAACTTGGTGATGAGCCCACCAAAATGGATCGGAGCCTTCCTTGTACTCCTCTTCACCGCCAGGACGCGCTGTAGCCAGAACGCCTCCCAGTTGCATGGTTGTCGCTTCAGGAGTGCATAGAGGAAGAAGAGATCGCTCTCCTGAAACTTGCTCAACGCCAAATCACTCCGAGCGAAGAACGTCAAGCTCAACATCCGGTGAAGAACCCGGACGAAAGGGTTCTCAAAATCTGCTACCGCTGCATTATGGTAGCTCACGGTCTTTCCTGCCGGCACTGTAACTAGCTCGGCGAAGATCTTGTCGTAGTCGGTGCGGGAGTCCGGACGTCGGTGATCATGTGGAGAGTGGAACCAATTGAAGATTTTATTGAACTGGACCAGCGTGATGTTGTAGTTGTTGTTAAACAACCGGAAGGACACCCGGCCCCTGATCCACTCATGATCCGACGCCACCACGTCGTTTGGCACGACGCAGACGTCGAGGGACGCCATAAACTCTGCCACCAATTCCTTGTAGGTGGGCCATTCGCAGAAAAATGGCTGCCCATCCGGATGGTACTGCAGCTCGTCGGGACGTCGACTTGTGTGACGTGCTTGTCCGTGAAGCACATAGGCCAAGTTGGCCTCGAAACCAAGCTCCTGAAGCATGCCCCGGTCCACATACCGGGTCGGCTCAATCTTCCGCTTCATAATCTCCTCGTAGACCTTCCTCGCCTCCATGGAAGGGTGAACCAGGCGTGGGCGAGGAACGGAAGCAGTCGGGGGAGGAACGAACTCCTCGATATCCATGGGATTTGCGCGCGATGACGAAGCTCCGGCGACATGCACCATGGTTGCGAGAAGATGGGATTAGAAGAAGAGAGCTCGGTGAAGATGGAGAAGAAATTCTCCGCTCGGTGAAGATCCTTGCTCGATGTCGCTTCTCTTCAGTCTTGGAGGCTCGGGGAAGATGCTCGGCGCAAAGGAGGACGTTTGCTCTGAAGGTGTGACGTCAAATGACGTTGCAAGTCTCCTTAAATAGACTTGGTCGGCGCTACTGTCGCCCGTCGATACCATCGACGCGAGTCGATGGTACTGACGCGTCTCGCTGGTATCCGCCTCCCTCGCGAGTATCGACGGCTGACGTTTGCTGGATCGAGAAACCCGTATTGCTGACGTGTCGATACCATCGACAGAAGTCGATAGTATCGACGCAGCACCCGGATCGCTGACGTGGACTCGCAATCGTCGTCGATGCCTTGGCACAGATCGGTGACATGGATGTCGATACCATCGACTTGGGTCGATGGTATCGACTGCTTTTATTGCGACACCGCCGTTTTGTTGCATTCAACCTGTGATCATGTCGATACCATCGACTTGGCTGTCGATGGTATCGAGTTGACTGAGAAAAATTTGTCTGAACTTCTCCAGAGATCTCGATGGTATCGACTGGCATGTCGATACCATCGACACTTTTATTGCGACCTGCCTGTAGGTATGTCGATACCATCGACGGGGCCGTCGATAGTATCGACTCAGTGTGATTTTTGCAGCTGTCAACCTGAACCCATGTCGATACCATCGACCAGTGTGTCGATGGTATCGACCCTGCCTGTGCCTGTGCATTGAAAAAATGGATCAAGGTATCTTCTTTACACTAAAATTAAACGAAATAAAAGCAATCTATGACTAAAATTAACCTAACCTAATGTACCAATGGTTGGGTTGCCTCCCAACAAGCGCCCTTCTTTAACGTCTTAGGCTAGACGGTGTGACAATCATCTCATTCATCCACAAGTGTAATGAGTTTGACCTCATTCACTTTTCTCTTGTAGTTTTCACCAAAATACAACTTTAAGCGCTGCCCGTTCACCAAGAACGTGGCATCTCCATCACGCACAAGAATCGCACCGTGCGGTCTCACCTCTTCCACTACAAAGGGTCCACTCCACCGGGACTTCAGCTTCCCGGGATGCAATTTGAGACGGGAATTAAACAATAGAACACTATCTCCCTTCTTGAACGTGCGCAGCTCGATATGTCGATCATGGATCAGCTTTGTACGCTCCTTGTAGATGCGGGCATTCTCATATGCCGTCATGCGTAACTCATCTAATTCGTTCAATTCGAACATCCTCTTTTTCCCGGCTTCATCATAGCTCAAGTTCAGCCTTCTTAGCGCCCAATGGGCCTTATGCTCCAGCTCCACCGGAAGGTGGCAAGCCCGGCCATACGCCAACCTAAAAGGCGTGGTGCCTATAGGTGTTTTGTACGCCATTCTATACGCCCAAAGTGCGTCCGGTAGTAATGCACTCCAATTTTTCCTCGTGGATGCCACTGTCCGTTCTAGAATCTTCTTGATTTCCCTATTTGAGACCTCCACCTGTCCTTGCGTCTGTGGATGATATGGGGTGCCGATGTTGTGCTTGACCCCATATTTCTTCAAAAGTGTCGAAAATTTCTGATTCGGAAATGTGTGCCTCCATCACTTATGATCATTCGGGGTATCCCGAACCTGCAGAATATATTTTCTTTCACAAACCTGCACACTACATTTGAATCATTAGTCCTTGTGAGGATTTCTTTCACCCACTTCGACACATAATCAACAGCAAGCAAGATATATAAATTTGAATTTGAGGACACAA
The DNA here is from genome assembly GCA_963693085.1 of Alisma plantago-aquatica. Classification (NCBI taxonomy): domain Eukaryota; kingdom Viridiplantae; phylum Streptophyta; class Magnoliopsida; order Alismatales; family Alismataceae; genus Alisma; species Alisma plantago-aquatica. The sequence goes on from OY856412.1 coordinate 1,331,203,977, forward strand.
AGGGTCCCATAAAGTCTATGCCCCATAAGTCAAATACCTCAACTTCCTGAAATACATTCAGGGGCATCTCTTGTCTCCATGAAATGTTACCTGCGCGCTGGCACGGGTCACATTGCCTCACAAAATCATAGGCATCCCAGAACAAAGTTGGCCAATAAAGGCCGCTTTCCAACACTTTGGCTGCTGTCCGTGAACTAGAATGGTGTCCTCCCGTAGGCGACGCATGGCAATGGTGGAGAACACTCTCGTACTCCACCTCCGGCACACACCTGCGAAGAATACCATCCCTGCACTGCTTCAAAAGAATTGGGTCATCCCAAAAATAGTATCTCAAAGAATGAAAGAATTTCTTTTTCTCTTGATAAGACCAGTCTTCCGGGATGATCCCGCAAGCCAAATAGTTAACAATATTAGCAAACCATGGTTCCTTAGAATCAATTTTCAAAAGTTGTTCATCGGGGAACGTCTCGGTTATGGGTATGTGTAAACCTTGTTCATCTACCCTTTCTAACCTAGACAAGTGGTCAGCCACCACATTTTCAATTCCCGACTTGTCCTTGATTTCAATATCAAATTCTTGTAAAAGCAAAATCCACCTAATTAGTCTAGGCTTTGCATCCTTCTTCTCCATCAAATATTTTATTGCAGCGTGATCGGTCCACACAACTACTTTAGAACCCACTAAGTACTGCCGAAATTTTTCAAAAGCAAACACGACGGCAAGTAACTCTTTTTCTGTAGTTGTATAGTTCAATTGAGCATCATTAAGTTTTTTAGAGGCGTAGAAAATCACAACGGGCTTATTATCTACCCTTTGCCCCAAAACGGCTCCCACTGCATAATCGGAAGCGTCACACATCAATTTGAATGGTTTTGTCCAATCCGGCATTTGAACAACCGGAGCCGAAATCAACTTTTCTTTCAAAACTTCGAATGCGTGAAGACACTTATCATTGAAATCAAAAACTGCATCTTTTTCCAACAATTCGGATAATGGTTTTGCGATTTTAGAAAAATCCTTGATGAATCGCCGATAAAACTCGGCGTGTCCCAAAAATCTTCTCACCCCTTTTACAGAGTTTGGTGGGGGTAGCTTAGAAATCACCTCAATTTTTACGGGGTCTACCTCAAGACCTTTTCTAGACACCTTGTGTCCTAGCACAATTCCTTCCGTCACCATCATGTGACATTTCTCCCAATTGAGGACCAAGTGTGTGTCCTCGCACCGCTGCAGCACCTTGTCCAAGTTATATAGACACTCATCAAAAGACGCCCCATAAACCGAGAAGTCGTCCATGAAAACCTCAAGACAACGCTCCACCATGTCAGAAAATATGGCGAGCATGCAGCGTTGAAAAGTCACCGGCGCATTACATAATCCAAACGGCATCTGTCGGTAAGCAAAAGTCCCATAGGGACATGTGAACGTAGACTTCTCTTGATCCAAAGGATCAATAGAAATCTGGTTATACCCCGAATATCCATCTAGAAAACAAAAATGCGACCGACCGGCAAGACGTTCCAAAATCTGATCAATGAATGGCAAAGGAAAATGATCTTTAAGAGTTGTGGCATTCAATCGGCGGTAGTCAATGCAAACACACCACCCGGTTACCAATCGGGTGGTGACAGGTTCATTCAACAGATTTGTAGTAACAATAATTCCCCCCTTTTTAGGGACTACCTGTGTGGGACTCACCCACGTCGAATCTGATATGGCATATATGATCCCTGCAGCAAGAAGTTTTATGACTTCCTTCTTCACGACCTCCATCATGCTCGGATTCAACCGTCTTTGAGGCTGAATGACTGGTTTGGCTCCCTCCTCGAGCCGAATCTTGTGCTGGAAAAGTGTAGGGGAGATCCCCTTGATGTCCGCGACTGACCACCCAAAGGCTCCACGGTGGTTCTTGAGCACTACCAGTAGTTGCTCCTCCTCAGCCGCACTCAAGTATGCAGATACAATCACTGGTAACTTTTCCTTCTCAGCTAGAAAGACGTACTTAAGATGCGGGGGTAGTGGCTTCAACTCCAACTCCGGCGGGCAAATAAGAGATGATTGCAGCGGTGGCGGAAGTGTACCTAAGTCTTCATAGTGCCTCGTGTAGAAACATGGAAGCATCTGAAGCATTTTGGCGCACTCCTTGAGTGAAGTACTCCGCATCCAATCATAAGTGACATTTAGCAAACACGCCTCCAAAGGCAATTCCGGATATGCATCAAAAACTAAAGTAATAATCGCATCATCCTCCCAGGAAGGTGGAATGTCCTCATTCTCATCATTTGGAAACCCAACAACCTTGCCTAAAGAGACAACTTTCGTTTTCTCCATAATGTCCACAGCTAAGGTCCCATTATCCATCTTGCTCATCACATGAGCCATATCCAAGAATGGCTTCCCAAGACAAAGTGAGATATTGTGTTCCACATGTTTCACCATGTTGCACTGTGCTTTTGCTTTAGTAGATGCATTGCTAGTGGGCATGACCATCTCAAAGCGATCATCCGCAATGCCCAAGGTCAAGCGACCTCTTCCCATCTCCAAGATCATATCAGCTGTTGCTTGGAATGGGCGTCCAAGTAGCAACTCATTGCCATGCTCGTCCTGCATTTCCATAACCACGAAATCAGCCGGAAAAACAAAACGGTCTACCTTTACCAAGACATCCTCACAGATTCCATACGGTTTCACCACAGAATTATCGGCCAGTTGGATAGTCATGTTGCTTGGCCTTGATTCATTTAATCCAAGCTTCTTAAATGTAGAAAGGGGCATCAAATTGATGCTTGCCCCAGAATCACAAAGTGCCTCTCCAAATTTGAACTTCCCGATAAAACAAGAAATATTGAAACAACCGGGATCCTATCTCTTCGGCGGCAAAGTGCCCATAATAAAAGCACTAACTTGCTCCTTGAGCACCACGACCTTAGTGTCAGGTATTTTCCTCTTTTTGTTGATGACATCTTTTAGAAATTTCCCGTAAGATGGGATTTTCTCAATCTCCTCTAACAACGGAATATTTACCGATAACTTTCTAAAGCTGTCCAGAAATTTCTTGAATTGTGCATCCACCTTCCTTGCCTTTGCACTATTGGGATAGGGGACCGGAACGGTATGTGTCCTTTGATGAGGTGGCACATAGGGTGTCAATTTCTGTGGTTCCTCCTCAGCAGCTTGTTCTTTATTACCATTCTCAACTATATCTTCAGCTTGCCCTGTGATAGGTGTGGGCTGCTCCTTGATGATTGCATCTTCAACTTTGTCCTGCGGTGTGCTTGTGTCATCCACCCTTGGATTCAACACTTTCTTACCGCTCCTCAGTAGAATGGCCTTGGCCTGCTGGTTTCCCCCGGGAACATTGGTGTTACTCGGAAAACCCAGATGTGCTGGCTTCTTCAAGCTTGCAATTTCAGCCGCCATCTGCGCCATGGAAGTCTCTATAGTTCTCATTTGAGCCCCATGACTCTGCAAAGTCTGCCCAAATTGGTTCATAAATTCACCATGTTGCTTGATTTGTTGCCCAAATGTGTTCATTAACTCCTGGTTTTGTTTGATGACCTGATTGAGCAACTCTGTGCTCTTGTCCTCTGTGGCTGGTGCAGGCTTGGTGTCCGGATCCTGCAGAAAATTGTTCGGGTCCTTCCATGAGAACTTTTTGCCCTTTCGCCATGAATAGTCATTGTTCCTGTACCCTTGTTGTTGCCTCATGTACTTGACTTGAGCCTCATCCTCAGACTCATTGTCTTCCTTCTGTAGTAGCTTCTTTGCGAGGAGATCCATCTTCTCATTTAACTCTCTCATTGCCTTGGACTCACTGGCAACTCTTGCTTGCTCAACTGGGCCTCTCTCTCTTTCTCCCCAGGATTGCTTTCGTGCCATGTTCTTCAGTATTTCCCAGCATCTCGTATCAGTGTTGTTCAAGAAAAATCCTGAACCGGCCGAGTCCAAGTTGCTTCTATCATGCTCGGAGAGAGCAAAATAGAAGATCTTCACCTGTGTCTCCTTGTCCAGTCCATGATGTGGACATCTCCTCAACATGACCTGGAATCGCTCCCACGTCTCAGAATATGTTTCACCCGCGTGTTGGGTGAAATTGTGAATCTTCCTAATCATGTCATTGGTCTTCTCAGGAGGGAAAAACCTCTCGAAGAAAACCTCCACCATATGATCCCATGATTCAACAAACTCATCATCCAGGTTATGTAGCCACTCTCTCGCAACTCCTGCCAGGGATCTTGGGAACAACTTGAGGTACAGAACATCCTGTGGAAACCTGTCTATCTTCACCATATCACAGTTTTCAACAAACTGAATGATGTGTGCCACTGGGTCCTCATTCTTCAATCCATGAAATGCATTTGATTTAACCAAGTTAATCAACGCTGGATCAATCTTGTAGGTTGGAATGTTGAGCCCCTGTTTCTTGATAGGCCCCTTTGAAGCTGATGAAGAAGACGCTTTGATCTTCTCCCATATTGTCTGTGGTTCGGCCATTTCTTCTACTTGCTCTGGTTCAGATTCAGAATCTATGTCGCTTTGGTGATCTTGCTCGTAGTAATCCTCGTCCTCTGGTCCTGGAGGTGGAACCTCAGGTGTGCGATTCGCGTAGTCTGCGCTACGTGTATGCACCATGCAAAGTACCTGAAATAAGAAAATCGGGGTTCAGTACTATGCTTTGAACAAGTAAACACAATTATAGAGAAATTTAAAAATATTTAAAATTGTTTCAAAATAAAATAAAAAAAATGTGGCCTAGAGTGGCCGCTCTTAGCACTCAAAGTGCCAATAATTCTCCGTGTCCCCGGCAACGGCGCCAAAAACTTGACGTGTATTTTACTACGCGCTTAAACGCAAGTATACGCGTCGAGTAATATAGGCCTTTGTGAGGCCCGAGTCGAACTCAGGGACACGTGAATTATTGGAGACTTCTATTAACTAATCGCAATCAGCTAGGCCGAATAACAAAGTAAGGTTTGTTGTTGAAATTAAAAGAAAATAAAATGAAACAATGAAAACAATTGATTAAAGGTTAATTTAATCAATTCAAAAGGATATCTTTAGGATTGTGGTTTCGCCGCGGGTCAACATTGTATTAGGTTTTATATATTTCCTCACTCTTCTCTCTCTATCCGGGTAGTGGCCTGAAAACAGAATTACCCACTGTCGTGATGTAACTCACTACTTAGGTTTAGGTTGATTCCACCGTCGTAGTAATCATTCCCCTAAACTAAGCGCATTATAAACGATCTCTCAGTTCCCACCATTAATTTTACAACTCCTTTGTCAAGGGTTTTATTGATTAATGTAGGTTTTGTCTCTTTTCAACCGTTAATCCTTCTGTCAAAGTGATTAATGGCATTAAGCTATTATTATGGTGATCAAGCATAACAATATATATGGAGAAAATGAAACTATACCACGGATTTGAGAGAGAAAATATGAATTATCAATATAAAATTGTCATACAATGCATTCCCGGGCTACTCCCGGTCCGAAAGATGGAGGGTTTTAGCCTCTCATGTTCATCTCGCACGAATACATGGTAGAAATAGGGGAATTCATAAGAAAAACGTGAAACAAGTGGGAAAACCCCTGAACGGAGAAGAACCGGTAGATCCTTGGCGTAGAATACGAGCTTCCCCGCCTGTCGGTGGTGGAATTCGTCTTCGGCAGCGTCCGAATCACCCGGGATGAGCTTCTGGCCTCCGTTCTCCTTTCTCTCCTTCCTCGGCACTCGTGCAATGCCAAATTCCGATCCGATCTCGTGTGGGCGGCCGTCATTAGGTATAAGTCCCTAATTAGGTCATAAAATAACAACAGCCGTCCGATCGAGATCAAAACAGATCCAACGCACTCGATGGTATCGACCCAGCGTATTAGCGGAAGCTTTCTTTTCTTTTCGTCTGAGCACCTGTGGTCATCTCGATACCATCGACTTGGGTCGATGGTATCGACTCTCTTTAGCGTCGGTTGTTGTCATTTAGCGACGCTGTAGCCTCAATGTGTCGATGGCATCGACTTGGGTTGATGGTATCGACGGATTCCTCGCCAGCAATCTGAAGGGATCTCGGTACCATCGACTTGAGTGTCGATGGTATCGACTCTGTGCTGCTCCTCTCGGCTGGCAACTTGTGGCTTGGTCGATGGTATTGACTTCCGTCGATGGTATCGACGGAAGCAAATACTTGTTTTTCCTAAAATTTCACAATAAGACCAAGTAAATCCACACAAATTATGATAATATGATAAATAATGCTCAAAAATGGTAAAACAAAGGGGATTTGACATAGAATGATGGCAAAGACCGAAATGAGTGAATTATGCAATATTATCCATAAAAATGAGTAATTAGAGCACAAAACACATATGAAAAAGGTCTATAAATGTGACTCAAAATCATCGCATCATATATCAACATGATAGATTGTGTGTTCCAGATGACACTAAGTTAAAGAATTAAATTCTTGAGGAAGCTCACCCTTCTATGTATGAAGTGCATCTAGGTAACACAAAGATGTATAGGAACCTTAAGGAATTGTATTGGTGGTCAAGTATGAAGAAGGATGTGGCTGAGTATGTAGCTAAATGTGGTGTATGCCAGCAAGTCAAGGCTAAACATCAGAAGCTGGCATGTTCTTTGCAATCACTTCCTATCCCTTAATGGAAGTGGGAGCATATCACTATGGATTTTGTGATTGTATTACCTAGGACACCCTATGGTTTTGACTCTATATGGGTAACATTGCATAGGCCAACAAAGTTTTCTCACTTCCTACTAGTTAAGACAACCTAGAATACGCCAAAGTTAGCCAAGATCTATATAGATGAGATAATCTGATTACATGGGATATTTGTTTCTATAATATTTGATAGAGATCCCAAATTCACATCCAGGTTTTGGAATCTGTTGCAATGTTCCTTGGAAACAAAGTTGAAGTTTAGTACAATATTTAATCCTCAGATAGATGGACAGTCAGAAAGGATAATTCGGACCCTAGAGGATATGTTGAGAGCATGTGTTCAGTAGTTTAGTGGCAATTGGGATGATCATCTCAGTCTTATGGAGTTTACCTATAATAAAAGTTACCATTATAGCTTAGGCATGGCCCGTTATGAAGCTTTGTATGGAAGAAAGAGTAGATCTCCTATTTGTTGGTATGAAGTTGGAGAAAGACATGTACTAGGTCCAGAGTTGGTGGAAGAAACAATAGAAAAGCTATATGTGGTAAGATAAGAGTTGAAGGTTTCACAGGATAGACAGAAATGCTATGCAGATATAAGGCATAGACCACTTCAGTTTGAGGTTGGATATGAGGTTTATTTGAGAGTCTTAGCAAGGAAAGGTGTGATGAGGTTTGGAAAGCAAGGCAAACTAACTCCTAGATACATGGGCCCTCATCCAATCATTCAGAAAATGGACCACTTCCATATAAATTGGAGTTGTCTTTGGAGTTGTCCAATTTACATGGTGTTTAATGTATCTGTGTTAAACAAGTGCCATCCTGGTACAAAGAAGATTATAGACCCAGATCATATATAGTTGAGAGAGGATATCTCCTATGTTGAAGGACCAATTCAAATTCTAAATCAAAGAATATAGAATCTTAAAGAGAGGGAGATGCTATCTCCTTTAGTGAAAGATCTTTAGAGGAATCATGATATAGAAGAAGCTACTTGGGAAGTAGATTTGGAGATGTGTAACAATTATCCTTTCCTCTTCTAGGAGTTTCGAGCCAAAAAAATTTATTAGAGGGGGGGAGGAATTGTTACAACCTCTTCTAGCTTTGTTGGTAATCCTCTAGATTTATGATAACCTTAATATGTGTTGTTCTTTTATTTATATAGTACCTTGTACCTTATCTTAACCTTGGCAATCTCAAATACTTGTTTGGATAACTTATAATCATGACCTAAGCATACCTCAAAGATCAGAGTTGGAGTTGACATAGAATTAGCCTATACATGTATGTGAGAGGACAATTAATGATACTTGAGGAAACAATTAATAAATAAATTTTTAGTTTGAGAATATTATCAAACTAATATTGTAGGATTGTAGAGAATTCAATTACGAATAAAATACATAAAGAATGAACCAAATTAGAGTTAAAATGAGTGATTTTTGCCCTTTAATCATCGACCCTTCCTTCTGTTCATGTCCCCTTGCTCAGACTTCCTGATCCAACAACCATAGGTTGTTATTAACCTCTATTCTTCATCTTCTACATCCAGCAGACCTTCTTTAGGGCCGAAAATTATGTTAAAAGAATGTTTGGACAAGATCCTTGAGGTGTAAAGCTTGGATCGGGCTAGGAAAGGGTAGAGTTCGAGTTTATCTAGGCCAAAGATGAGATCAGCGAGTTACAACACGTACTTTGAGTGTAAAATCACCTTCTAACCCAAATTTAAAGCGTACAAATTTAAATAGTTGCTTTCCAGTATTTAGTTCTTGCTCTATGATAGTTGTGATGGTTTTAATAAACTTGTGTATTGATAGTCAATAGTAGAAATGCTTTATTAATCATATTATTAGTGATGTAATATCATGTTGAAAGTTTCCATGTGAGTTGTTATGATGTGACAGGGGATGAAATGGTGTAAATTGAGGCACCGGGAAGCCATATTTCCCTGATTCATGTTTAAAGAGTCGAATGGTGGTTTATGAGATATGTGAAAATTACCAGATGATTTATGTGTTTAAATATGAGATGCATCTATGATGAAAATAGGGTATTCATTAGTTACTATGATTAATTATAATAAATTAATTAATTATCATTAGATATTAGATGCCCTGGACATTGTAGAATCCTCACAGGAGGCATGTGTTGTAAGGAGAAAATGTGCTTCCCAATTGGAGGTCTCGCGTAGGTCGAGCTAAGTTGGAGCACATCATTGGTAGGTTCCTTAATTGATTGGTATCAACACCAATAGGGACTTCTAGTGGTACTTGAGTTATGAGTTATAGCGATTATTTGACATATTTGGTAGGTCCACTAGTACACAACAAGCCCGAGGGCTCTGACTCCCCGCCTGAGTAACTAAGATGAGAGGAGGAGTTTGAGATATTTGGTCACTCCCATTAGCCTCCAAGAGGTAGACGTGATGATGCCAGTTGTAGATGTGGTATTGAGACTAATGACTCAGGATCTCGTACATGCTTCTATGCCTTGTACAGTGACATTGTAGCTTGATATGATACTTACACATGTTGTGGTACACCTCATGTGGGTCCATTGGCATAATAAATGGATTAAAAATAATGTGAATGGTTAGGTTATCCTTTTATTATATTAGAATTTGTTCAACTATCATGATGAGTGATTTATAATTTTGAATTATCATGCTATATGATTTACATCTAAGTTCTCTTAATTGTATATATATCTAAAATATCTTGGTGGTTACCTATCGATTTCCCACTCATTGAGCCAGTAGCTCATCAACCTACTAAACAATTTTTTAGGTAAAGGACTAGCTCTTCCTGAGGAGACAGAAGCCAGTTTTTATCAAGAAAGACTATAGGTACTAAAGACGTAGTAGTTAGAATAAATATATGGTCTATTATCCTTCCTCTGGGTCCTAGGAATTAGAGAGTGAGAAAAGAGATAAGTTTCTAATGAAATGTACATGATGTATAACAAAGTGTGTGAAGCTTTTTCTTAAATGTAGTAGTCAAACTCTATTGTATCCTTAATGTTATGTTTAAGTGAGATATTGTCAGTTTGCTAAATGATGTTACTATATATATTATATAAAAAAGTATGGATGATTTTTGTAAGGGGTCAAAATCTTATGGTTAGTAGTAATCCTTGTTTGGCGGGCCCTAACCCTATTTAGTGGGATTGGGTCGCGTCAAATTTTTGTTAACAAAGTATAGGTTGAACCTAAAATGAGTTTAGGTTTGGGACAGGGGTGATAAGAGACCAATAGGAATAGGATGCTTTCCTCTTTGAACTATAATTTTCTAACATATGTGTTCTATTATGGATATGAAGATGGGTGGAAGAGGATGTGGATATGGTGAGTAACAAGTTGTGAGCCATTATGGCCCTAACCTTTGATCAATGGCTCAAGGTGGAGAAGATAACGAGGCAACAAGGATGTACCGTATTTTTCTGGAGACAAAAGAAAAATATAAGATGGACAAGATATCTTCATCTTCTAGTAAGGATATGATGAGATCCTATGATCTAGTAAAGAAGCTTGGTGGGACTGAATTCTCTTAAACAATACATTTAGCTATGGTGGAGGTTTGGCTTTGACAATTGGAAAAGGTCCTTTGGCTAATGCAGTTATCAGAGGATAAGCAAGTCAATCTTGTGGTCTATCTACTCAAGGGAGATGATGACTTGCGGTGGTATGGAATAGAAGATAATAGAATAAATACAGTGATGACATGGAGGGACTTTGTGGATGAGTTTCACCTTAAGTTTTTTAACCTTCCTAAGTGATATGATCAAACAGTTGGAGAATATCAGACAAGGCAATATGATGATTGGTGAATACGAGGCATATTTCATAAGGCTGGCTAATTTCTATCCACAACTTGTGCCTAATGATTGTAGAGAAGTGCAAAAGATTTGAACAAGGATTATGATAAAAAAATTAGACACACTGTATCATCTATTTCTCAGAGAGATAGAGAAAATTTTGAAGAATTTGAGGAAGTAGCAAGGCGCGTAGAAGAATCAGTTAATGCTGATAAGCAGTCTGAGAGTAAGACAATATCTAGAGACTTAAGTAGTGGAGGACAGAGTAATGGTGGATATAGAGGAAGTGGTGGTTTCTTTTGCAAAATAGGACACATAATTTATTGTTTTGGGAGAGAATGATCTAGTTCTTCATCGAGTGGAGGAAGGCTCAATTCCAGTAGATGGATTACACCATCCAGGTGGACACCTCTAACTAGGTATTCAGGATCATCAATGTCTGTGAGAGGACCGTAGAGACAAGATGCAGCCATGAGTTATAACCGTGGTAGGATACACTTTGAATAGTGTTGGGGAGTCACTATTCAAACGTGCTATCACTATGGATAGATGGGACACATTAAAAGGGACTTCCCAAAGCTTTAGTATATTTCAGAACAAGGTTCACAATTATAGTTTCAGCCTCCATAATGATAGACTCTAGTTAGAGGGGCAAGTTCTTCAATGGCTTTGGGCTCTAGAGGAGGAGCATCTTGTACAGTGAGATTGTAGCTTGCTATGATACTTCCTCATGTTGTGGAACACCTCATGTTGGTCCAGTGGCATAATAAATGGATTAAAAATTATGTGAATGGTTAGGTTATCCTTTTATTGTTTTTATTATCTGTTCAACTGTCATGATGAGTAATTTATAGTTTTTAAACTATCATGCTTATATATTTAAATTTATGTTCTATTAATTGTATATATATCTGAAATATCTTCTTAGTTACTTGTTTATTTTCTACTCAATGATTTAATAGCTCATCAACATACTGAACAATTTTTAGGTAAAGGACTAGCTCTTCATAAGGAGATAGAAGCCCATTTTTTTCAAGAATAGACTACAGGTCCTAAAGAAGTAGTAGTTAGAATTAATAGACGGTCTCTTATCCTTCCTCTGGGTCCTGGGAATGAGAGAGTGAGAAAGGAGAGTACTTTGTAATGATTTATACATGATGCATATTAAAGTGTGAAGCTTTTCCTTAAATATAGTAGTCAAACTTTGTTGTACTCTTAATGTTATATTTAAGTGATATATTGTCAGTTTGCTAAATGATTTTACTATATATCTTATATCAAAAATTCATGGTTGATTTTTTGTAAGTGGTTAAAAGTTGATCGTTAGTAATCCATGTTTGGGGGGCCCAAACCCTGGTTAGTGGGTTTGGGTCGCGTCAGGGAAGGTGATGCATAAAGCTCAGATGTCATACCATGGCTTGCCCAAGGAGATCAGTTCTTGAAAGAGAAATCATTGTAGTCACGTCCCCAATACTAGGAAGTGAGGCTAGGGTAGGTCTGGAGAACCCTATAATCCTCATACTATGTCTTGGTGGGGTGGTAGTTGCCACTATTGACATGACATATCACCTATGAATGTTGCATAAGATACAAATAATTCAGTTGGTTTCCCTTCATTGTTGCTTGTGCTCCATGCACATCTGGGAATGGTCAATGTGATCCAGTTGTTATTTGATCTTGTAGAATCTGTAAGGTCCCTTCGGACTTGTATCCTCAATGGTGCGTCATCTGGTGTGGCGTGGTAGTAGTATAGGAGGTCCAGTCACATCGTCATTTTCCTCCAAAGAGACGCTCTGGCCGTGAGTTATGGTTCAAGATTAGCACCCTTTAGGAGTGGATGCTCGTGGTGAAAGCATTTTATCTAGGATGGCGGGTTGTCAAGATCATAAGAGAGGGTCTCAATAGTGAACCTGGCATGAGGGTGGAGTGTTATCTGAATGTTTATGATGTGGAAGATGAGGTAATAAGTACTTGACTAGATTCTAGGGTATAGAATGTGGTTGTCCTAGAGATAATGCATATCTATAAGGTTCTATATTCCCTTAAGAAGGATGGCCTCGACGGGAATGTGGGTATATCCCAAAGAGACAATGATGGTAGTGATATTTTGGCCCAGTATGTGGAGAGTTGGTGCCAAAAACTGTCTAGAGGTAAAAATGGTCAATAATAGTGCTCCCTTGTTGAAAGGTTCATCGTTGAGTAGGCACCATAAGATGTATAGATCCATGGTGGTTACAGTTCCCTACGTGTCGAGACAGCCATATATGTTGCAGGTCATAATCCAGTGTAGGTAGCAGACCATTGGGTTGTGCATCCTTTATTCCTTCGCCCATATGGTAAAGGAGGGGGGTAGGCTGGTGACTTCCACCTAGATTTTTTGACGTCATACCAGCGATGGATGGTGAGATGATTGTGCTCAATGTAGCCCTCATTCCATGATGAGTCCTAGTCATCGAGGGTGAGAGAGGTGATTTACCCAACAGTGAGGGAGTAGTTCTCCTCAAAGATATAAGAGATACAACTGGATCCCTCCTATAAATCGAAGTGCCATTTGGAAGGTCGCCAAGAACTCCAGTTTCAGGTCGGTATAAACGGAGTAGATTAGGTAGTGTATTGCAACATGTGATTTTGGTGCAAGTTGTTGTCGATGGAATCACATTACCCAAAGTAGACAGAGTGGCTCTGCATGCCATATGAGAAGCGTAATGACCACCTTCACTATAAGATCCTCAAACTTGGTCAATTTTGCATTGAGATTCATTTTAATATAATCAAAATAATGTTAGAATGAATTATGAATCTAAGCCCTAGACTCATATTAATTTTCCAAGTTAAGGGAAATAATACTATGTGAGGCCCCAATTGAAGTCATATGATCAACAATGGCTTAATTTTGAAATCAAAAAGGTAATCAGGTTGTGGACCCTTTGGAAGGGCTAGTCTTTAGTCACGAGCTTTATAATCAAATTTAAGTCCAATTGGAGTTCTTTTATAGCAAATATGCTCATTAGAAGATAGAACAAAGGAGTTGGAATTTCATACATAATATGATGTCAATAATACCGAAGAATGGTTAATAAACTCATTTTGAGATAAATTGCAAGATTCTAGAATATTCTAAGGTGATAAGTTCCCTAGATACTATTTGAGAAATTATCTAGTCATTACTTGAATTCTAAGTATTTGAGTATTAATGATCATCATATGACCTAATGTTTGGCCTTATATGACATAACATGTAAATAAAGATAAATCCAAGTTTTGAGTGGATAATATGAATGTTGGTGACTAAGTTATTAAATCAAGTAAATACTTGACATATAAGAAGTAAATGTTTAGCTTACTCCTTTGGATACCAATCTTGTTCAATTGGAGATTAGGATGATGGGAAGCTACTCCCAAATTTTGCAATAAAATGGACTCTTCTAGCTACCTAAGGAAATATTTGAAGATTTGGATAAAATATGGATTATTGGGGATAATCCCATGATAAACAAAAAGGGATTCTTTGGTTATGAACAAAGTCTATATATGGCTGATTTCCAGCACATGACATGGATACATGGTCTTGTTCGGCCTGTTGGATGAAAGTCCAATGCATAACCAGTCATCATCTACCCTACCTTGACAAACATGTAGCAATGAGACTCCCACAGAGATCACTTTATCCCTCAAATCTAAAGGATTTCTCACAAAACAAGGATCAATTGATTTATGAGATTAAGATGAATCTAAAGGGCCCTTAAATAGACATTATCATTTCATGTTACGATAATACCCAAATCACTAGTTGTCTCAGTAGATAGGGATGCTTGTTGTGGTCATTCCTCTTAAGCCTAATGATATATAAGGAAACCCCTGGGATCATGGGATGATGCAAGCTTTACTATGGTACCAATTGCATAAGAACAACCCTAAAATCCACTACCAATCGCTGACATCTTCTCTTGGGACCTCAGCTCATCCCAGATGCCATAGAGATTATCCACCCAATTAAACTATCCTAGAGCTTCATTAAGAGGCCCCAAGGAGTCTATGATCTTTAGTGGGGCACTAGGTAGCCTCAACGACAATAACATTTGACCCCAAAATCACAAAGCTTCTTACCTAGAAGCCAGCTTGGACCACTAGACGCCATTGTGAGTAGCGAGAATCCTCCATCAAGAGCCCAAGATGTTTCTCCAATAATAAGATATTTCCACAATCTGGTAATTCCTTGTCCTTGAAACTCCAGTTAGCTTATGATCTTTTGACATTAGAAATTGCACTTCTGCCCACAAGTGTTATGACCGCATCCAAGCTTAATTTGGTAAACTAGGGTTTACTTGGATGATTATAAGCTTAATTGGATTGATCATTTCTTAAATCTAATTAATGATGATAATTCAATTATGATGTTTTAAACCTAATAAGAACATTAAGTGTTCTATTGTTTGAGAAATTAGGGTTTGAGAAATATAAACCCTAGTTGGCTGAAATTAGGGCTTTGATGGTACATGAGTATGGAATTTGATCAAGATAGTAATACGGTAAATAATTTATCACATTTTCTATGTAATTTGGATTTAATTGAAATTTGGATATAATATGTATAACTCAATCTCGTACTTTAGTGAAAAATTTCAGAATTTTTGGATGTTCTTTAGAAGTCATTCTTAGTCAAGATATATTTCAACCGACCATGCTGATAGAATGTTGTTCAGCAATATATTGTTTGATTTTTATTTATTTATTGGTAAATTCAAATTATCTGAAATTTTAAATGGAGAACTTAAACACAATATTAAATAACATGTAAAATTTTCATAATTTTTGGATTCGTTTAGACCTTATCAATAGACGAATTATAGTAACTAACATTTCTATAGAATTCTAGATAGCAGTGCACTATTCGATTTTTATTTATTTAATGAAAGCTTGGAATGATGTAAAATTTTCACTGAAGATTTGTAACTAAATTATACAGAATATTATAAATTATCATAATTTTTGTAGGATGTTTGATCTCTGAAATACACGAATTTATAGAAACCGTTTTATGAGAAAACAATTGTTGAAATAAGAAAAAGTATAGTAAGGGGTCAAAGTGCAATTGACCCAAGCAGATAAATTGCTTTATATGGTCAACCTAAAACACAAAGAGCTATAAAAATTCGTGATTCAATATAGAGAAACGAAATCCTATAGAGAGAGAGAGAGAGTTAGGGTTTGAGAGGAGAAATTGATGGAGATGCTGACCTAGGGTTTTGCGGTTCGAGGAATGATGAAATCATGTAAGTTTAACTTCTTTGGATATATTTTCATGGTGAATCTTCTCTCACATGTCAAAATTCCATCCCTCCTCTGATTTGATCCAAAATGGTATCAAAACTTCCCCTTTTCTCACTCTTTCTTCATAATCCCTCATTTTAGGGTTTCCGAGTTGAAAGGAAGAAGAATTGGGTGAATTGCTAGGGATTTGATATAAGATCAAGATTTTTAGGGATGAGCTATGTTTTTAAGGTATTTCCACACCTGAGGGTGAGTGGGAACTTCCTTCAAATAGTATATTGCATGAAAATTGGTTAAATCAACCATAATCTTTAAATGCTTAGTATGCAACTACAAACCCTGGATTGTCTATTTGTTCTAAGTTGTTGCAAAATGATATGAAATGGATTCTTCCTTTGTTTGAATGAACTTCAGATGATAAAATCATATTAGAAATGTATAAAATGCATTCTAATGAGAATTCCCTAAGTATTCACAGAGGTTATAAGAGTATACTGAAATATAGGGAATTTGTCTATGACTGAAATTGATGTATAATTAAATAGAGAAATTTGTTTATCTAGATCCCCTTGGTTATGAATGATTGTTTATTTGAATTCATAGTACATATATGTAAGATACTATCTTTGATTTCATTTAAGGTGAATAATGTTTGTTTGATATCTCAGTAAAGAGGAACCCTAGATGTGAGGAAAGTTGGATATTTGCAAATAGATATCGTGAAACCCATTTGAATGGATTTTCTTGACATGATAGACTTTATTTATTTAATTTTATTATGGATGCATGTTATCTCAATGAATGACATGGAAACCCAATTTTAGCTCAGTTCTAAGGTTTCATACATATATTGATTTTATATGATTTGTTGATAGTAGTCTTTATTCAGTGAATGTTTATGTCGCATGAAATCCTTATGAGAGCCATGTGATAAGTGAATGGGGTAAATGAAACCCTAAGGATAGGATGTTCAATGAATCAAGTGTTTTGATATCAATGTTCTCAGTATGAGATGTGGTGATGTTTAACAGTCCAGTTGTGGTAAATGTTATCAGATGGTCTATGAAACGAATGGTTTATAGAGCTAAACTAAGATATGTTATGTGATGCACAACTCAAGATTTGGGTTGAGGTGCACATTTTCCAAGAAAGTACAAATAATTTACCGATGCAAATGACGATTACTCATATGTCAAGTAATTAACTCTTATTAGTGTATTAAGAAGTTCAATCACATGATTCTAGTGTATAAAGTATCAAGTGAACATGTATTTTGTTATTGAAGAATTTTAGTCTGCCTGCAGGTATAAAATGTTGATTTCTCAGTATATTATAGTGTTTTGAGTATATTGCTTTACCAAGTTTAGAATGATATACATGTTGTGTTAAAGGCTAGCTATTTAGCCACCTTAGTCAGACATGACTGTTCCAGTCAAGCAGACCCAGATTCAGTTCTAGGCTTAGCTACCTGAGTTTTAAGCTAAGTCATGTATGGTGAGATCGTAGTTCGCTACGAGTCTTCATATGTAGAGTACACTGCATATGATCAGGGCATAATAAAATGAATGAGAGGTCAAACAAATGTGTACAGTTATTCAATTATTCTTTGTATGTTTTTGAATTATTAGTTCTCTTTATGATCAATCAAGCATTTCATATATTGATTCACTCTTATAGATATTTAGAGTATCCTGCCATATTTATGATTGTCAATTATTAGACTCTCTAAAGCTTTATTCTGTTATAATTGATATCAATTGCTCAAAAGTATATTTGTAATTATATCAGTGCTTTAGACTGTTTCTTTGAAGTACTCATTCACTGAGCGAGTAGGCTCACCCCTCTACTCAATTTTTTTAGTGAAATTGCATGTACTTGAAGAAGATATCATTGCATCAGAGTAGATCTACCACAAGAGTTAAGTTTGAGTATAGGTAAGTTCAGTCAGTCCCTGTCACTCTAGGTCCTAGTATAGATGTGAAAGTGCTATAAGTGATGTTTTGTATCTTTGTTTTCTTAATAAGAGAGAATGTATTTGATTATCATGTCGTATGTACCTGAGAATGAATGTATGGATGTGTATCATTTATGTTGAGATCATATTAAAGTAATCAAAGTTTGATTCTCTTGAAAAGTTGTTTATGTGATTGGATGTGAGAAAAACAATGAGTTTGAAAAAGAAGAAAAGGTTAAGGGTGATCTTTGTATTACATTAAATCCTCAATTTATGCCCTAATCTCATGATTAATGGTAATTGTGAGATCGGGGTGTAACAACAAGACTCATCCCTAAGGAACTCGTGGAGCTCAGGGAAGCTTACCGGTGAGGTCTGACGCCGGGTGACCTCTAGCAGAGAGTCAACTAGGGTGTCGACCTCCCTAGTTTCTCTAGTGATGGTGCAAGAAAGGGGAAGCAATCCCCATCATTTAGACAAAAATACCCAAGTATGTGTGATGGTTGGATTCATAGCACATAGATATTTGGGTCATTTACCATTAATAAGAGGGATCATGTGCCATAAGCGCTAGGTTGAGGTGGCATAAGCCTGTTGGCTGGGCCCGACCCCACGATTTCAGGGATAAATGCTTAATTTGCTGATATGTCAAGCTAGGATTGGTTTGATTACATTCATCTTGCATTAATTGCAGTAATTAACTAGTAGTCTAGAATATATCAAGAGTATATATTGATTTGATCAAAAAATGAGTCAAATCTGAATAAAATAGAATTAGAGTCTACTTATGCTTATTGTTATGAATGTGTAGTAATGCATGGTTATATGTTATTTAATGCATACAAACCTATATTCATGACATGATGCTCAACTTAGTAGATCTGATTATATTATGATATAAAGTTCTATTGTTGATTCCTGATGAGATATTAATGTATTAGAACGGATGATGTTAATGATAATGATGTTTTATGCTTTCTAAGTCATTAATGTGATAAGTTCAATCATGCGAGACCTTGATAATTAGATATTGAATCTCATGATTTAATCTAATGGAGACATGGGGAGATAATCATCCTACAATCATGATTAGGGTTCATCTAATGCTCAATTATCCTTAGGAACCTCCATGTAATGATATTAGGTTTTGTGACCCGTATTCCTATTCCAATCCCCAGACAACCCTAAACCTTAGAATAAGACCTCAATTAGGTTTAATCTAAGTAATATTGTATTGACACATTAGGGTTGTATGTGGTTCCAGATCATGTTGATTGATTGGATGTGCCTTTACTTGCTTGAATGCATTTGATGATTGGATTACATAAAGTATTTGAATAATATAATGCATGAAACTTCTATAAGGTATGTCGTTACGACTATGAATATTTGCATTATCAAATTCTAAAGCTTGTTGAGGTTTCTTGATGTTTGATGAAAATAAAATATTGGATGTTTATTTACTTCATGCAAACTATAAATCCCATATGAGTATTACATATAGAAAACTATGATGATATGAACCCAGGGTTAGACCTACCAAGGAGTAATTCACCTATAGAGAAAGTTGATTACACCCAAGGTTGTTTGACAAAAATGGGTTATATTATCTTTACAAAAACACCAATTTATATGTGCAATGATTTAATCATTGAGAATATATGTTGTTATCTTATATGAACAGTTTTGTATGCACCCCACATACACAGTATAGCAATATAGTAATCCATGTTGTTTGTTAGTTTTTTAGGTTAACTTAAGCATATTAGTTGAAGACATGAAGAATCAAGAAATCTTGAAGATATTAAATATAATTCAAGGAGGATTAACTAGATAGTATTTGTTATCATCATATATGTTAGTACTTCAAATATTCATGTAACACCTTTAAGATGTATATTTCAAATGTATGTATTCATTCAAGTTCAAATACTTGTAATATTTATTTTTCTTTATTATTTGTTAAATTTTGAAAGATTAGGTATCTACCCTTAGATTTTAGGTCTCTCTTAATTGGGGGATGCTAATAATTAGGGATCATTACATTTGGTATCAGAGACCAGATTTTTTCCAATAATTTTTAATAGTTAATAATTTAAAATAATTTGTAGATATACAAGGAAAATTATTAGGGCATAACCTAGTAATAATGGTGTCTAGAAAGGGGTCATGGTTTTGGGGGCTAGTAATATATTCCACCATACCTTTAAATTGGTATACGGGGACTCCCTTAGCAATGAGATACTTGCCTAGCAAAAAAACTAGTGTTTGCCTAAAATAATGTTTCCTCTAGGATTCGCATCTATAATTTCATCCTTTCTCATCTTCTTTCTTTATAAACCCTAAAAATGCACTTCCCTCCTCATCTTGAATTAGGGTTTTGAGAAGAAGTAGGATTGAGGCATCTCCATCAATTAAAGTATACATAATGATAAAAAGGGAATTAGATGTGAAAAGCATGCCATATACTTTATGTCCCTCTTGTGAGGGTAAACCCTAGAAAGACCTAAGATATATGTATGGGTAAATCAATTCGTATATGAAGGACTTGGTCTTGGATAACCCTATAGGATATGAAAACCTTATTGAGTCAAGGGATGTTGAAAACCCTAAGATGCAGGGTATTGTCCCTAACCATAAAGTAAAGGTAAAGGAATGAGGAAATTCAAATGGGTATGGGAAAGCTAGTTTCAATACTCCTGATTAGGTACCCTAGTTTCTCATGCATGCAATTACATGGAGTAATGCATGCATGATGCACATAAAGGGTTCAACTCACTTTTAGGATTGGTGTCTCGACTTGGGGTTGGTCAACCCAAGAATGGGAAAAGGACCTATCGGGGAGGTATAACCCTATACCCATGGGTCAAATTGTTGCTACAAAGCCTAACCTCCTCCTGAAGGACAAGAATGCACCCTAGGTTAGGACCTTCCCAAGAAGGATGACTTGACCACCTTAATTTTGAGAATCAAGGAAACCTTGGACGTCCTCGAAGGGCATAATTCCAATCATTCATATGTATGATAATGTAACACACAATCAATTCAAGGGTAATATGTGCAAGTCCATCAATATAATGTGGTGTGGGACCTTGGTTAGAGAAATTTCAGTTTGGAAGATGATGTTTAAAAGTATACCTTAAATGTATGGCATGGGAGTATATCTAACCTCAGGGTTTTCCTTGTAAGTCATGAGACCTAGGGCCAGGATGACATTTATAAACCCTTACCCTAAAAACAATGCCAGGATAAAAATTATGATAGTATGAAGTTGTAATTTCTCAGTCATCACTATACATGAAAGTGGCCCAAAATATCCATAGGTAGGTAAGAAGCTCAAGTTAGGATCAAATTAGCCAAAGGTAGGGAAGATGTTATGTTATCCCTATGTAGTAAATAGTTGAGTCATACATTACCCCTATGGATGGAAGAGTTGAGCCTCAAGTTAGCCCTATGCAGAGAAGAGCTCATGAAAAGCCACTTTCAATGTGTCTAAGTTCCAAGGGATAAATGTGGAATAACCAAGGCAACAATAGTGCATGAAATGAAGTTATGACATCTCAATATAACCTTAGGCAAGGTAGAGCCCTAAGTCAACCACAGGGTCAAGTAGGGATGTTTAAAGGTACATAAGATCCAAGGGGTCAGGAGGTGATCCATCCCTAAGTACATGAGTCTTGTGGGGTCAGGAGAAAGCCATTCGCTTGTGAACAAGTTTTATGAAGTCAGGAGAACGACCACCTCGATGCATACATAAGGTCTAAGGGGTCAATGTGAAAGTCACTCCATAAGTACATGAGGCCCTTAGGGGCATGAGGGAATCACTCTAAAGGTACTTGTAACCCTAGATATCTTAAGGGAATAACTAAGGTTAATGATATGTGAGATGTAGACATAAGGAATACATGCAATAATGTTGGAAATTAAGGGAGTTGTGCATAAACTCAAGAATTATGAGAAAACCACTATCCACGAGTTCATGAAATTTAAGAAAGTTTGTGGGAAATAAAAAATGTTCACGTGGTTTGGAGTCTTTGTTCAGGATAATCCAACCAAAATTTCAAACTATGAGGTTATGATATACCATCTCTACTCTTGGAATGGGATGAACTATGTATTTGGGCTGCAGCCAAATGCTTATTTCATCTTATTATGCATGTAAAGATTGGGTAGCCACATATCATATATGAAACTGACTTGTGAAGACAGACCCTAAGTTGAATTTAATGGAAAAATCTAGGGTTTTGAGGAGTTACCTTACCCTTACAAGAATATGTTGGATAATGATAAGTAGGTTAGAGACCTAGGTGAAAGTATAATACCAAGTGGAAATAAAATCACCAAGTAAAAATGAAATCACAAGTGATAATATCATGTAATGAATGAGGATGTGGAAATATCCTTGGATTGAATCCGTGTTCCAACCTCAGTAATATGAACAAAAAATGGTAAAGATAGCCTAGATAAAACATAAAAGAAGGGTTTCTAGCCCTAATGTTTGTGGCTAATACGAGTAATCTTTCACCTTAACCTTATTAGGTTTGAATTTGGGGTACAATTTTCCTCTTTAAGTGGGGATGAATGTAAGATTCTCAAACTTGGTAAATTTGCATTATGATTCATTTTAATATAATTGAAGTAATATTAGAATGAATTATGAATCTATGCCTTAGACTCAGATAGATGTCCATGTTAGGGAAATAATATGACTATGTGAGGCCCCAATTGATGTAATATGATGAGCAATACCTTAATTTTAAAATTAGAAAGGTAATTAGGTTGTGGACCCTTTGGAAGGCCCATTCTTGAGTCATGAGCCTTATAATCCAATTTAAGTCCAGTTTGGGCTTTTGTATAGCAAATAGGCTCATTGGAAGATAGAATAAAAGAGTTGGGTTTTTGTGCATAATATTATGTCAATAATATTGAGGAATGGTTAATAAACCTATTTTGAGATAAATATCAAGATTTTGGAACATTATAAGGTGATAAATGCACTAGATAATTATTTGAGCAATTATCTAGTCTTTACTTTATTCCAAGTACTTGGGTATCAAACGATCATAATACGAGCTAATTTTTTTGGTATGTATGCCCAGAGAGCCAATCATACGATGATGCAATGGGGCATATGATACCTGATTTGATAATGATAAAGGTAATTATGTCTATTATGTTTGTCTCAATAATGAGATGATGACACAGATATAACAGATGTCTATAGAATGATCTTACTCAATGTCATATGTATTTAGGTTGAGGACCTGAACAATGAGATCATATGTATGACAAGATTACATACATTCTTGTTATGTCCATAGTTAGATATTACTGTGGAAGAAAAATACACAATTGTAATACATAAGACTAGAGTGTGTGTTGGTTGATGGTAGAATCTCATTAGTCATGATATGTGATATCAAACCAAGAACATAGTTACTTGTTATAGAATAATGTACCAGATAGACCCACCTTGAGAGTGATACATGGAGAACATGGAATGGTAATCAAAATCATATCTCATAATAATAGTGGTAGTTGTGGTTCTTAGACCTGAAGTCACTACACTCATGACATGTCGTTCGATGTACTTAGACACCATCTAATGTAACCTTGAATATGGATTTCCATAAAGGTGATGTTCGGGTACACTAAGACACATGGGGATTGAGTGTGAGTGATGTAGATGGGATTTGTCCCTCCTATAGGAGATTAATATTTAGGCCACTTGATATGCAAGACTTAGAAATGTATGGCAATACTCATGTGATTCAATATGTGATATGTAAACTTACGTGCATCTCAGACGTTCTGCTCTAGTTCAAGGAACATGCATTTAATGTTGAAGAGGATGATGATTCCATACTTTGAGTTCAATTTGAATATCAGAGACAAAGGAACTATACAATTATTGTAACATTGATCACAAATTGTAGGTTGAAGTTGTTCTCCAACATTCCAAATTACTTGGGAAGATATGATGTGTTTCTAGATACTGCTCATTGCTTGTGATGTCATAAGTCAGTCATGGACATTCACTACCAAAGTAATTTGGCACCTATAGGGTTACATGCATAGGATGCACTTGGAATAGGAATGTATTCATGAATGATGTTTAACTTGTTTACTAAAAGTGTTTTGGTATTGAATTTAAACAACATTTTTTCAAAATTGACTGACTAGACTATGAATGGACATGTTTCAAGTGTTGAACATATTAGTTGCAGTGTCAGGTTAATTGGGAACAACATTGGCTCAATATTAGCTGATTTGGACAATTGAAATGGCCATTTCACATATGAAATGACCATTGCATGATATGAATATGAAATAACATGTTCATCATCCAGATCACCCGATTCAATGATCAATTCGATTGGATTAAGGACTGATGTTGATGTCATGATTGTGCATTAACTGAATATGGAATTCTAGTATGTTTGGAAATAGGAAAGCATATGACCGATTCAAGGATTGAACTGACTAGTTCACATGTGAATTGACCAGTTCAACTGTGAACTGACCAGTTCACCATTCTCATCTTCCAAAAAATTCATGAAATTCCATCTCTCACCATTCATGTCTTCCAGAAAATTCATGAAATTCCATCTCTTTGACTCCCATATGAATTGGAAACCATGACCCTGGCCCTCGTATAAATAAAGGGGTACTACGGGATTCCTAGACACAACAATAAGTTATGACCATTGTTATCCTCTCTAGTTGTGGTAACCAGAGAGCCCTGAGCATGTCCTACCCATCAAAGGGATGGATAGAAAGGGAGAGAAAATTGGGAGAGTAAGTCAGCACTAGCACACTGAGTTCAAAGGGACAACTCCTTCTAGTTGGCTCTGGTAGTGCAACGTGGAGTTTCCATTGGTCCATGTGGACTATTGTAGAGGTGAGAGGCACTTGTCCCGTTAGTAGGATATAGTCAACCACCATTTGTGGTGATCAACCAGGAGGCTGCTACTGATGTTGTTCAGGTGCAACTTGAAGAAAGATGCACACTACTACAAAAGGAATTGTCACTGGACTTGCTCCAGGACCAGGTATATCTCTTACATACCTTCTTTTTTAGATACATTGTTGTTGATGTGATCTCTCTAATTAGGGAATAAAGCATTAAAATTTTTGTTTCTGCTTCCTTATCTGTCTCCCCAACTTCTCAATAATATTTTTTTTGATATGAGATAACATGTAACTAAAGATAAATCCAAGTTTTGAGTGTATAATATGAATTTTGGTGACCTAGGTTACTAGAACAAGTAAATACTTGACATAAGAGAAATAACTATTTAGCTTACTCCTTTGGATACCAAACTCTCCCAATCAGATCTTAAGATGACAGGAAGTGTCAAGACCCCTCTTTTGATCAACATTAATGCCAACCATTAAAAAGAAATCCTAAATCAAAACCCAGATTATGAAGAAAAACAACTAATTCTCAGCAACACGATTATCACAATATATGAAAAACAAACATAAAATTTTCCTTTTTACATTCTCATAAAATCTCATTAACAATGTCACGTTATCATAATAACTTATTCAACTCCATTAAAACTAGAATCAAACTCTTGTTACTCATATGAAATCACTTTACCTCAGTTACATGTACATGAAATAACAAACTCTGTATACTACCCATCTTGGGAAAGAGAGAATACATGTAAATTCTATTCTATCTAGATTATCCTTCTATACACATCTTTGTCACGACCTCTCTTATGGATAGAATTCTACCTAAAAATATGTGAAACAACCTCATGAGACTCATATAGAGCCCCAGTGAGTGAATACCTCCCACTCAAGCTAGGTTCACACATCTTCATTAGATTAAGTATAAGAAACTCAAAAGAAACGTGTAGATATTGAAAGGCTAGCAAATAGTTCTATCATAAGTAAAATATAGTTTACAATGGTAATCTAATCAAATATATAAGGTAATAACTTAAACTAAAAATAACTTTAAAACATCTAAAATAACTTTAAAACATCTTCTAGAGCATGTACATGAACAAATAAGTAGGTACTTCTTAGTTCACATTAACAATCCTTTTACACGAGTAACAAGTCAAGATCTAAGCATTTTGAATCAATACATAACAATAACATCATCTTTGTTAAACTCCACCAGCCGAACCAAGAACACATCCAACAATCCTAAAGTTGAAGTACACATAAAACATGTCTACTAAAAACTATTGTCAAATAGCAAGCAATGTAAATCATATTCTAAAAAAAATGAGTCATGAGGTAGAGTTCCTCTCCCTGAACCGTCATTGACCTATGGAGGTCCAAAATAGGATGAGTAAGGTAAACCAAGTGTGCAACCAATTATTTCTGGAACAAACCATGTCAGACATAAATCTCAATTGTTATTGTCCCTAGGAGGATTTGAACTTGAGACCTCTTCATGTGTTGTGATCAACTACACCCTTGTAGGAATCCAAATCATAGTCTAAGTGGATATAAATCCCAATATTTACTACTTGTCAACAAGACATATCACAATACAAAACAAATAATCTATATAACAAAGTGATTATCAACAAGAAGCATAATCAACAATGGAAAATTATCATCTAGCAGTACAAGGAATGTAACAAACATTCAAATCATATTCTACATGACTTGTTATATTTTATTCATTTTCCCTGAAACTACTTGGCGTGTACCTCACCAAGTAGAAGTCGCCATGCCTGATTCTTGTGTCAACAACTCGTCGTCACTACTTAGGGTTTATCGAGCCACCTTAAGATATCAAAAACATACCCTGGACACCTCAGATTTTCCTAAAGAGGTTCACGTCCTCATCTCAAGTACGCGAGATAGGAAACAGTAAAACAACATATCACATATCACACCATGTCTCATATTTTCATATTTCACATATTTCATTTCATTAGAGTCTATTCATCTTGGACAAAGACTTTCATAGCAAGGATATAGGGCTTGAGCCACTTCAAATGACTCACTCCTAAATATTGGTGGTCTAACCTTTCAGGTCTTGATCCACACTCTAGAAATCCTTCTCATAATTCATCGATTACTATAAGAAGATCTATTTTGTTTCCCCAGTGTGGACCTCAAAGGAAATTCCCGACGTTCAGGGCACCTACTAGATGTGTCATCATTTTTTTAATATGACGAGGAAACCCTCCCAAACAAGACCACTATTGGACCCGACCCAGCCAATGGTAAACCCCAGAACCAGCATCGTACTTTGGGGGCACTACAACATGTTCAATAATGATGGGCCTTGTTGCACCCTAAAGGGAACAACTAGAGTCTAACCCGGGTCCCTTGATTGGATTGTTGAGCCACAATATTGGGCTACTCCCTTGCCCCCTAGATGTGTCATAATTTCACTTGTTATTCATCATTTTTTACTCTTCTTTAAGAAGTTTCAATCATCATTTATCACATGTGTATATTTTCACGCAACTACCATGCCATATAGAAACTTTAACTTATCAAGAGAGAAAATGACTAAAACAAAAAGCACAAAATCTGTAATATGCAACATATGATTCCTTTCATTTCCACATCATCTCATAGCAATCATCATTAGTGGGCTTTCATCTTGAGACATCATCTCTTTATCCAACATTTACCCTTATCTTGGTTTCTCAAAAGTAACCAAAGCATGTTATTTCCATCTCAACATATTTCTTATATGTTCATTGCATATCATACTTCTTATTCAATATTCACAAATACATTATAACTAGCAATAATATAAGCATATGGACATATTGTGTTAATCATCATACTCAAGATAGGTTCATCATTGATAACATGAGATTTTGTGGACACTTTTGCACCTACTTTATTTCTTTAACGGCATCCCTTTTGTGAATTTTCTTGTTTGCTTTTGATCTCCTATAAAAAAAAATTAGACTCAACTACCTAAGATGATTCCCCTTCTTACTTCAGGAAGATCCGTCATCGGTCGCTATTACATCACCTTAATTACGATTGCAACAGGTCACCCAGGAAAGTGTCTTGACCACAAGGATCCACCGGGTGTCTCAATCAAGATAGATCTAAAGATGAGAAGTTGTATGTATCGACCGTAACTGTACATCAGTGGTCTCGGCCTCTACTAAGGTTTCGACTGTAAATAACACTTACAAATCGCAACAACAGTAGCAACTGAGAAATTGTCACGAGCGGGACATCAACTTGACCAAGACTTGGTTTCGACCGATACATTCGTCATGACCTCTACAAAGGTCATGAATGTAACAATGGTTTTGGTAGAGACATGAGTATCGACCGCTACACACTTCTTAATTCGGTGGGTTGTGCCTATAAATAGACCCCAACTTCACAATTCGAAGGGGGCATCAGCAAGAGATGATGAGTACTGCAACATTCCGCACTCACCTATCAGCCTCTCCACTAATCTTGGATCTCCAAAGACAAAAGTTAAAGGAGAGAGTAGATTTGCCATCCTCTTCTTTGAGAGAAGGAGTTGTCATCCACTACGACAATGCCCGTTCCAGATCGGGAGGAGTATTTTTGGTGTATTGTCTTCTTACCTCCTTTATATTTGTCACTTTTCTCTACATTGTTCATCTGTCTCTTCGTCTATCTTGATGTATCTTCACATGTATAAAAATGTAAGACTACTCATGAATATGAGTGGCTAAACTCATATCTTGGGCTGGGAGTAACTACTAAGGCTCTCCCAACATGTATATACTTACATCCCTTTGAATATATATGCTCTTAGCAAAGATTTTTCCATTCATTTGGTCTTAATGCTTCACTTGTATGATTAGCTACCATCTTGTGATGTTTGATTGTTGGTGTCTTGAAAGAGTAACATTAATCTTATCTAAGAGTTTTGGAGTTGTATGAATGCATGAGAATGTTGGAATGTTAAAGATAATGTTCATATGGTTTTTTGTGATTATTTATTTCCATCTCGAGAGAGAGACAACCTTATAACCTAGATCTATCATAAGATCAAGAGAGGAGGGAATAGACATATATGATGATTGCTTGTAATCTTGATAAGGGTATAAGAAGGGGTGTGAGTGTTGCATGAGTGGTAAGAGATCCTAGTAGGTGAACCCCAATCCAAGTTCCCATCCATGTCTTATTACCACGTGTTTGTTTGCTTTTGTTCTTTTTATTTTTCTTTACCTTATTTTGTTTTGTTTGGAGACATTTTAAACCTGCCCTTCCTTGTTGGTGTAACTGAGATAAGACTGTACGTTCTTAGAAATTTACCACCCTTATCCCTATAAATCGACCCCCATTACTAAATCAGACCCCATATAATAGTTGTGGGGGGCTAATAGTCAGGTTACATATTTAAGAGTCTGACTACTCTACATATGCTTTGTTTTGGATGTATGATTTAGGCCGATCAACTTTTTGGAGTCATTATCGGGGAAAAGACAAAACAATATTGTTAAGAACATGAGTCCAATTTTCCTATTCCTCAAGGTTATCAATAAGCTTGACTGCATAAAACTCTAAATCTACTATATCTAGATTGCTTAGAATATTTTGCTTTACACGTCCAATTTTCTAACTTGGTTGTGTGAACTATTTAGGTAGTTTTAAGAAAGGCAGATTGTGACTGCCAACTTTCTTCCCTTTTTTACATCAACATGCTGCCCTGCAAAGGAGGATGACCTCGTGGTGGACGTGGTAGAGGACATGTTGAAGAAGGTCAAAACCCTTAGGTGGAGGATTTATGAACATCGTCGGTAACTGAGTTTGAACGTGAGGATGACCACTCAGATGGAACGGACAAGGACGCTATGAAAGACATCATAATAGTGAAGAAGATCATGAAGAAAGTCATAAAGATGAAGAGTGCGATGAAAGGCACCATGATATCCACCGTCGTCACTGAGAAAGAAGACACCACAGGAACCATCGCGAGCATGAAGACGATAATCGTGACAACAAAGATGATGAGTAAGAGGAAGAAGAAGAAGAAGGTCATTCCCTTAGATAACGGGAAGTGACCAGAGCTAACAAATCTAGATGCACCATCATCACTCCCTGGTTTGATGTTGTGAATTTTGAGCTGAAACCCGCAATCATTTCCATGATCCAAAACAAACCTTTTAGAGGTAAATCAAACAATGAGAATCCTTATCATCATCTTGATGCCTTTAAGAACATCTGTGACACTATTAAGATAATGAGAGTTCCACGGGAAGTTATATACTACAAGGGATTCATCTTCTCTCTAGAGGACAAGGTTGTGTCCTAGTACCTTATCTTGCCTCACAGATCCATTAATGGATGGGGGCCTCTAGTTGATGCTTTTGTCACAAAGTTCTATCTGACTGAGAAGACCATCGGGAACAAGAACAAGATTACTAGATTCATGCAAAAACTTAGAGAGAATCTTCACAAAGCATGGGAATAATTCTAAGAATATCAAAGAGATTGCCCTCATCATAATTATGAAAAGGGTTTTCTTGTGACCACATATTGAAATGGGTTAACTCCCACTGAGCAAACTTCACTAAATGTCATTGATGGAAGTGATTTCCTTGGTAAGAAGCAGAAAAAGGCCATGTTGATTATGGATAACATGGATGCACTCCAAGAAGGTATGGAATATGAAAGAAGTAATAGGAGATCAACGAAGAAGGTTAACTCTGAAGGACCCACTATCAAGGCTAATGCTCTAGATAACATAACTTCACAAATCCAAAAGATAGCTCTGGATGTCAAGAAATTGAAGGATACTAGAGGAAAA
This sequence comes from Alisma plantago-aquatica, assembly GCA_963693085.1. Taxonomy (NCBI): domain Eukaryota; kingdom Viridiplantae; phylum Streptophyta; class Magnoliopsida; order Alismatales; family Alismataceae; genus Alisma; species Alisma plantago-aquatica. Next base: position 1,331,234,438 of record OY856412.1, read on the forward strand.
GGCAAGGTGAAGACTGAGAAAGTTATGAAATGTGTCACTTGTAGTGAAGGAGGGCATGACATAGATAACCATATCTATACTCAACCAAAAGATGAATCTAAATGCAAAGATGAGGATGAAACTGAGAACATCTCCTATGTGAATTTTAAAAGACTAGATTACCCTAGTTTTAACTATGGAAACATAGATGTTGCTGAGAATTCTCATCAACTGGGTGGTCCATCGGAACCGCCACCAGGATTTGAGAAAATAGGTGGACAAACTTAGTAAACCAAAACTACAACTTACCAACAAAATATGAACAATTATCAAGGCCAATACCAAAATAAGAATACAAACTGACAGAACCAAGATCAAGGCTAGCCAAAGAGTAGCAACGAGTCGGATATGATGGTTCAACTATTTGACTTTGTGAAGTGGCAAGTCTCTGTGAATGATCAACTCACTCAAAGTTCCATCACCAATTCACGTGTTTTAACCACGATGTAAACCCAAATGGTAGATATGTAGAAGCATTAAAAATAGATTGACCAACAACTTGCACAACTCTCTGAACTCATAAAGAATCTGTAAGAAAAGATCCCCTCCAACACTGAGACTGCAAATATGGCTACTCTTCGCTCAAGGAAAGTTGTGGAAAGGCAACAAGAAGAAATTCAACAAGAAAGAGAACTACCACCAAGCCACAATCTGAACCTACTATACTGTAAAAGGACCCTGAGGAGGAAGAGTCCACAAAAAAGGAAAAGAGTGAAGGAAAAGACCAAGAGAAGAAGGATGCAAAAACCAAGAAGAAAAATCATGATGAAGACGAGTTGACCCAAAGAGACTCCTATTCCCTGAGAGTTCCTTTTCCATACAAGTTGATTAAGGCCCATCTGAAGCCAAGATATGAGAAGTTTATGGAGGCAGTAAAGAAGTTACAACTAGATATTATGTTTCTAGATGCAATAAAAAAGATACCCACTTATGCTAAATTCTTCAAGGATCTGATCACTACAAGAAGAAGAGGAGACCATATTGAGACCGCGTAGTTGGTTAAGATGTCGAGTGTGTTTGTTCAAGTTGAATTACCTATTAGATGATATATAGCTCCCTACATGTTTGATGAAATGCCTTAGTCAATCTTGTATTTCTCATTAGCTTCCTTTGTTGTATATTACTTGTGCATCAAGTAATGGCCAGGCACAGTTGTATAAATATACTCTATTTTAATACAAAGGTATGATGATACGAGCCAATTTACTAAAAATCACTTGCGCGCATCTCTCTTTGAATAGAACAATACTCATTTCTCTCCTGCCTCTCTCTTTCTCTTGATTTCTCTCTCTCTCAATCCCTTTCCATCCTAGATCTAGGGTTTCATCCTCGAAACCTAATTTGGTATCAGAGCATCGCTTCCACCATCATCAAGTATGTTTTCTTCCTCAGTTACTGGATCATCATCGACACCAGGAGCATCCAAGTATCCATATCATGTCAGCATCAACATTTCCAAATTCATCTCATTGAATCTAACTAGTTCCAATTACTTGTATTGGGAAATTCAAGTTAGTACAATGATCGAGAGAAATTGTCTTGAGTCGTTCATTGATGGAACCGAGAAGCCACTGGAGAATATTGTCATAGATGAGGAAGGAAAGATCACTTCCAATTCTGCCTATGTGCTATGGATGAGGACTGATAGACTAATCAAAGGTTGGATAATGGGAACTCTAACCATGGAAGTGCTCAGAGTGGTGGTAGGTTTATCTATATCTGCTTAGATCTAGACAGTCCTCGCTAAGAACTTTTGTGAGTCTACTTAGTCTAGGAGTTTTGAGTTAACTACAAGACTGTGCTGAATTAAAAAAGGGAGCAGAGTTGTTATTGAGTACCTGTGAGAGTTTAAAGTCATCTGTGATCAGCTTCATGTTATTGGTAAGGCTCTACCTGATGATGACAAAGTATACTTTCTTCTCAGTGGACTTGGATTTGATTTTGAAACATTTACTGTGTCTATGATGAGGCCTCCTCTTCCCTCCAATGATGAAGTTGTCTCTCTACTGAAAGATCACAATATGCATAGATCCTCTTTTGAATCCTTATCTAGTCCTAATTTGGCTTTTCTTAGACAATGATCAAACTTTGGACATAGAAATCCTAGAAGAGGGAACTACCAGATGAGTAATCCACCCATCCAACAATACAACTCCAATCCAAGTATTCTCGGAGTCAAACCTCTAAATCATTTTTCCTCTGAAGGGCATGAATTCAACTAGAGTATCATGCCTCCCCCTGGCAGCTTTGACAATTTCTTTCATCCTCCTGTTTTCTATCAAATCTTTGGAAAGCGGGGTCACAAATCTAATTGTTCCTGGCATCATTTTGACAACTCATACCAGAGCCCTAAGATTCCCATGACTCTCATTAAAGATGTTGTTACTGAATAGGCAAAGGCCATGGCTACTATGCAAAAATCTGAACCAAACACCCTCAACATGACCGAGTGGCAAGTCGACTCTGGTGCTACTAATCACATTGCTCAAAGTGTAGGTATTCTTAGTAATGTCATCTCCTATAAGGGATATCATTTCATAATGATCGGAGATGGTACCTATCTTCCTATCACTTATACGGGTACATCTCATATCATACAAAGTCATGCTATACCTCTCGAGAGAGTCCTTATTCTCCCTTTAATAAAGAAGAACTTGCTATCTTTCGCACAACTGACCCGTGATTTTCCTTGTTACTTCATTTTCTTAGAGACTTATTTCTTATACAACATTTGCAGACACACACAACCCTGGCTTAGGGGGTACTTAAAGATGGGATGTACTCAATCACCTCTGGTATGAACAAAGGCCTTCTATCAATCAGAGGATCCACTACTACTGCTCTAATCTGGCATTGACATCTCAGCCATACTTACAGAGAAGTACATAAACATTTATAAGATAACAAGTTAATTAGTTCGTCAAATAAGCAATTAGATTTCTACAATAGTTGTCAATTAGGCAAAAGTCATAGATTACCTTTTTCAAATAACCATGTTAACTGTCATGTTCCATTTGGGCAAGTTTAGTGTGATTTGTGAGGACAATATCCTATAATGTCTAAACATGGATTTCACTATTATGCTTTATTAGTTGATGAATGTATAGGTTTCTCTTGGTTTTATCCTCTAAAAGATAAGTCTGATTTCTTTAGTCAGTTCATCTTCTTTTACAAAACGATTGACAATCAATTTCACACCATGATTCAAGTGCTTATGACTGATGGGGGAGGTGAGTTTATAAATCACAAAATGCAGGATTTCCTGTCCTCAAATGGCATTGTTCATCAGCTTTATTGCCTGCACACTCATGAAAAGGTTGGATTGGTAGAAAGGAAACACATGCATGTCGTTGAACTAGGATTGATTATGATGGTTGATGCCAAAGTTCCTTTCTCTTATTGGCCTGAAGCTTTTTCCTCAACAAATTATATTATTAATCATCTACCAACAAAGATGCATGATCATGTATCTCATCTATTTAGGTTATATGTAAAAATGCATGATTATTACATGTTGCGTGTATTTAGATGTCTATGTTTTCCATGTCTTTGAGATTTCAATAAACATAAATTACAGTCACGTTCCTTACCGTTTGTTTTTTTGGGATATAGTGATACCTACAAAGGATATAGTTGTCTGAATGTCTCAACTAATCACATCTATTTCTCTCGTCATGTGATTTTTAATGAAAATGTGTTCCCTTTCAAAGAATACATTCCACAGAATATTGCTCTGGGTGAACTTTCTGTGTTTTCTGACTTTATTGCTGCATCAGATATATCTTTAGATGTTACTAACTCGTCGGAGCCTACGCTAGCAATAAGCAGTGACTATACTGCTGATGTTAACATACTTCCAAATATTGCATCTATTGATCCCTATAGTTCTGACCAGCCTCGAACTATAACTCAATCGGGTTCAGTATCTACTTCTCAGTGTCAACCAACTGTTTCCTATGAAAGAACTCAGCCAAGCTCTTCTACTGACAATCAACATGCACAAGCTCTAGACTCTATGGAAGTCATCTCCTCTATTTTGCCTACTAATAACACCAGTCCAGATATAATTAGTTTGCCTTCTCTACAATATCTAGGTGTCTCCAAACCAAGAAAAAATATACATCCTATGATCACCAGATCTAAAGCACGTCTTCTCAACCACACTTCTCGAAATGTGATAACTGTACAAGCTATACCTGAGATACCTCGCTCCAACAAGGGTGCTTTAAAATGCCCTCACTGGCTCCAGGGTATGAAAGATGAACTTACTATATTAGAACAAAATGCTACATGGACTCTAGTTCCTCACCCCTCTCATGGTCATGTTATCGGCTCTAAGTGGGTCTTCAAATATAAGCTAAAAGTTGATGGCAGTTTAGAAAGGCTCAAAGAATGTTTGGTGTCCAAGGGATACAGTCAAGAAGAAGGTGTGAACTACATTGAGACGTATAGTCTGGTTGTAAAGGCTACCACTATTCACATGGTTCTCAATCTGGATGTTACCTTTACCTAGAAGCTAGTACAAATTGATATCTGCAATGCCTTCCTAAATGGTGATTTATTAGATCCTGTGTTTCTTGAACAACCTCCTGGTTTCACCAACATGTCCAATCCCAGCCATGTTTGCAAGCTTAATAAGGCTCTCTATGGTCTTAAACAAGCTCCAAGAGTCTGGTTCAACAAACTCAGTGATTTTCTTCTCAAATTTGGTTTCTTATGTACATGTGTTGATCCCTCTCTCTTCATCTATTACCACCAATGAGATGTCATCTACTTGCTTCTCTATGTTGATGACATTATTCTCACTGGTAACAGCATGTCTCTTCTCACTCACTTTCAACATGCTAATAGTGCTACTTTTAATATTTTTAATCTTGGTAATTTGTCCTACTTTCTGGGAATCCAAGTTTCTTCATCTGTGTCTGGACTTCTACTTAGTCAAGAGAAGTATATTGTAGATGTTCTTCAACAAGTTGATATGAGTGACTGCAAACCATCTTCAACACCAATATCACTTAACTTCCACAAAATTTCTGATTCTCCCAAGTTTTAGGATGCTCAACTCTACCGGTGACTGGCTGGTTGCTTACTATATATAACAATTACCAGACCTGATATCACATATGCAGTAAACACTTCCTGCCAGTTTCTTGCTTCACCAACTCAATATCATTTTCTTCTTGTTAAACGCATCCGCCGTAACTTAAAAGACTCACTCTCTACTAGCCTATCTATTTGACCAGCTACGCCTCTTACTCTCACTGCTTTCAGTGATTCCAATTGGACAGGATGTCCCTCTACCAGACGCCCCACAACTGACTTTTACATCTTTCTAGGCACCACATGTATTTCATGGAGTGCCAAAAAGTAGACTACAGTTGCTCATTCCAGTTGTAAAGCTAAGTACATAGCCTTAGCAACCACAACAATCGAGCTTACTTGGATTTCCTTTCTTTGTTGTGATCTTCATATTCCTCTACCCCATCCAACTAAGCTTTTCTGTGATAATCTTGGTGCTCTTCAGCTGTCTGTCAACCCAGTTTTTCATGATCGAACAAAACATGTCGAGATTGACTATCATTTCATACGATAGAAGGTTGCTCTAGGGAATATTATAACTGCTCATGTCATATCATCACAACAACTAGCTGATGTCTTCACCATGCCTCTCACCAAGTATGTGTTCCATTTACTCCATCTCAAACTGGGACTTTAGCTACCCTCTTCCAGTTTTTCGGGGGGTATTGGTTGATATATAGCTCCCTACATGTTTTATGAAATGCCTTTGTCAATCTTGTATTTCTCATAAGCTTCCTTTATTGTATATTACTTGGACTTCAAGTAATGGGCCTGGCTAGGTTGTATAAATATAATCTGTTGTAATATAGAGATATGAAGATGTGAGCCAATTTACAAAAAAACACTTGTGTGTGTCTCTCTTTGAATAGAACAGTACTCATTTCTCTCATGCCTCTTTCTTTCTCTTGATTTATCTCTCTCTCAATCCCTTTCCATCCTAGATCTAGGGTTTCATCCTCAAAACCTAATTTTACCTACAAAGAAGAAAGATCTAGGGGCCTTCAATATTCCCTTTTGTGTTGGGGACAATGTTGAGAGAAAGGGGTTTGCCGACCTAGAAGCAAGCATAAATCTAATGCCTCTCTCCTTAGCACAAAGGCTTGTACTAACGGATATGGTAAACATTGAAATGAGGATCAAATTGGCTGATCACACTTTTGCCAAGCCAGTCAGGATGCTGGAACACGTCCCAATTCACGTTGGAAGATTCTTTATACCTTGCGACATAGTAGTGATCGACACCAAAGAAGACCTAACTTGCCCAACGATATTTGGAAGACCCTTCCTCGCAATGGATAGAGCCATGATCGATGCAGCAGAAGGAATCTCTCAGAGTTGGAAACAACCATATTGATTTTAATGTTTAGGACACCATGAGAGAATCCTCTCTATGCGAGTCAGTCTACTTCATGGATAGCTATACCAATACTGGGAAGAAGTGCAAGAAGATAAGGCAATTATCGATCCACTCATGTGAGACTTGAAAAATCCTGATTCTAGTCTAGAAGACACTGAACTGGTGGAGATTTTAGATTATTTGAATCAACCTGAATGTATCGGAATTAGGTAAGTATATTCTGATGTTCCCCCTAAAAATATAAGAGGTCAAGATTACATGTAGGCCCAACGACATACACCTAGAGCAAAGACACAACTCACACATATAGCTAATACGTAGTCTACGTCTAATGCATTTGCAAATTTTTACAGCAATGCTTATAGCATTCGTTGATTTCCCTTGATGTCTTCTAGCATTCCTCTCTTCCCAAATATGGTAGCATAGACCAGCAAACAAGAGAATTTTCTTCTCATCACCACCGCACCTAGCAAGCATCCTTCTCGGATCAGCAAGAAGTTGAATCTATAATCTAAAATCTCTACATAAATACTCCCAAATCTCCTTTGTGAACTTGCAATCCCCCACAAGGTGACTGTGGATTTCTTCCTTTTCCCCCACATAGCAAGAAAATAGTAGATATAGCATAATTCCAGCTCTTTATTCTATCTAGAGTGGCAAGGATTTTGTGTAGAAATTTATAAACACATATGCTCCATTTCTGCACATACCTACTGATCCATAGTTGGTCACCCAATGGGTCCTTTGCACCTCTAGTCCGGGTCACCTCCCATAAACATATCTTCTTGCCTTTGAGCTGCCCTCTTCCAGAATCATTACCATCAAACCAGTGTTTGATTTGTAGCCATGTTTCCCTCATTACGTTGATGGTCATTGAATATCCTTCCCTTGTTTTCGGCATAAAATCTATCCCTCTAGGATATCTGTCTCTCATCTACTTTCCCCATGTAAAAGTGCCATCCTGAAAAGCAACAATCCTCCTCATAGATCCCCATCTAGCGATGTCTCTAGGGGTTTTCAAATTCAATCCTCCTTCATCTGTAGGAAAAGCCAGTTTGGAATACTTCATAGGATGATGTTCACTTCCCCATAGGAAGTTGGCCATCTTCATTTCAATTCTATCCAGAACAGATATAAGAATTTCTCCTTGCTATACCCAGAAGATGAGAAGTCCCTCTATGACAAATTTTATCAAAGTTTTGTGCCCCGCCATCGATGTCTTTTGTGTAGGCCATCTATTAATCATTTCCTCCACCTTATCAATGCACTCGGTAAAATCTTTGGCGTGAAGGTTGCCACCTGCAAGAGGAAATCCCATGTATTTTGTTGGGAATACACCCCTCTCCACTCCCATCATTGAGTAAGTCTGTCCTCCATCTGATGGCAGTTCATAGACAAAAAGATATGTGTTTTATTTGCATTAACACACAACCTCGTTTACTCCCTGAACTTTCCCAGAAGGCTTTTAAGATTTTCCAAATATTGTTGTTTGGCTTCTACAAAAACCAGAACGTCATCTGCAAAAATCAAATGTGTCATTACCTTTGTGTCGTGGACTATATGATTTAGTGACAAAGTGGAGATAATGTCACACCCCGATCTCACACTAACCACTAATCACGAGATTAGGGCGCGACGGAGGGATTATCACATAAACAAATCACTGAGAACTTTTTCTTTTTAAAACCTCGTAATGACATCCGGATTATTGTTGTAAACTAAAACATAATAAGCTATTGCGGAAGCGTTTCAATTAAACTGGCTAGAGAACATAAACAGAGTTTGCAACATTGTTTAACAGAAAGTAAACATAACAGTTAATTTACATCTTTATACACATTCTACATACACACTCTCTCTCACCCACGCCATGTCCCAAGGACCGAGGGGAAAGGACTAAGAGACCTCTAACTAGACTAACTACAAACCTTCTGTAGACTAGGCGTTAGGATGAAACAATCCTTCCGATTCCTGATGTTGATGTTGACCTGAAAATGTTTTGAGTAGAGGTATGAGCCTACTCGCTCAGTGAATAGCCTTTCATTTAGCTATCACTAAACAACTCATCAGGTTTATAGATTTAAATAAAACACAAATACAGTACTACGCAGGGCAATTCTAATAACATAACAGATTTGCAGAATATATTCACATTTCCATGTCATAACGGATAATTTGAACAGATAAACAGATATAAAGAAATAGTACAAAAGTTTGAATACTTTAATTTACTGTGATCCTATATGAGTACCAATTTATATTATTATTATGCCCTAATCATATGTAGTGTACCCTGCATATGAAGATCCGTAGCGAACTACGATCCCACCGTACAAGACTTAGCGACACACCCGGGAAATGCTAAGTCTGACGCCAGCCCTGCTCTGCCACAGGACCCCAGGCTCTCCGGCCTGACTCATAGGCTCTACGGCCTCAATGCACTACTCTGAGTGCTCTAGACTCCTCCTCTAACCTGAGTACACAGGAGCAGAGAGTCAACACTGGGTTACCACCAGAATTACTCAACCGGTTGGTGTTGGATAACCCTTTACTTTATTTATTATTTACCCCAGTGCCACCGAAATTACTCAATCGGTTGGTGTTGGACACTGTCTATCAACCCTCGTGCCACCAGAATTACTCAACCGGTTGATGTTGGACACGAGTTTCACTCCTAAGAAGCAGATCTGTCAAAGGGGTTCTACGGTGTTAGGGCACCTAAGTCTATTAACTGATTAACATATAACCATATAAACAGGAATATCACATTTCATGCACATTGCACATTCTAAATATTCATTCGAAACACATGTATATCCTTTGTCATCCTTAATCATGTTTCAGTATCATTTATCCAGTTTCAATGCTAAACATCTACTTTTAAAGCAGCAAATACATTGCAACTATAATACAGGAATTTTCATCATTTTCATTAAGCATATCAAGTATTTCAAGTTCCAATGAATCTAACATACTCTATTGTATGTACTACACTGTTTAAAAGTTATACTAACTGATACATAAGTAATTAAGCATTTAAATTGAGTTAAATAATGATTTCTAAATGAACTACTACTCACCCACTTTGGTGTGCTCGTATACACCGAAAAATGTCCACAACTACGCCTAATTCTGCCCTTTACAGCAGCGTGCACGCCGTGCACCTAGGCTGCACGCCGTGCACCTTCAGTGCACTTCTGTTCTACTTTTCTGCACCTTTGCACGACGTGCAAACTGATTTGCATGCCGTGCAAACTGATTTGCATGCCGTGCACCTGGGCTGAAACTCGTTCCGCTATCTGTAACTTTGCACGCCGTGCAATCTGACTTTGCACGCCGTGCAACCTGCGCAGAAACGGAAATCCCCTATATCAGCTTTCTGCAATGTTGCACGCCGTGCAAACGGATTTGCACGCCATGCAACCTGCGCAGAGGCGGAAATTGCAGAAATAAAAGAGGAGATTGGGGTCGATTCGGTGGACGATTCTTACCCGAATCACTCCTATAGCTTCGGAATGACCTAGCAAGCAGTTGGCAAAAACAAAGAACGGAGGGGAAAGCACCGTTCGCTCCCTAGACCATCTCCATGGTCGGCCCCTTCGCGGCTGCAGGAGGAAGAAGAAGGTGAAGAAGAAGAAGATGATGCAGCTGGTTGATTTGGCTGGAGAAGATGAAGGAATCGAAGAAGAACGGAGAAGGAGGGGCTTGGTTGCCTAGCTTCTCCTCTAGCTCGCTCTCTCCCTCTCCCTTTCTCTGTTTTTCTCAGGCGGAAACCAAAGGAATGAACGATACGTTCGTTCCAAGGTCGGTTAACAGAACTAATAAAGGAAAATTGAAGGAAAGGATAAGGAAGGGCGCCCAGGGGGCCGGATGCAAATTGCCCAAAAACTTTCCGAAATTACACATAGGTCCCTGCACACAAAAAAGCTTATATCTTTTTACTCGTAGGTCGGTTTTGCATGATTTCTTCGGAAATGGATTAAGCACAAACTTGTCCTCAACCTCAGGACAAGAAAACAAGCTAATGATACATTAACACTAGCTCAAAGCTAAAAACACTATTAACAAAAGCAAGTACTTATCTTAACATAATTAGTTCAATTATGCACTAACCAAGGTACTTACTATTAAAACGAAATGTGGGTCATAACAATCTCCCTCCCTTATAAGAATTTCGTCCCAAAATTCCTAAAAGAGAAAAGGAAACTTGTTACGCATTTCTGATTCAAGCTCCCACGTAGCTTCCTCTATATTGTGATTCTTCCACAAAACCTTCACTAAAGATAACTCACAGTTCTTAAGCTTCCTGATTCGGTGATCAACTATCTGTACTGGTCCTTCCACATAGGACACATATGTCCTAAGCTATGCCAGATCTGGATCTAATATTTTCTCTGTACCGGGATGACACTTCTTCAGCATAGACACATGGAACACATCATGAAGATTTGCCAATTCAGACGGAAAATCCAACTTGTAAGCTACAGGTCCAATCCTCTCAACAATAGGATATGGGCCCATATACCTAGGAGTCAATTTACCTCTCTTGCCAAACCTTAGCACTCCTTTCCACGGTGAAACTTTCAGATAAACCTCATCACCAACCTCAAACTCAAGAGGTCGACGTCGTCTTTCTGCATAACTTTTCTGCCTGTCCTGAGCAGCCCTCAACTGCTCCCTGATCACAGATATCTTTTCTGTAGTTATATCAACTATCTCAGGTCCAAGAATTTCTTTCTCACCAACTTCGTACCAACAAACTGGCGATCTACACTTCCTGCCATATAGAGCTTCATATGGGGCCATTCCAAGACTAGAATGGTAGCTGTTGTTATATGCAAACTCCATCAGGCTTAAGTGTTCTTCCCAGTTACCTCTGAACTGCAGAACGCATGCTCTCAGCATGTCTTCAAGAGTCTGAATGGTTCTCTCAGATTGACCATCAGTCTGCGGGTGAAACGCTGTACTGAACCTCAGCTTTGTGCCCAACGCACGATGTAACTGATTCCAGAATCTAGATGTAAACTTAGGATCTCTGTCAGAAATAATGGAAACTGGAATCCCATGTAATCTGATTACCTCATCCACATAAATCTTGGCCAGCTTTGGAACATCAAAGGTTGATTTGACAGGGAGAAAGTGAGCAGACTTAGTTAGTCTATCCACAATCACCCAAATCGAGTCTGAACCTCTAGACGTCCTGGGTAATCCTACCACAAAATCCATCGTGATGTGTTCCCATTTCCATTCAGGTATAGGAAGTGACTGTAAGGTACCAGCAGGTTTCTGATGCTCAACTTTAACCTGCTGACACACTCCACATCTAGCCACGTACTCAGCCACATCTCTTTTCATACCAGACCACCAGTACAGCTCTTTGAGATTCCTGTACATTTTCGTGTCACCTGGATGCATAGCATACATAGAAGCATGCGCTTCTTCAAGAATTTGCTCTTTCAGCTCATTGTTCCCAGGTACACACAACCTGTCATGAAGATACAACACACCGTCGTCAGAAAACCTGAAATCTGACCTTTTACCTTCCGACATATCCTGCATAATCTGCCTCAACTCATTATCACTCTGTTGCAATTCCTTAATCTGATCATAGAAAGTAGGTTTGACCTGCATCTGAGCAATCAACCCACTTTGTCCAGTCACATCCAAGTCTAAGTTCAATTTCTGCATATCTACAAGCAAGTCTCTCTTGAAACATGCCATAGAAAATGCATCAGCTGTTGAACTTGACTTTCTACTCAAGGCATCTGCTACAACATTCGCTTTACCAGGATGGTAATCGATTGTCACATCATAAACTTTAATCAGCTCAAGCCATCTGCGCTATCTCAGATTCAAATCCTTCTGAGTGAAGATATACTTCAGGCTCTTATGGTCTGTAAATACCTGACATGTCTCACCATACAGATAGTGACGCCATGTCTTAAGAGCATGAACTATAGCAGCTAACTCGAGATCATGAGTAGGGTAGTTCTCTTCGTTCTTCTTAAGCTGTCTAGATGCATAGGCTACAACCTTGCCTTCCTGCATCAGCACACAACCCAAACCTCTCCTGGAAGCATCACAGAACACTGTATAACCTTTATCTGCCTCTGGCAAAACCAACACTGGCGTTGTGGTCAACTTTCTCTTCAAGATCTGAAAACTTTTCTCACAGTTATCAGACCAAACAAACGGTGCATTCTTCCTCGTCAAGTGTGTCAAGGGTGATGCTAAAACACTGAAGTTCTGTATAAACCTTCTGTAATAGCCTGCTAAACCCAAGAAACTTCTAATCTCAGTAGGAGTCTTAGGCTGTTCCCACTGAAGCACAGAATCAACTTTCTTAGGGTCAACGCTAACTCCATCTCTCGAGATAACATGTCCAAGAAATGCTACCTCAGCCAACCAGAACTCACACTTACTAAACTTAGCATACAGCTGATGTTGCCTCAACAACTGCAACACTACTCTCAGGTGTTGCTCATGCTGTACATCATTTCTAGAATAGATCAGAATATCATCTATAAAGACTACGATAAACTGATCTAGGAACGGTTTGAAAATCCGATTCATCATATCCATAAAGGCTGCTGGGGCATTGGTCAGCCCAAACGACATGACCAAAAACTCATAATGCCCATACCTAGTTCTGAAAGCTGTTTTGGGAATATCAGAAGCCTTTATCCTAAGCTGATGATATACAGATCTCAAATCGATTTTAGAGAAGATCGTCGCTCCACACAACTGATCAAACAGATCGTCTATTCTCGACAATGGATACTTGTTCTTAATAGTGATCTTGTTCAATTGCCTGTAATCTATACAGATACGCATGGTACCATCCTTTTTCTTAACAAACAGGACTAGAGCACCCCACGGTGAAGAACTGGGTCTAATGAAACCCTTATCCAGCAACTCCTGCAGCTGCACCTTGAGTTCCTTCAACTCTGCAGGTGCCATTCTATAGGCTGGCAGTGCTACTGGATGACTACATGGATATACCTGAATCTCAAAATCAATGTCTCTGACAGGAGGTAAGCCTGGTAACTCTTCTGGAAAAACATCAGAAAACTCATGAACCACAGGCACATCATAAACACTGGCGGTGCTTTTCTCTTCTCTTGTGTCAACCACATGAGCAAGGAACGCTTCACATCCTTTATGTAACATCTTATCAGCTACAGCAACTGATACTATGCATGTAGGCAGAACTTTCCTGTCTCCAGTAAAGACACAAGAAAATTCACCTAGTTGAAAGGTAGCTTCCTTCTTCCAACAATCGAGTTGCACTCGATATGTCTCAAGACAATCCATACCCAGGATGACTTGAAAAGTATTGACATCCAGGGGTATGAGATTAGCAGCAAAGGTATAACCTCTAAAAGATAACAAGCATCCGGGACAGAACTCAGTCAAAACTGTTGGTCCACCTAGTGGAACCCTCAACACTATCTCATCTACCAACTCTTGAGTTAACAGATTAAGTTTACCAACTAAAGAACGTCGTATGAAAGAGTGAGTAGCACCCGGATCTATCAAAACTGAGACTGGTATACTATTAAACAAAAGCATCTCTCCTGTAACAACTTGTGAAGAAATTATACCTTCCTGAGGTGTCAAAGAGAAGAAACGTGCTGAAGCTCTCCCTCTGCCACGCTGTCCTCTCTGACCACTTCTGCCACTGGGCACTCCACCACCTCTGGAACCAGAAGCCACAGAAGAACTCGGAACATCATGGTACTGAGGCTGGAAAGCTTGCGATGCTGCTTGTTGAAGCTGAGGACATTCCCTTTTTAGGTGTCCTACTTGTCCACAGACAAAACAACCTTGAGAACTTGCACCCCAACACTGACCAGTATGTAGTCTTCCACATTTGTCACATGGCGGTATCTCTTGTCTCTGGGGACCTGTCACTGACATTGATGACCCAGAAGACTGTCCACTAGAGGCACTGCCCCATCTCCCTGGGTAGTATCTCCCTCTGCCTCTAGAAGAAGAAACATCCTCAGATCTCTGTCTACTAAAACAGCTAAAGCCACGCCCGAGTTTAGAAAAGAAACCTCTACCTCCACCTCTGTATCCACTACTGGACTGTCCTCTACTGAAATCTGCAGATCTCTTTTTAGACTCAGGCACCTTGTCAGCATTCACAGATTCTTCAACCTGTCTAGCAGCCTCAACAAATTCACCAAAGTTCTCCCTGTTCCTTCTGCTAGTAGCAGAAACTGTATGTCGAATTTCTGGCCTTAGCCCTTCTTGAAACCTTTTGCATCTTTCTATGTTGTCGGGAACAAGCTGCGGACAGAAGTTCGCTAACCGGATGAAAAGCGCTTCATACTCAGTAACTGACATGTTCCCCTGCTTAATTTTCTGTAACTGCCTGATTTTTTCATTAAGGAAGGTAGGTGGATAAAACTTAAGATGAAACTCTTCAGAGAAATCCTGCCAAGAAAGCTCTGTACCTCTCCTCTTTTCCTCCACACTATGCCACCACAGCTCTGCATCGCCTGTCAAAAGGTAAACTGCATGATTAATCTTCCTCTCGTCTGGAAGATCCATCAAGCGAAAGACCTTCTCTATCTGTCTCCACCACTCATCTGCCTCCGCAGGACCTGTAGTACCACTGAATTCTGTACCACCAAGCTTCTTTACAAGCTCATAAGATCGCATCAGATCCTTACTGCTGGTAAAAGTAGAAGCTCGCCTATCAGCTTTGTACTTCTCCCTGGTCTCCAGAAACATCTTATACATACGAGATGTTTCATCCACATGGTCACCACCACCTGGACCCAAGTACAGAGGGTCAGGGCCAACATGGCTCTCGGCCTGATCATCACGATCAAAGCCTCTTCCTGCCATCTGCAATGATATAACAGAATATTTCCTGTTAGAAAACTACATATAGAAGAAAGACATCTAAACCTTAATCCTATTGGTCTCTTATCGTCCCCTGACTTGGACTCTGAGTAACTATGTACTCAACCTAAGCTCTGATACCAAAAGTTGTCACACCCCGATCTCACACTAACCACTAATCACGAGATTAGGGCGCGACGAAGGGATTATCACATAAACAAATCACTGAGAACTTTTTCTTTTTAAAACTTCGTAATGACATCCAGATTATTGTTGTAAACTAAAACATAATAAGCTATTGCGGAAGAGTTTCAATTAAACTGGCTAGAGAACATAAACAGAGTTTGCAACATTGTTTAACAGAAAGTAAACATAACAGTTAATTTACATCTTTATACACATTCTACATACACACTCTCTCTCACCCACGCCATGTCCCAAGGACCGAGGGGAAAGGACTAAGAGACCTCTAACTAGACTAACTACAAACCTTCTGTAGACTAGGCGTTAGGATGAAACGATCCTTCCGATTCCTGATGCTGATACTGACCTGAAAATGTTTTGAGTAGAGGTATGAGCCTACTCACTCAGTGAATAGCCTTTCATTTAGCTATCACTAAACAACTCATCAGGTTTATAGATTTAAATAAAACACAAATACATTACTACGCAGGGCAATTCTAATAACATAACAGATTTGTAGAATATATTCACATTTCCATGTCATAACGGATAATTTGAACAGATAAACAGATATAAAGAAATAGTACAAAAGTTCGAATACTTTAATTTACTGTGATCCTATATGAGTACCAATTTATATTATTATTATGCCCTAATCACATGCAGTGTACCCTGCATATGAAGATCCGTAACGAACTACGATCCCACCGTACAAGACTTAGCGACACACCCGGGAAATGCTAAGTCTGACGCCAGCCCTGCTCTGCCACAGGACCCCAGGCTCTCCGGCCTGACTCATAGGCTCTACGGCCTTAATGCACTACTCTGAGTGCTCTAGACTCCTCCTCTAACCTGAGTACACAGGAGCAGAGAGTCAACACTGGGTTACCACCAGAATTACTCAACCGGTTGGTGTTGGATAACCCTTTACTTTATTTATTATTTACCCCAGTGCCACCGAAATTACTCAATCGGTTGGTGTTGGACACTGTCTATCAACCCTCGTGCCACCAGAATTACTCAACCGGTTGATGTTGGACACGAGTTTCACCCCTAAGAAGCAGATCTGTCAAAGGGGTTCTACGGTGTTAGGGCACCTAAGTCTATTAACTGATTAACATATAACCATATAAACAGGAATATCACATTTCATGCACATTGCACATTCTGAATATTCATTCGAAACACATGTATATCCTTTGTCATCCTTAATCATGTTTCAGTATCATTTATCCAGTTTCAATGCTAAACATCTACTTTTAAAGCAGCAAATACATTGCAACTATAATACACGAATTTTCATCATTTTCATTAAGCATATCAAGTATTTCAAGTTCCAATGAATCTAACATACTCTATTGTATGTACTACACTGTTTAAAAGTTATATTAACTGATACATAAGTAATTAAGCATTTAAATTGAGTTAAATAATGATTTCTAAATGAACTACTACTCACCCACTTCGGTGTGCTCGTATACACCGAAAAATGTCCACAACTACGCCTAATTCTGCCCTTTACAGCAGCGTGCACGCCGTGCACCTAGGCTGCACGCCGTGCACCTTCAGTGCACTTCTGTTCTACTTTTCTGCACCTTTGCACGACGTGCAAACTGATTTGCACGCCGTGCAAACTAATTTGCACGCCGTGCACCTGGGTTGAAACTCATTCCGCTATCTGTAACTTTGCACGCCGTGCAATCTGACTTTGCACGCCGTGCAACCTGCGCAGAAACGGAATTCCCCTATATCAGCTTTCTGCAATGTTGCACGCCGTGCAAACGGATTTGCACGCCGTGCAACCTGCACAGAGGCGGAAATTGCAGAAATAAAAGAGGAGATTGGGGTCGATTCGGTGGACGATTCTTACCCGAATCACTCCTATAGCTTCGGAATGACCTAGCAAACAGTTGGCAAGAAGAAAGAACGGAGGGGAAAGCACCGTTCGCTCCCTAGACCATCTCCATGGTCGGCCCCTTCGCGGCTGCAGGAGGAAGAAGAAGGTGAAGAAGAAGAAGAAGATGATACAGCTGGTTGATTTGGCTGGAGAAGATGAAGGAATCGAAGAAGAACGGAGAAGGAGGGGCTTGGTTGCCTAGCTTCTCCTCTAGCTCGCTCTCTCCCTCTCCATTTCTCTATTTTTCTCAGGCGGAAACCAAAGGAATGAACGATACGTTCGTTCCAAGGTCGGTTAACAGAACTAATAAAGGAAAACTGAAGGAAAGGATAAGGAAGGGCGCCCAGGGGGCTGGATGCAAATTGCCCAAAAACTTTCCGAAATTACACATAGGTCCCTGCACACTAAAAAGCTTATATCTTTTTACTCGTAGGTCGGTTTCGCATGATTTCTTCGGCAACGGATTAAGCACAAACTTGTCCTCAACCTCAGGACAAGAAAAAAAGTTAATGATACATTAACACTAGCTAAAAGCTCAAAACACTATTAACAAAAGCAAGTACTTATCTTAATATAATTAGTTCAATTATGCACTAACCAAGGTACTTACTATTAAAACGAAATGTGTGTCATAATAATCTCCCTCCCTTATAAGAATTTCGTCCCAAAATTCCTAAAAGAGAAAAGGAAACTTGTTACGCAATTCTGATTCAAGCTCCCACGTAGCTTCCTCTATATTGTGATTCTTCCACAAAACCTTCACTAAAGATAACTCACGGTTCTTAAGCTTCTTGATTCGGTGATCAACTATCTGTACTGGTCCTTCCACATAGGACACATCTGTCCTAAGCTGTGCCAGATCTAGATCTAATATTTTCTCTGTACCGGGATGACACTTCTTCAGCATAGACACATGGAACACATCATGAAGATTTGCCAACTCAGATGGCAAATCCAACTTGTAAGCTACAGGTCCAATCCTCTCAACAATAGGATATGGGCCCATATACCTAGGAGTCAATTTACCTCTCTTGCCAAACCTTAGCACTCCTTTCCACGGTGAAACTTTCAGATAAACCTCATCACCAACCTCAAACTCAAGAGGTCGACGTCGTCTTTCTGCATAACTTTTCTGCCTGTCCTGAGCAGCCCTCAACTGCTCCCTGATCACAGATATCTTTTCTGTAGTTATATCAACTATCTCAGGTCCAAGAATTTCTTTCTCACCAACTTCGTACCAACAAACTGGCGATCTACACTTCCTGCCATATAGAGCTTCATATGGGGCCATTCCAAGACTAGAATGGTAGCTGTTGTTATATGCAAACTCCATCAGGCTTAAGTGTTCTTCCCAGTTAACTCTGAACTACAGAACGCATGCTCTCAGCATGTCTTCAAGAGTCTGAATGGTTCTCTCAGATTGACCATCAGTCTGCGGGTGAAACGCTGTACTGAACCTCAGCTTTGTGCCCAACGCACGATGTAACTGATTCCAGAATCTAGATGTAAACTTAGGATCTCTGTCAGAAATAATGGAAACTGGAATCCCATGTAATCTGATTACCTCATCCACATAAATCTTGGCCAGCTTTGGAACATCAAAGGTTGATTTGACAGGGAGAAAGTGAGCAGACTTAGTTAGTCTATCCACAATCACCCAAATTGAGTTCGAACCTCTAGACGTCCTGGGTAATCCTACCACAAAATCCATCGTGATGTGTTCCCATTTCCATTCAGGTATAGGAAGTGACTGTAAGGTACCAGCAGGTTTCTGATGCTCAACTTTAACCTGCTGACACACTCCACATCTAGCCACGTACTCAGCCACATCTCTTTTCATACCAGACCACCAGTACAGCTCTTTGATATTCATGTACATTTTTGTGTTACCTGGATGCATAGCATACATAGAAGCATGCGCTTCTTCAAGAATTTGCTCTTTCAGCTCATTGTTCCCAGGTACACACAACCTGTCATGAAGATACAACACACCGTCGTCAGAAAACCTGAATTCTGACCTTTTACCTTCCGACATATCCTGCATAATCTGCCTCAACTCATTATCACTCTGTTGCAATTCCTTAATCTGATCATAGAAAGTAGGTTTGACCTGCATCTGAGCAATCAACCCACTTTGTCCAGTCACATCCAAGTCTAAGTTCAATTTCCGCATATCTACAAGCAAGTCTCTCTTGAAACATGCCATAGAAAATGCATCAGCTGTTGAACTTGACTTTCTACTCAAGGCATCTTCTACAACATTCGCTTTACCAGGATGGTAATCGATTGTCACATCATAATCTTTAATCAGCTCAAGCCATCTGCGCTATCTCAGATTCAAATCCTTCTGAGTGAAGATATACTTCAGGCTCTTATGGTCTGTAAATACCTGACATGTCTCACCATACAGATAGTGACGCCATGTCTTAAGAGCATGAACTATAGCAGCTAACTCGAGATCATGAGTAGGGTAGTTCTCTTCGTTCTTCTTAAGCTGTCTAGATGCATAGGCTACAACCTTGCCTTCCTGCATCAGCACACAACCCAAACCTCTCCTGGAAGCATCACAGAACACTGTATAACCTTTATCTGCTTCTGGCAAAACCAACACTGGCGCTGTGGTCAACTTTCTCTTCAAGATCTGAAAACTTTTCTCACAGTTTTCAGACCAAACAAACGGTGCATTCTTCCTCGTCAAGCGTGTCAAGGGTGATGCTAGAACACTGAAGTTCTGTATAAACCTTCTGTAATAGCCTGCTAAACCCAAGAAACTTCTAATCTCAGTAGGAGTCTTAGGCTGTTCCCACTGAAGCACAGAATCAACTTTCTTAGGGTCAACGCTAACTCCATCTCTTGAGATAACATGTCCAAGAAATGCTACCTCGGCCAACCAGAACTCACACTTACTAAACTTAGCATACAACTGATGTTGCCTCAACAACTGCAACACTACTCTCAGGTGTTGCTCATGCTGTACATCATTTCTAGAATAGATCAGAATATCATCTATAAAGACTACGATAAACTGATCTAGGAACGGTTTGAAAATCTGATTCATCATATCCATAAAGGCTGCTGGGGTATTGCTCAGCCCAAACGACATGACCAAAAACTCATAATGCCCATACCTAGTTCTGAAAGCTGTTTTGGGAATATCAGAAGCCTTTATCCTAAGCTGATGATATCCAGATCTCAAATCGATTTTAGAGAAGATCGTCGCTCCACGCAACTGATCAAACAGATCGTCTATTCTCGGCAATGGATACTTGTTCTTAATAGTGATCTTGTTCAATTGCCTGTAATCTATACAGATACGCATGGTACCATCCTTTTTCTTAACAAACAGGACTGGAGCACCCCACGGTGAAGAAGTGGGTCTAATGAAACCCTTATCCAGCAACTCCTGCAGCTGCACCTTGAGTTCCTTCAACTATGCAGGTGCCATTCTATAGGCTGGCAGTGCTACTGGATGACTACCTGGATATACCTGAATCTCAAAATCAATGTCTCTGACAGGAGGTAAGCCTGGTAACTCTTCTGGAAAAACATCAGAAAACTCATGAACCACAGGCACATCATAAACACTGGCGGTGCTTTTCTCTGCTCTTGTGTCAACCACATGAGCAAGGAACGCTTCACATCCTTTATGTAACATCTTATCAGCTACAGCAACTGATACTATGCATGTAGGCAGAACTTTCCTGTCTCCAGTAAAGACACAAGAAAATTCACCTAGTTGAAAGGTAGCTTCCTTCTTCCAACAATCGAATTGCACTCGATATGTCTCAAGACAATCCATACCCAGGATGACTTGAAAAGTATTGACATCCAGGGGTATGAGATTAGCAGCAAAGGTATAACCTCTAAAAGATAACAAGCATCCGGGACAGAACTCAGTCAAAACTGTTGGTCCACCTAGTGGAACCCTCAACACTAACTCATCTACCAACTCTTGAGTTAACAGATTAAGTTTACCAACTAAAGAACGTCATATGAAAGAGTGAGTAGCACCCGGATCTATCAAAACTGAGACTGGTATACTATTAAACAAAAGCATCTCTCCTGTAACAACTTGTGAAGAAATTATACCTTCCTGAGGTGTCAAAGAGAAGAAACGTGCTCAAGCTCTCCCTCTGCCACACTGTCCTCTCTGACCACTTCTGCCACTGGGCACTCCACCACCTCTGGAACCAGAAGCCACAGAAGAACTCAGAACATCATGGTACTGAGGCTGGAAAGCTTGCGATGCTGCTTGTTGAAGCTGAGGACATTCCCTTTTTAGGTGTCCTACTTGTCCATAGACAAAACAACCTTGAGAACTTGCACCCCAACACTGACCAGTATGTGGTCTTCCACATTTGTCACATGGCGGTATCTCTTGTCTCTGGGGACCTGTCACTGACATTGATGACCCAGAAGACTGTCCACTAGAGGCACTGCCCCATCTCCCTGGGTAGTATCTCCCTCTGCCTCTAGAAGAAGAAACATCCTCAGATCTCTGTCTACTGAAACAGCTAAAGCCACGCCCGAGTTTAGAAAAGAAACCTCTACCTCCACCTCTGTATCCACTACTGGACTTTCCTCTACTGAAATCTACAGATCTCTTTTTAGACTCAGGCACCTTGTCAGCATTCACAGATTCTTCAACCTGTCTAGCAGCCTCAACAAATTCACCAAAGTTCTCCCTGTTCCTTCTGCTAGTAGCAGAAACTGTATGTCGAATTTCTGGCCTTAGCCCTTCTTGAAACCTTCTGCATCTTTCTATGTTGTCGGGAACAAGCTGCGGACAGAAGTTCGCTAACCGGGTGAAAAGCGCTTCATACTCAGTAACTGACATGTTCCCCTGCTTAATTTTCTGTAACTGCCTAATTTTCTCATTAAGGAAGGTAGGTGGATAAAACTTAAGATGAAACTCTTCAGAGAAATCCTGCCAAGAAAGCTTTGTACCTCTCCTCTTTTCCTCCACACTATGCCACCACAACTCTGCATCGCCTGTCAAAAGGTAAACTGCATGATTAATCTTCCTCTCTTCTGGAAGATCCATCAAGCGAAAGACCTTCTCTATCTGTCTCCACCACTCATCTGCCTCCGCAGGATCTGTAGTACCACTGAATTCTGTACCACCAAGCTTCTTTACAAGCTCATAAGATCGCATCAGATCCTTACTGCTGGTAAAAGTAGAAGCTCGCCTATCAGCTTTGTACTTCTCCCTGGTCTCCAGAAACATCTTATACATACGAGATGTTTCATCCACATGGTCACCACCACCTGGACCCAAGTACAGAGGGTCAGGGCCAACATGGCTCTCGGCCTGATCATCACGATCAAAGCCTCTTCCTGCCATCTGCAATGATATAACAGAATATTTCCTGTTAGAAAACTACAGATAGAAGAAAGACATCTAAACCTTAATCCTATTGGTCTCTTATCGTCCCCTGACTTGGACTCTGAGTAACTATGTACTCAACCTAAGCTCTGATACCAAAAGTTGTCACACCCCGATCTCACACTAACCACTAATCACGAGATTAGGGCGCGACGGAGGGATTATCACATAAACAAATCACTGAGAACTTTTTCTTTTTAAAACCTCGTAATGACATCCGGATTATTGTTGTAAACTAAAACATAATAAGCTATTGCGGAAGCGTTTCAATTAAACTGGCTAGAGAACATAAATAGAGTTTGCAACATTGTTTAACAGAAAGTAAACATAACAGTTAATTTACATCTTTATACACATTCTACATACACACTCTCTCTCACCCACGCCATGTCCCAAGGACCGAGGGGAAAGGACTAAGAGACCTCTAACTAGACTAACTACAAACCTTCTGTAGACTAGGCGTTAGGTATGAGCCTACTCACTTAGTGAATAGCCTTTCATTTAGCTATCACTAAACAACTCATCAGGTTTATAGATTTAAATAAAACACAAATACAGTACTACGCAGGGCAATTCTAATAACATAACAGATTTGCAGAATATATTCACATTTCCATGTCATAACAGATAATTTGAACAGATAAACAGATATAAAGAAATAGTACAAAAGTTCGAATACTTTAATTTACTGTGATCCTATATGAGTACCAATTTATATTATTATTATGCCCTAATCAAATGCAGTGTACCCTGCATATGAAGATCCGTAGCGAACTGCGATCCCACCGTACAAGACTTAGCGACACACCCGGGAAATGCTAAGTCTGACGCCAGCCCTGCTCTGCCACAGGACCCCAGGCTCTCCGGCCTGACTCATAGGCTCTACGGCCTCAATGCACTACTCTGAGTGCTCTAGACTCCTCCTCTAACCTGAGTACACAGGCGCAGGGAGTCAACACTGGGTTACTACCAGAATTACTCAACCGGTTGGTGTTGGATAACCCTTTACTTTATTTATTATTTACCCCAGTGCCACCGAAATTACTCAATCGGTTGGTGTTGGACACTGTCTATCAACCCTCGTGCCACCAGAATTACTCAACCGGTTGATGTTGGACACGAGTTTCACCCCTAAGAAGCAGATCTGTCAAAGGGGTTCTACGGTGTTAGGGCACCTAAGTCTATTAACTGATTAACATATAACCATATAAACAGGAATATCACATTTCATGCACATTGCACATTCTGAATATTCACTCGAAACACATGTATATCCTTTGTCATCCTTAATCATGTTTCAGTATCATTTATCCAGTTTCAATGCTAAACATCTACTTTTAAAGCAGCAAATACATTGCAACTATAATACAGGAATTTTCATCATTTTCATTAAGCATATCAAGTATTTCAAGTTCCAATGAATCTAACATACTCTATTGTATGTACTACACTGTTTAAAAGTTATACTAACTGATACAGAAGTAATTAAGCATTTAAATTGAGTTAAATAATGATTTCTAAATGAACTACTACTCACCCACTTCAGTGTGCTCGTATACACCGAAAAATGTCCACAACTACGCCTAATTCTGCCCTTTACAGCAGCGTGCACGCCGTGCACCTTCAGTGCACTTCTGTTCTACTTTTCTGCACCTTTGCACGCCGTGCAAACTGATTTGCACACCGTGCAAACTGATTTGTACACCGTGCACCTGGGTTGAAACTCGTTCCGCTATCTGTAACTTTGCACGCCGTACAATCTGACTTTGCACGCCGTGCAACCTGCGCAGAAATGGAAATCCCCTATATCAGCTTTATGCAATGTTGCACGCCGTGCAAACGGATTTGCACGCCGTGCAACCTGCGCAGAGGCGGAAATTGCAGAAATAAAAGAGGAGATTGGGATCGATTCGGTGGACGATTCTTACCCGAATCACTCCTATAGCTTCGAAATGACCTAGCAAGCAGTTGGCAAGAAGAAAGAACGGAGGGGAAAGCACCGTTCGCTCCCTAGACCATCTCTATGGTCGGCCCCTTCACGGCTGCAGGAGGAAGAAGAAGGTGAAGAAGAAGAAGATGATGCAGCTGGTTGATTTGGTTGGAGAAGATGAAGGAATCGAAGAAGAACGGAGAAGGAGGGGCTTGGTTGCCTAGCTTCTCCTCTAGCTCGCTCTCTCCCTCTCCCTTTCTCTGTTTTTCTCAGGCGGAAACCAAAGGAATGAACGATACGTTCGTTCCAAAGTCGGTTAACAGAACTAATAAAGGAAAACTGAAGGAAAGGATAAGGAAGGGCGCCCAGGGGGCCGGATGCAAATTGCCCAAAAACTTTCTGAAATTACACATAGGTCCCTTCACACTAAAAAGCTTATATCTTTTTACTCGTAGGTCGGTTTCGCATGATTTCTTCGGCAACGGATTAAGCACAAACTTGTCCTCAACCTCAGGACAAGAAAACAAGCTAATGATACATTAACACTAGCTCAAAGCTCAAAACACTATTAACAAAAGCAAGTACTTATCTTAACATAATTAGTTCAATTATGCACTAACCAAGGTACTTACTGTTAAAACGAAATGTGGGTCATAATAGATAACCTTCAAAACAGTAAAGTATGCATCACCAGAGCAAACTCCTAAAGAAAAATAAGCTCCCAAGCCAAAGCCTAATTAAAACCTCTACCCGAAGGCTTGAAGCACAAACTCTTAGATGACAAATAAAGGAATCTGGTAATAGTTAACACAGACTTGACAGAGGAACAAATGGAAAAATTGTTGAAGGAACTCACACTCTAAAGGAAGGCTATAGGGTACTTTGTGGAAGACATTAAGGGTCTAAGCCTGGCCCTATGCATACACCACATAAATTTGGAAGATACTGCTAAACCTTTATCTCAACCTCTGATAAAGTTAAACAGATGCTCAAGGAGGTTTTTAATAAGGAGGTGATCAAACTATGAGATGCAAGAATCATATATCCCATAAGCGATAGCTATTGAATCAGCCCAATTCATGTTGTGCCTAAGAAAGAGGGTGATTGTAGTAAAAGGTGATAGTGGGGATGAGGTAGCTACGTAAACCTTTACTGGCTGGTGTATGAGCATAGATTATCATAAATTAAATGTTTCTACAAGAAAGGGCCATTTCCCTCTACCCTTTATTGACCAAGTCTTGGAAAGGTTGGCACATCATGCATTGTTTTATAGATATTTTTGATTTTGTCAAGTATTGATCCACCCAGATGATCAAGAAAAAACTATGCTTACCAGCATCTGTGGAACATATGCTTTTAAAAGAATGTCATTTGGATTATGTACACCCGCAACCTTCCAAAGGTGCATGATTTCCATGTTCTCTGATTTCCTAGAAGATATAATGGAAGTTTTTATGGATGACTTATCAATATACGAAACAAACTTCAATAGATGTCTCCAGAATCTTTCTCTAGTTTTGCAATGATGTGAGGAAAAATATCTAGTTTTGAGTTGGGAGAAATGTCATTTCATGGTATAGGATGGCATTGTACTAGGGCACAAGATCTCTGATAAAGAAATAGAAGTTGATCTGAGCAAGATTGAAGCTATATCCAAACTTCCACCCCCAAAATTAGTAACGGGAGTGAGAAGTTTCCTGGGTAATGATGGGTATTATAGAAGATTCATTAAAGGCTTCTAAAAAATAGCCAAGCCTTCGTCTAACATGTTGGTAAAGGATGAAAAGTTTTATTTTTCTGATAAGTGCCTTGAAGCATTTAATGTCCTGAAGAATGCTTTGACTACTGCCCCTATCCTACAAGTCCCATATTGGGAACACCCATTTGAAATCATGTGTGATGCCAGTGACTATGCCATTGGGACTGTTCTTGGTCAAAGGAAGGATAAAACGTATCACACAATCTATTATGCCAGTCAGACTCTAGACGAAGCTCAAGTAAATTACACCACCACATAAAAGGAGATATTGGCAACTGTGTTTGCAATTGACAAACACATATCATACTTGATAGGATCCAATGTAAAGATTTATACATACCATGGGGAAATTAAGTACTTGATGCAAAAGAAGGATACAAAGACAAGGTTGTTGATATGGGCTTTGTTGTTGCAAGAATTCAATCATGAGATCATCAATAAGAAATGAACAGAAAATTTGGTTGTTGACCACTTATCAAGGATCGTGGTCATGGATGAGAATCAAATGCTAGTTAACGACAATTATGCATATGAAGATATGATGATGGCCAAGTTAGTTGAACCCACCGTGCCTCAGTTCGTTGATATTTGTAACTATTTGGCTTGTCAACAACTGCTTCCTCATATAACATATAACCAAAAGAAGAAGATGTTTTTGAATTTGAAGAACTACTATTGGAATGACAACTTTTGTTCAAGAGATTTTCTAACAACTTGTATCACGGATGCGTGTTGGAAGAGGAGGTACCTCAAATTCTATGGGAGTGCTATTCTTCACCCTACATGGGACACCATGGAGGAGAAAGGACTGCAACCAAGGTCTTGCAATTAGGGTTTTATTGACCTACCCTCTTTAAAGACGATATGGCTTTTGTCAAAACCTGCAAGAATGAGAGCTCATAGGAAACATTACCAAAAGGAATGAGGTGTCGATGTCTGATTGGGTAGAAGTGGAAATTTTTTTATATCTGGGGAATATATTACATGGTACCATTCCCATCCTCAAGGGAAAACTAATAAATCTTAGTGGTTGTTGATTATGTCTCGAAATGGGTGGAAGTTGTAGCAACCCCAACATGTGACTCCACATTTGTAGTGAGATTATTTGAAAAAAAAAACTATTTTCCCTAGATTTGGGTCCCGCACCGTCATTAGACATAGGGGATCCCATTTTGGGGGAAAACATTTCGAAGCACTATTAAAGAAATATGGAGTTAAACATAAGGTTGCAACGCCCTACCACCCACAGACGTCATGCCAAGTTGAAGTATCCAATCGACAGATCAAAGAGATTTTAAAGAAAACAATTGGCAAGACCCGCAAAGATTGGTCCATGAAACTTGACGACGCATTATGGGCCTACCATATTGCATACAAGACGCCAATAGGGACAACTCCCTAGAGGCTTATCTATGGGAAGTCGTGTCATTTGTTGGTAGAATTAGAGCATAGAGCCCTTTGGGCCATAAAGTTTTTGAATATGGATCTTGACAGGGCGGGAAAGAAGTGGTACCTACAACTACATGATCTTGAAGAGATGAGATTACACTCTTGTGAAAATGCTTGTATCTACAAGCAAAGAACAAAGGTGTAGCATGAAACCCACATAAAGAACAAGGATGTGTCAGAAGGGGATAAGGTCTTGTTGTTCAACTCAAGGATCAAATTATTCCCAGGAAAGCTCAGGTCTAGGTGGTCTGGGCCTTTCATTGTGATCAAGATCTACCCATCTAGGGTAATGGAAATCACCAGTGAAAGGACTGGTACTTTTAAGGTGAATGGATATAGAGTCAAAAGGTATCATAAAGATGGAGCTTTCGTAAAGAGATCCGAATTGGACTTTGAAGCGCCACAATCAGCACCAACAGAGGAGCCCTGAGAAGTCTTAACAGAAAGTCGAGCTAAGGACTATAAATTAGTTCTTCTTGGGAGACAACCCAAGGATTTAATGCTTTATTTAGTATTGCAAGGCTTCCTTTTATCTCATTTAAGTCTAGACTGTGTACATATCTGTCAGTTTAATTTTTAACTTTCTTGCTCTAAGTCAGTAAGAATTTCTCTAATGGGTGATCAAATTTGATGCACTAGTTCGGTATTGCATTTTCAATTGCTTTAAGATGAGTAAGGGTAATGTTTAATTCAAAATTTGTTTATTTTCTTTTAATACCCTTGTATCGACCGAAATACTTCCACTAGTTGTTTCGACCGTTACCATGTTCCTTAACTGCCGCGACCGCGACATGTTAGCATTTCTTAATATAGACATGTTTCGACTGCTACACCTTTATCAATGTCACGACCAAAATTGTCTCGACCGTTACAGGTTTCACGACCGCAACTTAGACGTTTTCTTGAATGTTACTAACGTCTTGGTCGGGGCAGTAGTCTTGAATGTGACACTCGTTGCGGTCGCAACAATCATCTCAATTGCAACACCACTTATAAGTAGCGGTCGAGATAGTGTTCCCTTAAAACTTGATATAAAAGGGGGGGATCCCAGAACAGTAACCCCCCTCTTTTCTTCACTCTTTCCCTTACGACAACACTTTGACAAACCCTAGCGAAGAATCACCGATGAACTGGTGAGCAAGAAAAGATGGAGTAGAAGGACAAACAACGGCCAAAACAACTCGCCATAGAAGCGATCACCTAGGAGCACCACCGCCTGCGCCGCCGTGTTCCCTTTTTCCTTCACTCTCTCTAGGATCTGAAGGTACCTAATTTCTACTTTTTCTTCTACAATCCATTTCGGATTCCCCCCCCCCTTTATTTTTCCCGCTACTGATTTGTGATTCCCCCATTCTACGGATCGTTCCATCCCATTTGATCATTCAAACTCAATGCAAACCTCCCCTCTCGTTTGTACTTTTCGACCCATCGCCTTCTTGAGCACCAGTTGCTCGATGTCTCAGTCATGACACTCGTCCTGGTCACGACACTAGTGTCAGTCGCTACACCCTTGCTTCTATCTCGACTGCAACTAGAGTCCCCAATGTTTCATACTCTCATCATCCTTTGTTTGTTTTGCCTCATGTCTCCCATCCTTGACCCTCTAATACTTGATCATAGAATCTAACACCATCTTGATCATTGCTCCTAGAAAATGTGACCCCCGAGTATGCGATTATATGCATAACCTATTTGACGTCTCAGCCGCAACACTCGTCGTAGTTGCGACACTCATCTCAGTCACGACACAACCGTCGTTTAGTTCAAGTGATTGACCTTGTCTCGACTACGACATGCAGAACCAGTAGTGGTCGTTACGTTGCGTAATTGATCTAAGCTATGTCTCGACCAGTACATATGCTACCCCGTTGCGACCGATATGCCACAAGATCAATGAATATAACTGACTTTGTATCTGAATGTGGTCATATTATCATATGAAATATTAACCACTATAATGACTGATAAACTATTATCTATACTACTATAAAAAGAGTGAATACTTCTAAACAATTACCATACTGCCATTTTCATGTCCCACAAAAACCTCCAGTCAATCAAAGCACAACAATTTTGAAATACTCTCTTCTCCTTGACTCTCTCTCTTCTCAGATTTTATTCAAACATTTTGTGAACAAAAAACCAATATATCCATTCAAGTCCTGAGTACACGTCTCCAACTTCCCTGCCCACGATTCCCGTTCAAAGACCCATAACTGCTCACGATGAAACACCGGTATCTATATCTACCAATATGCATCGTAAAAAGAAGCAACTCTCACACCCCACTCGGCCACTCCGTTAGCAACATTAGCTACTAGAGCCCCCACGTTGCCCTGTTCGTCCAAACGGGTACCACAATTTTATCATGATTATAAAAGTACTCATGATTTTTTTGACAATTGGTTCGCACCGCCAGACCCTCCTCTTTCTCTGGTACCATTGACCCGAACCCCCATGTCCTCCCCATCTTCGTCAGTTTTACTGTTTAAACATTATTGAACTTATCCACCTATTCGTCAACGTGACTTGCAGAAAAATAATGCATGCCTCCAAACCGACGATCCGTATAATACTTATCTCGACCGTCGAAAATCACTCATTTGACCCGTTTAAAAATTAAATTTCATTATGTGAAACGTCAGTCCCTTGTTTTGTGGTAACCAACCCATACCTCAGTGCTAGACTCACGCCTCCATCCTTGCTTTCATATTTCTCTTCTCGAAAACTTTCTCCGCAACAAGCGGCATGACTCATCCATGCTCAGAGTGGAAACTTTCAATATCGTCTTTTTCATTTCTCTCCTCAATCGCTCACAAACTCCTTATTACTTTCCACACACGTATTTTGTTAAGTAATTACACGTAGTCATTTTCAACAACTTCAAGAAGATTTTGACCAAGTAAGTTACAATTTCAATTTTTTTATTTTGATTAGATTATATTTTCTCTTTCATGGTTTTTAGTTATTATGCACACCCAACTCCCCTACTTCCGCTCAAGAAAAACTACATTTGCAAACCACGATTGAGCACCTTTTCTTACGACCTCTCATCTATCCTAATAACGGCCCTCCATATCCACGATCCCCATCCCCTTCACTTTTTCTCGTAACAGACTCCTATCGTGCATTTGGCATTAACCGCTTGCAACAAGGAACCATCGCACAAATTGCCACCTGCTGTTTGCACTTTTCCTGGGACGTAGCTCAGATGCCACCTTCCAAGTCATCATCTTCCCTTTGTGAGGCATCAACTAATCAGATCAACAAGGAACCATCGCACAAATTGCTTCATTTCGGGCCAAGACTTCCTCTTTGCAGTCCTTCTCGGTGTCCTCGCTTCCTCTTCTTTCTTAGAGCCAAGCAATAGCAACAACAGAAACAAAGTCGTCGACCGATGCCACCTTTCGTGTCTGTCACCTCTCTGTGAGGACAACATTCGTGTTATCAAGCACAAATCCAGCATCTGCATTCACAGCCCGTCATCCGAGACAAAGCCACCTCTAGAGCCCTACTGGTATCCAGCTACAACAGGAGAGGAGTGTGGAAGGGCACTTCAATTTTTCCTTGCACCGTGTCTGCATGCAAAGGTGTCGACAAAAGCAGCAACAAGATGCTAGAACAACGACGTCTAGACGCATGGGAGGCGAGGCGACGGGCATTAAGGGACTCGACGTGGCCGTGAATAACTCGACATGCAACATCAACACACTATTCCGGTAATGGAACTTTAAAGAGGTTAGGATTTTTTTCACCGACTTCAGAATTTTGGAAGAGAAACCAAATATTAGGTATGCAAACTGTTTTTTCCTTCATAAGATAATGTAAGCCTTAAACCATAATATGTAAATCTTGTTTACAAATAATCATTGTACCATGTTGAACCAACGGTCGGACAGGTAGCAACAAGATACCTAATGGTAAAAAATTTAATATCATTCGGAGCGTAGTGTGTCGAATGCACTAAGTCTCTAAACGTGATGGTCAGTTATTCTGTCAACATTTACATATCTACTTCTTGTAAACCACATGCTTCTGTGTACTAATTTTGTTCTTTAATGTTTTCGTGTTGTTGTGTTTTCTCGCACGAGGAGGTATGGCCTGATAATACACTGGGATGCAGTCGTATCATTAGATAAACAACTTGCACAAGATTATACTGCACTGAAGAACGTCGAGAAAGACTGCATCCTCCTCGTGGACTGGGACTTGGGTGATAGTCATGAGTATGGCAGAAGATCGAATGGAAGGATAAACAAGGGTGAACGGTGGAGCAAGGGATCCAGAATATTGTTTTAAAGTGGTTTTGGCATTCTAAACTTGGTTCATCTGTACGATGTCCTCCATCTTCAATTTAGAATGTTATATTAGTTTTTGCATTTTATCCATGGTGAATGTGAACTACCTAATCATTCTTACATTTCTGCTCCGGCCAATTAAAGATATCTATAAGTTAATGAATCGGCATTAATGTCAACAATGGAAAAATAGTGGATGACAACAACGGCTAGATTAACAAGTATTAAAAGATTGCATTTCCGTCTTGGGAAAGGGAACATGACTTTCTTGATTTCTACCATTTATTTTAGCTACTCATGCAAGTAATAATATGGTTGGTTGTAGTTCTTCGTTTCTATATGTGATGGTTTCTTCCATTTTTTTTTTATTGTATGTTTAATATTGTGGTCGTGCATAAGCTACACGGCTTCAAATCATTTGTTTCAATTATGATTTTTATATAAAACGTCTTTCAAGGTACCTTACTATTTGCCAATAAGTATTGAATTTAGATAACATTTTTTGTCATAATTTCTTGCTAATTTTACACAATATGGAAGTTGCTCTTTTCTTGATATTTCAATTTTCATTATTAGATTAGCTCCAAAAAAATTACTCACGTATTCTTCTTATGATTTTAGCACTTGCTAATTATGTTACATTAAATTATCATTTTAACTCTCAAAAATAATAAGTTGAACTAGGCCTAGAATTTATAAAATGCTTAGATTCAATGGGAGTATGATGTAGGATCTCTTTTAATTAGACTTTTTTTATAGAAAATTTGTATACCATACTTCCATATAAAAAGTTTAACTTATAATTTGCTTATTCAAATCTATGAATTACATAATCATATTATTTGATTTCTAACAATGAAATTAATTATAGAGAGTTTTAAAAAAAAATTGCATTTTAATATTTGTTATTGCAATCACATTCTATGTTTATATAAATCAATAAAAGTATTATTTGAGTAACAAAATTGTTAGTATCCTTATGAAAGTGATAACAAAAGCATTTTATAGGTGAAATTAAAATGTATCTTCTTAACCTAAATCATTACGTGTTCAATTTACAAATATGGTGTTAATTATTTTTTATATTGGTACATATAGATAAAATTATACTATTATTTATGCCAAAAAAAAAATTTCATCCATACAATTTGTCATGTCCGTTCTTAACCAATTATATAAATGTTAATAAAATTTAAATAAAATATAACCATAATTAATTAAATTACATTTTTTAAATAGTGATTGAATATATTTGCACTATAAAATATCACAGATATTAGATAAAAGTGATGTCTAACCTTTATTTTCTAAAATTATCTAATAAAAATTAAATCAATATAGGATGACATGTGCGTGTGCACGTATGTATTCATTAGTCTACTAAAATTATACAATGTAGTTCTCCACTTCAGATACCCTGTACAAGCAATCGATGTCCCTTGAGCAAGTTCAAGAGACAATCAAGAAAATTGGAAAGAAGCTTCATGAAGATGTGAACATTCCACATGAAGAGAGGGTTTTCCTGGGACTGATCAAAGAAAAATACAAAATCATTCTTAACAATCAAACACCAGAGGAAACAGAGGTGTCCCAAGGCACTGTGGAAACATATACTTCTGAATATGTGTTAGAGGAGGAGGAACCTAGTAAAAAAGGGAAGACAAACGCTATTGTGTTAGAAGAACCAAAGGCAAAGAAGAGGAATTTGACAATAAAGACCAAGTCTCTTGCTACTGCTTCAACAGAAAGTGCAGAATCAACTGTTAAGACTACGACTGCAGTGCCATTTGTAACTTTCATACCGAGGGACCATGTACACCAGTCCAACTATGGTATGATCAAGAGGACCAAGGTGTTCAAGCCTACAAGATACATCGATGACAAAGACTTCAGAAGGATAGGGATCCAGGGAAGAGTGATGGATTTCTGCTGGGGATCAAACATGTACTGCATCGGCTCAACGAAGGTGGTCTCTCTAACAGATGTCATTATCGAGTTCATGTCCTCCATTGAGGTAGTCCCTTTCGATAACAAGGAAAGACAAGAAGTAGGGGGAGTACAAGATACAAGTGAGGATGGGAGGTTGTGAATATTATGTAACAAAGGTGATCCTGAATAAGATCTTCATAGACAATGAAGAAGAAGACAAAGCATGTTCAACATCACCTGGTGAGAATGCCACAGTAGGATACAACAACCATAAGATGTGGGAAAAGCTGACTGGTCAACCAGAACATAACCCAAAGAAGTCCAAGGCGACCCTCATCACTCCATGCTTCGTCAGAGTAATGTAAAGATAACATCAAATACAATTTTCACACGATCTGAAATACAGGGAGTATCCAAGGGAGATTTGTTCCTCATTCGGTCGATGCTAAATAAGAGGACGGTAAATACATGGAGGCTTTTAATCAAAAAGTTATCAGTGACTGTGGGACAAGATGCCAATAAGTTAAAAGATTTTTGCATGGGAGGGAAAACAACTCTGACTGTGGCCTACTTCCTGCTAGTTGAGCAGTTAAGGAGATACGAGAAGACAGAAGGGTACACAAAGATAGACATCAAGTACCTGATAACTATTGGTATTCTAGTGCAGAAAGGAAAAAAGCTCTTTTACAAGCAGTCAAACTCTAAGTTGCTACTTCCTCTTCCAGAAATGGCCTACTATGATGCACTGAAATTACATCCCAGCATGGAAGAGGTCAATTAAATGCACTCCAGTGCTATCCTGCAAACAACATACGCCCACTCACCAAAGAGAGTCTAGTGAAAATAAGAACTAGTGCCAGAGACAATGCATGCACGCCCAGAACTAAGGAAGAAGCTGGAAACAAGGTCTCACAAGGCCACTTCAGAAGCAATGACGCAGGCACCCCAACTTCCCCAGGAACAATCTATCCATGTAGAATTTGTATGACAACCATTTGTGGAGGATGAGCCCCCATGCATGACAAAAAAGGAGTCCATGCCGCTCCACCATCTCCACCCTCACCTTCGATCATTCAATAGTACTGGAAGTACCCATCAGAACATCAGGCGACCAGATGGGCATCCCTACAGCTACTCAGGAACAAGCTATAGAAATTGAGGAAGAGCTTGTAGGGAAATCTGAAGTTGTAGCAGGACCTGAACAACCAATACCAACCCCTCTGGAGACTAAAGTGGCATCAGAAACTCCATCAAGAAGAACAAAAGACCCTCCTGAGTCAATCGGTGTTGAGCAAGCAATGGATGTAGTGTAAGAATGTGTTCCAGAAGAACCTACCCATTCAACCCAACAACAACAGCCCAACTCTTACCAAGGTGCTGCCACAAACTCTCAACTTCTGCCACAAACCTCTAAGAGAATGGACGCAGTAGTAACCCCATCCACAACTTAACAACAACAATTCCTGTCAACCTTCAGCGATGTATTGGGACATAGGTTCGATGCCATGTGGGCACAAATGAAAAACTCTTCTATAGTAAATATGCATATCACTTCTACTTTGTATGCACTAATGAAATAGGTACATGCCATATATGCAAGAAATGCGTCGCTCCCACAGTTTATTCAATCAGTCATCAACAACTAGGCAAAGATGATGGAGTACATGCAGACCATGGTGGCAGAAATGGCAGACCTCAGAAGGGAGAGGAATGCAATGAGACGAGATATGGAGAAAATGGGTCGCCACAATAATCAAACCCTTAAGGAAGTGGAAGTAGAATACAAAAATATTGAAAAAGAGTGAGAGGAGATCGAAGTCAAATCCCAGCAAATAGAAGAATGGTGGGCTAGAAAGAGGTCAAGGCAGATGGCAAGCCCTTCACAATCTCAAGCATCTTCAAGCCCTTCTAACACTGAAGATATAAAGAGTAATGAAGCACTAAGCATGGCCTTGGGACCTACAACAGAGATCTCAAGTCCACTTTGGGAGCCACTGGATGAAGCACAACAACCCTAGGAGGAACCAACTTTTGAAGGCGCAAACAACAATATGTGAGAGTTTGATTTAAACTCTCACCCAACTGAAGATGAGCCGATCTTAGAGAACCAGCCTACTACATGCTCCATCATGTGGGAGATTGCCAGAGCTGAAAAGTTAATATCTGGTGAGACATCAACACTCAATAAAATCATGGATGAGATGAACATTAGCATGAATATTTGACATCTACCTCCAAGAGCATGTCCACAATGAATAGACCAATGTTATATATGATAGCAAGATCATTGCAACTTTAGCAGCACTCAACGAAGTAGAGCTTGGGATGCCATCAAGTGTAAGCCAGTCTGCAAAAGGGCATGTTAACATAGTTATGGTCAAATCTGGAATACGAGCAGACCTAAGCAAGTCTGCCGGAAGTCATGATCCCATTCCCCCACCCGCCACGTCTGCCCTAGTAGCTCCCATACAAATAATTGGTGATGGGATGTCAAATGACAAAGAAAGAAGTCTAGCCTCTTTCTTCGTGGGTGTACTAGAGAGGGAAAGGCATCCTCATGCAAGATAAGATACAATGCCCACAACTCCCCCTCTCCCCAGCAAGTTAATCGGAATGGATATGTTGACACCCTCCAGAATAATGTGTATTGACGTCCATGTCATGATAGCCATATTAGATGAAAACCTCCCAGGAACAAACATTATTTATCACAAAAAAGGGAGATCACTGAACAGAGACCACTTCAGGGGGATATTCTTAAAATAGCATGAGTTCTTAAAATATTATTTAAGGTGTTATGTGCAACTTTGCTTGAAGAATTCCTCCATCCAAACAAGGTGCAACCAGTGTTTAATGACACCAGTCATCTAGAAAAGTAGTCATACAAAGAATATTTCAACTCTGAAGCCATGACAAAACTGCAACATGTTGTGAATAGGATAGAGACCAGATATGTCACCCTGCCTATAAGAATAGTTAAACATTGGGCATTGATAGTGGTAAATCTTTATAAGCACGACACTACTGTCTATGATTGTTGTGCCAATGAACTTAAGTGACATCATTGATATACAAGAACAAAGAAGCTTGAGACATCCCGAAGGTACCTTTGCATCTACAACATGCAATTCAGATGGTAGGGCAGCGACACAAGTCAAACTAGAAATAGTTCTCAATCTCTAAAAAGGTACCTCAGGAAGGAGAAGGATCAAGAGATTTTGTGTTCATAGTATTAAGAATGATGGAAGCAATCAACAAAGGCATTTTGTTGGATGACATCTACCTTGAAGATTTGCATAACCTACATGGCACCTATGCTATGGAAAGAATATATGATTGTTTCTTCTTCAGTGACCCGAAGATGCCTTCAGATGCGGTGCCACACTGACTGCATACTGGAGTACCATTTCCTGAGAAGAAGACCTGGAGGGATCTGATAAAGAACTTGTGGGTTGACCCTTATGAACCTTCTTGGGCATCAACCTAAAAGGAAGGTTGGCCAACCGACAAGCACCAGGATGAAGCCATGCAAAGTAAGCAGTAAAGCCTATAAGATGTTGAAGAACCAATACCCAGACCAATAGAAGAAAAAAAAGGATCTGCCGAGCAACCTGAAGATGGAGAAATTAATGAAGAAGATTTGTAGGAAATACGGCCAGATGGGGCAACAGGGGTCATAGAACTAACTTTCCATGACTTCGACAAATGGGCCTGTGAAGATATATCTCAGGGATCACTGAAGTTGATAATGGACAGACTGAAGGAGGGTGATACTATGGGGGAAGTTATTTTTAAATGGATGGAATTTGTGTGATTAAATAAGACCTTTGTGACATGCTAAAAATAGGAGGATACATAGCAGTAAGTGTAATGTCTGCATATCAATTGCTACTAGGAAATGACATGCCTAATGTACATATGGCCTACTTCTTGATCATCAATGACATACTAAAAGACAAGGAGTCAGGAGAAAAAGAACACCTACGGCTGTGACTGATAAACTCCCTCTCTGATTTCATTTTCTTACCAATACTGCATGATAATCACTAGACCCTTCTTATAGTCAAAATCAAGGTAAAGACTACCATTCTATACAACAGATCAGATTCAGCCTTCGCACTGAACAAGTACACAAACATGACTACATTGAATACACCTACTGAAGAAAAGGCAGTAACTTGTGCAGAAGCAATTATAGATATGATCTGAAAACATGGGAAAGGGTACAAGAACGCAAAGGGCAAGGATTTTAAGAAGACTCAATTTTGTTACAGAAGTCCCCAGTAGATGCCTTTATCTAACAACTGTGGTTTCTATTGCCTGGCATGGATGACAACTTTGGGCCTAAAGGATGCTAAAGTGGAAAGGGTGCAGCATGAACATTATCACGCACTCCAAGAAGGATACTCTGAATGATGTTGCAATCCAAATGGGCAGTTTTTGAACAACAACAACAATGAACCAAACATGTTTATACCTAAAACTTCAATCTTTGACTCATTGGGTCGGAGTGAATGACAAGTTTGGGGTGGAGTTATAAACGGGCATGAGAGGTAAAATTTGCCACTTAATTTTGATTCCAAATTTGAATTCCAATTTTGAAAGTCTTGTACAGATTTACTTTTACCCCTACTTTGTAGGAAAATTTTGAAAATTTTTTATATCTACAATTCCAAGAATTATTCAATAACCCCATTCTTAGACTTGTTTGTCCTTCTACTTCCTTTTAGCGTAATCAGTTCAAGAGTAGTGCAGTCGAGCTTCTAATTCACTCAAAAGATAATGACACAACATTATAATCTTATTCCATTCTTACAAAAAAATATTGTGTAAAGAGGAAGAACACTCCTGAACCTATGAAATCCTTGGAATTAAGGAGTGCATAGTTAGCCACACTCCCAACCAATCACCCTAGCCTCATGGTACTAGTTCAAAAGTATACACCTCCAAGAAAGTTAGAAATAGCTACCCCCACTAGTTTTAAATATCTCTACATAGGTATCAAAAGAGGCTTGGACACCAAAACTTCTTCAATCCTTTTTTCCCCAAGCAAATAAGAAAAAAAAAAAGCCAGAAGAGACAAAATCATGAGAGTTGTGCCTGGAAAGATGTCAAAGGATTTCACACGGCTGGTGTATTGCTGCACTCAAGAATGCAAATATACTGTGTCTAGAAGTGGAATCTGGAAGCCAATTTTAACCCACATACATTTTGAAGCAAATATAACAAAACCACTTGATGATACAACATGGCCCAATTGGGTGACACTATCTTTATGACACCATTATGGTTGAGCTAACCTAAGAAATGTAGGAATACACTGAAAGCCTAACCTACCCCAGCACATTATCTTAGACATAACCAAAAAAATAAAGTTAGGGTGTGAAATCTACCCCTTCCAGGAACCATTTATGAGTACTTCTAGGAATTAATGAAAGGAGTACATTACAAGGGAGAGTCATTTACTACAAAAGGCAGTGCTAATGCATAAAGTCATGCAACTCTGGAAATACAAGGAGGAAATAGGATCATAGTGTGTGGACCAAGCTTGTCATAAAAGTTTTCCTATAAGGATGGAATAATTTTTTAGTAGTGTCTGCATAAAAAAGAAAGAAACTTTGGCTCATCACTTGATGCTTTGATTCTATCTATTAGCCTAAGTACACGCTAGATTCTAAGTTTTGGGGAGTTGATAACATGAGATTTTGTGGACATTTTGCACCTACTTTATTTCTATAATGACATCCCATTTGTGAATTTTCCTACTTGATTTTGATGTCCTAGAACAAAAATCAGACTCAACTACATAAGCTAATTCCCCTTCTTACTTTAGGTAGATTCATCACCGGTCGCTACTACAGCACCATCTTGTGATCACAACAGGCACACCTAGACAAGTGCCTCGACCACAAGGATCCACTGGGCATCTCAACCGAGATAGATCTAATGATGATTTGTTGTCTGTCTCAGCGACAACTGTACTTTAGTGGCTCAACCGCTACTAAGATTTTGACCATAAACAACACTTAAAAACCGCAACAACAGTCATGGTGGAGACATCATCGTGACCAGTACATCATCTTGAACAACACTTGGTTTCATCTGAGGCAGTCATCATGACCTCTACAAAGGTCACAACTATGACAATGGTTTTGGTCTAGACATGAGTATCGAACGCCTATACACTTAAGTCGGTGGGCTGCTCCTATAAATAGAACCCAACTTCACCATACAAAGGGGTATCATCAAGAGAAAATGAAGTACTTCCACATTCCAGACTCACCCATTAGCCTCTCCATCGATCTTAGATCTCTGAAGATGAAAGTTGGAGGAGAGAGAAGATCCACCATCCTCTTATTCAAGAGAAGTTGTCATCCTCTATGATAAATTCCTGTTCCATATCGGAAGGAGTATTTTTGGTGTATCGCCTTCTTCCCTCCTTTAGATCTGTCACTTCTCATTGCATTTTTCATCCATCTCTTCATCTATCTTGATGTATCTACATGTGTAAAACCGTAAGGCTACTGATAAATATGTGTGGCTAGGCTCATAGCTTGTGTTGGGAGTAGCCATTAAGGCTCTCCCAACATGTATATACTTACATCACTTTGAATATATATGCTCTTAGAAAAAATTATCTCCATGTGTTTGGTCTTAATGCTTCACTTGTATGATTAGCTACCATCTTGTGATGTTTGATTGTTGGTGTCTCAAAGAGTAATTATAACCTTATCAAAGCATTTTGGAGTTGCATGGATGCATGAAAATGTTGAAATATTCAAGCTAATGATCGTATGGTTATTTTTGTGATTGTTTGTTTGCCATTTTGAGAGAGAGACATCCTTATAATCGAGATCTATCCTAATCTTGAGAGAGAGGGAATAGACATATATGATGATTTCTTGTAATATTTCTAAGGGTATAAGAAGGGGTGTGAGTGTTGCATGATTGGTGAGAGATCGTAGTAGGTGAAACCCAATCCAAGTTCCCATCCATATCTTGTTACCACGTGTTTTTTTACATTTGTTTTCTTTATCTTTTTTTCACTTATTTTGTTTGGTTTGGAGACCTTTTAAACATGCCCTTCCTGGTTGGTGTAACTGCGATAAGATTCTACATTCTTAGAACTTTAGCACCCTTGTCCCTGTGGATCGACCCTCATTACTACATCGAACCCCGTATAATAGTTTCAGGGGCCTAATAATTGGGTTACAAATTTAAGAGTTTGACTATTCTAGATCAACTCCATTTTGGATGTGTGATTTAGGCCGGTCAATCATGCAACATAAAAATATTTTATTACATTTATGTGGATACAAATAAATCTCAAGCATAAACATCCATGCCACACTTAATACTCATTTACTATTTACCATTTTTCAATCAGGGTTATTGTCCATCACATCTGTAATGATTTGAATTCCATTAGATTAGGCCATCCTGATATTACAAATGTATACAGATAA
This sequence comes from Alisma plantago-aquatica, assembly GCA_963693085.1. Lineage (NCBI taxonomy): Eukaryota > Viridiplantae > Streptophyta > Magnoliopsida > Alismatales > Alismataceae > Alisma > Alisma plantago-aquatica. The sequence continues at coordinate 1,331,276,066 of OY856412.1, forward strand.
TTACAATCCAAATGTGAACTCTTATGAATCAAATCACATCCTTAAACTTCATCTTGTAATTTAAATAGAATATACATACATATATTTCTTATTTCCTCATTTTAGAAAATAATTCATTGTTGTCACATAGATCATCATATCAGGGTTAGGGTTAGGATATTATATCCAACTTTGAGTTTTCTTCCTTTTTCCTTATCATTAGTCATAACTTCATTCATATGATGCTCCCTACTATTCTTAGAATCAATCATTCTAGATTTACTTATTACATATGGTTTCTCTCTAATTGAAATCCTTCATAATATGATTTTATTATAAATCTTGCCATTTAGGTCAATAGACATGTAAACATAATATATAGACTATATACTTCATCATACACATTTCATTAATTTCATTTTTTAACTTGTCATCACCATTCAGTCATTCTTGTTCATCTCCTTTGTAGTAATTACTTGAGTGTGCCTTGCCATTGACTTCCAATCAAATAGGGGAGGGAACATTGACATGTTAGAGAACAATTACCATGATATGCTATGCAAAGAAGCTAAAGTTACTTAATTCCATCTTTTCTCGGATGATAAGCCCTAGGTCAACATCTCCACCTTCTTCCTCACTCAAACCCTAGCTCTCCCTCTCTCTCTCTCTAGGATTTCATTTATATGGAATGAATCACGAAATATGAGGGCTCATTGGGTGCTAGGTTACTCATATAGATCAATTAAGGTGCTTGTGTCAATTGCAAATTGACCCAAATTTACACTTTCTTAAATTTCAATAGATTTTTCTATCATAAAACATGTTACTGATAATGGTTTACTGAATAGGTCAAATATCCTCTAAAAATTATGAAAAATTAGTATATTCTCTAGAAAAGCATTTAATAGCATTAGTAAAAAATTAGTACAATTAGATTTGCCAATAAATAGACAAAAAACAAATACTAGACTGTTATATTTCAATCTGAATACATGGTCGGTTGAGTTTATCCTAGGGATACTCGACCAAAACCCCTCTATAGATCAGTCTAATATAATCCAAAAGATATGGAAATTTTAAAATAATGTCAAAAACTAAGTATCTCAACGAGATTTAAAATTTCTAATCAATTGGATGTACCAATAAAAAGATAAATGTCAGATACCAAATTGCTATATTTCATCCTGAAAGTATGGTCGACTGAGTTTGTCCTAGACAAATGTGACCAAAACATAGGTCATAAAATATTAAAAAATTCTGATATTTTTCAAGAATGCCTACATTTGAGTCTCGAAAACCATATCCATGTTTAAACTAAATTATAATTATATATAGAATACAATAAATCATTTAGTGCACCACTATACTTATCAAATTATGTATTCATATGCTATCGAAACCCAAATTTTGGCTGATTAGGGTTTTCAATTCTCAAACCCTAATTATTTGAAACAAATAATATTTAGAGTTTCTTATTAGGTTTAAATAATTATCATTAAACTACCACCATTAATCAAACTTTAAATAGTGATTTCTCTAGTTAATCATACAATCATCAAAATAAACACTAATTAGATGGTAATATGAAAATAGTTCATTACAGGAAGCTACTCCTAAAATATGAAATAAAATGGACTCTTCTACCTATATGTGGGAATATTTGAAGATTTTGCTAAAGAATGGATAGTTGGGGATAAATATCATGATTAAAGAAAAGTTACTTTTCAGTTATGAATAAAGTCTGGCTATGGTCGATTGCCAGCACGTGACATGGATACATGGTCCTATCCAACTTGTTGGATGAGAATCCAATGCATGACAAGTTCTCATCTACCTTGTTCAGATAGACCTATAGATATGGGACTCCCATCGAGACCCCTTGATAGCTTAAATCTAAATGGTTTCTCATGAAACAAGGATTAATTGATTCGTGATATTGTGACAAATCTAAAGAGCCCTTAAATTGGCATTATCACTGCCTATTATGATGATGCCCAAAGACATTGGTTGTCGTAGTAGATGAGGCTGCTTGTTGTGGACATTCCTCTTGACCCTAATTCTATAAAAGGAAACCCAAGGGATCAACTAGACAATGTGATCTCGACTACATTACCAATGACATGACAACAGCCCCAAAAGCCCCTACCAATACCTAACATCTTCTCCTATTTCCTCGGCTCATATTGGATGCCATGGAGCTTATCCACCCAAAGCAACTGTCCTAGAGCTTCATTAAGAGGCCCCAAGGAGTGTCTGATCTTCAGTGGGGCACTTGGTAGCCCCTCGACCACTCACAACATCTGACCCCAGAATCTCAAAGCTTCTCACTTAGAAGTTGGATCAAAACATTGGAGGCCATGGCAAGTAGAGAGAGAGAGAGTCCTCCACCAAGAGCCCAAGATGCTTCCCCAATTGTAGGACCTCGCCACAATATGGTAATTCTATATCCTCAAAACTCCAATTAGCTTATGACCTTTTGACCTAAGAACTTGCACCTTTAGCCACCAGACTTAACCCCATGGAACTTGCAAAGTTTGGGGAAGCTTACTAGTGATGTTTGAGGCCTAAGTAGGCACTGAAGCAACCTGTGGTAGACATTCAACTAGGGAGTTTACCTCTCTGGTTTCTCCAACGAAGAGCATTTAGACTGAAATACCCAAGTATGTGTTATAATCTGATTCATAACACAAGGGTATTAGGGTCACTTCAGAGGGATACTATGCTTGAAGCACTAGGATGAGGTGGAATAAGCTTGTTGTATGGGCCCGACCCGCGGCCTCATGGATAAATGCTTAATTTTCTGACAAGTTGAGCTAGGATCAGTCTTCTTACATTTGTATTTGCATTAATTGTAGTAATTGACTGGTAGGCTAGAATATATCGAAGCAAAATATGGATTTCATCAGAATAATGAGTAGAATATGAAAAAATATAATTAGAGTCTAATTATGCTTATCATTTCAATAATATGATGTGCAACTTAGTAGATCTGGTTATATTGTGAGAAAAAATACAACCATTGATTCATGATGAAATATTAATGTATTAAAATGGATTAGGTTAATGATAATGCCCTTTCATGCTTTCTAAGTCATTAATGAGATAATTAGGGTTTAATCATGCTAAATTATAATATTTAGATATTGAGCCTCGTAATTCGATCTAATGGAATCGTAAGGTGATAATCACCCTACAATCATGATTAGGGTTCATCTAGTGCTCAATTAGGGTTTGTAACCCTTAGGAACCTCAATATGATAGAATTAGGGTTTGTGACCCTTATTCCTATTATAAACCTGAAAAAACCTTAAACCTTAGAATAAAACCTAAGTTAGGTTTAATATAAGTATTATGATGTTAACACTTTAGGGTTGTATGCAATTATAGATTAGAATGATTGTTTAGATGTGGCTTTTATTACTTGAATGATTTTGATGATTGGATTAGATAAAGTATTTGAAGATTATACTGCATGGTTCTAGAATAAGTTACATGGTTATGCTTATGAATACTCGAATTATCAAATTTAAAAGTTTTTTGAAGTTTCTCAATGTGTGATGAAAATAACATGTCGAATGTATATTTATTTCATGCAAACTTTAAATACCATATGAATATCACATAAGGTAAATTGTGATGAACTAAACACAAGGTTAGGCCTACCAAGGGATAGTTCACCTAAGTCCAATGATGTATATAGAAAGGTGATTACACCCAAGATGATTTGACACACATGGGTTAGATTATCTTAATGAAGATATCAGTTTATATATGTATTGATTTGATGGTTGAGAATATATGTTGTTATCTTATATGCACCATGTATACACAATATAGAAATATATTCATCAATTTTGTTTGTCAGAATTTTAGGTTAACTTGCATGTATTAGTTGAAGACGTGAAGAGTCAATAAATATTGAAGATATTAAAAATAGGTCAAGGAGGATTAGATAGATAGTATTTATTCTCATTGTATATGTTAGTTCTTAAAATATTCATGTAACACCTTTAAGGTGTATAATTCAAATGTATGTATTCATTCAAGTTCAAATAAATGAAATTATTTACTATTCTTTGTTATTTGTTAAATCTGATCCTAGAAAACATAGGTATCAATCCTTTCTAGTTCTCTCTTAACTAGGGGATGCTAAGAATTGGGGCTTGTTACAACTACCATGTCTTTGTAGCAGTAGAAGTGGTCGTCGTCGGTGAACTGAACATATTTACCTGATAGGGGAGAAATACACTACCTGAAAGAGGAAGATCATGTCAAAGTCGGGCAGTCAGGGCAGATGACCTCAGTGTAGTCAATAAGTTCATCAATCATGTATTGGCTGCCATGTCATCAAGGATAGGAGAGTAAGCAATGTCTCTAGGCTCCTCAATGTGTATCCTCCCCAAGACATGATGGTGGTGAGGATTGTGGGGGTGGATTTTCATGCTTTCTCCTTCCCCTTCCCCTTCCCCTTCCCCTTCCCCTTCCCCTTCCCCTTCCCCTTGCAAAGGCGGTTGAAAAATCCCCATATGGATCCCTCCTCATACATGGTTGTTGTTGTGGTGATGCCAACTGGTTGGCTGGCTACTGGGTTAGTCGGCTTGATGCACGGGCTGATACTGATGTGAGGTCCCAAACAATCAGCTGGGAGTGTTTGTCAATCAAATAATAGGGGAGGGGAGTTTGTTGTTGCATTAGCTAATCAAATGATTGGCTGACCCAATTAGTTGACTCATTCAGGTGAAAGGGAAGGTTATGTGTGGTGCCTAGCGGTGAAGGCGGTTGGTTTGTTGGCTCGCAGACCGACTAACTGGTAGAGAGGGCCTAGGGGTGACAATCGGTGATCGGCGGAAGTGTGATTGCTGAAATGGGCAATAGGTGGTGGCAAAGTGGCTCGACTAGCTGTGAAAAATTGGTGGGAGACGAGTGGATGAACACTCACTAGTGAATGTGTGTGGCTATCAGTGAAGCAGTGGTGAAGAAGGCTCATGCAATGTGTGGTGCCTATGGATCGAGTGGCAAGTGTAGGTGAGTCAGTCGGCTCGATGCTTGATAGTGACGGTGGAGTGTGTTGCTACTGTGGGTTTAGGATTGGAGAGTGATGAGTCGACCCCCACCCCCAAATGGAAATATATAAGCAAAATGTTGTTTAAAAGTTAGTTGACTGGTGACTTAGCTAATCGGCTTGACTACCACCGAAGGGCATGAATCATCCAAGATGCAAAAATATTTGGCCTCTACCAGTTGACCATTTGGGTGGCAAGCCGGTCGGTATGAATTTTGCTTTTTTTTTATGAATGGATCCTACATTAGAAGGGAAATAATAGCTAGAAATATAAAAATTGAGAATATAGATATAAAATAAAGAATAAAAACTAGATTTAAAGAAGTTGGGTTTCCTCCCAACAAGTACGCCTTGTTTAACGTCAAAGGCCCAATGCCTATGATGAAGTAGTCATTGATTCTGGTTCTGAAGTGGGAAAGGGTGGGGGCTCTCTTAGGCCTAGATCATTGGTAGTGGGGTAGAGCTTGACTCCTTGTGCTATAAAAAATCATCCGAAGTAAGGTAGTAATTGAGAAGGTGACCATTTACCACAAAGTAGCCTTTGAAATTGTCCCATAGACAAAGGCACCATGTGGATAGGCATGCTTCACTAGGTAAGGTCTGTACCACCAAGATCTAAGCTTCCTAGGAAAAAGTTTCAATGTGGATTTATACACTAGAACTTGATCTCCCTCTTTGATATTTTTTATCTCATGTTCCCATCATGCCACATTTTAGTCTTGTCCTTCTGGATTCTTGCACTTTCATAGACATACATTATCAATTACTCAAGTTCTTTCATTTACATGAAACATTTGTCATGAGATGCAGATAAGTAAAAGTTGAGGGTCGTGATGGCCCAACCGGCTTTATGCTCCATCTCTAAGGGGAAGTGGTAACATTTTACATAGATAAATTGAAAGAGTGTGGTTCACATAGGTGCCTTGAAGGCGGTTCTATATGCCCACAATGTCTCATTCAGCTTCAAAGGTCAATCCTTCTTAAAGATCTAGAGGGGGGTGAATATAGCTTTTTGGAGTTTTAAAAATTATTAAACAATTAAAAACACTTGAACAAGAAGTAGGAGGAAACAAGGAAGACACAGGATGTAGAGTGGTTCCTACCTTAGAAATCTAAGGTTGTCAGTCCACTACCAGATTGTTTCTTGAAAGAAATTTATTTTATTACCTCTCAAGGATGTTGCACAAAATACAATTGCTTTCCTACACCCTTGTAGTAGCCTTCGCCTGAAGTAGCCTCAATCCTCCTAGAAGCAACCTTCCGAAGTAACTCCAAGTCCACCCTTGAAGTAGCCTTCACCTAAAGTAGCTTCAATCCTTGAGGCAATCTTCTGAAGTAACTCCAAGTCACCGGGAGCAGCCTTCACCACCTTGAAGTAGCTCCATGAACCTCCTTTCAACAGCCTCCAACCTAGGAGTAGTCAAGGGAAACAAAATACAATAAAACGAACAAAATTGGAAGAAAGAAGCAATGTTCCAATGAGTAAAATGATTTGATCCTATATCAAGTGTATTGATCTCCTATCCACTATAGATGAACGTGGTAGTGTGGTGGCTAGGAGATACTAAGCTATAGGACACTAATGTAAGGCTCAAGGAAACTAAATTGCAAGTGTGGCTTTGCTTGTTGCTCACTAAGATTGATTCTCAAGTTGTAATTGTGTGCACAAGTGATGCCTTGGGTGTCCTAAGGCCTCTCCTATTTATAAGAATAGGTTACAAGTGCTTAGGGACGTTCTAGACACTTTTTAGGGTGTTCTTAGTTCTCAACTAGACGTTATGTGTCCATAAGTTATGTTGCAACGACTAGTTGTTTAGTGCTGAAAAGTGTAGTCCAGAACTTGTCTCGGTCGAGAAGTTTGTCGACCGATATGTTCTCGGTCGACAAAGTCTTCGATCGAGTGTTGGTTTCGAGTAAAGGTAGTTAACGACTATAGTAACTTTCCAACAACCAACTACTCTCAGTCTAATGGTTATGGAACCTACTCGAAGGTCTATCTCGGTCAAGAATGTTGTCGACCAAGGGTTATTCTAGGGATACATGAGTAGGTCAACAATCCTTGTTTGTGAGTTAGACTGAGGTGATTCTCAGTCGAGGATTTTTTCGATCGAGAGTGTCTTGGTCGAGCAGTTTGTCGACCGAGAATGTCCCTATTTCAATGTGTTGAATCATCTACTAAATGTGTGTAATAACGTGTAATTGTGATTCTATCTTAGGAGAGGATCTATCAAGTGTTGTGAGCGGATGGGGAAGATCTTACACTTGATTTATATGATATCTATGTACTTGTACATTATATACTTGTACAAATTTTTACATTGAGTACAATCATGAAAATAAAAGCAATTTAAGCATGTTGATCTTCCAATTTGTATTGATCTTCAACTACCCACTTCCTTATTTGTTTATTCCTAAAATACTCAAATAACAAGTTAGATCCACAAGAATGAAATGTTTGTCATCATCAAAACAAAGGGTTTATTAATGTCCAATTTAGCAAACAATCTCCCCCTTTTTGAAAATGACAAACATTTCTAAAATATAAATCAAGATAAAAATGCCATGAGTTTCATACCTGAGATTTACCTTATGTAGACATTCTCTTGTTTATTCATGGAGTGTGTTCTAGTTATTACCAAAGAGGTATGGAACGTATTATCCAACTCTTTAAGGAATATAGAAACAATTTATGTGAAGCCAAGAGATTATGAAACTCATTTAATTTTTAGTTATATTATTTTGTTTTTATTTATATTATTTATTCCCCTTTGTCATTTCAAAAAATATAACTATATAATCAATTTGCTCCCCCTGAATGATATAATCCCCCTTAACTGTATATTTTAACAAGAATGTCAAATTTAGCCACAGTTCAAAAACCATGAGTTATTTCTCAACCATTTGCAAGAGGTGTTAAGCCCTTAAATGATATGAGAAATCTTTAGTCTCATGGATATATTTTATTATTTTCTCAACCATTTACAAGGGATGTTAATCCCTAAAATGATATGAGATTCTTTTAAGCTCATAGTGGAATCAATGAATGTATCTTTAACCAAATACAAGGGATGTTAAGCCTTAATCAGTGTAGAGAATTCAATTAAGAGAAAGATATACATTGTATTCAAGAATGTTGTAAGATCCTTTAATCCAAGATTACCTTAAGGATACTAAGGTCATAATTAGCTTTTAAGTTCAATTGAATAAGTAAAACAATGAATCAATTTTATAACATGATGAGCAAATATACTAAGGTTGAGTGCAAGTCAATGATTTGATTTCATAAATAAGCATTTTGTCAGGATTATTTTTGGTTGACCATGACTTCGACTGGGGCACCCCTTGGTCGAACTCTTTTTTGACTGAGAGGCATTTCTGTAGATTTCCAATCTGTGCATTTTCATAAGTTATCCAATGAGCCACTTCTTCTAGAATATGATTTAATCTTGTTGTGTATGATCATTATTTTTCTTCATTTTTCTCATATATGAACTTGTGAATGTTGAATAATCTAAGATAAAACCTTTTTGTGACTTAAGGTTAAGTTTTCCTTTACCATATTTTATCATCGAACTTAATTCATGTGAGCAAGATTTTGAAAAGATATCTTATTTTAGTTTCTTAGAATGACAAAACTTTAAATTTTCTCACAAAATAGTGATGATTATATTCTAACCAATTTCCTTGTATGATCAATTCTTTTGTTTTCAATTTCAATTATTTGATGTTGAACAAGATCTCTTATGCCAATAGATTTGCCAATCTTTTCCTCATGCATGTGAAAATCTCTTTTTTGTCAATTATGTGCTCATTGGGATAATTTAATCGGGCAACATTTTGATGCACATATATAATTCCTTTCAAATATTTAGGCAATGTATCATGTAGAGTTTATTACTCAAGTGAAATATTTAATTTTATTAAATAGTTCTGTCAGAAACATGCTCGGTCGACAATTTTCTCGACTGAGTAAGGTTTGGTCGAAGTATTTGTCAGCCCGATGTTTTTCAAGTTTTTGTAAGACTAAGACAATATCTTTCTCGGTTGAATATTTTCTCGACCAAAATGTTCTCGTTCGACAGCTTTCTCGACCGATTATGTTACTATTTGTCCATAAAATGTGAGTTGTGATAGAAACTCTCTTGGTCGAGGATTCATTCGACTGGGTATGTTTCTGTTTTAGCAATTATTTTCAAGTAAAGCATAAGTTACTTCCAATACAATAGAAATATGCAAATTAAGGCTCAGTTTAGTTGAGATAAGACATTTTGAGTATCAAAGTAAAGTTTTAGGTCAAATCTCAACTAATCATGTCCAATATTTCTATGTTTGGGGTTTTGGAACCCAAACTAGATCAGCATCCCTTTTCTTGTATGGGAAAGAGAATGAATAATGTCCAAGACATAAATTGTAATGACAACAGATAGAATCAATTTCATTTCTCTTTTTAGGCACATACATGACTTTAGTCTTGGGTACTTGTGTCCTTTTCATTCTAGGTTTTGGATAGGATTTATCTTTGGGCACATAACCTAGTGCTCTCCTTCCAGTTTGACCAGAAGAGTCTTTTAGAGTTTTATCAAGAATATATTTATTTTTCAAGCTACTAATATCTTTTTGTAACTTAGCAATTCCATGCATTCTCCTTTTAATGTCTAACTTTGCTTGATCTAGATTAGATAACAAACTATCTCTTTCTTTGATAACAGCATCATAATCTAAATAAGTACACAAGATAGGTTGAGTTTGAAGATCATTCAATTTTGCAAGTAGTTCAACCTTTTGTTGAGAAAGAAAATTATAGTTTGTTTCTAGAGTAATCAACTTCATATTGCAATCATTAAAACATGATTTCAAGGTAGTATTTTCAAAAATAATATTTTCCTTTTCAGAAGCAAGATCATTTAATTGAGCATATAATTCTTCATTAGTCTTTGTGACTCTTTTTAGTTTCTTTTTACAATCAATATATTTATCATGTAATTCTTCAATGCTAGCAACTAACTCTTCTTTAGATAAATAAAAAAGACTTACCTCATCTTCTTCTTCATTTGTTGTAGAAATAAGACATTCCACTTCTTCTTCTCCATTCTCACTATCATCACTTGAGTCATCACATGCTGCTCTATAGGCTTTTTCCTTCTTCTTGGGATAGGATTTCTTTCCCTTCTTGACTTTGGGACAATCACTTTTTAAATGTCCCCTTTTTCCACATTCAAAGCACCTAGAGGAAGAAGAAACACTAGAAATTTTGTAAGATTTAAATCTTCTATACTGCTTACCATTTACAATGAGAGTCTCCTCTTCACTGTATTCTTCACTATCATGACTAGTTTTAGTTGTTGCCTTGAATACATTCCTTTCTTTTCTCCTTTTTGTGTTCAACTGGCAATCTTTCTTCTTCTTCAAGGGTAACCTCATGAGTCTCTAGGTTGCCAATGAGCTGCTCCATCTTCAATCTGGTGAGATCATTGGCTTCTTCAATGCTCGTCACCTTTGGTTTGTACTTTGGAGCAAACACCTAAGAATTTTGGACACTTGATCTTATTTACTTATGAATTTTCCTAATGCACTCAAACCATTAATGATAGTAGATAATCTTGCATACATTTCACTAATGGACTCATTTGGTTCCATTCAAAATTGTTCAAACTTTTGTTTAAGCATATTAATGTTAGAATTTTTAACTTGTATAGTTCCTTCATGTTTAATAGAAAGTCTATGACATATATCATATGTAGTTTCACATGAGGAAATTCTATTGAATTCACTTACCGAAATAGAACAATATAAAATACTTATAGCCTTGGCATTTAGTTGAGCTTGTTTTACCTTATTGGTATACCATGTAGCATACTCAGTTCTTAGAAGCTTATATGGAGTAGACACCATCATCCAAAGCTCCCAACTAATGCCTTCAAAGTAAAACTACATCCTTTTCTTTCAATAGTTGTAGTTGCTCCCATCGAACGGTGGTGGACGAGATACGTGAGTTCCATCTTGGTTTAAGTTGTTGAGCACACCATCCCCCATCCTTCAAGACTTGTTAAATCTCCTTGAAGACCTAATTTGATACCAATTGAAAGATCTAGATGGGGGGTGAATAGATATTTTTGGAGTTTTAAAAAAAATAAACAATTAAAAACACTTGAACAAGAAGTAGGAGGAAATAAGGAAGACACAAGATGTAGAGTGGTTCCTACCTTAGAAATCTAAGGTAGTCGGTCCACTACCTGATTGTTTTCAACCGGGATTTTGAAAGCAATTTATTTTATTACCTCTCGAGGATGTTACACAAAATACAATTGCTTTCCTACACCCATGAAGTAGCCTTCACCTGAAGTAGCCTCAATCCTCCTAGAAGCAGCCTTCTAAAGTAACTCCAAGTCCACCCTTGAACTAGCCTTCACCTGAAATAGCTTCAATCCTTGAGGCAGCCTTCTGAAGTAACTCCAAGTCAGTGGGAGCAGCCTTCACCATCTTGAAGTAGCTCCACAAACCTCCTTTCAACAGTCTCCAACCTAGGAGTAGTCAAGGAGAACAAAATACAATATAAGGAATAAGATTGGAAGAAAGAAGCAATGTTACCAATGCGTACAGCGCTTTGATCCTATATCAAACATATTGATCTCCTATCCACTATAGTTGAACATTGTAGTGTGGTGGCTAGGAGATACTAATCTATAGGACACTAATGTAGGGCTCAAGGAAACTGAATCGCAAGTGTAGCTTTGCTTGTTTCTCACTAAGATTGATTCTCAAGTTGTATTTGTGTGCACGAGTGATTCCTTGGGTGTCATAAGGCCTCTCCTATTTATAGGAATAGGTTACGAGTGCTTAGGGACGTTCTAGACACTTTCTAGGGTGTTCTTAGTGCTCAACTAGCTGTTATGTGTCCATAAATTACGTTGCAACGACTAGTTGTTTAGTGCTGAAAAGTGTAGTCCAGAACTTGTCTCAGTCGAGAAGTTTGTCAACCGATATGTTCTCAGTCGACAAAGTCTTCGATCGAGTGTTGGTTTGGAGTAAAGGTATCCAATGACTATTGTGACTTTCCAACAACCAACTACTCTTAGTCTAACGGTTATGGAACCTACTCGAAGGTCTATCTCGGTCGAGAATGTTGTCGACTGAGGGTTATTCTAGGGATACATGAGTAGGTCAACAATGCGTGTTTGTGAGTTAGACTGGGGTGATTCTCAGTCGAGGATTTTGTTGACCTAGAGTGTCTCGGTCGAGCAGTTTGTCAACTGAGAATGTCCCTATTTCAATGTGTTTAGTCATCTATTAAATGTGTGTAATAATGTGTAATTGTGATTCTATCTTAGGGGAGGATCTATCTAAGTGTTGTGAGTGGATGGGGAAGATTGAATGCTTAATTTACATGATATCTATGTACTTGTACATTATATACTTGTACACATTTTTACATTGAGTACAATAATGAAAATAAAAGCAATTTTTTTTTTTGGTAATCAATAAAAGCAATTTAAGCATGTTGATCTTCCAATTTATATTGATTTTCAACTATCCACTTCCTTATTTGTTTATTCCTAAAATACTCAAATAACAAGTTAGATCTACAAGAATGAAATGTGTGTCATCATCAAAACAAAGGGTTTATTAATGTCCAATTTAGCCAACACCTTCATGGTGCAATTCATAGTGTTCCAAGATAAATTTAATTGGGTGGTTGGAGAATTCCACTTGAAAACTAGTCTGAGGATGGTAGGGAGAAGATACTTTGTAGAGAACAACATATTTCATAAACAACACCTCAATTTTTTTCTAGAAAATGGATCCTCCCTCTAAAATCACAATGTGAGGAACCTCAAACCTAGGGAAAATAATATATTTGAAGAGGTTCCTCACATACTTGGAGTCTCTAGTTTTTGTGGGAATAACTTCCACCCACTTGGATACATAGTCCAATGCCACAAGGGTGTAGGTAAGCCTACATGAAGAGGGAAATTGTCCCATTTAATCAACTTCCAGACAATTGTGCCAAAATTTGATGTGTGTCTTCAACACAACAAATTCTCTAGAAGAAGTTACTAGAGTTTAATCTTTTAATGACTAACAACTCTCTTGTAAACAAGCAAGTTGATTTTTATTATAGAAAGGCATCGGTCCCATGAAACAACATTTTTAATTAGAACCAATTGCAATGTGTAATATTTAGAATCTGGTTTTGAAGATATATTTTAACTAAAATAGTAATTAAGATTTGAAGAAGCAAAAGGTAATCAAATCTAATATTCAATCAATATTAAGAGATATTGGGGTTCCATGTTTTTACCATCATAGACCATGCATTAACTGTAATTGATATAAACTCCTTAATTTTATTATTAGACTAGGACCATGCATATTTGTATCCTTGAGGAACACAAATCTAGCAAGGATTAGACTTCTCTCAAAGTCGAGATTTTAGTATTTGAGGATCATTGTTCAATCATCCAATAAAGTTCTATTAGGGATTTCGTCAAGAGCTTAAATGCTCTAACCAATATTCAACCCATGCATCATGTTATTTCTTCACCATGGATTATGGTAGATGAAAAAAATGAAGGGATCAATTCATTAGTCAAGTAGAAAGAATAGATGAAAAATATCTATTAATATAAATATTTGGAGTCAAATACAAATAAGATAAAATATAGTCTATGGGGCTATTCCCCATACCCCGGTATGGAATGAACTACTCCATCATATAAATGAAAGAATAGATAATAAAGGGGGAAGGAATTATTTTTCCAGAGTGATCTAGCACTTTGACGGACTCTGTGGGGAACGCACTGACTCCTCTTCCCCTTCCCTTGTTTTGCACAGCCGAGAATATCTAGGATTCTATGATATGATATGTCTTTGGTTTGGCACTCCCCCTCCTCTTATAGGGAAAGAAGTTCTTAAGAAACCCTAAAAATGCAATCGGTAGAGTTGGAAGAGTCTAGATGTGGTGCTTTGGTCGGCCAGTTGGTGTCCCAACTAGTTGACTGGGAGGAAGTGTTGTGTTGCTTTTGAGCAAGTCAGTTGAGAAATTGGGAATTAATTTGTCAGTTGATTGGAATGTTCCATTGGCCTAAAAGCAAGTTAGTCTAGCAACTTGAGGTGAGTCAACTGGTTCGTTGATGAAAATGTGCTTTCTTGGTTGGTTTATGTTAGATGACTAGATAGCCACTCAACCAGTTTGGTTGTGGCTCTTTCTCTTCTCAGGCTTCTAAATCAGCTAACTGAAGGGGGTCAACCAATTGACTGGTCTTCTGGGAGGTTGAATTTATGCAAATATAATCTCCTAATATTTTGATGCTTAAGTAATCATTGAGGTTTCTTGATCTTTGGGATTGAAGGAGTAAATTGAGTTGTTTTTCTACAAATAATGAACAAAAATAATTAAAATTCCAATTAAGGAGACAAAATATAAACAAAAGCAATTTTTTTATCAGTGAGTGTGGTACTAATTCTCGATAAATTTTCAAAATTTACAAGTAAGGCTATATATCATCAAACGATCTATCTATGCACATATAAATCACTATCATCATGATTTATTCACCTCCAAACATTGCTAATGGAGGTATCCCTGTCTTCAAAATGAACTTATTGTGGGTACACCAAACATAGTAAAGAATGGTTATGGACAAAATCTTTTTCCTTCTGTTCTTCAGGGCTATCAGATCGTCGATCTTCAGAGGCACCTTCCCTATAATAGGGCTATCCAAGTGCCAAATTTTCTTTGTGCAAGAGCACCTCTATAGAAGATGGTTCATACTTTCTTCATCAACATAGCACATGCCACATCTAGAGGCGCAACTAATTTCTCTAGTCTTTAAATGAATATGCATATATCCTCATGCCATTTTGCATTTTTGTTTGCAAAACATATGTAATTAATTTCTACAACGAGGAAAAAGCAACAAAACATCCTAAATAATGACCAAAAAGATGCGGTAAAAACTGATAAATATGCATTCATCAGTAATCGAAAGTCACTTTCATATATCTATGGTAAACAATTATAAATCTCAAAGCTACATGGGCATATATGTAGGGACATCCTGTTTGATCAGCATAAATGCCAAAAAATAGAGAGTAACCCTAAACCTAAACCCGGGGTTAAGAAACAAAATATCATATTCTTGAAAAATGTAATTGCACAATATATAAGAACAGAAGTGAATCTTTTATTATTAATAAAATATCAAAAACAAACTCCACTTTAAAGGATTAAAAAATTTAGTTATCACAAATCCCTTTCTTCTCTACTAAAACTATAGTTAGACCTTATTTCTCATACAAAATTGATTACATATATTACATGTATATGAAAGAACAAACTCAATATACAACCCATCCTAGAAAGTGAGACTATAGGGATAGTCTAGAGTAATTTATTATGTTTTCATATTCTTTGTCACAACCTTGTTGTTAGATGTCATAAAATCTAAAACAACATGAAATGACATCATGAGAGTCATATATATCCCCAGTGAGTGTAAGTATCCCACTCAAGCAAGTAACATGCATCAACATCATGCTAAATTTATTGAACTTAAAAGAAACCCATTGATATTGAAAAGTGTAACATTTAATTCTAGAAATCAATACATCTAGGTTATCACAACAATCTAATTAATCATAAAGACATTGATTAAGTCAAATTTAAAAAAATTGCTCATTTTGAGAGCATATCTAGTAACTAGTCATTAAATGCTAATTAATTTCTGAATGAAATTCATATTACAAGACTCACAAGTCAATACTTGCACTATATAATTCAACTATAATAACACCATCTCTGTGACACCCCACTAGCCAGAATAGGGAAATATATTATAGTCCCAAGTTGAACCCCACATAAGACATGTCCACCAAATAGAACTATTCAAATAACAACTAAAGTTAAGTCTTAAACAAGAGTAGATATAAAAGCCACCCGAGACTAGTTTCAAAGTTCACAGTTACATTCTATACTAGGAAGATAACAATATGACAACATATTATTATTTAGAGAAGAATAATTGATTTCTACATTTAAAATATATATTCAAAATTATAGATTTATCAAATAGAAGTAAAAGGAATGTAACAAACATTCAACTCATATTCTACATGGCTTGTCATCTCTTGTTCATTTTCCCTAAAACTACTTAGCTTGTACCTCACTAAGCAGTAGTTACCACGCATGTTTCTTGTGTCAACGACTCATTGTCATTATAGGGTTTAGCCGACCAACCTAAGATAGCTACAACAAATCATGGTCTACCAAATTACTGCCTAAAGAGACTCATGTCCTCATCTCAGGTGCACAAGATAGGAACAAACTGGCAGAATATCACATATTAGAAAACTCCTCATGTTTCATAGTTTAGATTTATTTAGACTCTATCTCTTGAAGACATAGAATTTCACATTAGAGGATTTATGGATAGAGTCATGCCATGTACTCACTCCTAAGTCATGGTAGTCAAACCTTCAAGATCTCCATCCACATACCAGAATTTGTTATCATAATCCTCAGATACTACAAAAATATTTGTTTCATTTCCCAAATATAGAGCTTAGGGGAAACACATAGTGTTTAGGACACCTAACTTGAATAGATCATCATTTTCCTTATTACTTACTTGTCTAACTCGTCTTAAAGAGAATTCAATTCATCATTTATAATGTATGTATTATCGTGCAACTAGAATGACATGAATTGAATTAGAGTTAACAAGAAATCAAATCATTATATCTAGAATAACAATAATATATTATTTACAACATAAATGTTTCACTCCCATGTTCACATCATTTCATATGATTCATCATTAGTGGGATATTATCCTTAAATACAACTTATTCTCATGTATTTACCTTAATTAGAGTTTCTCAATAGGAGCAAGATCGTGTTGGGGGTAGGTAGCACAATCGTGATGGATAGCACGGCCATGTTGGGTGACTTGGTTAAAGGTCCTTCTTTTCAAATCACCTGTTCAGATCTTTGGCAGCATGACCGTGCTAGCTGGAATGACCGTGGTCGGACTGGGATCTTCAACAACACTTTGTACTTCATTCTTTAAAATCCATGGACTTCTTTGCTTGGGTTGACTCTTGGTCACTAGGGGTAGGTTGAGGGATCTTGTGGACTTCTTTGGACCCCTCCATGGGTGTAGGAATCCTAGAATACCTTCCTTCTCTCTCGTCCATCTAAAATGTGGTCTAAGTACCTGAAAAACATGTAAAAAAACATCTATAAGAACATTTGATATGAAATTCCATATTGATGGAAATAACTTGCATTCTTTTTTTTCAAGGTCAGGAAGCATTCTTATTCATCTTTCCTTCCTCATGCAAGCATCTCAAAGGAATGGGTACATTCACTAATGTTATTGGAAAGCATACACCTGGTAGTACTACAACCATTACATTTATCTACGGATAATACTTCCTCCAAATCAGGAGGAGGGTGAACATAATGGAACACCCTATGTTGGGATTTAAGTTGAATCTTTCCTAGGCAGTCAATGGACATGTTCTTCTCTCTGTAAACGAACTCTACATGGCAGTTGTCTATGAGCATCTTTTGGATTGAAACCACCCAGTACACATATATGGGATGGAGCTTATGGTCTTCATGGATTACTCGTGCTACAGTCATGCTATTCGTTTCAACAATGAACCCCCTCAATTGATTTTCATGTATATATGCCAAGGCCATGTGGACTCCTCATAGCTCAACCTTGACTATTGATATAGTTTCGAATTTACATCCTACGCCATAGATCCAATCGCCATTCAAGTTGCACACAATAATGGTTGCAGATGCCCCCTCTCGTCAAATAGCTGCGTCAACATTAATTTTGTAACAACCTTCCATAGGTGTCCTCCACTTGCAACACCTTGGATGTTTCTACCCTAACTCCATTCCTCGGCACGCTTGCTGAATATCTTGTAAGCTCTTCAAGATGTAATTCACATGTTGCTCAACAAGTTTGATCTTCTGTTCTAACACGTGTTCATTACAACTCCTCCATATGTTGTTGGTCGTGATAAGAAATAAGTTCTAGATCTCAGTAGAGTTAGACATACAGAGCTTCTACCATATCCTTTCACTCGTGTGATCCCAAAAATGATCTATGTGCCTACCTGCAAGCACCCTCATCCACACTGGTCTTGCCCACTTACAGTCTCTCAACACGTGCATCAACATTTCTTCCTCCTGCTCATAATGGCCGCATTGTCCATTGTCCATCAAATTTCTGGTCTTTCTTCTAGCATTGGTTAGTAAGCCTTTGTGCTCAATCAGCCAGGCCAAGACTGCTCAAGGTTTTAGTCTCCCAGATATATCCCCAGTCTCCTTGGATAGGAGCCTCTCTTTCTTTTCTTAAAGCCTCATAAGACAACTTCATGGAGAACATACCATCAGGTGATGAGCACCACATCCAGATATCCTCACCTCCTTCACTCATGGGGACATTTGACCTCAGAACTCTATTTACCCATGCATTTGGTAGGCACCTCCTTAAGAAGCCTACATCCCATTGTCCTTGCAGGTCTATAACATCTCCTACATAGAGATCTTGTAGCTCAATCAGGATGGCCTTCAAGCAGTGTTCCTTCAAATAGCTTCCTACTTTTTATCCATGGGTCATCCCAAAAGTTTGTGTTCCTTCTGCTCAAAACCCAGACCTAAGCATTCTCTAACACTTGTGCCTTTACGCTGAAAACATACTTCATGAGACGAGATCCCATAACCTTCTGTGTTTTGTCATAGCTCCAAAATTTTCTTCGTAGCCCTTCACACCATAGGGAGTCTCTATTGCTCACCAGGTCCCATGTGTTTCTGGTCAGTAAAGCCTCATTCCAGTCTCTCATCATCTTGATTCCTAAACCACCTTTCTCTTTTGAGTTGGTTACTTTGCACCACGCCACCAAGGACATGGGGTTCTCTTTGTTACAACCTCCCCAAATGAATTTTCTTATAGTTCTGTCAATTCTATCGCGTAGACCCATTGGGAGAATTGTCGTCTGCATAATGTAGGTGGGCATGGCCGTTAAAGTGGACTTTGCAAGGCAGATCCGACTTTCCAGGGATAAACACCGTGCAGACCAACCATTCACTTTATTGTTAACACTTCTCAAAACATTAGGATGGGTCTCTTTTTTCATCCTCGAGTGTAGAATCGGGACTCCAAGGTAGCGACCCATGTCTTCTATGACTTGAAACCCACACATTCTTTCTATCCTTCTCCTTACCCTGATAGGGGCTGATTTGGAAAAGTAGATTCTCATTTTCTCTGCTGAGATCGATTGCCTAGATGCCATCTCGAACGCTTGGAAGAAATTCTTTATAATCTTCATTTGAGCACTACTCGCTTCCACAAACAAGATAAGGTCATCTGCAAAGCAGACATGAGAGATAAATGGACTATTAACTCCCATCTTCACAGGTCTCCAACGCTTCCTACAAACTGACCCATGTATCATCTGACTGAGCTGCTCTAGGCATAATACGAACAAATAGGGTGAGAGTGGATCTCCTTGACGAAGTCCCCTACTAGCTGTGAATTCCTTAGATGTAGTGCCTTTCCATGCTATGGATATCGACCATCCTGTAATAGAATTCATGATGTACTTGCAGATGTTATCGGAAATGTTCAGCTGGAACAATGTATCCTCCACAAATTGCCATGACATAACATTGTATGCCTTAGTGATATCTACTTTAATGGCCATTGTTTTAGTACCCAATTTTCTCCTCATTATACTAATCATCTCTTGCACCAACACAATGTTATCAGTGATTTCCAGCCCAGAATGAAACTGCTCTATTCTCTGGAGACCCAGCTGGGTAAGTGTGTTTCAATCTATCCGCTACTAGCTTAGAAATTAACTTAAGGATAATGTTATACAGTGAAATGGGTCAGAGCTGACCGCATTTCTCAGGTCTCGGTACCTTGGGGATTAGAACAATCATTGCATTACAGATACTGGGGTCGAGCGATCTGTCCTCCAATGTTGCTTTTGTCTTTCTCACCACCAATTCTCCTATGATATTCCAAGTATTCTAAAGAAATAGTGCACTCACCCCATCTGGCCCAGCCACTTTATAAGGATTCATTCTTTTGAGGGTCCTATGAACTTCATCCATACTAGGAATTACAACGATCGCATCCTTTTTCATTTGTGATAACTGATTGAAAAACCACATCACTGTACTTATGGTAGTTTGTCTATCTGCACTTGATTCGGTCAGGACACTTCAAAAGTGATCCACAACCATGTTCATCAGGTCCGCATCCTCAGTGATCCATTTCCCCACTTCATTCTTTAGGGTGGTGGTATTATTGCTTCTTTTCCTTTAGTTCACCCAGGCATGGTAAAAATGAGTGTTGTTATCCCCTTCTCGCAACCAATTTATATGGGCCCTTTGCTTTCAATCCTCCTCCTCATCCTTGCATAGGATCTCCTTGAGTTCATATTGAATATCTAAGCACAACCTGTCGGTTATGGGATCATATCATTCAGTCATTTTTGTTTGTAGAAATTCAATGTTACGCACAAGCCTATCCTTATTTTTTTGTTGTTTGTACATTTCTTCTCAATCCCATTCTGTAATACATCATTTACATGTGTTGAGTGCTTTTTCAAAGGGAAGCTCAATATGCCACTTTTGTTGAAGCATCTTGTTAAAGTCCTTCATTGAGTTCTAAGAGGCTTTAGTCACAAAACACATGTTTGCACCTTGATGTTTGTTCGCCCTCACCAATAAAGGATAGTAATCAAAGTGAATCCTCGGCAAGTGCTAGACAATGACGTTAGGAAATAGATTAATGAAGTTTTTGTTCATAACTTCCCTATCAAGGAACTCTAGCAAAGACCCATGCTTGTAAGTGAATCTCATTCCTGAGAATCCTATATCCGTCAGGTCAGCCTCCATGGGAGCTTCATTGAAATCATTGGCTTCACTCGCATTATAGATGTCACTGTCGAACTACTCATTGGGTTCTAGGATGTAGTATAAAGTCCTACAAAATTAGCCAATGATCATGGAATCTCTTGCTCATCTCAATGAGTTGTTTCTAGAGAAGTAACTCAATAGGGATTTGTGGGCTAGCATACCCAAAGGTAATCAATATCACTTCATTCAGTCTACATGTAACAAACTATCAATGGTTGTTAATGATCTCAACTTTATACGAGTTGTCCCAACCGACCCAAATGCCTCCAGAGTACCTACGGGCCTCGACCCTATGTGAGTTTTTGAATCTGATCTTTTATTGTTCTAATGGCATTAGACCCACTGATACGTGATTCAAGCACAGCTACAACCTTTGGTTTATGGGTACAAGAGAAGGATTTGAGTATGTTGCAGGTCGCCTCATTACCTATACCTCATACATTCGAACACAGAACCACCTTCATTCTTGTAAGGATTCTTGTAAGGTTGGCTTTTGTAGAAAAGATCTTACTGAGTTGTATAGACCAACACCTTCCCTTCTTCATCAATAGTCGCTCCTCCATCTGCTTTCATGGGCTGATCTTCCTACTGCATGGCTCCACTGTCGACTATGACTTCCTCCCCTTTACTCCCAGGCTTAGGAGAGTCTGTGTTTGCCTTGGACTCTGACGACGTGACTTGAGATGTGGGATGGAATTTATAACACCTTTCCTCTTCATTTTAGTGCCACTGCCTTTTGTTTTTTTGTTTAGATGTGATAAAAGTGCAAAAAGGCACAAAATGGAGCCCTAAAATAGGGTTGCATCACTCAATAGAAAATGCATGCATGTTATTTCAATCTCAACATATTTATTATCATTTTACTTCATATAATACATTTGAGTATATATATTCACGACGAATTTAGAACCCTCAACTAGATCAATGAAAAAGCATCTTTTATTATTCATTGTTCACAAATTAGGTGTAGTATACAACACATGGGGTATCCCATCTAGACCCCTTAGCTATAGAGTAGTCTCAAAGCATAACATTCATAGAACATAGAGTAGTATCAAAGCATAACATTCATAGAAGATAGCCAATATTTCATATCATATTCTTATCAATTCTAGTGTAACCATGATTATATTTCTTTGGATTATGTCAAGCCATATTCAACCATTTATATTCATTAGTGTTAATTCACTCAACATATTAGAGTTAGGGTTAAGCTCTTAGATTTACTGAGATGACTACTTGGTTTTCCTTTCACTTTAGATTCATTGCTCTAAAATTTGGAATTTCATATTCAATATAACTATAGGAATTGATCACAAAAATTCACTTAATGCACAATGCTTACTTGTCACTGAATTCCTTCAAAGTCCAATTTTACTGTATTCCTTTTCGTCTAGAACAATCCAAATATATTCAAAATAAATATATTAAAGACTTCCTTAACTCGCATTATTAATATGTATCCATTACTTCCATACCAATTCCATTCACTCTTGTTCATTACTTTCTTGCATTTAGAAACTTGTAGCATGCCATATGACTTCAAATGGCATTTTAGTAATTAAAACAAATCCTTGAATTCATATAAGACTTCTCAATTTAGGAAGTAGAATAGATTATTATTACTTCTTCCTACTCCTTAATATGTAGTCATCTTCTCAATTCATTATTATGCGACTCATAAAAATCACTTGTATTCATGTGGGTTTTAGTCATTGTTCCTTAAATTATACTATGATAAATGCATTAGGGCTAGATCATATTAATAAGACTTATTGCATTCAATTGAAGTAATGGAAAATAAATTAGTGTAACACCCTGGGCCCACTGCCCAAGGCTCTAGTAGAGTTTCAAGAATGATGATTGTCCCCACCGACAACCACTAGCCTTAACTGCGCACTTTGTCCTCACTCACACGCATGCCAGGATCAACTTCCCGATAGGTCACCCATCCCAGTACTACTCCAAGCTGAGCACGCTTAACTATGGAGTTCTTAGTGATGGGCTCCCGGAAAAGGAGGTGCACCTTGGTGATATGGGTAGTCCAATCATTCCTTTTAAGATCAACTTATCTGAGGCCTCAAATCCTGGGATGTTACAATCTCTCCCACTTAGACTCTTGACGTCCTCGTCAAGTCTCAACTATATGGCCTCATAATCTGACCCAATTTCAGTGCAGACCCACAATGGCCCATGGACACCCAGCTCCCGATCACGGAATACCAGTGCAAGGGTGGCTACGTCAACCATGGACAGCCCTTTCCTACATGCCTAGACCGCACGGCTCAAGATTGGCATGTCACATGCCCATGTGGGCCCCACCTACTGGAGGGGTTATGTCTCTGATACCATTTGTAACGCTCGGGCTCACTGCCCAAGGCTCTAGTAGAGTTTCAGGAATGATGATTATCCCCCAGACCACCACTAGCCTTAATTGCGCGCTTTGTCCTCTCTCACGCGCATGCCAGGATCAACTTCCCGACAGGTCACCCATCCCATTACTATTCCAAGCTGAGCACGCTTAACTATGGAGTTCTTAGTGATGGGCTCTCAGAAAAGGAGGTACACCTTGGTGATATGGGTAGTCCAATCATTCCTTTTAAGATCAACTTATCAGAGGCCTCAGATCCTGGGATGTTACAATTAGATTATCTCTTTAGATTTTTTACAAGATGACATACAAGTTAGGGGTTCATCTCTTATTCACATCGCAATAGTAGACTTTTAGGGTTTTCAAGAAGTTAAATTATTTTAACACATCTTTATACATCATTATAAACATCTTGTTAAAGACTAACCTCATTAGTATGTGCAATTAAATATTAGGGATATTCTTCAGACTTGGAACCCTAGTTTCCATTTCAATGCTAAACATCTATTAATTATAATCATACATCATATCATTGGGTTACTTGAGTCAATATCTCAACATAAACCCTAAATAGGGATATACCCATTTAAAACATGTATATTGAGTATCCTACACAATTCATATTAAACTTCACTAGGGCTTTAGTAATAAAAATAGGGAAAGCATATTCGGTCCATTCTGAAAGATCTAGAGGACGGTTGAATAGATCTTTGGGTACATTAAAAACTTAAGGCAAAGAAGGAGGAGGAAACAAGGAAGACACTTCAATTTAGAGTGGTTCCAACCTTTGAATTAAAGGTTTTCAGTCCACTACCCAATTGTTTTCAATTGGTATTTTGAAAGTGATTTATTTTATTTGCATCACAAGGATGTTACAACAAAATACAATCACCTTCCACTCAAAGTATCCTTCACCCTGAAGTAGCCTCAACCTCCTTGAATAACCCTTCTTGAAGTAACCTCAAGCAACCTTGGAGCAGCCTTCACCACCTTCAAGTATATCCACCACCTTGAGATAGCCTTCACCTAGAAGTAGCTCCAAACTCCTTTAAAGCAACCTTCTTGAAGTAACCTCAAGCACCCTTAGAGAATACTTAACTTCCTCGAAGTAGCTCCACCACCTTGAGATAGCCTTCACCTAGAAGTAGCTCCAACCTCCTTTGAAGCAGCCTTCTTGAAGTAACCTCAATCACACCTTGGAGCAGCCTTCACTTTGTTGAAGTATCACCAAGCAACCTCCTTTCAACATCCTCCAACCCTAGGAGTAGTCAAGGAGAACAAAGTACAATATAAAAGAAATTGATTGGAAGAAAGAAATACTTAACCAATGAAGTATAGTGCCTTAATTCCTATATCGAGGTTTAGATCTCCTATACACATAATATGGAAGTTTCTATGTGGTGGCTAGGAGATAGTATGTATAGGACACAACTTTGGAGCACAAGGAAGAAGATATCAAGTGAATCTCAGCTTTGTTGCTCTCTAGAATGGATGCTCAAGTGTAGCTTGTGTATTGTGTATGTATGTGATGATTTGGATGTCCTAAGGCATCTCCTATTTATAGGAATGGTTTACAAGCATTTAGGGGAGTTTTAGGGAGTGTCTATAGTGTTCTTAGTTCTTAACTAGCCATTAGGTAGAAAGTAGTTGGGTTGCAACGGATAAAATGTTTGTTACATGTGAAGTTTCTAGAACTTTTTTAGGTCGACAATATTGTAGACCAGATGACTCGCAGTCCACAATATTGTGGACCAGATGACTGTTTGGTTTAGCTTTCTCTAATGGCTATATGTTTGTCTCTCTCTTGTTCAAACCTATTACAAGGGCCATATCTTAGTTGGTAATATTGTCGACCGAAATTGACTCAGAACTAAAGATTTGCAAAGTTATTTTTTGGTTATTTGAGTCTTCGACCAAGTGATTCTTGGTCGACAATTTTTTTGACTGAGAAGGAATTTTTGCAAGGATTTGCAATGTATGTGATGTCCTATTGATGACTCATGTGAAACATATGAACTAAATTGTCGAATGAGAAGGATTTTTTGTAAGGATTTGCAATGTATGTGAGGTCCTATTGATGACTCATGTGAAACATATGAACCCTAAAGTCTTCATGTGAGTGTAAGATAGGGTTTTGGGTGCATAGGGAAAAATATAATTCTTTATTTACATGATATCTAAGTACTTGTACATTATATACATGAACAAGTTTTTATGTTGAATACAATCATGAAAATAGTAAACATTTAAGCGCATTGATCTTTAACTATCCACTTCCTCATTTTCTTGAACCCTGAAATACTCAAATAGCATGTTAGATCCACAAGAATGAAATGTTTGCCATCATCAAAATAAAGGGTATGCTAATGTCCAATTTATCCAACAATCTTACCCTTTTTGAAGATGACAAACATTCCTAAAATATTAGCAAAATATTTGAGAATAAGTTTAAAATAAATGAGTTTCATACATGTGATGTACCTGAGATGAATAGGTTCTTTGATCTCATAAAATGTATGCTAATATGCCTAAAGAGATATAGAACATGATATCCATTTCGTAAGGAAATTTAGCACCAACTAGTGTTAAGCCGAGAGATCATGAAACTCATGAAAATATTTAATATTTTACTTTATTTTGCTTTATTTTATTTCTCCCCCTTTGTCATTTCAAAAAGATAATCATATGTGTAAATCAATGAGACTCCCCCTTAGTTGATTACTCCCCCTTGATTTTTTACTTAAAAAATGTCAAATTTAGCCAAAATTTAAAAGCCACTATTAATTTGTCTACCATTTGCAAGGAAAGTTAAGCCCTGAAATGATACGAGATTTTTTTAGGCTCATGGTGGTATCAATACATGTATCTCTAACCAATTATAAGAGATGTTAAGACCATATTTGTGTAGAGAATCCAATTAAGAGAAAGATCAAAAAGATATGCATATTATATCCAAGACTTTTGTGATCTCCCCCTTAATCTCATAACAAAAGCGAGCTCAAAAATGTTAGTGTTCCAAATCATAACTAGTTTTAAAATCAATTTAGTAAGACTATGAGTCAATTTATATTATATTTAAGTGATCTTGTTTGTTGTACTATTTTTATTTAGAAATTTCTCTCATTCTAAGTATATAACATGATGAGAAAATTACAGATTTAATATACCAATGTTGGGTGCAAGTGAACGATTTGATATACAAATAAGCATTTTTTTGTCAGGCTTTTTTTTGTTCGACCAAGACTTCAACTGGAGTGCCCCTCAGTCAAACTAATTTCCAACCAAGAGGCTGTTCTATAGATTTCCAATTAATGCAGCTTATCAAGTATGATAAAGATATACATTTTCCTCTATATTAGCATAAGTGCAATCATATTTAAGTTTATGTATTCATTTTTCAAGTCATGGGTTTAAGCGACATAGATATATTCTTTAATGGTCCTTTTAAGGAAACAACTTTACATCGATTTGAAGAGTTTCATGTCATTATGTGTGGCATATGAATGACCTCAAGTATTATCCATTAATGCATAAGTCATATCAAAGTATATTTTCTCTCATTACATCTGAGATTTGGTTAGTTTATTTCATTATTCCTATAAGTGTTTTGCCTTTAGATATAGGAATTGAATCTTATATATTATAACAATTGTCAAATGGTCAGTTCTTTTAGGATATGACTAAATTTTATTGCGTATTATCATCATTTATTATTCAACTCTCTTAGATTTCAACTCATAAATCCTAGATGCTTTCCTAGATGTTGAATATTTTAGTATAAAGCCTTTTTGTGTCTCAATATCAAATTTGTCTCTATCATCTTTTGTTGAAGATAAGATAAGATAACATCTTTTGTTGAAGATAGAATTCACATAGGATAAAATGAATTTATGTAAAGGAGTTGAAAGATATCTTACTTTTGATTGCCTAGAATACACAAAGTTCAGATTCATCACAAAAATTTAGGTAATGATTTTATTCTAAGCAATTTTCTTGTGTGAACAATCTTTTTAAGCCATAACCAATTTATTTTTGCAAATATTGTCCATAGGGTTAAGAGGTTTAGAATTTCCTTTATCAACAACTTTCATGTTTTCATATGAATCATAACCATTGTCATAGCACTTATGATGTATTTATTTGACAAATAGCACATTAAAATTTGTACCAACATCACCTATGCCAATAGTTTTACCTTTGAAATTTTCTTTGCATGTGACCAATAATTTTACCTTTTTCTCCAAGTGTATGAAAATCTTCTTATTTCCTATCATGTTCCTTTTAGAGTAATTTCCATAGACTATCCAAACCTACAAAGGTAAAGTTTTGGTCCCATATAGTGGTCCATTTGGTTAGTATCATTACAATAAAATTTTTATCATTTCAACTATTTTGAACAATTTAATATGAAGAGTTTAGTACAGTTTTGGGTCACCAAATTTAATTGCAAGAGAATAATTTTATTCTTAATAAACAATATGACAAAACTACCTTTGGTCAACTTTTCTTTGACTGGAAGTCTTCTCGGTCAAAATCTTTGTTGAACCAGATGAAGTTCTATAGATTTACCAGTAAAAACAATTCTCACAGAATAACCTTAGCTAGATCTTTTGTTTGACCAAAAGAGGTCTTGATCGAGCTCTTTGTCGACTGAGATGATGTTCTGTACATTTTTAGTAAATTCAACATTTCTAATGTAAAAAAATCATGATATTATTTTTGGATAACAAAATTAAGCAATCAAAACATACAAGTTTAAAGCTTATTTTAGTTGAAATAAGACATTATGAATTTCAAAATGAAGTTTAGGTCAAATCTCAACTAAGTGTTCAACATTTCTAAGTTGGAGGTTTTGGAACCAAACTAGGTTCTTGTCCTTATTTTTCTTATAATTGCATGAAAATGAATAATGCTCAAGACGTAAATAGTAATGATAACAAATAAAATCAATTTCATTTCTCTTCTTAGCATTTTGGTTATGTGCTAGATTGTCATTGGGTACATACATGATCTTGGATTTGGTTTTTGTGTTTTTTTAGTTCTTGGCTTTTGAAAAGATTTCCCCTTAAGGTACATAGCCTAGACCCCTTCTACCTTTTTGTCCAAAATATTTTTTAAGATTTTTTCAAGAACATTATTACTCTTTAGACTATCAACATGTTCTTGTAACTTAGTAATTTTATCAATATCTTGTTTTGTTTGATCTAAACTTGAAAGCAAAGAATCTCTTTCTCTAACAATGATATCATAATTTGAATGAGAACATAGAAAAGGTTGAGTTTGATAATTATTTATCTTAGGAAGCAATTAAACCTTTCTTGAGAAAGAAGATTATTGTTGGTTTCTGGAACAAGCAATTTGATATTGTAATCATTAATAGATGATTTCAAAGTATATTTTTTAGACATAAGGATTTCTTTTTCAAAAGTAAGGTCATTCAATTTATCATACAAATCATCATTAGTTTTTGTAAGATTCTTTAATTTCCTTTTACAATCAACATATTTATCATGTAGTTCTTTAATACTAGTGAATAGCTCTTCTTTAGATAAATCAAGAAGACTTACCTCATTTTCTTTTGCATTTCTTTCTATAATGAAATAACATACCTTGTCTTCTTTAGTCATGAGACATTCTACTTATTCTTATCCACTCTTGCAATTGTCACTTGAATCATCCCAAGCTGCTTTGTAGGCCTTTTCTTTCTTATTGAGAGATGATTTATTTCCCTTCTTGACTTTAGGACACTCATTTTTTAATGTCCCTTCTTACACATTCAAAGCACCTAAGGGAAGAAGAGGAAGAAACACAAGAATTTTTGTGAGATTTAAATCTTCTATATTTCTTACCATTTACAATGAGTGTATCCTCTTCATTTTCCTCTCCACTTGTCTCATCACTTTCTTGAGTGATGACTTGTGCTTTGGCTAACGCTTAAAATGCTATGTCCTTTTTTATTCCCTTTTGAAGGTCCAACTCCAATCTTTTTTCTTCTTCAAGGGTGACTTCATGAGTCTCTAGATTGCCTATGAGTTGCCCCATTCTTAATGTGGTAAAACTGTTGGTTTCTTCAATGGTCATCACCTTTGGCTTGTACTTTGCAGACAATGATCTAAAAATCTTGGAATCTTGATCTTCCTCACTTTTATACTTATCCAAGACATTCATTCTATTAACAATAGAAGAAAACCTTGCATACATTTCACTAATAGACTCATTAGGTTGCATACAGAATTATTCAAACTTTTGTTTAAGCATGTTAATCTTGTTATTCTTAACTTGAGTTGTACCTTCATGTGTGATAGAAATCTTAGGCCATATTTCATAAGTAGTTTCACATGAGGATATCCTATTAAACTCACCAACACAAATAGAACAATATAAAATGCTTACCACTTTTGCATTCAAATGAAATGGCTTAATCGTTTCGGGATTCCATGTTGCAAACTCCGTTCTAGGAATCTCATAGGGCAAGGACACCATCCTCCAAAGGTCTAGGATGATCCCTTGGAAGAAAAATTGCATCCTTCTTTTTCAATAAGTATAGTTTCATCCATCAAAAGGTGGTTCTTGGATCACGTAAGTTCCTTCAAGGTTGAGGTTGTGAAGTACACCGTCCCCCTTTCAAGACCAATTAAGGCTCCTTGAATACCTATTCTGATACCAATGGAGATATCTAGAGGGGGTGAATGGATCTTTTGGTACTTTTAAATTTTAATTAAAAACTTAAGGCAAAGAAGGAGGAGGAAACAAGGAAGACACTTTGATTTAGAGTGGTACCAACCTTTGAATCAAAGGTTGTCAATCCACTACCCAATTGCTTCCAATTAGAATTTTGAAAGTGATTTATTTTATTTACCCCACAAGGATGTAATAATAAAATACAACCACCTTCCACTCAAAGTAGCTTGTACCTTGAAGTAGCCTCAACCTCCTTGAAGTAGCCTTCTTGATGTAACCTCAAGAAACCTTGGAGCAACCTTCACCACCTTGAAGTAGCTCCACCACCTTGATATATCCTTCACCTAGAATTAGCTCCAACCTCCTTTGAATAAGCCTTCTTGAAGTAACCTCAAGCAACCTTGGAGCAGCCTTCACTTCCTTGAAGTAGCTCCGCCACCTTGAGATAGCCTTCACCTAGAAGTAACTCCAACCTCCTTTGAAGTAGCCTTCTTGAAGTAACCACAAGCACACCTTGCAGCAGCCTTCACTTCATTGAAGTAGCACCAAGCAACCTCCTTACAATATCCTCCAACCCTAGGAGTAGTCAAGGAGAACAAAGTACAATATAAAGAAATAGATTGGAAGAAAAAAATACTTAACCAATGAAGTACAATGTCTTAATTCCTATATCAAGCATTTAGATCTCCTATATACTTAATATGGACGTAGTTATGTGGTGGCTAGGAGATAGTAGCCATAGGACACAACTTTTAAGCACAAGGAAGAAGATAGAAAGTGAATCTCAGCTTTTTTTCTCTCTAGAATGGATGTTCAAGTGTAGCTTGTGTATTGTGTATGTAAGTCATGGTTTGGATGTCCTAAGGCCTCTCCTATTTATAGGAATGGTTTACAAGTGCTTAGGGGCGTTTTAGGGAGTGTCTAGAGTGTTCTTAGTGCTTAACTTTTCGTTAGATAGAAAGTAGTAGGGTTACAACGGCTAAAATGTTAGTTAAATGCAAAGTTTCCAGAACTTTTCTTGGTTGAAAATATTGTTGACCAGATGAATTTCAGTCCACAATATTGTCGACTGGATGACTATTTGGTTCATCTTTCTCTAATTGATATATGTATATCTCTCTCTTGTTTAAACCTATTACAAGGGTCATATCTCGGTCAACAATAATGTCGATCAAAATTGACTCAGAACTAAAGATTTGTAAAGTTATTTCTTGTTTGTTTGAGTCTTTGACCAAGTGATTCTTGGTAGACAATTCTTATCGACCGAGAAGGACTTTTTGCAAGGATTTACATTGTATGTGAGGTCCTATTGATGACTCATGTGAAACCTATGAACCCTAAAGTCTTCATGTGAGTGTAAGATAGGCTTTTGGGCAGAGAGGGAAAATCTAACGCTTAATTTATATGATATCTAAGTACTTGTACATTATATACTTATACAAGTTTTCACATTGAGTGCAATCATGAAAATATTAAACATTTAAGCACATTGATCTTCAATTATCCACTTCCTCATTTTCTAGAACCCTAAAATACTCAAATAGCATGTTAGATCCACAAGAATGAATTGTTTGTCATCATCAAAACAAAGGGTATGCTAATGTCCAATTTAGCCATCACATTCTTATTCAATTCAAACCATATTATATACATGTCCACCCAATTTCTAAGGATATCATTCATTAGGTTAATTTTAGATGATATTATCATGAAACAAGGTAGTTCTTGGACATAAATATTTCCAAAAAAAAGTTGAGTTTACATATGACGAGTTTGGAAAATACAATTTTGTAAGAATGAATCCAAATCAATAGCATTCCGAAGGATCTCCCCAACTATTTACCCAATTGCATAATAAATACAAGAAATGTATTCATTGAACTTTAGTCATATAAAATTAAGATTCCACCATGTTTATATATAATAATTAGGACCTAACCACTCACCACAAGTGTTTAACATCTCAATTTCATAGCCCAAAACTGAAACTCTAGAAATTCTTTCTAGTCCTTGCAATTGAGACTCCTTTTCTTCCTCCTTCCAACTGAAAAACATTGTAAATGGAGATTGGAGAGAAAGAAATGTAAAAGAGAATCGTTTGATATCCTTTTGATTCAAATTAGACAGAGTATGGTTTCCAGACTTAGGAGAGAAAATTTCAACAAAAAATCCTATCTATATTTGATAAACATACATTAATTGGCAATCTTTAAGGAGCTAAAAATCCAAATCAGCATTCCTGACTCTTTCTTCTTTAAATTCCCTATTCCCCTCTCTATCTTGATATAAATCAATTGAGGTACTTGAAACATGTACAAACAAATCCAAAATTCATTTGTAGTATATTCTATTTTATTCATAAAGTTTAGATGGCTAAGTTGACCCTAATAAGAAACTCAACTAACATAACACTCTATATGTTTTTAAATTTTGATAAAGCCCCAAAAACCAAGCAACCTAATCCACCTAAAATTTCAATGCACCTATAGACCCACGTAGTATTTAGTATACACTCATACTTAAGTTGATCCATCTTTCTTAGAAGCTATCTGCATAAGAGTAAAGTCATTTCAAGCATGTTTCAAAATTCCTCAATAAAAAGACATGAACAAAACATTTTGCTAAACCTTACAAATCTATTAAAAGAAAAATATAATGAATAAATTATGTCATTCAACATAGCTAAGTTGTGGCTTTGAGCCTTTCCTATCAACCAGATAGACTTTGTGAATTGTGTCTTTAATCATAATACCAATTTATATACTATAAATCATAAAGACACAAAAATGACACAATGATATGTTTGTATTGGATTTGTCCATTATGACTTCTGTCAGAATCTGTTTCGTGATTGTTTTATTCAAAGTACCAAACTCACATAAATCTAAGACTCGGGGTACACTCACATAGTAGGAATCTTTAAGGTGTATTGTATGGTCCTACCACCTGTCACACATGGATCAAATCCATCTAGAGAAAATTCCTTCCTTTAACAAAAATAATGTTGATGTGTAAACGCCAAAACAAAGGGTCTAGAGTAGCAATTTTGCTTTTATCCGTACACAAACACAACATAGTTTTCCCTTTGAACCTTCCTAATGGGATTACTTCCTTGTAAAGGTAGTGTTGGCACTCCATATTCAACTAATGGGTGAAGAGCTATTTTATCTGACACACTAAATACTAGATTTTTATCTAAACCCTTTGTGACTAGATCATTCAGAGTCTCTATAGACCCCATGTGTCGGAGATGTTACACCTTTAGTGATGAAGTCTCTCATCTCTTCAATCATGAAGATCAAGAAGTGATTTATTGGTTTTCTCTTAGATTGTATAGATTTTATTGTGGTTGGCATATTATCACACTAAAAACAAATAGGATAAAATAACTTCAGAACTATAGGCAACTAAGAAAAAGATTTCTAATATAATTTTCTCACTAGAAGTTAAATATAATCTTTAAAATCAACCTCCATATTGGATCCAACCCTCATGTACTGTGTGGATCATTGTTAAGAAATTCTTTCACCGTGGTAGAAAAACACATAAGCACTTGTTCACTTTATTTCGCCGAAGCCATCAATCTTATTTGCATCATTATAAACTTCTAGTAAAACTACAAAATTAGAGTAATGAAGAGTTTATGAAATGGCACCTTTCAGATACCTACATGGTTGTACTCAATCTTTCAAATGATCATATTAAAAAAGTTAACATACCTACTAGTTTTCCTAACAACGCATGCAATATCAGCTCTAGAAATAATTTTTCGACACGTCCAACTTCCAATAATTTATTTACATCTAGTGAAGTCCATAGAATTATCTTTTCTAGCATTTGAGTGAGAAAAGGGTTCATAAAGAAGAATAGGCATATTATGGAACATGTAAAATCTATGTAAACCCTTTTCTACATACTGAGAATGGTTTCAAGAATAACCAAAAGAATATATACTCGACTTTGAACAAAGAAGTACAATAGTAATTATTAAATCTTAATAGTAATAGTATCATAAATAGAAGATTTTCTTTCATAAACAATTGCAGTATTGAATTGGATAATGTCAACATATAGTCACATAATCATAAAGTATATACACAGTCACACACATGCACATATACAAATGCATATATACACTTCATTAGTAGTAAAATTTAGCAAATAAAATATTCTACCATAATTATTCCACTACATGTATTCCTATCTATACAAATGGATATATTCAATTCATTAGTAGTAAATCTAATAGATAAACTATATCACCAAAATTATTATTCCACTACTTAGGTTCCCTACCAAATCCATTTGAAAATGAGACAATCTAAATGCTTTGATTTCATGTCCAAGAACCATAAATTTCATTTCAATATACATATATATGTATATATATACACATACATATATATATACTCCTCTAGATCGTCATTGAGGAAAAATATCCTGGCATCCATTTACAGGTGAACTTGGTTATAGGAACACATGAGTCAAAATAATCGACACGTTATTTCTATTTGTGACCTTTAGATACTTCCATGGTCTATAAACACTTGTATGGAACCATCTACTTGTATTTTCTTCCTACAAGCCCATTTAATCCAACAATTTGTCATTCTGTAAGACAATAAAGATAAATTCAAGTGTTCTTGTTCATAATGTATTTTAATTCATTATAAATCACTTCCTTGCATAGTCTATGTAACAACCCTGACCTGGGTTATGAGGTAACCCTATTTTTTTTGGCTAATAAAGTTGATTAGAACTTTAATATAATCCTCTAAGGTGCTTTGTTATCATGTGACACACTTATGTTTCAATTTTGGTACCGATTGAATGTTGTTTGAGCAATTTTCCTTTGTTTTGG
This sequence comes from Alisma plantago-aquatica, assembly GCA_963693085.1. Taxonomy (NCBI): domain Eukaryota; kingdom Viridiplantae; phylum Streptophyta; class Magnoliopsida; order Alismatales; family Alismataceae; genus Alisma; species Alisma plantago-aquatica. Next base: position 1,331,310,969 of record OY856412.1, read on the forward strand.
ACCAAAGTGCAATTTACCCAAATTGAGGGGCTATAATGCAAAATGTCACATGTTTAACATGCCTCATGTGTTTTAGCATCATTATAGAGAAAATGATGCAAGGTGGTGGCTTGTGGAAATCCTAAATTCCAAGTTTGAACTTGTTTGAACAATGTTGGTACCTTGTGCACCAATTTTGGTACAAATTGTAATTTACCCAAAATGTGGGGTTTATATGCAAACTACCACATCTAGAATGACCCTACTTCCTCTATGTATCATTTAGAGGATATTTAATGAATTAGACACCATTTTTGGATCAATTATGAATGATGATACTCTTGGTGATGAAATGACCAAGAAAAAGGGTTGAATGTGGAAGCTTAACTTGAGTTGTATCAAGTTGAAAAGCTTATATATGAGTGCCTATCGGCCATGGAGCCCAAGGAGGTGTCTCATATCGTCTTGTGAGCTCTTGTCAAAGGACATATCGTGCAAAGAACCTCAAGGAGGTGAGGTGTGATGGACAACAAGTTTCCTTAGAAAAAGTGTACCGGCTTGACATAAAATAGTGATTAAACCTAGATGACTTATCCAAATGGATAAGAAATGGACGAATTTGCATCTATAGATGATCCTCAACTGCTTTGAAAGACAAGATAAATTATGATGCATGCATGGACACGTGTCACCCATGCATGGACACGTGTCACCCATGCATGAAACGTGGCACCTACTAGCTCAAAATGTTGACACCTCATTTTTGCCTTTCTACATGATCAACAAGTATATATACCCTTAGTTTCACCCCTTGGTGCAATTTTGCGACCCTTACCACCCTCCTACCTTGTGGTATCATGAATGGGGCTCTTGTATCGTTCAGGAAAGCAAGGGTATCGTGCATAGTCCCTTGGATATTGCCCATAGCAAAAGCATATCGGCCAAGTAGGTGAAATTGGCCATATAAGGTGATATCGGCCAATAGGGTGAAGAGTTGAGTGCCATATCGTGCAAGTGAGTGCCATATCGTGCAATAGGGTTGGCATGTCGTGCAAGGGCGCAAGGGTATCGTGCATAGGCCTTGGGTATCGGCCATAGCAAGTATATCGGCCATACCATGTTGATATTGCCCATAGTAAGTTGATATCGGCCAATTGAAGTGATTTTGGACACAAGTGAGGGGGTATCGGCCACAAGCAAAGTTGTGTCGGCCAATAGGAAGTCCATATCGCCCAAGAGTGGTAGGGTGTCGGCCAAGGAGCTAAGTAACTCAAAACTTAACCCTAAGGTGAGGCAATGATCATCTTCAACATTGGATTGAAGCATGAATTTAGGGTTTTGATCTTTTTTTCTTTTCTTCTTCACCAATTGCTTATCCATGGTGATTCCTTGTATATGAAGGAGTTGTGAACGAGGCTTGGACCTTTGATAAAGTCTTCTTCAACCTTAGGAACATGGAGCTTTGGATCTTGAAGCTTTGAAGTGATTCTTAAGGCGAGTTTTATAACTTGAACTCAACCATGTTATTATTCTTCACCTAAATTGTTATAATTAGTGAAGTACTTTTAATTCCGAAATTTCCTGAAATAGTTGATGAAATTATGAGTTATAGTAGTTTCTTGGACCTATTTCCATGAACTATAACAGTTATAACAAAGGTCTAGAGCTTTAAGATGATGGTATCACCTTATAAAAGTGATATCGGGTGTAAGCACACAAGAAAGCACTTGTAACCCGATATGATGATGCACCTACTTCACTTGAATGATATGGATATGAATGAATACTTTTTTGTAAAATATGGGGGTGTATTATACACCTCTTACACGATAGGGAGTCAAGTATAGACTCCATACATGATACAAGGTCAATTGTATACTTGTAAATTGACAAGAAACCCTAAATTGGGTAACCCGGTATAAGTGAAGTATAACAAGTGCTATTGTATGACATGGTTGCACGACATGGTTGCATGACATAGTTGCATGACATGGTTGAATGATAGGGTTGCACGATACACAACCCTAGACGATATGGTAACCCTAGCCCGTCATGGCTAACCCTAGATGGTGACTAGCCCGATAGGGTGATTGAATGTACTTCTAGCTCGACATGGTGACGGGTTGATACCTCATAAGTATCATGGGCGACACATACATATATCTTGTGCCTGATATGAGGTCAAGAAGGTACCTCATGCCCGATATGGAGACAAGTGCAAATCCTATCCCGATATGGTGAGTGTCTATACACCTACAACCCGATATGGTGAACATATGCACATGATTTAACCCTATACACCTTGTAAAGGTAAGGGCAAGACACTCTTAGGAGTGAGGAGTGTAACACCATGTAATGGTGTGGATAATAACTTGATAGGTGAAACACCTAGAGTGGTTTATAATGGTTAATCCTATATCAATAATGCCTTAACCCGAGATGAGTTCATATCATTAATGATGGTTGAATAATTCGATTGTGAGACTTATGACCAATACATTACATGATAAATGTGATGAGCTAGTGCATAAAGTATTAGGATGGGACATACCATAATACAAGATAAGTTGATGAACTTAAGTATGTTAAAAGTGATGAGGGAAGTGATACATGAAGACATGATAGATATCACATCCAACACTTCAAGGTTGATGTACCTTGATGCACCTTAAATCCAATATACTTGGATGAGTAACACATGAAGTGTGTTATGTCAATTGTTACATTGAGATGTAATAAGTTTAATGCACTTTGATAAGTGTAGGCTAACATACCTTGAGAAAGGGTTAAGCCAAGTTAATAAATTATGATGTAATCATACCCTAGTAAGGATGAGAGACGAACTCATACCTTGTGTTGATGATTCATTTAATGATAAATGATGAGAATAAATAAGTATGATTGAATACTCATGATATCAATGTTTGCTCATAGATATGTAGAGCAATGAATTAGGGTTTGATCATTGGTAATATGATCTTGAAAACCTAAATGGTTAATAATGGAAAACCCTAACCCTAATGAAGGGTAATGATATGTAAGAGAAACCCTAATCGATAAGAAAGGAAAATCCTAACCCTAATGATGGGAAGGTTGTATTTCTCTTATTGCATAAGCCTTGTAAGGCATGTTAAATACTTACATAACAAGTATCATGTGAATAAGTTGTTGCCTAGTGAGAGGTGACAAGATGTGAATGGCCTTGTGAGCCATGTGAATAAGTTGTTGCCTAGTGAGAGGTGACAAGATGTGAATGGCCTTGTGAGCCATGTGAATAAGTTGTTGCCTAGTGAGAGGTGACAAGATATGTAATGGCCTTGTGAGAAATGTGAATAATTTGTTGCCTAGTGAGAGGTGACAAGATGTGTAATGGACTAGTGAGCCATGTGAATACTTGCACAACAAGTGAAATGAATACCTTGGTCTGAGGACCTAGCGGTAATGGTTACCTGTTATAGAGGTAACAATGTTATATGACGATCTAAGGGTTTGAACACCCATATCCAGCAATCATGATAATGATTATGTGAAGGGATGAGAATTCCCAGTAATGTGATAAGGGACTGAGATCCCAAGTATCATGTGTTTTAAAGATTTGAAAAGTACGTGATAGATGTATTATACCTTTCTTTGTAGCATTTTTCATAATAATTCATGTGTGAAAACTTGACTGATGCTAAAAGAATATGGTAATTCACTTAATTAATCAAGTGGAATTTTATCATGTAGTGCCCTGGCCATAGATCAATCATCGTCAGCAGCTGGTGATGGTGAAACGTGTTCTCCTACGGGTTAATCCGGAGCGCATATTGTTGAATATGCGGGGTTGCTCCTAGCCACAAATAGGAAGGTTAGAGTACAACTTCGGTTGTAGACCCTAGAGCACGGTTTCAGGCTCGTGGCTCAGTGTGATAAGAGCATGGTGAATAGGCCCATGGCTCATTGTGATAGAGCATGAATGCGTTCATGGCTCAGGGAGCACGGTGAACTGGCCCGTGGCTCGATTCACTAGCGCTGACACTTGTACCAAGGTGGGATAGGCAGAGGGTAGCTAGACCCTGTGTGACTAAGGTCACTTAAGCAAGAGACTGCGGTCCTTCTTGTGGTCTCGCACTAACCGAGACGTGGGAGGTCATGGAGTCCGGATCTTCCATGGACCTTGTATGGTACCGATTTCGACTTCGCAATGGTCGGTTGGATTTGAGCGGTACGGCTCACTTCCTTAGGGCATAAATGTGATTGTAAAATGTAATCAGCCGTATAGCATGTTTGCTTAAGGATTGAATACGAAAATCATTGGCTAATGGTGCATCTCTTTTATGCATCCCTAATGGATAGATGTTATTTATGTTTCTTTACATTCCTCGCAAAGCAGATAGATGAATTATAATCTACCATGGGTAGATGCAATGTTCTCCTTATGAAAGGAGATTAGTTCATTTTGTTCATATAATGAATTATCCTGCTTATTAATATAAAAAGAACCTCTTCTCAGTTTATAAATGTTTAATCTGTGATAATAATATGGTTGGCGGAGAGTTATATCTCTCGCTGGGACAATTACAATTGTCTCACCCCCGTGGGATCCAAATTTTTAGGTGGATATGCACGAGGAGGTGAAGCCCTTTTTGCAGAGGAGGAACAACAGTTGAGGCAGTAGTGATAGCTCAGGTTGAGTGTAATGTCTGTCATGTCTTATAAATAGAAGTCATATGTGTCGTCTCTGTACTCTCAGGTCCTTGGAGTTTGTTCGTACTGGTTTTATGATCAATAAGAGATTTTGGCTTACGTGCCTCGAGGTTTTATGTTTCTCATATGTAGTTTGGTAAAGCAACTGTTATATGTTATTCTCGAGATGAGATGTACTGGATATGTACAATGTGAATAATGATGTATATAAGGTTTTGGACCTTTCAGTAAGAGTTTTCTTTGGAATGGATCTCCTTGAAAAAATGGCTTTAATTTTTAGTGATTTTTGTTAATCTGTTGTTTATGTTTAATTCCGCTTATTTAGTAATGATTTGTTCGATTATCATTACAAGTTTTGGTATCAGATCTTAAGGTTCGTTGAGTCTACAGAGACATAGGACTAAGGTGTTGAGTCTATGTTAGTGTCCTCCAGTATACCCTATAGTGACTTCTGCTTATGCAAGAGTATAGGGTAAAGTTTATAAATGACTGGGGAACACGAGGAACACATTGTTGAGGGCAATGTTGTTGCACCAGGAAAGGGTGCAAGGGATCAGGACAGAGAAGAATGAATGCCTGAGAATTCTCCTCATGACCCAATCAGGATAGAGAATCCTATGTTTATGCTCTTGTTGGGCAGGTTAGGACAACAATGATGCATATAGTAGACTGGATACTAGCATTACAACCTAGGTTACTGTCCTCAATATAGAAATTTTGGGATTTGAAAGGGTTTCTGAACGACATAGTCATGTTGGAACAGTGGAAAATGTGGGAAGGATTAGCATATGGCAAGAAAATATACTCTGCCATAAGTATAGACAGATAGTATACCTACAATGGTAATGCCCAAGATGGGGAAATAAGTTGAGAAATAAGGAAAGGTCTCTACAATTCTAGAGACATGTTCCTAGTTGTTCTAAAAAGACAAAGTTTTCGGTGCCATCAGTGCAATAAATGCCTAGTGTACCAGGGCAGTAGCCACTAAGTAAAGGCAAAGGTTCTAACTTTCCACCTGTAAGAACTCATGGCTTAGCTTATACATCGGTAATGAGACTCATACGACCATGGTATGAGAACAAGACATGTTATGGATATGGACATGTTGAGCATACCAAACTCTTTTCTTTGAAAAGAAGGGAGGAAATGACTCAACAGCCGAGGAAGGCTCGGTAGGGCATACAAAAGTTACAGCCCAATAGTGTAAAAAGGCAAGAGTAACAACATGAAACAGCTAGACTCTATGGGTTGAGTCAACCTAAAGCGGTGGATGACCGCGAGGGGTAACAATCAGATAGAGCTTTTTCATTTTGATATGCCTTCTTTTGATGTTACCTGATAATCCTAAAAAGGATTGTTGTTATGGAATTCCCTATTGATTGTCCTATGGGGGCATAGGGAAGAAATGATGAGAACTAGAATTTATATTTTGTTCAGTATTCTTTTAAATGCTCTATAATTGCTCTTATCTGTGTGAAAAAGGATGAGGTATAGAAGAGATGTCTGGAGAAAATCCAGGAATGTTAAATCATGTGTTGGTTCTTATACGAAAAGTAAGGAATATGATAGTAAACAAAGTGCATACTACTTAATCTTAGTACTTGTATGCCATGGCCAGGTATATAATTATTGGAGATAAGGTGAGTATGGAACTCTTAGATTGTTATCTTTTTTATTACTCTGATCAAGTAGTCATTCTGAGACAATCTAGTGAGTATAACTAAACTGGAAATATGGTATGGGCATGTATATCACATCCTAAGTGCAATAAAGTAGAATTTGAGATGATCTCAGATCAATGTGTATGTATGAGGAAATGAAAAGTATAATCTTCATGATAAGATAATGAGAACAAGGGATATGATCCCTGGTAGATAAAACATGTGTGAATAGTAAAGATCTTTTCCCATGATGTGGAAATGGGAAATGTGATAAAATCACAAAATGCTCATGAACATGTTAGACAATAACAGAGAAAGGAATATTTCCCTTTATGTTCTTTCCCTTCAGGGACATGACACTTGATGTGCATAAGTTAAAAATGTTCAGTTGATGGATACTTAGAAAAGTATCAGTTTGTCTTGGACTTTGGTTCCAAGATAAAGATATGTGTAACAAATAATGTCCTAAGATGAAAGAAAGATGAGGATGTGATGTGTTTTCGACACATGTGATGGATACCAAGATAAAAAATTTTGGTATCTAAGAAGTATCAAGTGATATGGCAAAGTAAAAACATAACTCCTAATCATATGATTTATGTTGGTTGCTTGGGATGGCCAACTGTGAAATCAGTCTAGTTACATGAAATAGTATGGACATCATATGTTAGGGGTTTATGCTCTGCATAAACATAACATTGATGATAATGATTTACTTGAAGGAATAATTGTAAAAATATTACAATAAAAGTTTGTCAAATGAGATTAACAAACAACCTCTATCTGAGTGAGAAAAGTGTTACCTGACACAGTTGACTCTACAGTCAATAATGAAAAGGACAGTGGAGTATGTGTCCTGTGTGAAAGGTTCTATGATAACCCTATGTGGAAGAACTTTGTGTTGATAAAAGTTATATAGTATCTCCATAACATTAAGATGTTACGTGGAGACTTGATGATATGAGGAATGAATAATATCTGTCTCCCTTTATCTGGGATTTTGGGGACGAAATCCTTGTTAGGGGTTTATAACTTGTAACAACCCTGACCTGGGTTATGAGGTAACTCTATTTGTTTTGGCTAATAAAGTTGATTAGAACTTTAATATAATCCTCTAAGGTGCTTTGTTATCATGTGACACACTTATGTTTCAATTTTGGTACCGATTGAATGTTGTTTGAGCAATTTTCCTTTGTTTTGGACCAAAGTGCAATTTACCCAAATTGAGGGGATATAATGCAAAATGTCACATGTTTAACATGCCTCATGTGTTTTAGAATCATTATAGAGAGAATTATGCAAGGTGTTGGCTTGTGGAAAGCCTAAATTCCAAGTTTGAACTTGTTTGAACAATGTTGGTACCTTGTGCACCAATTTTGGTACAAATTGTAATTTACCCAAAATGTGGGGTTTATATGCAAACTACCACATCTAGAATGACCCTACTTCCTCTATGTATCATTTAGAGGAGAGAGAATGAATGAGACACCATTTTTTGATCAATTATGAATGATGATACTCTTGGTGATGAAATGACCAAGAAAAAGGGTTGAATTTGGAAGCTTAACTTGAGTTGTATCAAGTTGAAAAGCTTATATATGAGTGCCTATCGGCCATGGAGCCCAAGGAGGTGTCTCGTATCATCTTGTGAGCTCTTGGCAAAGTCCATATCGTGCAAAGCACCTCAAGGAGGTGAGGTGTGACGGCCAACAAGTTTCCTTAGAAAACGTATATCAGCTTGACATAAAATAGTGATTAAACCTAGATGACTTATCCAAATGGATAAGCAATGGACGAATTTGCATATCTAGATGATCCTCAACTATTTTGCAAGAAAATATAAATGATTATGCATGCATGGACACCTGTCACCCATGCATGACACGTGGCACCTACTAGCTCAAAATGTTGACACCTCATTTTTGCCTTTCTTCTTGATCAGCAAGTATATATACCCCTAGTTTCACCCTTTGGTGCAATTTTGCGACCCCTACCACCCTCCTACCTTGTGGTATCGTGCATGTGGCTCTTGTATCGTTTAGGAAAGCAAGGGTATCGTGCATAGGCCCTTGGATATTGCCCATAGCAAAAGCATATCGGCCAAGTAGGTGAAATTGGCCATATAAGGTGATATCGGCCAATAGGGTGAAGAGTTGAGTGCCATATCATGCAAGTGAGTGCCATATCGTACAAGTGAGTGCCATATCGTGCAATAGGGTTGGAATATCGTTCAAGGTAGCAAGGGTATCATGCATAGTCCTTGGGTATCGGCCATAGCAAGTATATCGGCCATACCATGTTGATATTGTCCATAGCAAGTTGATATCGGCCAATCGAAGTGATTTTGGACACAAGTGAGGGGGTATCGGCCACAAGCAAAGTTGTGTCGGCCAAGAGGAAGTCCATATCTCCCAAGAGTGGTAGGGTGTCGGCCAAGGAGCTAAGGAACTCAAAACTTAATCCTAAGGTGAGGCAATGATCATCTTCAACATTGGATTGAAGCATGAATTTAGGGTTTTGATCTTTTTTTTCTTTTCTTCTTCACCAATTGCTTATCCATGGTGATTCCTTGTATATGAAGGAGTTGTGAACGAGCCTTGGACCTTTGATAAAGTCATCTTCAACCTTAGGAACATGGAGCTTTGGAACTTGAAGCTTTGAAGTGATTCTTAAGGCGGGTTTTATAACTTGAACTCAACCATGTTATTATTCTTCAACTAAATTGTTATAATTAGTGAAATAATTTTAATTCCAAAATTTCCTGAAATAGTTGATGAAATTATGAGTTATAGTAGTTGCTTGTACCTGTTTCCATGAACCATAATAGTTAGAACAAAGGTCTAGAGCTTTAAGATGATGGTATCACCTTATAAAAGTGATATCGGTTGTAAGCACACAAGAAAGCACTTTTAACCCGATATGATGATGCACCTACGTCACTTGAACGATATGGATATGAATGAATACTTTTTTGCACAATATGGGGGTGTAGTATACACCTCTTGCACGATAGGTAGTCAAGTATAGACTCCATACATGATACAAGGTCAATTGTATACTTGTAAATTGACAAGAAACCCTAAATTGGGTAACTCGATAAAAGTGAAGTATAACAAGTGCTATTGCACAACATGGTTGCACGACATGGTTGCATGACATAGATTCATGACATGGTTGCACGATAGGGTTGCACGATACACAACCCTAGACAATATGGTAACTCTAGCCCGTCATGGCTAACCCTAGATGGTGACTAGCCCGATAGGGTGATTGAATGTACTTCTAGCTTGACATGGTGACGGGTTGATACCTCATAAGTATCATGGGCGACACATACATATATCTTGTGCCCGATATGAGGTCAAGAAGGTACCTCATTCCCGATATGGAGACAAGTGCAAATCCTAACCCGATATGGTGAGTGTCTATACACCTACAACCCGATATGGTGAAAATATGCACATGATTTAACCCTATACACCTTGTAAAGGTAAGGGCAAGACACTCTTAGGAGTGAGGAGTGTAACACCAAGTAATGGTGTGGATAATACCTTGATAGGTGAAACACCTAGAGTGGTTTATAATGGTTAATCCTATATCAATAATGCCTTAACCCGAGATGAGTTCATATCATTAATGATGGTTGAATAATTCAATTGTGAGACTTATGACCAATACATTACATGATAAATGTGATGAGCTAGTGCATAAAGTATTAGTATGGGACATACCCTAATACAAGATAAGTTGATGAACTTAAGTATGTTAAAAGTGATGAGGGAAGTGATACATAAAGACATGATAGATATCACATCCAACACTTCAAGGTTGATGTACCTTGATGCACCTTAAATCCAATATACTTGGATGAGTAACACATGAAGTGTGTTATGTCAATTGTTACATTGAGATGTAATAAGTTTAATGCACTTTGATAAGTGTAGGCTAACATACCTTGAGAAAGGGTTAAGCCAAGTTAATAAATTATGATGTAATCATACCCTAGTAAGGATGAGAGACGAACTCATACCTTGTGTTGATGATTCATTTAATGATAAATGATGAGAATAAATAAGTATGATTGAATACTCATGATATCAATGTTTTCTCATAGATATGTGGAGCAATGAATTAGGGTTTGATCATTGGTAATATGGTCTTGAAAACCTAAATGGTTAATAATGGAAAAACCTAACCCTAATGAAGGGTAATGATATGTAAGAGAAACCCTAATCGATAAGAAAGGAAAATCCTAACCCTAATTATGGGAAGGTTGTATTTCTCTTATTGCATAAGCCTTGTAAGGCATGTTAAATACTTACATAACAAGTATCATGTGAATAAGTTGTTGCCTAGTGAGAGGTGACAAGATGTGAATGGCCTTATGAGCCATGTGAATAAGTTGTTGCCTAGTGAGAGGTGACAAGATGTGAATGGCCTTGTGAGCCATGTGAATAAGTTGTTGCCTAGTGAGAGGTGACAAGATGTGTAATGGCCTTGTGAGCCATGTGAATAAGTGGTTGCCTAGTGAGAGGTGACAAGATGTGTAATGGCCTAGTGAGCCATGTGGATACTTGCACAACAAGTGAAATGAATACCTTAGTCTGAGGACCTAGCGGTAATGGTTACCTGTTATAGAGGTAACAATGTTATATGATGATCTAAGGGTTTGAATACCCATATCCAGCAATCATGATAATGATTATGTGAAGGGCTGATAATTCCCAGTAATGTGATAAGGGACTGAGATCCCAAGTATCATGTGTTTTAAAGATTTGAAAAGTATGTGATAGATGTATTATACCTTTCTTTGTAGCATTTGTCATAATAATTCATGTGTGAAAACTTGAGTGATGCTAAAAGAATATGGTAATGCACTTAATTAATCAAGTGGAATTTTATCATGTAGTGCCCTGGCCATAGATCCATCATCGTCAGCAGCGGGTGAAGGTGAAACGGGTTCTCCTACGGGTTAATCCGGAGCGCATATTGTTGAATATGCGGGGTTGCTCCTAGCCACAAATAGGAAGGTTAGAGTACAACTTCGGTTGTAGACTTGAGAGCACGATTTCAGGCATGTGGCTCAGTGTGATAAGAGCATGGTGAATAGGCCCATGGCTCAGTGTGATAGAGCATGAATGTGTTCATGGCTCAGGGAGAACGGTGAACTGGCCTATGGTTCGATTCACTAGCGCCGACACCTGTACCAAGGTGGGCTAGGCAGAGGGTAGCCTGACCCTATGTGACTAAGGTCACTTAAGCAAGAGACTGTGGTCCTACTTGTGGTCTCGCACTGACCGAGACGTGGGAGGTCATGGAGTCCGGCTCTTCCATGGACCTTGTATGGTACTGATTTCGACTTTGCAATGGTCGGTTGGATTTGAGCGGTACGGCTCACTTCCTCAGGGCATAAGTGTGATTGTAAAATGTAATCATCCGTATAGCATGTTTGCTTAAGGATTGAATACAAAAATCATTGGCTAATGTTACATCTCTTTTATGCATCCCTAGTGGATAGATGTTATTTATGTTTCTTTACATTCCTCGCAAAGCAGATAGATGAATTATAATCTACCATGGGTAGATGTAATGTTCTCCTTATGAAAGGAGATTACTTCATTTTGTTCATATAATGAATTATCATGCTTATTAATATAAAAAGAACCTATGTTCAGTTTATAAATGTTTAATATGTGATTATAATATGGTCGGCGGAGAGTTATATCTCTCGCTGGGACAATTACAATTGTCTCACCCCCGTGGGATCCAAATTTTTAGGTGGACATGCACGAGGAGGTGAAGCCCTTTTTGCAGAGGAGGAACAACATTTGAGGCAGCAGTGATAGCTCAGGTTGAGTGTAATGTCTGTCATGTCTTGTAAATAGAAGTCCTATGTGTCGTCTCTGTACTCTCAGGTCCTTGGAGTTGGTTCGTACTGGTTTTATGATCAATAAGAGATTTTGGCTTACGTGCCTCGAGGTTTTATGTTTCTCATATGTAGTTTGGTAAAAGCAACTGTTATATGTTATTCTCGAGATGAGATGTACTGGATATGTACAATGTGAATAATGATGTATATAAGGTTTTGGACCTTTCAGTAAGAGTTTTCTTTTGAATGGATCTCCTTGAAAAATGGTTTTAATTTTTAGTGATTTTCATTAATCTGTTGTTTATGTTTAATTCTGCTTATTTAGTAATGATTTGTTCGACTGTCGTTACAGTCTATGATCTATGGATTGGTGTCATCTTGGTCTTCAGATCTTCTTCACTACATAGTGTTGAATCTAGATACAAAGTTCATATATATGATAGATCTTTTACCCTAACAATGGTCACTAGGAAGCTCAAATATGTGAATCCTACATGATCCAGGTTCTTCCATAACTGGTGTTGAATCCTGACGAGATTCTAGTGATTCAAGGTTTTTGGGTCCTTCTCCCCTTAGGAATATTTGGCTTAAATGAAAGATGTTTTCACAGTATATCACATCTGCAAGTTTCATTTAGTAATTGTCTATGAATCTAATTCTTTTCATTATAAATAATTAAAAATATCAAATTTAGTAACTATAGAAGTATTAACATTTTTATTTTGTACACATCCTATCAAAATAAAATCTCCATTTTCAGGACCAAGTTTCCTCTTCTTATTCTTGGGGGTCTTCACTTTGACCAAGAACCCCCATATTTTAAGATACTTCAGAATAGGTTGTCTTTTATAATAAATTTCATAAGAAGTTTTACTTACGTGTTTGAAAGGTATGTGGTCAATCACGTTATTAGAATTTAGCAGACCCACCCTCCACAATCAATGACCAAGACCACTTTTAGATACCATAGAATTGACCATATAAATCAACATTATATTATCTATTTCATAACGCCAATAAGTTTTAGGTTATATGGTCCAGTGGTTTCACGTTTAAGGCTACATTCCTCACAAAACTGCTTAGTTTCATATAAGGTATACTCACCTCCTCTACTAGATCTAGACTTCCTAATGATCTTCTTGATTTGATATTATACTTCTTCTTATGTACTATAAGAAAAAAATGATGCTTAATTTCTCCTCAATTTCTTGGTCTACACACATAAGATAAAATTATACTTAATTGCTCCCCGATAGCCCTACATATGATTCAAGATAAGAGACTAGGTAGTTTCTATTAGATGGTGGTTCTTTCATGACACGCCAACACTACAAGATCAAGAATACTCAAAAACTAAAAATCAATTTAAGCCTGACACACATCATTCAAAATAAAAGTCACATATAGATATAAGCATAATTTTTGTCCAAACACCACAACTAATATTCTATTAAACATATGATCCAAAGAAGAGTTTACAGAACCTAGGATAATTGACACATGTTATAGGACTTCAATCAACAACATGAAATAAGAGCCTCGGTAAAAAAATCAATTTAAGCTTTACATATGTGTCTTTATTATATAACAAGTGCACAAGATATTACAACACACATAACCCTAGATCTAGAGGTCGTGCACGCATGGAAAAATCCAAGGTAGACAAAGGATACCACAAAACACTCATGCTCAAACCTGAGAGTACAACGATAACTATGACTCCATCCCTAAATGCTTTATCTATATATGAGTTGATAACTCTCTGTTCAACGTGAGGAGGGTCAGAGAGCATTTTACCATCCCTGGTCTTCCCAGAATCAAAGAGCACCACTTGCGCAGCTTGTGTGCCCAAGTGATGGATGAGGAGATCTATGATGTTGTGAGGAACGCAAATGAGGACAAATCCCCGGGACCTGACGGTATGAATGTGAAGTTCTATCAAGCATCCTGGGAGGTAATAAAAAAAGACTTATGTACTACAGTCAAAGATTTCTTTGAGAAAGGAAAGATGCTTAAAGAACTGAACAAGACGTATATCACCCTTATTTCAAAGGTGAAGCAACCTGTGAAGATAGGATAATGGAGGTCGGTCTCTTTATGCAACTTTGCTTACAAAGTCATTTAAAAAATCCTTGCTATTCGGCTCAAAGATATTATGTCGGAGATTATCGACACAAGCCAGTGTGCTTTTGTAAAGGGCAGGTGTATCTCAGATGCCATCCTCCTAGCAAATGATCTGATTCACGACTTTAAAAAAAACCAATGTGAAGAGCAAGTTTTGTTTGAAGGCTGACCTGAGCAAATCTTTTGACTCCGTGGACAGAAATTACATCCTTGAACTTATGAGAGGGATGGGATTTCCAGATTGCAGGATTCACTGGGTGTCCGAGTGGCTCAACTCTGCCTCCTTCCAAATCCTTATTAATGGGACTCCTTCGGAGATCATTCATGCTACCAGAGGTATCCGTCAGGGAGATCCTCTGGCACCTTATCTTTTTGTTATTGCTATGCAGGGTTTGTCAACTATTATTTCTAGATCTGTGGATGTCGGCTCTATAACTCCCCTCAAAGCTGGAGATACTAAAGTCTCGCACTTAATCTTCGTTGATGACCTGCTCTTTTTGCGGAAGAAACTAAGAAGGATGCGGAGGGTATTTTGAACTGCCTCGATAGGTTTAAAGAAGTCTTTGGGTTGCACATGAATCCGGCTAAAAGCCAACTGTTCCTTAGCAGAAACGCACCTCAGGCGATCAGCAATAGACTTAATGTTGAGAAGACAGACTTCCCGGTGAGATACCCTTGTCTCCCACTGTTTGCAGGAAGACTCACCAAGTCTATGTGCTCCCCCTTGGTGGATAGAATCAAAACAAAGCTGGAATCATGGAAAACACTCTTCCTCTCGATGGCTGGGCGGCTGGAGCTGATCTCCTCGACTCTCTCCGCCTATCATCTATTCTGGACTGGAGTTTTTCCTCTCCCAAATGCCACTATAGAATAAATAGAAAGGTTGTGTCGTAATTTTTTGTGTGGCGATAAAGAAGAAAGCAAGCACTTCCATACTATTAACTGGGATTCCATATGTAGACCCAAGCTCGAAGGCGGTCTGGGAATAAGAAAGATTGCAGACTGGAGTAAGGCAGGCCTGATGCGGCTTCTTTGGGATATTGTGAACAAGAAAAATTCACTATGGATAAGGTGGATTCACAGCAAGTACCTGAATCACACTAGTGTGTGGTCAGTTGATATCCAAGAAGCTAACAGCTGGATGTGGAAATCCATCATCAGATGCAGGGATTCGATTTTACCTTTGGTAAGATTCCATATTGCTAAAGGATTGAACATTTTCTTATGGAAGGACCCCTGGCACAACGGCAGGTTCTTGGAACACTGTGTCACTGATGCAGACTACTTGAAGCTCTGAAATAACCTTGGGGAGAGGGCTAGGATGAGCACTATCATCTTGGATAGGCACTGGACTATTCCTGCGTTCAGGGGAGGGGGCGAACTGAAGAAACTATGTGAAGCTACTCCGCTGGCTGTTGAAGACAAATGCTATTATAAGGACCTTGAAGTGTTCTCGCTCAAGGGGGCTTGGCAGATCTGTAGAAGCAGGAACGCGGAGCTAGACTGAGCTCGCTGGTTGTGGAATTCCAAAGCTCCACCTCACATCAAGGTGAGCTGCTGGAAGATACTTCAAGGAGCTCTGGTTACAGAGGACTTTCTCCAAACGAAGGGCATTGCCTTGGCCTCAAGGTGTTGCCTATGCAAATCGGCTATAGAAACAGTTAACCACCTGTTTTGGTCCTACAAGATCAGTGTGGAGGTGTGGGATAGAGCTAGTTCTTGGATTAACGAACGGCCGAAATATAGAATAGAATTGACCAATATTAACAACCAGAATAGAAAACTTATAGGCATCCTAATTGTTTACCATATCTGGTGCGTTAGGAACATAGCTATTTTTGAAAATTTGACACCTTCTAGTAAATGTATCTAGAAGAGTGTCCATAGTGACTATAGTATCTTACATAGATAGTGTTTTGAAGCTCTGCTTCCCCCCCTTATACATGGTTTTTTGATGAATAGATAGTTGCACGCTTACTGATCAAAAAAAATATATGAGCTGATAAAAACATCACCTACCTTTGAGATCCCCTAACACAAACATCACACACCTAAGAAGTCAAGGTAGAATTCCTCCCTATTTATATTCTCCTTCATTGTTGGGATAGTTAGACCACTCACCTATTAAATGAAGAAAGCCACAAGGGTGATATCCCAAACCCCGTGAATATTATATAACACGTTTAAATTTCTATTACATAAGAAAAGACACATAATAAAGAAAATAATTGAAGAAATAAGCATATAAACTATTGGTATACTCAGAGGCATACACTTACCCATCCATTCCAACATTGTAGTTACATGAAAGTCTATTAGAGAACACATATATACTAATGATACTAAGCTATACCTATTCAAAGGTGCAACCATGTTTTAAGCCAATTAAACCTAAACAAATTTACTACACTACTGACGTGTATTTTAGATGTATGGGCTAATTGTGGTGTACCATTCAATCAGCTATGTATATATTATTAATCCATCCTGGAAATCCATATAAAATCTAAGGATATATAGATTATCTATATCTTTCCTCATGACCTTTGGATGAAGTGAGGTATGAAAAAATATAGTCCACATAGTCTAGTCTACCATGGATATATGCTTAAAAGCAAATCCACTAAACTCAAGTTGTCCTAGGTACACAAGTCACGATGCCACAAAATAGGGTAGAAACCTTCATAACACCTCTCATTCAACATTCCATACCGCATGCATTACCATAAGACCATCAACCTTTGTCCAGTCCCAAAAACTATTTAAAAATGATAGTATATTAAATCCTAGCGTACTCATATATTCAATATATTGTGCTTCGATCATAGTCTCACAATTTCATGTTGCTACAAGAGTAACTCTTTTCACTACCCCCCTAATGACCTAGGGGAATAGATCTATAGACTCGGGGCTCTACCACTTATGTCTCTCTTTGATAGTTAGGTCCATTGCACTATGGTTGTATCAACTAACATATAAGGAAACCTATTAGCAAATAAAAAAAATTAATGAAGTAGTAATAACTCTAAAATATATAAATTATAAAATATTCATAACCTAACTTCTCATAATAAGTCACACTTGTTGTACCTCTAGGCATTCTTGAGCATCATCCCTTTAATAAAAAAAGAATAATTGGTCTCCTAAACACTGTCTTTTGTCACACATCTAGGAATTCATAATTGATTAGAAGGACTAAACGTATAATCCTCCTTTTTATGTAAATTATCCACTTTACATAGCCTAACAACATAAAATTTATAGACTATCTCTAAGCATGTACTTAGACGTACAATGGTCAAGATCGACTTACAAGCTATCATCTTTCAGGCATGCATATTATTTTCAACATTAAGGAAGAGATCTTAAACTTTCTCTTACCAACATAAGTGCAATGTCCTAGGATTTGAGGGCTCGGATAAAATTATCTTAAAAGGAATTATTGGACTACTCATATCACCAAGGTGCACCTCCTTTTCAGGGATCCCATCAGTAAAGAACTATGTGGCTAAGCATGTTCAGCCCATAGTAATAATAGGATGGGTGACCAGTCATGAGGTTTATTCTAGCCTGCACGTGAGGGAGGACAAAATGTGTCATTATGGCTAGTGGTGGTTTGTGGGACCAGTCGTCATTCCTGAATCTACTAGAGCCTTGGGCAGTGGTCCCAAGTGTTATAAATGGTATCAAAGTCATAATACCTCCAGTAGGTGGGGCCTACATGGGCATGTGGCATGCATTCTTGAGCCATGAGGTCCAAGCATGTTGGAGATGATTGTCCATAGTGATGTAGCCACCCTTGCGTTGGTATTCCATGATCAGGAGTTGGGTGTCCATGGGCCATTTTGAGTCTATAATGAAATGGGGAAATATTATGAGGCCACATAGTTGAGTTGTGATAAGGACGTCAAGAGTCTAAGTGGGGGAGATTGCAACATCTTAGGATTTGAGGCCTTAGATAAAATGATCTTAAAAGGAAGGATTGGACTACTCATATCACCAAGGTTCACCTCCTTTTCAAGGAGCACATCCCTAAGGAACTATATGGTTAAGTATGCTCAACCCATAGTATTACTAGGATGGGTGGCTAGTCGGGAAGTTTAATCTGACTTGCGCATGAGTGAGGAGAAAGTGCACTGTTAAGGCTAGTGGTGGTCTATGGATCCAGTCGTCATTCTTGAAATGCAAGAACATAAACCCATTAGTCTATCCTACAAGAACATAAAGTTACTATCTTTTAGCATTAAAAAAATCATAATAGGTATTAAATTATTCAAAGGTCATATAACGTGTAACACCTAGACTCACTGTCTAAGGCTCACTGTCTAGTTCCACGTGAGCCCCACCTACTCAAGTATAGGGTGTCATGTGCCCATATGAACCCCACCTACTAGAGAGGAATTGTCTTTGATGTCATTTGTAACACACATGTCCACCTTCCAAGGATCTAGTAGAGTTTCAAGAATGATAATTGGGTCTGCAGATCACCACTAGCCTTGGTTGCACACTTTTTCGTCAGTCAAGCACATCCTAGGATCAACTTATTAGTAGCTTATCCATCCTAGTACTACTATAGGATGAGCATGGGTAACTACAAAGTTCTTATTAATGGGCTCCCTGACAAGAGGTACGCCTTGGTGATAAGGTTAGTCCAATCATTCATTTAAGATCATTATATCTGAGACTTAAATCACGAAATGTTACATCACTCGCGTGACAAAGACAGAAACAAGTTTGTGCAAAAAAACTATTTTGAAGCTCCCAACATCACAAAAAACTCTAATGTCAAAGGTAAACTCTCCAAGATTTGAGTTCCTCTCCTTCAACCCCACTTGATCGCTACCCAGCCATGACCAAAGGAAATTAAGGAAGTAAGAGAATGGTGGAAATAAGGCTTAAGACTCTACAATTCAAAGCCTAGAGAAAAATCACCTAGAAAATGTCCAAGAAGGATAAGATGACAAAATACCACCAAGGAAATGCAAGATCAAGGTTTGACTTACCCGGATAAGAGCTCAGAAGGCATTATATGACAAGCCTCGCATAAGCAACAAAGAGAATGAAGGTAGATCACGTTGGAAATGAAAACCAATGAAGGTAGAACTCTCATCAGTTGTCAGCAGTTGATGGTGTCTCACTTTGTAGCAACATTCCGATGCAAAGATGTATAGGTGATATGAGAAGGAAGTCTAGGGGGTATATATAGTCCCATAGGAAAGACAAAAAGATCAAACATCATGTTGTTGGTCCAAAATTGTATTATGGTTGGCTAGTCACGACACCGATAGATACACTGTAACTTTCCATCGGTACTCTCAACCATGTGTCTAATCGATAGTTCTACACATGAAACATGTCAATTAAACGTGTTGGTTCAAACTCTTTATAGAAACTATGAGAAAAAAACATCATAGAGAACCATCACAAGACACATCACACACAATCTTTAGAAGAGATATCACTTAAAAGCATCATTATCCATGGTGCAATAGTTTTCATCAGTATTCCACCAATGGAAACTCACTACCCAACAAACCAGTTGTGTCATTGGTAGACAATTGATAGAAACATTGAATATAAAACAACTGAATCTTCCATCGATTCTATGTTGATGAATAAGTATAGCAACATTGTCAGCCTTCAAATGACAAAAATCAAGGACACAAACAAATCGCAAAAAAGCAAAAGAGCCTTATTGGTTCCCAATGACAAAGAGTTAGGAACACTTCCATCAGTCCTCTACTAATGGAAGGTCGGACCATTCCCATTAGTTCTCAATCAATTGGAAGACATTGAGGATATTTAAAACCACCTTATTGCATCCATGTACAAACAACTAATGAGAAGAAGAAGATAACCAACACGCTATCTACAAATTACAAAGTGACCCTCAACCAAAGTTAAGTTGTACGGAAACACGTAATAAAAACACACACCAACTAAGAACGTTTCATAAAAATCATATTAGGTGATAAGAGAAACAAAAAAGGATTAAAGGGGATAAGCTAGGTCACAAATCTTACACTTTCTTTCATCAATTTCATACTCTTTAGGTGTGTAAACACATGAAGACTCAAGAATATTTCCATATTCATCAAGAAAACTTTTGAGGGTATGAGAATTTTTTTACCATTGTTCAATTTAAGAACCTCAAGTATTTAAAAAATTGTGTTTCAATCATTTTGTCAAAATTTTGAATAGTGGTAGGAACTTCCTCACGAGAGTGCATCTAATAGTCCCAGGTACATAATGATAAATCATCAATAAAAGTGATAAAATACTTGATCTCATAAATATATATTGTACTTGCAAGTCAAATTTCAGAATGGATTAAATAGAAATAAAAATATGCATACCACTAGACATAAGGAAAGATGCACATCAATCCTTTGCTAAATAATACACATCACAAGTAAAACTTACTAGTTCAACCATAAAAAACAAGTGAGGAAGAATTCTTTTTCAAATGATCCTATCTTAAGTGACTTAGTTGATGTCTCAATCTTTTTGGTTGATCCATTAGAAATTTAAAGATCTTTCATTCCATCATCAGCTTGCCTATCTTATGAATATTCCCAATCATTTTCTTCATCGTCATGTCCTAGAAAATGCACATCCATGCATTGAAGGTGATCGAGAAAATAATTTTTAAGAGTAAATCCAATATAAATAAGATATACAAAAAGCTTCATAATATAGAGAGTGTCATGTAGATATATTGGAGAAATTCAAAGTTCCTTTGCCAACAATATTTGACAGAGACCCATAAGTAGAAGTTAAAGTCTCCTTTTACATGCCCTAGTTGTGTGGGTTTATTGTAAACATCCCCCTCATGTGAAGCCACGTATATTATGTGTTTGGATGTGTTTCCTTTATGGTACGTTGTGGACTTTCCTCACACTTGTTTTATGGGGTCCACTTTGATGCAACAAATTTTCCTCAGATGTAACAACGAAGATTTTGAGAGAACATATTCCAATCTATAATGGCACTTAGCCATGATTCCTATGCACCTTGGAAGTCTGGCAATCAAATTTTCTTATGATGTCAACAACTTTTCTTATGGTTTCTTGCAGATCCACACCCATGAAATTCATGATAATATTCACTAAGAAGTTAGATTTGTTCTTATAGGTGCCTCCTTTGTTATTGCACATGCCACCATCCCTAATATCTTTCCATCTTTTTGTTTGTACAAGTTATCACGTACACATTCTACTACTCCAACGACCTAGTCTATTTTTGGAGACATTTAGTACACAACATTTGTCCAATAATTCATCATAACTAACCTTTACCAATGGTAACTAGTTGTTGTATCTTCTTCTCAGGATGATCATTCACAAGATTTCATGTTTGTTGTATCTTCACTCTCGACCTGTTGAATGTTGTTATTTGATTGGACAAATGACTCCCATGTTGACCTAAGTGTTACACTTTGTCCATCTTTTGATAATGACTCAGCCATTCCATTCATATACATCTAAAGTGTTTGTTTGAGAATGATTTATGGTATTATGTACATGAAAAGGATCATATCTATGAAGCCCTAACTTGTTCTAGTTCAAGTCAAAAGCAATGCAAATGCACTTTTGTAAAAAAAACACTTTGAATCACCTAGATGATTTTTGTAATCATTTGTATTGATGATATGACTTGTAACTAAGATGCAAAAAAATAGGAACCCTTAATTCAAATGTTTGATGACTCAAAAGGCATTTTCTAAAATTCATTACATGCTATTAAATGGTTGAGATACAAACTCGACCGATCCCATAATGGATTTTGAGAAGCCCTTGGTTCGGTCGAGTTTCCCATACACATAACTCAATCGATCCATGCACTCAACAAAATTGATTCCAAGCGGTCGGTCAAGTTGCACACTAAACAAAATCGACTGATGCTTCAAATTGGCTTTGGCGCATAGTGCAATCGGTTGAGTTACCTTTATGAAAATTTGAATGATTGCACTCTACAAAAATGTAAAAAAGTGATTATAATAGTTGGAGTGTTGCAAAACTCAAATTATATCTATTGCAACAACCCAAATGGCTAGAAAATGTTCTTAAGTGTTCCTACCCTCTAGTAGACACTCCCAACTATAAATAGGACCTTTTTGAGTTCATTCCAATGTTGATCCTTCATGCTATTCAATCTCTTAGATATAGTCGAGTGCATCTATTCTACTTGAGCCCCTTTGTCTATCTTGATTACACTTCATTTTTTCATATGAGTGAGATAGGATCTGTATCAAAGAGCTACTTCATTGTATACTTGTACAAATCTCAATCCTTTCCCAACCCCTTTCTTCAAGATCAAGATGGTGAAAGCTTCTCCAAGTGAAGGATAGGTGCAAGCTTCTTCAAGCTATAGAAGAAGTGCAAAAGGCTTCTCTGAGTGAAGGAGGAGACAAGGCTGAAGATTTGGGAGTAGAGTGGGTAAATCCTTCAAGGTGGAAGACTCATTGCAAAGAGTGGATGTCCTGGGCGATGGTGTCCAACTGTTTGCAAGAGTGGGTAAGACCTTGGTGAGGTATAAGACTCTAGATCCAGATACGTAAGACCTTGGTTGTAAGGTTATTGTCTCCCTTGACCTAAAAGGGAAGTTGGGTTTCCTTCTACTAGAAAATGAAGGTCAGATTATATGTCTTATAATGGTATACAAGTATACATAGGTTGCACAATCCTAGGTCTTGACCTCTTTAGGTAGTGGACTGACTCTCTCCTAGTTTGGAGAGTGGAACCACTCTAAATAGCTTGTTCAAGTGTTTTCTTAAATCTCTCTCATCCTTTCTATGTAAGTTTAGATTGCCATCAAATTCACTATTTGCAATTATACTTAGTTTAGGTAACTTGAAGGTCTAAAAAATTTTGTGCAAGTTTCTTTAGCTCTATTCACCCCTCTCTAGATCCCTTTGATCCAACAAGTGGTATAAGATCCAAAGTCTTCTTCAAAACGTCTCCCATGATATGAGAAGATGGGCAACAACTTACTTTGGTCCCTCAACCTAGAAGGAGGCTTCTCCGTGAGACATTCGGTCTTTGACAACATTAAGTTCCTCTGTTGAAAACGAAGGATGCATTTCTACCTTCAATGGATGAACTACAACATGTGGAAGGTGATGATTCTTCCATAAAATTAAGGAGTCGGCAGGTGATGTAGCTACTTGGGATGAAGCTACACTCAAGAAGCCGAAGCTGAATGCCAAAGAATAAGCATCATCTATTCTACCCTCAATCCCTCTGAGTTCAACTGGATTTCATCTTGGTAGACAACCCATGAGATTTGGAACAAGTTGTGCATTACCTATAAAGGCACACAAAAAGTCAAAGAGCCAAAGATCTACCTTCTCAATGGACTGTTGAAAACTTCTAGATGGGAAAGAAGGAAAGAGTGGTCGTAATGTACACAAGTCTCAACACCATCATCAATGGACTTGCTGCCTTGGGCCACATCTTGGATAGAGGGACTATCAACTCCAAGATCCTAAGGTCTCTTCCCAAGATATGGGAACCCAAGGTGACTTCCATTGAAGAAGCTAGAAGTCTTGGTGACTTAGCCAATGAGGAGCTCATTGGTAATCTTCAAGCACATGAG
Source organism: Alisma plantago-aquatica (assembly GCA_963693085.1). Lineage (NCBI taxonomy): Eukaryota > Viridiplantae > Streptophyta > Magnoliopsida > Alismatales > Alismataceae > Alisma > Alisma plantago-aquatica. The sequence goes on from OY856412.1 coordinate 1,331,334,888, forward strand.
CCAAGACTTGACAAGCAAGAAGAAAATGACAAAAAAGAGGATAAGGAATCAAAGAAGATATAAGACAATACCTTCAAAGCTCAAGTGGAGGAAATGATTTTCCAACAATGAATTGCTTGTTGATCCTCTCCTCCCTCCTCAAGTGAAGATGATGGCCCTAGTGATCATGACGAAAACTACTCAAAGGGAAAACACTTCAAGGGAAAGTATTCCTCATCATCTACTCCTAGATGCTATGAATGTGATCAAAAGGGGCACTAAAAAATGACTGCCCCAAGGCAAAGAAGGCCTACCACAAAAGTAGCCACAAGAAGAAAGATGACTACAAGAAGGAAGGAAAGTACAAGAGGAAGGATAGGAAGGATAAAAGGAGAAAAGATGCATCTCATGCCGCATGGGAAGAGTCTTCTTCAAGTGACTCAAGATCCAATAAGGGAGAATTCCACCTTGCTCTCATGGCCTCTATAAGTGAAGACATTGGTGAGGTAAGTGAGGTAAGTTTACTTGAGTTATGTAAGGAAACTCTCATGGACATTCTTAATGCTACCCGCTCTTCTTATTCTGAATACAAATCTAAAAACAAGAGGTTAGGAAAGATCATAGATGATTTGTATGCTAAGATTATTATTCTTGATCAAAATGAAAAGTTTCATCTTGATAGCATTGATTCCTTACAAGGGTGGTTTCTTGATCTTGAGCTCCAATACAATGGAGTTGAAGTAAAGAATGGCATCTACCTTAAGAACATTAATAGTCTTAAGGAAGAAAACCAAGCCCTAGTAGATGAGCTTGTTTTACTTAAAATTGAAAATGATGATCTTAAGATTGCTTGTGATTCTACTAAGGATCAAAATAGAATTTATCTTGATAAGCTTATTATGCTTAAAATTGAAAATGCTAGATTTCTTTCTCAAGTTGATGATCTTTCTTCTAGACCTTTATTGCCTAGTTATGAATTTTCTAGTCTTACTTTAGAAAAAGATTCTTATCTTAGTAAAGCCCTATGTTTGGAGGATGACTTACTTCATGCACAAGATGATCTTGCTAGCTTGTCTTATACTATTATTACTCTTAGTGATGATGATCACAAACTAAGAGCTTCCTTGTAGAAATTCCTTAAAGGGGAAAAGTTCCTCAATGAAGTTCCAGATCACTCTACCAAACAAGATAGTACTGGTGGTTTGAGATATGTAGGGGGATCTCCAAAGAGAAAGAGCAAGGGAAAGTTGAAGAAAAAGAGTAGGGACCTCCTCTCTTCCATGGATAGTCATTTAACTCTAAGAAACCTATGGTTTGTGTGCATTAAAATAGGGATGACCATTACTCTATTTATTGTCCTTATAGAGAGAAGGGAACCAACACAAAGATGAAATAGGTCCCCAAGCTAACACTGGATGCAAGGTTTAAATTGGTCACTGACATCTTCTTTTTTTCTGAAAATTGATTGTTGATAGTGGCTGCTCAAAGCATATGACAAGTGAAATTAGACACTTCAACCAATTCACAAAGAAGAAAGAAAGATAAGTGACATTTGGTGACAACAACAAAGGCAAAGTAATAGGTGAGGGTGATGAAGTTGATTCACTATACATCAAGAATGTTCTTCTCGTGGATGGCCTACATTACAATTTGTTCATGTTAGTCAATTGTGTGATAATGGATGTCTTGTTCTTTTTACCTCGCTTGAATGCTTACTTCTAGATTCCCTCTCCTATAATGATATATATAAGAGAACTAGAAATGGTAATATCTATGTTATTGTGCTTGACTCTATTAAGCCTATTGCTGGTAGATATCTTTTGTGGTACCGTAGGCTTGATCATGTAAATATGCATCAGTTGAAGAAGCTAAGAAAAACGGATTTGGTAAAGGGACTTCCTAGATTGAATTTTGAAAAGGATGAGGAATGCCAACCTTGTACCCAAGGAAAAAAAACCAAGTCCTCCTTCAAATAAAAAGGAGTCCTTACCACCAAAAGAGCTCATGAGATTCTTCACATTGATCTATTTGGACCAATGTGTATGCAATTGCTTCATGGTAGAAAGTATTTGTCTTGTGATTGTCGATGATTTTTCTCGGTATACTTGGACCTTCTTTCTTATTTCAAAAAAGTGATACTCTAGATGTTTTCTCAACTTTTTGCAAATGAGTTGAAAATGAAGCTTCTTGTTGGATTGTCTCTATCTACAGTGATCATGGGGGAGAGTTTGAAAATAACTTATTTGAACTTTTTTTAGAAATATGGGTATGCACATAACTTCTCTTCACCTTGAACACCTCAACAAAATGGGGTAGTAGAGAAATAATAGGTCAATACAAGAAATGGCTAGGACTATGCTTCTAGAGTATAATACTCCAAAGACGTTTTGGGCTGAAGCTGTTAGTACTTCATGTTTTATGCAAAATTGGGTTTTCCCTCATCCATCTTTGAAGAAAACCCCCTATGATATATGGTGTGGTAGAAAGCATTCCATTGATTTCTTTCATGTTTTTGGTTGTCCTTTTTTGTTTTGAACACCAAGGATTCCCTTGATAAGTTTGATCTGAAGTCTTACAAGGCTTTCTTTCTTGGCTATTTCACTACTAGCAAGTCTTATAGAGTACTTAACATTGAATTGTATAAAGTAGAATAATCTATCAATGTTAGATTTTGTTGAGACTAACCCCTCTATTTCCAAGAATATTGTTAATGATGATGTTGCAGATGAGATGATCTCTCACTTGAAAAAGATCAACATTGTTGATAATAGAAAAGAGGTGTTAGTTGATGAAGATGAGAAAGAAGAAGAAAAGAAGGATCCAACTCACTGCTTTGAAAAGAATCATCCAAAAGAGCACATTATAGGTAATTCTTTTGAAAGGGTGAAGATGTGGGCTACCTACAACAAAGAACAAGCTAAAAATACCTTCATCTCTCAACTTGATCCAAAAGATGTCAATGAAGCTCTCAAGGATGATGAATGGATCCTATTCATACAAGAAGAGTTAGTATAGTTCTAGAAGAATAAAGTGTGGAACTTAGTGCCAAGACCAACTGATAGAAAGATCATTAACACCAAGTGGGTCTACCGCAACAAGCTTGATGAAAGTGGCACAATGGTAAGGAACAAATCAAGGTTAGTTGCTCAAGGCTACAATCAACAAGATGGTATTGACTTTGATGAAACCTATGCACTTCTATGTAGACTTCAGTCAATTAGAATGTTACTTACTTTTGTTAGTCATAATAATTTTTTGATTTATCAAATGGATGGTAAAAGTGTGTTTATGAATGGTACAATTGAGGAGTAAGTATTTGTTGCTCAACCTCAAGGTTTTGAACATGATAAATTTCCTAACCATGTTTACTTGTTACAAAAAGTTCTCTATTGCCTCAAACAGTCCCCTAGAGCTTGGTAACAGAAAATAAAGACCTTTCTGCTAGATGATAGATATCTCTTGAACAAATTTGATTCTACCTTGTTTATAAAACACAATTCTAGCAATTTCTTGATTATTCAAATTTATGTTGATTATATTATCTTTGGCGGGACTGATCTTGATCTTTGGAATGAGTTTAGCTCTCTTATGGAGAGTGATTTTGAGATGAGCATTATGGGGGAGCTTACTTTCTTCCTTGGCTTTCAAATCAAACAAACAAAAGATGAGGACTTCATCAACTAAGGCAAGTACCCTAGTGAACTACTTCAATGCTTTGGGATGGAGAACACTAAGCCAATGGACACCCCCATGTCAAACACCGCCAAGCTTGATAGAGATGAGTAAGGAGAGAAGGTAGATGAGAATCTCTTTAGAGAAATAATTAGAAGTTTACTTTATTTGACTACCTCTAGAATTAATATAATGTTTAGTGTTGGTTTGTGTTCTCTCTTTCAATCAAGTCCAAGAAAATCACATCTCATAGCAGTTAAGAGAATTTTGAGGTATCTAGCCAAAACTCAAAAATTTTGGACTATGGTATCCTAATTCAAGGGACTTTACTCTTATTGCATATAGTGATGTTGATTATGCAGATTTCTTGATTGATGAAAGTACACAAGTGGAACTTGCTTATTCCTAGGACCATGTCTAGTTTCTTGGTTCTCTAAGAAACAAAGAATTGTGGTTCTCTCAACTACCAAGGCTGAATACATTACAGCTGGGAGTTGTTGTGCCAAAATCCTATGGATGAAGCAAATGCTCCAAGACGTTAACATTCATTTTGATGCTTCTCCTATCTATAGTAATAATACTAGTGCAATTAACATGTATTTACAATCCTATATTGCATAGTAGATCTAAACATATAGAGGTCCATCATCATTTTCTTTGTGACCACATTGCCAAAAAAGATATTTATATCACACATGTCGACATGAAGAATTAGCTTGCGGACATTTTCACTAAACCTCTAGCTAGAGAGCAATTTTCTTTTATTAGATCAAAACTACTTTTAACAACTCTTGATGATATTTACATGCAATTTAGCTAGATGTTATCATGCATGTATATTTCTTTCTTAAAATTGTTCATCTCTTGACTGCAAGTGCTTTAATTGATATGTTTTCATGCCTTGTTTTGCTTTTATTTGGTACTCTTCGCAAACAAATGTTTTCTCACAAAATAGTATCCTATGATGAGTGAAATGTGCCTCAATATTTCTAAAATACATGGTATGCTAGAAAATGAAATTTATATTTCACCCTAGAGGCTTGGAATTAAATTTTTCTAAGGTTTAGACTGGTTGACTATTTGGTCAAATTTGTCCTGATAATTGTTGATGTGAGACTTATACATTGTACATATTTGGATAATGACTTAACCATTCCATTCCTATGTATCTAATATGTTTTTTCAAGATTTATTTCAGGCTTTAGGTACATGAAAAGGATCAAATTACCCAAGCCCTAGCTTGTCCAAGTTCAAGTCAAAAGCAATGCAAGTGTGCAATTTGGGAAATTACTCCAAATCACCTTTGATTAATTTTGTAATCACTTCTATTGATGATATGACTTGTAACTAAGATGAGAAAAAATCAAGGACACTTAATTCCAATGTTTTTTCACTCAAAAATCATTTTGCAAAATTTGTCATAGGAACTTTATCAGTCGAGTTGGAAACTCGACCGATCCAGTGATGGATTTTCTGAAATGATCAACCAGTCGAGTTGTACACTCATAGAACTCGATTGATTGATCAACTAACCAAAAATGATTTTGACACATCGATCGAGTTTCCCAGAACAAACTCACTGATAGTTTGAAAATTAGCTTTGTCAGTTAGTGGATCGGTCAAGTTATCTTTATTGAAACTCGACCGTATGTATCATATGGAAAACATAGAAAAAGTGATTATAACTATTAGAAAGTTGTTGTAAATGAAAATAGATCAGTTGCAAGTTGTAATACAGATATTTTTCATTCTTAAGTGATCCCACACTCAAAGAAATACCCCCAGTTTTAAATAGGACCCCTTGGAGTTCATTCTAGGTTTTCTCATTCTTGTTATCCTAAGTCCTTGCTATAGTTGAGTGTGTTGCAACCCTTTCAGCCCCTTTCTCTCTCTCTCTCTCATTTACAAAGAATTTTGTGATTATAAGTGAGTTATGCATGTTGTAAGAGAGCTACCTCTATGTGCTTGTAAATATCTCATTCCTTTCACCTTCCCAATGCCCTTTCTCAAAGAGCAAAGGTTGAAGCAAGCTACTCCAAGTGAAGGTGAAGTTGATGGTCTTCTTCAAGGTTGAAGAAGAGGTGAAGATCTTCTCCAGGTGATGGAGAAGGGCAAGGAAAATATTTAAGAAGAGGGGGTAATTCCTTCAAGGTCAAAGACTTGATGCAAGTGTGGGTAAGTCCTTATTGAAGGTTGAAGACATCTTAATCAATTTCTTGTCTTGCGTAGGTACGTCCTTGGATGTATGGTGGTCTCCTTGTATCTCTTCTGATGGAATATACGTATACACAGATTGCAAAGTCTAGAGGTTTACCTCTCTAGGTAGTGGATTGACTATCTCCTTGCTTGGATATTGGAACCACTCTAACCACCTTGTCTAAGTGCATGTTTCAATTTCTCTCATCCTTGTTGTGCTTGCTTAGATAGGACTTCAAATTGATCTTAAGAATTTGGTTTCAATTGATATAATTTGAAGGTATAACTTTTCTTATGAGAATTTTGAAGATCTATTCACCCCCTCTAGAGCCCAAGATTTAACCAGTGGTATTAAAGCTAAGGATCTACTCCAACAATCTCCCATGAGATGAGAAGATGGGTGAGAACCTACTTGATTCACTCATCGTAGAGGGAGGCTTCTCCATGCGTCCTCCGATCTTTCATGGCACCAACTTTCTATATTGGAAGAGGCGTATGCATTTCTCCATTCAAGGGATGAACTTTGATATGTGGAAGGTGATGGTCACACCATACAGGGAGCCAAGCAGAGCTGTGTCAAGATGGAATGAAGCTGCTCTAAAAGAATCCCAGCTCAATGCCAAAGCTATAACACTAGTACAGAAAGGGTCTGTAGCGTCGGTTTTTTAAAGCCTGCAGCGTCACTTTTTGACCGACGCCTAGGTGGCCATCGCTACAGAATTTGGTCTATAGCGTCGGATTATTTAACCAAATAAAACCGACCTTACAGAGTAAAAACCGACGGAAAAGGTTGTAAAAATGCTGACCTATGCGAGAAAAAGGAGCATGTAAGGTCGGTTATTTCATAAAACTGACCCTGTAAATGTTCTCGGTCGAGAAAATTGTCGACCGAGAATGTTTACAGGGTCGGTTTTTATGAAATAACCGACCCTAAAGATTGAATAACATTTCAGTGGTAACTCTCGGTCGAGAAAATTGTCGACCGAGAACGTTTACAGGGTCGGTTTTTATGAAATAACCGACCCTAAAGATTGAATAACATTTCAGTGGTAACACTCGGTCGAGAAAATTTTCGACCGAAAGTATTTCGGTCTTGACCGAGAACCCTCTATAAGGTCAGTTTTTTGAAATAACCGACCCTAAAGATTGAATAAAACATTTCAGTGTAACATTCGGTCGACAAGTTTGTCGACCGAGTCCTACACTGAAATGTTTTAATCAATCTATAGGGTCGGTTATTTCAAAAAACTGACCTTATAGAGGACATTATAGACTCGGTTTTTTACAAAACCCGACGCTAGAAGTTCAGTGTAACATTCGGTCGACAAGTTTGTCGACCGATAGATATTCGGTCGAGAATGTTGTCGACCGAGTCCTACACTGAAATGTTTTAATCAGTCTATAGGGTCGGTTATTTCAAAAAACTGACCTTATAGAGGACATTATAGACTCGGTTTTTTACAAAACATGACGCTAGAAGTTCTATTTCGGTCGAAAATTGTTCGACTGAAGAGTGTACAATCTCTAGGGTCGGTTATTTAAAAAACTGACGCTAGAAGTTACGATTTTTGTTTTAAAAATTTCTGTAGAAATTGATATAGAACAGAAGAACAAGAAGATTCATATATTCTGGGAGAGGGGAGCATTGATGCTCAACCGTCACCATTCAAAACCACACATTCATAACAAAAATGATAATCAATATCATAATTTACAAAATGATAGAGTGCAAGTCTGAGATGACATATTACAAAAGTAAAAATATGAAAGAGTACGTACTCAAACCACATACATAAATGGAGCTGACATATTTAATCCAATACTATTTCGACTTCACTTATAAAACACTGTGACCACTCTTCTCGGAGTTCATTCAAGTCCACATGTGTGTAAGGCTGAGTTGTAAAGATCTGTAACAGAAAATGCACATGTTAATATTTTATAAAAATGACTACAATCACTTGTAAATTTATGATGTTATTCTTTATTACCTGACTTATAGTCTGAATGTCATGTGATGCTTGTTTGACAATAGCTTGCATGTATTTCATTACATAGTAGCCACAAGCCCAGTCATTATTTTGCATAGGACACTACAAATAATAAATTATACTTAATGTTAGTAAACTACTATAAACAACAATTGAGATAAGAGTATAAGAGTTGACATATTACAGTTGAAAATTAATACATAAAGAGTAAGCAGTTGTCAAAGTAGCTACCTTGACATTTTTCAAAGTCAATGTCTTTAATTTTGTGGGTATTTGTCCTCCAGCTTCATGAAAAGCCTTTATACCCCTATCAATTAAACGATAGTTGGTAAAATAGAAATTCTAAATAAAAATATCATGTTGAAGCAATTGATTAAATTTATGCTTACTCCATAGCTGACAATTTCAGTTTGTGACTCCTTGTTGTTTTACCCATTGGGTCAAGATAATAAAGAGTCATCAATTTTGGGACAATCACCAGTAATTCCCAATGTCTAGCTCTGAGTAAGAGTAAAACAAACATTAAAATAAATAGTTTCATTCATTATTAAAATTATATTGAATAATAATACTTACTGGACGTTAAAAGGAATTAGGATAATTTCCTTCCCCTCACTAGCAAAATATTTGAATGCATCAGAGAAGTACTCATTCACATCCTCAATATTTGTCTCCACCTGACTAGTGACCGAAGGAACTAAGAATGCAATATTCTTTATATCAAAGTTGGTGACCTCGGTATATAAATGGTTGTTAAACATTTGTAATTATTTTCATATGTAGAAATAAGCTAAAATGTGTATTGGAATTTTCTATATATTATTGATATATCCTTACCTTATCCATACTTCTATTATCGAAGTGTTCAGCCAATCATACTGGAATAACTCTATAATATCATCAAGAAAAATAAAATTCTCAAAGTCCCTCCCAACTGCATCTTCTGTTAACTTGACCATCATATTTGATCCCGATTTTTGGTTGGCTAAGTATCGACATAAAACCTTTAGATTTGCTTCCCAATTTGTCGAATGTAGTTTTGGGAATGAAAGATGGCTTGGGCATAGGAGGACGACTAGCAGAAGTTTTACTTTTTGGTTTACAAACCTATTAATTAAATTACATACTTATATTACATGAGTTCATATATGCAGTCAAATATGAAAAATATGATAGAAATAAGGTATACCTTGTCATTGATAACCAAGTGTCTAGGCCAACCCACCATAGCACCCTCAGCTTCTTCAACTGTACTATATTCAGCATTAGGTATGGGTAGTGGTTTGTCCCCCATTCCGTCATACACAAGATGGATGGACACACGGCAGATGTCATCAGTAATTTGTTGGCAATGCAATGTACCACCAAGGTTGTACACTTTTCCCACTGCCACAACATTATATTCTAGAACCTCCACTGCAAGTTTACAGTTCATACCAACCTAGATTGAAATAATATAAGTTATATAAGAAACAGTAGAACATATACATGTTACAACTATATATATTATCAATATATTTATCATATTAATAAAACAACATAATAGAACAAAAACTTACTATAGATTGTTGTGGTGGTTCATCGGGAGTGCTCCCATGACCTTCTACAACTGTAGCATGGGCTTGTACCTCATCACTTGAGAGACGTGCAGTATGAATAGGTTGAGAAGGTTGAGTAGGATGATATGTAGACATTATTTCTTTTACTTTCTGCGCTACTAATGCTTCAAGATCCCCTTGTGTAAGACCTCCTACACGACCTCTTTTAGATTGCGAAGGGCCAAAATAAGACTTGAATCCTATGCCAGCTCCTAATCCCTTACACGGCCAGGATGCTCCTTCGTACCAAGAGCAACTGCTAGTTCATCCATGTAGCCAGTTGGGATGAACTTTCCTTCCTTCCTTTGCTCGTGGAGATAAATCTATTCATAGTTAATAAAAATATTAAATCACAATATCAATTAGATATAAATAAATCTAAGTTTGTGGAAGTTACTCTTTACTTAGTTGGGATAAACCTACCATCTCTTGTGCCACCTCCTTAGTTGCAGGATTGACAATTTCACCGGCTCGATTCTTTCTAGCATCAATCCATGTCATGTGTCGGGGTGGTCTCTCAACTTGAGTTGTACTTGATTCTTCTCCAAAAGATGATTCCTTCTCTTGTAGTTGGCGGCAGAAGGCATAACCACCGTGCCCCAAGCGATGGTCATGCACATTTTTAGCCCGTCTTTCCTTTTGAGCCTGGTGAATAGCCTGATCATTTAAAACGAGGTATTGCAATTTAGACTTTGCAAACATGTATAAAAAGATTCACCTCCTTAATTGTATAAAATATTCATACAATACATCAAAATCTTTATTACCTGAAACTCTTCTGATCTCCTAGCTGCAACAAATCTTTCCCACACCTCAGGATCAATAAAAATATATACATCTGTAGCTTTCTTCTTTTTTTTAGGATTATTTATAAATTCCCTTACAAGATATGTCTTAAAACCCCTCCATCGTACACCACAACATTGTAGCACTCTTTTCTTGTGATCTTTTTCATTTAGATGAAAAACACCCTATACATACAAAAGAAGCAATTAATAATGTTGTTTTGAAAAGGAATTAATTCCAAGCAAACTAAATTAGAATCAATAGATAAAAAACATATTAAAATGATATCACTTCCACTCACAGATATATCTTTCCATATGAGGTCTTTTTTGGCATTAGGAACATCATGCCAATTTTCTATATCTATTGGCACCTTACTACGCGCGGTCGCCCCTACGTAATGCTTGAAAGCACTAGCATGTTCCCCAACAAGTGCTCCTGTCATATCAAACCGGACTGGCAATTTATCCCCTTTAGCCCTGAGCTCCTGCAGCCTACGCATCAATGTAGGACCTCTATTGTTCTTAGCATCACCACTACCATCCTCATGGTGTTCATGCTCAGAATGTTCATCTTCATGGTGCTCATGCTCAAAATGTTCATCTTCACTCGCCATTTTAGAACCTGCAAGTATACATGATAAAAAAAATAAGTGATAATAAAAGCACAAGTGATAAGGTATACATGATAATAAAATAAATAATTCAAAGAATACATGCCTTTAGTATTGGTTGAGTTGTTAGTCAAGGAAAATTCCTTCAGCATGGTCTTGGCATTTATAATATTCATCGGTGTTATCTTCAACATTTACACTTGGCAAACCAACTAAGAATGGACTAGAATCATCATACTTTTCGTAGTATTCTTCTTCATTTATAGGATCTACAGTAAACTATCTTTTTCCATTAAGAATGACAGACCAATTTTTATTTGTCGGGTCATCAATATAGAATACTTGTTTTTCATGGTTTTCCATGATGAATGGCTCATCTTTGAAACCAATCTTTTCAAAATTCACCAATTTGAAACCCAACTCATCCACTAAAACTCCTTTATTGTTGTCAACCCAATTACACCTAAATATAGGAACTCGAAAATTTGTATAGTCCATTTCCCATGTCCTCAATGACGTCGTAATATGACATCTCAGCTTCGCGTGGTCTTTTATCTTTGGCACTAGAAAAATACAATGAACAAGCTTTAACAGTGACCCCACTATTTTGAACTACAATACTTTCATCTTGACGCTTTGTGTAGTATGAAAATCCGTTAATGTTATAACCTTCATTTGACATGACATCCATTTTTGGCTTAAAGGTGAGCCATTTTATGTTCTCAGCAACATTATTTGGCGATTCAGATAGTTGATTAAATACTTTCTCTTCAAACCACCTAATAAATGTTTGATTATGCTCTCTTGCAAGCCACATTGAACTGGATCGCGGATGATTTCTCTTGATAAGATCATTGTGTTCTGTGATGTAGCTACTAACTTCATCGATGTTGTGTAAAATATACAAATGCGCTTGTTCCCACAACTCACGACTGATTCCTTTCACTTGTCCTCCCAGAGTTCCTTTGCCACAATAAGATCCAGTGTGATGCGAATTTTTTTTATCGCTACAAGTTTCTTTGCAATTCAAAAAATCATTACAAAAATCCATCACCTCCCTAGCCACGTAACCCTCAACAATACTCCCTTCAGGACGATAACGATTCCGAACATCACCTTTAAAAATACTCATGTAGCGTTCAAATGGATACATCCAGTGTAAGAAAATTGGACCCAACATCTTCACCTCCCTTGTAATATGTACTACAAGATGAACCATGATATCAAAAAATGAAGGAGGAAAGTACATTTCAAGCTGACACATGGTAACAATTACATCTTTCTATAATTTATCGAGAGTATCAGGATGTATCACTTTGTTGCATATTTCATTTAAGAAGAAACATAGTCTTGTGATTGCAAACCTTACATGCTTCGGCAATATAGATCGAATAGCCACAGGTAAATTTTGTTGCATTAAGGTGTGACAATCGTGAGATTTGAGACCTATCAGTTTCAGATCCTTCATTGATACCAATCTACGAATATTAGAAGAGTATCCTTGTGGAACCTTAATATTATACAAGCACTCACAGAAAGTCTTTTTCTCTTTCTTTGACAAAGTGTAACAAGCCAGTGGCAAATATGTGCGGCGACCCCTGATCTCCACTGATAATTCTTTTCTAATACCCATTAATTCTAAATATTTTCTAGATTTGATGCCATCTTTAGTCTTTCCTGGTATGTTCAATAGCGTACCGATGATGCTATCACAAATATTTTTTTCAACATGCATGACGTCAATGCAGTGTCTAATTGCCAAAGATCTCCAATAAGGAAGATCCCAGAATATTGACCTCTTCTTGTATAGAGATTTGTCACATGTGAGTGTATGACTACTTGAACTCTTTCCAAATTCATTAACAATATGTTTCACCCTATCATATACAACATGTCCTGGTATAGGTTTAGGAGCACTTCGTTCCTCAGTTGACCCATTAAAGGTTTTGCGTTGCCTTCGATAAGGATGCACTGGTGGGAGAAATCTCTGATGACCAAGATATACGATTTTACCACCATGTTTCAGTCTGATTGAATCAGTATTTTCCTCACAAACAGGACATGCTTTGTATCCTTTTATGCTATATGCAGACAAATTTCCATAAGGTGGAAAGTCATTAATCGTGCAAAATAACATAGCACACAAACTGAAGATCTCTTTACGTGAAGCATCATATGTCATAATACCTTCTTCCCATAGTTTCATTAGGTCATCAATTAGAGGTTGAAGGTAAACATCAATATCATTTCCAGGTTGCTTGGGCCCTGATATCAATGTTGACAACATCACATACTTATTTTTCATACACAACCAAGGAGGAAGATTGTATATAACAATCATAACAGGCCACGTGCTATGTTGGTTGCTTAATGTACCATAGGGATTCATTCCATCTATACAGAGTCCAAGTCTTAGGTTTATTGGTTCTTTACCAAATTGAGGGTATAATAAATCAATTTTCTTCCATTGTGGTGAATCAGATGCATGTCGTAGGACGCCATCATCATTGACCTTTAACTCCCCATGCCAAGACAAATTTTGTGCATCTTCTGTATTAGCAAATAAGCATTGAAATCGTGGTATTATTGGTAGATACAACATCACCTTGGAAGGAGAGCCATTTGTAGCCTTAGCTGAATTTGTAGTCTTATACCTTGACGCACCACTTTTTGGACAATTTATCAAATTACTATAGTCCTTCTGAAATAACACACAATCATTTGGGCATGCATGAATCTTCTTAGCCTCCATTCCCATTGGGCACATTATTTTCTTTGCTTGATATGTTGAAATTGGAAGCTCGTTGCCTTCAGGAAGAATTTCCTTTAACAAAGACAACAGTGAAGTGAGGAACCTATAGGGCATGGAAGCGGAGTGGGGGGCAGCGGCGGCGGGCGATCCAGGAGAAGTTGCTGGCACAGCCTCTACGGAGGCCAGGAAGTCATCGGAAGAGGGGCGCAAGACAGGTTGCGATCCACAGCATGAACGAAGCAACGCTAGACAAACCAGGAGTCCAGAAAAGGTGAGAAGTGGCGGCGCCGGCACAAACCAAGGAGTGGATGCCATGAACGCGGACAAAATATGCATACCTAACACGGGCATTGAGTTTCATTACGGAGGCATGCGAGGACCATCCCAGGAGGGGAATCAAACTGGGATGGACCCGAAGGGCGGTGGCGGAGTGTGTACCCCAGACGATGCAGGAGGAACACATCCTCTAGGGTACTTCCCACCGCTCGCAGGTAGCAACCAGGAGACGCAGAGTTCCCCGATACCCCAACCTGCAAGCGCATGGGGACAGAACAAAACTGGAAATCTGACTGAAGCGGCGACGCACGGATCAACGGATCTTTTCCTTAATAAACTGTTCGAAGAGCACCTTGATCCGGAGGCGGTCAATCTGTACATGTCTGATGGACAACCTGAAATAACGACTGACCCCATGTACTAAGAATTTCTTGTTCGACCTTGGCAATATGCGGTAGTAGTGAAGGCCATGGGAACACAGCTAGGGTATATGACCCTAAAAGATCGACTCCGAGCCATGTGGAGTCTAGTTGGCAAGTATAACATATACGAACTGGACATGAATCACTTTGTAATCCAACTCTCATGTTGCCGGGATTATGACATGGCGACGACGGGCGGCCCATGGAAAATATTCGGATGCAACCTAATTGTCTGGGATTGGCATCCTTCATTCATTCCTTCTGCTGAATTACCACGAAAGATTGTTTGCTGGGTCAGGATTCTGAATATTCCGCTACATCTCTATGTCCAAACTATTTTCAATTGCATAGGCAAGGCCCTCGGTAGGCTGGTGAAGGTCGACGAACACACCATCAAATGTACAAGAAGCAAGTTTGCGCGCCTTGCCGTCGAGCTTGACACCACGTCAGAGTTGGCGGCTAGTATTGTTATCAATGGGCTGGACTTTGAAGTTGAGTACGAGGGATTCCCTTTTCAGTGTGCAAATTGCGGCGAAGAAGGCCACACCTCTGTCCAATGCCACGCAGGGATCACGCAACAGGAAGCCAACCGCAATAATCCCGTCCCAGCCCCAGAAGTACCTACTACAGATTCTAAAAGTCAGTGGAGAACACAGAAGAACCGGCAGGGATACCAGGGGAAACAACAGCCCAAAAAAGCACCTATGAACTCTGTTACCCTAACGAGGGATCAATTTGATGACTTGATAACAGAAGATGAATCGACTGAAGCAGTCACGAACACCAGTCAGGAAGGAAAGAAGCCGGCAGAAAAGCCTATGGCACACAAGAACCCTAAAATCTGGAGGAAGAAGAAGACACCGGAGAAAATTGAAACGGCTGAACAAAAAAGAAAAGTCCTAAGGGACATCACAAACCAAACTCAACAATCCAAAGAAGGCTTTGCGCAGGGCGAGCAGACCAATAAAACCCCGGAACATACAGTCGTGAACCTGGCGGTTGATGAGGTTATCGAAATCATCCCTGAGGATGAGGCACCTGTGGCCCGGGCTGTTACCACGCATACCACATGCAGTAGGATTAAGAAACGGGACAGTGACAATGCAGCGTCCACTTCTGCTACTCGAAGGAAATCTTCGGTAGGAAAGATTTTCAAGGGTAGTGGGACGAAGATGAAGAGAACAGGTGTTGCTAAATCGGCTGTGGAAGGCATCCGTAGAAGTCCCAGGCTGAGAGGAAGCGCAGACACAGAAACTAGAGTGGACATGCTAGAAGGAGCAGAAAATATTTGCGAAGAGAATAGGGATACCAATGACAACCATTCTTAATTCCCTTTATAGAAGAATTCTGAGTTACAATCCTTGTGGGATGTCGAAGTTGCTGTGTTGGAATGTGAGAGGCATAGGAAATGACGACACATGCAGAGTCCTCAAAGAACTTGTCTACAAACACAAGTCGGCTGTTACTGCTATGTTAGAACCTCGCATCAGTGCGGACAAAGCTTCTCAAACCATTAAAAAGCTTGGGTTTCCGAACTATCATCGTTCTGAAGCTCGGGGCTACTCGGGTGGGATTTGGATCTGCTGGGATGCTGTTTCCTGCGACGTGCAGATTCTCAAGACACACCGTCAATTCATAACCTGTCGGGTGAATAAGTCTTATATTGCTACTTTCATATATGCTAACCCCCACTTTCAGGTCCGCAATCTTCTGTGGAAGCACTTAAATGACATGGGCAATAGCTTTTCTGAACCGTGGATAGTCATTGGCGACTATAACACTACCATCTCTCTGTCTGAAACTGTTGGCTATCAGACGTACAACCATCGTGAGGCCCAGCTCTTCTCCGCTACCCTGCTTGAAGCAGGGCTTACTGACCTTGGTTTTTCTGGACAAAAGTTTACCTACAGGCATGATGTGAAACAAAGTAGGCTCGACCGAGGCTTGGCTAATTCAGACTTCCTCTCCGCCTTTCCAGAGGTTGTGGTGACCCATCTTCCCAAAGTTGAATCAGATCACTGTCCCCTATTGATTCAAACTCAGGCGTCCTCGCACAGCAAGCACAGATTTGTTACCAAAGCTTCATGGGCTCAGGACCCCTTGTTCAATCAATGCCTTGATCGACATTGGAGTAGATATCTTCCTTTCCATGAGGCTCTTGAGCACGCCAGGCAGCACATCAGTGTGTGGGATTCTGCGAGAAACAAGTAGAAAAGAGAAACTAAAGACAGGCTCTTGCGCAATATAAATACCCTTCAAACTAACTTGGCTACTCACTATGATGTTATTTCTAACAATCTTTGCACCAAGATGGAGGAGGAGCTCAAAATTATCCTTAAACAGGAAGAGGAGGATTGGAAACAAAAAATCCACGTCAACTGGATTCGAGAGGGTGAATCCAATACCCGCTTCTACCAAGCCTATGTGAATCAGAGGAGGAGGTCCAATAAATGTCAAATTCTCAAAAACCTTTCGGGGAACTGGATCACAAATGAAGACGACATATTCCAACTGGTCACAAATTATTTCATTGAGTTGTTTACTTCTAATAGCAATACCTGCCAGCAACAAATTGATACTATTCCCGTGCGGTTTGCTCCGGTAATCGGCGAGGAATACAGCTGGCTGACTAAACAAGTTCAGAAGGATGAGATTTTTGCAGTTCTTAAAATCATGGACCCCTACAAAGCTGTTGGTCCAGACGGTACTTCTGCTCATTTCTTATTATCCAACTGGCCAGTGCTTCAAGACTATATATGTATGACTGTCCAGGAGGCTCTTAGTGTTGGCATGCTGAATGAACAAATGTGCAATGCTACCGTGGTCCTTATTCCCAAAGTCCCTAAACCGGAACTTGCAAGCCAGTTTCGCCCTATTTCTCTTAATAACACCATCCTTAAGCTCTGTTCTAAGGTCGTTGTTGAAAGATTGAAAAAATGGCTACCGGTTTGGATCAACCCAGCGCAAAGTGCCTTTGTCCTGGGCAGGATGATTTCTGACAACATCTCTGCAGCTTAGGAAATCATACACTCTATGAAATGGAAGAATTCTAAGAAGACAATGGCCATTAAAATCGATCTCACGAAAGCATATGATAGACTGGCTTGGAATTTCATTGAAGATACGATGAAAAATGTGAACCTTCCTAACTGTATGATTCAATACATCATGAGCTCTATCACCAGCGGCAGCTCTACCATTGCTTGGAATGGCAGGAATTCGACCAGCTTCAGACCAAGAAGGGGTCTAATACAAGGTGATCCTTTAAGCCCTTATATATTTATGCTTTGTATTGAACGTTTAAGTCAGATGATTGAGGAGTGTGTCAATTCTAAAAGATGGCAACCTATAAATTTGGGCAGAAAGGGTCCGCGGATTGCTCACCTTTGTTTCGCCGACGACATTCTTCTGTTTGCCAAAGCCAATATAACCAACATTGATACTATCTTGCATTGCTTCAAGGAGTTTGAGTTGGCTTTGGGTCAAGCTATCTCGATTGAGAAGACAAGGATTTTCTATTCCAAGAGTGTAACCCAGCAGGAAGCTATCCAAATCTGTAATCGAAGTGGGCTGCAACGCACTCAGGACCTGGGGAGATATCTAGGGGTCCCGATCCTCCACACGCGGGTGAACAAAAAGACTTACAACGAAGTTCTAGATAAAGTCACTAATAGAGTTAGCTCCTGGGCTGCTAAAACCTTATCCTTAGCGGGACGCATATGCCTTGCTAAGAGTACTCTCGCCACCATTCCAACTTACATCATGCAAACGTCAAAGCTCCCACTGCAATTGTGTGACAGAATAGATGGTGAAATATGACGTTTCATTTGGAGTGGCGGGCGGAAAAGGAGAGGGACGCATCTTGTGTCTTGGGAAAGGCTAACGAGCAAGAAGATCCATGGTGGTCTGGGTCTTAAATCCATGAGGGACTGGAACCAGGCACTTCTTCTCCGCCATAACTGGGATATCTGGTGCGGAAGAAACACTCTTTGGTGCACGGCCATGCGTGACAAACTGATGAAGAGCAATCCAGGGACAAATCCTAATCTGTCTCGCCTGGCGAGAACTGTGCTGCAAATGAACTCCTTTATGCAAGCTAATACATTCCTCTGCCCTATGAGTGGGAACCACATTAACGTGTGGCATGACTGTTGGCTCCCAAGTGGTATTTGTTTGAAGGACCACGTTAGAAGAGATATCCCTGAAGAGTTGTGCGACTTGCAGGTGAGCAGCTTAGTGAACCTGGAAGGTCAATGGGACCGTGAATTTCTCGATCTATGGTTTTCTTCAGGTGTAGTCAAGGAGATCCTTAATATTCAACCACCTGTTGAAACTGAGGCTGAAGATATATATGTATGGAAGCTCAACAATGGGGGCAGCTACACGGCCAAGTCGGCCTATACGGCTTTGAGGGCGGACTCTGAGGTTAAAAGACCTGGACAGTGGCCTGTCATCTGGAGAACCCAGGTGGCGGCGAAGGTGAAGATATTCATGTGGATCGCTGCTAATGAAGCCCTCCTTACAAATTGGAAACGGAGAAGAAGGCGGATGACCACCAATGATGTTTGCAGTCGCTGCAATAAGGAAGATGAAACCAGTCTCCATGCTTTGAGAGACTGTGAGAAGGTGAAACCAGTGTGGCTACGCTTACTAGCCGGATCAATGCCTGGGAATGCCGTGTCTATTTCATCGGATTTCTGGAATTCATCAAACTTTGAGCAATGGATTAGCAAGGGGCTCCGATCTTGCGAGGCCACCAGAACAATCTTTCTCATAGCATGCTAGGTAATTTGGAAACAACGCAACTTGGAGGTCTTTGAAGCTAAAGACATCCCTGCGTTACAACAGGTGAACAAAATTCTGTTGGAATATAAAAGAACAGCCGCAGCCTGGGATAAAAAGGAAGCCGACAAGAATTCAGCTACAATGGCGCAACAGGATCTTAACTTGAGCGGACAGCTCTTGATGCATGTGGACGCCGCCTGGAAGAAGGGCAAAGGCGCCATTGCTGTGACTGTTCAGGATCGTAACAATCAGTGGAAAGGAGGGGTAGGCCAGCTGATCTCAGCGGACAACCCTCTACAGGCTGAACTTATGGCCATTTCCCTTACTTCTAAAATTATCAAATCCAGCAGATTGCAAGGCACTGCTGTGATCACTGACTGTTTGACGGCCACGAAGATGCTACAAGACGATCATCACAAACATCCTAGATATGCTAGTATTATAAGGGGAATCCAGTTGATTTTGGGAGACAATGCGGCTATTCACCATGTGGAGAGGAAGCAAAATGGACCAGCTGATGCTTTGGCTAAGGCACATTTACAAAAAAACCTGTAGAATCAAGTACTATGATGTCCCCCCCAAGGATGTCATTGATACTGGACAAATCTTTGCTTGTAATGGTAGTAGTACTACCATATTTAATTCTATGCAAATAACTCATATCTGTAATTTGCCTTTGAATATGCTTGCACGAGGTGAGCAAGATGAATAAAATTATCGCCTGACTTCCCTAAAAAAAAGACAAAAGTGAAGTGAAACTCTTATCGCTCCACCGGTTTTGAGCTTTAAGAGTGTATAATCGCATCACAGCACTCAACCTCGTGAACTTAGTACAACCCTTATATAATGGTTTTTCAACATCATGGACAATGTTTGCAAATAAAGAAGGTGGATCAATGACATTGTCCTAACAACTACGTAGCATCTCATCAATCATATCATCCTAAATCTGGTCATCTTCAATCGGTTCATCATTAACATTATCATCATTATCTATATCTTCTATGCCACAACTATTAGTATCGACATTTTCTGCTCCATAATTCAATTTCTCTCCATGCCAATACCATTCATTATAACCTTGTATGATCCCATTGCATATGACATGATTCTTAATTTCCTCACCAGTATCAACTTTCAAATTGTTACAACAATTTCTACATGGACAATATAGCCTATCTGTAGGTAGTTTCCTATGTTCCTCAGCAAATCTGATAAATTCATCAAGACCTTTGGCAAACTCTGGACTGCAACGGTTCTTGATAGACATCCAACTTTGATCCATTTTCTATATCACATTAAAATTAATTATAAAACTAACAGTTTAATATTGATACTATAATAATCTGTAAGTTTTTATTGATAGAAAGTGTACCACCTATCCCATTTTTGAATATTTAATCTCACTAGTAACTGTATAATGTATGTTTAGTTTTGAAGAAAATTTCAGCAGCATTTCCCCTAAGTTCTCCAAGTACACCGATGTAAATGGCAAATAACCACTCACATATGTACCCAGAGAACAAATGGAGAAATCCTACTAAAATAATCTACAAAACTAAACATACATTATACATGTACATCCTAAGTGAGATTAAAATATCCAAAAACAGTCCCAAACCGGGGACTATCCAAAGTTTACTCCTAATGAGTAAATTTTGAACGGGTTTCTAAGTTAATATATAAATGCATTATTTTCATATTTATATATTAAGTTAAACATCATGCATCAACCATAAAGTGTCAATCTAGGAGTACACATGTCTAATATAGTATTAATTTCTAAAATTTATATAATGATTACATATGAAAAAATACATGCATGTTTTAATTACTTGTACAAATTAGCAAAGTAAGATCGTTTCCAACAGTCCAAAGATTGAAATCATTATAATATTCAGAACTATTTGTGAACATTACAACAAATATGATTAAAACATTTATAGCTCCAACATAAATAAGTTCCAGGACCATCTCGGTCGACAATTAGTCGACCGAGAGCCCACCAGCGCGTAGCGTCCAGGTCCACTCTCGGTCGACAAATTGTCGACCGAGAGTGGACCTGGACGTTGTGCGTAGGTGGGCTCTCGGTCGACTAATTGTCGACTGAGATGGACCTGGAAGCAGCAATGGCGGCGGTCAGAATGAAGGGAACAAGGAGAAGGAAGTTCGAACTTACTTGGAAATGGAAACGAGCTTCGTGGAGGAAGAGACGAACTTCACGGAGAGGCGGCGACCTTCATGGAAGAGTGGAAGGTGGTGACAATGAGCTTCACGGCAATGAAAAGCTTCACGGCAAGGAAGAGAGCTTCACGGCAAAGAAGAGAGCCTCACAGCAACGACGGGCTTCGTGGAGTAAGAGTGGAAGGCGGTGACGATGAGCTTCATGATCTTCTTCACGGCACCGACGAGCTTCACTATCCTTTTGGCGGCGTGGAGAGGCGGCAACGGCGGAAAAAGAGGTTTCGCGACGCCGTGGGAGAGAGATTAGAAAAGAGAAAAGGGTTTCGCGGGAGGAAGAAAGACTAAAATTTTGGCTTTTTGCACAGAGTGAAAAACTCTAGCATCGGTTAACAACCAAAAACCGACTCTACATATAAATGGTGCCCGTGTCGGGTTCTTTAATTACAATCAATTGCAAACTCGGTTGACGAATTTGTCGACCGAAACGATCTATAGGGTCGGTTATTATGTAAAACCGACGCTACAAGTGCTAATACGAAGAAATCTGGTTGGTTTTGGTCGACAATTTGTCGACCGAAAAGGAGCAAGACTTCCTTTGTACAAGCACCTCTAGGGTCGGTTTTTTCGTATAACCGACCCTAGAGGTGCTTATACATGTGTGAAAAACTAAACTGGATATTGTCGGTCAACAATATTGTCGACCGAGACCCTTATAGGGTCGGTTATTAAAAAAACCGACCCTAGAGGTGCTTCTAAGAAAAAAAATATGGCTTCATTCGATCGAAAGATTCGTTGACCGAAGATGTGTGAAAACTGGATCGAAAATTCATTTCGGTCGACAAATTGTCGACCGAGTATTGTTCTAGAGTCGGTTATAAAGGAAAAACCGACCCTATAGGTGCTTATACACGTGAAATCTGACTCTAACTCGGTCGACAAATTCGTCGACCGAGGATCTCTAAAGTGCTTCCACAACCCTAACAATGATGTTATGTGAAACTTTAATATATGGTGATGTCGTATGAAACCCTAATATGGGATAATGTTATGTTAAACCCTTATATGGAATGATGTTATGTGAAACCCTAACATGGAAATGTTATGTGAAACCTTAATATAGGGTGGTGTTGTGTAAAAACCCTAATATGGGATAATGTTATTTGAAATTTTCAATATGGGATGCTGATATGTGAAACCTTAATTGATAAAGATGGAAACTCTAACCCTAATGAGGGAATAGAGATGTTATTTTTGTATTGCATGATGTTGATATGAAATTGATATGGTTGATATGAAATTGAGATGATTGTGTAACAAATATCCTGAATACCTTGGTCAGATGACCTGAAGGTAATAGTTACCTGATAAGTGATAACCATGTTTAGTGATGAACTAAGGGTTTAAATACCCAGAATCAGCAAATGTGATGATGGTGGTATTGAGGGATGTGAATTCCCAACAATGAGACAAAAGATTGAGATCCCAATGCTGTGTCTGCCACTCCAAGGCACCTGTCTTGGTTAAGGCATAAGCCTCCAAGAAGGTGGGAACACGATCAAATGAAAGTGGGCAGCAATGTCTTGAAGTTGAATTGGGGAAAACTGAGTATGTGTGAGATCAGGAGATGGTGGAGGTGGAATTTGATAGTAGTTGTAGGAAGGATTGTATGGATTTATCATGCCAAGATTAAGGGAATAGGGATATTCATCAGGTTGGTTAGGAGAGAGAGCTTGCATCCTTTTGTTTAAATAAGTCATGCCATGGTGATTATAATCCAATTGCCTACTTAGGTGATATTGGGATCCAGCAATGTATGTCAAGGTTTTTGTAATAGGATCATGGGGTAGGTTGGTAGGAGGAGGTGGTGGAGGTATGTCTTGGGTGGATGTCTCCCCTTCAGTCCTAGCCCTTTTGTGGCCAAAGTCGATTCCCATCTTTTCCACCGTATTTTTACTTATTTTTTGGGGTTTTCTATCCCATGTGTAACCTAAGTTGTCCTTAATATTCTTCTTAAGAAAATGTTGAGTGATTTGGCATACAAAGTCGGCATATGGTGGATTGCCAAAAAACTCAAACATATTCTTAATGATGATACGAATAAAGTTTATGGGAATACTTTTGAGAATGGCATAGATAAGGTACATACGAAAGGTGGGTACCTCAGATTTGTTTGCTCTAGGATGGATATTGGTGGAAACAATGAGATTTATGATCCTAGCTTCAGGTTTTAAATTTATTGCATAATAGGTACCCCTATCTTCATGACAAGTCGTATTGGATTGAAAGATGGCTATTTTGACATCACTAAGGCTAATTGCAGTGTTATCTTGGGAGAGTTTGTTGAGTGGAGTTCCTCTAGTGAGATCAATAAAATTTTTATATTCTTCTATATCTATGTCAAGCATATCAAGAATACCCTCCTCAGTGAAATGGAATCCATACCCACCAACCATAGAGGAGAAGGAATCATGGTCAGGATGTTCGGCTAAATTGGCATAGAATTCATTAACTACTTTGGAGGAGTAGGAAGGGAAGGAGGGATTTAGAAAATCAGTCAAATGTTGCACCTCGAAAAGTTCCTCCAAATCGATAATGCTTTGGAAGTCCATGACGTCGACCGGCCATCGTGGAAGAGGAGCTTTTGCCGATAGCCTGAGGTAGCGGTCGCCTGCAGCTGCGTCGATGAAAGGGACGTCGTTGATGAACGGCAACGTTGAAGGGGTTGTCCTTCCTTTCCTACCTGCAACTTGCTTCTTTCCGCACGCAGATGATGAAGCCATTTCGTTGCTTTGAAATGGAGAAATAGCAAGCAAGAATTGGATGTAAAGAAGCTGAAGAATTTCACAAGAATACACTAGAGAGGAGCTAGAGAAGTGAGAATGTGAAGGTGTGAAGAAATTGATCGTTTTGGGTGCTATTTATAGCAAAACAGACCCCATTTCGGTCGACAATTTGTCGATCGACGCCCCCAATGGTCATTTTCTGGACTGTTCTCCTGGTCGCCCAACGGTCATATTTATGGTCGTTACGATGGTTGAAATTCTAGCCGTTATGACGGTTGATTTTTTTAGCCGTTACAACGGTTGGTTTTCTAGCCGTTGTGACGGTTGGTTTTTCTAGATGTTATTCAGTCGACAAATTAGTCGACCGATATGATTCGGCCGACGATTCGTCGACCGAAATTGAGCCAGAATTCATTCGCTTAAGTACCTATAGGGTCGGTTTTTAGGTTAAAACCGACCCTACAGGTACTTATTCATGTGTGAAATACTAAATTGGATCCTAGTTTATCTCGGTCGACAATATTGTCGACCGAATGTGCTTCTAAGGTCGGTTATAAAGAAAATACCGACCCTAAAAATTGCTTATACACTTGAAAACTGACTCCTTATTGGTCGACAAATTTTTCGACCGAGAAATGCTCTAAGGTCGGTTATAAGTGCAAATCCGACGCTAGAGGTGCTTATACATGCGTGAATTATCTGGATCCATAATAGATATCGGTCGACGAATTTGTCGACCAAGTATATCGGTCGAAATATTGGTCGACCAAGGAAGCTCTAAGGTCCGTTTTAAGTGCAAATCCGATGCTAGATGTGCTTATACATGCGTGAACCTTGATCCAGAATAAATATCAGTCGACAAATTTGTCAACCGAGGACGCATTTAAGGTCGGTTTTGTAGAAATAACTGACCTTAGAGGTGCTGAACCGAGGAGGACTGTAAGGTTGGTTATAAAGAAAAAACCGACCCTATAGGTGCTTGTATACGTGAAATTCAGCTCGTTTTCGGTCGACAAATTTTCGTCCGAGGTTCCCTTTAGGGTCGGTTATAAGGTAAAACCGACGCTAGAGATCGAGGCGCAAAACCAAATTTTTGCCGTGGGAAAAATCATGTATAAGGTCACTTATTTTAGAAAAACCGACCCTATAGAGATGTACTACAAGGTCGATTATTTTAAAAAAAGCGACTCAAAAGGTCATAAGTGGTGCCCGCGATTTTTATAGACATATAAGGTCGGTTATTTGGAAAACCGACCCTATAGAGATACACTACAAGGTTGGTTATTTTAAGAAAAGCGACCCAAGAGGTCTTAAGTGGTGCCCGCGTTTTTTATAAACATATAAGGTCGGTTATTTGGAAAACCGACCCTATAGAGTTACACTACAAGGTCAGTTTATTTAAAAAAACCGACCTAAGAGGTCTTAAGTGGTGCCCACATTTTTTTTAGACATATAAAGTCGGTTATTTGGTAAAACTGACCCTACATGTAGTGACGTTATAACCCATTTTTGTACTAGTGTAAGCATCCTCTATGCAGTCATCACCCCAATGGAGTTCAACTGCATCTCCTCATGGGATATAGCCTATGAGATATGGGATAAGTTGTGCATCACCTCTTAGGACACAAAGAAAGTGAAGGAGACTAAGATCTACATGTTAAATAGCCTTATAGAGAACTTTAATATGGGCAAGAAAGAAGGAGTTGTTGAGATGTACTCTAGGATCGACATCATCATCAATGGCCTAGCTGCTTTGGGACACACTTTGGATAGAGGAGAAATCAACTCAAAGATCTTGAGGTCTCTACCAAAGAGATTGGAGTCAAAGGTGACCTCCATTGAATAAGTGAGAAGTCTTGGTGACATTCCAAGCAAAGATCTCATTGGGAATCTATAATCTCATGAGACAAGGCTTGACAAGCAAGAAGAGGAAGCCAAGCAAGAAGAGAAGGAAGCAATAAATATCAAAGATAGTGCCTTCAAAGCTCAAGTGGAGGTTGTCATCCTTCAACAATTACTTGCTTGCTGGACCTCTCCCTCCTACCCTAGTGAAGATGATGGCCCTAGTGAGCATGAAGCCAACTACTCTAAGGGAAAATACTTCAAGGGAAAGCAATCTTCTTATTATACTCCAAGATGCTACAAGTGTGGCCAAAAAGGGCACTATAAGAGTGAATGTCCAAAATCAAGAAAGTCACACCACAAGGGCAGCTCCAAGAAGAAAGAAGAGTACAAGAAGGAGAGAAAGTACAAGAGGAAGGAAAAGAAGGAGAGGAGACACAAGAATGTAGATCATTCGGCTTGGGAAGCATCATCCTCAAGCTACTCTAGCTTTGACGAAGATGGAGAGTGCCACCTTGCACTCATGGCCTCTACAAGTGAAGAAATTGGTGAGGTAAGTCAGGTAAGATTGCATGGGTTAGCTAAAGAAACTCTTATTGATATGCTTGTTTCTAGCCATTCTTGTTTTTCTAAATGTAAATCTAAAATAAAGAGGTTAGGAAAAATTATTGATGATTTGTATGCTAAACTTGATATTCTTGAGCAAAATGAGAAAACTCATCTTGAGAGAATTGATAACTTGCAAGTCCAATTTCTTGATCTTAAGCTCCAATACAACAGAGTTGAGGTAGAGAATTGTGTTTACCTTAAGAACATTGAAATTCTTAAGGAAGATAACCAAAAGTGCCTAAATGAACTTAAAATTCTTAAAATTGAAAATGTTGAATTCAATCTTATTGTTGATGCTTGTAGAGATGAGAGGGATGCTTATCTTAAAGAAATTGAATTTCTTAAATCTGAAAATGCAAGGTTGCTTGGTCAAATTAATTATTTATCTTCTATATCTATCTTGCCTAGTAGTTATGTTGCTTCTATCTCTCTTGAAAAAGATTCTTATTTGAATAAATCCCTCTGTTTAGAGGCTGACCTTGTTCATGCTAGAGATGATCTTACTAGTTTGTCTTTTGCTGGTATATCTCTTAATGATGACAATCATAGACTTAGAGCCTCTCTGTAGAAATTTCTCAAAGGGAAAAACTCCCTACATGAAATCATTGACCATTCTACCAAACAAAGTGGTACTAGTGGTTTAAGATTTGTAGTGGGAGCACCTAAGGGAAAGAACAAAGACAAAGGTAAGAAAAAGAGTAAGGAAACCCCCTTTTCATTGGAGAGTCTTCTGGCACTAAGAACCCTACAATTTGTTCTCATTGCAAATGTGATGATCATTATTCTACTTATTGTCATTACAAGCCTAAGGGGGCCAACCCAAAGATGAAATTGGTCCCCAAGAAAAATCCAGATCCCAAAGTTTGAGTTGGGAACCAACACTCTACTTTCTTGCAGGAAAAAGGAAGAAAGATTGTTGATAGTGGCTGCACTAAATACATGACATGTGATATAAGCCACTTCAACAACTTCACTAAGAAGAAGGGAGGTTCAGTTACCTTTGGGGACAACAAGAAAGGTAAGGTAAAAGGTGAGGGTGATGTAGGTGAATCCTTGTGTATCAAGAATGTTCTCTTTGTGGATGGCCTACATCACAATTTATTAAGTGTGAGTCAATTATGTGATAATGGTTACCTTGTGCTATTTACTTATTTTGAATGCTTTATTCTAGATTCCCTCTCCTATCAAGTCATATATAAGGGAACTAGAAGTGGTAATCTTTATGTAGTCGTGCTTGACTCTATTAAGCCTATTGTTGGTAGATTCCTAGTAATCAATTTGAATGATATTTCTCTTTGGCATCGTCAGCTTGGTCATGTAAATATGCATTAGTTAATGAAGTTAAGAAAAAAGGACGTAGTCAAGGGGCTTCCGAAATTGGATTTTGAAAAGGACAAGGAATGTCAGCCTTGTACCCAAGGAAAGCAAACCAAGTCCTTAAAATCCAAAGGAGTCCTTAGTACCAAGAGAGCTCTTGAACTTCTCCATATTGATGTATTTGGACCAATGGGAACTTAATCGCTTTGTGGTTCCAAGTATTGTCTTGTTATTGTTGATGATTTCTCTAGATATACTTGGACCTTCTTTCTCTTTTCCAAGAGTGATATGCTTGATATTTTCTATAATTTTTGTAAACGAGTTGAGAACGAAAGATTCTTGTCAGATTGTTTCCATCTATAGTGATCATGGGGGATAATTTGAAAAGGATCTTTTTGAACATTTTCATGAAGAATCTGGATATGCCATAACTTCTCTTCACCTCTAACACCTAAAAAAAATGAGGTTGTAGAGAGGAAGAATAGGTCACTATAGGATATGGCTAGGACCATTCTTCTAGAGTATGACACTCCAAAAAAGTTTTGGGCCGAAGCCGTTAGAACCTCATGTTTTATGCAAAATCAGGTTTTTACGCATCCTTCTTTGGAAAAAAAAATCTATGAGCTATGGCGTGGAAGGACACCTTCTATCGAGTATTTACATGTTTTTGGATGTCCTTGTTTTGTTCTGAATACGAAAGATTCTCTTGACAAGTTCGATCTAAAATCTTACAAGGTTTTCTTTCTTGGATATAACACTACTAGCAAGGCTTATAGAGTGTTTAATGTTGATCTTGCTAAAGTAGAAGGATCCATAAATGCTAAGTTTATTGAGACGAACCCCTCTATTCCCAAAGATACTTTTCCAAATGATGATGTTACAGGTGAGGTGATTCCCATCCTAAAAGAACTCAACATCACCCAAAAGGGAAAAGAGGCAGTCACTCAAGAAGAAGCGAAAGATGATGAGAAGAAGGACTTAACTCCCCAATTTGCAAAGAATCATCCAAAAGAGCTAATTTTATGTGATCCATTTGAAAGAGTAAATATGTGGGCTACCTTCAACAAAGAACAAGCCAACAACACCTTCATCTCACAACTCAATCTAAAGAATGTCAAAGAATCTCTTGGGGATGATGAAGGAATCCTAGCCATGCAAGAAGAATTGGAGCAATTCAAGAAGAATAAAGTGTGAACCCTAGTGCCTAGACCAAGCAATAGAAAGATCATTGGCACCAAGTGGGTCTACTGCAACATGCTAGATGAAAGTGACAAGGTGGTAAGGAATAAACCAAGGTTAGTGGCTTAAGGCTACAATCAGTAGGAATGTATAGATTTTGATGGGACATATGCACCTATAGCTAGACTTGAGTCCATTCGCATGTTACTTGTTTTTGCGAGTTATAAAAACTTTCTTCTTTATCAAATGGATGTTAAAAGTGCATTTTTGAATGGTAAAATTGAAGAGGAAGTGTATGTTGCACAACCCCTGGGATTTGAACATGATAGTTTACTTAACCATGTTTATTTGTTGCAAAAATATCTCTATGGACTCAAACAAGCACCTCGAGCTTGGTATGAGAAATTAAAGAACTTTTTGTTAGATAATGGGTATATCATGGGCAAAGTAGATTCTACCTTGTTTTTCAAACACACTTCTAATAATTTTCTTATAGTTCAAATTTATGTCAATGATATCATTTTTGGTGGAACTAATCTTGATCTTTGCAATGAGTTTAGTGATCTTATGCAAAGTGAGTTTGAGATGAGCATGATGGGTGAGCTTACATTCTTCCTCCGCTTTCAAATCAAGCAAACCAAAGATGGGAACTTCATCAACCAAGGCAAGTACACAAGTGAGCTACTAAAGCGCTTTGAGATGGAGAGCACCAAGACAATGGACACATACATGTCAAACACCGCCAAACTTGACAAAGATGAAGAAGGTGAGAAAGTGGATGAGAAGTTCTATAGAGGTATGATTGGAAGTTTACTTTATTTAACTGCCTCTAGACCTGATATAATATTTAGTGTTAGCTTGTGTGCTCACTTTCAATCAAATCCCAAGAAATCAAATCTTATAGCTATTAAGAGAATTTTAAGGTACTTAGTCAAAACTCCAAATTTTGGTATCCCAAGTCAAGGGACTTTACTCTTACAGCTTATAGTGATGTGGATAATGTCAGATGCTTGATTGATTGACAGTGCACAAGTGGCACTTGCTTCCTCCTAGGACCATGCTTGGTGTCTTGGTTCTCCAAGAAATAGAGCACAATAGCATTATTAACTATCGAGGCTGAATACATTATAGTTAGGAGTTGTTGTACCCAGGTCCTATGGATGAAGCAAATGCTCCAAGACTTTAACATTCCTTTTGATGCTTCTCCTATCTATTGTGATAATACTAGTACAATCAATTTATCTTACAATCCTATATTGCATAGTAGAAAAAAGCATATAGAGGTTTGTCATCATATTCTTCATGATCACATTGCCAAAAAGGATATCTATATCACTCATGTGGACATAGAAAATCAATTGACGGACATTTTCACTAAACCTCTAGATAGAGAGCAATGTTATTTTATTAGATCTAAACTGCTCATTACTGCTTTGAATGAATCTGATATGCCTTCTAGCTAGTTGACATATATCCTATATACTTTGCTTATGTCTTGATCACCCTTGTTTGCTAAGTGCTACATTTTTCATGTTCACATGCCTTGTTTTCGCTTGCTTTGGGTATTTATCACAAATGCTTGTTTTATTGCAAAATAGTACCCAATGATGAGTGATATGTGCCTAAGTATGTTTAAAATGAAAAATGGACTAGAAAAATAAATTTAATCAGCACTCTAATAGCTAGAAATTAAAATTTCTAAAGTTGATTAAGGTTGAACATCGATCAAGTTGCCAACTCAATCGATCTGTGGTTGAGGTCTTTTGTAAAGAGCCATTTGGTAAAGTTTTCCAGTCACATAACTCAGCCGACGTTCGGGATGGAGCAAACTTAAGTGTGGTTTGACCAACTTTTCTCCCACTCAACTAGAGAAAAATCAACCAATTCACACTCCATCTCCGGCACGCTCTAAACCCTAGCCTCAACCATCTTTTCCCTAGCCCTAGCTCGACCTTACTCGACCTTCCTTGACCTCTTACCCATCAACCCTAGGTGTTTGGTCAATTAGTGGTGGTGTTTCTATGTTTTTGATCTCTCAATCCTCTTATCTCGCCTCCATGGCTTCCAATAGGAGAAAGATGGCCGCCCCATATGGAGCACCATCCCCCTCCTCCAACTCGCACCTTATACCCTTTGATGATACCTTCTTTGTCTCTAATGATGCTCTAAATAGGTACAAGGAGCTCCTTCCTAGGAACCCCTTTCTATATTGTTCCCTATTTGAGCCAAGCCCACGTAGAAAAAAGGTTATTGATCAAGTTGTCGAGTTGCTTTACGGCCCCACCTCTCCACCTTGGGTGTTGAACGTGTGTGCTACCACAATTCCATCACATGCACCAAAGTGATTCATGAATTATATGCAAATTTGTAATGGAATTATGACACTCTCATACCCCCGCCTAATTTTCAAGTAGTTCTTACTTCCATGATAGCCCGAAAGAAATTCCAAGTCTCTAAGGATACCTTGAATATCTTTTTCTCTGGTACTGAGGTGACTGGCACACGGAGGAAGGATTTCCCTAAGTATTTTGACCTCCTTGACCCTGAGGCCTTCTACAAGAAATATGATCTCACTCTCCCTAACATCCATAAATTCTTGAAGAAGCCTCAATTTCCCTATAGGAATAAGTCTACCCTTCCCTCCTCAGCCTTAGACCTCAAGAACCGCATACTCGCCTTGGTACTAAACTACAATATTCATCCCAAGAAAACCCAAACTGAAATTGCAGAGAATACTGCGGTGATCATGTTCTGTATCTTGAAGAACATCATAGTCAAGTGGACTAGATATTTCCTTCATCACATGACCTGGTTCGACTCTGGTAAGAACACTAAAGGAATCCACCCACCCTACTCATACATGATTTGTGATCTTTTTCAAATTACCACTGGATATTTTCTTTTTCATGACCTTCATTACAAACCTACCCAAAAGGGAATTTGCACAGTGAGACCACACTTTAGAAGATTGTGCCTACCCCTTCAACCACTTCTAGATCATCTACCTCCACCCGTGCACCTCCACCACCTCAGCCATCCGACCTGCCTGCGCCACTCTCCATGTATTAAATGAAACCCTCATAGGTTACATGATGCATCAGCAGGTGTATAACCTTCAGGTTTAGGAGCATATGCATCGGGATCTATGTCCTATCATGTCTACCATGAACCTATCATGTGCCCATCCTTATCCTACCTACCAGCCCTACCCAGGAGGTGATTATGCATCCTATGCATACAATCACTTTTACCCTACCCATCCACCTGTTGCTTCTACTACTACACCCTGTACTATTGGTGGATCTACCCCTACTATGTTACCTCTCCCTACTGGTCCTATAGATACCTTGCTTGCAGGACTTGACACCACTTCTCCTAACTTTCCACAAGCTCAAGAGTTACATGACCTTGGTATGTCTTGGGCTGAGCAGAATGACAGGTGGCCCGGTCGTGGCTTCGGTCTCTCCGTTGATGAAGAGATTCTAGATCAGGCTGATGAATGAGGTTTTTGCTTTTGATGAGGAGGCATTTAAGGATGATGGCGATGATAGTTCTGATGGCTCTATTGGTGGCTCTGATGATGAAGTTAATGTTGTTGCCTCTGTTGCACCTTTAGACGGAGATGATGAATATGAGCCAGAAGCTTCTGATGATGATGCTGATACGGATGATGATGACCCTCTATAGTTAGGTAGCATATACATTTATATGTTTTAGTTTCTACTTTGTAGATGTTGATCGTATATATCTTTCTAGACTAATTTGTACTAAAAACATCTAGGCACATAATCTCAGATGTACTATTTTCATCATCATTTTGGTTTGTAGTTGCTTCTGAGACATTCTTTATGTGTTGTAATCTTAATCATATGTACACTTACTCTTTGATTTACTATATCTCATGAGTTGGTTTCATGTTTCCCATATTTTGATTATGACTTAGATTGCTTGTTTCTCTCTCGTCTCTGTGTGGTATATGCTTTGAGGTTGCATGTTTCATCATATGGATGTATGTTTTGTCTGTGTAACGACCCGCACTTTTGAGTGTCTAAAAGACCTTAAATTCGTGAATCATGACTCATAAATTCTAGGATCATATTCATGAAATAATACAAAATAGTAAACAATTTCCATTAATGATCAAATATTTACATGTTTACATAAAAAGCTCCTCTAAGGAGTTACATAACTTTTAAATAGAATTAACTTTTACAGGTGTGAAGATAAACCATTAACACTAAACCATCAGGAATAACTCTTGTGCCTTCAACATCTTTATCTGTACCCTCATGTCCCCACTATCAAGTATATTTGATACCTTATGCCATTGCAGAAACCATGCAGAACATCATATACTTTAAGAATGTTTCCAAACATCCAAGCAACAAATTATGTAATCAATAAGTATCTTTCTGTGTTGAGCCTAAGTTATGTCGAAAAGTCTATTTCACCCTCGGGCCGCAATTCATGTCTTCACGGACTGGAGGGTCATTTTGGTCAGATCGACTCTGCCCATCTCCCTCCTCGCGCTAAGTTGTCGCTGTGTGTGTGTATGTCGGCATCACTACTGGAGAGGGAGTCATCACTCGTCAGTCTCCCTTCGATGCTTGCACGCCACCACACCCTCAACATGATCCACTACGACCACCCTTGTCCTCCTTTTGGCGAAAACAACAATGAAAACAACCTGGTTCTCATTCGTGTGCCACTGGCACCATGGTTGTGGCTTCGTGCCCGACCTCTGCTCCACGCGAAGGCGGCGCTCGGCCTTGCATGCCTCTGCATGCCCCTGTAGAAGACCACCACGACCATCCTGGCCGCCCTCAAGCCCCCGCCTCCTTATACTGGCTCCAGCTACCTCCGTCCCTCTGCATCAGCACCCTCCTCGGCGGCCAACTGGCAAGCCTATTCTCTTCTACTTTCTTCTGTCTTTCTCGCATGACGCTACTACCTCCCGATGACCAGCCGCACTACAGCGTCAGCTTTCGGCGTCGAACCCAGGGCCGTAGAGGCTTCTGGTGGCTGACCTTGGCACCACGTGGTTCTGCTCCCATGAGTCGCATGTCTCGCGTCTACACTGGCGCTTGACCCGGAAGTCTGTCGAGGAGTGGTTGATGGCGTCGTCCACCAGAGTCACACCCTTCACCCCCATCAGCCCATAATCCTCTACTCAATCTTATTCTCTCTGTAGATGGGGATCTCATCTCCTTCGCACGAGGACAACCTGACCACATGACTCTGAACTTGAAGGATGAGGTACGTGAGAGGGGAGGAGGTCATCTACAGACCTAAAGGAGGGTTGCCCCCATTCGTGCTTCTCCTGATTGGTGGATAAGGAGGGCAAGGCACGGCCATCTACAACCATCTATATATACATCGCCATCGGTAATAAACCTCCAAGGGTTACGATAGAGAGAGAGGGGTAGGGAGAGTCCAGTCCCCTCTTGGATGGAAAAGGAAATAGGAGTCCTATGCTGATATGGAAGGGTGTTTCCCTTTCATGACTTCTATTCATGAGCCACTATCCTTTTTATTTATTTTCTTGTGATAGCACCCATATTATGAGGATAATGCTAACGATCCATAGGATCTCCCATTATCTTTTATTTCTATTATCTATCCACCAAAGTTATATTGGATATTTATCATAATTATGAATCTCCTCAATATGCAAAACACAACTTAGGGACCCATGTGTAATTTTTTATTATCCAACTGGGCTCAAAAGTGACCCTAAGGCCCATGAACCACATCTTGGGCCTTCCAAAAGGTCCATGAGCTTAATTACAGTGCTAATTACCAAATTAAGACTTTGATAATCATTAGTTCTTATATTAGCCTCATATAAATGCATATGCTCAAAAGCACATTATTAACTTAAATTGAACGTTTATTATGATATATGGTTTGGATTCAACAACCAAGACCTCTCAAAACTATTCATTGTTATAGGCTCCCTAATTTCATTAAGGCTTGAAATTCACAAATTTCAAGTATGTAACATTCACCCCTCCTTAAAAGGAATTTTGTCCTCAAAATTTAGGCCTACTAAGCCTAGGTGAATGATAACTCTTCTTATTCTCAAAACATAGGGTTAGCACCCTACTTAGATGGCTTAACCACTTTTCATTAGCATATCAATTTTCATTTTATTACTAAGATTGGCACCTGAATTGAAATTCAAGCATTTCCACATCTCTAGTATATGCATATTATCATTACTTGATGATTTCATTATTACTTGGGGATTTCTCTTTTCACGTAGGTTTCCAACCTATTA
Organism: Alisma plantago-aquatica; assembly: GCA_963693085.1. Lineage (NCBI taxonomy): Eukaryota > Viridiplantae > Streptophyta > Magnoliopsida > Alismatales > Alismataceae > Alisma > Alisma plantago-aquatica. The sequence goes on from OY856412.1 coordinate 1,331,370,152, forward strand.
TTCATTATTTTCTCACAAGGGTGAGGTGACACCTCTAACCCTAGGTCAAGTCATTACACATCCAATGTAGGATATTCATTGTCATTATCTCAATTTTAAGCGTAACGTGTGTCTATCCAATCTCCCACTCTCATAATGAGATGAAATAAGCATTTGGTTGCAGCCTAAACACAAATTTCATTCCATTCCAAGAGCGGAGATGGTACATCCACACATTACCTTTCAATTTCACATATTAAGTTGAATCAAACTCGATATGACTCTAATATTAATTTCACAACATTCTTATATTCCATGAAGTCAAGTACCCCTTTTTCTTACGCTTAAGTTAGGGCACAAATTCTCTCAAATTTTTATGACTTCCTTATATCTTTTATATTTACATCTCATGTATCATTATGAGCCTTAGTCAAATCCTTGAGGTCTCTAGGGGTATAGGTACCTTTGGAGTGATCTCATCCTTATGCATCGAGAGAGTGCCTTTCACATTCACCCGTTAGGCTACATGATCCTCATGGAGGTAGCTAATCTCCTGAGTCATGTACCTTGGGTAAACCCAGTTGTTACATCCCGACCACATGGTCATGTGCATTCAGGGCATATCAACTCCCAACCCAGTGATCCTATGTACCTCTAATACACCCTACTTGACCCTAGGATTGCATTAGGACTATACACTCCCTAATGGTTTCTTTTGAGATGTCACATCTTTAAGCACATTATCCTCTTATATAATTCTTTAACCTCAATTGACTTCATCTCTCTTTTTTTAGTACACATAATGCAGTGTCGTCCCATCATTGGGCTCGGGCCACCTTCCCTCTAGGGCTTGGTACCATGTCGGTCTTCCCTCCTAGGCTTGACCTTTGTGATCTTCCCCTCTAGGGGCTTGATCCTAAACAACTGCATTATGGACTTAGGCCACCTTCCCTCCTGGGCTTGGTGCCTACCTGGTCTTCTCTCTTGGGCTTGACCGTTTCATGACCTTCCCTCCTGGGCTTGTTCGTCCACTTAGGCCACCTTCCCTCTTGGGCTTGGTATCTTACTGGTCTTCCCACCTGGGCTTGACCAGTTGTATCACTCAGAGTTGGCATCCTTGGGTTCAAAAAATTTAAGTACTCTCATTTTTTTATTTCTTTAACTCTTCACTCCTCTAGGTGAGGATTAAGGTTATCTCAATACTTATATACATTTACTCACTTACCTTTTAAGGAAAGTCCTAGCCTAGGGTGCCTTCTTGGCTCATAGGAGGGGGTTAGGCTCTCTAGCCACAACCTAATCCCAAGATCTAGATTTTGCCTCCCTCATAGGTCATCTTCCCACTCTTTGGGTTGACCCACCCCAGGTTGGCACACTAACCCTAAAGGTTTCATAGATACCTACTTTTTTCATTAGGCATAACTTTTATCATTATAACATATAAACCCATGCTTGCTCAACCTCTAGAATACCCCCCTCATGGTCTCTGTCCATTCAATGAACTTGGGTCACCTTCCCCTCCAGGGGCTTGATGCTACCTCGTCCTTCCCCTCCAGGGGCTTGGCCACCATCACTAAACTTCTAGAGACAATACGAGGAGTTTGAGCAAGTTATATGAACTTTCATTTTCCTATTTTCAAGGTTCACATGGATGGTGTCCCATACCACCACACCATGTTAATTATTTCAGATTAAGGTTTTTTTTAGGGTTAGGGTTAGGGACTATACTCTGCATCTTATAATTTCCATATCCCTTGACCCACTAAAGTTTCCATACCCTAAATAAACTCCTTTCTCTAAGAAAGGGCTTACCCATATCATGTATCCTTTTTATTGTTTACCCTCTCTAGAGGGACCTACACAAAAGGCTACCTCTTTTCACATTTTACTTCTCTTATTACTATTTCTTTTCAAGGTTTGTAAGCAAAGAGATGAGAAGTAGACGAAAATGTGAGATGAGGAACTTAATTTTTCTCTTAAAATTTTTAAGATTATTTGAAATTATAAACTATTAAGTATTAGTTGATGAATCTGTGCTTTGATACCAAATGTAACGACCCTCACTTTTGAGTGTCTAAAAGACCTTAAAGTCATGAATCATTACTCATAAATTCTAGGATCAGATTCATGAAATAATACAAAATAGTAAACAATTTTCATTAATGATCAAATATTTACATGTTTACAGAAAAAGCTCCTCTAAGGAGTTACATAACTTTTAAATAGAATTAGCTTTTGCAGGTGTGAAGATAAACCATTAAAACTAAACCATCAGGAATAACTCTTGTGTCTTCAACATCTTTATCTGTACCCTCATGTCCCCACTATCAAGTATATTTGATACCTTATGCCATCACAGAAACCATGCAGAACATCATATACTTTAAGAATGTTTCCAAACATCCAAGCAACAAAGAATGTAATCAACAAGTATCTTTCTACGCCGAGCCTAAGTTATGTCGAAAACACTATTTCACCCTTGGACCGCAATTCATTTCTTCACGGACTGGAGGGTCATTTTGGTCAGATCGACTCTGCCCATCTCCCTCCTCACGCTAATTCGCCACTGCGTGAGTGTACGCCTGCATCACAGATGGAGAGGGAGTCCTCACTCGTCAGTCTCCCTTCGATGCTTGCACACCACCACACCCTCAACATGATCTACTGCAGCCACCCTTGTCCTCCTTCTGGCGAAAACAAAAATGAAAACAACCTGGTTCTCATTCCTGTGTCACTGGCACCATGGTTGTGGCTTCGCGCCCGGCCTCTGCTCCATGCGAAGGCGATTCTCGGCCTTGCGTGCCTCTTCCTACCCCTGTAGAAGACCACCACAACCATCCTAGCCGCCCTCATGCCCCCCCAGCCTCCTTGTATTGGCTCCAGCTACCTCCTCCCCCTCCGCAGCAGCACCCTCCTCGGCGGCCAACTGGCAAGCCGATTCTCTTCTGCTTTCTTCTATCTTTCTCGCATGACGCTACTACCACCCGACGACCAGCCGCGCTGCAGCGTCGACTACCAGTGTCGAACCCAGGGTCGTAGAGGCTTCTGGTGTCTGACCTTGGCCCCACATGGTTCTGCTCCCACAAGTCACAGGTCTCACGTCTACACTGGTGCTTGACTTGGAAGTCTGTCGGGGAGTGGTTGATGGTGTCGGCCGCCAGAGTCATGCACTTCACCCCCGCCAGCCCATACTGCTCTACTCAATCTTATTCTCTCTATAGATGTGGATCCCATATCCTTCGCACAAGGAAAACCTAACAACATGACTCTGAACTTGAAGGATGAGGTATGTGAGAGGGGAGGAGGTCATATACATACCTAAAGGAGGGTTGCCCCCATCCATGCTTCTCCTGATCGGTGGATAAGGAGGGCAAGGCACGACCATTTACAACCATATTTATATACATCTCCATCATTAAGAAACCTTCAAGGGTTACGATAGGGAGAGAGAGGGGTAGGGAGAGTCCAATCCCCTCTTGGATGGAAAAGGCAATAGGAGTCCTATGTTGATATGGAAGGGTGTTTCCCTTTTGTCCCTTCTATTCATGAGCCACTATCCTTTTTATTTATTTTCTTTAGATATCACCCATATTATGAGGATAATGCTAACGATCTATAGGATCTCCCATTATCTTTTATTTCGATTATCTATCCACCAAAGTTATCTTGGATATTTATCATAATTACGAATCTCCTCAATATGCAAAACACAACTTAGGGACCCATGTGTAATCTATGATTATCCAAATGGGCTCAAAAGTGACCCTAAGGCCAATGAACCACATCTTGGGCCTTCCAAAAGCTCCACGAGCTTAATTACAGTCCTAATTACCAAATTAAGACTTTGATAATCAGTGCTTCTTATATTAGCCTCATATAAATGCATATGCTCAAAAGCACATTATTAACTTAAATTGAACGTTTATTATGATATATGGTTTGGATTCAACAACCAAGACCGCTCAAAACTATTCATTGTTATAGGTTCCCTAATTTCATTAAGGCTTGAAATCCACGAATTTCAAGGATGTAACAGGTTGTGTTTGGAGAAGACCTATTTTTGTGCTCTTCTACCCCCTTCCTTTTTTATAATGTCAAAAGGGGGAGAGAGAAGTTCAATGTTTTAAAGCTCAACCATATTGCTTTTATTTCCTATGTGATCCTTTTCGTGTTCATTATATGCTTTATCATGTGACTTGCTAAAGGACCATATAGAATACATGTTATATTGCTTAGTATATAAAGACTAACTACGCATGTAAGAGTAAACATAGATTGAGGGGGAGTAATCACATTGTTAAAATTTTTGAATCCCCTTGCAATTCAAAAGGCTAAGGTATAACTTTACATATCCTTTTCAATATGATTGAGGAATGGTTTGTCATTGTAAAAAAGGGGGAGAATGTTGACTTGAGAGTTATATATTGTCCATATTTTGATAATGACTTAACCCTTCCATTCCTATGTATCTAATATGTTTGTTCAAGATTGATTTCATGCTTTAGGTACATGAAAAGGATCAAATTACAAAAGCCCTAACTTGTCCAAGTACAAGTCAAAATCAATGCAAGTATGTAATTTGGGATATCACTTCAAATCACCTTAGACTAATTTAGTAATCACTTGTATTGATGATATGACTTGTAACTAAGATGAGAAAAAATCAAGGACACTTAATTCTAACATTTGGTCACTCAAAAATCATTTTGGAAAATTTGTCATAGGCACTTTATCATTTGAGGTGGAAACTCGACCAATCCAGTGATGGATTTTCTAAAATGATCAATTGGTCCAGTTGTACACTCACAGAACTTGAACGATCGATCAATTAAGCAAAATTGATTTTGACTCATCGGTCGAGTTTCCCAGAAAAAACTCGACTTATAGTTTGAAAATTAGCTTTGTCCATTAATGGATCGGTCGAGTTATCTTTATTGAAACTCGACCAAATGTAGTATACAGAAAATGTAGAAAAAGTGATTATAATCATTGGAGAGTTGTTGTAAACAAAATTAGATCCTTTACAAGTTGTGAAACGGCTATTTTTCATTCTTAAGTGATTCTACACTCAAAGGAACACCCCCAGCTATAAATAGCACCCCTTAGAGTTCATTCCAAGTTTGCTTATTCATGCTATCCTAAGTCCTTTCTATAGTTCAATGTGTTGCAACCCTTTGAGCCCCTTTCTCTTTCTCATTTACAAAACATTTCATGATTATGACAGAATTAGGCATGTTGTAAGAGAGCAACTTCCATGTTCTTGTAAAGCTCTCATTCCTTCCATCTTCCCAATCCCCTTTCTCAATTAGCAAAAGTTGAAGCAAGCTACTTGGAGTGAAGGTGAAGTTGGTGGTCTTCTTTAAGGTTGAAGAAGAGGTGAAGATCTTCTCCAAGTGAAGGAGAAGGGCAAGGTGAATATTCAAGAAGAGTGGGTATCCTTCAAGGCCAAAGACTTTATGCAAGTGTGGGTAAGTCCTTGTTGAAGGATGAAGATATCTTGATCAAGTGGGTAAGTCCTTGTGTAGGTGAAAGACTCTTGTCTTGAGTAGGTAAGTCCTTGGATGTATGGTGGTCTCCTTGTATCTCTTATGATAGAATATAAGTATACATGGATTGCAAAGTCATAGAGGTTGACCTCTCTAGGTAGTGGATTGACTATTTCCTAGTTTGGAGATTGGAACCACTCTAACCACCTTGTCCAAGTGCATGTTTCAATTTCTCTCATCCTTGTTGTTCTTGCTTAGGTAGGACTTCAAATTGATCTTAAGCATTTGGTTTCAATTGATATAGTTTGAAGGTCTAACTTTTCTAGTGAGAATGTTGAAGCTCTATTCACCCCCCTCTAGATCCCTAGATAACTTGACCAATCACCATCTGAGGACTTAGTTCAACTGCATGTTCGATTGAGTTTCTAACCCGTAGAACTCAAAAAATCATGCGTCTAGACTAAATTAAAATGTGGTATCGTCCGACTTATCTCCCTCTCAACTAAATAAAAATCTACTGATCCCAAGCTCTGGTGCTTTAGTTCTAAAACCCTAGGGTTGACCTTCCCTTCCCAACATCTGTTTGGCCTTCCTTGCCTCTTTCGACATCAACCTAGGTGGCTAGACGACCTGCTCGTGGTGTTTTCTTTCTCCTTCAGTGATCTCTACATCTCCATCCGCCCTAGATGGATTTAAAACTGTAGGAAAAGAGTTGCCTAAATTGTAGCTCCATCCTCTTCCTCTTCTACTCACCTTATATCCTTTGATGGAACCTCCTTCATATCCTCTCAAGATCTAAATTGCTATAAGGAACTCCTTCCTAGGAATCCTTTCCCATTTCAAGCTTTATATGAACCTTGTTTCACAACAAGTGATGTTATCAAGGAGTTTGTTGAGGTATTTTCGACCCATCACCTTAGCACATTGTGTGTAGAACGTCAATGCTTCTCAAATTCTATCACTAGGACTAAGGAAGTCCATGAGTTTTATGCTAATATCCAATGGAACTATGACAAAATCATGCCACTACGCAAACCCATGTGGTTTTGACTTCTATGAAAGTCAGTACCAAAATTACTATCTCTGAAGATTCTCTGAATATCTATTTCAATGCTACTAAGGTTACCGACCTATGGAGATCTGACTACCCTAAGTATCATGACCTGCTAAACCATGAGACTTCTACAAAGGCTATGACCTTACACTTCCTTACATTCATAATTCTTTAAAGAAGCATAATTTCCCCTTTAGGAAGAAGTCAACCCTGCCATCCTCTTCCCATAATATTGAAAATCGTCTTATTGCATTGGTGGTAAACTACAATATCCATCCAAAGAAAAATCTAACAAAGATTGCAGAACAATACCAATGTAATAATGTACTATCTTTTGAAAGATATAATAGTCAAGTGGTCTTGCTACATTCTTCATCATATAACCTACTTTGATTCTCGGAAGAACACATATGGCATACATCCCCCTTATCCTGCCTTGATCTGTGGTCTATTTTCCTTTATGGCTCACGAGTCTCTTTTCCATGATCTCTGCTAAAAATCTAGTCAGAATGGAGTAACCATCAGTGACACTACAATCAAGAAGACTTTTCTTCCTACCTCCCCTACCACTCTTGGATCCTCCACCTCCACCCAGCCATGCCCACCACCCTGCCACTCCTGGATCCTCCACCTCCACCCAGCCACGTCCACCACCCTGCCACTCCTGGATCCTCCACCTCCACCCAGCCACGTCTGTGGGCTCTGACCTCCAAAACACAAGATAAACATAGAGGAAGCGATTCGATTAACAGCGGAATACGAAAATCACGAGAAATTAAAACTTTTCGAAAATGAGATCTTAAAAACCTGAAACTCCTTTTATAAAAGTGAGATGAACTATTTACATCTCTGATAAATCACTTCTCGAGGCATGGGCATCCTGTCGGTGATATGTGTCATGGCAGTCATAAACTGCCCAAACATGGTCTGTATCGCTGGGTTTCCCATGTCAGCTGGGTCAAACTGAGGTAGCTCCAAAGGTGGCTCCGGCACAGGTTGCTCTATTTCTAGGTTCCTTGCACCTTCTCGAGGTGCAGCAACACTACTTTCTGCCTCGTACTCCTCTTGTGGTCCAGACATCCTTAATTATCTTCTTCTCCTGAGGAGCAGAAGACTCTATTAGATAAGAAGGAAGTACTAAGGATAGACTTGACACTCTAAGTCCTATGTCTCTGTAGACTCAGCAAACCTAGAGCTCTGATACCACTAATTGTGGGCTCTGACCTCCAAAACACAAGATAAACATAGCGGAAGCGATTCTATTAACAGCGGAATATGAAAATCACGAGAAATTAAAACTTTTCGAAGACGAGATCTTAAAAACCTGAAACTCCTTTTATAAAAGTGAGATGAACTGTTTATATCTCTGATAAATCACTTCTCGAGTGATTATATACGTCATGATACAAAATCTCAAGATTTCAAAATTCTCAGATCAACAAACTCCTAGGACCTAAGTGTACAGAGATGACATAAGACTATTCTGACTACAAGACTAGACAGCACAGTGTTTCCACCTGAAGTCACTGCTGCTCCTGAATTTGATGTTGTTGCTGCTGTCCACCTGTAGATCGGTTCCTTCGACCTCGACGTCCACCTAAAGGTAGAAATCTACGGGGTGAGACAATTTTAAATAATTGTCCCAGCAAGAGTTATAACTCTCCGCCAGAAACTTTGTTAAAAGCAATCAAAGGAATATCATGAGCAGGTAATTTAGGTTACTCACAGCAGGCTTGATAACAAATACTCATCTTTATTTAAGGAATATGGAGAACACGTATACTAATGCTTGAACAGGATATTAAAAACAAGCAATGTAATATCAATCAATGTTCCTCGTAGTTCAACCTAAGCAGTTATGCTACACGGTTGATTATGTTTTACAAACATCATTATGCCCTGCGGAGATGAGGTATACCGCTCATGCTCCAACCGATCACTAGTAAGTCGCATCGGTATCATACTAGGTCATCGAAAGAGCCGGATTCTCATGACATTCAACTACCTCAGTAAGAATGAGGATAAACATGCAGGACATCTAGTGTCCCTGCTAATATAGCTCACCAGGGTATTTTGGTACTTCGCTATTAGAGTCACAGTGGCATTCTGCACTCTCTTCGCCATCGAAAGATTTCATGTTTATCTCTCATCGATGCGGTATAAAAGATTCCCTTGGAAGAATAGTGTTACATCATCCCGGTATAAACATATAGTGAAGGGTTGATGGATTAAGATACATCAACATCAACTCCTACACTAGGATGTAAGGATATACACATCCATATTCCCCCACATACTCTAAAGTATGTGATCCAGGAGTTCCCTTAGGAAAACCTGTTTCACCATCATTTAAAGTCTGACAATGATGGATCTATGATCAGGGCTCTACATGATATGATTAAACTTGGTTATTAGGTACATTTCAGTATTCTTTTAGCATCATACATGTTTCCAAACATTCAAGTACTAAACATGGCTATAACAAAAGAATACTAAATATAACAGGTATTACTCATATCAGTTATAAGATGGATGTCAGTTCTTAATCATCTTATCACTATAATTCAGGAACATAGGTGTTCACACCCTTATATCATCATAACACTTGCTATCAAATGTCATGTCAGCATCAAGTCATCTATTAGCATGACCTCGATGTCATTCATGGCCCTTAAGGCATATCAGTTTCATATGATACCACTTGCATTTAGGCAACATAGTTATTTCTGTTCATAAGCTATTGACATGCTTTCAATGAACATGATGTCATGATCCTTACCTGGATATGATTATTTTCTTATAGGAACCTGCATGATTAAATCAATTGATAATAATCAAAATTCATAATCAGATCAGCAGTCAATAAGACAGAATTAACCCTTCAATTCAAAGGTTATACTTTTATGTCCTTACAAAGGGTAAGATTCCCTTGTTTACATCATTTAGGGTTATTCACCCCTTTCATTATGATTGGGAATAATAATTCTTCATCTCATATCTTTGATAATACAATTCATGCTTAAAGGAATAACATGAGTTTAGGGTTTATTGTTCATTTCTACATATTACCATGAACTAGGGTTTACTATTCACATTACTCCTGATTACCCTAAAATTAGGGTTTACTATTCACATTACTCATGATTACCCTAGAATTAGGGTTTACTATTCACATTACTCATGGTTACCCTAGAATTAGGGTTTTCATGATCTCTCATAAGTGGATCATACCCTAATCCTGCATATTCATATACATTGAAGGTACTTTATTTGAGTTTTAACCATAAATGGTACTTTCTCTCTCTCCTTCCTAATGAAAGGTGATTACGTCACTCTAGATAGGGTTGGTTTAAGTCCTTGTTGATTAACATAAACCAATTCACCACTATCATGTCATTAGAGTTTACATAAAACAAGGTATCCTTTAATTGAACCCATTTAGGTTGAAACTAGTGTGACCCATTTGGGTTGAAACGAGTGTAACCCATTTGGATTGAAACGAGTGTGACCCATTTCAGTTGAAACGAGTGTGAACCCGTTTGGATTGAAACGAGTGTGACCCATTTCAGTTGAAACGAGTGTGAACCCATTTGGGTTGAAACGAGTGTGACCCATTTCAATTGAAACGAGTGTGAACCCGTTTGGATTGAAACGAGTGTGACCCATTTCAGTTGAAACGAGTATGAACCCGTTTGGATTGAAACGAGTGTGACCCATTTCATTTGAAACGAGTGTGACCCATTTGAGGTGAAACGAGTTGAACCCATTTGAGGTGAAACGAGTTGAACCCATTTGAGGTGAAACGATTTGAACCCATTTGAGGTGAAACGAGTTGAACCCATTTGAGGTGAAACGAGTTGAACCCATTTGAGGTGAAATGAGTTGAACCCATTTGAGGTGAAACCAGTTGAACCCATTTGAGGTGAAACGAGTTGAACCCATTTGATAAAGTTGGATAAGGACCAACATAGGTATTAACGCCCTTCATCTTCAACCTTGAAACCAAGGTCTATTCTTCACAAAAAGGCTTGCAAGAGTGCAAAGAAAGATGGGGAAGAAGAAGAACTAACTATTATTTGCAAGAATAAAAGTATGTATAACAAAGCAAGGTGTAGAGTTATAAAACCCGCCTCAAACGTTGTTCCTAGAGCTCCAAGCTTCCAAGCTTCGAGACTTTAATGGTGGCTAGAGCTCCACAGGTCATCCAAGGTTGTTTCTTCAAGAAAGGTTGGGAAGGATCGACTAGCTAGAGAAAACTAAGTGAATTAACCATGAAATCAACCTTATATAAGGATTTCCCCCATGAATTCAAGCTAGAAGATGGTGCTTTCTTACCTTAGAATAGGTTGGTCGTTTCCCTGAGCTCCAGAGCTTTGCCTTGGTCGGTTGAGAAAGATGAGAAGTGAGGAAGTGAAGGGAATACGTTTGGTTGTTTTACAAGGAACTAGGCTTATATACTTTAGGTTATTTTCCACCATAAGGACCTCTAAAACATAGATTTCTCATCTAAGTCCCTTCTTCTTTCTAAGGCACGTCCAAGCATGGTAATCTTATGCAAAGCTCATCAAAACTCAAGATCTAAGGGTAGATAAAACCAACATGCATACTAAGGTACATATATGAAGGGTCTTCTTACTCATACTAAGTATTTTCACTACAAAGGTCATCCTTCTTATCCAATTATTTAATTGAAGCGCCCCTCTCATAATTTCTTCTCTAATTGATGTAAAGAGTCATAAAAGATATACTAGAAGGTATATAGCACAAGTTGCACCCCACATTTTGGGTAAATTGCACTTTACACCAAAATTAGGGTTTAAGCACAAGGATTGCTCCACAAGCTGCACCTTGGTGCCCAGACTTGGGAAATCCATCATACCTCATCATATTCATTCATATGATGTCTCTTTATTAGAGGAACATCTTAACCTGTGTAATTTGCAAGTTAACCCCTCTAATTTGGGTAATTTGCACATAGGTCCCTGTATTACCAAACAATACTACAATCATTGTTTAAAAAGGACATAAATGAAAATGTATGTTCCTTAGGAACTTAATTACATGCCAAAAGATAATCACAAGGATTTAATTACATATCTTAGGCAAAACACCTAGGATTAATTCATAACCCAGGTCAGGGATGTTACGAATTATTCACCCCTTACAAGGATTTCGTCCTCGAAATCGATAAAACATATTAAGAGAAAAGAGTAGGATATTTCCTTCTCATCTCTTCTTCTAGTTCCCAAGTGGCTTCTTCAACACCACGGTGATTCCAGAGAACTTTTACAAGACTTATCTCTTTCTTCTTTAGCTTTTTAATTCTGTTATCAAGGATTGACACCGGTCCTTCCTCATAAGTTATATCTTCATTCAATTCTACTTCCATAGGTTGTAGAACTGACTCGGTATTGGGATGACATTTCCTTAGCATATAAATGTGAAACACAGGGTGTAGTTTTTGTAATTCTGGTGGTAACTCTAGTCTATAGGCTACCTTTCCAACCCGTTCAATGATTGGATAAGGCCCTATAAATCTAGGAGCTAACTTCCCTTTCCTTCCAAAGCGAAGGACTCCTTTCCAAGGCGAGACCTTGAGATACACTCTGTCTCCAACCTGGAACTCCAACGGTCTACGACGCTTGTCAGAATAAGATTTTTGCCTATCTTGTGCAGTCTTAATCTGTTGTTGTATTACTTTAATCTTTTCCGTAGTCTGTTGCACAAGATCAGGACCTAACAATTGATGTTCACCAGTCTCATACCAGCATAAGGGTGATCTACAACGTCTACCATACAAGGCTTCATAAGGTGCCATATCAATACTATGTTGATAGCTATTGTTATAGGCAAACTCTATCAAGCTTAGGTGCAGATCCCAACTTCCTGTGAACTGGAGAACACATGCTCTCAGCAGATCTTCTAATGTCTGTATAGTCCTTTCTGACTTTCCATCTGTCTGTGGATGAAAGGCTGTACTAAACCTTAACTGGGTGCCTAGTGCCCTATGTAGCTGTTCTCAAAAATGACTTGTGAACTGAGGACCTCTGTCAGAAACTATGGTGACAGGAACTCCGTGCAAACGCACTATCTCTTGAACATATAACTGGGATAACCTTTCAGTAGAATAGGTTGTTTTGACAGGTAAGAAATGCACTGTCTTAGTCAACCTATCAACAATTACCCAAATGGAATCATGTCCTTTGTTTGTTCTAGGTAGACTAACAACAAAGTCCATGGTTACATGATCCCACTTCCACTGTGGTATGGGTAAAGGTTGCATTGTTCCTGCAGGCTTCTGGCGTTCAGCTTTAACTTGCTGACACACTGGACACCTCAGAACAAACTCAGCTACGTCCTTCTTCATCCCAGGCCACCAATACATATCTTTCAAGTTTCGATACATCTTGGTGCTTCCTGGATGCATAGCATACATTGAAGAATGAGCTTCCTCCAGGACTAACTTCCTCAGGTTATCTACATCTGGTACTATCATCCTCCCATGATAGCATGCTACTTGATCATCTGATTCATGAAAACCTTCTCGCTTCTCATCACCATACTCAGATCTGATCTGTTGAACTGCAACATCAACTTGTTGTTCCTCCCTAATCTGCTCTCTTAGGGTGGGTTTGATATGCATCTCATCCAACAACCCGACAATCCATGACACCTTCATCTGTACATTGTCTTGCCTTAAGGAGATAAGAATATCTCTCCTAGGGCATACTAAAGAGTTTAATTGTGCCCTATCAGAGGATGATGTTGCTGATTTCCTACTCAAGGCATCTGCAACTACATTGGCCTTTCCTGGATGGTAATCTATTGTACAGTCATAATCCTTGATTAACTCCATCCAGCGACGTTGCCTCATGTTAAGGTCATGCTGAGAGAATATATACTTAAGGTTCTTATGGTCTGTGAAAATCTGGAAGGTTTCTCCGTAAAGATAATGTCTCCAGATTTTCAAGGCATGAACCACAGCAGCTAATTCTAAATCATGTGTCGGATAATTCTCCTCGTGTTTGTAAAGCTGTCGGGAAGCAAAAGAAATCACTTGTTTATCCTGCATCAACACACATCCAAGTCCATTCTTGGAGGCATCACAAAAGACTACATATCCTTTTCCTTGCTCAGGTAGCACAAGCACAGGTGCACTTGTCAACCTCTCCTTCAACAGCTGAAAAGACTGTTGACACTTATCACTCCAGGCAAAAGGAACATCTTTCCGGGTCAACTTCGTCAAGGGTAGGGCTATAGAACTGAAGTTTTTAATGAACCTTCGATAATAGCCAGCCAACCCTAAGAAACTATGAATCTCCGTCGATGTTTTCAGTTGTTCCCACTGTAGAACAGATTCTACCTTTTTAGGGTCAACACGAATTCCCGAGGCAGATATCACATGTCCAAGAAAAGATACCTCCGGCATCCAGAACTCACACTTGCTAAACTTGGTGTATAGCTTATGTTGTCTTAGCAAAGTTAGAGCCTCACGAAGATGTTGTTCATGCTGTTGAGCATCTCTACTATAGATCAGGATGTCATCTATAAAGACAACAACACACTGATCGAGGAAAGGTCAGAAAATTCTATTCATGAGTTCCATAAATGCAGCTGGTGCATTAGTTAGTCCGAACGACATAACTGTGAACTCATAGTGACCATACCTTGTCCTGAAAGCAGACTTGGGTATGTCACTGTCCTTAATACGAAGTTGATGATATCCTGACCTCAAGTCTATCTTCAAGAAAATGGTTGCACCACGCAACTGGTCAAAAAGATCATCAATTCTAGGCAGGGGGTACTTATTCTTTATCGTTACTTTATTTCGTTGTCTATAATCGATGCACAACCGCATTGATCCATCCTTCTTTTTAACAAACAAGACCGGAGCACCCCAAGGTGAAGTACTTGGTCAGATAAAACTTTTCTCAAGCAACTCTTGAAGCTGTTTCTTGAGTTCTGCCATCTCAGCAGGTGCCATCCTATACGGTGTTTGTGCTATAGGTTGGGTATCTGGGATCAAATTGATTTCAAAATCAATTTCCCGAGGCGGTGGCATACCTGGAAGTTCTTCAGGAAATACATCTTCAAATTCCCTGACTATAGGAACTTCAGCAAGGTTAGGACTCTTCATAGTGGTATCTATCACATGGGCCAAGAATGCATAACATCCTTGCCTCATCAGCTTATCAGCAACCATAGCAGACACAAGATAGGTGGGTAGAATCTTTCTCTCTCCTTGAAAGATCCATGTGTTGCTCTTATCAGCAAACACAGCCTGCTTGGATTCACAACCCAAGACAACTCTATACCTTTCCAAGGTATCCATCCCCAAGATTATATCAAATCCTTGCATATCAAGTGGTATAAGATCCACTTGAATGCGATGATCAGAAAAGAAGAGGATGCAGGAAGAGCATACCTCTTGCAAAACAGCAGATCCTCTCAACGGAGTTTCAAGCAACAAGTTGTCTGCCCTATGTCTAACTGTCATATTGCAGTTACGAATCACTCTTCGAGTGACAAAGGAGTGTGTAGCACCCAGGTCAATCAAAACAGATACCACACAGGATTTAGACATATCAGAATATAAAAGTTCCATCTGACCTGCCACAACCCGTGGATTGACTACTGCTTCTGGTGGGTGCATAGCATAGAACCTCGATGTCGCCTGAGGTTGAGTTGGTGCTGACGATCCAGCCTGAGACGCTTGCCCACGTCCTCTAGCTGCTCCTTAAGACTGCCTTCTCGGTGATCCCTGTTGATCCTACCTCAGAGGATGTATCATACTGACAGGACTAGACCTACAGTCCTTCATCAGATGTCCCACCTTCCCACAGTTATAGCAACTCCTCTCCAGTTGTTGTGGTCTTGGCGGTCCTGTGACCGATATTGATGTTGAACTGTGAGTCTCTCGTGGCGGTAAACCTCGTCCTCTACCTCTACTTGGGGACCACTGAGTCTGAGAACTAGATCTGGGTGGTGGAGGTGTAGGTGCAGAGAATCTAGGCTTCTTAAAGTCTCTAGATGAAGATCCCTGGAACTGTGGATATCTCTTTTGGGTTTGTCTTTTCTCGACTACGGATCTCTCTATCCTTCGGACTGACTCAACAAAGGTAGAGAATCTCTCCCAGTTTTCTAGTGCAGACACGGGAGTAGTCATGTCAGCATTTAAACCCTTCTCAAACCTCCTAATCCTTTCTTCATCTGTGGTAGCCATATGCGGACAGAATCGCAACAACTCCATGAACTTAGCCTCATACTCGCTAATGTTCATCATACCCTGTCTCAGTCTCTCAAACTAAGAGATCTTCTCATCCAGGAAGGTCTTTGGAAAATATCTGCGGACAAATTCCCGACGAAAGTCCTCCCACGAGATCTCTATTCCAGGCCTCTTCTGCTCTTCCATGGTCCACCAGTGACCAATACTACCTTTGAGAAGATAGACAGCATGTCTAACCTTCTCTCCATCGGGGATGTTAAGGATTCTGAAAGCTTTCTCCAACTCAGTTAACCACAGATCAGCATCAGCAGGGTCAGCTGTTCCAAAATATTCAGTTGCTCCGACCCGACGAAGTCGCTCGAACGTTTTACCGATACCTTGACCCTCAGACTGGACAGGTGCCCTAGGTGCATGCATGGGCATCCTGTCGGTGATATGTTTCATGGCAGTCATAAACTGCCCAAACATGGTCTGTACCACTGGGTTTCCCATGTCAGCTGGGTCAAACTGAGGTAGCTCCAAAGGTGGCTCCGGCACAGGTTGCTCTATTTCTAGGTTCCTTGCACCTTCTCGAGGTGCAGCAACACTACTTTCTGCCTCGTACTCCTCTTGTGGTCCAGACATCCTTAATTATCTTCTTCTCCTGAGGAGCAGAAGACTCTATTAGATAAGAAGGAAGTACTAAGGATAGACTTGACACTCTAAGTCCTATGTCTCTGTAGACTCAGCAAACCTAGAGCTCTGATACCACTAATTGTGGGCTCTGACCTCCAAAACACAAGATAAACATAGCGGAAGCGATTCGATTAACATCGGAATATGAAAATCACGAGAAATTAAAACTTTTCAAAAACGAGATCTTAAAAACCTGAAACTCCTTTTATAAAAGTGAGATGAACTATTTATATCTCTGATAAATCACTTCTCGAGTGATTATATACGTCATGATACAAAATCTCAAGATTTCAAAATTCTCAGATCAACAAACTCCTAGGACCTAAGTGTACAGAGACGACATAAGACTATTCTGACTACAAGACTAGACAGCACAGTGTTTCCACCTGAAGTCACTGTTGCTCCTGAATTTGCTGTTGTTGCTGCTGTCCACCTGTAGATCGGTTCCTTCGACCTCGACGTCCACCTAAAGGTAGAAATCTACGGGGTGAGACAATTTTAAATAATTGTCCCAGCAAGAGTTATAACTCTCTGCCAGAAACTTTGTTAAAAGCAATCAAAGGAATATCATGAGCAGGTAATTTAGGTTACTCACAGC
Source organism: Alisma plantago-aquatica (assembly GCA_963693085.1). Taxonomy (NCBI): domain Eukaryota; kingdom Viridiplantae; phylum Streptophyta; class Magnoliopsida; order Alismatales; family Alismataceae; genus Alisma; species Alisma plantago-aquatica. Next base: position 1,331,387,170 of record OY856412.1, read on the forward strand.
AGGCTTGATAACAAATACTCATCTTTATTTAAGGAATATGGAGAACACGTATACTAATGCTTGAACAGGATATTAAAAACAAGCAATGTAATATCAATCAATGTTCCTCGTAGTTCAACCTAAGCAGTTATGCTACGCGGTTGATTATGTTTTACAAACATCATTATGCCCTGGGGAGATGAGGTATACCGCTCATGCTCCAACCGATCACTAGTAAGTCGCATCGGTATCATACTAGGTCATCGAAAGAGCCGGATTCTCATGACCTTCAACTACCTCAGTAAGAATGAGGATAAACATGCAGGACATCTAGTGTCCCTGCTAATATAGCTCACCAGGGTATTCTGGTACTTCGCTATTAGAGTCACAGTGGCATTCTGCACTCTCTTCGCCATCGAAAGATTTCATGTTTATCTCTCATTGATGCGGTATAAAAGATTCCCTTGGAAGAATAGTGTTACATCATCCCGGTATAAACATATAGTGAAGGGTTGATGGATTAAGATACATCAACATCAACTCCTACACTAGGATGTAAGGATATACACATCCATATTCCCCCACATACTCTAAATTATGTGATCCAGGAGTTCCCTTAGGAAAACCTGTTTCACCATCATTTAAAGTCTGACAATGATGGATCTATGATCAGGGCTCTACATGATATGATTAAACTTGGTTATTAGGTACATTTCAGTATTCTTTTAGCATCATGCATGTTTCCAAACATTCAAGTACTAAACATGGCTATAACAGAAGAATACTAAATATAACAGGTATTACTCATATCAGTTATAAGATGGATGTCAGTTCTTAATCATCTTATCACTATAATTCAGGAACATAGGTGTTCACACCCTTATATCATCATAACACTTGCTATCAAATGTCATGTCAGCATCAAGTCATCTATTAGCATGACCTCGATGTCATTCATGGCCCTTAAGGCATATCAGTTTCATATGATACCACTTGCATTTAGGCAACATAGTTATTTCTGTTCATAAGCTATTGACATGCTTTCAATGAACATGATGTCATGATCCTTACCTGGATATGATTATTTTCTTATAGGAACCTGCATGATTAAATCAATTGATAATAATCAAAATTCATAATCAGATCAGCAGTCAATAAGACAGAATTAACCCTTCAATTCAAAGGTTATACTTTTATGTCCTTACAAAGGGTAAGATTCCCTTGTTTACATCATTTAGGGTTATTCACCCCTTTCATTATGATTGGGAATAATAATTCTTCATCTCATATCTTTGATAATACAATTCATGCTTAAAGGAATAACATGAGTTTAGGGTTTATTGTTCATTTCTACATATTACCATGAACTAGGGTTTACTATTCACATTACTCCTGATTACCCTAAAATTAGGGTTTACTATTCACATTACTCATGATTACCCTAGAATTAGGGTTTACTATTCACATTACTCATGGTTACCCTAGAATTAGGGTTTTCATGATCTCTCATAAGTGGATCATACCCTAATCCTGCATATTCATATACATTGAAGGTACTTTATTTGAGTTTTAACCATAAATGGTACTTTCTCTCTCTCCTTCCTAATGAAAGGTGATTACGTCACTCTAGATAGGGTTGGTTTAAGTCCTTGTTGATTAACATAAACCAATTCACCACTATCATGTCATTAGAGTTTACATAAAACAAGGTATCCTTTAATTGAACCCATTTAGGTTGAAACTAGTGTGACCCATTTGGGTTGAAACGAGTGTAACCCATTTGGATTGAAACGAGTGTGACCCATTTCAGTTGAAACGAGTGTGAACCCGTTTGGATTGAAACGAGTGTGACCCATTTCAGTTGAAACGGGTGTGAAACCATTTGGGTTGAAACGAGTGTGACCCATTTCAATTGAAACGAATGTGAACCCGTTTGGATTGAAACGAGTGTGACCCATTTCAGTTGAAACGAGTATGAACCCGTTTGGATTGAAACGAGTGTGACCCATTTCATTTGAAACAAGTGTGACCCATTAGAGGTGAAACGAGTTGAACCCATTTGAGGTGAAACGAGTTGAACCCATTTGAGGTGAAACGAGTTGAACCCATTTGAGGTGAAACGAGTTGAACCCATTTGAGGTGAAATGAGTTGAACCCATTTGAGGTGAAACGAGTTGAACCCATTTGATAAAGTTGGATAAGGACCAACATAGGTATTAACGCCCTTCATCTTCAACCTTGAAACCAAGGTCTATTCTTCACGAAAAGGCTTGCAAGAGTGCAAAGAAAGATGGGGAAGAAGAAGAACTAACTATTATTTGCAAGAATAAAAGTATGTATAACAAAGCAAGGTGTAGAGTTATAAAACCCGCCTCAAAAGAGGACGAGGTTTACCAACATAGGGTATGATGAACATCAACCCTTCACTCTAGATAGGGTTTGTTTAAGTCCTTGTTGATTAACATAAACCAATTCACCACTATCATGTCATTAGAGTTTACATAAAACAAGGTATCCTTTAATTGAACCCATTTAGGTTGAAATGAGTGTGACCCATTTGGGTTGAAATGAGTGTAACCCATTTGGATTGAAACGAGTGTGACCCATTTCAGTTGAAACGAGTGTGAACCCGTTTGGATTGAAACAAGTGTGACCCATTTCAGTTGAAATGAGTGTGAACCCGTTTGGGTTGAAACGAGTGTGACCCATTTCAGTTGAAACGAGTGTGAACCCATTTGGATTGAAACGAGTGTGACCCATTTCAGTTGAAACGAGTGTGAACCCATTTGGATTGAAACAAGTGTGACCCATTTCAGTTGAAACGAGTGTGACCCATTTCAGTTGAAATGAGTGTGACCCATTAGAGGTGAAACGAGTTGAACCCATTTGAGGTGAAACGAGTTGAACCCATTTGAGGTGAAACGAGTTGAACCCATTTGAGGTGAAATGAGTTGAACCCATTTGAGGAGAAACGAGTTGAACCCATTTGATAAAGTTGGATAAGGACCAACATAGGTATTAACGCCCTTCATCTTCAACCTTGAAACCAAGGTCTATTCTTCACGAAAAGGCTTGCAAGAGTGCAAATAAAGATGGGGAAGAAGAAGAACTAACTATTATTTGCAAGAATAAAAGTATGTATAACAAAGCAAGGTGTAGAGTTATAAAACCCGCCTCAAACGTTGTTCCTAGAGCTCCAAGCTTCCAAGCTTCGAGACTTTAATGGTGGCTAGAGCTCCACAGGTCATCCAAGGTTGTTTCTTCAAGAAAGGTTGGGAAGGATCGGCTAGGAAGAGAAAACTAAGTGAATTAACCATGAAATCAACCTTATACAAGGATTTCCCCCATGAATTCAAGCTAGAAGATGGTGCTTTCTTACCTTAGAACAGGTTGGTCATTTCCCTGAGCTCCAGAGCTTTGCCTTGATCAGTTGAGAAAGATGAGAAGTGAGGAAGTGAAGGGAATACGTTTGGTTGTTTCACAAGGAACTAGGCTTATATACTTTAGGTTATTTTCCACCATAAGGACCTCTAAAACATAGATTTCTCATCTAAGTCCCTTCTTCTTTCTAAGGCACGTCCAAGCATGGTAATCTTATGCAAATCTCATCAAAACTCAAGATCTAAGGGTAGATAAAACCAACATGAATACTAAGGTACATATATGAAGGGTCTTCTTACTCATACTAAGTATTTTCACTACAAAGGTCATCCTTCTTATCCAATTATTTAATTGAAGCGCCCCTCTCATCATTTCTTCTCTAATTGATGTAAAGAGTCATAAAAGATATACTAGAAGGTATATAGCACAAGTTGCACCCCACATTTTGGGTAAATTGCACTTTACACCAAAATTAGGGTTTAAGCACAAGGATTGCTCCACAAGCTGCACCTTGGTGCCCAGACTTGGGAAATCCATCATACCTCATCATATTACTTCATATGATGTCTCTTTATTAGAGGAACATCTTAACCTGTGTAATTTGCAAGTTAACCCCTCTAATTGGGTAATTTGCACATAGGTCCCTGTATTACCAAACAATACTACAATCATTGTTTAAAAAGGACAGAAATGAAAATGTATGATTCCTTAGGAACTTAATTACATGCTAAAAGATAATCACAAGGATTTAATTACATATCTTAGGCAAAACACCTAGGGTTAATTCATAACCCAGGTCAGGGATGTTACAACGTCCACCACTACCACCCCGCCATGACTGTACCTCTTTTCCTGTATCTAATGAATCCCTCATGGGATACATGATTCATCAACATTCGTTCAACCTTAGGATCATCTTCACTAAGATCTCTGTCAGAACATGTCTACCATGAACTTATCATGTAGCCATCCCTACCCTACCTACCAGACGTACCCCGATGCTGACTATGCATCTTATGTAAATAGTCAGTTCTACCCTAACCTCACATCTCCTACTGTTGATGGTGCCACCCCTACTACTAATGGTGGACCTACCCCTACCCCTGGTGCTTTTCCTCTACTGATTTTGTCTACTGGTCCTACTGCCACTCTGCTTGCTGGTTATGATGGAGTTCATCCTCCTATCTTTCTGCAAGAAAATGCATTGCATGCACATGGCATGTCATGGGCTGAGAAGAATGCCCGATGGCTTGGTCATGCCTTTGGACCACCTCCTGATGGGGAGATGCCAGACCAGGATGGTGAGCATGCTAAGGATGCAGAGTATGATGATGATTCTGATTGTTTTACTGGTTCTTCTGGTGATGATGGTGAGGCTACTGATGTTGCCTCTATTGCACCATTAGGTGATGATGAGGACTATCAACCCGAGGATGAGGAATATGTGGACATAGTTGATGTAGTAGATTTCATAGATATTTAGTTCTGTAGTCTTTAGAGTGCTCATATATATCACTTTTTATAGACCATCATGTATTAGACATTTGGGCACTCTATATCTGAGGCATACTATTTTATCATCTCGTCGTTTCTCGTTGGTTTGTAGTTTTATTTTGAGAGGCCATGTTTACTGTTGTAATCTTAATCTCATGTACCGTTAACTCTTTGATTGCCTATATCGTATGTTATCCCATATTTTGATTATGACACTGGATTTTTTTTGCTTATCTCTATTTTGTCTCTATTTGGTATGTACTATATGTGGTAGCTTGTTTAGTTTGTGTCTGAAGAGAAGACATATGCTTTTAGCTCTTTTGCTCCCCCTGCCTTTTTGATATGACAAAGGGGGAGAAATGACCTCAACCATATTGTTTTATTACTATATGATCATTTTCTTGGCAGTTATCTACATATCATGTGACTTGCTAGAGGACCATATATTATATATGTGTGCTATGGTTATTTGTTAAAAAACTAACCATATAGGCACAACTAAGCATGAATTGAGGGGGAGCAATTAACATTGTTCATTCATGAATCCCTTTGCAATTCATAATGTATAGGTTTAACTTTCAATTCATTTTCAATATGTTGAGGAATGGTTTGTCATTGTCAAAAACTGTGAGAATGTTGACCTAAGTGTTACACATTATCCATATTTTGATAATGACTCAACCATTCCATTCACGTGTATCTAATATGTTTGTTTGAGATTAATTTCAGGTATTAGGTACATGAAAATGATCAAATTTATCAAGCCCTAGCTTCTTCTATTTCAAGTCAAAAGCAATGCAAATGCACTTATGTGGAAAATACTTTAAATCACCTTAGATGGTTTTTTTAATCATCAGTATTGAGGATATGACTTGTAACTAAGATTAGAAAAAATTAGGAACCCTTAATTCGAATGTTTGATCACCCAAAAGACAATTTTCAAAATTCATTACAGCATGTTAATCATTTCCCATACACATAATTCAAACGATCTCGCCACTTAGTAAAATTGATTTCAAGCGACTCGATTGAGTTGAACACATGACAAACTTGACCGATTTTTCAAATTGGCTTTGGCTCATAGTGTAATTGTTTGAGTTACCTTTATGAAAACTCGATCGACTGCACTGTTCGAAAAACCAAAAAAAAGTTATTCTAACCATTGGAGTGTTGCAAAATTCAAAATTATATCAGTTGCAACACCCCAAACGGCTAGAAAATGTTCTTAAGTGTTGCTACCCTCTAATGGACACCCCCATCTATAAATAGGACCTCTTAGAGTTCATTTTGATGTTTCTTCTTCATGCTATTCAAGCTCTTAGATATAGTCGAGTCCATCCAGTCCACTTGAACCCCTTTCTCTCTCTTGATTACACTTCATTTTATTCATATGAGTGAGATATAATCTATGTGAGAGAGTTACTTTATTGTATACTTGTAAAGCTCTCAAAGTTTCTCCTTTCCCAACAACTTTCTTCAAGATCAAGTTGGTGAAAGCTTCTCCAAGTGAAGGAGAAGGTGCAAGCTTCTTCAAGCTATAGAAAAAGATGCAAAAAGCTTCTTTTAGTGAAGGAGGAGGACAAGGCTGAAGATCCAAAAGTAGAGTGGATAAATCCTTCAAGGTGGAATACTTGTTGCAAAAAGGGGATCTTCTTTGCGAAGGTGTCCAGCTGCTTGCATGAGTGAGTAAGACCTTTGTGAGGTAGAAAACTCTAGATCCTGATAGATAAGACCTTGGTTGTAAGGTTATTGGATCCTTTAACCTCAAAGGAAATTTGGGTATCCTTGTCCCAAAAAAGGAAGGTCAAATTGCATGTCTTATAGTGGAGTATAAGTATACATAGGTTGCAAAATCCTAGGGTTTGACCTCTCTAGATAGTGGACTGACTCTCTCCTAGTTTGGAGAGTGGAACCACTCTAAACAGCTTGTTCAAATGTTTTTTTCAATCCCTCTCATCCTTGCTATGTATTTTGGATTACCATCAAATTCACTATTTATAATTGTGCTTGGTTGAAGTAATTTGAAGGTCTAAAGAATTTTGTGTAAGTGTTTTTAATTCTATTCACCCCCCTATAGAGTCCTTTCATCCAACATGACATACCTACGTTGACATCACTTGAGTCTCAATTCTGATAAATATTATTTAAAATAACTTTAAAACAGGCCAAACAACTTGTGAACCCGATGCACAAAAGGTAGCAAGGAGAAGCATGTATGGAAAATCACCATCACCTTTTACATTTTGTGTTTGATAACTTTGGAACACTTACTAATAACATGACCTCTCTTCTGGGGCATCTTCAGAATGTAACCAATAGGAACTTCATATTGCCGTCATCCCACAGCTAATAATTTATCGTTATATATAGGCTTCATCATCCAGAATGGATCAACAGTCTAATTTGTTGGCCACATTAATATGACGTAAATTTTTATAAATAATAACAAAAAAAAATTAGAAAGGATTAATAGTCGAATTTGTTGTACGACTTACTGTGAAAACATTTCTGTAACTGCAGTTGTTTAGGTAAAGAAAATAAACATTTGCCATTTGCCTTATCCCCGACCTGAAATTTCATTCTTGATTATAATCTCAAACAAGCCTGCCGACTTTTATGGATCCGGAGCGGGACGGATTGGAGAATGGAGGCTGGCGGAGTTTCAATGCTTATACCTGCTAGCAGGCCCGTTGCAGTTGTTGTCTATTAAAAACAGGATGCAGGCCGAATGATGTGATGTCGGTTAATTAGACCTCAGCACTTCGGGTTTCTTGCCATGCAAGGCCTTTGTCGGATTCCATCAGCAGCAGGTGGTGGGATGGATCAACTAATTTGTTGGCCACATTAATGTGACGTAAATTTTTGAAAACAAAATAAAAATAATTTTTTTAGAAAGGATTAATAATCGAATTTGTTGTATGACTTTCTGTGAAGGTATTTCTGTAACTGCAGTTGTTTAGGTAAAGAAAATAAACATTTGCCATTTGCCTTATCCCCGACCTGAAATTTCATTCTTGATTATAATCTCAAACAAACCCGCAGACTTTTATGGACCAGGAGCGGGATGGATTGGAGAATGGGGGCTGGGTGGGTTTCAAATCTTAGACCTGCTGACAGGCCCGTTGCAGCTGCCCGTTGCAGCTGATCTATGAAAAACAGGATGCAGGCCGAATGATGTGATGTTGGTTAATTAGACCTCAGCCCTTCGGGTTTCTTGCTACGCAAGGCCTTTGTCGGATTCCATCAGCAGCAGGTGGTGGGATTTGTACCCTTTTTACCTTTTATTTATTGTAGTGCTAGCGATAGCGATTATTTAGTGTGATTCAGAAGATAATCAGCGTTGACACAGTCGAACAACTTGGTTCGGTGCCAATTGATATTCTATCTAAATTATCGAACGCCATCGCCAACCTTCGATCATACATCCCATCCAAACCCCACAAAGAGGAAGTAAAATAGGACAAGTGCCATAATAAATAATAATATAATATATTTTGATGCCACATTACAATAGCGTTGACCAGTAAAATAGTACGATCACTACATGTGCAATATCTCCTCGACCTGTAGCTAATATATATACAATAGAGGAGAATCATGGCCCGGGATATGTCCCACCTTCAGCCATACTTGCTACATTACATATATACGTATCATTTCCTCAGCCTTTAGCCGCTATTATATTTACAAAGGGAGGAGAGACACCATCAATCAAGGAAGATCCATCAATATCAATTTCTATACCACCAATATCAATTTCTATATAAATTTGGTAGATCAATAATTGTTTCTCTAATAGCAATCATGCGCTGAAACCCTTCTCAATTGAGCTCCAGCGGTTGGAAGGAACATTGTTGTCGCAGGCTTGAGCAGCAGCTTCAGCAATTTTCTCCACCTTGACACCGGCATTGCAGAGGTTGGCCATAGAGCGCATATGTTTCATGCCATACTGGGCAAGAGACCCGCAGTGGGTTTCAAAAGTACGGACCTGTAAGGTTTCACAGAATAACAACATCTATCAGCCAGCTAACATTATATGATTCTAGGGAGACCAGTGAATTGTAATAGATGGGCTATCAACATTTAAGAACTGGAGGCTGGTGGCATTAAGTACAACTAAATTTAGAAAGCTTGGGTAACAGACCAAATTATGAACTCATATTCTGGTCATGTAATCGATAAAAACATAATAGAAGCAACACTGAAGAAAAAGTGGGGAGACTTATACCGTTGACTTAAGACAAGCCCAGTCGTCAACTAACGGCTGCCCTGATGGACGAACGGCTTTCACTATCTCGGCACTCTTCTCGAAACCAAAAAGGAGGTTACCAATTGCCTCCACACTCTTGTCAACATGCAAGCGGTGATCCATGATATCAACCAACTCTTTCTGTGCCTCAAACTTCTTGGAAGTGCCTTCGGGAGATCTCGTGAACTGCAGTGAAAAATAAATAAAAAATCAACAAAAATGAGTCCATCAAAGATACAGGGGCATTAAATTCCTATGCTAACAGAAAAGTTTCTACGTCATAACTAAATGACTAATCTTAAAGGTTCGTTCACAAAGAATTGTTTGTCAACCAGCCAAAGGGGTTAAGTATTGTCTGATTACCTTATGCCAGAAATAAAGAAGATCGGCATCGCGCTGGTTTACAGCCATGGATGATTTCGGCAAGGAGTTGTCTACCACAAAAGTGAGGTTCTCATTTGCAGGATTGGTGCCCATATAAATGAAGAGTTGTTCAACACCTAGACCGGTATCTCCGTATTGCATAACATGAGAACCGTAATAGTTGTGTGCCGAAGGAGCAGTTCGTGTTTTCACCTGAAAATGAGGTAAGACATTCAGTCAGCAGTGAGAAAACTACAAGCTCTTTCTAGTTAATGCATGATATCGAGTATGATTGAGAGTTTGAGGAACATACAATTTGATATTGCTGCTGGACAGATTCAGTCTTCAAATTGTGTGCATCACTGTAAGAAAAGAATGTCATAATGGCGTCAAGCTCTTTGAAAATAGCTAGGCAATTAAACTTAATTTTGGAATTATCTTCACTGTCTACTTTTGGGTATAACTAACTGTTCTGCTCAATGTGTTAGAACTTAGCAGTACTTCATACCTATCCTCCATCCATGCAACACTGTACAGATCCCCCAAGCAAGTGTAGTACTCTGGAGGTGGACTTGGATACTCTCCAGGACAGTATGTGCCCCAGCTGCTCTCTAAAGCATTAGACGCGGTTGTGGCATAAATGCTAATGTCCTCAGGCAGCAAGCCTTCAAAAATACTCCCTGATTCACAGGCTTCAAGGTAAAAGACCTGTGTTGCGAGATAAAACAGAGCATGAACAAACTTTCCAACAATTACTAGATTGTAGCACCATCCAAATATTTCTCAAGCACATGAGAACATCAGAAAGACATGTAACTCAAGAGGTGGGGGAGAGCGCTACCATTTTCTTATAGGTGCCCAAGGCATGCTTTTCCTTCAATGTTGCAACAAGATCGTCGGCGTAGAGGTATGGGTAGGTTGGCATTCCTATTCAAAAAGAGGGAGAAAGAGAGAAAGAGAGAGAGGGAGTGAGTCATGAGCATATATAATAATAGATTAAAAGAAAATCTGACTCCAAAAAGGAACAAAGATTGCAACAGATGTGGAAAGTTCACCGACCCAATACTCCAGGACCTCCATGATCAGCATAATACACAAAGATGTGATCATCCGGACCGCTGTCGAGGACTTTCCCACTCCCTCCTTTCACGGCAGTTTTGTTGCCAAGAAGAACAGCAAGGAAATTGGCAACATTGACGTCATCTCCTACATAATCCTACAGTAAAATAGCGAAGTCAATAAATAAATAAAAATCCAAGAACTCTATACAACCAAATAGTTTTTCATCATAATAAATATAAATACAAACCTTGGGTACCCCAGCATAAACATCTCCACCCTGAGGGTGATTGATGATGACCCCAGGCCTGGGGTTCTCAATGCTGTTAGCAATGTCGTCGTACATGAAAACGATGATGTTCTCGTCCTTGAGTCCTCCATTTTTCATGATCTGATACGCATGACATATATCGGCCTGAAAGAAATTATTAAGAGGAAACGTCAGTACTTTCCATGTAGCAGAAATCCAGCACACAATGCATGGAATAATTCACCGGTATGGCCGATATTCGATACGACCACTACATGTTTTGCTCAGAATGGAAATATAATAAATCATTCTTAGCATGGTACCTTAACTTTCAAAGCACGCTAGAAATCTCAGAGAAAAGGTCGACTTGTGAAGCGCAGCTATTTATGCAACGGTTTCCCTTGCAGTGAAAATTCATAAATTTTCCAGGGAAAACAAACAAGAAGATGCTTCTGATGCACAACAGAGCCAAGTGTAAGTGGTATTATTCCCCCACTGTACGTGTAGTCCATTTGCTCTCTTTAGTTTTAGATGAAAGATTTTCAGTTTTACAGAAATATACAAAGCGAGAACTATGAGTTTTACAGAAATATACAAAGCGAAAACTATGTATTGGATTTACAAACACAACTTAATTCTGTTGTAACCACCTATCTGTCTTAGTCAATATCCAAACAGAGTAGACAGAGTGCAAACAGACTAAGAACCCACAACCATTAAAAGGGATTGAGAGAGAAAAAACATCAGACAGTAACAACAGATAGTCTCAAGGTGTGGTGGGTGAATCTCTTGACAACTTATCCCAACCTTTTCCTCAGGCCTACCTGATTCTGGAATTTTGTGCGGTTTTAAAATAAATAGCAAGAAACTCACCAGTGAATTAAATCGCTGTTGACATTTTTCATTTATAAAACTAAAAGAAAGAAAGAAAAAATGGCGGCTTCTACAGTACCCTGTTTTGTTTGAAGATGCAGTAAAGACAGGTTAGTATCTAACAATACGCGGCATAGCAAAAAAAAAAAAAAAAGGGTCCTCTGCTTGCTTTGAACTGTTTCTTTGGAAACGTTCCTGGCTGTAACGTATGCAAACTACTATCTCCTGATATATCAAGCGATTCCCTCCGTAATAATACACGACTTTTTCTCTGAATTTAACCGTTAGCAGATTCCCTGTTTTAAACAGATGTAGTGCCTTGTCCAGAAGAAGTTATCCCAATAAAAGACTTGTGGGAGCTATGGAATTGAAACTCTAAAATATGAAATGAAATATGATGTTTGGTTAGCATAAGATGTTCTTATTAAAAATATGGATAGTTATCTATCTAGGAGCACACAGTTTATGAGCTATTCTTCCACACCAACATGGTAGAATTTCAAGGACAGTGGTGCAAAAGTCAGGATTGCCTGTAAACTCCTGTTTGGGTGGGGGTAGAGGAGTTGTATGGGGAGAGAGAAGGGAGGGGGACAGACCAGGGGATCCCAGTGTTTCCTCAAGTATTGACCCCACCCAGGAATGATTCTTTGCGTCTTATCTGCTGAGGTATCTGAGTACCCCACGCCTCCCCTTTACCGGGCCGGGTATTGATTCAGGTCAAGGCTCTCAAGTTGGTGTTGTTGGGACCACCATGAAATCGAAAGCACTGGGCAGCGAAGAAGAGAACCCGGCAATATATGGTGGTTGTGGTGGTGGGGATTGCTTCCGTATGAAGAGAAATCAGAACCTTACATCACGGCAGTGAAAAGCAGCGAAGCAACAACAGATAGGAAAATAAAGCAATGATGATAACTATAAGAATACATGAGTTTGCTGAAAGGGAAAGGAGGAGATCAAACGACTGAAGCAGCAGAAAAGAAAGAAATTATAAAAGCAGTTTTTAGGTGGCACGCACCTTCTTGACGGTGTCATCCATCTTTATCATCATATTTAATTACAAGTACATATATATATCCCCACCGGTTCGGCGTCTCTGTCATGACGGCATGAAAAGATTCAAGTGGAATCCAGCCCCCTTTTTGTATGATCAGCCAATGGGGAAAGAGGTTCCCTCCGTGTTAGTAACAAGTTTCGTGTACTTGGTGGGGTTTCACATCTAGCTTTCGCAAGCAAAGCATAGCCATTGATTCCCCCGGTAGCGGTCATTCATCAAGTTCATTAGTGTATCTTTTATATAAGGTGTTGACTATAATTAATTATATAGTTGTAACTTGTTACTCGGACATCATCATCGCAAGCTATGAAGGCTCCAGGCATACGTTGATTGCCAACTGTTCTGACCGGTTGGTGGTGGTGGTGGAAGAAGAAGAAGAACGGATCACGAGGGAAACCTACCGGACCACGCATGCCGAGTAAAAGAGAGAGAAAAATTCTCAACTGACGACGTACGGACCGCCGAAAATTTGGAACAGAACTTGGTGGCGGAATATCGATCGGTCTACTCGTAGGGAGTTTCTATGAGTAGTTTGTGTATATACCTGGTGGCGGTAGTTGTAGTATCCGTTTGATCCGGCGATGAGGACGGCCCAGCGTGTCCCGACGGCGGCATCGGCGTCGGAGCCCAGCCGCTCCGACGGCAGCTTGAGGAGCGGGTGATCAGGGCCTGGGCGGGATGTCACTGGGTGGAACGAGATGGTGGAGAGGAAGGCGATGAGAAGGAAGAAGGGAGTGAGCTGCAACCCTCGCATCGTCGCCATCCTCACTTTGCTCGGGGGTTTGGGTATTTTGCGTTCGTTTTCGGACACTTTGCGTTCTTGCACTGGGATGGCCACCCCTTCTTCTCTTTATAGCGGGATTCTCTAGCCTTTTCTCTCCAATAGCAGTGAGTGTACTGCTACGTGCTGACGTGGCACCATAAGACACTAGTAATAACTAGTCTTCTACCACCACTGCTGCTACTGGTTGGGCCCCCACCGTGCGCCTTTTATTAGAAACTCTGGGAAACAACAACACATATGCTAATTATTAGTCGTGAAAGAAGACAAGGAAGGCGGTTTGAAACGCTTGCTACTAGTATTAGTCCTTGTTTGGGAAGGGTGGGGGTTTTCGATATTCCGACTGATAATGAGATTAATCTTTAATTTAACTCAGTCTGATTCTGATTTGGTTGTCAGTCTTGTATATAACGACAAATTAAATCGGATCCTGAGGTTTCCAAATCCTGTTAGGACCTGGACGGAATTCATTCGAGCTTATTGAAATCACGAACTCGGAAACAGCAATCGTTAGTCCTGCTGCGTGGCACAAACAGGAACGTCGTAACTAATCCATCCCCTCCAATATATATATATATAACTCGAGTGTATTCGGAGCAGAATACACTCAAGTAGTTTTCATGATGCAATATTTTTTTCAAACGTTTCTCATGCTCTCGCTATATATATATCAGAATACATATTTTTTGTTAGATCTAGAACTTGAAAGTCTAACAATTTCAACACTTTGTAGTATGTGTAACTGGTAGTAGTGTTTCCCCTTGTGCCTTTTAATATAAGAAACCCCGGGAATAATATGTTGATCTATGCTTGTAATATACAGACGAAATGTAAATAAGAAGAAATACCAGACTGTTGAGGCGTGTAGAAATGTACTGTCCTTAAGAGTATTTCCACCTTACTCAACGAAGAATGTCGATGCAGCAATAATCCACGACGAGTACCCTCCCAGGATACAACAACAAGAGGAGCGAAGCGTGCACTCACAAATCCCTCCTCAGGAGAAAGGTCTTTGATCGTTTTTCCAACAATCACCGGAGTTGGCGGCAGCGGTAAAACAACGAACGGAAAGACGGCGTCTGGTGTTTATGTTATGCGTACGAAAAACAAAGGAAGGTGTTTGGTTTTATAGAAACACAGAGATGGATCAATGGATGCAAGCGGTTTCCAATCGAAGAGACATCGGCCAGCGGTTGCCACACAACTGCACTGCCAAGAGATGCGACATATGTGGATAAAACCCGAGTGTAACATACAACAAAACTTTACCGGGGCCGCGCCCGCACAAGGGGCTCCGGGAGGCCGGATTTGCACCCCCTGCGCGCGGGATGCGACATGCGCTGACGCGCATGATTAAACAGTTTCCAGACCGGACCGACCCAAACCCACTTGGGTTGCCCCACCATGCGTGTGCGAAGCCCACATCCTATTTTATTCCTCAAATATTACATGGACTAGCAGCCATATATGAATAGAAGGGAAGTCTCCAAAGCAAGCAATGTGGGACTAAAGGCTTTTGCTTTGAAATACAACAACAGGCACAATAATCTCCCACTATTTCAAAACAAAACCAAACTAAAAATTGAGTTGACCACTGGAATAACTTAAACAAATAGCATGCATAAACTTTGGTAGAACTGAGTTCTTTAAACTAAAGCATAGAGTAGACATACGTAATCTGTAGAAGATTGGTGGAACTGTGTTCTTGAACCAATTCCTCCCTTGTCAAATTAGAGATACATTACTCACATGATATTCATAAAATCAAATACATTTCTTACGGATTGACACCTTTAGGCCATGCACCTACTGGGAAAATTCATGAATGTTCTAGAGATCTGCCCAAATCTCAACAGGAGCGGCCCCACTCCACACTCATATAGTTGGACTTTCATCAAGCATATATTGCAGTATATATACCACCATTACTGTCTATGAAATCTATTAAGAAATATATTCAACTGAATCATTGCAAATTGTTGTTTACATCATAAGAATGAGATACATTTATTAGAACACATTGAGTCATCCAGTGACTTCGTTTTTCCCATTGAACCTTCTTCCTGGGATCACCGGTCATGAAGGTTGGGTATCCATCACT
This sequence comes from Alisma plantago-aquatica, assembly GCA_963693085.1. Taxonomy (NCBI): domain Eukaryota; kingdom Viridiplantae; phylum Streptophyta; class Magnoliopsida; order Alismatales; family Alismataceae; genus Alisma; species Alisma plantago-aquatica. The sequence continues at coordinate 1,331,402,754 of OY856412.1, forward strand.
TCGACATCTGGTATGGGCATAATCCCATTCTCCTCGATGTATCGCTCACTAGTTTTTGACTTAATGGCTTTGTCAAAGGATCGGCCAAATTTAATTCTGACTTTACATAATCCATAGAGATTATGCTATCATATACAAGCTGCCTCACAATATTGTGACGTAGACGAATATGTCTACTCTTCCCATTGTAAACTTTGTTTTTAGCCTTGCTATGGCAGCTTGATTATCACAGTGTATAAATACTAGTGGAGAAGGTTTCTCCCAAATGGGAAGATCCATTAGAACATGTCTTAGCCATTCAGCTTCAGTTCCAGCCTTTTCTAAGGCAATAAACTCAGATTCCATAGTGGAACGAGCTATACAAGTTTGCTTGGAAGATTTCCAAGACACAACACGTCCACCCATAGTGAATATGTAACCACTTGTAGATTTCAATTCTTATGAATCAGAAATCCAATTGGCATCACAATATCCTTCTAGCACAGTTGGAGATCCATAAAAAATCAATCCATGATTAATTGTTCCTTTAAGGTATCTTAAAACCCTATGTAGAGCATCCCAATGATCCTTGTTAGGAATTTGGATATATCTACTTAATCTCCCCACCGCATATGCTAGATCCGGATGAGTGCAATTCATTAAGTACATTAGGCTTCCAATTACTTGTGCATATTTGACTTGTTGAACACTAGTACTTTTATTTTTCTTAAGATTGCAATTAGAATTAAAAGGTATACTTACTGGTTTATAATCAAACATTAAAAACCTTTTGAGGATTTTCTCAACATAGTGTTCTTGGGATAGCATGATGCAATCATCATTTTTAAGGAGTTTAATTCCTAAAATTACATCTGCCTCACCCATATCTTTCATGTCAAAATTAGAAGCCAAGAAGCCTTTTGTACTATTTATAATATCAATATTAGTTCCAAAAATAAACATGTCATCTACATAGAGACATATAATAACACAACCTTGGTTATCAACTTTAGAATATATACATTTATCTCCTTCATTTATATGGAATCCATATGATACAATTACCTTATCAAATTTCTCATGCCACTGTTTAGGTGCTTGTTTCAAGCCATAGAGAGATTTGATTAGTCTACATACCATATGTTCTTTTCCCGAAACTATATAACCTTCGGGTTGATCCATATAAATTTCTTCATCCAAATATCCATTCAAGAAAGCAGTTTTAACATCCATTTGATGTATAATTAATTTCTTAATAGATGTCAAAGCAATTAAAATCCTGATTGAAGAGATTCTAGTTACAGGAGCAAAAGTATCAAAATAGTCAATATCCTTTTGTTGTTTATATCCTTTGGCAACCAAACGATCTTTGTATTTATCTAAAGTCCCATCTATTTTTCAATTTTATTTTAAATATCCATTTACATCCTATGAGTTTTATACCTGGTGGAAGTTCCACTAGCTCCCATGTATGATTAGATAATATAGATTCAATCTCACTATTAATTGCTTCCTTTCATAAAGAGGAATCCGTTGAACTAATAGCATCATTATAAGATTGAGGGTCATTATCCACTATAAAGGAATAGAAATTATTACCAAGATTCTTTTCCTTCCTCATCCTAGTGGATCTCCTAGGTTCTATATCATTAGGTTCTAAAACATCATTAAAATTGGATGTACTTGGGATATTCTCTAAAATTTCATTTGAAGGATTAGATAAATTTTCTAGGGGAGTTTTCATAGGAAAGATATGCTCAAAAAATTTAGCATTTTTTAGATTCAATAATAGTATTGGGTTCTACAACATTGTTGCTACTTCTAATAACCAAGAATCTATATGTGGCACTATTTTGAGCATAACCTATAAAAACACCATCTAGAGTTCTAGATCCCAATTTTTGTTTCTTATGCTCAGTTAGTAGGACTTTAGATAGACACCCCCACACTTTGAGATATTTCAAATTAGGAGGATATCCTTTCCATAATTCATATGGTGTCTTATTTGTCTTCCTACCAGGGATACGATTTTGAAGAAAATAAGATGACAAAATCGTTTCCCCCCACAAGTTGTTGGATGCGCCTGAATTGATTAAAATAGAATTCATCGTCTCCTTTAGAGTTCTATTTTTACGTTCAACAATTCCATTTGATTGAGGTGAATATGGAGGTGTATATTCATATATAATACCATGATTTACACAAAATTCATTAAATAGAAAACAATCATATTTACCACCCCTATCTAAGTGAAGACGTTTTATTTTTTTATTAAGTTGATTCTGTACTTCTGTTTTATATTTAACAAACATTCCAAAAGCTTCATCTTTAGAATGTATTAAATATAATTTTGTATATCGAGAGAAATCATCTACAAAAATAATATAAAAATGTTTTCCACCTCTAGATAGATTTCCTTTTAAATCTCCAAGATGACTGTGTACTAAATCTAGTAATTCAGAATTTCTATGTGAAATTTGAGGACATGGTTTCTTAGTAGATTTAGTTTAAGCACACATTTGAAATTTATTATTTAAATTAACAACACCATTAATATCTTTTAGTAAACCTAAAGATTTCATGCGTTGTAAATATTTAAAATTAACATGTCCCAATCTATTATGTCATGTATCAAAAGAATCAACGATATAAGTAGAAGGACTTATTTCATTATCAACAGAGTTTGGTACATTCAACATAAAAAGGCCATTTGAGCAGTATCACATGCCTATGTAGTCTCCAGACTTGGAGAGAATGACCTTGTTTGATTCAAAGGACACTTTCACCCCAAACTTTACAAGTTAATTGAGAGACGGAAATTAAATTCACACAAATATCAGGGACAAACAACACATCTTTGATCAACATAATTTTTTCAGAAGTCATCTTGATCATGACATTGCCCTTTCCAGTCATAGGAGAAGCAGTGGAGTTGCCCATGACAACCCGGTGTTCCTCCTGTCCCACTTCAGTGAAAGTCACGAAGGCATCTCTGTTGCCACTGATGTGGCGACTAGCCCCCGAGTCAATGATCCAATCATTCTGGTGGAATGATCCCATGCTGTCAAAGCTGACAAATGCCACAAACACGTCCTCAGTAACAAGGTTGGTTGAAGGTTCCTTCAAATCCTAGATTACTTCTTTCTTCATATGCCTGCATTTAGGATAGGTATGACCAGGTTTGCCACATACATAACAAAAAACATTATTTTTATCTATGTCTTTGCGGCCTTTGTTTTTATGGTTGTTTCTTTTATCCTTTTTCTTCTTCCAATGATTTTTAGCATGATCAGAAGATTTATTATTTTGTTTGACATCAGTGTTAACAAAGTTTGCGGAAGAAAGTAGTTCCTTATTCATATCAGATTTTTCTCTTATACAATTTTTATCTTCCACTCGGATGTGTATGATCACATCATCCAGAGACATCGTCTTTCGTTTATGTTTTAAATTGTTCTTATAATTCTTCCAAGAACTGGGAAGTTTTTCAATTAAACTACCAACGATAAACGATTCAGGAAGATCTATCTTTTTCGTTTTTCAAATCATCGAGTAAAATATGAAAATCATGAATTTGAGTGATTATATCTTTGTCATCAGACATGCGAAATTTCAGAAAATTTGCAACCATGAACTTCTGTGTAGAAGCCTCTTCTAAAATATATTTCTTGTTTATATTTTCCCATATTTCAGAAGTAATTTTAACAGGAAAGTATGCATCAAACAGTTGGTTAGAAATAGTACTTAGAATAAAATGACGACAAATACGATTTGCCTTTTGCCATTCAACATAATCAGATTCAGGTTTCGGTTGGGATAAAGCAAATGCAACATTTGATACTTCTAATGCAGTGAAAACCTTTTCTTGCCATCGCCTGTAATGAACACCGTCAAACGTTTCAATTTTGGAAACATCAGGAAGAGTAGTTTGCGACACTATCGAAACAGTAACAACTTGGTTGTTTGACGTAGACGGCGTTACCGGTGTGAAAGGAGTTTTGAATCCTTCCATGTTGTTAACCATCGTAGAAACAGTAAATACTCTTAAGATTGTTGATCTATGGTGGTAATATACAAACGAAATGTAAACAAGAAGAAATACCAGACTGTTGAGGCGTGCAGAAATACACTGTCCTTAAGAGTATTTCCGCCTTACTCAACAACGAACGTCGATACAACAGTAATCAACGGCGGGTACCATCCCAGGATACAACAACAAGAGGAGCGAAGCGTGCACTCGTAAATCCCTCCTCAAGCGAAAGGTCTTTGATCGTTCTTCCAGCGATCACCGGAGTTGGCGGCATCGGCCAAACAACGAACGAAAAGACGACGTATGGTGTTTCTGTTGTGCGTACGAAAAATAAAGGAAGGTGCTTGGTTTTATAGAAACACAGAGATGGATCAACGGATGCAAGCGGTTGCCAATCGAAGAGACATCGGCTAGCGGTTGTCACACAACTGCATTGCCAAGAGATGTGCCATATGTGGATAAAACTCGAGTGTAGCATACAACAAAACTTTACCGGGGTCGCGCCCGCACAAGGGGCTCCGGAAGGCCGGATTTGCACCCCATGTGCGCGGGATGCGATGTGTACCGATGCGCCCAATTAAACGGTTTTCGGACCGGACCGGCCCAAACCCACTTGGACTGCCCCACCATGCGTGTGTGAAGCCCACAGCCTATTTTATTCCTCAAATATTATATGGACTAGCAGCCATATATAAATAGGAGGGAAGTCTCCAAAGCAAACAATGTGAGACTAAAGACTTTTGCTTTGAAATATAACAGCAGCCACAACATAAGAGACACATGTTAGGACTCTTGAGAATCGGAGATAGACGGCAGTTTCAACTGCTTGCATGTCTCAGACTCTCGTCAGTGCTTGTTTGGGAAGGAACCAAGGATTTCATAATTCCGACTCTTTCAGTTGAGGTTGGTATAGATAACTGGAATATTGTAATTCGATTCGGTCTGATTCTGTGATTTCGGTCGTCGGTTTTGCATATAAGACATGCTTATAAGACAGATCAACATATAAGACAACCGATAAAGAGGACCGGAACTTCAAAATCCGGATTTGGATTGAGTTGGTTCAGGTTTTTGAGATTACGGCAGTCAGAGCCGGGACGCTTAATTCCACTACATACAAACATCACTGAATTTAGATTGACACTATAAAGTAATCCTGTATAGGCATACGTGGCTCTAACAGACACGTCATCCTAATCCAGCCATGTAAGAGTTCAGCTTCACCACGCTTACGTGGTACACCATAGATATGGTATTATAAACTGTATATGTCCCACCAAAAAGTGAAGAAAGAAAAAGAACACCAAGGAGAAAAACAAAACAGAGGATACGATTATTATATTGAGGTCCATAAGTCTAAGTTTATATACATAAAATATTTAGACTTGGTTACCGCCTCCTAACAATTTGTATCCTTGTACCGTATCACGTACGTATATCGTAGCCTATCACGTATCCAAGAAAATACACGTCTCTCTTCACGAGTGCACGTCTCATGCAACTTCGCACCCACCCACTGCGGCCATGTTGGCACATAGCACTGTGTCCTTTTTTGCGTGCTGGCACCAGTCACGCTAACGGCAAAGGGGGAAAGAGCCAGCAATCGAGCGTAGATATCGAATTTGGGCTGATGGATCCAAGAATCTATCCTCATGATATTTAGGGGAATACAAACAAAATGATTCCTACTTACTATTCCTGAGAATCTGAGCTAAACCACAGATGAGGGGGTTAAGCAAATGCCAACAAGGTTTAGGATGCTTCAGTTACGACCAAAAAGACAACATAGATGATATGCTATATATTATATACGTCGATGTTGGATACGGCACTTCTATTATCCGACCAACAAGACGACAAATAGGATATGTTATACGATATTGAGCTCCAAATTGTCTTTGCTATATGTGTAAAATTTATATTGGTCTCACTTCGTCACCTCTCTAAGATATTGTATCGTGTCCCTCACACGTATAGTATAAGCTATAAGTATTACATATAGATCAGAATACACAATTTTGTAAAAGTCTAATAGGTATAACACTTTGTAGTATATGTATAAGTGGGTGTGCTTGGTGTGTGGGAAAGGACTAACTAGTCATGCATTATCTGCTTCTAAGTCGGAATGAACTATTATATATTGAAAGTTTTATGTGTATTGTTTATTTGTAACTATGGCACCATATTTTAATAATACATATCAATATATTTAAAAATAACTTATATTATAATTTGGTAGATAAAAAATTTTACACATTATATTGACATAGACCTTGAGATTAGATCTCTGATGGTTAGGATGAGTATTAGACTGGATTGGACCGACCCAAGTTGTGCTCCAAACTACATAACCACACCCAGCCTACTCAACTTAACTTATATTGGTGGGCTAGACTAACAACTTTGATCTGTATGTATTTTCATATGGACCGACTTAGGGCCAAGGTAAACCCAAGCCTCAAAGCATAAATATTTTAACTTGCTCAAAGAGCACACAAATATATATATATATATATATATATATATATATATATATATATATATATATATATATGTGTGTGTGTGTGTGTGTGTGTGTGTATACATATATATATATATATATATATATATATATATATATATATATATATATATATATATATATATATAGAGAGAGAGAGAGAGAGAGAGAGAGTCAGGCTAGAATACACTCGAGTGTATCCGGAGCGGAATACACTCGAGTGTATCCGGAGCGGAATACACTCAAGTGGTTTTTCATGATGCAATATTTTTTTTTGAAAATCTAATCCGTTGATCTTCTTAAACATCTTGTGAACAACTCATACGTAAAATTTGAGCACATTTGAATATGTACAGCTCATGTTATGAAGACCGCAAAAATTATGCATTTCAAATTAGTTTCGCGCGTTGATTTTGTTGCCCTTGGATGAGTGACTTACACACATCCAAATGGGCTCAAAATTTGATTGTAGCCTAGTTATAGTATGACGGTGAAGATCAATGGTTTACATTTTGCAAAAATTAGTCTTGATATGCAAACAGACTTGAGTGTATTCGTGCGATCCGTACACTCGAGTGTATCCGGAGCGGAATACACTCAAGTAGTTTTTCATGATGCAATATTTTTTTTGAAAATCCAATTCATTGATCTTCTTAAACATCTTGTGAACAACTCATACGCAAAATTTGAGCACATTTGGATATGTATAGCTCATGTTATGAAGAACGTAAAAATTATGCATTTCAAATTAGTTTCGCGCGGCGATTTTGTTGCACTTGGATGAGTGACTTACACTCATCCAAATGGGCTCAAAATTTGTATGTAGCCTAATTATAGTATGACGGTGAAGATCAACAGTTTACATTTTGCAAAAAATAGTCTTGATATGCAAACACACTTGAGTGTATTCGTGCGATCCGTACACTCGAGTGTATTCTAGCCTGACTATATATATATATATATATATATATATATATATATATATATATATATATATAGAGAGAGAGAGAGAGAGAGAGAGAGAGAGAGAGTCATGCTAGAATACACTCGAGTGTATCCGGAGCAGAATACACTCAAGTAGTTTTTCATGATGCAATATTTTTTTTGAAAATCTAATCTGTTGATCTTCTTAAACATCTCTTGAACAACTCATACGCAAAATTTGAGCACATTTGGATATCTATAGCTCATGTTATGAAGACCGAAAAAATTATACATTTCAGATTAGTTTCGCGCGTCGATTTTTTTGCCCTCGGATGAGTGACTTACACTCGTCCAAATGGGCTCAAAATTTGTATGTAGCCTATTTATAGTATGACGGTGAAGATCAACGGTTTACATTTTACAAAAAATAGTCTTGATATGCAAACACACTTGAGTGTATTCGTGCGATCCGTAGACTCGAGTGTATTCTAGCCTGACTCTATATGAGTATACATATATATATATATATATATATATATATATATATATATATATGGGCCCATCTTTATTGCCCGCGTGGGTAGCTACCCGCCCACCCTTCCGACAACTTTTTTTCAAAAAAAAATTCACAATTGTAGAGGACTATTTTATCTAGTTCTCCAAAAAATTTTAGCCAAAAATAATATCATTTGCCCCTCCAAAATAAAAAAACCCGTACTTATATATATCTACTGTATATTTTGTACAGAGTTACTCTTTTATTCATGTAGTTACTTTCTGTTCACCATAGTTACTTTTTTGACAGCAGAGTTATTTTTTGGGCCAGGAGAGTTGCTTTTTTGGCTGCCGGGTAGCAAAAATCCAGGCTACCCGCGCGGGCAATGAATGAATGCCCTATATATATGTATATATATATGTGTGTGTGTGTATGTGTGTGTATATATATATATATATATATATACATATATATATAGATAGATACACACACGTACGTATATGTGTGTGTTTGTGTGTGCGCACACACACTTTGACCTTATTCTGACCATTTTAAAACATATATGATTCAAAATTTTCTTCTTGATCCATCAATGTAAGTTATATGAAGCATGTTGGGGTTTGGTGTAGTGTGTCCGGATACATTTTGATCTTCAGACTTGGTCATGTCTGATGACCATCTCTAACCACTACATATACAATCCAAAAGTTTCAGTGTCAAAATAATACTTTAAAATTTATCATAAATGTAATCATCAAAATTGTAAATTTTTATTAGTATTGATATAAAACAAACATTTATCTCTTGAATATATTTGTATAATTTTATGTATACCTTAAAATATTGTGAGGCTAAACAACTATATTTTTTTATTTAAAATATATTAATGTGTGGTTAAAACGTGTCACAACTAGAAATAAACAAGGAGCAAAAAAACTGAATGGGAATCGATCATGACATTTAGTTATAAGGGGTTTATTGGAATTTCATATAAAAGAGGTGGGGCAGTAATAGGTATCTGTGATAGAAGAGGGGGTTTAATGGGATATTGAAAAAAGTGAGGAGGGTCCAAGAAAGATGGGATATTGAAAAAAGTGAGGGGGTTCCAAGAAAGAGATGGTATCTCATTATATGATGTCTATAAGTCTCAGTCTCGGTATACAAAACAAATCTTGGGGTTGTTTCCGCCTCCTACATTTGTGTCCTTGCACCGTATGATGTACGTATATCGTGGCTAACACGTACCCTAAAAATACACCATTCTCTCTTCATGGGTATTTGGCAATAGTAGCAATGTGTGTGTCCTCCTTTATGTGCTGGTACCAATCACGCAACGATAGAGGGGGCGAGAGCTAGCAATCAACATCAATTTCAAGAAATATAAATAAAATTATACTCACTTACTATTCCTGAGAATCTGAGCTAAAACCCTCAGATGAGGGGGGTTAAATACATGCAACAGGGTTTGGAATGCTTCAGTTGTGACCCAAGAAGACATCATAAATGATATACGTGGAAGTTGGATACACCACTTCTATTTTTCCAATCAAGAAGACAACAAATGGTGTGCTATATTATACTGTGTTTCAGATATTCTTTGCTATATGTACAATAATTATGTTTGTTTGACTTCTCCACACTTGTCTCTAAGATATTGTATCATGTTCATCACACATATTGGTATCAAGTATATATATCACATATAAATCTTAATACACCTTTTTTGTTAGATCTAAACTTAACAAGTATGTTGGATAGTTTCATCACTTTATAATATGTGTAAGTGATGTGCATCATGTGTGGAGAAGGGATTCTTTAGTCCCTTTTTGCCTACTTCTGAGTTGGAACGAACCCTTATATGTATAAGGTTTGTAGGCACTTGTTCAAAGAATTAGAAAAGGGAATGTTGGACCCCACACACGTGCATCCAGGCATGCCACACCTAGATCGAGCACAAAAATCGAGAGTTGGGATTATATGGAGAATGATGGTCTTCGATATCCTTCAATATTACAAAGTAGAAATATATTTTTGCTCAAGCTGGAAACATATTTGATCTATATTTGACTGGCTCTCTTGTAGTATATTTGAGCTAAATTGAATATTTGATCTCTTCAAACAAGATCTAAGAATGTTTCATACTTGAGATGTATTGACCAGTCTATTGTATTCAAATAATTGAAATACATTTGAGTAGTTGTTGAATGACCGAATATGGACTTCCCGTGGTAGGTTACAATTCTAGTAATTATGCAATTCATTTGTTTAGCACTTTCGTTTTAGATATGTGAGATCATATGAGAGAGGTGTTTTCATTTATATTGCTTATATAGGCCTTCACACTGACTAGGGTTAACAAATTTGAATAATTATTCATTATCCCTATCACTATAGTAGCATCAATTGAAGTCTGGACAAACTATCTGTTGTTGTTGTTGTTGTTGTTGCTTACCAATCTACTCTAGAATGTGGATGCTTGGTTGAGGTTGAATAAAAATAAGATATACATCTTGACTGTGTGAATTTCTATACTGGAAAGAAGTCACATGCACCTACCTGTGCTATTGGCTGCATGCTATTTTCTTTAAGGCAGGTCTTTTGTAGGTTGTTTGCTCTTAGATAAGTTTTTAATCTATTTTATGTTTATTTCTGATCCCTCTACCATTTTATTTATCATTTTATTTTGGATTTTTTTCATTTGTTATCTGTCATTTTAACTTCCTTTTTTGATTTTGTTTCTTAATCTTGCATGATATATAATAATTATATATAATAATATTAGGGAATATAATTAAGATGGCCTTTTTTAACATGATGGGTACCTCTTTGACTCATGGAAAAGTTTACTTGTTTTCCATGCCAGAGAAATTCAACAGATCTCACTTCAAACGTTGGCAACAATGAATGGAGACATGTTTGACAATGGTAAGAATAATTCATGTGTTAGATTTGGATTGTCCTAAGATGGATGAATAAGACCCTAAATGTTCAGAGAAGATAGATAGTTGGGAGGAGAGAGATGATATATGATGATGTTCTATATTATTTACTTTCTCAAATATTTTCTTCAAAACATACATTACTTCTCTATTGTTGATTACCAATCCACTCTAGGTGACTAGGGCGTGGTCCAATTTTGACGATATAAGATATGCATCTTGACTGTGTGAACCTTATATCCTTAGAGAATATTTCTAGGCATCTACTTGCACCATTGGCGAGGAGCTATATTTTGTAAGTAAGGTCCTTAATGGACGTCTCAATAATCACAAGTAGATAGTTTGACAAGTCTTTTAATAAGAAGACAGTTTGTGCAGACTTCATCCGTTGCTACAACAATGATAGGTACAATGCATAAGGATTTAATTTTCCTAACCCTGATCAGCACAAAAGCTAGATCTTCATTCTGGTAGGTCTCAAGTAATGGATTAATGTCATGTATGATGTCAAAAATCCTTAGTTGTCATGAGACTATCTTAATTTCTCCTCCTTCAAAGTAGGAGATGATTGCAATATAAGTTATGGCTAGATGCCTGGCCTGCTAATAAGAAATTTCTCAGTGATATTTTGATAGTGATGCTATTATTAAATTGGGTATTCCTCACAATAGTAATGTCAGTTGTATTATTCTGAATGGTGACTGAAATGTTCCCCAATCTATAAATAATATGAAGTTGATTAACTTTCTCTAGTCAGTTTGGCCTCCTGATAATTCACATGATGTATTGGCCTTTTATGGATTTAAGTCCCCTAGACTAAAAAATTTATGTGATTCTAGTAGATCTCACTTTCCTAATTAGGATTCTTTTTGTTGAATGTGGAATATTAAAGCATCAAAGAGTTTCCTTCTTCATCTTTGTAAAGTGGCACACAACAAACTTCCTATCTTTGACTACTCCAGAAGAAGGGATATTGAAACCCCATCAATGTGAGTTCTTTATTAATCTGCCTATGAGGACACTGAGCATATTTTATTTACTTTCCCATTCAATATATCTATTTTGAAGTTCATTTTCACCAATTAGAAATGTGTTCCCTCTTCCTAGTATGAGCTTATCCTTATTTCAAATAGGAAGCTTAAATTAACTTTTTCATGTGCTTCCTATAATGTTTGTGGGAACATAATAGAACGGTGCATGAATATAAAGAAAGGAACCATGACAAAGTATGGGCTATTATTAAAGTTGACATTGAAGGATTTACTTCATAACTACAACTTCTCTATCTTGGAGATCTTCTATGTATTATAGTTCTTTGGACATGAAATATTCATGACTTGGAGTTATTTTCTACAAATAGTTTTGCTCTCTAGCTTCTTGGCTTTGCCTTCATCTGTGAAGCTCTTGTTTCTTCTTCTTCAATTTCATAGGTTACACATTTTTTGTTCTTCTATATAGATGCCTTAGTCCATGTATATTTATTTCTTTTTTACAGACATGCATGTTTTCCCTATATTGACATAGATCCATTCTAGTTTCTCCCTCAATCCTCTCTACACTTTGTTCTTTTTCTTTTTCAAAAAAAAGAGAAAGGACGTTGATTGACCCAAAATATCACCACAAAAGCCTATTTAAACAATCCAAATTAAACCACCTCTACCACCCTCTCATAATATTGCACGTTTTTTAAAAATGGAAGCATAACATACTCTAAATATAGCAAAGTTGTATTGGCTCTTGTGATGGTTTGTTTGATGGGAAGGTTTTTATGTGATGTGGATGATCTATTTAAGATTGATGTAGAACTTGTTACTATTTATTTTTTGTTAAGAATGAAAGTTTCATTGTATTGAACTTGACTCATCAAATGCATATTTTCCATGAAAGGTTGAGACATGTTAATCATGATTCCATAAAAAAATAACAATTTTTAATCTTGTTCCTAATGCTATTATTGACATAATACATACATGTGATGTATGTGTGCAACCTAAACAACCTTGGGAACCTTTCCTCTTAGTTGACATCAAAATGGATATATTATATTTACTATGCATCAACATTTATGAGTTCAATGATGTAACCACGAGGGATAATAAAAGATACTTTATAACCTGCATTGACGACCCTATTAGATAATTCTATGTTAAAAAGTAAGGATGAAGCATTAGAAAAGTTTCAAAATTATAAGTTTGAAGAGAAATCCCAACTAGCAAGGTACTTAGAAGACATAGACCCAATAGGGGTGGAGAGTATACCTCAAATGTTTTTGTGAATATGGTCAAAGTCATGGTATTGTAAATGAGGTAACTTCTCCATACTCAATAATCAAATGGAATAGAAAAATGAATGAATAAGACTATAATAGATATTGTCAACACTTTACAACAAAATCCTAACTTATCCAACATTTATATTGGGGGAGATTGGATATCACTTGAATATTCTGAATAGGTTTTCTATAAGAACAAAGAAAGTAGTCCTTTTGAATTTTTGCATGCAAATATCTCAATGTGTGTGGGTGTCTTGAAAAAGTACTTACCACAGAACACAACAAAAAGAAGTTGGGACCCAAAATTGTTGACACCATCTTGTTGAGGTATTTGCAAAAAAGCTATGCATATATGTTTTTTATCATTACATATAAGATTTCTAGTATGGATATCAACAAAATAGTTGAATTTTATGGTGCAACATTCTTTGAGAATTTCATTCTTATTAAATTTGGTGTACTTCAAAGTGATTCTATAGTAGACCTAACCCTACATGTTTCATTCATCAACAAGTGGAAAATATGTCTAGTGTAGGACCGGTATTGAATGTGCCATTTCTAGATCAGATGGTTATGAGAAAAAAACTAAACCAATGAGGATTAAATGTGCAAATACATCTAAGGAGTTTGAAAGTGACAGTCACTTTGAATGTTGAGGAAAATATTATTTCCTACCAGCAAACTATGGTTTCTTCTGAATCTAAGTTCTTCAAGGAATCCACTAATGATGAAATATAATCAATTCTTTCAAATTAAAATTGGGATTGTGTGGATTTGCCTCAAGCACATACTATAGTTGGATGCAAATGGATCTCCAATAGGAAAATAAATTTAGATGGGTGTTTATAATAAGTAAATGGCCAGATTAGTTTCCAAGGGGTGCACATAAAAGGAAGGAATAGATTATTTCAATACCTATTATCCTATTTCTAATGTCACCACAGTTCAAGTTATAATTGCACCAGATTCCATAACTGACCTCATTTTCCACCAAATGGATGAAAGATTTAATTTTTACATGGATGTCTTTATGAAAAAATATACATGGATCTGTTAGAGGGATGTGTGACATGTGGAAATGAATACAAAGTGTGTGCGCTTGTTAAGTCATTATATGGTTTGAGACAAGTCTCTAAATAATGGAATGAAAAGTTTGATAATGTTAAGTAATATTTTGGATTCATTCTGAATGAATCTAATAAGCATTTCTATGGGAAATTGTTCAATTATTTCTTACTCATTATTTGCATGTGTCTAAGATGTTATTTAGTATGGTTCTAATATGAGAAATATCAATGAGACTAAATCATTCTTGTGTAGTAAGTTTTATTTGAAGAATATGATATTTGTGGATATGATCTTAGGACTTAAAGTCATTACATACATAGATATCATAACACTCTCAATTTCATTATGCTGACTAAGTACTTGAGAGATTTGACTATATATCTTGTAGACCTGTCAAAACTCCATATGATCCTTCTAGATATTGAATCAAGAATGGAAGTGATATTCACATGTCTTAATTAAGATACTCTCAAATTACTAGAAGATTAATGCATCATATGAACTGTACATGACCAATCATTGCACTTGTTGCATGCAAGTTAATTTGACACACAACCTCTGCAAACAAAGCCGAGTGGGAAGCTATATATACAATACTTACATATATAAGGGAAACTGGTTCTCTTTTTTTAATAAGCCCAGAGGTAGTATTATTCATCCTACCCTCCTCATATAGGCAAAGTCCTTACAACACTACTTCTCCTCTTATAATGTAGTGATATATCTCTAAAAATAAAATTCATAGGCCAAAAGAAAATGCAAAAAGACGAAAATGATAAACCCATACATACACATATACCTACCTTTAGAACTTTGTTAAGTTTTTCCCCAAGAAGTATCTATATAGGCAATCCCTCTCTTTTGCAAAATAATTATCCCTCTAAAGCACTGGGTAGTAGGGAAGGCTCTATGCAGCCCATTCTTCCCTCCAAATGGAAGCCCCATCTGACCAGCTCCCAAATAGTGGAATTGATCAATATGGGGATGCAAAGGAAAACAATGGTGGAATGACAGAGAACCTATGCGATCTCCCTATTGAAAGTGGACTCCCTCCATGGGCCAGTCGAGGAGCCCCAAAGGATATTATAAACTAGATGATCAACAATTCTTTTTCTTATCTATGATCTTGAGCGTTACCAGGACTCCATGAATGTGGGAAAAGGTGTAGTCTGACTCATTTAGTTGGGACCAAAATGCTAGTCTCACATAGGCATGACAATTGCGGATTACACTTGCAACCCATCATTTGAGAGACCCCAATGAGACTTTATCAATGTCGATGAATACGTTCAATATCAGATGAGCTAAATCTGGGGGGAGGCATCTAATGAAGTTGATCATTCTAATCTTCATATTTAGATTGACTATTCCCTGTGTCTCAAGCGCTCATAGAAGTCAAGATCTTCCATACACTTAATAGAAATTTTACTCAATCCTCTATTAGTGATAAACATGATAGACTCTCATAGTCCATTCATGTGACATGCATTACCATAAAATATTCTTCTACATCTAGCCCTCCAGATGGACCAACAGCTAAGAGAAATAAATTTTTTGTAAATCCAACCTTTGAGAGAGATGTATCATCTCTACGCATTGGCTTGGAGAAGATACTCCACCAATTGGAAGGTTTCATGTCCATTTTTGAAAACTAGAGAGAACTATATCTAGAAAAAGAGTATTGTCTCACTCTGAAGGAAAAGGTGTCCCATCATCTGTGTGGATGGGGAAATGCAGTAGGAGTAGCATGTGGCCAAGGGGATGCAAAACCTCATGATGTTGTTGTCTGTTGGCAAGGTTCTTCTTGAGAGATTCCACATGACTAAACTCACCCTTGGCATGGAGCAAACCCACAATCAGGCATATTAGTAGGGTTCCAGGGGAGGGTGATGGATGAGAGAGGGTCTTATTTGTAGATTTTACCAATAACTTCCCATATTTGTTTGGAGTCAATATCATATAATCATTTCTTTCTGAGATGGCAGCATGAGAAAGGGATACCAGAAGGAGTCCATACTTATTTAGAACATGTGGAAGCACAATCTAGTCCCATCCTGTATTGGGAACCCATAGGTCCTTGATTGAAGAATCAATCATGATGTCAATGGGATTCAAGGCATAATCCCACAAGGGGTGTCCACACCATCTACTATCCTATAAGGAGAGCTCTCCTCTTTTGACAGTGCAGTGGCAGAGGGGGTGAACTCTGAGATAATATTCCACAACTTCTTCTAGTATGAGGATGTGAAAGATCCTTGTTTAAGGTAGGGGAATCAACTAGAGTGATTCCTGAATTGTGTCCTATATTTAGACCTAAATAATTTCTCCCAAGAAGATTCACTAGAGAGGACCTCCCAGTAAGCCTAGTATCTGTACACCTTTGTGGACATACATAAAGAGGTAAGATAAAGATCATTATCAGCCTCTAGTCTCATGACATGATCCCAAGACACCCATATCCTCCTACTATGGTTTGAACGATCGACCCCAAGGAATTTAGAGAACATGTTTCGACCCTCTTTATAATCCTTGCGGGAATGACAACTGTGGATATGGTGTATAACAATATGGAAGATAAGGTATGCTAGGTGAGGAACCTCCTTCCTGCGAAACAAAGAAATCTAGCCTTCCATGAAGCAATCTTAGATTTGACTTTTTTAGCACAAAATAATATGATGCAATGTTGGATCTCCTATATGAGATCGACACTCCCAATTAAGTCACGGAGTCTCCCATAGGCGATATATTAAGAGAGGAAGAGATCTATTCAATGAGGTTCTAATCATCTGTATCCATGATGCATCCATACTTGTCACAGTTAATTGTTGGTTGATGCATGGGCTTTTAGTTGTTTTCACAGACATATTTTCCTTGATTTTATGTGTTGTTTTGTCATTTATTTGATTAATAATGCATGAAATGCTATTAATGACCTATGCTATCTAAATGCATCAAATTATACAATTTTTACTATTTAAGATGATTTAATATTTATCCTGAGCATTTATCCACGTTCTAGTGTATTTTCAGGTACAATTGAACTTTACATAGTTGATACTACCGACATCAAAAGTCAGTGGTACTGACTACACATCAGTACTTTCCCAGAAAAGACTCACACAAACTTGATACTACTGACACTCAAAGTTGGTAGTACCAAAATCATGTCAATAAAGCATAAGGATGAATCGTGAAAAGTCGGTACTACCGAGTTCACAAACTCAGTACTACTGAGACGAAGTCAATAAGGCAGTGATCGAGTGACCTAAAAACTCAGTGTTACTAAGACAAGTCGATAGTACTGACATTGTCATGAGTCGCGGCTACCCTGGGAACTCGGTACTACCGATTACCAAGTCGATACTACCGAGTCTGCCTGATTTGGAAAATTTGAAGATAGCAATATACAATGGTTGGCATTATTTTGTACCATGAGTGACTCCTATGACCTAAGGGGAGTTCATCCAGATGTAAGGAAGCAACCATTGTCCATTGCACGACATCAAAGAGATAAAAGAGAAGAGAAAGGAACTGAAGGTTTCACTCGGGATGATCTGATCACCTCCAGAAGGTGAATCAGCAGCTGAAAGATAGTCAATTGCACACACAACGTAGGGGATCATCTAGATCAGCTATTCAATAGGGGTTACTTATTTTTTCTAATGTTTCCCACACTTTTCTCTTTCTCTACCATGTATTCATCAATGAAAACCATGCGGGGCAAAACCCCTTGATTCCTTAGGACCAGGGAGTAGCTCGAGTATGTATTGTAACTGATTTTCATGGAGTAATATCATCTTTGTCCCTATTTTTTGGATATAAATCAATGAAGTTGCATTGTTCTATTTATGCCTGATCAACATAGATAGATTATTAGACTCTTAATCATTTTGCGAGAGAGGTTAAGGGTTGGAAAGCATTGATTTACCCATTTATTGCACCCCTTAAGATAGGTGGAGAATAAACAGGAGGAGAGACCCAAAATTTAATCATAAAAGACCTTATTAATCAATCAATTGCTATGGAAATAGGGTTGGCATTAGAATATGTAGTGAACTACGTTGCATGAGTGGGTAGTTCTGACTACATGCTCTTTATCTAGGGATAGGGGTAATAGATATTGTGTGTGGAATGAATTGTAATGTTATCTGTGGTGAAACTATAATCCTAAAGAATTTCCTAAATCTGAGTAATTTAAGTGTTAAGTTCATTTTGTTCTATTTTCATTTCTATTCAATCATACCAATTCAATTTCACTATTCTAGATGATTCCACCATAGTTAGTATTAGTCATCTGGAGAACGTTTCCATGTGTTCGACTCAGGCCTCAAAAGGGCTTATATTACTTCGATACATTCACTTGCGTCTAATGCACGATAAAAACATGTCAAGTTTCTGGTGCCATTGTCAGGGAAACAACAACATCCATCACTACGAGTGTTGTGGTTGGCCACTCTAGGCCAGCCCTTTTTATTTTTTTATTTTATTTTCCATTTCGCTTAGAGCTAAATCATAAAATCATTATTGCTTCTATATCCTCTACTATACTTTGACAATAAATTTGCTACTTTTAGGTAGTGGTGTATGGTGCATACTCAAGCCCACGATTACAGAGAGCCATCTTCATCGGGTTTTGGGCAAGCAGAACTCCTTCACAGAGAGAGGGAAGTTGAAAGGTTTGTCGATAGATTCAACTGAACTCTACCATCGACACCACCGCTTGAAAGACCTAAAACACCAGAAGAACCTGAGTCAATAGAATTGGGGGATGGAGCAAAAGAACATACGATATGGGAGAGGATCAGAGCCTCTACCTCAATAGCTCAAAAAGGACCAATCAAAAGACAAGTCATCAATGTGGGTAGTGACACATATTTTATGTACGTCTAAACGCAAGTATACACATCACGTAATACATGCCTTGTGAGGCCCGAGTCAAATATAGGGAGACGTAGTCTCAGTGACTACTACTAACTACAGTACGATCAGCTAAGCTGGTATAAAATTTGAGAGAATCAGTTTTTAAAGCAAAACAAGAGAAAATTAAAATAAAAAATGGTTTGGTTGAGTCACGAGAGGTAGAATTCCTTAGGAACGCCAGTTTCACCATGGATCCCCGCTGTATCTTCTTTTACTGACTTTTATATAATTTACCCCATTCCTGAATAGAAAGCCCATAGCGAGAATTTCCCGCTTTGACAATACAATCTGCTACCTAATTCTAAGCCAATTCCATGTCCATGGTAATTTATATCTTAGATCAGGTGCTTTACATTCAATCTCTAGGTATCTTCCCACTACATGTGCATTACCTTTACCAAAGAATGTGTAAGATAGTGTTTATGTGTGGGTTTCAGGCATTTAATTTCTCCTTCCAGATTAATTATTCGCCTAAGATTTCCAATGAAGGTGATCAATCAACAAAAGAACATTCATTCACACACATAAATATCCATGAATTAGGAGGGAAAATTGCATTAAATCATGTAAAAGTCGATACAATGATTTCCCGGGCTACTCCCGGGTCCAAAAGAATAAAGGGGTTTAGCCACGCATGGTTTTCAGTTGCAAATACATGGAAGGAGAGAAGAAAAATGAGGGAAATATAAAGGATATTTGTGTAACCCTTAGAAAGGTGATGTTCCAGATGATCCTCCTCGAGAAACACACGTTCTGCAACCTTCCGGCGGTAGAAACGCCCGTCAACGGTGCTCGAATCGTCTGGTTGTCGTCCTTCAGCTCCGTTCTTCTCCCCCTCTTCTCTAGCTACCAAGCGGTGCAAAGTGATGTCCCCTTTAGGTCTGGTCGTCCTCCCTTTTTTGTCCTAGGTCACTTACAGTACCACATTACGTGGGTCGTTGGATCGGGCAACCGATTTAGATTGTTGAAATCCAACAGAGTCGGGGGCATTGACTTGGTGGTCGGTGGCACCGACGGTATTGGGCCTTTATCAATCTCTGGCTGAGTCGGTGCCATCGACTGGGATGTCGATGGCACTGAACTGAGGCAAGTTTTCTCCCTTTCTTACTGAAGCTAACTCGGTGGCACCGACCTGTGGGGTCGATGCCATCGACTTCTCTGGGCGATCGCTTCCATCGCTAGAGCTTTGTCTCAGTGGTACCGACTTAGTGGTCAGTGCTACCGACTCCTTTGGTCGATTTCTTCCTGGCCACTGATTCCACGTCAGTGGCACCAACTCTGCACTGTGCATAATATACGTGAAAAAATGCAGAAAATCGAATATAAGTCCATGGAATGTATAAAATCATACAAATATGATGGAATAAGCATGATTTGATGCAAATAGAGTGTACAAGACAACAATAGTGATTTATGCAAATATAAACAAAGAAATGACAAATAAGTGTACAAAACACATATAAAATCGGCCTGTAAAAGTGACTCAAAACCCATGCATCAAACTCCCCTAAGCTGAATCTTACTCATCCTCAAGCAACAAAACCTTTGGATCTGATTGAGATAAGTAAGAAAAATGACATCATGCATAAGGTACATCTAAAAATCTCCACCTTATGGTCCTCATTCCAGCCTTTACTGACCACTAAACGTAACTGCCCTATAGGTGACCAAAAATCTCTGTCCAAGATGTCCGTCCCCTAATCAATGGAACACTATCAATTAAAGCAGTTAATATGATAAACTCATTCGGTTCATACTTGGTGCATCATGTGATCTCCTATCTACGTTGCCCTTTTTCTCTACCTACCATCTAGATGGAAGCATTTCTCCTGATAGATAATGAATGAGGAGAAAATCAATTGAATGGCCTACCAATAAGAGAAACGGGTGGTTGGAATGGGTGGCTGTAGAAGAATTATGAGCACATAAAATCATTCATGCACTCAAAATTATGATAAGCCTATGATGATGAGAATTTTATAAAATGCTCCTAATGCCTAATCATTATGGTGAAATGATGCATACAACTATTATTTCATCTCCAGATAAGACAAAATTTCTACAAAACTACATCATGTACTAATTCTTCCTTATGATATAGGTAAGACTATGCCTTTTCTCCCTCACTTTCTGAAACTCTACTCAATCCCTTTTTTTTCAAAAACAATTTCAAGCCCCCTTTCAACATGCTATTATGGACTTCTACTTACACTACATTTTTAAAAATCATGATACTATTTTCTTCTTTATTTCAAGGGTATGGGAAAAGTCACGACATTCTTATGTCTTAGAATAATGCTTAGCACATGATGATACTATATGCTTTATGTAATGCAGTTGTAACTATATGAACAAAGATGTTATGCAACTAAATGACATGCACCCATTTTTTGTTGTTGTTGTTGTGCATGTATATTTTTCTATATATTTTTTATTTTTTTCACTAATGCATGAAAAAATAAACAACTATTATGCAAGGTCTATTATGCAATGTAAATCCAATAAAAAAGAAAGAATGATAATATGTACTCAATCCTCTTATGGTGGGGTGTAAAGCAGATGTATGCGTGGATGAGATCATAGACTAAGAGATAGAACCTTCAGAGAAAATCATATATCCCTCTCTAATGACCTGTGTACAGGGTAATCACAGGATTTCTTTCTTGAATTAAATTTAAGGTCACATTAGTGTTTGATCATTTCATGCTCAACATTCCTTGTCAATCACTTTCTTAGACAAATTAGATGGTCATTTATGCCTTAATGTCCTAAAGCTGACTTACTCAAGCACTTCCTCAGTTATGTGACTCGATTACTCACAAGATAGGCTGACAAATTATTTTGAAATTTTCTCATTTTTCATGTGCACCCAACCCCCAGAGATTGATAAACTCAAATGAAACCATGCATTTACTATTCCACAGATTACACTAGATAGGTTGTGGATCCTACAAATTGCAATAAACCTAGAAATAAAAACAACTAATTTTTTCAAAAATAAAACATCATAAAGAAAAATAAGATGAAAGGTTGTTCTAGCACCCCCCCCAGCTTGAAAATGACTATGGCCCCATAATCAAAATTTCAACTTAAGAGGTAGAACAACGGTACCATTTTCTCTGACGGGTGGTGGAGGTGGATGGTTGGAGGCTCATTTGACCAAGTTGTGCTTGATAATATCCCTCTTCTTGGTGTCCCATGTTTGTGTCTTAGTGATGCTAAGGTATGACATGCTTTAGCCTTCTTTGCTCTGTAACTTTCTAAAAATCTTCAGGGAAGTCAGTGGCACCGACTTTGTAAGTTCTACACACTTCCAAACACAAACCAGGGTACCATTTTTAAAATTACTCAAAATTTAGAAAAACTAAGTACATAAAATTAGAAGAACATAAAGAAGCAATATAAAAGTTGGCTCGCCTCCCAACAAGCGCCCTTGTTTAATGTCCTAGGCTTGACATGAGGACTACCTTCAACCTGGGTTGTCAAGGGGTGGCTCTGACGATTTATATTGGAAGCTTAAACTCAACTCTATCATCACCAATCCCAAGTGTCAAGTAACCTCGCCCAATAACATTGATCACATCAGCCGTAGCTTGGAATGGCCTTCCCAATAGCATCTAAGATCCTTTCATCTCAGGCATATCCATGACCACAAAATCTACAGGAAATATGAACTTGTCTACTTTGACTAGCACATCCTCGCATATACCATGTGGCTGTACAATTGATCCATCAGCCAACTCAATTTTCATAGAGGTTTTTGTTGGCTTCTTAAATCCCAACTTATGAAAAGTAGCAAGAGGCATGATGTTAATGCTAGATCCTGAGTCACATTGTGCTTGTGAGAATTGTTGTCCACCTATAGAACAAGGGATGTATAAACGTCATGGATCCTTTCTCTTTCTTGGCAACTTTCCATGAATAATAGAAATCACCACCTCATCAACACACCAAACATTTGTATATTTGATCCTACGTTTCTGGTTGATGATATTTTTCATGAACTTTCCATATGCAGGTATTTGCTCTAAAGCCTCCACTAATGGGATGTTGATGTGGAGCTTTTGAAAGATCTCAAGAAATTTCCTAAAGTGCCTTGCTCTTTCCTCAGCTTCAGACTATCCAAGAATGGCACATTTGGCTCCTGCATACGCTTGTGCGGTGGAACATATGGAACATTGGGGGTTTCCTCCCCTAAGCTTGCTTCAACACCACCTTTTGAGATAGAATTTGACACATCTTATGTGGGTGACACGACTTGTGGCTGCTTCTCCTTGTTCGTGGGTGTCTCCTTTTTTATTGTGGCTGCTCTACTATAAAGTAGAGTCTTTACCTGTTCCTCTAGCATCGGAGCCTATTTTGAAACATGAGATATGGACACGGTAGTAGTGGAGTTTTGGAGTGCTTTAATCGACGTCATGCATCCTCCTGGCAATCCATATAAACTGCCCGGGTATAGAATTTCGGGGACATATTCTATATCTAGCTGCATGACATTCGGCTCAGGTATCTCCTCAATAGGGGACTCTGGCTCCTTACTGACCGAGATGTATTTAACATGTTGATGTTGTTGAGCGGGTGCGGCATTCCCAATAGGTTCCTTTTGAATGATCTTCTTCATGGAAGCCATCTCCTCCATAATTTGAGAAATTTGATACTACATGCTTTGTATCTATGCCCCATGGCTCTGAAGAACCTATTGTGTCTGTCCCATGAATGAATCATTTTGTTGGAGTAGTTTCCTTAGCATCTCCTTGGTACTATCTTCTTCATTGTTTCTGTACCCCTGCTGCCTCATGTACTTGACCTTTTCTGCCTCTTCTTCTTCTTCCTTCTGATATATCTTCTTAGCAATCAAATCAAGTTTTTCATTCAACGCATTGATTGCCTTTGACTCTACCACACTCTTGATGTGCTCTGGGTGTTCTCTCTCATTACCCCAGGACTGGTTTTTAGCCATGTTCTGTAGTATCTCCTGGCACTTAGATGGTGAGTTATTAAGAAAGAAACTTGTGCCTGCACTGTCCAGAGTGACACATTCATTGTGGTTGAGACTAAAGTAAAACATCTTGACTTGGTCCTCTTGATCTATCCCATGATGAGGGACTCTCTTCATCATGTTCTGAAAATGCTCCCAAGCCTCAGAATAGGACTCAGTTGCTTGTAGTTTGAAATTGTGGATGTTCTTCACCAACTCATTTGTCTTTTCAAGAGGGAAGTCCCTTACAAAGAAGACCTCAATCATCTGATCCCATGTCTCAACGAATTCCTTTGGCAGGTTGTATAGCCATTCTTTTGCCTTGTCTTCCAGCAATGATGGAAACAACTTCAGGTAGATAGTTGTCTGTGGAAATTTATCCACTTTCACCATGTCACAACACTCCACAAAGTTGCTTATGTGTGTCATCGGGTCTTCATGAGTATGTCCATGAAAAGCCTATGACTTGACTAGTGCAGTCAACCCTGGATCAATCTTGTATTGTGCCACATTCACTGCCTGTTTCTTGATCGGGCCCAACTGAGTAATTGAAAAAGACACCTTGATCTTCTCCCACATGGTCTGTTCTCCAGCTGCTGCTCCGTCACCCATTGTTGCTTTATTAGTACCCCTGACATTTCAAATAACAATGTATGAACCAATATTAATAATTTAAGAAGATAAATAAGATTTGCAATTCAGTTCAACAGATTGAAATAAAATAACAAGAAATAAAAAGTGGCCTAGAGTGGCTGACCGTAGCACTCATAGTGCTGAGACTTGCCGTCTCCCCGGCAACGACGCCAAAAACTTGACACGTATTTTAAGTACGTCTAAACGCAAGTGTACGCGTCACGTAATATAGGCCTTGTGAGGCCTGAGTTGAACATAGGGAGATGTAGTCTCAGTGACTACTACTAACTACAGTACGATCAGCTAAGCTGGTATAAAATTTGAGAGAATCCGTTTTTAAAGCAAAACAAGAGAAAATTAAAATAAAAAATGATTTGGTTGAGTCACGAGAGGTAGAATTCCTCAGGAATGCCAGTTTCACCACGAATCCCCACTATATCTTCTTTTACTGACTTTTATATAATTTGCCCTCTTCCTGAATAGAAAGCTTGTAGCGAGAATTGCCTGCTTTCACGGTACAATCC
Source organism: Alisma plantago-aquatica (assembly GCA_963693085.1). Lineage (NCBI taxonomy): Eukaryota > Viridiplantae > Streptophyta > Magnoliopsida > Alismatales > Alismataceae > Alisma > Alisma plantago-aquatica. Next base: position 1,331,428,017 of record OY856412.1, read on the forward strand.
ATTACCTAATTCTAAGCCAATTCCATGTATATGGTAATTTATATCTTAGATTAGGTGCTTTACGTTCAATCTCTAGGTATCTTCCCACTACCCATGCATTACCTTTACCAATGAATGCGTAAGATAGTGTTTATGTATGGGTTTGAGGAATTTAATTTCTCCTTCCTGATTAATTATTCCCCTAAGATTTCCAATGAAGGTGATCAATCAACAAAAGAACATTCATTCATACACATAAATATCCATGAATTAGGAGGGAAAATTGCATTAAATCATGTAAAAGTCGATACATGATTTTCAGTTGCAAATACATGGAAGGAGAGAAGAAAAATGTGGGAAACATGAAGGAGATTTGTGTAACCCCTGGAAAGGCGATGTTCCGGATGATCCTCCTCGAGAAACATGCATTCTGTAGCCTTCTGGCGGTAGAAACGCCCGTCAACGGTGCTTGAATCATCCAGTTGTTGTCTTTTGGCTCTGTGCTTCTCTCCCTCTCTTTTGTGGCTGCCGAGCGGTGCAACGTGATGTCCCCTTTAGGTCTGGTCATCCTACCTTTTTGTCCTAGATCACTTACGGTACCGCATTACGTGGATCGTTGGATCGGGCGACCGATTTAGATTGCTGAAATCTGACAGAGTCGGTGGAACTGACAGTATCAGGCCTTTGTCGATCTATGGATGAGTCAGTGCCATCGACTGGGATGTCGGTGTCACCGAGCTGAGGTGAGTTTTCTCCCTTTCTTACTGAAGCTAACTCGGTGGCACCGACCTGTGGGGTCGATGCCATCGACTTGTCTGGGCGATCACTTCCGTCGCTAGAGCTTTGTCTCAGTGGTACTGACTTAGTGGTCAGTGCTATTGACTCCTTTGGTCAATTTCTGCCTGGCCACTGATGCCACGTCGGTGACATCGACTGCTAGGGTCGGTGGCACTGACTCTGCACTATGCATAATATACCTAAAAAAATGCAGAAAATCAAATATAAGTCCATAGAATGTATAAAATCATATAAATATGATGGAATAAGCATGATTTGATGCAAATAGAGTGTATAGGAAAACAATAGTGATTTATGCAAATATAAACAAAGAAATGAAAAATAAGTGTACAAAACACATATAAAATCAGCTTGTAAAAGTGACTCAAAACCCATGCATCAGGTAGCTACAAGATTGATCCAGGGTTGATCTCTTTAGTCAAATCCCAAGCTTTCCATTGACACAGTTCTGAAGACCCAATGGTGCACATCTGTAACTTTGTGGATAATTGTGATATGGTCAAGATAGATAGAATACCGATGACTTTCATATATCTGAAGCTTTTTCCATCATCATTGGCAGACAACACAAAGTCATGGTTTCATAATCTTGATGATGAATGTATCGAAACCTGGGATCAAATGATTGATGCCTTTTTTGAGCACTATTTCCCCCGCACAGAAGACCAATCACTTGGTGAAGAAGATCCATAATTTCAGACAACAAGCCAATGAATCCTATCTGAAGAATGGGAGAGGTTCTAGAATATGCTGCGGAAAGTACCTCATCATGGTATTGATATTTTAGGATAAGCAAAGATCTTCTATTATGTTCTACACAAGGAAAAAAGGACTACACTAGACAGTATGGGAGCAGGGTTCTTCATCAACAACAAACCTACCCGCTGTCATAAGATATTGAAGAATATGTCCAAGAATTAATCATGGGGCAATGAGAGAGAGCTTTCAACAACTGTCAAAATCACCTGTGAGTCCAAGGTCATCTCTTCATTAAATGAGAAGTTGTACCTAATTTCTAAAAAGTTATGTGCTAACGACGGACCACCTTCAAAAGAAGAAGATGAAGAGTGAAAGTTTGTGTGCCAACAACAACAATGTAGGAGCAGTGACTATGCATGGAGGAAGGATCCTATGTTCTCATGGAAGGATCCTAACAATTTCCAACAAGACCCATCTATGGCGCAATAACCCAAGTCACAATAGTTTGGTGGCCAGGTACAATATCAACAAGAACAAAAGAAAATTGATCATATTGAAGAAATGCTTGGAAAGATGGTCGGTCAGAATGAAGTGCTGATAGGAAAAACTCAAAGAGAACTCCAAAACCAAGGGGAGAGGATCCACAGTATAGAAATTCAAATTTCTCAAATAGCAGTGGATGTGGGTACTTTGAAGCTGCCAAACCAACAGGGGTTCCCATCTAATACTAACATGCCTTTTGGAAATCAACACGTCAAGGCAATCCTACTATGCAATGGTAAGATGTTGTTGAATAAGGCACCAAAAACCATAGATGCAGGTGAAGCTATAGGAACAACAACTCAGATTGTGACAGTAGATGCAACTGAACTGGATAATTTGGAACATGAGAAAACAACTAAAGAGCACACTGATGAGGTGGAGGAAACCAAATCAAAAGCATATGTCCCGCCTCACCAGAGGACACCAGTGACTCCAGTACCCTTTCCGAATAGCTTGAAGGCAAAGAAAGTAGATTGGAAGCACCAGAAATTCTTAGAGGGTTTTAAAATTTTATCTATCAATATTCCACTCATTGATGCAGTTGAGCAGATACCATCATATGGAAAGTTCTTGAAAGACATCATCTTAATAACCTCCCATTTTGCAATGTTATCTTACTAATTTCCCTCAATTTTTTTGGTCGGTCCAAAAAGTGTGTAACTGTATTACCAAAACTTTGGGTATAAAAGAGTTTGCGCCCCCATTACAGCCCTGGATGAAGACATCCAAACAACCAGATAAACAAACTGAACACAAGATACATAGTAGCCATCTACCTAGATAAAAGAAGAAAACAAACCTGCAATACTAACTCAAGAGATAACAAAGAGACTGAAACGACTATCCAAACTACACATGCCAATACTAGCAATAGACTCATCATCTAAAATTGTGGCAACATGGGCAGCCGAACCATCACTTCAGCAACCTGGGAATCACAGGAGCAATATAGCAGGAACCTCCAATGCTATCATCCAGGTCTTTGAGTTTCTGGCAAGCAAAGGAAACCACCAAGGGGGCCTGGTTATTTCTATACACAAGAACCAGAGACCAAGAAACAAATGTTGTTGTTTGCACAACATCACCCCAGATATGGCCCCCTAAAAGAACAAGAAGAAAGAGAAAACAAAGACAGCCAACAAACCACTGACTCCAGCTGACAACAGAAGAGGCCAGCAACCATACCACCAACACTGATCACTAGCATTATGCCCACCTTCAAAGAGTGACGTCTTTGGCTTCTGGAGGCTGAGTCAAGAGTTGTAGGAGAACATCAACAGTGCTAGTTGCTAAGGCTCAATTGCTTCTCATTCAAGCCTACTATATATATCACAAGGCAGTGAAAGTCACACAAGAATCCATCAAAACGTTGCACTGCACACAGGGATCATGTGATTAGTCCACCTACTAGGTCTTCACTGGCATTAATGAGCACCCACAAATTTGTGAAGAACAGATAGATCTGTAACCCCATTCCTCCAGTCAACAACAAAAAGGATCTTTGAATCCAAGTAGGACCGAACACCAGCAATGGACATAGATCTATTGGTAGAAGCTGTTTACACAGCAACATACACAAACACCCAAAAGGTATTCCCTACAGTAGCAAAACGGGTAATGAAGAAGAGAGGAAGAAATTACCCCTCTATGACCAAACCCCTTGTGTTGCACCTGAAGTAGCAACAGGAGTCAGCCGCTCAAGAGCTCGATGACCCTGTTTACACAGGAGCATTTCGTCGAGCAATTGAGTGGTGTCCAGCAAGCAGCAAGGGAAGATCAGAGGAAACCAGCTTAAGAACCAACACGTGGGCTCAAACGGCCACCCTGAAGATCCTCAACGGACGCTGCAAGGCGAGGAGGATGCCGCCAAAGCCTGGGGGAGGAACCCCATCGAACCTGGAGGACGCCACTAGAGCCCGTGAGGGCATAACTAAGTTGTCGGAGGAGCGGCCCTACGGTAGAAGTGGAAAAACCAGCCCCCATCAAGGAGCCAAACTCCACCGAGGATGCCAAAGCTATTCCAGATGCAGTTGGCGGTGCCATGAACCTGGATAACTAGGTCTTTAACTCGGTGGGGAGGAGGCACTGGTGCCAGGGGTTGAGCAGCACATGTGAGCGACGCCAGGGGAGGGCTCTTCTCCATTTGCCTCACTTGAATGAATAGGAGTCAATTGAATCAAGTATGCCGACCACAATCAGGACGCGCCTCACGTAGCGCAGACCTCAGCCACGCTCCCCACCGAGAGGAGCAACCATCGGGCAACTGGATCTACTCAACACCTTCACCTCCAGGAATTACAAACACGCTTCATTCTCTACGGCTGGTAAGAGGCCAAGGGGAGGGAGCGCCAAAGATGACACCCCTCCCCCAAGCGGCGTCGCCAGTTAGAGAGAAGTGAGAGAAACCCTAGAGAGAGAATGGTCTGCCTGTTTATGTAATTTTCCTCAGTTTTCCGTACTCATTCTTAAATAAATTAGATACAATCTTTAATTTTCCACTCTTTTGTAAATATATCATTAGCCTAACTTTTCCCCTTTTATTTCTTATAGAAAATTACAAAAAAATTACAAAAGCTCCAAACGGTCCCAAGATCGAATGGACACCAAACAGACCCGAGACCGAATGGATACCAAACTACACCAAACGGTCCCGAGACCGAATGGACACCAAACGGTCCCAAGACCGTATAAAGTCACCAAACGGTCCCAAGACCGTATAAAGTCAAACGGTCCCGAGACCGTATGAAGCCAAACGGTCCCGAGACCAAATGGAGATCAACTGGTCCTAAGACCGTATGAAGCTACACGGTCCCAAGACCGAATAAAGGCAAATGGTTTCCAAACTGAGAGAGTCCAAACAGTTTCCAAACCGAGAGAGAGTCCAAACGGGCTTCACGATCGTTTGGACCTAAACCTCCCAAACCGTTTGAGTCTCACTCAAATCCTATAAATAAGACCCGAGGGATCCTCACAAAGAATCAAGTTTTCAGACGTCCAAAGGCTACCTCTATTGTTCCAGAGCTATTCCATCCTTTATCTACTACCCCGAGGCTGCCGGTCTAAGATCCATACTCCATCCCCAAGCTACTTTCTCTCTCATCAACAAATAAGGTGGGAAGAGGAGGATTCATCATCAAGCAAGCTACGAAGTGTGAAGATCGTTGCTCTCTCTCTCTCCCAGGGGTCGACCTTCCTCCCTCCTTCGTGGAGATGACACACACTCTCTCTTCTCGCCCCCTTCCTTGTCCTTGCCATGAGCGAGTAGTCTTATACACTAGGGTGCGGGGAGTAGCCCCGCTACCCATGTTTTCATTAAGTTTGCAATGGAGATATACTTTCTTTTCAGTTCGACATCAATCGTTTAATGAATGCTTGTTGCTTGATCACCAACTTGTGTTACCTATTATCTTTGAGTATGAATTGTCTATGTTTGTCCTATTAGATTTGAATCTCGATTGAATGTTGGTTCTTGATGCATGTAGCCACCATGCATCTATTTCGGTATCTAGGAGTGTTTTTCAAGAAGTGGAGTAAACTCACTTCCATTGTTGTACTTCCATACTATGAAATGGAATCAGTTGATGTATGAAAGTACAACCTTGATAAGTCGAGGAACACACTTTTTGAAGGGAATGATGCAAAGCAAGTGACCATTCATTTGGTATGGATGGCATTGCAACATTCCCACACTTCTCGTAGTTAGTTCTCCGAAAGGAAACTAAATCTAGAAATATACTAACTATTTAGACTCTTACTATAGGTTATGTTACTATGTTGCATGATTTTGATCCATGTGTAGTGGTGGTGAAAGCCGATCACATCCTAGTGGTTCCTTAATATTGTTTACAACCTTAAATTTACCTTCCTGCTTACTTTCTTGCTTTTACTTTACTTGCAATTAGTTTAAACAACCAAACCAACTCTTTGATCTAAACACCAACTGTTAAGGAGTTAAGTGAAATTCTAACGTTTTCTATCTTGTTGATCTCAACAAGACCGTTGTCCTATGGATTCAACCCTTAACTATACTATGATAAGACTTCCACATATCCTATCATATGTGGGTGGAGTTTTTAATCTAGTATAAGCAAGGCTAAACCTAAAGATTTATTATCTTTAGGATTTTTAGTGGTGCACGCAATTCCATGTGAGTGGAAGCTCCATCAAAAATTGGCGTCGTTGCTGGGGACAACAGAATGTTTTAATTTCATTTATCATCTTGTTAGCTGGTTAGGGTTTTACACTTTTTCTTTAATATTACTCCATACTCTCTTGATTTCATCACATCTCCCGCATCATCTGAAAAGTGTGCTTCTTCCTCTACTCAGGTAGAAGATGTGTATGCAACCAATGCATAATCTCAGATTCTCCCCTGATCCATAGTACGACTCTGAGGTAGAGAGAAGTTTCCACCGCTGTATTAGACTTAATCATCAAAGAGCCAGACAAATGGCCGAAGATCAACGCCAAGCTGCACTAGTGATGGAAGGGTCAATGCTGCCATAGCATCCCAACGAGCGCAACTCATTGCCAACACACACACCCAAGTTCAAGCTGAAGTACGGGATGAAGAGCAAGCCCATATCCATGCTGAGAATGAAGCAGCTAAGGCTGCCGCACAACTATTGATAAGGAGCAAGCAACTAAGGGACTACACTATTCCCAAGAACTATGAAGACAACCATCCATTCCAACCACCACTCATCGACACACCTAATTTTGAGATTAGGACACAATGGATCCAAATAATGCATGGCATCTCATTCTCTGGAAGTGCCGGAGATGACTACATGGACCATTTGAAGAGGTTTAAGGCTCTTTGCAGGCTGGTACCACAAGCTGGAACAACCATGGACACATTCATGCTTAGACTCTTCAATTTCACCTTGTCTGGAAGAGCACTAAGCTGGTACAATTCTTTGGACGAGGAGCCAATCACCACCTGGGATCCCTTAGAAGAGAAGTTCTTGGAGAAATTCTTCCCACCTTCACTAACCTACCAAATCAGAGGGCAAATCAACCAATTCCTTCAACTACCGGGAGAGTCACTGGCTGACTCATGGGAAAGGTTTAAAGAACTCTTGAGGAAATGCCCCCACCATGGAATCTCGCAAAATCAACTCATAGAAACTTTTTACAGGGGAGTAAGTGATGAAATTAAAAAGTTCTTAGATTCCTCATCTAGAGGAAACTTTATGAGACAAAACTACAAAGATGCCTAGAGAAACGTCACTCTTGGAGCAGAAAATCAATCTAATTGGGGGAGGGCGACCACAGGAGGAGTTCTAAAGGTTTGTAAAGCTGAAGAATCTACGGAAATGAAAGCTATAGCTGAAGCTTTGAAAACCATAGCCAACAAACAACAACCCTCGAAGCATCATTTGGGGAATATGATAGAAAGAAGAACCCCCAACAAGCTAAAGCTTCCACATGATCTTGCAAGGCCTGTCATGCATCAGATCATCCCACATTGTCCTGTGGTCTTCTGTACAATGTAATGATGGATTTGCAACCACCCCAACCGCAGTATGAGACGATCATTGAACACCCTGAGGATCAAATGCCAGAATAAGTAAATTCTATTCATTCCATACCGGGACAAGCTTACTACAATCCAAATCAACTGTGAAATCATCCTGGCTTTCAATATGGAAATCCTGCGGGGACTGCTAACCCGCAAAATCAAACACAAGGCGGATCTTCTAACAGACTGCCACCTGGATTTCAAAGAAACTACAATCAGAATCAAGGGAATCTTAGGAACAATTTCCAGAGATCCAACTACCAAAGAAATTCCTCTGCATACTACCATTATACTCACCCTCCTCTGCACCCGCAATTACAACAAACTCAGTTGCAACAGCTGCAACAACCTCAGTTTCCAGCACCCCAACAACAACCACTTCAAGTGCAACAGCAACTCACTCAATTTCAACAGAAGAATGCCCCACCACAGTAGACTGATGAACTATCCTTGATAATGCAAATGCTGCAATCACAACAAACTATGATGGCTAACCAACAAGCCCAGCAAAAAGTTTTGGAAACTCAGTTAGCTCAGATAGTAGCTCAGCTAAAACCTCCAGTAGGCACTTTCGCTGGCCAACCAGAAGCAAACCCAAGACACGAACAACATAGACCAGAACAATTAAACGATGTCACAACAAGGTCTGGTCGTTCTCTCATTGAAGCCATCTCGGTAAATCAAGAAGATGGGGATGTAATAGAAATCATCCCAACAAAAGAATCAGGTCAAGATACTGAAGGGAGGAAAGAAAAGGAACAAGGTTCCAAAGAACCAGAAGTTCCACAATATAAGCCAAGGATACCCTATCCTGGCAGGCTAAAGGAAACCAGACTAGACTCTAGATTCCAGAAATTTAAAGAGGCAATGAAGAAACTTTATGTCGATATTCCTTTTCTCGACGCCTTATCTGAAATCCCAGCCTGGTCCAAATATCTGAAGACTTTATTGTCAAAGAAATACATGACAAAGGAGCATGAAACTGTCAAGCTAGCCCAAACCACTTCTGACATCATTTTGAATAAAATGCCGAAAAAGAAGAAGGACCCTGGCTCCTTTGGCATACAATGCTCTATTGGGAATACTTGTTGTAAAAAGGGATTGGCCGACTTGGGAGCCAGCATATCAATTATGCCATTTTCCATGTGCAAAAGATTAGGGTTCACTGACTTGTTGCCTACAACAATGACCATCCAGCTCGCCGATTCCACCATTACTGCACCCTTAGGAATCATTGAAGATATTCCAGTAAGAGTGGGGAGGGACTCTTATGTCCCTTGTGATTTTGTCATTATGGATATAAAATAAGACCTAAGGTACCCAATAATTTTCAGTAGACCTTTCCTCGCCACATCTAGAGCATTAATTGATGTCGAGGCTGGCACAATTACATTGAGGCTAGGTAAAGAAATTGTTCAGTTCAGGGTTTTCAACAGCCTGAAGAGCCCTAGTATCCATGAAGAGGTTTTTTTGCTTGAAGCTATTGATAAAATGTTTCAACTCATGCAAGCAAATCTAGAACCAGCAGATGCCCTAGAGGACACTCTAATAAATCCGGATGCTGAATTTTTGACCAACGAGTTAGTCCAACAATGCCTGTAGTACTTGGAACATGCTGAAAAAGCCCCAGAAACTGCTTTTGAAGAACTAAAATCGGTTTCCATATTGGAGACAATAGAAGTACCCAAAGCCCCGAAAATGAAAACTCTACCAACTGGGATCAAACATGTCTTCCGTGATGAAGAAAAATTATGTCCAGTTATCATTAGCTCCTCTTTGAATGATGATCAGGAAGAGAGACTTCTTACTGAATTAAGAAACCACAAGAAAGCAATTGGGTACAAGATGACTGACCTAACATGCATTAACCCAACACTATGCATGCATAAAATACCCATGATTGAAGAGTTCAAACCCTCGAGGGAGCACCAGAGAAAATTGAACCCAAACCTGAAAGAGGTAGTTCGCCTCGAAGTTCTTAAACTCTTGAAAGTGGGTATCATCTATCCAATTTTGACTCTCAGTGGGTTAGTCCTGTCCAAGTGGTCCCTAAAAGGGGGGACCACTGTTGTCTTAAATGATAAGAATGAGCTAGTACCTACAAGGACCGTTACTGGTTGGAGAATGTGCATAGATTACAGAAAACTGAACAAATCAACAAGGAAAGACCATTTTCCCTTACCCTTCCTTGACGAAGTCCATGAGCGGCTAGCCCACCAAAAATTTTTCTGCTACCTTGAAGGATATTCTGGGTTTTACCAAATCCCAATTCACCCCGAAGACCAAGAAAAAACGAATTTTACTTGTCCTTTCGGAACATATGCCTCCAGAAGGATGCTCTTCCAGCTATGCAATGCACCCGCAACCTTCCAAACATGCATGACTGCTATCTTCATGGGTCTAACTGAAACAATCACTACTACAGAATATGCCTTTGGCGTCGGTTGTTTAACCCCCTTTGGCGACGGTTTTCAAGCGACGCCTATGTGGGTGCCACTAAAGGTCGAACTCTTCAGCGTCGATTTTCTAACTGATGCCTATATGACCTATAGGCGTCGATTATATTTAGTTGACCGACGTCTATAGGGTTCGAGCCACAAAGAAGGGCACCACCTAGGACACTTTCTGCGTCGGTTAACAACTGAACAACCGACGCCATACTCCCAGACGACACGGCCGTACTTCGCTGCACGGCCGTGTTTAGTACTATAGGCGTCGGTTTTATACGAATACACGACGCATCTTTCACCACGGCCATGGTTTCCTGTACGGTCGGGTTGTTTGTCATATTAGGCATCAATTTTTATCTAATAACCGATGTTGTAGGCCTTTGATGACGGTGTTTTATATATTACCGATGCCTATACTTTAAATTTTTTTTCTTATCTGTTTGCAGGCCTACTGTGGCTGGTCAGTAGGATGAGAACCTGCAGTTCAGTTTTCTGAACTGTAGGTTTACGACATCCATTGATATCAGCCTACAAACATGCCACAAACCTGCAAAATCAACAAATATTTTTTCACACAAGTAGATACATTCAGACATCAATTCAATTCTCACATTCACACATGTAGAAACATTCAAATACATTTAGAAACATTCAGACATGTATAAACATTCAGAAATATTCATTTACAAAATATCATTCAGCATCGCTATCAGCATCCCAATTATATCTTACAATCGCCACTGCTTGTATGGATTTTGCCCATTCTTCTCTTATTTCATTTAATGCTTCCATCGTATATGGAGCATGTACATTTTTTAAGCATTCACCTATAGTGTGGTCAGTTTTAAACACCTGCAAAGAGAATGATGTATATATATATAAGTAATAATATAAAAATAAGATTGATATATTTCATACTAACTAATGAGACTATATATAATACCTCATGTATGGTATTAATATCCAATGCGGCATGTCGGATAATCATCTGCATAAATCGCATCACATAGTATGTGCATGCCCAGCCATTGTCTTGTGTAGCGCACTATAAATTGAAACATACAAAATATTAAAAAATACAACTAAGCACAGTTCACATAAATAATATATACATTGGAGTCGGGAACTTACTTTTACGTTCTCCCAAATTATTGGCTGGTTCCTTCTCCTTGGGACATTTCCTCCAGCATTTTTGAATGCATCTAAATCCCTACATGTTAATGTAACACAGTAAATTGCATAATTAAATAGTAATGTAATAACAGATGTTAACGGATATAAAAATGAAATATTTCTCACCAGAATAATGACATTCTCAATATGTGTCCAATTTTAGTGTTCAATGTACTTCCCGCGGGATCTAGATAATAAACAGTGAACGTCCCGGGGACAATAACTAGTAACTCCCAATGTCTACCTCTAGAGGTAAAAAAGTTAAAAATTAATAACTCAAAATGCACAATAAAAATGGAATTTTCTTAAGTCCAAATTATAAATAAAGTAAACTTACTTGACATTGAATGGAGCTATTATTATCGTCTTCTTTTGCTGACTGAAAATTCTAAAAGCATCTATACAGTATTGTTGAACACTATCATGGTCTTTAGCTACCATACTAATCAATGATGGAATCAAAAAACCCACATGATCAAATGCAAATTGTTTGCATTGATCTTCGACTAAGTAGCTGCAAAACATGTATTACATATGTATTAATATATAAGAAACCAGATCACCGGATCTTACACAAGGTATATGGATGTATAAACAAGATCTCACCTTATCCATGTCTCTATCATTGATGTATTCAACCAATCATACATAAACAGCTCAATAATATCTTGTATAAATAAAGAGCTATCGTATGATTGACCTGCATAATCTGCTTCTAAAGAAACAATTATAGGGCAATGTATATTATGTGCCCGTAGCCAACATGCCATTCCCCTATAAGCAGGACCTAACGGGTATTTTAGGTTAGTTGGAACCCAACTTGGTAATGCAGGAAGTGGAGGTGGAGGCCTAGGTGCTCCGGGTGTCTTCTTTTTAACCTGTATATATAATTTCAGATGAGTTGACCTCATATATACACATTAACAATCTAAAGTAATGTAAATTTGTCTTACAATTTCAGCAGTGTAGATGACATCTGCTTTGGGCCACAATATCACCCCGCCTTCTACCTCAGCAAGTGTATCAATATCCGGGTGGGGATATGGCAATGTAGCTTCCCTCCAATCGGGTAACACACGTATCGGGCTCACACAAACATAGCCCTGTGGCATTGGAGTCCCGTGAAACATTGCCCCAGGAAGGGACGGGTAAGCCTACACCTCTGCAACAATATAGTCTTGCATTCTTAAGCGGCATGGCTTCTATGCCTACAAATTTACATAAAGAATATTATACATATATACATATCATCTTGAAAACATATCATCTTGAAAAGACTAGCTACAATGTCATAAACAATACTTACAGCAGACGTGTTAGGCGATGGGTCTCCAGGATTACTCGCAGTCTGTGCATCAGGAGAAGAGTGGGTCGCCATAGGCTGATTGGAAGCCTGGGATGCCTGCCACCACACTATTTCTTCCTTGACCTTCTCAGCAACTATATCATTGACCTTCTTGGCAACTATATCCTCGACTCTCTTATTCTCCTATACATGGATAAAAGAAACATTAGCTTCTTATTATTGAATTCCCTTTTGCAGTAACATTCTAAAAAAAGAATAGGTTACCTCTTCTTGTGAAAGTCCCACTCTGGGTTTGCGCTGGGATGGCCCAAAGAATGCTTTGATGCCCACACCAGCGCCTGCACCCCTAACACGTCCAGGATGCTCTGGGTTACCTAGAGCAATTGTCAATTCATCCCGTGTTCCCTGAGGGATGAACGTGCCTTGTTTCCTCTGCTCATGCAACTCCCGCTAATCACCATCAACAGAAATTGGTAAGTTAACACCACAAATAATAAATATTCAAACGATTGCTCTAAGAGTTGTATTTTACCATTTTCGCAGCCGCCTCAGCAGTTACGGGCTTCTTTATTTCACCCTTCTTGTTTTGCCTCCCAGCTATCCAGATATCATGGCGAGGCATGGGTGTGGTAGACTCCTGAGTAGGAGCAGACTCATGGGTAGCTGCAGACTCCGCCTGTAGTCTTTGGCGAACGCTTGCATAGCCCTTTGGACCCATAGTGTGGTCATGCACATTCAGTGCACGCCTTGCTTTTTGCGCGTCACTGAGGGCCTAGTTAGTATGCACATTAATGATTTGGTTAGTAGCACTAAATGTTAATCTTGAATAGGTGAATACAATGTATATTAATTAAATTGGGAGTGACGCCTAATACCTTGAATTCTTCAGATTTTCTTGAAGCAACAAAATTGTCCCAATCTTCTTTGTCCAAGAAGTTCCACTGTTCAAGGGCTGACTTCTTCTTATCACCATATTTTATGTATTCTCTATTGAGATTTGTCCTATAGTTCCTAAGCATCTTTCCAGCGTGTTGCATCACGCTTTTACGATGCAGCTTCTCATCCAATGCAAACAGATTCTATAAAATAGAATTCTTATTAACTAGTATCCAAAAATAGAATTGCAAATAATATAATTTGTAATCTACAAAATAGAACTACAAATAATAATAACTCACACATAAATCCTTCCATATCAAGTCTTTCTTCCCATGAGGAACTTTATGCCAATTATCATACTTAACACCACAATGGCTTCGAGTGACACACCCAAGATAGTTTACAAAATTATTGCGGTTCACTCCAATTGCATTTCCTCCATTATCAAACTCCACAACCAATTTGGATCCACTACCACTTAGTGCTATTAACTTCTTCAACAGAGTGATGCCCCTTTTCTTGTTAAGTGTTTGGTGCTGCGCATCAAGTTGCTCCAGTGCTTCAGTGGGTACATGTGCATCATCAACTTAAAATTTGACAAAAATAAACCCACTGAATTAGAGCAATAAAGAAATATGGGATATATGACATAACTAGAAGATAATGAACTTTATAGAAATATAGGATATGTTTTTAGAACTTACATTGGTATCCTCACCATGCTCGTCATGGACATCATGCTCATCATGGAATTCATGCTCATCATGGACATCATGCTCATCATGGTCAACCATCTGAAAATGTCATTAAAAGGCAAACATTTAGCATTTGTATTAACTAGAAAAAGGCAAACATTTAGCATTTGTATTAACTAGAAAAAGGCAAACATTTAGCATTTGTATTAACTAGAAATTGTGATCTTTTATAAACATACATGCCTCTAAAATTGTGATCTTTTATCAATTAACAATCCTTCATTGTGATCTCCGCGCACATATAAGTCATCATTAGCTTCAATATTTTGTGGAGTTGGCAACCCAACTGAGAATGGACTGGAGTCATCATACTTATCATAGTACTCTTCTTCATCTATAGGATCTTCAATGAACTGTCTTTTACCATGAAGAACAACCGACCATTTAGCATTTGTAGGATCATCGATATAGAATATTTGTTTTGCCTGTGATGCCAATATGAATGGTTCACCCTTCTCGCCAATCTTTTCAAAGTTCACCAAAGTGAAACCCAATTCATCCAATATAATTCCTTTGGTGTTATCAACCCAATTACATTTAAAGAGAGGAATTCTGAAATCTATGTAGTCAAACTCCCATATGTCTTCAATGACACCGTAATATGACATTTTAGCTTCACGTGGACTCTTATCCTTTGCACTTGCAAAATACATAGTCGATGCTTGAAGAGTGACCCCACTGTTTTGGATGACACTCTTATCATCTTGGAACTTTGTGTAATATGTGAACCCATTAATGTCAAACCCTTGATAAGACATAACATTCGGTTTTGGTTTAAAGGTGAGGCATTTGATAGTTTCTGTAATATCATTTGGTATTTGAGATAGTTGATGTAAGACTTTATCTTCAAACCACTTAGTAAAAGTCTTATTATGCTCTCTAGCAAGCCACATTGAACTTGCTCGAGGATGTTGTCTCTTGATGAAATTGGTATGTTCCTCGATATAAACACTCACTTCGTCCATGTTGTGTAAAATATACAAGTGAGCTTGTTCCAACTGCTCACGGCTGATTACTTTCACCCGTGATTCCAAAATTCCTTTGCCCTCCTCAATATTCTTGTCATTAAAAGGAGTGTTATTACCACTCAGAAAGTCATTGCAAAAATCCATAACCTCTCTCGCCACATAACCTTCAATTATACTCCCTTCAGGCCGATAACGGTTTTGAATATCACCTTTAAAAATGCTCATGTATCATTCAAAGGGATACATCCAATGCAAGAAAACTGGTCCCAACATTTTCACTTCCCTAGTCAAGTGGACAACAAGATGTATCATGATATCAAAGAACGAAGGAGGGAAATACATCTCAAGCTGACATAGGGTAACAACCACTTCTCTTTGCAAATTATCGAGAGTATCAGGGTCAATAACTTTGATGCATAGACTGTTGAAAAAGAAACAAAGTCTGGTGATTGCAAACCTTACATGCTTCGACAATATATATCGAATTGCCACGGGAAATATTTGTTGCATTAGAGTGTGACAATCATGAGAATTAAGACCTATCAACTTCATATCTTTCATTGATACCAATCTACGGATGTTGGATGATTAACCATGTGGCACCTTAACATTTACCAAGCATTCACAAAAAGCTTTCTTCTCCTTTCTAGACAACATGTAACAAGCGGGAGGTAAGTATGTTCTTTTATTACCCATTTCACGTAATTCTGTTAATTCTGACCTTATTCCCATTTCACGTAGGTCCAGTCTAGATTTTATCCCATCTTTAGTCTTACCTGGTATATTTAACAGAGTACCAATGATGCTATCACAGACATTTTTCTCAACGTGCATTACATCGATACAATGCCTCACTGTCAAAGAACTCCAATAAGGAAGATCCCAAAATATTGACTTCTTCTTGAATGAAGAATTGTCACTCCGTGTGGCCATACTACATTGTGATTTCTTACCAAATTCATTGACAATGTCTTTTACTCTTTCATAAACAACATCCCCTGGTATAGGTTTAGGTGCACTCCGTTCATCATTCCATCCATTGAATGCTTTGCGCTTCCTATGATACGGATGGAATTTTGAAAGAAACCTTCGATGACCAAGATATACAGTCTTGCCGCCATGTTTTAGTCTTATTGAATCAGTGTTTTCTTCACATATAGGACACACTTTAGCTCCTTTGACACTATATCCAGACAAATTCCCATATGCTGGAAAGTCATTAATAGTGCAAAACAACATAGCGTGCAAACGAAATGTCTCTCTTCCTGAAGCATCATAAGTCATCACACCTTCAGCCCAAAGTTTCTTTAAGTCATCAATCAGAGGTTCAAGATAAACATCGATATCATTTCCGGGTTGTTTAGGGCCCGATATCAACAACGACAGCATACCATACTTATTTTTCATACACAGCCAGGGAGGAAGATTGTATATAACACGCATGACTGGACAAGTACTATGTTGGCTACTCAAAGTCTCGTACGGATTCATCCCATCTGTACAAAGCCCAAGTCTTAGATTCCTATCTTCTTCACCAAATTTGGGGTACAATAGATCAATCTTCTTCCACTGTGGGGAATCAGACGCATGTCGTAGGATCCCATCATTATTTTTCTTAACATCTGCATGCCACCTCAAATTCTTCGCATCTTTCGGATTTGCAAACAAGCGTTGAAACTGTGATATTATAGGTAGAAACCACAACACCTTGGCAGGATAACCAGTTTTGGACTCCCCCGAAGTCGTCAATTTATACCGTGACACACCACATTTTGGACAATATTTCAAATCTACATAGTCCTTTTGAAATAATACACAATCATTCGGGCATGCATGTATCTTCTTGGCCTCCATTCCCATTGGGCACAACATTTTCTTTACCCGGTATGTTGAGATTGGCAGCTCATTTCCTTTAGGAAGCATTTCTTTCAACAAAGTCAACAATGAAGTGAAGCTGTTGTCGCTCCATCTATTGTTAGTTTTAAACTTATACAATCTCAACACAGCGCTAAGCTTTGTAAACTTAGCACAACTTGTGTATAACAGTATCTCAGCATCATGCACAATGTTTCTAAAGATAGGAGGTGGATCGGTGTGCTCTACCCTACAACTATCCAGCATCGCATCAACGATGTCTACTGGAACTGGTTCGTTCACATCTACGTCATCGGAAGCAATTTCTTCTTCCACCCAAGCACTGCTATCGACATCTACTGGTTTCGAGTTTGAAATCTCTCCATGCCAGTGCCATTCTATATAGCCTTGTACAATCCCGTTGCACATGACATGACTTTTGATTTCCTCACCAATGCTGACTTTCAAGTTGTTACCGCAATGCTTACATGGACAGTAGAACCTATCTGTAGGTTTTTTCCTATGTTCCTCGGCAAATCTAATAAACTGATCAAGACCAGATATAAACTCTGGGGTGCAACGATTGCGAATGGACATCCATGATCTATCCATTCTATGATCAAAGAGAAAACAAGTATATATTAGGACAATATTAGGGTATACACTTACATCCTATCCAAGATTTACTCCTATTATCTACAATGAAGCCGGACTCCATACAAACAATATATAACTAAGTGAGATTAGGTGTTCAAGAACAGTCCCAAACCGGGGACTATCCAAGATTTACTCCTAATGAGTAAATCTTGGACGGGTTTCTAAGCCAACAAACACATGTGATGTCATTCTTATATATAATAAATGTGTACCACCTATCCCATCCTTGAACACCTAATCTCACTAGTAAGTGTATAATGTGTATTGGGTTTTCAAGAAAATTTCGGCAGCATTTCCCCGCTGTTCTCTAAGTACATATGTACTTAGAGAACAAACGAGGAAATGCTACCGAAATTTTCTCGAAAGACCAATACACATTATACACTTACATCCTAAGTGAGATTAGGTGTTCAAGAACAGTCCCAAACCGGGGACTATCCAAGATTTACTCCTAATGAGTAAATCTTGGACGAGTTTCTAGGCCAACAAACACATGTGATGTCATTCTTATATATAATAAATGTGTACCACCTATCCCATCCTTGAACATCTAATCTCACTAGTAAGTGTATAATGTGTATTGGGTTTTCAAGAAAATTTCGGTAGCATTTCCCCGCTGTTCTCTAAGTACATATGTACTAAGAGAACAAACGAGGAAATGCTACCGAATTTTCTCAAAAACCCAATACACATTATACACTTACATCCTAAGTGAGATTAGGTGTTCAAGAATAGTCCCAAACCGGGGACTATCCAAGATTTACTCCTAATGAGTAAATCTTGGATGGGTTTCTAGGCCAACAAACACAATAATAGATATGTACATGTTAGGGTTTCATCACAATTGATGTTAGGGTTTCATCAATGTTAGGGTTTAATCAAATCAAATTAGGATGCTAGAATGGACAAGTTTAAATCTTATTTCAACATGCATCAAAATTTACTGAATTAGGTCAAGCATTAGGATTAGAAGCACAAATATATGCAAGCAAAAGATTTGTTCGTATCCTAGAATTTACATAAAGCATTACATATAGATTTGTTCATATCCTTACCAACAGCAAACACGACCGTGGTAGGCCAACACAGCCACGGCCGTGTTTGCTGCATGTAGGTAAAAAGCTAGGGAGAAAGAAGAACAGAGGCTACGCGCGGCTAATACCTGGAGAGCAGACCAAATCTAGGTGGAGCGGCACGGCGGGCATGAGCAGGGAGGAAGGAGCGGGCGGTGGCGGTGACATAGGATGGAGCTAGGGCGGCGGCGGCGACACAGGACAAAGCAACAGCAGCAGCGTCGGTGGCGGCGCAGAGCAGCAGCAGCGTCGGCGGCGACGACGAGGCGAGGCAGTGTCGGCGACGGCGAGAACCAGCAGGCACCTAGCGGGCGATCGAGCAGCAGCTAGCAGGCGATGAAGACAATGAAATAGGAAAGGGGAACAAATGCGATCGATCGTGGGTCTATTAAGTTCGTAAAAGGCGTCAGTTATCAAATACAAACGACACCTAAAGTCTTCGGCGTCGGTTGTTCCTTAACAACCGACGTCCAATTAGGCAAATTTTGCCCTAAATAATTTGGCGGGAACCATTATCAGCGTCGGTTATCAAAGGATAACTGACAACTAAGCTGGAACTTTTCGCGCAAATTTTCATTTTAGAAAGGCGTCGGTTTTGTTGGTGAAAAACCGACGCTGTATGTGCCAAATTTTTTTCGGTCGAAAATTGGGTTTCACGAGCGATTTTAGGCGTCGGTTGTTTGTTATCCAGCCGACGCTGAATGAAAAGTGGTACCCGTGTCTTGGCTATAGACACCGGATGACCTACATCACCGACGTTGAACGTTATAGGCGTCAGTTTTCCTAAATAACCGACGCCCAGAAAAGTGACATTGAATGATATTTCTGTACTAGTGAATTATGGAGGTGTTTATGGATGATTTTTCAGTATATGAAGATTCCTTTGAGAACTTTCTGCTCAACCTAAGTAAAGTCCTACAGAGATGTGAGGAAACAAACCTTATCCTAAACTGGGAAAAATGTCACTTTATGGTGACTGAAGGTGTTGTCCTAGGACATCGAGTAAGCGAAAGAGGAATCGAAGTAGACAAGGTGAAAATTGATGTCATCTCAAAGTTGTCACCACCCAAAGACATAAGGGGAGTGTGAGCCTTCTTGGGTCATGCCGGGTTCTACTGAAGATTTATCAAAGACTTCTCGAAAATAGCAAAACCTATGACGTACCTGTTGACTAAGGATGTTGATTTCAACTTTGACCAGGAATGCCTGCACAACTTCACAACTTTGAAGAACACTTTAATCTCCGTACCCATTCTACGAGCACCTGACTGGTCACAACCGTTTGAAATAATGTGTGACGCTAGCGATTATGATATAGGGGCTGTGATGGGGCAGCGAATAGACAAAAATCCATATGTAATATATTACGCATCCAAGACGTTAGATGAGGCGCAAAAGAATTATACTAATACTGAAAAGGAATTCTTAGCCGTCATCTATGCTTTCGAAAATTTCATTCGTATCTAATTGGATCAAAGGTCATCATATATACATACCACTCCGCCATCAAATATCTTATTCAGAAACAGGATGCAAAACCCAGACTCATCCGTTGGGTATTAATGCTATAAGAATTTGATCTTGAAATAAAAGACAAAAGCGGAGTGGAAAATGTCATCGATGATCATCTCAGTCGCATTGAAGTCGAGGATGATGACAAAGTACCTATTTGAGACTCCCTCCCTGACGACCAGCTTATGAAAATCACCACTGGATTCCCCTAGTATGCCGACATAGTAAACTATCTGGCTACAGGAATCATCCATCCCTCCACCACTCACCACGATAAAAAGAAATTTCTCCATGACGTTAAACAATATTACTGGGACGAACCCTATCCTTTTTATCTATGTGTAGACGGAATTTTCCGTCGCTGCATACCAGAAGAAGAAATCACTCCTGTCTTAGAGCACTATCATTCTGGCCCCACTGGGGGACACATGAGTTCGAAAAAGACCGCTCTGAAAGTTCTACAATCGGGTTTCTTTTGGCCAACAATAGCAAGAGATTCCTATGATTTTGTAATATCGTGCAATAAATGTCAGCTTTCTGGTGGTATAACTAAAAGGAATGAAATGCCTCTCACCTTGTGGCAAGAAATCGAACTTTTTGATGTTTGGGGAATAGACTACATGGGCCCCTTCCCCTCATCCTATGGATTTTCTTACATATTGGTTGCTGTGGATTATGTCTCAAAATGGGTAGAAGATATACCCACCATATCCAGCGACTCAAAGCCAGTCATCAAAATGTTCAAAGACATCATTTTCCCCAGATTCGGCGTCCCCCGAACTATCATATCAGACGGTAGGACCCACTTTCTGGAAAGAAGATTCGAAGCCCTCCTAAAAAAATATGGAGTCAACCATAAGGTCGCCACACCTTACCATCCACAAACTAGTGGCCAAGTCGAAGTTTCGAACAGACAATTGAAAGCAATTTTAGAGAAAACAATCAATAGACATCATACCGATTGGTCCACCAAGCTTCCTGATGCCCTTTGGGCTTACCGCACAGCTTATAAAACATTGATTGGAACAACCCCGTTTCGACTGGTGTATGGGAAATCATGCTATCTTCCAGTTGTGCTGGAACATAAGGCCTGGTGGGCCATTAAACAATTGAATTTTGATTTTAAAAGCGCTGGCGAATACAGACAACTCCACTTACAAGAACTTGAGGAGCTTAAAATGATAGCCTACCATAATGCCATAATCTATAAAGAAAAAACCAAGATGTGGCATGATGGCCACCTCAATAGGAAAGACATTGCTATCAGAGATAAGGTCCTCCTCTTCAATTCCATACTTAAAATGTTTCCTGGAAAGCTCCGCACGAAGTGGTCTGGCCCATTCACAATTAAAAACATCTACCCCACCAGAGCAGTCATCATCCTTGACAATAATGGGGGAGAATAGACCGTTAATGGACACAGATTGAAGAGATACTACACACCCGTAGACAAAATACCAAGACAGACTATTGAGATCCACGATCCCTCAGCATCAACATAACCAACCCAGATTTCTGTCGGGCCAACGACGTAAAACCCAGGCGCTACTTGGGAGGCAACCCAAGATCTGAGTATCATTTTTTCATTTTATTTTCTACCTAGTTTTGTTAATTGTTCTAGTCTTTTAATTGTCCACCGTAGTTTTATCATCTTTAATCTGACAATATAAAAATTTACATAAATAACCAAAACAAACATAAAAATATAAAAATCAAAAACCTAAACCATCTTATCCTAAACGGTCTTAAACCATTTGGGCTTCACGGTCTTAAAAACCATTTGGACCTTTAGTCTTAAAACCGTTTGGAGCCCAAACGGTCACGAAACAGTTTGGAGCCAAACGATCTTGAAACCGTTTGGAGCCCAAACGGTCTCGAAACTATTTGGAGCCAAACGGTCTTGAAACCGTTTGGAGCCCAAACGGTCTCAAAACCGTTTGACCCTGGGAATTTGTATCGTCACCCCAAAAATCCTATAAATATAACCCCACCCCTTCCTTTTTCCCCTTCTAAAATCTCTAGTTTTCTAAACTCGAGCACGAGCATTGTTCCATCCCTCTAGCTTCCCTGCTCCCGCGCACCTTCGCTCGCACAACCCTAGTTCGCTCCACCATCTTCACCGTCGTCACTTCCTCGATACCAATTCCTTTACAACTTCCGCACCGTCGTTATCATCGTTCCTCGCCTCATTACCATCATCGCCTGCTCCGTCGTTGTCTGCAGCACCATCACACAACAAGGTAGTCCATGACAATCACCAACATCTCCGACACGCCAAGGCGTTTCGTATCCGCCTTGTTTTCACTGTTGCCAATGCCGCTATCACTATCACCACCGCTAACACATTCCACTGCCGACCGCTGTGCCCCCGACATTCCACCTTCCTCGTGGTTTCAACCGTTTGGAGCCAAATGGTCCTGAAACTGTTTGGAGCCAAACGGTCCTGAAACCGTTTGGAGCCAAACAGTCCTGAAACCGCTTGGAGCCAAACGGTCCTGAAACCTATTGGAGCCAAACGGTATTGAAACCATTTGGAGCCAAATGATCCTGAAAATGTTTGGAGCCAAACGGTCCTGAAACCGTTTGGAGCCAAACGGTCCTCAAATAGTTTGGAGCCAAACAATCTTGAAACCATTTGGAGCCAAATGGTCCTGAAACCGTTTGGAGCCAAACGGTCTTGAAACCTTTTGGTCTTACAAACCACTTGGATTCTACTAAAACCTAAAAACATTAACACATACATAATGTAAACTTTTCTTTTAATAAACTTGTTATCTGTGAAAAATCCAAATCCTTTTAACACATGACTTTCTGCAAATTTTTCAGATATGGCATCACATGCAAAAGAAGCCACCGGAACTGATGACGCTCCCTTCTGGACAAGGGAGCAACTAATAGAAGACCAAGCCAAGCTCTAAAAGGTCGTTGACATCTATGATAAGACTGGACAGATCCTACCGAAAGTCAACCTACTCGCGGTCATGCATGAAATTGACCGCCTCAACATGTGTTTATTCGAGGAGCCCGATCAAGAAGTGGAAGAAATTTCTTCCAGTGATGAAGGATCCGAATACGAGCCAAAATCCTAGGACAAATCCCCAACAGCAAAGTCCAAGAGGAAAAGGAAGGACCAGGAAGCTGCCAAAAACAACTAACAAAGAAACGGGCAAGAAAATAGGTCCACCCCTCCACTGCTAGGGAACAAACCCTGGAAGGATACATCCCATCAACCGCTACCACCGCCCCCACTACCACTCCCGCTACTACCACTACTCCTGTCATCTCCGCCATCACCACTACAACACCACCACCAGAAAACCTATTCATCCACACCCTCCCATCCATCGACAAAACTTTGAAACCAACAAAGTACGTTTGCTCAAGCGTACTAATGAAGATGGGGATATATGACAGAATCCTCACCCTAATCGACAACGTCAATCTCTCTCGGCTCTACTTTTCCATAAAATCTCTTATGTTGAGCCCACTACATAATTCTTCATGCATCTCAACAAAGAATCTGTAGACATTATGGATAGAGCAAGGGACGGAGGTGACCGCAGGCTGGTCACCAATCTCTTTGGCAACAAGGTTGTCATTACGGAAAACCTACTAAATGATATCTTTATCGACAACCCAGAGTAACTGCAGAAAGCTAAACAGGTTGGCACAGACAACTCCCAATTTAACAGAAACAACTTTTGGAAATCCCTGACAGGGATCCCAAACTATGAGGCGAAGATCTGCAAGGCCTCAAATATTCAGTCTGGGATGGTGCGCACGCTTCACAAAATTCTCACAGGTGCACTTTTCCTAAGGACAAAGGATGGGAATGTTCTCATTTCTGATCTTTTTATCCTCTGGTCCGTCTTACATGGGATGCCAATCAACATTGGACATCATATGCTACAAAAGCTTTCTACTTATGCCCTAAGCAAAGAAATATGTATAGGTGGACACATAACATCCATCCTAAAATATCTCAGGATGGACATACTACTGCCCCGATGTGCAAAAATCAAGGGCGACATCCTTACCAATGAGAAACTCTAAAGAACTCATACATCATTAAGGAAAAGGATGAAAAGCTGCACTACATCTTCTGTCCTATAGTTAAATCATCAAGGATTCTGTTGCCGCTCCCAGAGCTTGCCAACTATGACAAGGAAAAGCTACTCTTCTCTGAAGAGGATCTTGCAACTCTTCTAGCGTCGGTCAAAGAAAAACAGAAGAAAACTAAGGTGGGGCAAACAGAGCATAGTATCACCGCCCCGACAACTAAATTAACAAAAATCCTGGTGAAATGACCACCCAAAGGGCGTTTGCAAACACAACAACTGTCAGGGATGCCGACATCAAAACCAAATCCTGAGGTTGAACCTTCCCTCTCTGAAGAAAATATTATCACTGTATCCCTAGATTCCTTCATCATGAATCTAGAGACTGGATTATCTCTACCACCACCCCCACCACTCTACCCCCTTCCACTATCCCACCATCCACCTCTCTCCAACCATTCTCCACAATAATTCAACCTACAATTCCTTTCCCCACATCCACTCCTCCACCCACATCTTCCACCTCAATCTTTTCCTCTTCGGGCACCCCTTTCTCCACCTCAACGCCCGACTTCACCTCCTTCACATCCATTTACACAGTTTTTCCCTCGACATTCTCGGTCCCACCATTCTCACTGGGAATGTCACCAACCTTCCCATCCGCTACCACCTCGACACCACTGGTGACTCCATCTACAGTCACCACACAGTTCGCGGGACCATCAATAGTGTCTCTTTCGCAAGGCACTACCACCCAGTCACCCCACCCTTCCACAACTGAGGTCCCTTTTACAAATGTTGGTGAGGAATTCAGATGTCAATTTGACGCCATCCGAAACTTCCTCACCAACCCTAATAACATAATGCAATCTATTTTTTTCATGTGTGTAGGATCTCACTAAACAGGTCGCCAAGATGGACGAGCGTAGCCACGCCTTGCCACACATCATCCAAAGTATTCAGCAACGACATGAAGTAGTGACCAAACAAGTCAACCTCATCGACAACCGCTACAAAAACTTGCCCAAGCTGATCCTTGGAGTAAAAAGCCAGCAAGAAATGTTGGCCAAGCAAGTCAACAAAGTCTCAATGCAAACTAAACCCTTTCCAGATACCCTTTGCGAGCTTAAGCAACAACAAACTACTTTAAGCATGCTCTTGGATGACGTCACCAACATCCTAGTACAACTAAATCACCGCCAAGAGGAGTCATCAAACAATGACATCAATCAACTTCGAGCTCAAGTCACAGATCTTTCTACATGACTCCTCTCTGCCGAGGGACGATACTCTGATCTCAAGGAAACCCACCACGCACTGCTTGAGACATATGAGCATGTGCAAGTGTCTTTTGATGAACTAAAATCAATCCATCGGCAGTGCAAAAAGACTACACAGAAGAAACTAAAAGTTTAGGCGACAGAAAAGGAAGAAGATGATGAAGACGAAGATGAAGAAGAAGATGATTCCGACCCCTCCACAGATTCCAATGATGATACCTCCTCCTCATATGATAAACTGATGACCCAGGACATGCTGGGAAGGGCACCAGCCGAGGAGCAGAACCTTCAAAGAAGAAGGATGACAAAGACCACCACGAAGGTGGATAAGATCTCAACTCCCCTAATCATAATGACAATGTTAACGTCATATGGTGATCAATTCCTTAACTACTCTGCCATGGGATCATTGGGGGAGGCTGCAAAAGAAGCGGCTTTTGATGACTTCCATCAATGCATTTTGGGAACCAACACTAGTCCACCAGCAACAACAGCTCAACAATTCTACACACCAGAACAATCAGTGCCTTTATCCCCAGAACAAGAAGAGTCAGACATAGTGAGTCTAGATGTCGATGATAGACTCGACTCCGAATCTGATTTAGACAAAGATGAAGAATTGCAACATTATATGGACGACTTGGAGCATACTTCTCTCCCACCCCTACAAGAGCTTCCCCCGCCGCCACCTCTATCTCACAAGATGCAAGATCTAGACTTGGAGGCCATCTCTATACTAGATGTTCAGGACATCTTCATCCTGAAGTCTGTTGTAGATGATGCCAAAGAAGGAGGGGACATCCTTCATACAAACACAAAGACTTTGCGCAAGATGACACATGAAGATTTCCGCTTCATCCTTCGACCCCAATCACCAGTGAAGATGTTGATCTTCTATGTCCTCCTTGACAATGCTATAGAAGTATATAGAAGCTCAAAAAGGCTGCAGCCAGTATTCAATGCTTCACCTGCCTTCTCTCTAAGTCTACTATACAAGGATTTACACAACAAATCTATCGAGCGGCTGCGTAGGGGATCACATGGAAGGTACGATACATCACAATACCTTTCCAAGTTTTCAGCCACTGGCTGCTCATGATCGTTGACACCAAGGCTCGCGACGCCAAGGTGTACAATTTTTTTGCCAGTGGGCTTCATGCTGAAATCATCAATTTTGCTGGTCTAGGAGCCGGGGAGGCAAGATGCATCCCTTTCCGGCTTCTAAAACTAATCTGGGCTACATGCCCAACCCTTCGAAATGGTTGGAACCAACCCTGGTTCCAAATCATAAACCCACAAGCCCAAACACAAGAAGGATATGGAGATTACACAAGAAGGATATGGAGATTGCGCTTTCTACACTATACGCCACATCCAAGTGCTCAATCAACAAATCCCTTTCACTGAGCTGGCCACAGAGGATTTGCATTCTCTACGAGGATGTTATGCCATGTAGCTAATATGTGACAGAAGGTTCTTCAAGGACCCAACTATGGTGCCTGATGACGTTCCTCGCTACCTCTACTCGTCCATCCAACGTCCTCAAAAATAGCCATTCTGGAAAACAATAAAGGAGTTGGAGAAACAACAACCCGCTAAGGTCCCCAAGAAGAAACAATGGGACCCTTACTCTTTTGATTTGGCGGATGATAAAGGGGACACCGAGTTGCTAACCGGGGCCACCATCAATAGACCATCTTCACAAAAGGTGCCCCTGTCTGCCATTAAACTGACGTTCCCTAATTTTGACCTTGCAGCTTGCAAGAATCTTTCCAACAATGAACTCCAGCTCATCATGTCTAGGCTATATGCTGAGAAAGATGATCTTGTTTTTCTAGCCGGAGATATTCTTGTTATGGCAGATACCCTCCGTGAAACCATGCAATTCAAAGGGTCTCTATCCGTGAGTCTGATGACCGCCTATCAATATCTACTCAAACAGAATCACCGTACGATTTATATGGCGTCAGCATATATGAAGGATGATCTCCTAAACCTAAAGAACTTCATAACCACGGAGGCACTCATCTCCTACCTCCAACATATGACTCCGAAGTTCATTATGCTTCCTTTCCTTCACTCAGAGCACTGGATGCTACTGGCAACAAACCTCCACAATGGAACAACCATCATCTACAACAGTTCTGATAGCCAGTTTGATGCAAACCACAGGCAGTATGCTGTGATAGCTAACACACCAATGGAGGAGGTGGCAAAGGAGTGTGCTAACAAACTACACGATCTCTTAAGCAAGCACACAAGGGCGTATGATAAAGAATACTTTCATCGCCCAGCCTTCTGCCACAGATGTCCCCAACAGCTCCGAGAGTCAAACGACTGAGGTTTCCACGTCCTCTACTTGATATACACCATCATGGTCCTTGGAAGACCAGTAGAGGGCATGACAAACGTGGATTACCACGCTCTACGTGGAAAGTTCACAGCTAATCTTCTCCGAACACATGGAGCTAACAAAGGACTAACAGAAGCCTAATGCCCTTGTCCTTGTACTTCTCAACCTATCACTTTGACACTCTGAGGACAGAGTGAGTGAAAAGTTAGGGGGGAGTACACTAGACAAGGGTGAGGTATTATTTTTAAAAACCCTTCCCTCTCTACCTTCTCTTTCAATTCTATAAAAAATCTTTAGCTTTCTTTGCACATTTAGATTTTGTTTTAAGTAATTCCTCTGTTAAAATAAATCATGCACATAAGAATAACATCCCTCTTAGAAAAAGTCATCCCCAACTAAATTTAGAATCCAATTAGTCCTTAAAAGAAATAACAAGAATATCATATAGGCATGTAATGGTGAATTAATAAATTACCTTCACACTAGATTTTCATGCCTTTGCTTCTATTCTACATTTGACTCTCTACAGGTCAACATCAGGGCCGAAATAAGACAAACACTCCCAAGGACGAGAGGGATATCAGGTGACATCCAAATCAAGAAACCTCTCAAGTGGACCACCAAGTAGAAACCAAATAAGTGCATGTCGAGAAACTCTAAGAACAACTTTCTTCTCTTAAATAAAAGAGGCTTGGCCGCCCAATCAAAACCCCTAAAAATCCCAAATCCTAAGCCTTTGAGTTTACGAATAAAAGACAGAGTGTTGAATAAAAATATGAGAGTTGTGCCACGCATAAGGATCTATATGAAGAGCCAATAAAGGTCTCACCCGGCTGGTACATTCAGCTGCCCTCATGAAGGCAAATGTGTTGTGCCCGGTAGTGAGACACTAAGGTATCCAAATATATGAAAAGGCTGATAAAGGACTCGCCCGGCTGATACATTCAGCTGCCCTCACAAAGGCAGATGTATCGTTCCCGGTAGTGAGATCCTAAATGCATAGAAAAACCCTCCCCCACTTGAAGGGGGAGTTACACAACAACCTTTAACCAACCTTCATACCCACTCTAGCTTCCGGCAGGATTTTCAGAGAAGTATAAAACTGATTAGAGTCGACGACATGCACTGAAATAAAATCAAGAAAAAAAAGGGTGGTCCCAATGCGAGCTATGTGATATGGAAGAAACCTGAGATCCAAGCAACTCTCAACACCTGAAAGAGTTAGGGCAAGCAAAAGCTCCGATACGACCTTAGGAGATCTCTAGTTTAGAATTGAAGCAAGAGTATGGAAATCTTAACTAAATAAAATCGCCTCGCCACTACGTGCCTTAGCTCTATCTAGCTTGAGGACAAACTAGACTCTAAATTAGGGGAGTGATATCCTCCCATTTTGCGATGTTATCTTACTAATTTTCCTTAGCTTTCCATACTCATTCTTAAATAAATTAGACACAATCTTTAATTTTTCACTCTTTTGTAAATATATCATTAGCCTAACTTTTCCCCTTTTATTTCTTACAGAAAAGTACAAAAAAATTACAAAAACTCCAAATGGTACTGAGACCGAATGGACACCAAATGGTCCCGAGACCGAATGGACACCAAACGGTCCCGAGACTGAATGGACACCAAACGGTCCCAAGACCGAATGGACACCAAACGGTCCCAAGACCGAATGAAGCCAAACGGTCCCAAGACCGTATAAAGTCAAACGATCCCGAGACCGTATGAAGCCAAACGGTCCTGGGATCGAATGGAGATCAACCGGTCCTAAGATCGCATGAAGCTACACGGTCCCAAGACCGAATAAAGGCAAACAATTTCCAAATCGAGAGAGTCCAAATGGTTTCCAAACCGAGAGAGAGTCCAAACAGTCTTCACGACCATTTGGGCCCAAACGTCCCAAACTGTTTGAGTCTCACTCAAAGCCTATAAATAAGACCCGAGGGGTCCTCACAAAGAATCAAGTTTTCAGACGTCCAAAGGCTGCCTCTATTGTTCCAAAGCTATTCCATCCTTCGTCCACTACCCCGAGGCTGCCAATATGAGATCCATACTCCATCCCCAAGCTTCTTTCTCTCTCATCGACAAAGAAGGTGGGAAGAGGAGGATTCATCATCAAGCAAGCTACGAAGTGTGAAGATTGTTTCTCTCACTCTCTCCCAGGGGTCGACCTTCCTCCCTCCTTTATGGAGATGACACTCTCTCTCTCTCTTCTTGCCCCCTTCCTTGTCCTTGCCATGAGTGAGTAGTCTTATACACTAGGGTGCGGGGAGTAGCCCTGCTACCCATGTTTTCATTTCATGCAATGTAATTCATAAGTTTGCAATGGAGATATACTTTCTTTTCAATTCGACATCAATCGTTTAATGAATGCTTGTTGCTTGATCACCAACTTGTGTTACCTATTATCTTTTAGTATGAATTGTCTATGTTTGTACTATTAGATTCAAATCTCAATTGAATGTTGGTTCTTGATGCATGTAGCCACCATGCATCTGTTTTGGTATCTAGGAGTGTTTTTCAAGAAGTGGAGTAAACTCACTTCCATTGTTGTACTTCCATACTATGAAATGGAATTAGTTGACGTATGAAAGTACAACCTTGATAAGTCGAGGAACACACTTTGTGAAGGGAATGATGCAAAGAAAGTGACCATTCATTTGGAGATGGATGGCATTGCAACATTCCCACACTTCTCATAGTTAGTTCTCCGAAAGGAAACTAAATCTACAAAGATACTAACTGTTTAGACTCTTACTGCAGGTTATGTTACTATGTTGCATGATTTTGATCCATGTGTAGTGGTAGTGAAAGCCGATGACATCCTAGTTGTTCCTTAATATTGTTTACAACCTTAAATTTACCTTCCTGCTTACTTTCTTACTTTTACTTTACTTGCAATTAGTTTAAACAACCAAACCAACTCTTTGATCTAAACACCAACTGTTAAGGAGTTAAGTGAAATTCTAATGTTTTCTATCTTGTTGATCTCAACAAGACCATTGTCCTGTGGATTCGACCCTTAACTATACTACGATAAGACTTCCACGTATCCTATCATACGTGGGTGGAGTTTTTAATCTAGTATAAGCAAGGCTAAACCTAAAGACTTATTATCTTTAGGATTTTTAGTGGTGTACGCAATTCCACACGAGTGGAAGCTCCATCACATCTATAAGAAGAGAAGGATACCTGAGGCTGATGTGGTACTGTTAAAAGAGTAGGTGAGTGCTTTTATTCTGGGAACATTACCTCCTAAAAGAGAAGATCTTGGTTTCTTCAACATCATGTTCTTCATAGGAAAGACTAAGTTCAGTGAGGCTCTATGCGACTCAGGGGCCAGTATTAACCTCATGTGTTTGTCAACCTTCAAGAAGCTAGGTCGTAAGGAGACGAGAAATAGTGCTATGACTATTGAATTAGCTGACTACTTTGTGTTCAGACCATATGGCATTTGTGAAGATGTACTAGTGAACGTGGATAGATTTGTTTTCCCTATAGATTTTGTGGTAATGGAAATGTAGGAGGATAAAGGCCACAAACTCTTGCTAGGTAGGCCATTCCAAGCCATAGGTGACATGATCTTGGAAATGGGCAGAGGACATCTAACAATGGGCATTTATGTTGATCGGTTTGAAATTAAGATGCCTGAACACTCGAAAGAAAGAGGGGATACATCATAGTGTAGCATGTTGCAACATATGGAGGGAAAGATTTCTCTGTGTCTGGGGAAGCCATTTCTCGACATGGCTCATGTGATGACCAAGGTGGAAAAAGATACTCTCGCAGTTGATATAATTGAAAATACTAAGATGATATCATTGAAAGAAGAAATACATTTCCTAGATGATAGAGAAGAAGACTATGACCTGACTACCATAGAGGAGGTCACTGCTGATTTCCTGATGCAAACATATCCATAGTTGCCTTTGGAAGCATGTTTGATGAATAGAGTAGATGATAGTTCACGCATTTTCTCTCTGGAGGAGTGTGTATTGACGTTGAAGGAAGTACCTTACTATTACACAAGATTTTTTAAAGATTTGGGACCACCTCCCCCACCACTGGTTCCATCTTTCTTGAGCCCTCTTGAGTTGGAATTGAAGCCTTTACCACCACATCTGAAGTATGTCTTCCTAGATACAGAAGAGAAACTCCCATTGATCATATCATCGTCCTTGAGCGGTGAAGAAGAGGGGCAGTTGCTTGCTATATTGAAGAACCACCGAGCTACTTTTGGGTGGTCTATAGCAGACATCAAAAGAATCTCCCTGAGTTTGTACCAAAATAAGATCTGGCTAGAAGAAGGAGGTAAAGTAATAGTTCAACCTCAGCGACGACTCAACCCGATCATGATTGAGGTAGTGAAGAAAGAAGTGGGCAAGCTCCTATCGACATGTATCATTTATGAAATTTTAGATTATATGTGGGTTAGCCCAACTCAGGTAGTTCCTAACAAAGGGGGGATCACTATCACAACCAATGTAGCTAATGAGTTGATTTCAACTAGGTTGATGATGGGGCTACATGTTTGTGTAGATTATCATCGTTTGAATGCTATCACTTTAAAAGATCTTTTCTGCTACCTTTCATTGATCATATTTTGGAATGACTCATCGGTCGTTCACACTTTTGCTTCCTCTAAGGGTATTCCAGTTATAATCAGATCTCGACCGAGCCAAAGGATCAGGAGAAATCTAATTTCACCTGTCCTTATTGTAACGACCCTGACCTGGGTTATGAGGTAACCCTAATTGTTTTGGATAATAAAGTTTTTTAGAACTTTAATATAATCCTCTAAGGTTCTTTGTTAACATGTGACACACTAATGTTTCAAGTTTGGTCCCGATTGAATGTTGTTTGAGCAATTTTCCTTTGTTTTGGATCAAAGTGCAATTTACCCAAATTGAGGGGCTATAATGCAAAATGTCACATGTTGAACATGACTCATGTGTTTTAGCATGATTATAGAGAGAATGATGCAGGGTGGTGGCTTGTGGAAAGCCTAAATTCCAAGTTTGAACTTGTTTGAACAATGTTGGTACCATGTGCACCAATTTTGGTACAAATTGTAATTTACCCAAAATGTGGGGTTGATATGCAAATTACCACATCTAGAGTGTTCCTAATTCCTATATGTATCATTTAGAGGAGAGATAATGAATGAGACACCATGTTTGAATCAATTATGAATGATGGTAATCTTGGTGATGAAATGACCAAGAAAAGGGTTGAATATGAAAGCTTAACTTGAGTTGTATCAAGTTGAAAAGCTTATATATGAGTGCCTATCAGCCAAGGATCCATAGTACAAGCCTCATATCGTTTTGTTAACTATTGGAAAATTCCATATCGTGAAAAGCACCTCAAGGAGGTGGTTTATATCGAGTTACAACTTCCTTAACAAAGTTGTATCGGGTTGTGCAAAAAGTGATGAATTAATTGATATATTTTATTCAAAAGGATAAGTAATGGACGAATTTGCATCTCTAGATGATCCTCAACTGTTTTTCAAGACATGATAAATGATTATTCATGCATGGATACGTGTCACCCATGCATGACATGTGGCACCTACTAGCTCAAAATGTTGACACCTCATTTTTGCCTTCCTTCATGAACAACAAGTATATATACCCCTAGTTTCACCCCTTGGTGCAATTGTGCGACCCTTACCACCCTCCTACCCTAAGGTATCGTGCATAGAGCTCCCATATCGTGAAGGGATGCTGTGGTATCGTGCATGGGCCTTGGGATATCGCCCATGGCAAGACCATATCGCCCAAGTTGGTGATATCGGCCATATAGGGTGATATCAGCGATAGAGTGAAGTGTTTTGACTCCAAGTGAGTGCAATATCATGCAAGTGAGTATCATATCGTGCAGTAGGGGTGGAATGTCGTGAAATATCACAAGGGTATCGTGCATAGGCCTTGGGTATCGGCCATAGCAAGTATACCGACCATAACATGTTGATATTGCCCATAGCAAGTTGATATCGGCCAATTGAAGTGATTTTGGCCACAAGTGAGGGGGTATCGGCCACAAGCAAAGTTGTGTCGGCCAAGAGGAAGTCCATATCGCCCAAGAGTTGTAGGGTGTCGTCCAAGGAGCTAAGGAACTCAAAACTTAACCCTAAGGTAAGCTATAGTTGTCTTCAAGCTTGAATTGAAGCATGGAATTAGGGTTATGATCTACCTTTCTTTTCTTCTTCACCAATTGCTTATCCATGGTGATTCCTTGTATATGAAGGAGTTGTGAACGAGCCTTGGACCTTTGGTAAAGTCATATTCAACCTTAGGAACATGGAGCTTTGGATCTTGAAGCTTTGAAGTGGTTCTTAAGGCGGGTTATATAACTTGAACTCAGCCATGTTATTATTCACCACCTAAATTGCTGTATTTAATGATCTACTTTTAATTCCAAAATTTCTTGAAATAGTTGATGAAATTATGAGTTATAGTAGTTTCTTAGACCTGTTTCCATGAACTATAATAGTTAGAACAAAGGTCTAGAGCTTGAAGATGATGATATCACCTTATAAAAGTGATATCGGGTGCAAGCACACAAGTAAGCACCTTTAACCCAATATGATGATGCACCTTCTTCACTTGAACGATATGGATATGAATGAATACATTGTTGCATGATATGGAGGTGTAGTATACACCTCTTGTATGATAGGGAGTCAAGTATAGACTCCATGCATGATATAAGGTTAAATGAATACTTGTAAGTTGACATGAAACCCTAACTTGGGTAACCCGATATGAGTAATGAATATCAAGTGCTATTGCACGATATGGTAGCCCGATACACAACCCTAGTTGATGTCTATCCCAACATGGGTAACACATATAAACCCCTCTAGCCCGATATGAATGGTGTGTATATACTTCTAGCCGATATGGTGATGCCTATACGCCTATAACACGATATGGTGAACATATGCACACCTTTAACCCGAGACACCTTGTAGAGGTGAGGGTAAGATACTGTTAAGAGTGATGAGTGAAACACCAAGTAATGGTGTGGCTAATACCTTGATAGGTAAAACACCTAGAGTGGTTGATAATGGAGAACCTTATATCAATAATGTCTCAACCTAAGATGAGTCCATATCTGTTACACCCCGATCTCACAATTCAATCAAATCATGAGATTAGGACATAAGATAGGATTTATATGTAAAACAAAGAACACCCTTAACTTTTTGTATTTTCTTCTTTCTTTAAAACTCTTGTTTCTTCGCATTGAACCACATAAATCATTTTAACAAGGGAATCTGAACATTTCTTTTACTAAACAGACTTTAATGGTAAAGATACATGTATAAACATTCATGATGTTTCTCACACCTTATGCACATAAGACCTACTAATTAGCATACAATTTCACAAGAGAAATAATATTACACATCGTAATTACAACTCTCTCTGTTATCTCTTACTGAGGACCTAGAGTGACAAGGACCGACTGACTCAACTAATCTTGTGCTTAACTCTTGTGGAAGATCTACACTGATGCTCTGACCATCTTCAAGTCCACGCGGTTAACCCTAAAATGTTTGAGTAGAGGGGTGAGCCTACTCGCTCAGTGAATGAGTACTTCAAAGAAACAATCTAAGGCACTAATGTGATTACAGATATAACTTCGAGTAAACGATATGAAATTTAACAACAATAAATACTACACTGAGCAGTTCTAAAACAATATAATTGAAATAACAAGGAATGTAAATATTACATCCAAAGAATAACTACTAGAAGACTATGCTCTAGTCCTCCGTAGCTCATTCATTCATAAGGAACTCTGTGAACCTATATGATCATATTTTAACTTATGCTCTGATCTTTTGCAGTGTACTCTGCATAAGAGACTCACAGTGTACTACGGCCACACCGTACAAGACTTAGCGACACACCCGGGAAATGCTAAGTCTGACTGCCAGCCCTGTTCTGCTACAGGACCCACAGGCTCTCCGGCCTCACTGCACTACTCCGAGTGCTCTAGACTCCTCCTCTAACCTGAGAACATAGGCGGAGAGTCTACACTGGGTTACCACTGTGACACACGCACGAATTATTGTTGAATAACCCCGATTAACCCTCGTGCCACCAGAATTACTCAACCGGTTGATGTTGGACACGAGTTTCACCCCTAAGGCACAGACCTCCCAAAGGGGTTCTACGGTGTTCAGGGCACCTAAGTCTAACATTAACATTATAGGTACATTTTAAACAGAAATCATAACTCATTTAACATTTCTCACAAGGCTCACACGGCCTGCCATATCATATCATAAGAAACATCATAACTCATATATTCAACATATATCATGTCTCAGTAACATCCCTTTCTAGGGCATGTCATATCTCATCACCTGCAATTTACGAGATATGTACTGAAAATAAGAAGCCCTCCAGTATGTAAATATCAACTCAGAGGGAACAAGCATATAAAGTTAAATGCACTAGAAACATACAATTCAACAGTTAAGTATTACCACATCTCATATCGAGACCTTTCATATCACCATAACATGATTCATTGAACACCCTATCCTTAGGGTTTCATTTGCCTTATTCATTCATCACATGCCAACACCCTACTCTTAGGGTTTCATTCGCCTCATTCACCTTTTCGTTTACCTCATTCACTTGTCACATGGCTCTCATAAGTATTTCATAGGATATAAGCATTCACTAAATAAAGATTGTTTTCAACAAATCATATACAATCAATATAGATATGAAACCAATACGTCAAAGTACAATTTTAGTTATATACGTCAAAGTACAATTTTAGTTATAGTTGTACTATGAAGTGTATATGTTTCTACTCTCCCCCGGCCGAACCCTAGCGCTCTGGCGACTAGCGTGCGGCGGTGGGAGTCTCCTCCTCTTCCCCCGTGGAATCCTACCTCTCCCCAGTGGTTATCCTCCCTCTTGCAGGTTCAAGCTTTTTGTGCAGGTCTTCGTTCCCGTGGTTAGGTTTCCCTGAGATGGCAGAGGATTTGGCTAATCGGTGCGCACAACTAGGTCTGGAGGATGAGGACGATGACGAAATCGTTGATCTTGGGCAGGAATTGCAGGAGGGCGAGGAGAGCCATGTCGGCCTGGCTCTGGTTGCTCGCCTCCTCACGGACAGGCCTTACAACTTTTGGGCGATGAAAAGGACTTTGACGCAGGCGTGGGCTCTATCGCAGAAGGTTTTGTTCAAGCAGGTGGATTCGGGAATCTTCATTATACAATTTCTGCACTGGAAGGATAAGCAGAAGGTTCTTGATTGCGGTCCGTGGAACTTTGAAAACAGATTGCTTCTCACAAAGGAGATAGAAGACGGTGACAGGCCGGAGACGATGATGCTTAAAGATTGTGCTTTTTGGATCAGACTCTATGGCCTTCCGTTGTGTCATAGATTGGAAGGCGCCATAAGGCTGATCGCCGGAAAGATTGGCTCTGTGATGGCAGTGGACAGAGACGAATTGGGCTGGGAGGTGGCACCACGAATTCGAATAGGATTGGATATCACAAAGCCTTTGAAAAGATTGCAAAGAATCAAAGATAAGAAGGGCAATGTCATCCCGCTGGAGATCAAGTACGAACGGCTTCCAAGCTTCTGCTTTCTGTGCGGCCTGCTGGGTCACGTTGATAAAGACTGCTCGATCGAGGCGGAGGGGGAGGCGGTGGTGCGGAACTGGGGGGCTTGGCTCAAGGCCTCGCCAAGAAAGCAAAGAATTACAGTGGCGGAGGAGATCTTCGGAGAGGGATCGTCGGGAAAGGCTATCCACTTCACGACCAAACCGTCGTTCACGAAACCTATTAGTCGACCCCGAAGAATCGATGGCGGTGGGGGTAGGCGGGAAGGTAGCAGCGTTGTGGCGCGGGGGGATGCGGAGAACCCTAGGAGAAAGGGGGGGGGTCGAGCGCCCTGACGTGGGGGCTTTGCATGGCGGTACAAGGGAGCAGCCACGAGCTGAGGGTGTTGATCACGATCACAGGAGGGCAAACAACGTAGAAAGGGAGGAGGTGTCGTTGGAGCCGACAGCAGTAGATGAGGCGTCGGGGTTGCCCCATCTAAGGGCGGACGGAGGCACGACTTCGGGGCCGGAGAGGGTGGACGTGGTTGGGGCATCTCCAACTATACAGCAGGTGCAGAGGGAGTCGCAGGAGGGGACGGTGGGTGCCGTGGTGGTGACTGACCAGGAGGTTTTGGCGGTGCTATCGGGGGGTGGTGATCGGCCGGCGTATGGCTTCAAATCAGTGGAGGACACATCTCTAACTCCCCAAGGAAAACAGGGGCAAACAAATCAACTCAGCGACTTTGATGGGGGATGGGTGGAGACGCGGAAGGTCACGAGGAGCCAAAAGAAGAAGATCTCTCCTCGACGTGGGGAGGGCAGGGCATCTTCTGAGAAGAAAAGAGAGTATAAGCTGCGGAAGCCATATCTCGTCCGAAGGAAAAATCTGGTGAACGAGGAGGACCCGTATGTTGATGCTGATCTAAGGAACAATACTGGCAAACGAATCAGGCCTGAGGATCCTATGGTTGTGGACGACGGGGGATGCAATATACAGGGAGAGGTAACAAAGAAACAGGCTACGGGAGAGGACAAGGCACCATCGGGATGGTTCACATCTCAAGTAGCGGGCTCGGGTGTTGACCGGGCTCGCGAACAGCAATGAAGATCCTAGCTTGGAACTGCCAGGGGATGGGTAAGCCTGGCAGTTCAAACGCCCTCCGGAGTTGGTGCTGGAGGGAGCGCCCGTCCTTGGTCTTCATCTCGGAGTCCAAGATCAGTGATACGCAGCTTGAGAAGGTTCGTCGTAAGTGTGGCTTCACGGAGGGTGTTTGTATCCCTAGTGTGGGGCGTGCAGGTGGTTTGGGGATGTGGTGGAAAGATATGGATGTGTCTCTTACATCCTTCTCACAAAGGCACGTTGATGTGACAATGAAGGATGCGGCAAATAATTTGTCATGGAGAGCTATTGGCATATATGGGTGGTCCGAACAAGTTAACAAGCACAAGACTTGGGATTTGATGCGGGAATTGAAAGCACAGAGCACTCTTCCGACTATTTTCTTTGGAGATTTTAACGAGATTACTTCAAATGATGAGAAGCTTGGGGGCCCACCTAGAGCTGAGAGGTGGCTCCAAGATTTCCGAGATGCTATCGATGATTGTGAACTCCTTGATCTTGGTTTCTTGGGTAGCCCCTTCACGTGGGAGAGGGGCCTTTCCATGGAGACACTAGTTCGGGAAAGACTTGACAGGGCACTGGCTACGTTTGAGTGGCGACAGATGTTCAATTATTGTAAAATTCTACATCTACCGAGGTATAAATCTGATCATTCACCGCTAATCATATCTTTTGACACACGTTGTGAACAGAATAAGAACAAAGAGAAATTTTTCCGTTTTGAGCCTTTCTGGTTGCACGACCCGGAATGCGGGCAGATTGTGGAAGAATCTTGGGTACAAGGTAGGGGGGCCGGTATCCATGCAAAGATTGCAGGGTGTGGGGAGAAGCTTGAAGAATGGGCGGAGAAAAAGTTCGGTCACATGAAGAGAATGATAAAAGAAACTGAAACTGCACTGAAAGATGAACAAGCAAAGGCTCCTGATAATGTTGTCCTGAAGAGATGTGAAGAGCTCTCAAAACAACTAGAATACTGGCATCGACTAAAGGATGAATACTGGTGTGCCCGTGCTCGAGTAAATGAACTAAAGAGTGGGGACAAGAATACCAAGTATTTTCATCTCAAGGCATCTCAGCGAAAGAAGAGGAATCATATTGATGGTCTCAAGGATGATGCGAGGAAGTGGTGCACGGAGGAGAAAGATATTTCTACGATTATTCTTGATTTCTTTGATACACTTTTTAAAACCAGCGACCCTTCGGGTTTTGAGGAGGCTACCATTGGTATTACTAGACAGGTTTCTGATGAGATGAATGCTTTGCTTGAGAAGGAGGTTTGTGATGAAGAAATCCACGCTGCTTTACAACAAATGCATCCAAACAAAGCCCCGGGGCCGGATGGGATGAAAGCGGTTTTCTTTCAAAAATTCTGGACCATTGTAGGAGAGGATGTTTCTAGCTATATTAAAGGGTGGTGGAAAGGGGAAGTGTCCATAGATGAGGTGAACTCGACTCTCGTTGTGCTCATTCCGAAGGTGGAACACCCAAAGGTGATGGCTGAATATCGACCTATCAGTTTGTGCAATGTGGTATATAAAATTGTCACTAAAGTTATGGCAAACAGGCTCAAGCCCATGATGGATATGATTGTCTCACCAAATCAGAGTGCTTTTATTCCCGGAAGACTGATTACAGATAATGCCCTCATTGCTTATGAACTGTTTCACAAAATGAAACAAGGAGCCAATGTAAAGAAAGGCAGTATGGCAATCAAACTGGATATGTCGAAAGCTTATGATAGGGTCGAATGGAGCTTCCTCGATCACGTTATGCTCAAGATGGGCTTTTCTTCTTTGTGGCGGCGTCGGGTCCTAGATTGTGTGTCCTCGGTTAGCCACTCCTTTGCCATCAACGGGGACCGATCTTCGGTGATGAAGCCTTCACGCGGCCTGCGACAGGGTGATCCACTTTCCCCCTATCTATTTATCTTATGTGCAGAAGCTTTTTCTACTGCTATTATTCATGCCTCTGACAGCAAGAGCGTGCACGGGCTTAGTGTGTGCCACCTTGCGCCACGTATTTCACACTTGTTCTTTGCAGATGACAGCATCCTTTTTACTAGAGCAACTCAGAATGAATGCTTGACCATAGCTAATATTATTAGCCAATACGAACAAGCATCGGGCCAGAAAATTAACTACGACAAGACTGAAGTTGTTTTTAGTAAAGGGGTTTCTACGGAAGTCTGCCAAAATCTGCAGGAAATTCTTAATGTGAGGGAAGTGGACAAGCATGCGAAATACTTGGGTCTCCCGACTGCCATTGGTCGATCTAAGAGATTGGTGTTCAGTTTTATTAAAGAGCGAGTATGGAAGAAATTGCAAGGGTGGAAGGAAATTTTTTTGTCAAAACCAGGGAAAGAGGTCTTCATTAAAGCGATTGCACAGGCTATCCCTTCTTATGTTATGAGCGTGTTCCAGCTACCTTCTACGCTTATCCAGGAGATTCACAGTTGTGTAGCAAATTTTTGGTGGGGGGCAAAGGGTAATGAGAGGAAGATAGCTTGGCAATGTTGGGAGAATCTATGCAAGCCGAAAAAAGCTGGTGGTATGGGGTTTCGTGATTTACATGACTTCAATCAAGCACTCCTGGCGAAACAAGTATGGCGGCTTCTTACTAAACCGTCTTCTTTAGTATCTCAGGTTCTCAAAGCAAGGTACTATCCACGTTCATCCATCTTGGAAGCGCAGAGAGGATACAGTCCGAGCTATACATGGCGGAGTTTGTGGGGAGCGAAGGCACTGGTCTGTGAAGGGGTTAGTTGGAGAGTGGGTAATGGAGAAGTTGCCGATCTATGGAACAGCAGATGGGTGATGTCCCTACATGGCACGTTGGGTGAGCTCTATCCAGATGTTCGGGTGGTGTACCCATCTTTACGGGTCTGTGATCTTCTTGACCGTGATAGCTGCGTTTGGAAGGTGGAGGAGGTCCGTACCATCTTTCCAAATGCTGCCGCAGAAGCAATTATTTCCACACCTCTCAGTTCACGACGACCACCGGACGTACCCTTTTGGTGGCCGAGGCCAAGGGGGGACTTCACGACACGCTCAGCCTACTGGCTGGGCCATCTTGGCAGGGAGGAGTATATACGTAGCCGTGGGGAGCAGAATGACCCGATATGGCGTTGGATATGGAGCAAGCAATGGCCCCCACGTCTGGCGCATTTCTTATGGCAAGTTTGCACGGGAAGCATGGCGACGATGGGGAGATTATATGATAGACACTGCAATGTGGATCTTCATTGTCCGATATGCCACACAGAGAAGGAGACAATCAATCATCTTTTGTTCGAGTGCCCGGAGGTGAGGCAGCTGTGGAATGACCATCCTTTGAAAGCGAAGATCGTGCAGTCCGGAAACCGCCAGTTAGCTGCCCGCCTTCAGTTCCTTGCGGACAACCTCTCAAGGGAGGAGCTCGAGATGGCAGCGGGTGTGTGGTGGGGGTTGTGGCACTGGAGGAACAAACGAGTCTTCGACCAGGAGGCTACGGAGAGGAGTATCATAATCAGCAGATACATGGGCATCATCGATGCGTACCGGGACACCATGACGACACAGACGGGCAGGGAGGCTACATGCATGCAGCGCCAGCCGCAGCGTTGGGGTACACCGCCCCGGGGGCATTTGAAGCTGAATACAGATGTAGCTACGGGCCCGAGCGGAGTTCTTGGGTTTGGAGGAGTCCTTCGTGACCATGAGGGGAAGGTAGTCCATTTGTTCAGCCAGCGGCGGGAGGCCATGGTGCCGGTGGAGATGGGAGAAGCCCTTGCTCTTCTCTTTTGCCTGCGGCATGTTGTGGCTATGGGTTGCATGGACCTGATATGTGAGACAGATTCTCAAATTCTTTTCCTGGACCTCACGGGACCGACGCAGCGCATGGACTATATGGGTCTCATTGTAGACGATATTCGTTTTTTAGCTTTGTCTTTTGCTTCTATTTCTTTTGTTTTTGCTCCAAGGAGCTGTAATAAAGTTGCTCACGCTATGGCCAGTTGGGCCCTGGATGTTGACAACGCGTTTGAACAGTCTGGAGAGATGGTACCATCTTCCATCTCTCCGCTGGTCTTGTATGATTCTGGTGATTAGTTGAATACAGGGCCAGACCCAAACTTCAAAAAAAAAAATATAGATATGAAACCATGGAAATTTAACTAAATTTAGGTTTTCCATACCATTCACTGAGATATCATGTAACAAGAATATTGCAGTCTACTATATTAAAATTTGAGATCTATAAATCTTCG
This sequence comes from Alisma plantago-aquatica, assembly GCA_963693085.1. NCBI lineage: Eukaryota > Viridiplantae > Streptophyta > Magnoliopsida > Alismatales > Alismataceae > Alisma > Alisma plantago-aquatica. The sequence continues at coordinate 1,331,470,827 of OY856412.1, forward strand.
GTTAAAATTTGAGATCATTTGGAGTTACCAATAAATAATTAAAAATTAAACAGTGCACTACTATATTGCAGTCTGCAGCAGATTCGGTCGAGTTTGTCCTGCACAGAACTCGACCGACACCCTCAATTTAGAGATCAACAGTCATCCAAAAATTATGCCAATTTAACAGAGTGTCTAAAACTGTGTTTTTCAAGCACAGTTAAAATTTGAGATCAATTGGATATACCAATAAAAAGATAAAATTCAATTACCACACTGCTATATAAATCTGGAAATATGATCGGTCGAGTTTGAAACTCGACCGATAAACAGGTTAGAACATTCTTCAAAAATTCTGATATTTTCCAATGTTGTTCACATTTTATATATCCAAATCATATCCAAATTTGAAGTAAATCAAACTTACACATAAAATACTAAAAATCATTTAGTGAGACATTCTACTTATCAAATTCTGTATTCATATGTCATTAAAACCCTATTTTGGGCCGATTAGGGTCTATGCTTCTCAAACCCTAATTCTCAAGACAAAAGAACATTTAGACTTCTTATCATAGTTAAAACATCCTAATTGTGTTATCGTCATTAATTAGATTTCAAGAATGATTATTCCAATTAATCTTTGACATTGTCTAGGTAAACCCTAGTTTACCAATTAATCTCAGATGGGGTCGTAACAACTCTCCCCCCCTTAGAATGTTTCGTCCTCGAAACATAAACCTACAAGAAAGATACATTCAAGGTTATTCTAAGCTTCTAAAGCCTTCCATGTCATTATATTCTTGTATTTCATACCTGAATGTAGTTTTCAACATTAGATCTTTTAATTCTTTACTAAATCACAACATATTTCAAAAGTTCTCAATGATATCAAGCAAATTCTTTATGCCACAGTCAAACATAGAATGCAAAGATAAACCACCACGCTTTCACTGCGCAACTCTGATACTCTGATACAACTATCTCAACTTATGCGGCTCAGAAAGTTCTATTGTTCTGTATCACCTTTAAGTGACAAAAACGAGTTCACCATGCTGTTTTAAACTTTAATAAAGTGCTATTCAAATAGCAAAACAGTCTTGAATTAAAAGGCTAGATTCAACAATCAATTGCACAATACTACTCTTGGCACCCCCATTGGGTCATGGATGCATGAGGTGAAGCATTACCACCTCATTCCATACTATCCTGTTTCGATCCTGGGACCTGTGGGTTATGGGCCCACACACAATTCAAAGTGTAACCATCGTATTATATCATTTTAGGGTTTCAACCACAGTAATAAAGTAATCCACAATTGTATCAGTCATTCAAGCATTAATCATACTCAATTACCATCACTCAGTTATATTAGAGCTAGGTATAACAAGCTACACCTCATTAGGGTTATTTGTCCAGACAATCTGATTATCATCCCTTTCTATTAATATGAGTGGATAAGTATGACTACCTTGTTCAGGGTATCTCTCCATGTGTTCTGACATCATCCAAACCATATCACCAACACAAATACACAATAGTAAGATGCATATCAGGTATGAATTACTACAACTATCAGACGCCTTTAATTTAACATATAGCTTACACAAATACCCTGAAATCATATGTAGAACCAACTTTCATACCTTAATATGCCTTCAACAAATCATACATGTAAAAACAAATTCACATATTACACAAAGCTAGTGTTTTCCCATATCTCTCTGCTCATTCATTACTTCTTTACTTTTTGCTACCTATCCTTTTCATATGATTATATACAATAAACATCATTAACATTGAAGCATTTAAGATAGGAATAGATTATTCATCATTCTTGCTATCACACAAGAATTTAATTCTTATCGCACTTCATCATATTGTATGTCACTATTACATTCACTAGATGACCCCACCAAGGTAGTTATGCACCGTACATGATTCATTTTCTCTTATCATTTCATTCCCACCTTGCTCTCATTAAGGAATATATGAAAGAGAAGATGATTTTAAGACTTGGAATACTTGTATCAAACATTACCTTAATACATTCTCGTATGTAGATTTACTTAGTTATCAACAGAGATATTTGATTAATTAGCACTTGCTTGAATCTCACAACCTCTTTATTTTATAACTTCTCCATCATATTTCAAACCCTATCTTACGTTTCATAGTCCTCTTACCATATACTACTCTTTAACCCATCATCTTTAATTCTAAATTTTTCTCTTATGACCATGTTGCTTATTCATATGTATGGTCATGTATACCATGTTGCACATATTTCCTCCTTTATCTTTATACTATTACGAAGTTAACGTTCTAAATTAATAGTCCTTCTATTAGTTTTTTCCTCATGTTGAATACATTACATATTCTTCATTTTTAAATCAAGTGGATCATGCATGGGTCAAACATAGTTTCTCTTTCAATCAAGTTTTTCTCTCCTGAATACAGTCTACCTTTGTATGACTTATTCATTCGTTAAACTGCACCTATGTTCTTTACTTAGAAACTAGTTTGTTGTTCTAGTCTTATGAATTACACGTTCATACGATTCTCTTTACTTTTACTCTTTTGAAGACTCTTTACTTCTATGGGCCTATTGGATGCTCAACCCTATTCTCTACTTAGCCTTTGCTTTAGAGTTCATAAAAGCATTATACTCTATTATATGATTCATTCTTCATGATTGATTCTTGCTATCTTGAACCATACATACATTTCACATATCTTTTCTATATTTCATATGTATAGTTCATATAATATTAATCAATAAACTGATTATGAACTTCATATCATGTTCTATTATTCCCAATTAAGGGTTTCTCATATGAGGCCCCAAAATTGAACCCCAGATACCAGTTTCAACTGATTCTTAGTTGTTCTGATCTTGCCCATCTGTTTCAACATCTTACTGTATGTACATTCTCACTCTAATGTGGGTCTAATTATCCAGAGTCTATTCTTATTATACTATTAATAGGAGTCATTAGATCCCAGTAACGCATCCTGCCAGCCGGACCAGGCCAAACCTGAAGTCCTGAAGCCAAGAACTACAAAGGATTACTCAACTCCTATTCATCTCAGAAGTGTGGAAGAAAACTTATCCACTAACAAAAGCTCATTCAAAGGTCAATTCTAGTCTACTTGTTACAAAGAATGAAATCAATAAATGCTACAACTACATAGTGTACAACAGATATTAAAGACCCATATTTCAAAGTATTGAATATTTCAATTCAAACATATAAGAGCATTTCTATACATTTCCAACAAAAACAACATTATGAAATGTAAGTTCTATCTCCTTTTACATTTATGCTCTTAATTCTTGTTTCTTTTCTCGTTTTCTAACCCTAACATTTCTAGGGTTCCTCTCTAGCCCATTCTTCCACTGTATACCTGGCCAGGGTATACGTGAGAGAATAGACATAGTAGCTTGTACTGGTTGATCCAAGTACTCAGATATCGGGCCAGGATATCCAAATACTCAAATCCCCAAAGCTAACATCAAAACATCTCCTATCTGCCACACTTATGACGCTAACTTACTAACTTAATGGTCCTTGACAACTCACCCTAAGCTCTGATACCAAGCTGTTACACCCCGATCTCACAATTCAATCAAATCATGAGATTAGGGCAAAAGATAGAATTTATATGTAAAACAAAGAACACCCTTAACTTTTTGTATTTTCTTCTTTCTTTAAAACTCTTGTTTCTTCGCATTGAACCACATAAATCATTTTAACAAGGGAATCTGAACATTTCTTTTACTAAACAGACTTTAATAGTAAAGATACATGTATAAACATTCATGATGTCTCTCACACCTTATGCACATAAGACCTACTAATTAGCATACAATTTCACAAGAGAAATAATATTACACATCATAATTACAACTCTCTCTCTTATCTCTTACTGAGGACCTAGAGTGACAAGGACCGACTGACTCAACTAATCTTGTGCTTAACTCTTGTGGAAGATCTACACTGATGCTCTGACCATCTTCAAGTCCACGCGGTTAACCCTAAAATGTTTGAGTAGAGGGGTGAGCCTACTCGCTCAGTGAATGAGTACTTCAAAGAAACAGTCTAAGGCACTACTATGATTACAGATATAACTTTGAGTAAACGATATGAAATTTAACAACAATAAAAACTACACTGAGCAGTTCTAAAACAATATAATTGAAATAACAAGGAATGTAAATATTGCATCCAAAGAATAACTACTAGAAGACTATGCTCTAGTCCTCCGTAGCTCATTCATTCATAAGGAACTCTGTGAACCTATATGATCATATTTTAACTTATGCCCCGATCTTATGCAGTGTACTCTGCATAAGAGACTCGCGGTGCACTACGGCCACACCGTACAAGACTTAGCGACACACCCGGGAAATGCTAAGTCTGACTGCCAGCCCTGTTCTGCTACATGACCCACAGGCTCTCCGGCCTACAGGCTCTCCGACCTCACTGCACTACTCCGAGTGCTCTAGACTCCTCCTCTAACCTGAGCACACAGGCGGAGAGTCTACACTGGGTTACCACCGTGACACACGCACATATTATTGTTGAATAACCCCTATTAACCCTCGTGCCACCAGAATTACTCAACCGGTTGATGTTGGACACGAGTTTCACCCCTAAGGCGCAGACCTCCCAAAGGGGTTCTACGATGTTTAGGGCACCTAAGTCTAACATTAAAATTATAGGTACATTTTAAACAGAAATCATAACTCATTTAACATTTCTCACAAGGCTCACACGGCCTGCCATATCATATCATAAGAAACATCATAACTCATATATTCAACATATATCATGTCTCAGTAACATCCCTTTCTAGGGCATGTCATATCTCATCACCTGCAATTTACGAGATATGTACTGAAAATAAGAAGCCCTGCAGTATGTAGATATCAACTCAGAGGGAACAAGCATATAAAGTTAAATGCACTAGAAACATACAATTCAACAGTGAAGTATTACCACATCTCATATCGAGACCTTTCATATCACCATAACATGATTCATTGAACACCCTATCCTTAGGGTTTCATTTGCCTTATTCATTCATCACATGCCAACACCCTACTCTTAGGGTTTCATTCGCCTCATTCACCTTTTTGTTTACCTCATTCACTTGTCACATGGCTCTCATAAGGATTTCATAGGATATAAGCATTCACTAAATAAAGATTGTTTTGAACAAATCATACACAATCAATATAGATATGAAACCATGGAAATTTAACTAAATTTAGGTTTTCCATACCATTCACTGAGATATCATGTAACAAGAATAAAATTCAATTAAGATATCCCATGAGTTACATCCTAACCACTTATAGGATTACTAGTCCTCTTCAATAAGGTTGAAACTCTAGTGATATCTCAATTAGGTTAAACCCTAATTACATCATATGGTATAAATCTGAAAAGCATTCTTACTAGGATGTGCTGTATACGTTTCTGATGTGAATCTACCATCAAAGAGTCATTCAAACAGAGAAGGAATCCATATCATATCAATTTGCAACAACTTAAATTAAACGGACATTTCAGGGTTTAGAATCACATACCAAGCAATTAGGGATTTGGATGCTATAATCAAATTTCGTGCATTATACTATTTAAAGGAAGAACCCACTCACCCCAAGGTGTGAAAACACCTCAAAACTACAGCTCAACTCAGGGGATCTCGAACTCATATCAAATCCCTAGCAAATCTCCCAATTCTGCTTCCCTTCAACTAGGAAACCTTGAAAATGAGGGATTATGAAGAAAGGGTGAGAAAAGAGGGAATTTCGACATCATCTTGGATCAAATCAGAGCATGGACGGAATCTTGACATGAGAGAGAAGATTCACCATAAAAGTCTATGCAAAGAATCCAAACTTACTTGATTTCACCATTCCTCGGACCGCAAAACCCTAGGTCAGTAATTCCACCACTTCCTCCTCTCAAACCCTAACTCTCCCTCTTTCTCTAGGAGCTCGTTTCTCTGGAATGAATTGCGAATTATGAGATCTTCTAGTGTGTGTGTTCGAACATATAGAGCAATTGAGCTGCTTGGGTCAATTGCATATTGACCCTACACTCAACTTTTATTATATTGGCTGAATATTCAGTTATACAAAAGTTACTGTAATTCGTTTATTTCAAAGATCAAACCTTCTCCAACAATTATGGGAATTTATCAAGTTGTTTATAATTTATCTATAAAGCTTAGGTTAAAATTTTAGTTCATTTAGAGTTACAAATAAATAACTAAAAATTAAATAGTGCACTGCTATATTGCAGTCTGCAGCAGATTCGGTCGAGTTTGTCCTGCACAGAACTCGACCGACACCCTCACTGTAGAGATCAAAAGTCATCCCAAAATTATGCCAATTTAACAGAGTGTCTAAAACTGTGTTTTTAAAGCACAGTTAAAATTTGAGATCAATTGGAGATACCAATAAAAAGATAAAATTCAATTACCACACTGCTATATAAATCTGGAAATATGATCGGTCAAGTTTGAAACTCGACCGATAAACAGGTCAGAACATTCTTCAAAAATTCTGATATTTTCCAATGTTGTTCACATTTTATATATCCAAATCATATCCAAATTTGAAGTAAATCAGAGTTACACATAAATTACTAAAAATCATTTAGTGAGACATTCTACTTATCAAATTCTGTATTCATATGTCATTAAAACCCTATTTTGGGCCGATTAGGGTCTATGCTTCTCAAACCCTAATTCTCAAGACAAAAGAACATTTAGACTTCTTATCATAGTTAAAACATCCTAATTGTGTTATAGTCATTAATTAGATTTCAAGAATGATTATTCCAATTAATCTTTGAAATTGTCTAGGTAAACCCTAGTTTACCAATTAAGCTCAGATGGGGTCGTAATAATATCAATTGATGATGGTTGGAAAATTCAAATGTATGACTTATGATCAATACACTACAAAATGAATGTGATGGGCTAGTGCATAAAGTATTAGGATGGGAAATACCCTAATACAAGATAAGTTTGATGAACTTAAGTAAGTTAAAAGTGATGAGGGAAGTGATACATCAAGACATGATAGATATCACATCCAGCATTTCAAGTTTGATGTACCTTGATGCACCTTAAATCCAATATACTTGGATGAGTAACACATGAAGTGTGTTATGTCAATTGTTACATTGAGATGTAATAAGTTTAATACACTTTGATAAGTGTGGGCTAACATACCTTGAGAAAGGGTTAAGCCAAGTTAATAAAGTATGATGTAATCATACCCTGGTAAGGATGAGAGACGAACTCATGCCTTGTGTTGATGATTCATTTAATGAAAAATGGTGAGAATAAATAAGTATAATTGAATACTTATGATATCAATGTATGCTCCTGGATGTGTGGAGCAATGAATTAGGGTTTGAATTAATAATATGAACTTGAAACCCTATCCGGCAATAAGGGGAAACCCAAACCCTAATAGTTGTTGCCTAGTGATAGGTGACAAGATGTTTAATGGGCCTTGTGAGCCATGTGAATAGTTGTTGCCTAGTGAGAGGTGACAAGATGTTTAATGGCCTTGTGAGTCACGTGTTTAGTTGTTGCCTAGTGAGAGGTGACAAGATGTTTAATGGGCCTTGTGAGTCATGTGAATAGTTGTTGCTTAGTGAGAGGTGACAAGATGTTTAATGGCCTTGTGAGTCATGTGTTTAGTTGTTGCCTAGTGAGAGGTGACAAGATGTTTAATGGGCCTTGTGAGCCATGTGAATAGTTGTTGCCTAGTGAGAGGTGACAAGATATTTAATGGCCATGTGAGTCACGTGTTTAGTTGTTGCCTAGTGAGAGGTGACAAGATGTTTAATGGGCCTTGTGAGTCATGTGTTTAGCTGTTGCCTAATGAGAGGTGACAAGATATTAATATAAAGATTGATGTAAGAATTTGTAATGTTTAAAATAAACCAGGTAAATGGGAACCCTGTAACATAATAATAATAATAATAAATGGTTACAAAGATAATAATGAAATCTTGGTCATAAATGCATTATGGTCATAGCCAAAATACGGGCTATGGTGCTTTGAATATGTTAAAATGAGACATGAGGAATACTTGTATTATATAAAGAATGTGAATTGATATGATGGATTTCCATAGGGTATAATGCCTAGTAAAAGGATGTGAAGACAAATGATGAATTTAAGAAATTGATATCCCATAACGAATGTGTAATCAGGAGTGGTTAGAGTCCACTGCCTGGCGGTGTAATCAGGATTGGTTACGGACCAATACCTGGTAGAGGCATGAAGCCTGTAATCAGGGGTGGTTAGAGTCCACTGCCTGGCGGTGTAATCAGGATTGGTTAAAGTCAAATAACTGGAAGAGGCATGAAGCCTGTAATCAGGAGTGGTTAGAGTCCACTGCCTGGCAGAGTAATCAGGATTGTTTAAAGTCCAATACCTGGCAGAGGCATGAAGCCTGTAATCAGGAGAGGTTAGAGTCCATTGCCTGACGATGTAATCAAGATTGGTTAAAGTCCAATACCTGGAAGAGGCATGAAGCCTGTAATCAGGAGTGGTTAGAGTCCACTGCCTGGTGGTGTAATCAGGATTGGTTAAAGTCCAATACTTGGAAGAGGCATGAAGCCTATAATCAGGAGTGGTTAGAGTCCATTGCCTGGCGGTATAATCAGGATTGGTTAAAGTCCAATACCTGGAAGAGGGATGAAGCCTTTAATCAGGAATGGTTAGAGTCCACTGCCTGGCAGTGTAATCAGGATTGGTTAAAGTCCAATACCTGGAAGAGGCATGAAGCCTGTAATCAGGAGTGGTTAGAGTCCATTGCCTGGCGGTGTAATCATGATTGGTTAAAGTCCAATACATGGAAGAGGCATCAATCCTATAATCAGGAGTGGTTAGAGTCCACTTCCTGGCGGTGTAATCAGGATTGGTTAAAGTCCAATACCTAGAAGAGGCATGAAACCTATAATAACACAGGATTGGTTAAATCCCAATGCCTGGAATAATAACACAAGATTGATCATAACCCAATGCCTGGAATAATAACACAGGATTGGTCATAACCCAATACCTAAAATAATTGCACAGGATTGGTAATAACCCAATGCCTGGAATAATGTCACATGATTGGCATAGTCCAATGCCTAGAGTGGTTTCACATGATTGGCATAGTCCAATGCATGGATAGAATATGATGATGTATACTCACATGACTGGTACAATTCAATATCTGGTTAGCATATTGGCTGAGGCCAACAAATAGAAATGAGAATGATTCATGGATGACATACATTGATAATGAGTATCATAGGATAAGCTTGAGATGTTGATATAGTATGATGGGTAAATGATATAAATGTTCTTCCTATTCCTTATAAAGAGAATAGATAATTTACTACTCTATCATAGATAGTTGCAATGCTTTAAAAGATGAGAATATTCTAAACTGCTTATCCTCTGCTCAGTTTAATACTATTTAACTGTGATAATAACATTGTTGGAGGAGAGTTATATCTCTCGCTGGGACAATTGTCTCACCCCATGGGATCCACATTTTTTTTAGGTGGACGTGCACGAGGGGGATTGAGACCGTACTGTAGAGAAAGAACAACAACAATAGGGACAGCAGTGACAGCTCAGGTTGAGTGTACTGTCTGTCATGTCTTGTAGATAGAAGTCCTATGTGTCGTCTCTGTACTCTCAGGTCCTTGGAGTTAGTTCGTACTAGTTTCATTAATGATATGAGATTTTGGCTTGAATGCCTTGAGGTTTTATGTTGCTCCAGTATGTGTTTTGATAGAGCAACTATTATATGTTGTCCTCAAAATGAGATGAAGTAATGTTGTATAATGTGAATCATGATATGTATGAGTTTTGGATCTTTCAGTAAAAGTTTTCTAGACAAGGATCTCCTTGCAAAATGGTTTTGAATTTTAGTGATTTTTGTTAATCCACTGTTTATGTTAATTCTGCTTAATTAGTAACGATTGTTACAAAGTTTGGTGTCAGATCTTAAGGTTCGCTGAGTCTATAGAGACATAGGACTAAGGTGTTGAGTCTGTGTTAGTGTCCTCTAGTATACCCTATAGTGACTTCTGCTTATGTAGAAGAAAGGGTAAAGTTTAAAAATGACTGGAGAACACGAGTAACTCATTGCTGAGAATAATGTTGTTGCACCAAGAAAGGGTGCAAGGGATCAGGTAAGATAAGAATGAATGCCTGAGAATTCCCATCATGACCTAATCAGGATAAAGAATCCTATGTTTATTCTCTTATTGGGTAGGTTAGGACAACATTGATACATATAGTAGACTGGATAGTAACATTACAAACTAGGTTACCAGTCCTCAATGTAGAAACTTTGGGCTTTGGAAGGGGTTCCTGAACGACATAGTCATGTTGGAATAGTGGAAAATGTGGGAAAGATTAACATATGGCAAGAAAGTAGACCCTGTCATAAGTTTAGACAGATAGTATATCTGTAAAGGCAGTGCCCAAGGAGGGGCAATAAGATGAGAATTAAAGAAAGGTCTCTATAATTCTACAGACATTTTCCTAGCCATTTTAAAAAGCCAAAGTTTTTGGTACCACCAGTGCAATAAACGTCTAGTGCACCAATGTTGTAATCACTAAGTAAAGGCAAAAGCCCTAACTTTCCCCCTGTAAGAACTCCTGACTTAGCTTCTATATCGGTAATGAGACCGATAAGACTATGGTATGAGAATAAGACATGGACATGTTGAGCATAATAAACTTTTTTTTCTTTTAAAAAAAGGGAGGAAATGACTCAACAACCGAGGTAGACTCGGTAGGGATTACAAAAGTCACAGCCCAATAAAGTAAAAAAGGCAAAAAGTAACAACATGAAACAATTGGACTCTATGCTTGAGTCAACCAGAAGTGGTGGATGACTGTGAGGGATGACAGTCAGATAGAGCTTTCTCATTCTGATATGTCTTCTCTAGATTTTATCTGATAATTATAAGAAGGTAGTTGTTGTTGAACTTCCTGTAATTAGTCCTATGAGGACATGAGGAAGAGATAAGAAGGAGGAGAATCTATATTCAGATTAGTATTCTCTTATATGTTTTGAAATTTCTCTCTTCATGTAGAAAAGGAAGAGATGTAAAAGAAACACCCAGAGAAAATCTAAGATACTAAGTAGAAAATTTAAAGAGATGTTAAAAGTATGAAACATAATATAAAACAAATGCATACTACCTAATTTCAGTTCTTGAATACCCTGGCCAGGTATTCATTTATTGAAGATAGGGTAAGTATGGAACTCTTAGATTGTTATCTTTGTGATTACACTGATTAAGTAGTCATTATGAGACAATCTAAAGAGCTTAATGAGGTAGAAGATGTGGCATGGATATTTCTACCACATCCTAATTGATATATGGAAAAATCTGAGTTAATCATAGATCAACTTATAAACAAAAGAAGAATACGTGATGTGTTTCCAGCACATGTAATGGATACCAAGGTAAGGGAATCTGGTATCGGATAAAGTATGTTGACCACTTGGAGTGGTTAACTGTGAAATTAAATCAGTTATATAATATAGCATGGACATCATATGTTAGGGGTTTATTCCTTGCATAAACATGACATTGACATGTTATGAGACTTGATGAGATGATGTATGAATAATATTTGTCTCCCTTTATCTGGGATTTCGGGGACGAAATCCTTGTTAGGGGTTTATAACTTGTAACGACCCTGACCTGGGTTATGAGGTAACCCTAATTGTTTTGGATAATAAAGTTGTTTAGAACTTTAATATAATCTTCTAAGATTCTTTGTTAACATGTGACACACTCATGTTTCAAGTTTGGTCCCGATTGAATGTTGTTTAAGCAATTTTCCTTTGTTTTGGACGAAAGTGCAATTTACTCAAATTGAGGGGTTATAATGCAAAATGTCACATGTTGAACATGCCTCATGTGTTTTAGAATGATTATAGAGAGAATGATGCAGGGTGGTGGCTTGTGGAAAGCCTAAATTCTAAGTTTGAACTTGTTTGAACAATGTTGGTACCTTATGCACCAATTTTGGTACAAATTGTAATTTACCCAAAATGTGGGGTTGATATGCAAATTACTACCTCTAGAGTGTTCCTAATTCCTCTATGTATCATTTAGAGGAGAGAGAATGAATGATACACCATGTTTGAATCAATTATGAATGATGGTAATCTTGGTGATGAAATGACCAAGAAAAGGGTTGAATATGAAAGCTTAACTTGAGTTGTATCAAGTTGAAAAGCTTATATATGAGTGCCTATTGGACAAGGAGCCATAGGACAAGCCTCATATCGTTTTGTGAACTCTTGGAAAATTCCATATCGTGCAAAGCACCTCAAGGAGGTGGTTTGTATCGAGTTACAACTTCCTTAACAAAGTTGTATCGGGTTGTGCAAAAAGTGATGAATTAATTGATATATTTTATTCAAAAGGATAAGTAATGGACGAATTTGCATCTCTAGATGATCCTAAACCGTTTTGAAATACAATATAAATTATGATGCATGCATGGAAACGTGTCACCCATGCATGACATGTGGCACCTACTAGCTCAAAATGTTGACACCTCATTTTTGCCTTCCTTCATGAACAACAAGTATATATACCCCTAGTTTCACCCCTTGGTGAAATTTTGCGACCCTTACCATCCTCCTACCCTAAGGTATCGTTCATAGAGTTCCCATATCGTGAAGGGATGCTGTGGTATCGTGCATGGGCCTTGGGATATCGCCCATGGCAAGACCATATCGCCCAAGTAGGTGATTTCAGCCATATAGGGTGATATCGGCCATAGAGTGAAGTGTTTTGACTCCAAGTGAGTTCCATATCATGCAAGTGAGTATCATATCGTGCAAGAGGGGTGGAATTTCGTGCAAGAGAACAAGGGTATCGTGCATAGTCCTTGGGTATCGGCCATAGCATGTTGAAATTGCCCATAGCAAGTTGATATCAGCCAATTGAAGTGATTTTGGCCACAAGTGAGAGGGTATCGGCCACAAGCAAAGTTGTGTCGGCCAAGAGGAAGTCCATATCGCCCAAGAGTTGTAGGGTGTTGGCAAAGGAGCTAATTAACTCAAAACATAACCCTAAGTTAAGCTATAGTTGTCTTCAAGCTTGAATTGAAGCATGGGATTAGGGTTATGATCTACCTTTCTTTTCTTCTTCACCAATTGCTTATCCATGGTGATTCCTTCTATATGAAGGAGTTGTGAACGAGCCTTGGACCTTTTATAAAGTCATCTTCAACCTTAGGAACATGGAGCTTTGGAGCTTGAAGCTTTGAAGTGGTTCTTAAGGAGGGTTATATAACTTGAACTCAACCATGTTATTATTCATCACCTAATTTGTTGTATTTAATGAAATACTTTTAATTCCAAAATTTCCTGAAATAGTTGATGAAATTATGAGTTCTAGTAGTTTCTTAGACCTGTTGACATGAAATATAATAGTTAGAAAAAAGGACTAGATCTTGAAGATGATGATATCACCTTATAAAAGTGATATCAGGTGCAAGCACACAAGTAAGCACCTTTAACCCGATATGATGATGCACCTTCTTCACTTGAACGATATGGATATGAATGAATACATTGTTGCAGGATATGGAGGTGTAGTATACACCTATTGCACGATAGGGAGTCAAGTATAGACTCCATGCATGATATAAGGTTAAATGAATACTTGTAAGTTGACATGAAACCCTAACTTGGGTAACCCGATATGAGTAAAGAATAGCAAGTGCTATTGCACGATATGGTAGCCCGATACACAACCCTAGTTGATGTCTAGCCCAACATGGGTAACACATATAAACCCCTCTAGCCCGATATGAATGGTGTATATATACTTCTAGCCGATATGGTGGTGCCTATACACCTATAACCCGATATGGTGAACATATGCACACCTTTAACCCAAGACACCTTGTAGAGGTGAGGGTAAGATACTCTTAGGAGTGATGAGTGAAACACCAAGTAATGGTTTGGCTAATACCTTGATAGTTAAAACACCTAGAGTGGTTGATAATGGAGAACCTTATATCAATAATGTCTCAACCTGAGATGAGTCCATATCAATTGATGATGGTTGGACAATTCAAATGTATGACTTATGATCAATACACTACAAAATGAATGTGATGGGCTAGTGAATAAAGTATTAGGATGGGAAATACCCTAATACAAGATAAGTTGATGAACTTAAGTAAGTTAAAAGTGATGAGGGAAGTGATACATCAAGACATGATAGATATCACATCCAACATTTCAAGTTTGATGTACCTTGATGCACCTTAAATCCAATATACTTGGATGAGTAACACATGAAGTGTGTTATGTCAATTGTTACATTGAGATGTAATAAGTTTAATACACTTTGATAAGTGTGGGCTAACATACCTTGACAAAGGGTTAAGCAAAGTTAATAAAGTATGATGTAATCATACCCTGGTAAGGATGAGAGACGAACTCATACCTTGTGTTGATGATTCATTTAATGATAAATGATGAGAAGAAATAAGTATAATTGAATACTTATGATATCAATGTGTGCTCCTAGATGTGTGGAGCAATGAATTAGGGTTTGAATTAATAATATGAACTTGAAACCCTATCCGGCAATAAGGGGAAACCCAGACCCTAATAGTTGTTGCCTAGTGAGAGGTGACAAGATGTTTAATGGGCCTTGTGAGCCATGTGAATAGTTGTTTCCTAGTGAGAGGTGACAAGATGTTTAATGGCCTTGTGAGTCACTTGTTTAGTTGTTGCCTAGTGAGAGGTGACAAGATGTTTAATGGTCCTTGTGAGTCATGTGTTTAGTTGTTGCCTAATGAGAGGTGACAAGATAATAATCTAAAGATTGATGTAAGAATTTTTAATGTTTAAAATAAACCAGGTAAATGGGAACCCTATAACATAATAATAATAATAAATGGTTACAAAGATAATAATGAAATTTTGGTCATACATGCATTATGGTCATAGCCAAAATAAGGGCTATGGTGCTTTGAATATGTTAAAATGAAACATGAGGAATACTTGTATTATATAAAGAATGTGAATTGATATGATGGCTTGCCCTAGGGTATAATGCCTAGTAAAAGGATGTGAAGACAAATGACGAATTTAAGCGATTGATATCCCATAACGAATGTGTAATCAGGAGTGGTTAGAGTCCACTGCCTGGCGGTGTAATCAGGATTGGTTACGAACCAATACCTGGCAGAGGCATGAAGCCTGTAATCAGGAGTGGTTAGAGTCCACTACCTGGTGGTGTAATCAGGATTGGTTAAAGTCCAATACCTGGAAGAGGCATGAAGCCTATAATCTGGAGTGTTTAGAGTCCATTGCCTGGCGGTGTAATCAGGATTGGTTAAAGTCCAATACCTGGTAGAGGCATGAAGCTTGTAATCAAGAGTGGTTAGAGTCCGCTTCCTGGCGGTGTAATCAGGATTGGTTAAAGTCCAATACCTGACAGAGGCATGGATCATGTAATCAGGAGTGGCTAGAGTCCACTGCCTGGTGGTGTAATCAGGATTGGTTAAAGTCCAATACCTGGCAGAGGCATGAAGCCTGTAATCAAGAGTGGTTAGAGTCCACTGTCTGGCAGTGTAATCAGGATTGGTTAAAGTCCAATACCTGGTAGAGGCATGAAACTTGTAATCAGGAGTGGTTAGAGTCCACTTCCTGGTAGTGTAATTAGGATTGGTTAAAGTACAATACTTGGCAGAGGCATGAAGCATGTAATCAGGAGTGTTTAGAGTCCACTACCTGGCGGTGTAATCAGGATTGGTTAAAGTCCAATACCTGGCAGAGGCATGAAGCCTGTAATCAGGAGTGGTTAGATTCCACTGCCTGGCGGTGTAATCAGGATTGGTTAAAGTATAATACCTGGAAGAGGCATGAAGCCTATAATCATGATTAGTTAGAGTCCACTGCATGGCGGTGTAATCAGGATTGGTTAAAGTCCAATACCTGGTAGAGGCATGAAGCCTATAATAACACATGATTGGTTAAATCCCAATGCCTGGAATAATAACATAGGATTGGTCATAACCCAATGCCTGGAATAATAACACAGGATTGGTCATAACCCAATACCTAGAATAATTTCACAGGATTGGTAATAACCCAATGCCTGGAATAATGTCATAGGATTGGCATAGTCCAATGCCTGGAATGGTTGTACATGATTGGCATAGTCCAATGCCTGGACAGAATATGATGATGTATACTCACATGACTGGTACAATTCAATATCTGGTTAGCATATTGGCTGAGGCCAACATATAGAAATGAGAACGATTCATGGATGACATACCATGATAATGAGTATCACAGGATAAGCTTGAGATTTTGATATAGTATGATGGGTAAATGATATACATGTTCTTCCTATTCCTTATAAAGAGAATAGATGATTTACTGCTCTATCATAGATAGTTGCAATGCTTTAAAAGATGATAATATTCTAAACTGCTTATCCTCTACTCAGTTTAATACTATTTAACTGTGATAATAACATTGTTGGCGGAGAGTTATATCTCTCACTGGGACAATTGTCTCACCCCGCGGGATCCACTTTTTTTAGGTGGATGTGCACGAGGGGGATTGAGACCGTACTGGAGAGAAAGAACAACAACAACAGGGACAACAGTGACATATCAGGTTGAGTGTATTGTCTATCATGTCTTGTAGATAGAAGTCCTATGTGTCGTCTCTATACTCTCAGGTCCTTGGAGTTGGTTCGTACTAGTTTCATAAATGATATGAGATTTTGCCTTGAATGCCTTGAGGTTTTATGTTGCTCCAATATGTGTTTTGATAGAGCAACTATTATATGTTATCCTCAAAATGAGATGAAGCAATGTTGCATAATGTGAATCATGATATGTATGAGTTTTGGATCTTTCAGTAAAAGTTTTCTAGACAAGGATCTCCTTGCGAAATGGTTTTGAATTTTAGTGATTTTTGTTAATATACTGTTTATGTTAATTTCGCTTAATTAGTAATGATTTGTTTGTCAGTTTGGTGACTGTCGTTACACTTATGGCACACTTGCACATAGACAGATGCCATTCGGCCTTTGTAACACCCCTGCCACCTTCCAACATTGTATGCTTGTCATCTTCTCTGATATGGTAGAGCGGTGCTTGGAGGTGTTTATGGATGATGTTTCTATGTATGGGGAGTCATTTAGTGATTGCATGTACAATTTGGATAAGGTTTTACAAAGGTGTGAGGACACTCACTTAGTCTTGAATTGGGAGAAGTGCCAAATGATGGTGAGTGAGGGCATAGTGCTTGGACACAAGGTGTCCAACAAGGGTATGGAAGTAGACCCAGTCAAGAAAGAAGTCACCTCCAAGCTACCTCCACCGACATCGATGAAAGGAGTAAGTTGCTTTCTGGGACATGCTGGGTTTTACCACCATTTTATCAAAGATTTTTTAGTAATTGCTAAACCCTTGTCGAAACTTTTGGAAAAAGACGCTAAATTTTCTTTTAATGATTGATGTTTGAAAGATTTTGAAATACTAAAGGAGAAGCTAAGTGCTACACCTATTGTGCAGGCTCCTAATTGGTGCCTACTGGTTGAGTTGATGTGTGACACATCAGGCTATATTGTGGGAGATGTGTTGGGTCAACACAAAGATAAAGCTTCCACCATCATATATTATGCGTCCAAAACTTTGAATGATGCGCAACTTAATTATACAACCACAGAAAAAGAACTCTTAGCGGTTGTTTTTATGGTTGAAAAGTTTTGCCAGTACCTAGTGGGGGCAAGGGTGATTGTTTGTGAAACAACTGTCATCAAACTGACAAACAAATTGTTGCAATTAAGCGTAATTAAACATAAATAGCGGATTAAAAAAAATCACTAAAAATTAAAACCATTTTGCAAGGAGATCCTTGTCCAGAAAATTTTTACTGAAAGATCCAAAACTCATACATATCATAATTTACATTGTACAACATTGTTCCTTCTCATCTTGAGGACATCATATAACAGTTGTTCTATCAAAACACATACTAGAGCAACATAAAACCTCGAGGCATTCAAGTCAAAATCTGAGATCAGTCATGAAACCAGTACGAACCAACTCTAAGGACTTGAGAGTACAGAGATGACACATAGGACTTCTATCTATAAGATACGACAAACAGTACACTCAACCTGAGCTGTCACTACTGCCTCAGCTGTTGTTCCTCCTCTGTAGAAAAATCTTCACCTCCTTGTGCATGTCGACCTAAAAAAATGTGGATCCCATGGGGTGAGACAATTGTCCCAGCAAGAGATATAACTCTCCGCCGACCATATTATTATCATAGATTAAGCATTTATAAACTGAGCAGAGGTTCTTTTTATATTAATAGGCTGGATAAATCATTTTATGAATAGAATGAAGTAATCTCCTTTCTCAAGGAGAACATTGCATCTACCCATTGTAGAGTTATAAGGTTGATTACATGTCATCACTCCTTTCTTTGTTATTGTCTAACATGTTCATGAACATTTCGTGATTTTATTACATTTCCCGTTTCCGCATCATGGGAAAAGATCTTTACTATTCACATAGACTTTATCAAATAGGGTTCATCTCCCTTGTTCTCATTCTCTTATCATGAGGATTATATTCTTTTACTTCCTCATGCACACAGATTGATCTGAGATCATCTCAGATTCCATTTACTACACTTAGGATGTGATAAAAATATCCATACCCTATTTCTAGTTTCATTATGCTCACTAGATTGTCTCAAAATGATTACTTGATCAGGGTAATTAGAAAGATAACAATCTAAGAGTTCGATATGCACCTTATCTTCAATAGTTGAATACTTAGCCAGGGTATACAAGTATTGAGATTAGGTAGTATGCACTTTGTTTACTATCATATTCCTTACTTTTCATGTCATCAAAAACATAGGATTTAGCATCCCTAGATTTTCTCCAGGCATCACCTCTACACCTCATCCTCTTTCACATAGATAAGAGCAATTATAAAGCATTTAAAAGAATATTGAACCGAATATAAATTCTAGTCATCATCATGTCTCCCCTGTGTTCCCATAGGGCAATCAATAGGGAAATCAATAACAACAATCCTTTTTATGATTATCAGATAACATCAAGAGAAGGCATATCAAAATGAAAAAGCTCTATCTGACTATTACCCCTCACGGTCATCTACCGCTCCAGGTTGACTCAACACATAGAGTCTATTGTTTCATGTTGTTACTCTTGCCTTTTTATGTTATTGGGATGTAACTTTCGTAAGCCCTGCCGAGTTTACCTCGATTGTTGAGTCATTTCCTCCCTTCTTTTCAAAGAAAAGAGTTTAGTATGCTCAACATGTCCTTACCTATAACATGTCTTGCCCTCATACCATGGTCTTATCGGTCTTATTAGTGATGTAGAAGCTAAGCCAGAAGTTCTTACAGGTGGAAAGTTAGGACCTTTTCCTTTTCATAGTGATTACTACCCTGGTGCACTAGGCATTTATTGCACCGGTGGCACCGAAAACTTTGGCTTTTAGAACAACTAGGCAAATGTCTCTAGAATTGTAGTGATATTTCCTTAATTCTCAACTTATTGCCCCTCCTTGGGCATTACCATCACATATGTACTATCTGTCTATACTTATGGAAGTGTCTATTTTCTTGCAATATGTTAATCATTCCCACATTTTCCACTGTTCCAACATGACTATGTCATTCAGGAACCCTTTGAGAACCCAAAGTTTGTGCATTAAGGATTGCTAACCTAGGTTGTAATTTTAGTATCCAATCTACTATATGTATCACTATTGTCCTAACCAGCCTAACAAGAGCATAAAACATGATTCTCTATCCTGATTGGGTCAAAATGGGAATTCTAAGGCACTTGTTCTTCTCTTTCCTGATTCCTTGCACCCTCTCTTGGTGCAACAATATTTCTCTCAGCAACACGTTCCGCGTGTTCTCCAGTCATTTTTAAACTTCACCCTTTCTTTTGCATAAACAGAAGTCACTATAGGGTATATTGGAGGACACTAGAATAGACTCAACACCATAGTCCTATGTCTCTGTAGACTCAGTGAACCTTAAGCTCTGATACCAAAACTTGAAACAACAATTATCAAACTGACAAACAAATTGTTACAATTAAGAGGAATTAAACATAAATAGCGGATTAACAAAAAAATCACTAAAAATTAAAACCATTTTGCAAGGAGATCCTTGTCCAAAAAACTTTTACTAAAAGATCCAAAATTCATACATATCATAATTTACATTGTACAACATTGTTCCATCTCATCTTGAGGACATCATATAACAGTTGTTCTATCAAAACACATACTGGAGCAACATAAAACCTCAGGGCATTCAAGCCAAAATCTCAGATCATTCATGAAACTAGTACGAACCAAATCCAAGGACCTAAGAGTACAAAGATGACACATAGGACATCTATCTACAAGACATGACAGACAGTACACTCAACCTGAGTTGTCACTGCTGCCTCAGCTGTTGTTCCTCCTCTGCAGAAAGATCTTTGCCACCTCATGCATGTCCACCTAAAAAAATGTGGATCCCATGGGGTGAGACAATTGTCCGATAACTCTCTGCCGACCATATTAATATCATAGATTAAGCATTTATAAACTGAGCAGAGGCTCTTTTTATATTAATAGGCAGGATAAATCACTGTATAAATAGAATGAAGTAATCTCCTTTCTCAAGGAGAACATTGCATCTACCCATGGTAGAGTTATCAATCATCTATATGCTTTGCAAGGAATGTAAAGAAACATAAATATCATCTATCAACTAAGATGAATAACTGAAGTGTGCATCAATCAATGTTTTCTATATTCGATCCTTAAGCAGATATGCTACACGACTGATTAGATTTTTCAATCACACTTATGCCCTGAGAAGATGAGGTATACCGCTCATACTCCAACCGACCACAACTACGTAAATCATTGGTACCATACAAGGCCAATGGGAGAGCCAGCTGCCATGACCTTTGCCGTCTCAGTTACTGTGAGACCACAAGCAGGTCATCTCGTGTCACTGCTAAATAGCATTCCAGGGTATACTGGAAACTTCACTATAGAGCTACAATGCCAACTGCACTCTCTTTGGGGAGATCTCAATTATCCATCCCCCACCTTCATCATCATTGGGAGATTCGTGATACATCCATCCCGACATATATAATGGAGGATTGAGAGATTTCATGTTTATCTCAAATCAATCCCACATTAGGGCGTAAGGATATTCATGCCCATCACCCCCACATATTCAAAAATATGCCCTCTGGGTTATGCCGCGGAGCAACCCATTTCACCATTTAGCAAATTTTGACGCTGATGGATCTATGGTCAGGGCACTACATGATAAGATTCCACTTGATTAATTAAGTGCATTACCGTATCTTTTATCATCATTCAAGTTTCAAACAAGAATTATTATAACAGATGCTACAAAGAAAGGTGTAATACATCTATCAAGTACTTTTCAAATCTTTAGAACACATAACATTTAGGATCTCAATCCCTTATCTCATTACTGGGAATTCTCATCCCTTAACATTATCATCATGATTACTAGATCTAGGTATTCAAACCCTTAGTTCATCACTGAACACTATTACCACTTATCAGGTAACTAATACCTCTAGGCCCTCATACCAAGGTATACATGATACTTGTTGCACAAGCATCTCACATGGATCACAAGGCCATTGCACATCTTGTCACCTCTCACTAGGAAACAACTTATTCACATAGTTCACAAGGCTGTTACACATCCTGTCACCTCTCACTATGAAACAACTTATTCCACATGGCTCACAAGGCCATTACACATCTTTTCACCTCTCACTAGGCAACAACTTATTCACATGGCTCATAAGGCCATTAATCATCTTGTCACCTCTCATTAGGCAACAACTTATTCACATGTCTCCCAAGGCCATTACACATCTTATCACCTCTCACTAGGCAACAACTTATTCACATGTCTCACAAGGACATTACTCATTATACTTGTTATACAAGTACTTAACATGCCTCACAAGCCTTATGTAATAAGAGAAATGCAGCCTTCCCATCATTAGGGTTAGGGTTTCCCTTTATAGCCGAATAGGGTTTCATGTTCATATTATTAATCCAAACCCTAATTCACTGCTCTACACATATAGGTGCATACATTCATATCATAAGTATTCAATCATACTTATTTATTCTCATCATTTATCATTAAATGATTATTAACACAAAGTATGAGTTTCTCTCTCATCCTGACTAGGATATTGATTACATCATACTTTATTAACTTGGCTTAACCCTTCTCAAGGCATGTTAGCCTACACTTATCAAAGTGAATTAAAATCATTACCTCTCAATGTAACAATTAACATGACACACTTCATGTGTTACTCATCCAAGTATATTGGATTTGAGGTGCATCAAGGTGTATCAACCTTGAGATGCTGGATATGATATTTATCATGTCTTGATGTATCACTTCCCTCATCACTTTTAACTTGCTTAAGTTCATCAACTTATCTTGTATTAGGGTATTTCCCATCCTAATACTTTATGCACTAACTCATCACATTTATGTTGTAGTTCATTGGCCATAAGTCACACACTTGAATTACTCAACTATCATAAAGTGATATGGACTCATCTCAGGTTAAGACATTGTTGATATATGATTGACCATTATCAATCACTTTAGTCGTTTCACCTATCAAGGTATTAGCCACACCATTACTTTGGGTTACACTCATCACTCCTAAGCGTGTCTTTCCCTAACCTTTACAAGGTGTATAGGGTTGAATCATGTATGTCAAGTTGAACACAAGTATTGGATTAGGTGTATATCGATCTAGGCATCATCATATCCCTCACACCCTTACCCATTAAGGTATCAACCTTACCATTCATATGGTGTATCAAATTCACCCTTCATGGGTGTAACATCCTCACCTCACTTGAAGATATTGGCCACACCATACTTTTAGTGTATTGACCATCAAATGTACTAGGGTACTAACCACCTTGCCACTCTTGTCATCTAGTATATTGGGTTACCCTACATCTCATTTTAGAGATATGTGCTCAACTCCATATCGTCCAAAAAGGTGTATTCTTAACCAAATATCAGTTTAAAGGTGTATACTTGATACCCATATCACCTAGAGGTGTATGTGTGCTTACCATATCGACCTTGAGGTGTATGTATGCTTCCATATCGGGTTTGAGGTGTATGTGTGCTTCCATATCACTCTTGAGGTGTATGTGTGCTTCCATACGAGTTTGAGGTGTATGTGTGGTTCCATATCACTTTTGATGTGTGTGTGCTTCACACCATATCGGGGAAAGAGGTGTGTGTGTGTATGCTTAACACCATATCGAGCAAAGAGGTGTGTGTGTATGCTTCACACCATATCGGGCAAAGAGGTGTGTGTGTGTATGCTTCACACCATATCGGGAAAAGAGGTGGTCATTTTTGAGGTGTATGCTAGACCTCATATCGTGCAAGAGGTGTATACTACACCACCATATCGTGAAAGAAAGTATAAAATCATATCCATATCATTTTAGTAAAGTAGGTGCTTCACCATATCAGGTTAGAGGTGCTTGCTTGTGTGCTTGAACCCGATATCACTTTATAAGGTGATAGCATCTTCTTCAAGCTCTTGACCTTCTTTATAACTATTATAGTTCATGGAAACAGGTCTAAACAACTACTAGAACTCATAATGTCATCAACTATTTCAGAAAATTTCAGAATTAAAATTAGATCATTAGGTATAGCAATTTAGGTGATGAATAATAACATGATAGAGTTCAAGTTATATAACCTGCCTTAAGAACAACTTCAAAGCTACAAGCTCCAAAGCTCCACGTTCCTAAAGTTGAATATGACTTATCAAAATTCCAAGGCTCTTTCACAACTCCTTCATAAACAAGGAATCACCATGGATAAGCAATTGGTAAAGAAGAAACGAAAGGAAGATCATAACCCTAAAATCATGCTTCAATCCAAGGTTGAAGATGATCATGGCCTCACCTTAGGGTTAAGTATTGAGCTCCTTCTTTCTCCTTAGCACCTTTTCATGATACCGCACTAACCTTGAACGATATTCCATCACTTGTGGCCGATATCCCACTCACTTGTGGCCAAAAACACTCCACTTGGCCGATATCGACATGCTATGGCCGATATCAACATGCTATGGCCGATATTACTTGCTATGGCCGATACACAAGGCCTATGCACAATACCACATCACCTATGAACGAAAAAAAGGATCCATGCACGATATATAAGAGAAAGGAGGTGGTAGGATTCGAAAAAGTTCACTAAGGGGTGAAAGGAAGGGTATATATACTTGAGGTTCATGAAAAAGTGTGTAAATGAGGTGTCATCAATTTGAGCTACTAGGTGCCACGTGTCCATGCATGGGTGACACGTGTACATGACTGCATTAACATTTATATTGACATGCAAAATACTTGAGGATAATCTAGGAATGAAATTTCGTCCATTACTTATCTCTTTGAATAAAACATATCAACAAAATCACCACTTTATTCACAACCCGATACAACTTTTCTAAGGAAGTTGTAAACTGATACCCTTCACCTCCTTGAGGTGCTTTGCACGTCATGGCATTTTCCAAGAGTATAAAAACCGATATGAGGCTCCTCCTATTTCTCCTTGGCCGATAGGCACTCATATATAAGCTTTCAACTTGATACAACTCAAGTTAAGGTTTCATATTCAACCCTTTTTCTTGGTCATTTCATCACCAAGATCACCATCAATCACAATAGATTCAAACATGGTGTCTCCTTATTTATATATCTTATACATGATACTAGGAGGGAGTAGGGACACTCTAGAGGTGGTAATTTGCATATCAACCCTATATTTTGGGTAAATTACAATTTGTACCAAAATTGATGCACAAGGTACTAACATTATTTAAACAAGTTCAAACTTAGCATTTAGGCTTTCCAAAAGCCACCAATTAGCATCATTATCTCTCTTATTATGCTAAAACATATAGGGAACGTTCAACATGTGACATATTTCAATATAACCCCTCAACTTGGGTAAATTGCATTTTGGTCCAAAATAAAGGAACATTGCTCAAACATCATTCAATTAGGACCAAACTTGGAACATAAGTGTGTCACATGATAACAAAACACCTTAGAGGATTATATTAAAGTTTTAAGCAACTTACTCAGCCAAAACAAACAGGGTTACCTCATAACCCAGGTCAGGGTCATTACAAATTATAAACCCCTAGCAAGGATTTCGTCCCCGAAATCCCAGATAAAGGGAGACAAATATTATTCATTCATCATATTATCAAGTCTCCACATAACATCTTAATGTTATGGAGATGTCATAAAATTTTGACCAACACAATGTCCTTTCATAGAGGGTTATCATAAAATCTGTCATACAAGACACATACTCCACTGTCCTTTTCATTATTGACTGTAGAGTCAACTCTATGTCAGGTAATATTTTTCTTAGTCAGAGAATCATTATACATACCTTATTTAGCTCAGGTGTCAAACCTCATAGATTTGTCACCTTTTCAAATTAAATCTTTATGTAATAAGATCCTTGATCTTGGGAGTTTTCTATACCCCTCACTTAGTTTGTCATTTCTCTTTCAAGGAAAGATCGGAGTTGCATTCTGTCACCCACTTGGGACTACAAGTATTATCATATATATGTTGTGCCATCTAATCTGTTGACACAACACTAAACTTTCTTACTACTTGTACCAAATATCTCATTAGTTGTACATTCTCTTATCATAAGGAAATGTCACTTATTAAAGAAGAACTTATCTCGGAGGTATTTCTAGATGTTATGTATAGGCTGCCTCAATAGATCTAGATAGAGATATTCTAAGGAATTATTTTTAGTTTAATAAGCTTTTTATCAAAATGATTCTACAATTATTCCTTCGATTAGTACATCCTTATCGATGTCATGTTTATGCAGAGCATAAACCCCTAACATATGATGTCCATACTATAGTATGTAACTAGACTGATTTCACAATTGGCCATTCCAGGTAACCAACATAAATCAATTGATTAGGAGTTATGTTTTTACTTCCCATACCACCCGATACTTTTTAGATACCTAAATTCCTTACCTTGGTATCCGTCACATGTGTTGAAAACACATCACATCCTCATCATTTCCATCTCTCTGTTGTTATTACCAAATACACACATATAAAAGGATCTTTCTTTCATATTGGGACATTACTTGTTACACATATCTTTATCTTGGAACCAAAGTCCAAGATGAACTGATACTTTTCTAAGTATCCATCAATTGAACACTTTTAACTCATGCACATCAAGTGTCATAAGACTCACTTGATTGCCATGTCCCTGATAGGAAAGAACACAAAGAAACATATTCCTCTTATCACCCCATCATTACCCAGGGTTGTTTATCAAAGATAAGAGATTATCATCTTCTCTAATTATTGCATGAACTTTCAACTGTTCATGAGTCATTTACACTTATTTCATCCTAGTTTCTTTGCCATCATTATAGGAATTGTAAGGTTGATTACATGTCATCACTCCTTTCATTGTTATTGTCTAACATGTTCATGAACATTTCATGATTTTATTACATTTCCCATTTCCACATCATGGGAAAAGATCTTTACTATTCATATAGACTTTATCAAATAGGGATCATCTCCCTTGTTCTCATTCTCTTATCATGAGGATTATATTCTTTTACTTACTCATGCACATAGATTGATATGAGATCATCTTAGATTCCATTTACTGCACTTAGGATGTGATAAAAATATCCATACCATATTTCTAGTTTCATTATGCTCACTAGATTGTCTCAAAATGATTACTTGATAAGGGTAATCAGAAACATAACAATCTAAGAGTTCCATACACACCTTATATTCAATATTTGAATACCTATCCAGGGTATACAAGTACTGAGATTAGGTAGTATGTACTTTGTTTACTATCATATTCCGTACTTTTCATGTCATAAAAAACATAGGATTTAGCTTCCCTGGATTTTCTCCAGGAATCACCTCTACACCTCATCCTCTTTCACACAGATAAGAGCAATTATAAAGCATTTAAAAGAATATTGAACCAAATATAAATTCTAGTCCTCATCATTTCTCCCCTGTGTTCCCATAGGGAAATCAATAGGGAAATCAGTAACAACAATCCTTTTTATGATTATCAGATAACATCAAGAGAAGGCATATCAAAATGAAAAAGCTCTATCTGACTGTTACCCCTCACGGTCATCTACCGCTCCAAGTTGACTCAACACATAAAGTCTAGTTGTTTCATGTTGTTACTCTTGCCTTTTTACGTTATTGGGTTGTAACTTTCGTAAGCCCTGCCGAGTTTATCTCGGTTGTTGAGTCATTTCCTCCCTTCTTTTCAAAGAAAAGAGTTTAGTATGCTCAACATGTCCTTACCTATAACATGTCTTTCCCTCATACCATGGTCTTATCGGTCTTATTACCGATCTAGAAGCTAAGCCAGAAGTTCTTACAAGTGGAAAGTTAGGACCTTTTCCTTTACATAGTGATTACTACCCTGGTGCACTAGGCGTTTATTGCACTGGTGGCACTGAAACCTTTGGCTTTTTAGAACAACTAGGCAAATGTATCTAGAATTGTAGTGATATTTCCTTAATTCTCAACTTATTTCCCCTCCTTGGGCATTACCTTCACATATGTACTATCTGTCTATACTTATGGAAGAGTCTATTTTCTTGCCATATGTTAATCATTTCCACATTTTCCATTGTTCCAACATGACTATGTCATTCAGGAACCCTTTCGAAACCCAAAGTTTCTACATTAAGGACTGGTAACCTTGGTTGTAATGCTAGTATCCAGTCTACTATATGTATCATTGTTGTCCTAACCAACCCAACAAGAGCATAAAAATAGGATTCTCTATCCTAATTGGGTCAAAATAGGAATTCTCAGGAAGTTGTTCTTCTCTTGCCTGATCCCTTGCACCCTCTCTTGGTGCAACAATATTGCTCTCAACAATGTGTTCCTCATGTTCTCCAGTCATTTTTAAACTTCACCCTTTCTTCTGCATAAACAGAAGTCATTATAGGGTATACTCGAGGACACTAGAATAGAGTCAACACCATAGTCCTATGTCTCTACAGATTCAGCGAACCTTAAGCTCTGATACCAAAACTTGAAACGACTATCATCAAACCGACAAACAAATTGGTACAATTAAGCAGAATTAAACATAAACAACGGATTAATAAAAAAATCACTAAAAATTAAAACCATTTTGCAAGGAGATCCTTGTCCAGAAAACTTTCACTGAAAGATCCAAAACTCATACATATCATAATTTACATTGTACAACATTGTTCCATCTCATGTCAAGGACATCATATAACAGTTGTTCTATCAAAACACATACTGGAGCAACATAAAACCTCGAGGCATTCAAGCCAAAATCTCAAATCATTCATGGAACTAGTACAAACCAACTCCAAGGACTTGAGAGTACAGAGATGACACATAGGACTTCTATCTATAAGACATGATAGATAGTACACTCAACCTGAGTTATCACTGCTGCCTCAGCTGTTGTTCCTCCTCTATAGAAAGATATTTGCCACGTCGTGCATGTCCACCTAAAGAAAATGTGGATCCCACAGGGTGAGACAATTGTCCCAGCAAGAGATATAACTCTCTACTGACCATATTATTATCATATATTAAGCATTTATAAACTGGGCAGAGGTTCTTTTTATATTAATAGGTAGGATAAATCACTGTATGAATAGAATGAAGTAATCTCCTTTCTCAAGGAGAACATTGCATCTACCCTCGGTAGAGTTATCAATCATCTATCTGCTTTGCAAGGAATGTAAAGAAACATAAATATCATCTTTCAACTAAGATGTATAACTGAAGTGTGCATCAATCAATGTTTTTCATATTCGATCCTTAAGCAGATATGCTACATGGCTAACTACATTTTTCAATCACACTTATGCCCTGAGGAGACGAGGTATACCACTCATAC
This sequence comes from Alisma plantago-aquatica, assembly GCA_963693085.1. Classification (NCBI taxonomy): domain Eukaryota; kingdom Viridiplantae; phylum Streptophyta; class Magnoliopsida; order Alismatales; family Alismataceae; genus Alisma; species Alisma plantago-aquatica. The sequence goes on from OY856412.1 coordinate 1,331,499,982, forward strand.
TCCAACCGACCATAGCTACGTAAAGCATCGATACCATACAAGGTTAATGGGAGAGATGACTTCCATGATCTCTGTCATCTCAATCAGTGCGAGACCACAAGTAAGACATCTTGTGTCATTGCTAAATAGATTTCTAGGGTATACTGGCAACTTCACTATAGAGCTACATCGTCAACTGCACTCTCTTCGGGGAGATCTCAATTATCCATCCTCGACCTTCATCATCATTGGGAGATTCGTGATACATCCATCTCAGCATATATAATGGAGGATTGAGAGATTTTAGGTTTATCTCACATCAAATCCACATTAGGGCGTAAGGATATTCACGCACATCACCCCCACATATTAAAAAATATGTCGTCTGGGTTATGCCACAGAGCAAACCCATTTCACCATTTAGCAAATTCTGGCACTGATGGATCTATGGTCAGGGCACTACATGATAAGATTCTACTTGATTAATTAAGTGCATTACCATATCTTTTAGCATCAGTCAAGTTTCAAACAAGAATTATTATAATTGATGCTACAAAGAAAGGTGTGATACATCTATCAAGTACTTTTCAAATCTTTAGAACACATATAACATTTAGGATCTCAATCCCTTATCTCATTACTGGGAATTATCATCCCTTAACATTATCATCATGATTACAAGATCTGGGTATTCAAACCCTTAGTTCATCACTTAACACTGTTACCACTTATCAGGTAACTAATACCTCTAGATCCTCATACCAAGGTATACATGATACTTGTTGAACAAGCATCTCACATGGCTCACAAGGCCATTGCACATCTTGTCACCTCTCACTAGGAAACAACTTATTCACATGGCTGACAAGGCCATTACACATCATGTCACCTCTCACTAGGCAACAACTTATTCACATGGCTGACAAGGCCATTACACATCTTGTCTTCTCTCACTAGGCAACAACTTATTCACATGGCTCACAAGGCCATTAATCATCTTGTCACCTCTCACTAGGGAAAAACTTATTCACATGGCTCACAAGGCCATTAATCATTATACTTGTTATACAAGTACTTAACATGCCTCATAAGCCTTATGTAATAAGAGAATTGCAACCTTTCCATCATTAGGGTTATGGTTTCCCTTTATAGACGAATAGGGTTTCATGTTCATATTATTAATCCAAACCCTAATTCATTTCTCCACATATCTAGGAGCATACATTGATATCATAAGTATTCAATCACACTTATTTATTCTCATCATTTATCATTAAATGATTATCAACACAAAGTATGCATTTCTCTCTCATCTTGACTAGGATATTGATTACATCATACTTTATTAACTTGGCCTAACCTTTCTCAAGGCATGTTAGCCTACACTTATCAAAGTGCATTAAACTCATTACCTCTCAATGTAACAAATAACATGACACACTTCATGTGTTACTCATCCAAGTATATTGGATTTGAGGTGCATCAAGGTGTATCAACCTTGAGATGCTGGATATGATATTTATCATGTCTTGATGTATCACTTCCCTCATCACTTTTAACTTTCTTAAGTTCATCAACTTATCTTTTATTAGGGTATTTCCCATCCTAATACTTTATGCACTAACTCATCACATTTATGTTGTAGTTCAATGGCCATAAGTCACACACTTGAATTACTCAACTATCATAAAGTGATATTGACTCATCTTAGGTTAAGACATTGTTGATATAGGATTGACCATTATCAATCACTTTAGGTGTTTCACCTATCCAGGTATTAGCCACACCATTACTTGCTGTTACACTCATCACTCCTAAGAGTGTATTTCCCTGACCCTTACAAGGTGTATAGGGTTGAATAATGCATGTCAAGTTGAATACATGTATTGGATTAGGTGTATATCGATCTAGGCTTCATCATATCCCTCACACCCTTACCAATTAAGGTATCAACCTTACCATTCACATGGTGTATCAACTTCACCCTTCATGGGTGTAACATCCTCACCTCACTTGAAGATATTGGCCATACCATACTTTTAATGTATTGACCATCACCTGTACTAGGGTACTAACCACCTTGCCACTCTTGTCATCTAGTGTATTGGGTTACCCTCCATCTCATTTTAGATATAGGTTCTCAACACCATATCATCCAAAAAGGTGTATGCTTAACCCAATATCAGTTTAAAGGTGTATACTTGCTACCCATATCGCCTAGAAGTGTATGTGTGCTTACCATATCGACCTTGAGGTGTATGTATGCTTCCATATCAGGTTTAAGGTGTATGTGTCCTTCCATATCACTCTTGAGGTGTATGTCTTCTTCCATATCGGGTTTGAGGTGTATGTGTACTTCCATATCACTTTTTAGGTGTGTGTGTGCTTTCATATCAAGATTTAGGTGTATGTGTGCTTCCATATCACTTTTGAGGTGTGTGTGTGCTTCACACCATATCGGGAAAAGAGGTGTGTGTATGTATGCTTCACACCATATCAGGCAAAGAGGTGTGTGTGTGTATGCTTCACACCATATCAGGCAAAGAGGTGTGTGTGTGTATGCTTCACACCATATCGGACAAAGAGGTGTGTGTGTATGCTTCACACCATATCGGGCAAAGAGGTGTGTGCTTAACCCAATATCATTTTTGAGGAGTATTGTGACATCCCTGACTTGGGTTATGCTTTAACCCTAGATGTTTTGTTTAAGAAAGATAATTATATGCTTGATTTTATCTTTGGAAAAGTAATTAAGGCTCAAGAGGAACTTATGTTTCAATTTTATTCATTTTTGAATAATGTTGAAAACAATGTTTTGCCTATTTTGGACTAAAGTGCAAATTACCCAAGTTGAGGGGTTAACTTGCAAATGTTGCATGGTAAAATGTTCCTCAAGTGTTGAAGCATCATAAGAATGAAAATGATGCATATGTATGGATTGTGGCGGCCTGAACACCAAGAAAGAGCTTATTAAGCAATGTTTGTGCATTAAAACCTAGTTTTGGTGTAATGTGCAATTTACCCAAAACCTAGGGTTCAATATGCAAAATGCCACTTTTAGAGAGTCCCTAATGTTTGTTGGTATCAATTAGAGACAAGAAAATCAGAGGGGCATCTCATTTGATTCTCTTTGGAGGAGAGAGAATCTTGATATTAAAATAATCAAGATTTAAGCATAATTGAAACCCCAATTCAATTTAATGCAAAAATAATTATATTAATGAAAGTAACCTTCAACCAAAAATGATATGGTTGAATTTTTATAAGTATGTGAGTCCTTGTGCCTTGCAATGACACCGAAATATCCTAAGTAGGTGAAGAAATCCACTTGCATTTGTTAATTGAAAAGAATTGTCCACTAAAAATGGATAATAATATTATAATGATTAAGGTGCTTAAAGTGGTTGCTTTTAATTCAAGGATAAATGAGAGGGTTTTGAAGGCAAGGATGATGGATTCGTATTCAAGGATGTGAGGGGGATAAGTGGCACCAATTTTGGGAGTTGAAGGAAATTTCTATTGCTTTCTCTCTCTTGAAATTTCCTTACATATATCCCATTTTTCACCCACATGAAAGACTCTTTTTCGAATCCACTTTCTTTCCTTGCTTTGGCCATGCACAAGGGAGGTTAGGAGAAATAGGAGGACGTGAATCAACCTGTAGGTAAGCTCCCTAATCATCTTCAACCTTGATTTCATGGTGGAAATCGAAATTCAATGCTTATTTTCTTCTTTTCTCCATTCAATCTTCAACTTTAGCCAATCCTTTCACTCAAAGACTTGAGAACGGACCTTGGACAATTGAGAAAGCTTCATTAACCATTTAGGACGTGAATCTTGAGGCTTGGAGTCAACTTTGAAGGTGGGTTATATAACTTGAACCCTTAAACATCAATATTGATTTCATCTCTTCATCATATGTTGATTCCTTTTTCATTCCCGAACTTTCCTTTGATTAATTGATGAAATCACCACAAAGATCACATAAAATTTCTAAGGTTTGTAGCTTGAATATTATGATGTCATCTTAGCACACACCTCAAGAAAAATCATGTGCAAAAAATTTCATCTTGATGACCAAACAATCTCAAGACCGTTTGAGGGCAAACGGTCTCAAGACCGTTTGAGGTTAATTGATGATATGGTTGGATGAGGATCCAATGGTCCTAATTGATATAATTAAAATAGTTTCAAGAATGGATGATCCATTGATTAAAAACCCTAATTGGATTGATTTGGTTGAAACCCTAAATCAATTGGGTCGTTTTCAATGTTGAATGGCTCAAATGGTCTCAAGATCGTTTCAGGGAAAACAGTCTCAAGACCGATTGAGACCAAACGGTCTCAAAACCATTTGGAGTTTTAGGGCTGTGATGTATGGTTGGAGATCCAAGGGTTTCTATGTTGAATGGCTCAAACAGTCTCAAGACCGTTTGAGGGCAAACAGTCTCAAGACCGATTGAGACCAAACGGTCTCAAAACCATTTGGAGTTCAAGGGTTATGATGGATGGTTGGAGAACCAAGGGTTATAATTTGATGTACTTTCAATGGTCCCAATGTTGGATGGTTCAATGAGTGCAAACCCTAAAATCGATTAATTGGTTGGAGGAAACCCTAATTGATCCATTCGGTTTCAAGGTGGTTTGGACCAAACAGTGTTGAGACCTTTTGAAGAACAAACTGTCTCAAACTATTTGATGTTCAATCAGTTTCTATGATGAGTTGCTCATTAGGTTTCAAACCATTTGGGGTTAATTATATTTAATTCAAACTGTCTCAAACCGTGTAGGGATTTTGAGACCAAGACCGTTTAAGGTCTAACGGTCTTCAGACCGTTTGGAAGTGCAATTGATTCAAAGACTGTTTGAAGGTCAAAATACTTCAAGACCGTTTGAAGGTCTAATACCTCAAGACCGTTTGAAGGTCTAATTGACTCAAACCATGTAAGTACTATTAAACCCCATTATTGTTAATGATGTATATCAAAGGTAATTACAATGGTTGTACCTTTAAGGTACTTAAGTGATTAGTACCTTTTCAGTGGTTAACCTTTGATACTTATGAGAGAAGTAACTCAATACACTATGCTAACCATAGATGTATGTACTTGAATGAAGGGTTGACCTAATCTAATCAAGCTTGAAGTAATCAACATCCTAGAGAGGATGAGAGAGAGATATAGGAATTCATACATGTATAATAATCATGTAGTGGTTAAGCCTCAACACTCTCAACATGAATAAAATATGTAATTAGGGTATGATCCTTGATAAAGAGATCATGAAACCCTAATTGAGAAGGTTGATGAACCCTAACCCTAATTTAGGGCAATATTACATGAAACCCTAATCTAGGGTAATGGTGTTACCCTAATATAGGGTGATGATATGAGAAATCCAAATCCAGGGTAATATAATGAAAAACCCAAATTCAAGAGGATGCTTCATGAAACCCTTATTTAGGGTAATGTGATGTGAAACCCTAATTAAGGGTGATGTGCTGTGAAACCTTAATCAAGGGTGATGTGATATGAAACCCTAATCAAGGGTGATGTCATGTGAAACCCTAATGCATATATGTGATGTGGAACTCTAATCCAGGGTGATGCTATGTAATGCTAAAAGAAATCCTATCCTAATATAGGGTGAAGGTATGTGAAACCCTACTTTTGGATTATAGTGCATGAAACCCTAGTGTTGGGTAATATGATGATAAACCATAACCCATATTTTGGGTAATGGGATGAGTATCCCTAATTGGCATGAATTTGGGAAACCCTAACTCTAATGAGTGAATAGTGATGTTACCAGGGACTGGGTCTCACCCGTGGGTCACCACATTTTTTTAGGTGGTCACAGGAAACGAGGTCAAGGTTGTGTTGTGGAAGAAAACCAACCTGGTAATCAATAGATTCAGAAGGTTGGTTAGTTGTAGATGTTAGTAGTAGAGTCCTAGTGTCATCCTTGTATGCTCAGGTCTGGGTATGGGATGTGTTTTCTAAATGATATACTCGTATCGACACGAGATTTTGCAGTATGCCAATGTTTGTAAATATATGGCATGTACATGTAAAATATCTTTTGTATGCAGGATGTGACTGAGGCCTTTGGACCCATATGTAAATACTCATTATAGTATATGAGAATGGAATGATGGACCTTTTGTAAATGTTCTAGAATTTATTTACATTATTGGAATCAGTTTTAATTATTCCGCATTTTTGACTATGTGATAAATTAGTAGTTGATCGTGTTTTGTGTTTTGAGTAATCTCGTTAAGCGTGATGAGGTGTCACATTTAAGTTGGTATCAGAGCTCTAGGTTTACTGAGTCTATAGGGACATAGGACTTAGGTTTGAGTCTGTTCTTATTTATCCAACATATCCTATCATAGTTTATGCTTATGTAGATATGTCTTGAGGACATGAAAAACATGTTGAGAGTAGCTATGTTGCATCAGGAGGAGGTGCAGGAAGGAAGGCACATGATAAGAGAGTGCCAGAAGAAGGGCCAGAGCAGCCCACAATTCCTCATCTAGACCCGACAATGATGGCCAATCCTGAGTTTCAGTCTATGTTTAGACAGATGATGGGCACAATTACACATATTGCCGACAGAGCGACATCACCTCAAGCTAGGTAAGCCGCCTCTAATGTCGAGTCCCAAGGTGTCGGGAAGACATTTGAACGTCTTAGACATGTTGGGGTGATTGAATATGCAGGTACTTCAGATCCAACAGACGCTGACATGTGGTTGACTGAGCTGGAAAAGGCATTCAAAATCCTAAACATCACTGAAGAAGACAAAGTTAAGCAAGCTGTATACTTATTGAATGGTAGTGCTGGCCACTAGTGGGCCATAGAAGAGGAGAAAAGGCCAGGAGTTGTGATAGGATGGGAGGAGTTTTGAAGGGAATTTATTAGCCGATATTTTCCAGAGATCTACCTAGATGATAAAATCTATCAGTTAGAGAAGATTCTTCAGGGAGCTATGACTATCAATGAGTATGAATCAAAGTTTATGGAACTTTTGAGGTTCTACCCGCACATGGCAGCAACAAACAAGGAAAGGATCTAGAGATTTGAGAAGGGTTGGAGTACAGAGTTGACTACTACAACATCAATCTTGGAGAATAGGGAAAGGTTTTCCACCTTTGTGGAATTTGTCAGGAGGATTGAGAGGTCTGCCATAGAGAAGCATGAAGCTAATGCTAAGAAGCGACCTATACAGTTTCAAGGGCAATCATCTGGAGGCTTTAAGAAGCCAAGGTTTTTCCCACTGTCGTCACAACCAAGGTCAACCTTCACTAAACCAAGATCACATGCACCGTCACAATGGAACCCGAATAGGGGTAGAGGTCACAATTTTCCACCAACAAGAGATCGCAGTTCATCATCAGTCTCAGTTACAGGGCCATTTAGACCACATAGTGATAACTGAGTGTGTCATCAGTGTGGACTGATAGAGTATATTAGATGGAATTGGCCTATGAAGGTTGAGGAGGTGACTCAGTAGCCAAGGCAGAGTCAACATGGATCACAACAATGACAGTTTGATACTAGTAGTGGTAGAGGTCATGGTCAGGCATCCCATGCAGGATCCTCAGGAAAGGTGAGAAAAGGACGTGGATGACAACAGGCGACAACTAGGTTCTATGCCATAACCCAGTTGGAAGCAGTGGTCAATCTACGAGTCGTGACAGGTAAGATGGAATGATTTCATTCTAATTTGCCTATTTCTTGTTTCATATCTGTGTTAGTAGATCTGAGTGTGACACACTCTTTTATCACTAGAGAGGTGATAGATAGTTGTTATCTACCTGTTAGTATTAGATCTGATAGCCTGCGGCTAGAGACTCCTTTGGTTGATTCCGCTAAGTTGCAGGAAGTGTGCCCTTCTTGTGTTCTTTCTTTCTCTAGACACAACATTCAAGTGGATCTTTTGCCACTTGACATGCATGGTTTTGATGTAATCCTAGGAATGGATACCTTGGAAAAATACAAGGTAGTCTTAGACTGTAGTACTAAGGTGGCGACGTTCCATGATGGAGATATACAGTGGATTTTTCAGGGTGATAGGAAGATTCTTCCTACATGTTCGATGTCAGCTATGACAGCTAAGCAGTTGATGAGACAAGGATGTGAGGCTTTCTTAGCTCATGTTGTGGATACCAAGGCGGTAGGTCCTAGTATCTAGGAGGTACCAGTGGTGGAAGAATTTGAGGATGTCTTTCCTGAGGAATTTCCTAGCATTCCCCCTCCTAGAGAGATTGAGTTTGAGATCAATCTTGTTCCTGGAACATAACCCATAGCACAATCAGGATAAAGAATGGAACCAACAGAGATTCCCGAGTTAAAGAAACAATTACAAGAACTATTAGAGAAGGATTTTATCAGGCCGAGAACTTACCCTTGGGGTGCTCCCTTGTTATTTGTTAAAAATTAGGATGGTTCAGTGAGGTTGTGTACAGACTATAGACATTTGAACAAGGTGACAATAAAGAATAAGTATCCTTTATCAAGGATTGATGATCTTTTTTATCAATTGAGAGGTGCCACTATGTTTTCAAAGATAGACCTAAGTTCAGGTTACCATCAGTTGAGAATTAAGGCCGATGACATACCCAAGTCAGCTTTTAGGACTAGGTATGGTCATTATGAGTTTGTGGTTATGCCATTTGGGCTAACCAATGCACCTATAGCTTTTATGGATCTAATGAATAGGGTGTTTAGACCTTATCTTGATCAATGTGTGGTTGTGTTCATAGAAGATATCCTGATATACTCCAAGGATAGTCAACAACATGAGCAACATCTTTTCCAGGTTTGACTTTGTTGAGGAAGCATCAACTATATGCTAAGTTCAGCAAGTGTGAATTCTGGTTATCTGAAGTGTCTTTTCCGGGACATGTTATATCTGCAAAAGGCATTCGTGTTGATCCCAAGAAAGTGGAATCTGTACTAGAATGGGAACAACCAAAGACACCGACAGAGATTCATAATTTCCTAGGTCTGGTAGGTTACTACATGAGGTTCATCAAAGACTTTAGTTCTATAGCGTTACCCCTAATTAGGTTAACCAGGAAGGATGTTCCTTTTGCTTGGAATGACAAGTGTCAACGTTCTTTCCAGCTTTTGAAAGAAAAGTTGACTAGTGCACCGGTGTTAGTACTGCTAGAGCAAGGAAAAGGCGATATTGTCTTTTGTGATGCTTCAAAGAATGGGTTGGGAGGTGTGTTGATGCAGGATAAAAATGTGATTTCTTTTGCTTCACAACAGCTTAAGAAACATGAGGAGAATTACCCAACACATGATCTAGAGCTTGCAGTGGTGGTCCATGCTTTAAAGATCTATAGACATTATATTTATGGAGAAAAGTGGCAGATCTTCACTAACCACAAGAATCTACAATATATCTTCTCATAACAGGAGCTGAATATGAGGCATAGGAGATGGATGGAGCTGATTAAGGATTATGATTGCACAATAGACTACCATCTAGGGAACGTAAATGTGGTAGTTGATGTATTGAGTATAAGGTCATCTTCATTATCAATGGTATATAATGCACAATGAAATTCCTTGATGTGCCATAAGTGAGATATGTTAGTGTCTCTTCGCCAGATGAATGTACAACTAGAAGTTTCCTTGTTGGTAGGATTATTAGAACAATTACAAGTAAAACCTACCTTGAGACAACAAATTAATGACACACAACATAATGATACTATGATACAAAATATCCGATCAGGGATTGGCAGTGAAAAGTATGCTGGCTTTCATGAGGCAGATGATGGTACAGTTTGTTACCACAATAGGACATTAGTTCCTGATGTTGATGGGTTGAGGAAGATACTAATTGAGGAGGCTCACTCATCCATGTATGCAATGCATCCTGGAAGTACCAAGATGTACAAAAAGTTGAAAGACATGTATTGGTGGCCAGGTCTAAAGCGTGATGTGGAAGAGTTCATTGCCAAATGTCTAGTTTGTCAGTAGGTGAAGGCTGAGCACTAGAAGCCTGTAGGGACATTACAACCCTTGTCAATACCATAGTGGAAATGGGATTGTATTACTATGGACTTTATGGTTGGTCTTCCTAGGACAGCCAAGGGTCATGATTCCATATAGGTGATAGTAGACAGATTGACTAAGTTAGCTCATTTTCTTCCAGTTAAGATGACATTTACAACATAGAAATTGGCACAAATATGTGTTGATGAGATAGTCCGTCTACATGTCATTCTAGTGACTATAGTTTTTGATAGAGGTCCACAGTTTACAAGTCATATTTGGGAGTGTATGCATTCTGCAATGGGAATACAACTGAGATTTAGCACAACTTTTCATCCGCAGACCGATGGACAGTCTGAAATGACTATTCAGACTTTAGAAGATCTCTTGAGGGCATGTGTGCTACAATTTCTTGGTAGTTGGGATGTATATTTGACTCTGATAGAGTTTGCATACAACAATAGCTATCAAAGAAGCATAGATATGGCTCCTTATGAGGCTCTATATGGGATACAATTTCGGTCTCCTCTTTGCTGGTATGAGATAGGTGAATATCAACTTTTGGGTCCTGAGCTAGTACATCAGACTACGAAAAAGATTAAACTGATACAACAATAGTTGAAAGCAGCCCAAGATAGGAGAAAATCCTATGAAGATAACCAACGTAGACCACTTGAGTTCCAAGTGGGAGATATAGTATATCTTAAGGTTTCTCCTCGGAAAGGTGTGCTGAGGTTAGGAAATAAGGGTAAGTTGGCTCCCAGATTTATGGGACCATACCCTATCCTAGCTCGTGTTGGAAAGGTAGCATATAAGTTGGAGCTACCACTAGAGCTGCATAGATTGCATAATGTCTTTCACATCTCTATGTTGAGGAAATGCCATCCAAATACTGACCAGACAATCCAAACAATAGTGGTTGATTTAGATGAGGATATCTCCTATGTTGAGGGTCTTGTATTGATCCTGGATAGAAGGGTGAAAAAGCTGAAGAGAAAAGATATAATACTAGTGAAAGTTTTTTAGAATCATCATGGCATAGAGGAAGCCACATGGGAACTAGATAATGAGATGTGTAGAAAATACCCATCTCTTTTTGCGTAGGATTTCAGGGCAAAATCCTTATTAGGGGTTTATAGTTGTAAGGCTCCTAAACTTGCTTAATGAGTTGAATGAGATTAATTACCATAATTTATTTCTTAGAACCCTAATAAAACCTTTTGATATGTTTTGAAATCATAAGACAAGCTTAAGTTTCAAATTTGGTCCAATTTGGACACTGTTTGAGCAAGTTATGCAATTTTCTGTACATTTTGGACTTTTCTACAATTTACCCAATTGAGGGGTTTGCTTTGCAATTTGTCACATACATTATATTCCTTAGATGTTATATTATCATTATTGAGATTTTTTAGCCATGTGACGCCTAGTTGAGCCATGGTTTGAAGGTGTTTTCATCAAGGGTATTTTAAGGTTTACCCCTTCACGGATGAGCTAATTTTAGTAGCTATCAACTAATGAATTATGTGATTGGCTAGGAATTTCGACAAAGGAAAGCTAAGAAGGTCAATAGGTATGGTGAAGGAGCTGATTGTGTGTGTACTTGTATATTCTTAATAGATTAAGGCCATAAACACATGGGGAAGCTACTTTTACACCTCATGCTTACTTCTATCCTTATCCATGGGCTATATTTACCCCTTCCTTGTCCAAATACCAAAATATGCTTGCTTTCTCTTTCCTCTAACCTATAACAACGAATCCACTCTATTTTTCTGCATAACCAACTGCTCTAAGGTCGAAGACAACCCTTTTATGGAGAAGAAGGTCTCCTAGGGCTCCATCTAGCCCTACCTAGGGTTTCCAAGGTCATCTTCTAGGAATTTTGACCAAGGAAAGCTGTTTTCTTCCTTCCTTATCCGTTTTTCTTGATCTTCTCCTTAATTAGACCTTCCTCCAGGTCTAAACCCTACTGCTCCATGGTGAAAGTGGCTCTACAACTCAAAAAGCTATCATTCTTGTTTCTTTTTCTAGGATTTTGCTTCTTTGTGGAGAGACGTACCTATTTGGCCAAGTTCAGATCTGAATCTAAGGTTTTCTTTCCCTATTTGCTCGAGATTATTTCTTTTTGGGATCTGACCTACTCTATATAGGCAAGTTATATAACATTATTCACTTATATTTCTTACTAGAAGCTTGCTAGTTCATGTTTATACCTTAATGTGTTGAATTAAGCATAGAAAAACCATGCTTGTTTAGAATTACGAATTTTTGTGGTGTTCCCTATTTTGTTACAGTTCTATATGAACTTTTAAACATGTGTACAACCTTTATAAGGTGTAACATGTTTTGGGACAGGTTGATAGCAACAACCTATGGTGCTAAGCACAAAACAATTGATGGTTCAAATTAGGGTTGTCAAGCTATTTCCTTCCCTATCACACAACCAATGGTCATACCATTCAACAATCAATGGTGTTGCTATCTTGGCAACTGATGTTCATGATCAAGGGCGTCAAATGTATGGTGACAACCTATGGTCACCCCCTTAGGTCAGGTTTTGACTCAATTAGACGTTTAATTATCATCCACTAAGTATTCTAATGATGTTATCAATCGATGATGATATTGGATTAATATTTGATGGTGTTAACTGAATGTATTACTGATCTAGAAACCAATGGTGACCTAATTATTACAATTAATGGTGGATCAGGTCATCACCATATATTATGAATTAGGAATGTAATTGTAGATTTGACTAAACCTTAAACCAATGGTTCCTTGGTTTAATTGATTTAATGGTTAGACTTATACTTCAATTGATAACCTTGAACAATGAACCTGATCCAATGAATAATATTGGATGCTTCAACATCCAATGGATTAGAATAAATCACATGGTATTATATGTGGGTCCTAGTGAAGATAATTCAATGGTCCAATACCATTATTTGTAGTCTTACCTTTGCCATTATATAGTTATATTTGATAAATCACTATAATAAGTGGATGCATAACTCCCATGTGATCTAGCTTGTTATACCTAACCTTAATGTAATCATATGATGTTGATTGGTTATAATCAGACCTTTTGAATGATTAATGTGATAATGAATTACACTCTTTTTGTGTTGAAACCACATTGTAGTACTATCTGAATATCATAGTGCCTTGCCATGTTAATATCTATGGACACATATGTACTAATGATCTTTTGAGCCTTGTTTAAGGCATTGAATGATGATGATAACCTTACTATGAATAATGTGATGGTCTTAACAACCTTTGGGCATGTTTGAAGCCATGATTGAGGTGAAATCCTCTTCATGTTCCAATAAGGGTTAAAACCCTGGAATTTGTCATAAGATATTGGTATCTTTTAAAAGTATGATGACAAGTGTAGTCCATTAATTTGCAATGAATGATAGCATGTGGTAATGTGATTAAGATTTATATCTCATATGTTTTATATCTTTTGAATTTGTTATACATATACTCTTGTTAGAAAAGAATTAGGGTTTGAATGTCCATTTGTATGATTTAGCCTTAATTCACCCAATTGGCATAACTAATTAAGTGAAACTCTAATCATGTAGTGTCCTGTGCCATAGATCTATCTGAGTGTCAGAAATTTCCAGATAGTGAAATGAGTATTCCTAAGGGATACTCATAGCACATACCGATGAGTATGCAGGGTGCTTGTCATCTTGAACTCAAGTGTTAGGGAGGATGACAATGGTCATACCTAGCCCTCAGTTTGAGAACGGCTGCGGTCGTGGCTCGGTGATTATATATATATATATATATATATATATATATATATATATATATATATATATATATATATATATATATATATATATATATATATATATATATATATATATATATATATATATATATATATATGATGAGATTGGAGGACAACTGTGGTTGTACCACTGATGGTAGGGTACGCGTACCCACCTCTTTTCACTAGTGTCATGATCTGTACCAAGGATGGACTAGGCTGTTAGCAGCTTGACCTTATGTGTCACTGTGGCGGACCCGTACTGACTGGGGGCTGAGAAGATCTTAGGAGTCCAACTCTTTCTAGATCTTGTGTGGCACTGATTTCGACTTAGTAGTGGTCAGTTGGGACTTGAGTGGTATTTCTCAAATCCCTTAGGGTAATGTAATAAAAGAAGTGATACCATCCTTGTAGTATAATTGCTAGGGTTTAATGCGTATCACATTGGTTGATTAACCCTTTTCTTGTCTTTACACTACATAGTTCTTACATGATACAGACTTATGAAAATTGTACAATTCTACTTGATGTTACAACTTATTTGCTTAACTTCTTAGTATGCTTAAACTATTCAATCTATTCATATTGTTTATTCAATACCCTAATTACTCAATGTATTTACTGTTAATTAATATGTTATAATCAATATATGTTAGAGAGAGTTATATCGCTCACTGGGACTGGGTCTCACCCGTGGGTCACCACATTTTTTTAGGTGGTCACAAGCAATGAGGTCGAGGTCATGCTGTGGAAGAAAACCAACCTTGTGATCAATAGATTTAGAAGGTTGGTTAGTTGTAGGTGTTAGTAGTAGAGTCCTAGTAGCGTCCCTTTACTCTTAGGTCCGGGTATGGGATGTGTTTTCTAGATGATATACTCATATCAACATGAGATTTTGTAGTATGCCAATGTTTGTAAATATATGGCATGTACATGTGAAATATCTTTTGTATGAAAGATGTGTCTGAGACCCATATGTAAATACTCATTACAGTATATGAGAATGGAATGATGGACCTTTTGTAAATGTTCTAGAGTTTATTTACATTATTGGAATTAGTTTTAATTATTCCGCATTTTTTACTATGTGATAAATTAGTAGTTGATCGTGTTTTGTGTTTTGAGTAATTTCGTTAAGCATGATGAGGTGTCACACATCAGGTTGCCTTGTTTGAGACCCTGATGAAAGAGAAAAAATCCCTATAGTGAAGTCATTAAGGGAGACAAATTTGTCTATGGTGCCTTAGCAAAACTCCTCTTTAATCCGTTGGTATAAATTCTACTCAGATAGGATGAATGAAAAGGGAGACATCGGGTTGCCTAGTTTGAGACCCCCAAAAAAGAGGAAAAATCCCTACAGTGAAGTCATTAAGGGAGATAGAAGACCATCATCTCTAGCAAAAACGAAGGCACTGCTCCACCATTGCATGACGCATCCCGAACTGAGCAAGGATCATTCTAAAAAAAATCCAATCTATCCTGTCGTAAGATCTTGACATGTCATAAATAACCATCACATTTGGATGAGACACTCCTTTATGGACATTAATGAATGATCTCCTTGGAGATATGGATGTAGTTAGTAACATCTTTCCCCCTAGCATAAGCATCCTATTCTTCAGAAATCATAGAAGGGATCATTGATTCCAAATAATTGTTAAGGATCCTTGCTAATATATGGAGGGAGACATTATCATAGAGATTGGCCTGAAGTCTTTGCCAACTTTTAGATCTTCTCAACAAGCTCCTGTGATAGACACCCCCTTGAAAGAAAAGATTCACAAGATTCTAAAAGTTTAATATAATCATATCCCACACAACATGGTAAAAAATTAGAATGAACGATGCGTCCTTTTTGTCCATCATCTTAATGGTGGCAAGGATCTCGTCATCCATAGGTGAGGTGGAGAGGGTGGTATTTATGTACATATTAGATTTTCAATATATATCTATAAATATGATTTGAGTGTACTTGATGAGCATTCAATGTAGCGTATGTTTTGATTTGTTTTTGTATGTTTTCACTTATGCATTACTAGCTCTAAAGTCAATACTAGTTAATGATTAAGGGTTTTATATTATCAGTCACTTAGGTTTGGGAAGGCAAAATCCAAGGTTGTTGCATGCGTATAAGTCTTGACATTCTAAGGATAAAACATAATAATAAGTATATGGGCTAGGTCATTAATAGGTCTATAAATGGTGTGGGTATGGTACGTTTATGACCACATCCAAAACCATAGCCCTATACTTTAGTGGGTATAGGTATGAGTGTATACCTGCATTACTTAATCTAGACCCACACCATACCCATATCCTCACATCATGTGAATATACAGTGTGGGTCTACATGTATACAGTTCCATAAATCAACACTCAGAATGGTTGAGATGAGGTTGGAGAAAGACATATCCTCTTACTTTGGTTGAAGCATGTTGAAAGAATAGAAATCCTCATAAAAGGATGTTGATTCATGTGCCATTAAGGTGGTTTCATCATAGGTGATTCATCTAGGGATAATTAGGTGTGAAATGAGCCTTCACTACATTTGGCCTTGACCACGATGTGATAAAGCCTCATATTATGTTCCCAGTTGATAAGACAATATCCGTGGGACTTCTCTTTCCATAGTCACTCCTCCTGGGTAAGGATAAAATCCATTCCCTTTTCTGCTGCAAGGAGCATATCATCATTAGTCTAGGTTGGGTTCTTACCGATTTAATTTGTATAGTATAAATAACATCTTGTAGATCCTTTTTCCTCTATAAATTATTTCCAAACATATCCTTTTCTAGACTTTGAGAGAACTTCTTGGGTTCTTCAACTTGCAAAAGAAAATGAAAGATGGGTGTCACACCCACATACCACGATCACCACTAATCATGAGATGTGGGCATGAGTTTGAGGATTATACTTAATACAAAGTTCACTCCTTATTTTTTTTCCTTTTATTTCCAACTCTTTGTTTTCTCTCATCCAATCACATAAACAAACTTTATAAGAGAATGAAAATTTGATAACTCTAATAAGATCTCAACATTAATGATACACATCCATACATTCATTCTATTTTTCACACTTCTATGTACATACGACATGATAATCATATACATTCTCTCTTATTAAGGAAACAAAGATACAAAATATCATTTACAACTCTCTCACATCTATACAAGGACCTAGAGTGATAGGGACCGACTGAACTTAACTGATCTCATACTTAACTCATGTGGTAGATCTACTCTGATTCTTTGACCTTCTTCAAGTCCATGAGTTATCCCTAAATATTGTGAGTAGAGGGGTGAGCCTACTCACTTAGTGAATGAGTAATTCAAAGAAATAGTTTAAAGAACTTATATAATTACATATATATTTTTGAGCAACTGATATCAATTATAACAATAGTAATCTTCAAAGAGTCTAATCATTGACAATCATAAATATGGAATGATACTCTAGATATCTACAAAAATGAATCAATATATGAACATGCTTGATTGATCATAAACAAAACTAATAACTCAGAAACATACAAAGAATAATTCAATAACTTCACACACTTATTTAACCTCTCATTCATCTTGTTATGCCCTGAACCCACATGAGGTGTACCACAACATGTGAAAGAATCACAGCAGGCTACAATCTCACTGTATAAGGTTTAGAAGCATGCCCGGGTTCCTAAGCCTATATCTTGAGTAAGACCCCATCTGCAGTGGGCCTCGACACATCTGCCTCTCAGTGGCTAGGCCGGATATCTCAGACTCCACCTTTCAACCTGGGTACTCAGGTGGTGAGTCAAAGCCCTCAGGCTTCTTGTGCATTAGTGGACCTACTGACCACTAATCATTCAAAAAGTAACATAGGTACCACCGGCATCCCCAACTAGTGTTGGGAACCATACAACTATCAGGATTTTACCCTACTGGTCAAGACCCCTGCACCCTACTGGTGCGCTCTGGCTTACCTCGATCTAGACTACCTCCAGTCGGGAAAATGTTCCCTCCTCACAGCACATGCCTCATCCTGTGAGGATTCTACAGTATTCAGGGCATCTACATGTCTAATTCACTCTTTAAATTCACAATTCAATCATCACATCAACATATCTTTGTTCAGCTTTGTAAACCATTCATTTCATAACCCATCTGATAACATTTACCACAACTACACTATTAAGCATCACCATGACTCAAACTGAGAAACATTGATATAATAATACTCATTTCACTGAACACCCTATCATTAGGGTTTTGTTTACCTCATTCACGTATCACATAACTCACATAAGGATTGTATACATCATACATCAAGAATAACATTGAATCAAGATGTCTATTTACAAACCTCAAACTTTCCATTAATTTAGGATTTCACCCTCCTTACCGATATATCAAGCAAACATTTATATCGTCGAATGAAATCCAAGATGTTATCTGACATATATGTAATATACATACAAATAAAACAATCATTCATAGACAAGGAGATTCAACTAGGCAAACTTCTTTATTCAATTATACAACAAATTCAGTCATAGTCGAAAACCCTAAATTTCAGTTTAATTTTATAAACTCTACAAATACTTTAAGAATTATCATTTAGATGGATTGTAATAATTTCTAATATGATTGCATAATCTGAAATTCATCACAACAGAGAAATAATCCATTTCATATCATCTTGCAAAAGTTAGATAAAAAGGCAACTTAGGGTTCGTACTCGCATACCAAGCAATTGAAGTTTTTTTTGATAAATTAACTCATTTACATGCAATATACTATTTAAAAGAAGTACCCACTCACCCTAAGGTGTGAAAACACGCTAAAAACATAGCCTGTCTTTGAATATCTCGAATCTATATCAATATCCTAGAAAAATCCATAATTTCTTCTTCCTTTCAACCCTAAACAGGGCCTGTTGTAGGTAGAAGACGAGATTCGAGGTAAACCAAACCTCCAAATCACTAGATCAAGGATTTCAATCAAGGGGAAGTGAAGAGAAGAAGGAATCCACGGCTAAAACTACTTACCAAGATGTCTAGGATGATAGAGGATTGAATCGTGGTTCCAACGCACTTCGTTTCGTTGAAAACAAATAAGTATTGCTCAAGATATGATCATTTTATGATTTGCTGTCTTGGGCGATGTCAGCCGCGGTTGCGGTGTCGACGCAGCGTCGGTCGCGGTCCTAGCATCGCGAGTCATGGTATCGATTGTGGGTCATGGTGTATGTATATGTTTACTAAAAAGGGCATAAATCTCTCATTTTAACTCCGATTTGGTTCATTCTTTTTTTTGTTGGATCGTAATTGAATTCTCTACAATACTACAATATTATTTTTATTATATTCTCAAATTAAAAACCATTCATTAATTATTTCCTCCAATGTCATTAACTCTCTTCTTGCTCACATGTGTGGGTTAATGCAATACTAACTCCAACTTGGATCTTTATAGTATGTTTAAGTGATGATTATAAGTTTCCCAAACAAGTATTTAAGGTAACCAAAGTTAAGACAAAGCACAACATAGAATATTACAAACAAATCATGATAACCATTAAGATTATCTTAAAACTCTAGGATTACTAGCAAATATAGGAACGGGTTGTTCTCCCCTTCTAATAAAAATTTAGTCTCAAAATTTCTAAAAGTGGAAAAGATACTTGTTAAACATCTCCGATTCTAATTTCAAAGTAACTTCTTCTATACATGATTCCTCTGAAGAACCTTTACTAGGGGTATCTCTCTCCTTTTAAGCTTTTGAATACTACGGTCTATAATTTTAATTTCAACATTGAGTCATTTGTTCCTCTTCAAATCTCAACTTTTAAAAATATAAATGGTGTGAAACATAATTTCTCATCTCATCATCACATGATACTATTCACTTGCCATTCATGAGACCACTCTAGTCATCATACTATCACAAGATATAAATCCTTTTCACAATATCACAATGTGTCAACCCTTATCAACATAAGAGGATTACACCTCATCTAGGGATCAACCATGTCCAATGGTCCTTAAGACCATCATACTATTCCCTTCATGATCATCATTATCATTCCATGCCTTATAGCAAGGATCAACAACATTACTTACATATAATACACCAGATCAACACAATATTGCTTTAGTGAGCTAGGAGATATTCATAAAAAATCATAGTAGGGTTATATTAATATTAAGAGCATTCCTTTATTACATCAACATGCAAGGAATCTAGATATGATTAAACCTTATAATAAATTATCAACCATGTATCTATGATAACCACCAATTAACATATTAAGGTTATGATCATATTAAGGAGGTTATCCACCATCATTCCATCATATAAGAATGTTAAACATGAATACTCATCTTTATCTATTTGTATTAGAGTTAGGTTCAACAAGATAAAGTATATTAATGTTACTAATCAACACTTACACCCAAACCCTTACTAACGACATCCCCATTGGATCATGGATGCATAAGGTGAAGCATCACCATCACATTCCATACTATTCTCAAGTATGAACCCATAAATAAATCAAGGTGTAACCATCATGTGATAGATTCGGGCAACAACTGACAGAAAAAATGATGGGACAGAAATATGCTAAGAAATACTTTTTCTAAGTTTTAGCAGCACTGATGATATACAAGGTTTCAACAACAGTAATAGAGTACTCCATGATTATATTATCATTCAAAGACTATTCATACCCAATTACCATCACTTAGTTATATTAAAGCTAGGTATAACAAGCTATACCTCATTAGGGTTACATATCAATACAATATGGTTATCACCCCTTCTATTCATATGAATGAATAGGTAAGACTACCTTATTCAGGGTAACCCTCCATTTGTTTTATCATCATTTGACCCATATCACCATACCACAATTGTACAATACTGAGATGGATTACTGGTATGAATGACTACAACTATCAGACACCTGAAATTAACATATTGCTTGCACATGTACACTAAAATCATATGTAGAACTGATTTACGTCCCTCATTATACCTTCAACAAATTACACTTCTAAAAACAAATTCACATATTACTGAAAGCCATTGTTTTCTCTTATCTCCTCATTCATTACTACTTACTTCTTGTTACTTATCCTTCTCATTTTGATCATATAGAATAAACATCCCTAAAATTGAAACATACAAGGTAAGAATAGATTATTCATCATTCTTGATATCACTGCAAGAATTTGTTTTAGATTACACTTTACTCATCTTGCACTTCTCCTTTTGTTCAAAACACACTTGTTACATTTCAAATTTATTTCTTACCCTTTGCTCTGAATCATTTTCACATGGTTCATCAACCTTTCAGATTATCTAGGATTACTATCAGTGCTAGTTTACTTCTCATAGTGCAAATTACATGATCTTGTTTTATAGAGAAGCTAGTTTTCAATGTCAAATCACTAGCGACATCCCATGAACTACTACAACTCTAAACATTCTAGGGCTTTGTCCTTATCAGTAGCATGTCATTATTGTTATGTGACTTTGCTCCCTTAATTTTAAATTCAAACTTTGGATCTCACAAGTTTTAATAAAGTCTTCCTTATCTTATCAATTGAATTTCCTTTCTCTTACTTGGCCATTTAGATAGATTACATTCTCAATTTTCCCTACTAGGGTTTGATCATCATATTGTGTGTGATTATTACATTCACTAGATGTCTCTACCATGGTGGTTATGCATCATATATGATTTATTTTCTTATCACTTCATTCCCATACTACTCTCATTAAGGAAGATATGAAAGAGAAGATGATTCTGAGACTTAGAATTCTTATCTTCAAACATTCCCTTATTACATTTCTCGTATGCAGGTTTAATTAGTTATCAACAAGGATACTTGACTAATTAGCACTTTCTTGAATGTTGCAATCTCTTTCTTTTATAATCTATATTACTCCATCATGCTTCAAACCCTTCCTTATTTTCCATAATCCTCTTACCATATACTACTCTTCCACCTGTCATCTTTAACTTCTAATTTTTTTTCTTATGGTCATGTTGCTTATTCATGTGTATGATCATGTATACCATGTTGCACATATTTCTTTTTATCCTTCTTCTAATATGAAGTTGAACTTATAAATCAATAATCTCTCTGCTAGTTTCAACTCATGTTTAATACACTACATATCCTTCATTTTAAATCAAACGGCTCATGCATGGGTCAAACTTAGTTTCTCTTTCAATCAAGTTTTTCCTTCCTGAATATAGTCTACCTTTGTATGACTTATTCATTTGTTAAGATACACTTTTGTTCTTCTTTTAGAAACTAGTTTGTTGTTATATAGAGACTTAGAACCCAAAGGTAATAAGGATGAATGTATTAAATTCACAATAAAGGTATACATTCCATGCTCTTAATTATATCATAACCCTTATTCCTTAATCAAGCTCATCATTTCTAACATTTTTCTTTGTTTCAACTAAGTTTCTTATCCTAGTCTTTTGATTTACATGTTCATCTAATTCTCTTTACTTTAACTCTTTCGGATACTCTTCACTTCTATCTACTTATTGTATACTTAACTTTTTTCTTCTATTTTTCCTTTTTTTTGGAGTACATAAAAGCATTTTACTCAATTATATGATCCATTCGTCATGATTGATTCTTACTATCTTGGCCCTTGCATACTTTTCTCATATCTTTTCCATATTTCATATTTAGAGTTTATATGATACCAATCATAACTTAATCCGAACCTTATATTGTATTCCTTTGTTCCCAATTAAGGGTTTCTCATATGAGGCCCGAAAGTTGGATCTCATATATTAGTTCCAACTGATTCTTAGCTATTCTAATCTTTCCCATATCTTTCAACATCTTAGTGTATGAACATTCTCACTATGATGCCCGTCTAATTTATCCAGAGTCTACTCTTATTATATTGTTAATAGGAGTCATTAGATCCCAATAACGCATCCTGCCATCCGGACCAGGCCGAACCTATAGTCCTGAAGTAAAGAGCTACTAAGAATTAACCAACTCCTATTCATCTCAAACATGTGGAAAGAATATCCACTTATGGCAAACTCATTTAAATATAACTTCTGGTCTACTTGATATAAAGAATATAAACAATAACTGAATCACTTCATGATACACAACAATATAAAATAACCATATACATTCTACAAACTGATAATCTAAATTCATATATATAAGAGAATTTCTGTTCATCTGCAATCAAAGAAGCAATATAAAGCAATAATTGTATCACATTCTATGTTTAATCTCTTACTCCTTTGTTACTTTCTAGTCTCATAACCCTAAAATTTCTAGGGTTTCTCTCTTGCCCATCCTTCCTCTACACACCTGGCCAGGTCATCCAGAGAAGAATAGACATAGTATCTTGATACTGGTAAATCTAAGTATTCAGATATCGGTCCAGGGTAGCTAAATACCCAAACCTCCCAGAGCTATAAACACATCAACTCTTATCTGCCACACTAATAACTCTGACTTTCTATCCAAATGGTCCATGACGACTCAGCCTAAGCTCTGATACCAAAAACTTGTCAAACCCGCATCCGATGATTACCACTAATCATGAGATGTGGGCATGAGTTTGAGGATTAAACTTAATACAAAGTTCACTCCTAATTTTTTTCCTTTTTTTCCAACTCTTTGTTTTCTCGCATCCAATCACATAAACAAACTTTACAAGAGAATGAAACTTTGATCACTCTAATAAGATCTCAACATTAATGATACCATCCATACATTCATTCTATTTCTCACACTTCCATATACATACGACATGATAATCAGATACATTCTCTCTTATTAAGGAAACAAAGATACAAAACATCATTTACAACTCTCTCATATCTATACAAGGACCTAGAGTGACATGGACTGACTGAACTTAACTGATCTCATACTTTAACTCCTGTGGTAGATCTAATCTGATTCTTTGACCTTCTTCAATTCAATGAGTTATCGCTAAAAATTGTGAGTAGTGAGGTGAGCCTACTCGCACAGTGAATGAGTTATTAAAATAAATATTTTAAAGCACTTATATAATTACAGATATATTATCGAGCAACTGATATCAATTATAACAATAGTAAGCTTCAAAAAGTATAATAATTGACAATCATAAATATGGCAGGATACTCTAGATATCTACAAAAATTAATCAATATATGAACATGCTTGATTGATCATAAAGAAAACTAATAACTTAGAAACATACAAAGAATAATTCAATAACTACACACTCTTCTTCAACCTCTCATTCATCTTGTTATGCCCTGAACCCACATGAGGTGTACCACAACATGTGTAAGAATCGCAACAAGCTACGATCTTACTATACAAGGCTTAGAAGCATGTCTGGGTTCCTAAGCCTATCTCTTGAGTAAGACCCCATCTACAGTGGGCCTCAACACTTCTACCTCCTGGTGGCTAGGCCGGATATCTCAGACTCCACCTCTCAACCTGGGTACTCAGGTGGTGAGTCAAATCCCTTAGGATTATTGTGCATCAGTGGACCTACTGACCATTGATCATTCAACAAGTAACATAGGTGCCACCGGCATCCCCGGTTAGTGTTGGGTACCATACAATTACAAGGAGTCTGCCCTACTGGTCAAGACCCCTGCACCCTACTGGTGCGCTATGGCTTACCTCGATCTGGACAACCTCCAGTCGGGAAACTGTTCCCTTCTCACAACGCATGCCTCATTCTGTGAGGATTCTATAGTATTCAGGGCATCTACATGTCTAATTAACTCTTTAAATTCACAATTCAATCATCACATCAACATATCTTTGTTTATCTTTGTAAGCCATTCATTTCATAACCCATCTGATAACATTTACCACAACTACACTGTTAAGCATCACCACATCTCAAACCGAGAAACATTGATATCACAATACTCATTTCACTGAACACCCTATCATTAGGGTTTCATTTACCTCATTCACTTATCACATAACTCGCATAAGGATTGTATACATCATACGTCAAAAATAACATTGAATCTAGATGTCTAATTACAAATCTCAAACTTTCCATTAATTTAGGGTTTCACCATCCTTACTGATATATCAAGCAAACATTTATATCATCGAATTAAATCCAAGATGTTATCTGACATATATGTAATACACATACAAATAAAACAATCATTCGTAGCCAAGGAGATTTAACTAGGAAAACTTCTTTATTCAATTATACAACAAATTCAGTTATAGCTGAAAACCCTAAATTCCAGTTTAATTTTATAACCTCTACAAATACTTTAAGAATTATCATTTAGATGGATTGCAATCATTTCTAATATGATTTCATAATCTGAAATTCATCACAACAGAGAAATAATCTATTTCATATCATCTTGCAAAAGTTAGATCAAAAAGGCAACTTAGGGTTTGTACTCGCATACCAATCAATTGAAGATTTTTGATAAATTAACTCATTTACATGCAATCTACTGTTTAAAGAAAGTATCCACTCACCCTAAGGTGTGAAAACCCCCTAAAAACATATCCCATCTTTGAAGATCTCGAATCCATATCAAGATCCTAGAAAAATTTGCGATTTCTTCTTCCTTTCAACCCTATACGGGGCCTACAGAAGATGATATTAGAGGTTAAACCAAACCTCAAAATCACTGGATCAAGGGTTTCAATCAAGGGAAAGTGAAGAGACGAAGGAATACATGGTTAAAACTACTTACTAAGTCAAATTTATAGAAACCCCTTTTGATTTTTGTTGTTCTTCACATTCTTTACCAAAAATCACCTCAGAGATTGCCCTCTAGGTCGCTCCCTTGCAAAGAAAGATATCGGTGATGATAGAGGATCGAATCACGGTTCCAAAACACTTTGTTTCGTTGAAAACGGATAAGTATTGCTCAAGATATGATCATTTTATGATTTGCTGTCTTGGGCGGCGTCGGCCGCGATCGCGGTCTCGATGTCGACCGCGGGTCGCGGTGTCTGTATATGTTTACTAAAAAGGGCATAACTCTTGCATTTTAACTCTAATTTCATTCATTCATTTTTTTTTAGATTTATAATTGAATTATCGACTATCCTACAATATTATTTTGATAATATTCTCAAAGTAAAAATCATTCATTAATTATTTCCTCCAATATCATTAACTCTCTTCTTACACATGTATGGGTTAATGCTATATTAACTCCAACTCAGATCTTTATAGTATGCTTAAGAGATGATTATGAGTTTCCCAAACAAGTATTTAAGGTTACCAAAGTTAAGACAAAGAACAAGATAGAATATTACTAACAAATCATGATAAACATTAAGATTATCTTAAAACTCTAGGATTACCAGCAAAGCTAGGATCGTGTTGTAATGATGGGTCACTATAACAATATGGGGTCCATCCATTTTGAATGATCTCCACTCAACTGGGGTGATCTAACTAGACCCAAGAGAAAGGAAAAAGGAGTGGCTTCTTAGGGGGCGGGGAACATCCATGGATAGAAAAATGGGGTTGTGATATGAGACTCCAAACCTATTAGGAGGTAAACTTTCAAAGTGAGGAAGCTACTCAGCCATGCATTGTTGACAAATCCTCTGTCAAGTCATTCCCATGTGGTGGGGATGTGCAACTGCTCATTGACCCAAGTGAATCTACTACCCTCGAAAGGGAACCTCAACTATCTATGCATCAAGAACAAAACTAGTAAAGTCCAACATTGTCTCAAAATCCAGTTGGGATCCCCCCTTTTTTGTCTGGCTTGTTGATGGCATTGAAATGTTTGGTGATCTCCCTACTATGATCCCTATATCATGTACCAAGTTGATGAGGGAGCTCCATAGATTTTTCCTCTCCATAGTAAATCACTTGGCATATACTACGGTAATAGACAACTCTGAACCTAAGAAGATAGTGATCTTGCATATCTATAACTGTATATATATATATACATACATATATATATATATATATATTATATAGTGAAGCTAGAATATACTTGAGTGTACAGACTGCACAAATACACTAAAGTGTGTTTGTATATCTAGACTATTTTTTGTAAAATGTAAACCATTAATCTTCACTGTCATACTATAACTAGTCTACATACAAATTTTGATCCCATTTGGATGGGTGTAAGTCACTCATCCAAGGGCAACAAAATAGACGCACGAAACTAATTTGAAATGCATAATTTTTACAGATTTTATAACATGACCTAATGTCCAAATATGCTCAAATTTTGCAAATGAGCTATTCACAAGATGTTTACAAAGATCAATAGATTAGATTTCTGAAAACAAATATTGCATTATGAAAAACTACTTGAGTGTATTCTAGCCTGACTCTCTCTCTCTCTCTCTCTATATATATATATATATATATATATATATATATAAAGTGGATTTATTCATTACCTGCGTGGGTAGCCTAATTTTTCACTACCTGCACATCCAAAAGTGTAACTATATGGTACACAAATGTAACTCTAAGATCAAAAGAGTAATTGTATTAATAAAAGAGTAATTGTATTGATAAAAGAGTAACTATATGACTAAAAAAGTAACTGTGCAGAAAAGATACAATTAGTAAATATATGGACATATTTTTTTATTTTGGTCGGGCAAATGATATTATTTTTGGATGAATTTTTTTGGGGAGCTAGATAAAATGCTCCTCTACAATTGTGATTTTTTTAAAAAGTGACAGGAAGGGTGTGTGGGTAGCTACTCACACGAGTATTAAAGATGAACCCATATATATATATATATATATATATATATATATAACTATGATATGTTAGTTGTGGACCGGAACACCACTGTTTGAAGATTGGAATCATCACAGGATCAAATACTCACATGGCAGTCTTTATTTCTGGCTGCTTAATCAAGGAAAACATGTCAAAAAGTTCCTCGGCATACAATGCATGTAGGAAAAGCTTAAATAGATAAACAATGATCAGATGATGCTTCTGGCATACCATTCCAAGGATCTTCCTCATGGGGTTATTTTTAGTGCCTTTGATATTCTAGAATAGGTGATATTGAGTTCATATGGGAACAAAATCACCCTACTTTGGGGATAGCTACCACTGTCAATAGTTCCTATGCTCTCCTTTCCTATGGTAACATCATCGTATGGGTCATCTCCATCAGAAAAATAATGGTCCCTTTGACCCTAGAGGAAATAGGTAGGTCTCTTATGAGCCTTTTCTTGGTAAGGAAGAGATCATCATAGAATAGGGTGGCACAAGGAGGCACAAAGAGGCATGACTATGTCTGTTGTGACTGTGTTGGTGATGAATCCTCAAATCTTTTGTAGGATAGGATTTGGTGGTTTCCATCTAATCTGACTACAATGTGGTAGGGAGGCATGTCTCATCATAGAGAGGGTCTTAGCTGGGTGCGTGAAAGAATGTCAATAGGATTGCACTTCTAGACCTAGTTTGGTGACATGGCATGCTGCTCGATGGGGTTCCTGAGGAAATGTCTGTCAAGAATGTTGAGCTCCTTTCCTACCTCCATGATGGAAATGACGAGTCTCTCATCTCACCTCTCACAATGAGTTGTAGTTTTGATGTAGTGAGATATCCAAGATTTGTATTTGAGATGAACTATGGGTTGTCCTCATTAAAAGAATCTAAAAGGATCAAAATGTCAGACACATCATCCTCACTCTTCTACCAGTCAAAGATAAAGAGGTCTCCAAAGGCCATGATGATTTCTCTAACGGACTTTTTGTTACAAAGGATAGGGAGGTCAAAGATCCAAAACTAGAATTTCCCTTTTTGGGAACCAATTGAACCAATCCCTGAAGGAGGGAGGGACAACTATGTGTTGTGAAAGCATAATGATGTTCCATCAAGCACCTCGAATGATTCATCTATGGTCAGGAAAAAACTACTGTGTGGTTGTTAGAAAATCTAAAGAGGTCAATTGCTAGTGGCCAACGGTGTCTAAGGAAGGGAATCACTATGTCCCATCATTCTTCTAGAGACCAAGAGACTTCAACCGTGAAGTGCATGGAATCAAGTTTACTTCTTTTGACCTTGTCTTCAGGGTCCAGCTCCACGTTGATCCTCTTCGATTGATGTTGAGGTTCCCCCTCATGGGGAATCTAAATCTCAAGCGTGGGAAGACACACTAAGATGATAGGTTGAGGTAAGGTCTTGTTGGCCGGTTTCGGTACCTTTGAGCAAGATGTTTCAACATGTGATAGACATAGTAGACCTTCTATACACCGGGACTGCCAATGACCTACTTTGAGGCATTGGAAACAAGCATTGTGAGGAACATTATAGAGTGAGGCCCTTCTTTGTGGATTGTTACCATTGTCAATTGGGGGCTAAGGTTGGGATGGAGGCGGAAATAAAACCATGATTTCAGTGGAAGGATGGTCATCGATGCAGACCATTGGTGATACCATGCTCTCAGCAGAAAACTGAGCATTTTTGAGGAGTGAATTTTGACATCTAGGAAGAGGCAACAGAGGTATTAAACATTTTATTTTGATAGGGTGGTGGAAAAAGAAGCTTCAATTCTTCTAAAGATGAAAATTCATTGTGCCCTTAGTAGTGATTTTGTATAATTTTTGAGTTTTCCAATGCTGTGGAAAAATGTTCGAGAAATGATGCCATCATTCGAGATATTGTCCACTTGAATAGAGGTAGCATCCACATACTAGGGAATTTGGGGTGGGTTTGATGTCCGTCTGCCTACATTCATCTTCTCTATTACCAAAGTATCGACACCTAGAATCTCAGCCACCATAAAGGTAGGGAGAGCATTGTTGAAGTCTCTACCTAGTTTGGCTAGAACAAAATATGAACACTCCAAATTACTCTTGTCACCTTCTTATTTGTGGTAGTGTAATAGATAATAGAAGAGGAGAATGACAGTGTTGATAGACCTTGCTCACCAGAGTGTCAGAGTGGAGGGGAGGGCTTATGGCAACACAGGTAGTGGCAGTGACTTCTCACTGAAGAGGAAGAGGATGCCCCTATCCATTCCTTTTTGATACTCACTCGATACCAAAATTTTGTGATTCCAAACTATGAACTTCCTCTCTTGGTTTGCATTATTTAATTTTCTCCTATTCTGGAAGGATATATTGATGAAGGTAGATAGATAAGAACTTTGGGAATAATGGGATATCTAGATATATCTTTCTATTAGGCGGTAATGTTTTCACATAGAAGTCTAAAAAGACTATCTTGTATAGATCCACCTTTACAAATGAGTTGGGTTCTTTAGATGAAACTGGAATGGAAGTTGAATTGATAAATGGACTTGTGTCCAAATTACCTATGGTAAAACAAATCTTTCCGACAATCTTAGTTCATTGTGATAGCATGACAACAATTCCCAAGTCAAGGAGGGCCAAGTATGTGATGAAACAAACAAGACACATCCAAATCAGACTAAAGTTTGTAAGGGAGTTTGTGTCTAATGTGATTTTGGTTGTTGATTACATTTGTACCAAATATGATAAAATCAATCTTTTAGAAAAGCATTTTCTATATCCCTAGTGGATAAACCTAGGTTGGGAATGAGATTGAAACCCATGACTTATTCACAGATGGTAGTAACCCGACCTAACTGAGTGGATATCCCACAAATTATGTTTAAGGTGCTAATGAAATTCTATCATATGAATTGATGAAACTTAAAAATAAATATTGATTCTTATGGATGTGTGTGTCTGTGTCAAGGAACTAATAAGCATGATGGACTACAAATAAATATGGTAATTATTCTCGAAATAGTATAACGTCTTAGGAAAGGATGTTAGTTGTACATACTTGGAGATGCCTTCCTGAGTTATTAATGTTGTGATGTAGAAATAAGGGAATTGGGTATTCCTTCAAAATAGTTATGACACAAGATAAGTATGCACGACCATGATTGCATCAACTTTATAGATCATTTCCATAACCTTTATCGTGTAGTTATCAATAGATACATATACAACCAAGGTTCAACTTTAAAATGCACATTTAACTAGTTCTTGTGAGGGTAATATTGGATGACTTAGGTAGTAGTTAAAACTAGAAGGTATCATTATTTTAAAATATAATAACAAAGTTTTTCAATGAGAACTTTACTATTATACTTTTTGGTGATTGTTCAACCCATAACCTAAAAGTATAATAGTTTTAGTACTTAGTAGTTCGTGGAAGTAGTATGTAGTGTGTGTGTGTGTGTAGAAGGGACTCTTTAGTTTTGCATTGATGATTTGAAGTTGTAACAATCCCTTACATTTAATAACATTTGTGTAAACATGCTAAATGAACTAGAAGAGGGAACTATGGACCACACAAATGGATGTCAAACCAGGAAATGGCATCTACATCAGGCATCAAGCTTCAAGACTCAAGACTTAGGAGAAAGATATTAGGATTTATAATATCTTTATATACTATTCAATTCAAAAATGAATTTTTTCCTCAATCTAGAAATGTATTCAACTAGTATTCAAGTGACTATGGAGTGGTATATTGGGTAAATTCAACATAACTACATAGTTATGTTCAAGCGGTGTAAAATACTCATGAGTACCTAAATTTGGCTAGTAAGAACAAGATCTGAGAATATTATGTATAACCAGTTGAACTATATTTGGGCACTTCTTGGATGGTCAATTGTACATGGTCAGTTACAATTTTACTAATAGTTAATTCGACTAACTCTTCCATTTCATAAATGTGAGATTGTGTGAAAGAGAAAGAAATATTTTAATTCACATTGTATATAACTCTATGGTGATTAGAATTAAATATTTGAGTCATTAGTCATTGTCCCTATCACTATTGTGGTAGTGGTTCATTTTTGGGTGAATTGTATTATTACTTCTCTTTTTGTTGCAATTTGTTGCTATTTCTAGTTACTAATCAATTCTAGGCGACAAAGTTGTGGTTGAAGTTCAATTGAGATAAGGTATTTATAAATCGTGTGAATTGAAAGATCTAGAGGGGGGTGAATAGAGCTTTTGATACTTTAAAATCTAATTAAATACTTAAATAAAATAAGGAGGAAACAAGGAAGTCACTTTGATTTAAAGTGGTTCCAACCTTTAAATCAATGGTTGTTAGTCCACTACCCCATTATTTCCAGTTGAGATTTTGAAAGTGATTTATTTTATTTACCTCAAAAGGATATTACTTTTGACGTGAGAGTTATACATTGACCATATTTTGGTAATGACTTGGCCATCCCATTCCAATGTATCTAATATGTTTGTTCAAGATTGATTTCAGGCTTTAGGTACATGAAAAGGATCAAATTTCACAAGCCCTAGCTTGTTCAAGTTCAAGTCAAAAACAATGCAAGTGTGCGTTTTGGGAAACCAAATGAATTTAGATGATTTTTGTAATCACTTCTATTGATTATATGTCTTGTAAGAGGAGAAAGAATCAAGGACACTTAATTCTAATGTTTGATCACTCCAATGTCAATTTAGAAAATTTGTCACAGGCTATTTATCGGTCAAGTTGGAAACTCGACCGATCCAGTGATGGATTTTCTGGGGAGACCAATCGGTTGAGTTGCACACTCATAGAACTTAACTAACTGACTCACTGAGCAAAACTAATTTTAGCTTATCGGTTGAGTTTTTCAGAACAAACTCGACTGATAGTTTGAAAATTGGCTTTGTCTCTTAGTGGATCAGTCGAGTTACCTTTATTGAAACTTGACCAAATTTACTATACAGAAAACAAAGAAAAAGTGATTGTAATAGTTAGTGAGTTGTTTTGAGTGAGAAGATCCGTTTCAACTTGTAAAATGACATATTTTGTGCTTAAGTGATCCCACACTCAAGGGAACACCCCCAGCCATAAATAGGACCCCTTGGAGTTCATTTCAAGTTTGCTCATTCATGCTATTCTAAGTCCTTGTATAGTTGAGTGTGTTTCAACTCCTTGATCCCCTTTCTCTCTCTCATTTACAATGAATTTTGTGATTATGAGTGATCTAGGCCAGTTGTTAGAGAGATACTTCCTTGTACTTGTAAATCTCTCATTCCATTCCATCTTCCCTACCCCTTTTCTCAAAGAAGAAAAGGTGAAGCAAACTACTCTGAGTGAAGGTGAAGTTGTTGTTGTTCTTCTTCAAGGTGGAAGAAGAGGTGAAGATCTTCTCCAAGTGAAGGAGAAGGCAAAGGATGAAGATCCAAGAAGAGTGGGTAATTCTTTGAAGGATGAAGACTTGTGCAAGAGTAGGTAAGTCCTTTGAAGAAGGCAGAAGACTCTTTGCGAAGTGGGTAAGTCCTTGGTAAGGTTGAAGACTCTTTTTAATGGATAGGTAAGTCCTTTGGTGGGTCTTGTGTTGTAACTCTTATAGGTGAATATATAGAGGAAATCACTTGCAAAGTCCTTGAGGTTGACCTCTCTAGGTAGTGGATTGACTCTCTCCTAGTTTGAAGAGTGGAACCACTCCAAACGACGTTGTCCAAGTGCTTGTTTCATTTTCTCTCATCCTTGCTATGCTTGTTAGTTAGGACTTCAAATTACATTTAATCTATTGATTTTGATTGATATAATTTGATTGTCAAAGAAGTTCTATTTACTCCCCTTCTATAGCCCTAGATCCAACAAGTGGTATCAGAACAAAGGATCTTGTTCAATAATCTCCCATGAGACGAGAAGATCGATGACAACCTACTTGGTTCTCTCAACCTAGAGGGAGACTTCTCCATGCGTCCTCTAGTCTTTGATGGCACCAACTTCCTCTATTAGAAGAGGTGTATGTAGTTCTACATTCAAGGCATGAAATTTGATATGTGGAAGGTTATGGTCACACCATATAAGGAGCGAACTAGAGTTGTTGCAACATGGAGTGAAGTTGCACTTTAAGAAGCCCAACTTAATGACAAAGCCATAAGTATCATCTATGAAGCCCTTACCCATATGGAGTCAACCACATCTCATCTTGGGACACCACCTATGAGATTTGGGATAAATTGTGCATTACCTATGAAAGCACAAACAAGTCAAGGAGGCTAAGATCTACATGTTGAACAACCTTATAGAGAACTTCAAGATGGGCAAGAAACAAGGGATTGTGGATATGTACTCTAGGCTCAATGTCATCATCAATGTCCTAGCTACTTTGGGCAACACCTTGGATAGAGGTGTAATCAACTCTAAGATCTAGAGGACTCTATCAAAGATATGGGATTCAAAGGTGACCTCCATTGAAGAAGTGAGGAGCCTTCATGACATCCCAAATGAAGAGCTCATTGGCAACCTCCAAGCTCATGATCCAAGGCTTGACAAACAAGAAGAAGAAGCCAAACAAGAAGAGAAGGAAGCTAATAAGATCAAATATAGTTCTTTCAAATCACAAGTGGAGACGGTCATCCTTTAACAACAACTTGCTTTTTGGACTTCTCCTTCCTTCTCTAGTGAAGATGATGGCCCTAGTGAGCATGAAGCCAACTACATCAAGGGCAAGCACTTCAAAGGAAAGAAATCCTCCTCCTCTACTCCTAGATGCTACAAGTGTGGACAAAAGGGACACTACAAGAGAGAATGTCCCAAGTCAAGAAAGTCACACTATAAGGGCAGCGTCAAGAAGGAGGAAGGATACAAGAAGGAGAGAAAGTACAAGGGGAAGGATAAGAAGGAGAAAAGACACAAGAATGCAACTCATGCAACTTGAGAGGAATCATCCTCAAGTGGCTCTACATCTGAAGAAAATGGAGAGTACCACCTTGCACTCATGGCCTCTACTAGTGAAGAAATTGGTGAGGTAAGTGAGGTAAGCTAGCATGAGTTATCTAAGGAAACTCTTATTGATATTCTTGTTTCTACCCATTCTTCTTTTTCTAAGTGTAAATCTAAAAGAAAAAGGTTAGGAAAAATTATTGATGATTTTTATGCTAAACTTGAAATTCTTGAGCTTAATGAGAAAACTCATCTTGAGAGCATTGATAACTTGGAAATCCAATATCTTGATCTTGAGCTCCAATACAATGGAGTTGAGGTAGAGAATGATGTCTATCTTAAGAACATTGAAACTCTTAAGGAAGATAACCAAAAGTGCCTAAAGGAGCTTGAAACTCTTAAAACTAAAAATGTTGAATTTAAGCTTCTGGTCGATGCTCGTAAGGATGAAAGAGATGTTTATCTTAAGGAAATTCAAGTGCTTAAATCTTAAAATGCTAGGTTGCTTGGTCAAGTTAATGATTTATCTTCTAGACCTATCTTGCCTAGTAATGATATTACTTCTATTTCTCTTGAGAAAGATTCTTATTTGACTAAATCTCTCTATCTAGAGTCCGACCTTGTTCATGCTAGAGATGATATTGCTAGTTTGTCTTCTACTATCATATCTCTTAATGATGATAATCATAGAATTAGGGCCTCTCAATAGAAGTTTCTCAAAGGGAAAAACACCCCAAATAAAATCCTTGACCATGCTACCGAACAAAGTGGTACTAGTAGTTTGGGATTTGTAGGGGGAGCATCAAAGGGCAAGAACTAAGCCAAAGGTGAGAAAAAGAGAAAGAAGGTATCTTTCTTTGTTGGAGTCTTCCTGCACTAAGAATCCTATGGTTTATTTTTATTGCAAGTGTTATGATCATTACTCTACTTATTGTCCTTACAAGCCTAAGGGGACCAACCCAAAGATGAAAATGGGTCTTCAAGCTAACTCCAGATCCCAAGGGAAAAGGAATATGGATTGTTGATAGTGGTTGCACTAAGCATATGACAGGTGATATAAGCCATTTAAACAACTTCATCAAAAATAAAGTAGATTCGGTTACCTTTAGGGACAACAAGAAAGGCAAGGTCAAAGATGAGGGTGATGTAGGTGAATCCCTATGTATCAAGAATGCTATTTTTGTGGATGGCCTACATCACAATTTAATTAGTGTTAGTCAATTATGTGATAATGGTTACTTTGTGTTATTTACTTCCTTTGAATATTTGATTCTAGATTACCTCACCTATCAGTTATATATAAGGGAACTAGAAGTGGTAATCCTTATATAATTGTTCTCAACTCTATTGAGCCTGTTGTTGGTAGATGCCTAGTAGTCAATTTGAATGATATTTCTCTTTGGCATTGTTGGCTTGGTCATGTAAATATGAATACGTTGATGAAGTTGAGAAAAAAGGACTTGGATAAGGGACTTCCCAAATTGGATTTTGAAAAGGATGAGGAATGCCAACCTTGTACCCAAGGAAAGAAAACCAACTCCTCCTTCAAATCCAAAGGAGTCCTTAGTACCAAGAGAGCTCTTGAACTTCTTCACATTGATCTATTTTGACCATTAAGAACTCAAACACTTCATGGTTCCAAGTATTGCTTTGTTATTGTTAATGATTTCTCTAGATATACTTGCACTTTCTTTCTCATTTCTAAGAGTGATACTCTTGATGTTTTCTCGAGCTTTTATAAATGAGTTGAGAATGAAGCTTCTTTCTGCATCATTTTCATCCATAGTGATCATGGGGGAGAATTTGAAAATGATCTTTTTGAACCTTTTTGTCAAGAATCTGGTTATGCACATAAATTTTCTTCACCTGGAACACCTCAAAAAATTGGTGTTGTAGAGAGGAAGAATAGGTCACTACTGGAGATGGCTAGGACCATGCTTTTAGAGTATGACACTCTAAAGAAGTTTTGGGTCGAATCTATCAGTATCTCATGTTTTGTGTAAAATTGGGTTTTTACACATCCTTCTTTAAAGAAAACCTCCTATGAACTATGGCATGGTAGAAAGCCTTCTATCGAGTATTTCTATGTTTTTGGATGTCCTTGTTTTGTTTTGAATATAAATGATTCTCTCAACAAGTTTGATCAAAAATCTTACAAGGCTATAACGCTACTAGCAAGGCTTATAGAGTGTTTAATATTGATATTGATAAAGTAGAAGAATCTATAAATGTTAAGTTTATTGAGACTAACCCCTCTATTATCAAAGATATTGTTCCAATTGATGATGTTGCATGTGAGGTAATTCCTATTCTAAAAGAACTCAACATCACCCAAAAGGGAAAAGAGGTGGTCACTCAAGAAGAAGAGAAAGATGAAGAGAAGAAGGATCCAAGTCCCCAGTTTGCAAAGAATCATCCGAAAGAGCTTATTTTAGGTGAAGGCTGCATTCAATAAAGAATAATCCAACAACACCTTCATCTCACAACTCGAGACAAAGAACGTAAAGGAAGCTCTTGGGGATGATGAGTGGATCCTAGCTATTCAAGAAGAGTTGGAGAAAGTTGAAAAGAACAAAGTATGGACCCTAGTACCAAGACCAAGTTATAGAAAGATCATTAGCACCAAGTGGGTCTACCTCAATAAGCTTGATGAAAGATACAAAGTGGTAAGGAACAAAGCAAGGTTAGTGGCTCAACACTACAATCAGTAGGAAGGTATATATTTTAATAAAACATATGCACCTATAGCTAGACTTGAGTCCATTCATATGTTACTTGCCTTTGCTAGTTATAAAAACTTTCTTCTATATCAAATGGATGTTAAAAGTGCATTTTTGAATGGTACAATTGAGGAGGAAGTGTATGTTGCACAACCACCAGGCTGTGAACATGATAGTTTACCTAACCATGTTTATTTGTTGCAAAAAGCTCTCTATGGACTCAAACAAGCACCTTGAGCTTGGTATGAAAAATTAAAGAACTTTTTGTTAGATAATGGGTACATCATGGGCAATGTAGATTCTACCTTATTTCTAAAGCACATTTCTAACAATTTTCTTATCATTCAAATGTATGTTTATGATATCATTTTTGGTGGAACTTACCTTGATCTTTGCAAGAAATTTAGTGATCTTATGCAGAGTGAATTTGAAGTGAGTATGATGGGTGAGCTCATGTTCTTCCTCAGCTTTCAAATCAAGCAAACTAAAGATGGTAACTTCATCAACCAAGGAAAGTACACAAGTGAGATACTTAAGTGCTTTGGGATGAAGAACACCAATCTGATGGAAACACCCATGTGAAACACTACTAAACATGATAAGGATGAAGAAGGTGAGAAGGTAGATGAGATGCTCTATAGAGGTATGATTGGAAGTTTACTTTACCTATCTATCTCTAGACTTGATATAATATTTAGTGTTGGCTTGTGTGCTCTATTTCAATCAAATCCTTAGAAATCACATCTTATATATGTTAAGAGAATTTTAAGATACTTAGCCAAACCCAAAAATTTTGGACTATGGTATCCCAGGTCAAGGGGCTTTACTCTTACTACTTATAGTGATGTGGATTACGTAGAATGCTTGATAGATAGAAAGTGCACAAGTGGCACTTGCTTTATCCTAGGACCATGCTTGGTGTCTTTGTTCTCTAAGAAAGAGAGAACAATGGCATTATCAACCACCGAGGCTGAATACATTGCAGTCGAGAGTTGTTGTGCCCATGTCCTATGGATGAAGAAAATGCTCTAAGATTTTAACATTCATTTTGATGCTTCTCCTACCTATTGTGATAATATTAGTGCAATTAACTTGTCATATAATCCTATCATGCATAGTAGAGAAAATAATATAGAGGTTCACCTTATTTTCTTTGTGATCACATTGCCAAAAAGGATATCTATATCACACATCTAGACACAAAAAATTAGTTGGCAAACATTTTAACTAAACCTCTAGCTAGAGAGAAATTTAACTTTATTAGATCTAAACTACTCATAACTTCTTTGAATAAATCTGATATGCTAGTTGTCATCTATACTATATGCTCTGCTGATTTTTTTATCACAATTTCTTACTAATATGCTAAAAATCAATTTTCATTTTCTTTTTTCCTTATTTTTCTCTTGTTTTTGGGTTTTTTTGCAAACACTTGTTTTATCACAAAATAGTACCCAATGATGAGTGATATGTGCCTAAGTAGGTTAAATATGAAAAATGGACTTGAAAAATAAATTTAATTAGCACTCTAATGGCTAGATATTAAAATTTGTAAAGTTGGTTCAGGTTGACCATCGATCGAGTTGCCAAATCGACCGATCAGTGGTCGAGAGCTTTTTTTAAAGAGCCTATCGGTCGAGTTTCTAAGTCACAGAACTTGACCGATGGCCACGTTGGAGCAAACACAATTTAGGTTCAACTAACTTTTCTCCCTCTCAACTAGAGAAAAATCGACTGATCCAACCTCTAGCTCCTTCAAGCTCTCAACCCTAGCCCCAACCTTCCTCTCTCTATCCCTAGTTCAACCTAGATCGACCTTCCTAGACCTCCTTCCTATCAACCCTAGGTCTGTGGAAGAGTTTTCGTGGTGCTCTTCTCCTTTATCATCTCTCTTTCCTCTCCATTTTGTCTCCATGTCATCAAATAGGAGAAAGAGGGCCACCCCAGCTAGTGCACCTTCATCTTCTCCAACTCTAGCTTGATTCCCTTTGATGACACTTTCTTCGTCTCAAATGAGGTTCTTAATAGGTACAAGGAGCTCCTTCCTATGAACCCCTTTCTATTTCATGCTTTGTTTGAGCTATGCTCACGAAGACAAGAAGCCATTGATCAAGTAGCTGAGTTATTATACGACCGCCACCTCTCTGCCTTGTGTATTGAGCACTTTGCTACAACAATTCCATAACTAACACAAAAGCCGTTTAGAAATTCTATGCTAACTTGTAATGGAATTATGACACACTCGTGTCACCTCCCAATATTTAAGTAGTCCTAACTTCTATGATCACCAGGAAGAAATTCCAAGTCTCTGAGGATACCCTAAACATCTTCTTTTTGGGTACTAAAGTGACTAACACCTGGTCAAAAGATTATCCCAAGTATTTTGACCTCGTCGAGCCTGAGGCCTTATACAAGCAGTATGATCTTACTCTCCCTAACATTCATGAGTTCTTGAAGAAGCCTCAATTCCCATATAGGAATAAGTGCACCCTTCCCTCCTCTACCTTTGACCTCAAGAGATGCATACTTGCCTTAGTTGTTAACTATAATATTCATCCAAAGAAAAAATCAGACTAAAATTGTAGAACAACATTGCAGTTATTATGTGCTATCTCTTCCAAAACATAGGAGTCAAGTGGGAAAGATATGTTCTTCACCATATGACCTGCTTTGACTCAGGCAAGAACACCCGTGGCACCCACCCACCCTACCCAACCCTGATCTGTGTCTTTTCTAGCTAGCCATTGGAAAATCTCTTTTCCATGACTTGCACTACAAGCTAGCCAAGAAAGGAGTTTGCATCAGTGAGACCATACTTCAGAAGTCTGTGCCTATCCCATCCTCTACCACACCTGGTGCCTCTACCTCTACCTCTACCCGAGCACCTCCACTACCTCAGCCTACCTGACTTGCCCGTGCTTCATTCCATGTATCCAATGAAACCCTTATGGGCTACATGATGCATTAATAGGCGTACAACCTTCAAGTTCAGGAGCAAATTCCTTAAGACCTCTGTACCATCATGTCTAACTTGAACCTATCCAATGCATACCCTTATCCTGCCTACCAGCCCTACCCAGGAGGTGATTATGCATCCTATCCATATGATCACTTTTACAATACCCCTCCACCTGCTTCTTCTGCTACTACACCCTCTACTATTGGTGGATCTATCCCTGGAGTGCTGCCTATGATAGCTTCCCCCTTGGCCACTATGCTTACTAGTCTTGGTAGTTTTTCTCCTTCCTTCCATAGGGCAATGAGCTCCATGCTCTTGGCATGTCTTGGGATGAGCAGAATGCCCGTTGGCACAACTGTGGTTTTGGCTCCCTTGCTGATGAGGAGATGCCAAACCAGGATAATGAGGAGGTTGTTGTTGTTGATGAGGAGGCTGATGAGGATGATGATGATGCTTCTGATGATGGCTTTGATGGCTTTACTGGAACCTCCAGTGGTGAAGGTGATGTTGTTCTCTCTACTGCACCTTCAGACAGAGATGATGACTATGACCCAGATGCTTCTCATGCTAATGATGATGATGATGTGGATATAGATAGATTATATGTTTAGTTTTTCTAGTTTATCGTCTAGATGTTAATCATATATATCTGTCTAGGTTATTTTTTATTACAAACATCTAGGCACATTTCCTGAGTTATACTATTTTATCATCTAGCTTTCATTGATTTGTCTTGTAGTTGTTTTTTTAACATGCTTTTTGGGTTGTAATATTAATCCTTTATACACTTACTCTTTGATTTACTATATCTTATGAGTTGGTTCCATGTTTACCATATTTTAATTATGACTTAGATTGTTTTATTCTCTCATCTCTTTTTGGCGTATGCTTTAAGATTGCATGTTGTGGATGTATGTTTGGTTGTGATTGGAGAAGGCCCATTTTTTTGCTCTTCTACCCCCCTTCCTTTTTGATAATGTCAAAAGGGGGAATGAAGTTCAATGTTTCTATTCTCAACCATATTGCTTTTATTGCCTATGCGATCCTTTTCTTGTTCATTATATGCTTTATCTTGTGATTTTCTAAAGGACCATATAGTATATATGTCATGTTTATTTATGTAGATATACTAACTAACTAGGTAAGAGTAAGCATAGATTGAGGGGGAGCAATTCACTTTG
This sequence comes from Alisma plantago-aquatica, assembly GCA_963693085.1. Lineage (NCBI taxonomy): Eukaryota > Viridiplantae > Streptophyta > Magnoliopsida > Alismatales > Alismataceae > Alisma > Alisma plantago-aquatica. The sequence goes on from OY856412.1 coordinate 1,331,541,294, forward strand.
TTCAAATAATGAACCCCCCTGCAATTCACAAGGCAAATGTATAACTTTACATATCCTTTTCAATATGATTGAGGAATGGTTTGTCATTGTCAAAAAGGGGGAGAATGTTGACTTGAGAGTTATACATTGCCCATATTTTTATAATGACTTGACCATTCCATTCCTATGTATCTAATATGTTTGTTCACAACTCATTTTAGGCTTTAGGTACATGAAAAGGATCAAATTACACAAGCCCTAGCTTGTTCAAGTTCAAGTCAAAAGCAATGCAAGTGTGTGTTTTGGGAAATCACTCCAAATGACCTTAGATGATATTTTTAATCACTTGTATTGATGATAAGACTTGTAACTAAGATGCAAAAAAACCAAGGACACTTAATTCAAATGCTTCATCGCTCAAATGTCAATTTTGAAAATTTGTCACAAACTGTTTATCGGTCTAGTTGGAAACTCGACCGAACCAGTGATGGATTTTCTGGAGAGAGCAATCGATCGAGTTTCACACTCATAGAACTTGACTGACTGACTCACTGAGAAAAACTAATTTTATCTCATCGATCAAGTTTTTTAGAATAAATGCGACCGATAGTTTGAAAATTTGCTTTGTATCTTAGTGGATTGGTCGATTTACCTTTATTGAAACTCGACTGAATGTATTGTACATAAAATGCACAAAAAGGGATTATAACCATTGGTGAGTTGTTTTGAGTGAGAATAGATCTGTTGTAACTTGGAAAATGACTATATTTCACCCTTAATTGATCCCACAGTCAACAGAAAACCCCAACTATAAATGTGACCCCTTGGAGTTCATTCCAAGTTTGCTCATTCATGCTATTCTAAGTACTTGCTATAGTTGAGTGTGTTGCAACTCCTTGAGCCCATTTTTCTCTCTCATTTACAAAGATTTTTTTATTATGAGTGTGTTAGGCCAATTGTTGAAAACTACTAGAGGGGGGGGGGTGAATAGAGTTTTAAACAATTTTAAACAATTATTTAACTCAAACAACCAATCACAAAAATATTGGACAAGGGGACAAGGATTTAGAGTGGTTCCTACCTTAGCAAATACTAAGGCAGTCAGTCCACTACCCGGTTGCTTACCCAACCGGGATTTGGAAAGAATTTAATTTTATTACCTCGCAAGGACTTTACATAAAATTACAATTCTCTCCCTAAACCCTTCAAGCAGCCTTCACCTCGAAGTAATCGCACCAACCTTGAAGCAGCCTTCACCTAGAAGCAATTGCACCAACCTTGAAGCAGCCTTCCTCCTGAAGTAGCTTCCCGTTGCAATAACCTTCTGGAAGTAGCTTCCCGTTGCGATAGCATTCTTGAAGTAGCTTGAAGTCCACCTTCTCCTCCGAGAAGAACCTTCTCCAATCCGCAGCCTCCAACCCTAGGAGTAGCAAGGAGAATACAAAAGATACAAAGGAACAAGAAAGAAAACAGAAATTACAATACCACTTGTAGCTCAAGGCTTGATTTCCTATATCAAGCGTTTTGATCTCCTAACCAATGTATGTAGAAGTGTAAGTGTTGTGGATAGGAGATACTAGCCTATAGGACACAAAGTTGGAGCAATGGGAATGAATAGCCAATGTAGGAATTGCTCTATTGCTCAAAACAGATTGCCAATGAGTATTCAATCTCAAGTGTAGCACATGTGTAGCTTGGGTGTGTTTAGGTGTCCTAAGGCATGTCCTATTTATAGGAATGACCTACAAGTGCTTAAGGACATTCTAGACACTTTCTAGGGGGTTCTTAGTGCTCAACTAGCCGTTATGTGTCCACTAATTGCATTTGCAACGGCTATTTAATTGACCCTGAAAAGTGCAGACAGAACTTTTCTCGATCGACAATTTGTCGACCGAGATTCCTTCTCGGTCGAAGATTTGTCGACCGAGGGACCTCCTGGAGCAAGTGTTTACAACGTTCATTTCCAACTCCCAACCACTTTGTCTGCTGGGTCTAACGGCTAGTAGGGTCTATTCTCGATCGAAGATTTTGTCGACCGAGAGTTTCTTGGTCGAAGATTTGTCGACCGAGAGTTTCTTGGTCGAAGATTTGTCGACCGATATTTTCTCGATCGACGATTTGTCGACCGAGAATAATACTGACTCAATGTATTCATTTACTAAGTGTGTGTATCAATGTGCAATTGTGATACTATCTTGGGGAATGGCCTATCTAAGTGTTGTGAGTGGATAGGGAAGATCTAAACGCTTGATTTACATGATATCTAATTACTTGTACATTATATACTTGTACAAGCATTTACATTTGATTACAATCATGAAAATAAAGCGATTTTATCAAATTGTTTCTTCCAAGTCTTTGTTATCCACCACCTTATATGCTTGTTCCTGAAATACTCAAATAGCACGTTAAAACCACAAGAATGAAATGTTTGTCATTATCAAAACAAAAGGGATTATGCTAATGTCAATTTAGACAACAATCTCCCCCTTTTTGAAGATGACAAACATTTCCTAAATATAAAATAAGGAAATATAAATCATGTGAGTTTCATACCTGAAGATTACCTTTTGTAGCCATTCTTGTTTTGCAAGTGGATGTTGGCCGAGATATTATGAAACTCATATTTTTATTTTATGTTTTTGATTTTATATTATTTGTCCCCCTTTGTCATTTCAAAAAGATATCCAATATAATAGATTTTATTTCTCCCCCTTAATTTTATGCTATGCTCCCCCTTAAAGAGATATTCAATTAGAAAATAAGAGATTAAAGCAAAGCAATGATTGTTAAATTTAGCCATAATTTATTTCTCACTCATTTGCAATGTATGTTAAGCCTTGAAATGATATGAGTTCCTTTTAGGTTCACGGCATTTGTGTATTGATTTCTCATCCATTTTACAAGGGATGTTAAGCCCTAAAAATGAAATGAGAATTCTTTAATCTTAGAGTACATAAAAATTTCTCTAGCCGAATGCACGGGATGTTAACCCCTAATTTGTCTAGAGAATTCCTTTAAGAACAAGATATATCATTTTATGAAATTTGTTGATTTCTTCATAACCAAGAGTAAAAATACTAAGGTCATAATAGGCTTCAAATGATGTTTACAATATTTTTGTACGCTTCTTAATCAAATAATCAAATTTGTTTTTATGAGCTCGCCCTTAATCTTACAATTTAAGGCTTCTAAGGTCACAAATGATTTTAAATTTTGATTTTGACCTTTATCAAACGTATACTAAGATTAAGTACAATAAAATGATGTCAATATAAGCATTTTGTCAAAGCTTATTTTAGGTCGCCCTTGACTACGACCATAGCGCCCCTTGGTCAATTTTAATTTCAACCAAGAGGCAAATTCTGCAGATTTCCAATTTAAACATTCATATGTGAAGTATAATTTCTACAGATAGCTTTAAATAAATATCTATTTGAAGCATATTAAGATATACCTATTATGAAGACTTAATATGGGCATCATAGTGAAGTATTTGTCCTTGATTTTTCTAGAACGCATGTTTTACATTCATTGTTTATTATGTCAAGATGCTTTTATGCTAATGGCATTTTCAATTTATCTGAATCTCAATGATCAAGAATAATATCCATTCATGGTTTGTATATATGAATCAAAGATTATTTTAGACAAACCAATGAAACATAATGATCATGATGAAGCATATCCATGGTGTAATGATAGAACAATTAAAGCATATGATCAGCATATAAATGCAATAATTATGATCATTTAAAACAAATTTCAATACACACATGGTTCATGTATAGATATTCCAAGGGTTACCATGAAAACAGTAATTTTCCCTTAACTTAAATCAAATATGATTCATAGATAAAAATGATCTCATATAAGTGTTCCAAAGATGATTTCCATAATTTGTGCATGTAAAACAGTTATTAACAGCAAATAGATAGCACATTGATCCTTTGTAGAATTATTCAGCAGACTTATTTTAGACTGACATCAGTAACCTGCTCGGTCGATGATTTCTCGACCGACTGACTGCTCGGTCGAAGATTTCTCGACCGATCAGGTTTCTGTATTGTTTTCAGAACCATTTTCAGTAATTGTTTATAAGTAAATCATGAATGGTTATTTACTCAATTAAACAATTTGAAGACTCAGTTTAGTTGAGATAGACTTTATGAACATCAAAGGAACTTTTAGATCAAATCCCAACTAATTGTATCCAAGTCTTTATTTACAATTTAGCTATGAGTAAGGCAAAATTTTATTTTTGAAATTTGAAAGATTTTGTATATATCCAAGTTAGATGTTTAAAAACTTGAATTAATTTATTATCCCATTATGTTGAGTTGAGATAGACATAAAAATATGCAACTAAGGTCCTTGGTCATATCTCAACTGAATTCCGTTCATTTAGTTTGGAGGTTTTGGAACCCATACCAACTCAACATCCTTTTTCTTGTATGGGCATGAAAAAGAGTAGTGTCCAAGACGTAAGCAATAATGGCAACATATAGAATCAACCTCAAGTCTTTTTCTATGGTTGTGTTCTAGGTTGTTCTTTGGTACAAATGTATTGGTTCCTTTAGGTACATATAGTGATTGATGTGCTTATGTCTTTCTCCAACTAAGTTGTTGATAAGATTTCCCCTTAGGCTTGTAACCTAGTCCTCTTCTCCCAATTTGATGATAGGAATCATCCAATATTTTATCAAGGATTCCATTGTTGCTTAACCTACTAACTTCTTGGTGCAACTTAGCAATCTCATCCATTCTTTTCTTAATATCTAGTTTTGCTTGATCTAGATTAGATGATAAAGAATTCCTTTCTTTCACTATATTATCATAATCTAGATGTGTACACAAGACAGGTTGTTTTTGAAGATCATTTAATTTTGCAAGTAATCCAACCTTTTCTTGAGATAGAAGATCATAATTTGTTTCTAGAGTAAAAATCTTCACATTACTACTACTTAGAGATGATGTCAAAGTATGATTTTCAGAAATAATGCTATCTTTTTCAAAACCAAGATCATTTAATTTAGCATATAAATCTTCATTTTCAGATGTGAGAGCAAGAAGTCTAGCATTTAATTCATCATTTTCTTTATTGGATTTCTTTAGTTTCTTCTTGCACTCAACATATTTATTATGTGTCTCTTCAAGACTAGCAACTAGTTCTTCTTTAGATAAATCAAAAAGACTTACCTCTTCTTCTTCTTCACTAGTTGTAGCAATAAGACAATCCTTGTGTTCATCTTCCTTCTTTGATCTCCATGGGCAGCTAGTTGTTGTGTGGCTTGTTCCTAAGCACCAATTGCAACATATTGTAGATTTGTTCAAGCTGCACCTTTTGTTGCGATTGTAATCACCATCACCCTCCATTCTTCAAGACCTGGTTAGGGTTCCTTGAAGCCTGCTCTGATACCAATTGAAAACTACTAGAGGGGGGGTGAATAGAGTTTTAAACAATTTTAAACAATTATTTAACTCAAACAACCAATCACAAAAATATTGGACAAGGGGACAAGGATTTAGAGTGGTTCCTACCTTAGCAAATACTAAGGCAGTCAGTCCACTACCCGGTTGCTTACCCAACCGGGATTTGGAAAGAATTTAATTTTATTACCTCGCAAGGACTTTACATAAAATTACAATTCTCTCCCTAAACCCTTCAAGCAGCCTTCACCTCGAAGTAATCGCACCAACCTTGAAGCAGCCTTCACCTAGAAGCAATTGCACCAACCTTGAAGCAGCCTTCCTCCTGAAATAGCTTCCCATTGCAATAACCTTCTGGAAGTAGCTTCCCGTTGCGATAGCCTTCTTGAAGTAGCTTGAAGTCCACCTTCTCCTCCGAGAAGAACCTTCTCCAATCCGCAGCCTCCAACCCTAGGAGTAGCAAGGAGAATACAAAAGATACAAAGGAACAAGAAAGAAAACAGAAATTACAATACCACTTGTAGCTCAAGGCTTGATTTCCTATATCAAGCGTTTTGATCTCCTAACCAATGTATGTAGAAGTGTAAGTGTTGTGGATAGGAGATACTAGCCTATAGGACACGAAGTTGGAGCAATGGGAATGAATAGCCAATGTAGGAATTGCTCTATTGCTCAAAACAGATTGCCAATGAGTACTCAAGTGTAGCACATGTGTAGCTTGGGTGTGTTTAGGTGTCCTAAGGCATGTCCTATTTATAGGAATGACCTACAAGTGCTTAAGGACATTCTAGACACTTTCTAGGGGGTTCTTAGTGCTCAACTAGCCGTTATGTGTCCACTAATTTCATTTGCAACGACTATTTAATTGACCCTGAAAAGTGCAGACAGAATTTTTCTCGATCGACAATTTGTCGACCGAGAGTCCTTCTCGGTCGAAGATTTGTCGACCGAGGGACCTCCTGGAGCAAGTGTTTACAACGTTCATTTCCAACTCCCAACCACTTTGTATGCTGGGTCTAACGGCTAGTAGGGTCTATTCTCGATCGAAGATTTTGTCGACCGAGAGTTTCTTGGTCGAAGATTTGTCGACCGATATTTTCTCGATCGACGATTTGTCGACCGAGAATAATACTGACTCAATGTATTCATTTACTAAGTGTGTGTATCAATGTGCAATTGTGATACTATCTTGGGGAATGGCCTATCTAAGTGTTGTGAGTGGATAGGGAAGATCTAAACGCTTGATTTACATGATATCTAATTACTTGTACATTATATACTTGTACAAGCATTTACATTTGATTACAATCATGAAAATAAAGCGATTTTATCAAATTGTTTCTTCCAAGTCTTTGTTATCCACCACCTTATATGCTTGTTCCTGAAATACTCAAATAGCACGTTAAAACCACAAGAATGAAATGTTTGTCATTATCAAAACAAAAGGGATTATGCTAATGTCAATTTAGCCAACAGTTGTAAGAGAGCTACTTCCTTGTTCTTGTGAAGCTCTCATTCCATTCCATCTTCCCTACCCCTTTTCTCAAAGAGGCAAAGGTGAAGCAAGCTACTCCGAGTGAAGGAGAAGTTGTTGTTGTTCTTCTTTAAGGTGGAAGAAAAGGTGAAGATCTTCTCCAGGTGAAGGAGAAGGCAAAGGATGAATATCCAAGAAGAGTGGGTAATTCCTTGAAGGCTAAAGACTTGTATAAGAGTAGGTAAATCCTTGGAAGAAGGCAAAAGACTCTTTCCAAAGTGGGTAAGTCCTTGGTAAGGTTGAAGACTCTTTGTAATGGATAGGTAAGACCTTTGGTGGGTCTTGTGTTGTAACTTTTAAAGGTGAATATATAGAGGAAAGCACTTGAAAAGTCCTAGAGTTTGACCTCTCTAGGAAGTGGATTGACTCTCACCTACGTTGGAGAGTGGAACATCTCTAAATGACCTAGTCCAAGTGCTTGTTTCATTTTCTCTCATCCTTACTATGATTGTTAGTTAGGACTTCAAATTACACTTAAGATATTGGTTTTCATTGACATAATATCAAGGTATAACTTATCTTGTGAAATTTTTTGAAGCTCTATTCATCCCCCTCTAGAGCCCTACATCCATCAATTACAACAAAATACAATCACCTTTCACCTCTTTGAAGTATCCTTCACCTTGAAATAGCCTCAACCTCCTTGAAGCAACCTTCTTGAGGTAACCTCCAGCCCTTAGAGTAGACTCCACCACCTTGAGGTATCCTTCCCCTAGAAGTATCTTCAACCTCCTTTGAAGCGGCCTTCTTGAAGTAACCTCAAGCAACCTTGGAGCAGTCTTATCCACCAAGAAGTAGCTCCACCACCTAGAAGTAGCCTTCACCTAGAAGTAGCTTCAACCTCCTTTGAAGAATCCTTCTTGAAGTAACCTCAAGAAACCTTAGAGAGGCTTTCTTTTCCTTGGAGTATCTCAAAGAAACCTCCCTCAAACAGCCTCCTACACTTAGAGTAGTCAAGGAGAACAAATACAATACAAAGGAAATAGATTGGAAGAAGGAAAAACTTAACCAATGAAGTACAATGTCTTGATTCCTATATCAAGCATTTAGACCTTCCTAGTGGGTGATGATGGATGTTGGAGCAGTTCACTAGAATGTTGGATACCAAGATGAATATTCCATGTGTAGCTCAACTTGTCTTATTTTCTAGAAAGATTGCACAAGTGTAGATTGTATGCTATCGTGTATGCCAATGATTCTAAGTGTGTGTTCGGTGCGCTAATGTCACTTCTATTTATAGGAATAGGTTCCAAGTGACTATGGAGCGTTTAGAGAGGGTTTCGAGTGTTCTTTATCCATTTAGAGTCGACCATTATTAGGTACAATGACTAATTTAGTCATTTATGATAAAACATTCTAGAACCTTTCTCAGTCAATAATTATTTTGAACGAATGTCTTGTCAGTCAATTACCTTCTTAGCCAAATATGAGTCAAGTGCATTGGTTCTCTCTAATGGATAATTAGTCCACTAATCAAATTGGTTAATAGTTGTAATGTTTACTTGTTAGTCAAGAATAATTTTGGCTGAGTGAATTCGATTGACAATGTGTTTGATTGAATTTTAAGCCAGAGCACGTGTTAAGCATACAGTTCATGTAATGCTCTAAAACTTCGACCGGGGGGATTCTCGGTCGACTAGTTTCTACACCAGAAGTGTGCCATTTGAAAATTTTCTCAACCCAAAATTCTTCTACTTAGGTTGTAAGGGAAACTTACCAAGTGATTCGGTGCACTAAGTCTTCGACAGGTGAGTTTCTCAGCCGACCAAGGTTTTCGATCGAGTTATGTCTCGGTTGATGATTTTCTCGAACAAAAATATTCCTATTGGCTTATTTAAAAATCCCATCAGATAATTTATTAATTAGGTTTATTGGATGTAGACTCTAACATAGGGTTCTGGGTGGATAGGAGAGATCAAATGCTTTATTTACAAGATATCTACGTACTTGTACATTATGTACTTGTATAATTTTTTACGTTGAGTATAATAATGAAAATATTAAACATTTAAGTGCATTGATCTTCAACAATCCACTTAGTATGATACCCTCATCTTCTTGAACCCTAAAATACTCAAGTAGCACGTTAGATCCATAAGAATGCAATGTTTGTCATCGTCAAAACAAAGGGGTATGCTAATGTCCAATTTAGCCAACAATCTCCCCCTTTACGAAGATGAGAAACATTCCTAAAATATAAGAAAAATATTTGAAATGAATGTGAAATACTTGAGATGAACAACTCCTTGGATCTCATTAAATGTATGCTAATATGCCTAACGATGTATAGAACATGATATCCATCTCCTAAGGAAATTTAGCAACCATTAATGTCAATCAAGAGATAATGAGATCATGAAAATCATGAAAATATTTTTATTTATTTTATTTTACTTTATTTACCCCCTTTGTCATTTCAATAAGATAATTATATGTCTGAATAAAAAATGCTTCCCCTAAATTTAATTTCCCCCTCAATTTATTAAGTCAAAAAATGTCAAATTTAGTCACAATTCAAAATCCAATATTAATTTCTCAACCATTTACACAGGATGTTAAGCCCTGCAATGATTTGAGATTCCTTTAGGCTCATAGTGGGATCAATAAATGTATCCCTAACCAAATATAAGGGATGTTAAGCCCATATTTGTGTAAAGAATCCAATTAAGAGCAAGATAAAAAAACATGCACATTATATCCAAGAATTTTATGAGCTCCCCCCTAAAACTCTCAAAAGTGAGCTAAAAATGTTAAGAAATTTCAAATCCTAACCAACTTTGAAATAAATTTATCTATGAGTCAATATTTTAATGATCTTTAAGGAACTTTCTTGCACAACTTTTAATTAGTAATTTCTCTCATTCCAAACATTTATAATTAATTAAAATGGTCAGCAATTTACATGCTTAATATATCAATGGTAGATACAAAATAACTTGATTTACAAATATATGTTTCCATCAGGCTTATTTTGGTTGACCATAACTTCGAATGGAGTGACCCTCCATTGAACTCCTTGTCGGCCCAGAGGTAGTTCTACAGAATTTCAAAATCTACAGCTTATCTAGAATGATCAAGATATAACATTTTCTTTGATATTAGCACAAGTAGCCAATCAGCTCTATTTTTGTATGCATATGCAACCTTGTTTCAAGTCATGGGTTTAAGCAACATAGATTTATTCTTTTATGATTCTAATAAGAAAACAATTTTTACATCCATTTGAAGAGTTTGACGTCCTTATGAGTGGCTAGAGTTAAATAACATATGAATGGCCTCAATTCTAGCCATAGATGCATAAGTCATATCAAAGTCTATTTCCTCTCATTATATCCTAGCTTTATTTAGTTTTTTCATCATGCCTATTTAGTTCCAATGAATGTTTTTCCTTTTGGTTTAGGAATTGAATCTTATACATTATTCTTGGTAAGCTCATATAGAAATTGTCCAATGATCAAGTCTTTTAGGAGATATGACTAAGTCTTGAATTTGTTGTGTATAATCATCATTTATTCTTCAACTCTCTTAGATTTAGATTTATAAATCCTAGGTTCTTTTCTAGATATTGAATATTCCAAAATAAATCCTTTTTGTGACTCAATAACGAGTTAGTCTCTACCATATTTTATTGATGAGAAGACAACATCCTTTACCAAAAATAGATAAAATTCACAAAGGACCAAATAAATTTATGTGAATGAGTTCTAATGATCTAGTAAGAAAAATTTTTATTTTGAAAAGAAATATTAATTTTCTTGCTTAGAATACACAAATCTCAGATTTATCAAAAGAAAATTTGGGTAATGATCATATTCTGAGCAACGTTCTTGCATGAACAATCCTTCTATGCCATAAATAGTTCATTTTTTGCAAATAGTATCCATAGAGTTAAGAGATTTACAATTATTTTTCCTTTATCAACAACCTTGATGTTTTCTTATGAATCATAACCATTGTCATAGTGCTTATGATGTAGTTCTTTTACAAATAGCATGTTTAATATATGTACCAACATTACCTATGCCAATATTTTTACCTTTGAAGTTTTCTCCAACTGTGACCAATAATTTTACCTTTTCACCAAGTAAGAAAAACTTCCTTGTTTCTATTCATAGACCAACCAAACCTACAAAGTGACTAAGGTACATTTAGAGAGGGTATAGAGTGTTCTTTATCCGTTTAGAGTTGACTCTCATTAGGTGCAATGACTAATATCATCGTTTAAGATAAAACATTCCAAAACCTTTCTCGATCGAAAATTTCTTCTACCGGATGTCTTGTCAGTTGACTAGCTTCTCGACCGAATATGACTTGAGTGCACTAGTTCTCTCTAATAGATAATTAGCACATCAATAACACTGGTTAGCTGTTGTAACGTTTACTTGCCAATCGATAATAATTTCAGCCGAGTGAACTCAGTTTACAAGTTCGACTGAATTTTAAGACAGAACATGCCCTAAGTATATAGTTCATGTGATGCTATGAAACTTTGATCGGAGGGATTCTCGGTCGACTAGTTTCTTTACTGAAAGTGTGCTGGTTGAAAATTTTCTCGACCAAAAATTCTTCTATTTAGGTTCCAAGGGAAACTTACCAAGTGATTCAGTGTACTAAGTCTTTGACCGGTGAGTGACTCAATCGACCAAGGTTTTTGAATGAGTTATGTATCATTTTATAATTTTTTTGATTGAAAATATCCCTATTGGATTATTTGAAAATCCCATTAGATGATTTCATTAATTAGGTTTATTGTCTCTAGACTCTAACTAAGGGTTCTGGGTGGATAGGAGAGATCAAATGTTTGATTTGCATGATATATAAGTACGTGTACATTATATACATGTACAAGTTTTTATATTGAGAACAATCATGAAAATATTAGAAATTTAAGTGCCTTGATCTTCAACTATCCACTTAGTATGATCTCCTCATCTTCTTGAACCTTGAAATACTCAAGTAGAACGTTAGGTCCATAAGAATGAAATGTTTGTCATCATCAAAACAAAGGGGTATGTTAATGTCCAATTTATCAAACATGAATGTTCTATCCTATGGGAGAAAGTGCAAGAAATCTAGTTGCACTAATGGCATGATGCTATTATCTGCAAGACAAGTCATGCACACAAATTCATTTTGAGACTTTTCTATCTCTATTTTTTAATTTTTGATCCATGTATGGCATGGTTGTCATTTCCTATTGGATATTTCCTTGTGTTCCTTGTCTTATTATCTATAGTTGTTTCTTATTTTCTTAATATTCTTACACGATATATGATCATTGATATTGTATTTGTCAAGCATGTCAGTGTGCATCACCATATGCACTCTACGACTATCGGGGAAAGAGTTTTGCCATTTAGGCTAGCATATAGTCCCTTTTCTAATGCTATATGTAGTTATGCAACAATGGAGATTCCAACAAATGATGTGGAATAGGGAGAGTGGATTGGAAACACAAGAGGAAGTAGTAAGTAAAAAAAAAGAAACAAATACTAAACTTGATGATTGCTTAGGTGGCACTAGTGATGCCTGCAAAATTGTTTCCCGATCAGAAGGTTTTTTGGATGTGTGTTTCAAGTGCATGCATGTTTTAGTTTTTTCTCTTCCCTACAACTCTTGTAAACATATCAAAATTTCAAAAAAGCACTCATCGTGTTTAAAATCCTAAGTAACCTTCTAAACATTATCTATCCTAGACAAAAATCAACAAGAATACATGTTATTTTTCACATTTTTTTAACTCACTATACATATGCTTTATATGAAGAATTATATAAAAAATGGTATGTAGGAGTTACAATTTTTGTTTAATATGTTATAATTTGGTTTCAAATATATACGTGGTTTAGTTTTAACTCTAAAATTATGTGATCCTTAAAATTGGGACTGTCTTTAGGTGATATTTTAGAAACACATTGTTTCCACTATAGTTTAGGATGGGTAAGTATTGTACACATCATAAGGGGTGTCAAAAAGTATGATGATTTTGAGTACATCTGCTTTTGTGTTGATGCAAAAACATTTTAAGAGGATCATATCCCTTCATAGAGTGGGAAATCTTTAATCAAACCTAGTTATATAATGTGTAACCTAAAATCAGACACAAACTCTCTTATCTTCCATAATCATTCAAATAAGATTATTTTTACTCTATATTAGAACATATTGTCCATATATTTCATCCATATACAAAATGGAATTGGAAAGTCAAAACTAGAACTAATCACATATTTGAGCAACAAATCATTCCAAACTCGAATACTTGTCTAGAGACTCATGTAAGGTATCTCGTTACATGAAGATAAATGTTAGACACCACCACATGTGTAAAATATGGTATCGTCATCTTGGGAAATGTAAAAATAGAAGTTTCACATAAAAACAAGGGTGAACAAAACTTGTAGTGAAAAACTTGTGCATACATGTGAGTGGGTCAAAAAAGAAAGTAATTTCTAATATTTTATAGCGAAATAGTGATCTCGGGTGACCACATTATTGCACTACAATGAAATCACTTCAACATGATAAAATGAGAGGTTTACATTATTTCTAGGTGTTCTCTACAAGACTTGGATGTTTTGAAAATGGAAATGGCTCATTTTCCTTTGTTTTTTAGCCTACTAGGAGGATTAGAAGCACTAGAGACCAAACTTACCTTCTTTTGTTCCACAAGTCCCAAACATTAGGGCATGTTTTAAGGTTTGAGGCTTAAAGATGGGGTTCAACTTAAAAACTAAGTTGAAAGGTGATCAATTATGTTGGTCAGGTGATCATTTTTATAGATATTGGGGTTTCATTTACATTTGCAATGAGTATGTCCACTTGGGTGCATGCTTGGGGATGTGGTTGATTATAGCACAAGAAATTTACCTAAAATTAATTCTTATGTTTTTGCCTAATGTGAAATAACCATAACCCACAAGTGGACAAGTTTCATTGGAATATAGCTTTATGATTGAACCCAAAGTACAAAATTATTAAGATCAAATAAATTTGTAACCTACTTAATAAAATCCAATTAACAAGTATAATTGTTTGAAGATTGTTGTGATATCCTAACATTTCTTCTCCACTATTCTATTTTCTCTCTCTCTCTCTTCATGTGACTTTTTTTCTCATATCTATACATATTTCATAATTTGAGTGTGGTGGTACTCCAATTTGGTCACATCAACAATCAAGTTTACAATATGGACATTAGTTTGCAAGTTGATCTATGTTCTACACTTGAAGATATGACCCTCTTGCAGCTAAAATTTAGCCCCATCAATGTGAGCCTATCACTACATAAATTATACCATGTAGTTGATGTTTCAATTATGAATCTAAAAGAGAAAAAAATAACTGGGTCATTACCTTTCAAATTGGCTCAAACTATCCTTGATTTTAATTGAATTAACTTGATTTGAGCCTTATTGGCTCAAACTATACTTGACAAATTAGCAATAAATTTGTTAATTTTTGGCCAATCACAACACTTAGATCCTCACCCATGGATCTAACCCCTAATCTAATGGCTAGGAGGTCATCTTCTACATTGGTATGTATTACTGTAGTAGTAGCTTTAACACTAACACCAATAGTTATTGTTTTATCTCTTTTAGAAAAAATTAACTATCCTAAATGCTCCCACTTCTCTTTCTTGATCTTACCCACTTCTTTTTCCACTTTTTATTCACTAGGGTACCTTGTTGCACTTCTTCTTCTTCTTTCCTGGGTGCCATGGTAGCCACCACCTCGACCTTCTTCGTGCTTTCTTCCCCATGCCATGTCGATGGTTTTTTTCTTCGGTCGACTGCGCAAGCTCCAATAGATCTTGAGCTAGTTTCCAGATCACCATGATGCCTAAATCTTCCCCTCACTTATGGCATTTGTAATTAGATACATGTGCAAGCACTGTCACAGATCCAGGACTTGGAGACAACACTTCATTGTCCTTCCAGGCCAAATGACCAACAAATTGAGTGTGGGCCTATCGTGAACCAGTGGCCTCATTCCATGTAGTCGGTCAACATCTTCCTTCCTTGGTGTCGACTATAAGGGGTGTGTGGGCGTAAGATATCTTTTGATCTAAAACAAAATACAAAGATCATGCTGCCCCAAAATTGACATTATACCATGGTAAGGTCACATCTCCTCTGTTGTTTCAAAATGAAACTTAAAAATTCTAATCTTCCAACTGATTCATCCACAATAGGAAATATAATATACCAAATTGATTATCTCAAAAAGATCAACAACATAGGAACATTTTCTTAACCTGAATATACTACTAGTTCTTCTATAAAGTCAAAAATACTATTTTTTCATCTTCTTATCATACTTAATGCACTATTGTGTTAATATTGATCAAATGATGAGCTCGATCTTTATTTTTTACTCTAATCAATAAATTTTGATGAACTCTTGTTAGATATTCAACCTTTACTCCTTTTGTGTGAAATATTAGGACCACTGATTCATATCTGGCCTAAAATGCACTTCAATGTTAATATTCTAAGTTTAATGTTTTAACATGATGGAAAATGACTCAAATCCTAATGTTAGTCCTAAATCAAAAATATGTCATACCTCTTCATGATAATTATATCAGCATGTAAATCCTCTTTTGTTGTGGTTGTTCTATATGATCGTAAGTATACATGAATGTGACAACTTTTGAAAATACATGATGATACTTAATCAAATGTGGAATCTTGTTCTTCTTATACATCAAACCCCTTTATATGCTTGAAATGAGTAACACCACAATGATTATAGACCCTATGTATAGCTTCACACTACTTTGATATAATGATGTAGGCGAACCGTTTCACCCTTGTCTGACCAATGTGACATGTATGGCTTGAATCCTTGTTCTTGTGCCTTAATGTTCATGTGGATCCTTTTCTCTTGTCCTCTCCAATTGAATCTTAAAATCCTCTAAACATTATGATATCTTGGATGTGGATGTCGCACCTTAATTGTAAGGAGTGGGACTCGATAGTGGGCCCACTCAATGGTACAAACATGAGCCATGACATAAATAAGCAGTGAAAAACATAACTATTTACAAAGTTAAAAAATATCTCCATATACATAACTTTATCACCCTATGGGTGGTACATAAAATGAAAAGGTTACATCTATATACACATAAGCCCATATGCAGAGGGTAACAATGCTATCTAAAGTTGTCCTTATGTTCACCAACGAGCTCACAATCATCCTGAGTCTCTATCTAATAAAGTACCTACACCTGGGTGGAGGAACACCCAAGAAAAATAGGAAACAAAAGAGTATGAGTCAACAAAAGTTGAGTATGTACATTAGAAAAATAACTAAGGCATTGTCTATTTCAAAAGTAAAGTAAGATGTTCCAATCAAAAGGGGCCATTAAAGCTAGGTAAGTTTAAATGAGGCATAAAAAGAGAAGGAATTTTTAAAAGAATGAGGCAATAAACTAAAGCATTAAACAATTATTCTTGCCATAATCAATAGATTAGTACCACACCAAATATTTACATGCCGATATATTGGACTAAACTAACTATAGTAGGGTCATGACACCACTGAGTCATTTGCCTAAGTAAAATGGGTGGAAAAGCACACCCTAGGAGGAAAAGCATGCCTCTGTATATATAAGGGTAGAAACACATACCCCGGGTAGAAACACATACCCTAATGGTTATGCATATGCATTTATAATACTTAAACTAGTTGAATTATCTAACATGCATAAATAGAGTGGAAAGATACATCTTTCACAAACATACATGGCATGATTTAAGAACAATAGCAGGTTGGGTCATTGACCCAATTCAACATGATAATAGTAATTTTAGAAGAATAACAATAAGTACAATTGATAGTACATGAATTATCCAGAAAATGGAACAAAAGCAAGTATTACAAAAGTCACCTCATTATGGGAAAATATAGTCAGATAAATGCCTAGTTAAAAATAAGGAGGAGTACATACCTAATCTTGAACACTATCCTATCTCAAGGGAAAATTTAAATTGGTCCTCTTTGACCTAAAACTATTTATATACCCATTAGTATACCATACTACTCTTTGAAGTAAGAGGTTTCTTCAGAAGCATTTATTTTAGTGAATGTGTGTCCTTTAGCATCTTGGGGACAATGTTATTAAGTCATCTAAAGTGTCCTTACCATCATTTTTAGGGTTTCATTTTCTATTAGAGTATAATATAGTTAAGTAGATCTACTACCATAATAAGTTAGTCAGAAATGCATAATTCTATATAATAATGAACATACATAGATGATCATAATCTAGGTTCCTTGTCTAGTATAAACTACCATGTTATTTAGAGTAGGTTCATTGAAATATTAAGTCATCCCTACTCTTATTTATAAACTATATATATGTGTGTGTGGAATATGATAATGTGTATGCCTATACAATCATCATTAAGGAAATTGACTTATAATTTCGATTATAGTTTCTCTTATACATAATAGGTTTGATTGAATTCTCCCCACTATCCATTACATAGGTCTAAGTAATCTTTTATAAATACGTAATAAAATAGACAAGAATATTGTCTTATACACTTCTATGTGACAATCTCTTGTGTAAATACTTTAGCACATATATATTTATGCTTTCTCATTAAGATTCACATAATGATACATATAATATGGGGTATGATAGGTGAACCAAATAATCACATATATATTACATAGCTATGGTAGCACTCCTAGTATTACCTTCTTAATTTAACATCACATATCACACATTATTAATATATTATGTACACATGGTTTATAGGTAAACAATAGGCTTGCAAACTTGTTTCATATAGTGTGATTACCCTAATACATATAATTATACTAGATTGAATTAGTAAGATACGGTTCAATTCCTTATGTATACCATATGATTGAGACATTCGAATTACTATTGTTGTTATTATCTAAAGCAATAATTCTTATATGGATTAGTATCCTCAATTAACTTGCTAGAAACATATAGAAAACTGAAGAGGATGCTTACCGGCAACCCAAGGAAGTTTTTTATGGTAAATCGATCTATATGCAAAGTTTTATAAAAATCCAACTTCTCAAGTTTAGAGACTAGGGGAAACTAAGGCCCTCATCAACGTGCTAGACATGTTCTTCAAGCACAGATTTGTAGATCTAGTTGTACACAATGATGGTAGCATTAACAACATGTGGAGGTGCCATAGCTAATATCCAGATTGTGTGGAAGGTGGAAGCATGGTCAAGAGTGGCTTGATGTGGTTGTAGCAGTCAGTGAAGATGATTGGTTGTTGTCTCCTTCCATGGTGGTTACCAAGACGGCTAGAGGATCCAAAGCATCATGTTGCAAGCTGATGTGTTGTGGCTCTATGGTGATCAACAAACTATTAGATTCAACATTGCATCGTGTTGGATATGAGATGAAGAAGCATGGAGGTGGCATCTCCATTCTGGGCACAACGTAGAGGACGTGGAAGAGAAGAGGGATGCCAGCCAGTGGAAGACTTCTTGCTGCATCTCTGTTGGGTACATGGAGGGAAGTCCTAGTGGATGGGGTTGGTTTAGATTCTCCTGATTAATAGGGGCGATCATCATGAAAATATTGTCAAAGCAAAACATTGTTTGACATTGATGGGGGCCACCCAGGAAAGCATGGACCATGGAGTTTAAGGGGATAGTAGTGTCAGACGGATGAAGATGGTTCATATGGCAGTGGAGGGGTTGCCTCATTGGCTCCGGCAACCCAAATGGTAGAGGATGCATTGGATTGATGTCAATGAAGATTAGTAGTGACGATGGTGGGAAAGGTCAGAAGCTACACTGCTTGCATTGACGAAGCTGCAGGTGGTAGATGAATCAGTTGTAGGTCCATGTGTGTGGAAGAAGAAAGGGGTTGGGAGAGGTGAAGATGGTTGTTCTCCTCTAAGCCATGGTGGCAGACCAAGTGGTGAGAAGGAGATATTTCCACCGCACCAGTGATGGTTGTTGCCTTTGCACATTTCTACAAACCTATCAATAACAGTCTACCTCATTAACTACTGGGAAGGAAGATAAGATGTTTGAGAACTAGGTTTTGCACTGGCTTTTAAGAGAATGAGACGAGGGTAAGTAGGGGAAAAAAGAGAATGAGAGAAGGAGGAGGAAGAAATGAAAGAGAAGTAGGGGAGAATGGTGGCATTATTTCCCTGGCATTCCAGTTTTTGGTAGATGTTGGGTCAGCATGGAGCACGACCAGGGAAGTGCAAGGTGCGAGACGTTACACCTAAATGGATTGGTTTTTATAAATTTTTCAATGTGCTAATATATAAATAAGTTGGTATAGTTAGAAAATTATTTAAGAGGGTAGCCAACATCTGATTGACCCAAAATTTGATGGGTATATTAAATAAAGTGTAAGAAACCCAATTTTAATATTAATTTTTCTTGTTAAAATGTTTAGTCATTCATTTGATTATTTTTAAGTTAAACATTCAATTAATGTATTTATTGTCTTTATTAGTCAATTCAATACATTATTTCACATTTTTATGTCTCTCTTCATCAGTGAAGCGTAGTATGACTCAATAGTTCCAAACTAGGGTGACAATAAAAAAATGATAAATATATACAACTAATCCCCGATTAATTAATGTATCATCATTTTTTATTATATTTATTAAATATTATACTTTCTTGGCTCCAAATATTTTAATATACACAAAATGATTTTACACTCATGTTACAATGGGTAGACATAAGACAAGAGGATATTAAGCTATATATCTATATTGAGTATGTTACAATACTCCACCCCTTAAAGAGAATTTCATCCCCGAAAGCCAAACGGTGATAACCTAGTGTTCCATTGTGATTAACATTAGCTTATTGAGCTTTCTCAACTAGAGACTTACCCTTCATAGGTGCGTACAACCTATGTATCAATTTATTTTAGGTTTATCCAATTAATTTTCATTGTATCCATCTTAGCAATGTTTAGTCTTCCTAATTAGGGGTAATTTTAGTTGTGTGACATTTTTTTACCTAAAAGTAACCTAATGCATTCGTCATTAATCCTAAACATTATTAAATATACATTACTCTCATGTTACTAACGTGCAAGACTCCACCCCTTAAAAGGAATAATCTATTTGATAGCTAACAACTTAAAGGGGTAGCATGGGTTCGTTTAACTAAATCATATAATTCCAAAATTCTAACTCCTTTTCTAATTTTAGGTTTCATCACTAAATGGTTTCTCTATGACTCCAACTTTATTGTGGTTGTGACTTGGTTCCACAAACCATCGATAAAATCTGAAAGCTACATATAATTTTACAATGAAAATAAGTTTTACGATAAAAACATTACGATAAAATTGCAAAGATGGCATCCAAATCGATCCGAGAACCAAGTTGACCACTTTCTACTGCCTAAAACATATACTATCATTGTAACATCACTTCATCTTCACAAAAGAGGCTTCTCTACACACATCATCATGGATTACAACAAACATGTTCAAATTCTAGATGAGGGGATACATGTTTCTTCTAGTATACTGCTAACTTCTATAGGTCCTACTAGGTACAAACTCCATCATTCCACAATTCTTTTAATCATGACTTAAGTTATCATATTCCAAAACATCATTTATTTATAAGATTGTGTAACCATAATAAGAAGAGATTAGGGTCTATATTTCCCTAGTTGGTTTACATCAATGGTGTCATTACAAGCCCGTGTGAACTATCTGGCCAAACTATTCTTCATCTCACATATCAGATAAACTAATTACAAGGTGGTGATGAGAGAGTGCTCAACTCTTTAAGGATATCCCTAGAGGTACCTACCTCACATAACCTCGGTGTAGGTGTACTAACAAAGTCTCAAGAAAGAGAGTATCCGCTATTGCTTCTGAAGATGCCAGTGCCTCAATATGTCCTCTAGGAAAAATAATATGGCACACAGTTTCATCATGTGATCCAACTACATGATCATTCCTTTATAGGATAAGGGAGATAATCATTATTCCTAACTTATGGGTATGTGAGGGATGAAATCCCAAGGATAGTTACTTGAACCGCATATATTCCTTCAACAAACCCTTATTTATGAGATATCACAAGTTAATCTATGATAGTATCCAGCCCCTGGATGGTGAGTCACATGCAAACTATGTTGAAATAACTCCATGTTGTAGGCCAGACAAGCCTAACCTTAAAATATCTAGTTTATTTTATCATGTTATGTCATATAACATCTCAAAATCGAAAACTCATGTCAATACTCCAATCTTGTATCCATGCATACTCAGTTCACCAATATGTGTATCATAGGCATGCAAGAAGATAATAAAAGAAAAAGGTTTAGTGACTTATACTAGAGATATGCACAATTATGTGAGTTCAAGTCAAACTAGTCTCTATAGTAGATGAATTTCTCTCCCTTAAGACGAGAGGTAAAGGATAATATCTTGGAGAGTCAAACCCTAGATATAGAAAACCATACCTCTATAGAGAGGGTAGAGTTGATGAGAATTTACCCAAAATTAAGTCAATGGGATAAATAGTTGGGGTGAATATAACCAAGTTGGATGGGGTTGAAACCCTATTTGGTAACTCATGACTTAGGTTTAGGTATGAAAAAAACCTCTAAAAGGTTACCTACCTACTAAGGAACAATCTATGATAAGTTGAAATAGTCTAGTTGCCGACTACTTAGGCTTTGATACCATTCTTGAAGGAGTGGGACCTGATAGTGGGCCCACTCAATAGTACTAACATGAGCCATGAAATAAATAAGTAGCAGAAAACATAGCTATTTACAAAGTTATATAATATCTCCATATACATAAATTTCTCACCCTATGAGTGGTACATAAAATTTAAAGGTTACATATATATACACATAAGCCCATATGCAAAGTGGTAACAAGGCTATCTCAAGTTTTACTTTTGTTCACTAATGAGCTCATGATCATCCTATGTGTCTATCCAATAAAGTACCTACACCTGGTTGGAGGGAACACCCAAGAAAAATAAGAAACAAAAGAGTATGATTCAACAAAAGTTGAGTATGCACTTTAGAAAATTAACTAGGGCATTATCTATTTCAAAAGTAAAGTAAGATGTTCCCATAAAAAGGGGCCATTAAATCTAGGTAAGTTTCAATGAGGCATAACAAGAGAAGGAATTTCCAAAAGAATGAGGCGATATAAGTAAAACATTAAACAATGATTCTTTCCATAATCAATCATCAATATCACAACAAACACTTGCATGCCAATATATTGGACTAAACTAACTATAGTAGGGCCATTACATCACTGAGTCATTGGCCTAAGTAAAATGGGTGGAAAATCACACCCTAGGAAAAATAGAACACCTCTGTATATATAAGGGTAGAAACGCATACCCTAATGGTTACGCATAAGCGTCTACGATAGTTAAAGTAGTCGAATTATCTAACATGCATAAATAGAGTGGCAAGATACATCTTTAACAAACATACATGCCATGATTTAAGAACAATAGCAGGTGGGGTCATTGACCCAATTCAACATGATAATAGTAATTTCATAAGAATAACAACGAGTCCAATTGAGAGTTTATGAATTATCCAACAAATGGAACAAAAGGAAGTATTGCAAAAGTTGCCTCATTTTGGGAAAATTTAGTCATATAAATGCCAAGTTATAAATAGGGAGGAGTACATACCTAGTCTTCAACACTATCTTATCTCAAGGGGAAATCCAAATTGGTCCTCTTCGACCTAAAAGTGTTTATATACCCATTAGTCTACCATACTATTATTTGAAGTAAGAGGTCTCTTTAGAAGTATTTATTTCAGTGAATGTGTGTCCTTTTGGATCTTGGTGACATTACTATTAAGTCATCTAAAGCGTCCTTACCATCATTTTTAGTGTTTCATTTTCCATTAGGGTATAATATAGTTAAGTAGAGCTACTACCATAATAAGTTAGTCAAAAATGCATAATGTTATACAATAATGAACAAATATAGATGATCAGAATCTAGGTTCCATGTCTAGTATAAACTACCATGTTATTTAAAGTAGGTTCATTGATATATTAAGTCATCCCTACTCTTATTTATACACTATATATGTGTGTGTGCAATATGCTAATGTATATGCCTATATAATCATCATTAAGGAAATTGACTTATAATTTAGATTATAATCTCTCTTATACATAATAGGTTTGATTGAGTTCAACCTACCATCCATTACATAGGTATTAAGTAATCTTTTATAAATACATAATACAATAGACAAGAATATTGTCTTATACACTTCTATGTGACAATCTCTTATGTATATACTTTAGGACATTTATGTGTATAGTTTCTCATTAGGATTAACTTAATGATACATATAATATGGGTATGATAGGTGAACCTGTTAGTCACATATATATTACATAGCTATGGTAGCACTCCTAGTATTATCATCTTAATTTAACATTACATATCACACATTATAAATATATTATGTACACCAGGTTTATAGGAAACCAGTAGGCTTGCCAACGTGTTTCATATAGTTTGATTACCCCAATACATATAATTATACTGATTCAATTGTAAGATATGGTACAGTTCCTTACGTATACCATGTAATTGAAACATTTGGATTATTATTGTTGTTATTATCTAAAGCAATAATTTTTATCTAGATTATTATCCTCAATTAACTTCTAGAAAAAAGTTGAAAACTGAAGAGGATGCTTACCGGGAACCGAAGGAAGTTTCTCATGGTGAATCAATCTATATGTCAAGTTCTATCTAAATCCAACTTCTCAAGTTCAGAGACTAGGGGAAATTGAGGCTCTCGTCAACATGCTAGACATGTTCTCGATGCACAAGTTTGCAGATCTAGTTGTAGACAATGAGGGTAGCATCAAACATGTAGAGGTGCCATAGCTAATATCTAGGTTGTTTGGAAGGTGGAGGCATGGTCGGGAGTGGCTTGATGTGTCTACATCAGTTAGTGAAGATGATCGGGTGTTGTCTCCTTCTATGGTGGCTACCAAGATGGCTAAAGGATCCAAAGAATCATGTTGTGGGATGATGTTTTGTGACTCTATGGTGATAATCGAACTATTGGATTCAACATTGCATCGTGTTGGATATGAGATGAATAAGAATGGAGGTGGCATCACCATTCTGGGTGTAACATAGAGGAAGGGGAAGAGGAGAGGGATGCCAGTCAACGACATACTTTTTTCTGCATCTCCTTGTGGTACAGGGAGGGAAGTCCCAATGGCTAGGGTTGGTTCAGATGCTCCTGATTAACAGGGGTGACCATCATGATACTACTTGTCAAATCTCAACATTGTTTGACATTGATGGGAGCCACCCATGAAAGCAAGGACCATGGAGTTTAAGGGGACAGTAGTGTGAGGCAGCTAAAGATGGTTCATATGGTGGTGGAGGGGTTGCCTCATTGGCTCCGACAACCCAAATAGCAGAGGATGCATTGGATTGATGTCTATGAAGATTAGTAGTGACAATGGTGGGAAAGGTCAAAAGCTACACTACTTGCGTTGACGAAGTTGTAGGTGGTAGATGAATCAGTTGTAGTTCCATGTGTGTGAAAGAAGAAAGGGGTTAAGAGAGGTGAAGACGGTTGTTCTCCTCAGATCCATGGTGGCAGACCAAGCGATGAGAAGGAGAAGGAGAGGTTTCCACCACACCAGTGTATGGTTGCAGCCTTTGCCCGTTTCTACAAGCCTATCAATGGAAGACTACTTCATTAATTCCTGGGAAGGAAGATAAGAAGTTGGAGAACTAGGGTATGTGCCAGGATTTTAAGGGAAGGTGATTAGGGATAAGTAGGGGGGAGAAAGAGAAGGAGAGAAGGAGGAGGAAGAAATGACAAAGAAGTAGGGGAGAACGGTGGCATCGTTTCCCTGGCATTCCAACTGTGGGCGGACATTGGGTCAGTGTGTAGAGTGACCAGGGAAGAGCAAGATGCGAGACATTACACCTAAATGGATTGGTTTTTATAAAGTTTTCAATGTGGTAATATGTAAATATTTAATTTGTATAGTTAGATAATTAATTAAGAGGGTAGCCAATATTTTATTAACCAAAGTTTGATGGGTATACTAATTAAAGTGTAAGGAACCCAATTTTAATTTGAATTTTTCTTGTTAAAATGGTTAGTCATTCATTTTATTATTTTAAAGTTAAACACTTAATTAATGTATTTATTTCCTTTCTTAGTCAACTCAATACATTATTTCACATTTTTATGTCTCTCTTCATCAATTATGATTAGTATGACTCAAGAGTTCTAAACTAGGGTCACCAATAACAAAATGAAAAATATATACAATTAGTCCCCAATTAATTAATGTATCATCATTTTGTTTATATTTATTAAAATATTATACTTTCTTGGCTCCAAATATTCTAATATAATAAAAATAGTTTTATTCTCATATTACAATTGATAGACCTAAGAAAAGGAGAGACTAAGCTTAATATCCAGATCGAGTATGTTACACTAATCATATGTTGAAACATAATTGCCTAAGTGGTTAACGTGGATAGAAGCATGTATGTTGGAGGTGTTGATACCTACTTTAGACTTTGATGACAGACCCTAGTAGACATCCACCTCACAATGAATGTACTTCTTATGCCCATATCTTGCTAATCTAAACTCATGTCTTGCCCAAATCTCAATGCTTGATGAATCACATATATATGAGTAAATGTGTATAAGTGAAACCTTAAATTGATAAAAAAAAGTATATGGAACATCAAAATGACATAAAATTGAACCAAATATTCATGATGGACTCTAAATGAATAAAGATCATTTAATGTACTGATAAGAAATTTTGAACGTAACTTGGCCACGAAACCCTCAAAATAGAACTAGTTAGTGTTAATGATGAGAATCTAATTCATACATGCAATCTTGTTCTTAACCAGGTGTGGTTTGTGGATAGGTGATTTTGGTAAATTAATTAAGAATATTTGAATTAGGCATGGGCTTTAATTAGTTATATGACTATGTCTTTCTTGCTTTCAATCTGATATGCATGCTACACTATTTGCTAAAATATAATTCCATGTAATATTATAATATTGTACTCGATGTTTGTTTCTTTGATTTTATTACTTGAAAACATAATCTAGAACTCCATTTTACAACCTTGTGCACCTGTATGTATTCTCAAAGTAAGGACACAAGGCTGGGCTCCCTACTTGAGTTGTCAAGATAAGGTTGACCATGTCGATAAAAGGGTCAACTTTTGGTGATGGACTTGGGGTCCCTCACATAAAAAATGTTTAGCTAATCTTGATCACCATTACGTCCCCTTTCAATTGGAAGTTGGTCAAAGGACTTACAATACATGACATTCTTGATATAATTGGAGTAAAATGACATAAAAAACAAGCTCTTGTTTCTTTAAGTACTTAACTTGGTTATTCTAGTTCATTTACTTTTACATTCTTTTCAAATTATGCAAAGCTTATATATATGTATCTTTTATGCCTTATACACAACACCTCATTTGTTGATCTTCTTGTTTCATTTAGTTTTTAGGTTTAGAGATGGCTAGCAGTGATGGTTTGGTGAGCTATGTTTAGGTGTGGTTATGGCAAGATCCCTAGTGTACATGAGATGACTTGTATATAATGTAATGTCAATATGTAATTGAATCTATGTAATAAAATGATGTTGCTTGATATACTTATTGAATGTTGAGATTAGGCAATCGTCTTCATCTTGTTATTTGTTCAAGTATGCTAAGCTTTTATGCTTCCGCATTCGTCCATTGATATTACCATGCTAGGGATTAACACTTGAATCCTTCAGACATTGGCTTTCTAGTCATTTGGAGGTTAGATTTTGAGTAACAAATGGTTTCATTACAGATGGTATCAAAGCATGAACAATAACTACACTGAACATTATTCACATGAAATATAAACTAAAATCAACCTTACATCTCAACCCTACAAATTTATTAAGATTCCCTTTTATGGACTTAGTTAACTTAGCCTCTAGGATAGAACCTGGAAGTTCTATAACTAGGTGTAGACTTGTGTACCCCTTAGAACTTTTCTTTTATCCTCGATCTATCCTATAGTATGGGTTGTAGGTTCTATGACAATGAGAAAAGGGAGATCTTATTATAACCCTAGACATATGTTTGCATCATGTGATTAGGTTATAAAGACAAGTGTGCACCATATTATTTCTATCTCTCTAGGTGTTATGGTATGAGACTGCCTAATGTGTGTGGTAGATCAATTCTAGTTTTGGTTATATTTGAATGGAGTATGTTGTTTTCCATCACATGTTTCACCGTTGGTGAAATCTTATTCCAAGTATTAGTATATAAGTACACATCAAAAGTGCTACCACACACAGAAGGGCAGTGAATGTCCATGCCACCTAAGAGAAAGGGATGTAGCATCAGTCTATATGAGAATAATAGATGATAGATGTAGTCTCTAGAGTTGTCTAGAGCCATGATAAAGGTTACGTTAGCAAGTAGCCTAGATAACCTATGATGACGGTGGTAGTGGTGGTGGTGATGATGATGATGATGATGGTGAGGGTGATGATGATGGTGATGGTGATTGTGATGATGATGACAATGATGGTTAATGTGTTGTTGTTGATGATGATGATGATGTTTATGATGTTGATGGTGATGATGTTATGAGTTTGTTTCATGATTATTTATGTTGATGTTGGAGGATTCTAGTATGCTTGATGATATGACATGATTTTGAGCATATTGTTGGTATGTATGCCCAGAGAGCCAATCATAAGAAGGTTGTAATGACATAATTTTTAAATGATTTGATCAATAATAAATGCAAGCTTCTAATTTATTCCATTTTATTCAAATATGAGATAATTATGTAACATAATAAATGTCTAGAGAATGGTATTATGAAATGATGTATGTATTCAAGTACGTGACTTGAACAATGAGATCATAAAGATGTAAAGAATACATACATTTTCATTATGTCCCTGGTCAGATGTTATTGTGGAAGGTATATAGACAACAACACATAAGACTAGAATGTGTATTGGTTGATGACAGAAACTCATTAGTCATGATATGTGATATCAAACCAAGCACACAAATACATGTTAGAGAATAGTTTATTAGGAAGACCCACCATGAGACAAATACATGGAAACCATAACAATGGTAGTCATAGTCCGCTCCCATAGTGTTGGTGGTCATTTTGGTTCTTAAACTAAAGTTACTACACTCATCACATGCCATTTAACATGCTTTGACATCATCCAATGTAATATTGAATAAGGGTTGTCATAATAGTGATGATTCGGTGACTGTGATACATGGGGAATGACTATGAGTGATGTAGATGAGATTTTTCCCTCCTATAGGAGTATGATATCCTAGGCCTCTTTATAAGAAAGACTGAGAAAAACATGGCAATGCACATGTGAGTCAATATGTGATATTGAGCTTACATATATCTCAGACAGGCTTCTCTGGTTCAAGAAACAAGATTGAATGTTGAAGAGGATGACTAATCCATTCCTCAAGTTCAATCTGGATTTCAGATACAAAAGAGCTATACAAACACTATACACCAAAAACAAATTGTAGGTTGAAGTTGTTCTCCAACTTTCCATTTACTTAGGTAGCATTGATGTGTGATTAGGCACCACTCATTGCTTGTGATGTCATAACTGGTTATGGATATTCACTACAAATGTAATATGGGACCTATAGAATCACACACATACAAACCAACCTAGAAGAGGAGTTGTGATCATGAATTATAATTGGATTGATTACTAAAGTGTTTAGGTATTCAATATAGGAACAAATCAACTGACTGGACTCCCAACTAATCGGCTCATGTGATGAAACAACTGGTAGGAGTGTCAGGTTGATTGGATGTTGAATGGAATGAGTTTCGAATGAAATGGGGCTCCAAATGACTGGTTCACTGAGTGAACCAATAGGCTGGAGGTAGTGAGACGATCAGTTCATGAGATGAACCACCCGATTCATGGTGCAATTCGATTACATCAAGGATTAGTTCTGGCATCATATCGTACATCAATTAGATTAGAACTTTCAATTCATATGTGATTGGGAAATATGACGAAATGGCCGATTCATTGAGTGAACCAATCGTCTCACATGC
The DNA here is from genome assembly GCA_963693085.1 of Alisma plantago-aquatica. Classification (NCBI taxonomy): domain Eukaryota; kingdom Viridiplantae; phylum Streptophyta; class Magnoliopsida; order Alismatales; family Alismataceae; genus Alisma; species Alisma plantago-aquatica. The sequence continues at coordinate 1,331,570,394 of OY856412.1, forward strand.
CAAAGTCTCACATGCCAACCTTTCATAGTCAACCAAATGTTTCACCATTCATATGTTGTGAAAATTTGAGATTCTGGTCCCTTCCACTCCCACACAAATTGGGAACCTTGACCCTAACCCCTCCTATAAATAGAGGGTTATTGGGGGCTTTTCAGACACATCAATGGCTTCTGACAATTGTTTGTCTTCTCTGGTTGTGGTAACCACGAGAACTTGAGCAAGTCCTACCTAATAAAGGGAGGGATAGCAAGGGAGAACAATTGTGGGAGAGCAAGTTGGTGACTTGTACACCAACATGAAGGACACATCCTTCTTGTCCATTTTAGTAGGATGACAAGACTTCTAGGCGGTCCATATGGAATTCCATAGAGGCGTGGAGGCATTATCTTCCACTAGGAGGATAACGTCAAACTACAGTCCATGATGAAGATAAGGAGGTGTAGCATACGAGTCCTAGTGTAACTAGAAGATAGCTACATAACTACTCGATGAGGAGATGTCACATGACTTGCTCCAGGACTAGGTATATCCTCAAAACCATCCATTCCATTATATATTTATTGACACAGTCTGCTGGTTTAATGGGAAATATGGTAGAATTTTTTTGTTTCCACTACCTATTTTGTCGCTATATTTCCCTACAGTGATATCAGAGCCATGTTAGTCTACTATATTTTTTGATAATTGATATGATCATATTTTTAGTTTTATCATTTATTTATTACATGCGATGTGAAAATTTTGTCCAATCAAATACACACATGATCCCAAACTAATACATATATAACATATATGTGATTTACACGTGTTGCCCTAAAAGTGAGTTTTGATGGTGGATGTGTAGTGTGGTTATGGCCAATAACCCTATTATCTGTACATGGTTGTAAGGTTGGTTTTTCCTATTTTATATCAGTTTTAATATAGAGCCTCTACCTTATCTTCCAATTGTAAAAGTAATATTATCTCCTACCTTTTCTCCCTCGAATGTAACTCGAGGTTTCTCTATAATCATGTAATAGTAGGATAGTTTATGCTCTTGTTATGATGAAGAAGAAAGATGCTCAGACCAGGAAAAACAACCATATCGAAGGAGATTCGATCGAATGGAGGACCAAGGAGGAACATATAAGACAAGTTGAACCGATCAACTAGTGGACCCGACTGACGCGAGGACCCAGAAGATGGTGGATTGTGGACAAAATGACCAGTGAGATGACCAACCCTCTGGCCAGGAGGTTAGCCGATCGGTTCAAGGGTTGAACCGATCAAGTTAGATTGGAAAGCATATATCTTCATCAACAATAGGTCTCTACATGTGATGTAGACCCTAGGTTGTGGTAATTGGTTGTGGCTCAAACAAATTACATTAGAATGGCCATAACCATCGCTTTTTGTTGATTGCATGTTTTCATTGTGGGATATAACATGTATACAATACATACTATATATTTGGTGATTGGATAAAGTATATGCATTTAAAAATAAATACTCACTCAATTAAATATTAAGTCTTAGATGCTTTCCATTAGCAGCACACATGAAAAGCTTGATAGAATAAGTGTGGGAACCCCAAGGGTGGTGCACTATCTATCTTGTGGAAATATGTGATGGTGATATTGTGGGCCATCCTAGTGAGGTGCATTATTATCATGTTGACTTTTGGGTTAGGCTTAACTATATGATCTTAATGAGATTAAGCACCAGAAGCATTCATATGATTATGGAAAGGAGTTGCACATATCATCTATCTAAGAGTTGCATATGATGCAATTGGAAAAAGTCACCTACCTTGATAATTGACTATGGACGCTGGCGTTGGTCGGGTAATAGTTGAATTATTTTAGATCTTGGCTCACTAGAAGGTTGTACATCGTAATCTTCCAAATTGATATGTGAGGGCTATCAATTTGAATAAAATAATGGGTGTGATAATTAATTAAAGACTTAATTAAATATCAACAAATTTTTCAAATCAAATCAAATCAAAAGGGTATTTTACAAAAATGCAATTTTACTCTTGTAGAATCAAATGATGAACTAATCAGTATTACAATTAGTCCTTAGGAAGGACAAAATTTATGGGACAAATTTCAACTACTATTTTTGGACTTTGAGAAGGATTCTCAATGAAGAGCACAAGATCTATCTCCTTGATAAATTAGTGTCAAAAAATACCTACTCCTAATGCACCTAGGGCTAAAGTTGATGCTTACTAGAAGCATGCCAATGATGCCTTGGACGTAAAGTACCTTATCCTAAGATGCATGAACTATGAGTTGCATGGGCAATGCGCGGATATGGGGATTCTTGAGATGGTAACACATCTTCAGAAAGTGAACCGTAATCTCACAAAGCAAGAAAGGAACAAAATCATAATGGTGCTCTTTGAGTGTAAAATGACAGTGAGAAACTCAATAGAAGATCATGTGCTCAATATGATTGGACATGTGTATCATCTTGAAGAACGGAGATTCTATTTGAAATAGGAGTAGGCCACATATATGATTCTAAAATCATTACCATAATCATATAGGCACTTTATTGATTGTTACCACTTGAATAATATGGCCAGACTGATGTCAGATTTGTTTGGTATATTGATTCATGTTGATGCAAGAATGAAGATGGACGAATCTATGATAGTGATCAGAGGAGTTGGGTCTAAGGATGAGATCAAGGTGATGAAGAGTTTTGAGGCCAAGCCCAAATCCAGATCTTCAACACTCAAGATGAGGAGAAAGAAAAGTACAATAGGAACTTATCCTTTGTAATTGAAGGCATTCAAGAAGAAGAAGATTGGGATACAAATCTCCACTTCAGGTATATACATTATTGATATAAAATTATTTAATTCTTCATCATGGGTACTAGATATCAGATGTGGATCTCACATATGCTCGAATATGTTGTATCTAAAAATATGTAGGCCTTTGGAAAAGGGAAAGGTTGAACTGTGAGTCACAAATGGAGCAAGAAAGAGTTGTTACCACTTCAGTTGGAACCTATAGTTTATCTCTTCCCATAGGGATTGTAATATAGTTAGTAAACTTCTTTTATGTACCTTCCACAAATAGAAACATCATTTACGTATCATGTATGGACAAGGATGCATATGAATTTCATATTAAGAATGGTCAATGTTCTATTTCTAAAGATGGGATATTTTATAGAAGTGCCCCAATGTCTTATGGTCTTTATTTTCTAGATCTAAAGACATATGTTATAACGTAAATACAAAAAGACTAAAACTCAACAACTCAAACAAAGCATACCTTTGGCATTGTCGTCTAGGACACATAAATGATAATCACATATCTAGACTCCATAAAGATGGTTATCTGAACTCTTTTGATTTTGAATCAATAGAGACACATGAATCTTGTCTGTTATAAGATAAATAAGACACCCTTTAGCTATTAACAATGAGAGGGCTAGTGATCCATTAGGACTGATACATACATATGTATGTGGGCCTTTTAGAACAACTACTAGAGGTGGGTATCAATACATCATTACCTTCACTAATGATTTCAGTAGATACGGTTATGTTTACTTGATGAAACATAAATTTGAAACTTTTGACAGGTTCAAAGAGTTTATAAATGAAGTACAAAACCAACTTGGAAAAAGTATTAAGGAACATCATTCTAATCAACATAGAGAATACTTAAGACAAGAGTTTGACAACCTTCTACGAGCCCATGGGGTTTTATCTCAGTGTACTCCGTTTGGAAAACCTCCGCATAATGGTGTATCAGAAAGAAGGAGTCACATATTAATGAATATGGTACAATCAATGATGAGTTTAGCTAAGCTTCTGACTACATAATGGGGTTATGCTCTAGAAACTATTGCGGTTACTCTAAACTGAGTACCAACTAAATGAAAGATCTAGAGTGGATGAATAGAGATTTTGATACTTTAAAATTCATTTGAAAACTTAAAGCAAAGAAGGAGGAGGAAACACCACTTTGTTTTAGAGTGGTTCCAACCTTTGAATCAAAGATTGTCTGTCCACTACCCAATTGTCTCCAGTTGAGATTTTGAAAGTGATTTATTTTATTTACTTTTCAAGGATGTTACAACAAAATACAATCACCTTCCCTTTCCTTGAAGTAGCCTCAACCTCCTTGAAGCATCCTTCTTGAAGTAACCTCAAGCCCTTAGAGAAACCTTCACCACATTGAAGTAGCTCCACCACCTTGAGATAGCCTTCACCTAGAAGTAGATCCAACCTCCTTTGAAGCAGCCTTCTTGAAGTAACCTCAAGCCCTTAGAACAACCTTCACCACCTTGAAGTATCTCCACCACCTTGAAGTAGCCTTCACCTCGAAGTAGATCCAACCTCCTTTGAAGCAACCTTCTTGAAGTAACCTCAAACACTTAGAGAAGCCTTCACCTTGAAGTAGCTGCAATCACCTCCTTCAACAACCTCCAACCCTAGGAGTAGTTAAGGAGAACAATAATACAATACAAAATAAATATATTGAAAGAAAGAAAAACTTAACCAATGAACTACATCATCTTGATTCCTATATCAAGCGTATAGATGTCCTATCCACTTAATATGGACATTTATATGTGGTGTCTAGGAGATTGTAGATATAGTACACAACTTTAGAACTCAAGGAAGAAGATAGAAAATGATTCTCAACTTTATTTCTCTCTAGAATGAATGCTCAAGTGTAGCTTCTACGTATAATGTGTCATATGGCCTCTCCTATTTATAGAAATTGTTTACAAGTGATTAGGGACTTTGTAGGAAGTCTCTAGAGTGTTCTTAGTGCTTAACTAGCTGTTAGGTAGAAAGTAGTTAGGTTGTAATGGCTAAAGTGTTCGAGTTTAGAAGAACAATCCAGACAGCAATTATGTCGACCGACCATGTCTCGGTCGAGAATTTCTTCAACCGATCCTGAGTTGAATGCAAGTCTATTCCAACGTCTATCCCCAACTCCCAACTACTCGATCTAATAGACATATTATTTGGACCAAAGATGTGTCGATCGACCATATTTTCATCCAAAAATGACTTAGAGAACAATATGTGTAAGTTTTCGATCAGTGCTCTAAATTCTCAACCAAGGTGGTTCTCAATAGATAATAACTTTGACCAAGGGTGTCTTGTTTAACTACTTTCTTGACTGATAATGTCACTAGTGTATTTTTCGAACCACCTATCAAATGTTTCTTCTGATGAAGGATAATGAATATATATCTAGGGTGATCCTAACTGAGGGTTATGAGTGGATATAGAAGATCTAACACTTGATTTATATGAAATCCACTACTATAGAAATGGCTTATAACGTCACTTTTAAAGGTGTCGGTTGTAATAATACACCGACACCTAAACAATAAAGCGTCAGTTTATAAAATAAATCGACATCAATCTGTGAAGGGCGACCAGACACAGGTATCACTTTTATTCGGTGTCAGTTACTTAATAACACACCGACGCTGAAAATTAACCACCAAATCCAAAATTTCCAGTGAAAAAATTACCTCCAAAAATTTAACATATGGCGTCGGTCATTACCTAAATAACTGACGATGAAAGGTTATTCGCTAAACAGAAATTGGGCACATTTTGATCGTCGATTTTACATCAATGACCGACACTTATGGTTTTTCCCGCGCTCTTCGCGGGAAATTTTTCACACCCTTTGAGCATCGGATTTTCAAAACAACTGATGACTATGGTTAGTAATTGACAAATATTTTTTTAATCGGCGTATGTAGATAGACGTCAGCTTATTTCTAGTTAAAACCGACGATTATCTTTTGGAACAGGTGTCAGTTTGTGTTGTTAACCGACACTGTTAGTTTTATGTGTCGGTTGAGTTTAATAACTGACACCTAATGTTAACTTAATATCGCCTGAGAGAGCCCGACTCTTTCCCTTTCTCTCTGTGATTGCAATCGGCTATTAGGGCCTGGCGATTCTGGCATTCTCCTTGCTCGTCGCTGCTGATCTCCTTGCTCGCCGACGCCGTTCTACTGCTACTGCCATCGCCACCGTTCGTGGAGCTCGCCGCATCCATGGAGCTTGTCGCCGCCGTGAAGCGTCGCCATGGAGCTCGCCGCCGTTCGTGGAGCTCGCCGCCTCTGTGGAGCTCTCCGTTCGTGGAGCCGCCATCGTCGTTGGTCCTCTCCTCGAGCCCGTCCTCCTCTCGCCGATTCTAGCAGTCCTACTACCGGAGCCAAAGCCAGTGCCAGTAGCCACCGTGCTAGCAGTCCTACTTCCGGAGCCAAAGCCAGTGCCAGTAGCCACCGTGCTAGCAGTCCTACTGCCGGAGCCAAAGCCAGTGCCAGTGCCAGTAGCCAGTTCCAACAGCAGCAGTCGGAACCAGAGCTTGCCATTATCATCACCACTGCCACTGCTAGAGGTAAAGCCTCCAATTGACTATGTTTGCATCCTCAATTCATCCTTGGCTTAACCTATTTTTTAATGTGTGTTGTTAATGTGTGTTGACCTTGGCTTAACCTATTTATTAAACAAGTAGATGTCAATGATAATTTAGTAAACCAATCCCTATGATTGATCCTAATTCAGTTCAATATTGTTTTGCATTCATACACGATCGTGCTAAAATTTGTAGTGTGCATTTCCAGTTTTAGGTTTGACTTTTTTGATGTTACTAGCGGATAGGACCTAGGCTCCTGTTCATTTTTTGATTCACTTCAAAATGATTAGAATGTGCCTGGGTCCTTATTATAAGTATGTTCTTTTATCCTTTTAAAAAGTATTTCAAACATAGTGTCATGTACTCATAAAACTAAATATGAGTGTTGATTAAATAATATAGATAATAAGTGTCACCTCATTTTATGAAATACCAAGATATATCAAATTATAGAAAATACTAGTCTGAAAATTTATAACATCATTATATGTACTTACACTTTTTCTGAAAATATATAACTTTGTTATATGTACTTACGTACACTTTGTTAATACTAATATTATGCAGTCTCTGTCCACCCACAACAGTCACTATGAACTGGGCCTCTATGTCAATGTTAATGTTCCCTATTGAAGAACAACTGGACATCATCCTAGATGTTCATTCCTTAAACCAATTGGCCATACCCAAACATTGGCATTTTCTAAAAGGAAGACACTACAGGCCTGGTGAAGTGACCCTAAATTTTGGCAATTATTCACATGTTATCGAGGTTGAGTATGATTTGGCGGGAAATCTTATATCAAAATCTAGTTGGCGTGATTGGATTGGAAAGATGCATGTGGTCCGTAGCGACATGCTTTTTCTCCATCCAGTTGGCCATAATACCATCAACGTTTGGATAACCAACATCAACTGCGAGACCCCGGATCATCTACGGTGGTATGAGCGCACGACGGAGGATATCAGCTCAAGTTCAGACGATTCTGATTTTGAGGCCCCTGTCAGTTTAGATTTGTCTAAATACAGTGAGGAGCTCCATGACACAGCACAATCATCAAAAATGCCATTGTAGGTCCAATTAACAAATATAATTGTCAAGACAAAAAATTTGTGTTTACACTTTTTGTCTGAAAGCAATCAATACTCATAGCTGCTTTCTTTTCTGAACTTAAGGAGAAGATCGCCACAATGATAAGTCCTCGAAGTTACTGATGCAGGACCATGTTGGTGTAGTATTTAGTTGTCTATCTATCTAGACTTGTCTGTATTAATAGTTATTTTAATTATGCGCATGTTTAGAGGTACACCAACCCCTTTGTTTAGTTACTGTTTAGGGGTACACCAACCCCTATGTGTGGATGTAAAAAGAGATTAATGAATGGAACTGAAAGTTGCTACATGAATGCTTCTAACTGAATTGATGATTGGCTTGGTTATTGAATGTTACAAATTACTGATAAATTTCATTATAAATGTTCTTTTATCCTTATTATAACTATGTTAACAAATAATCCCTATAAACATGTAATGTTTATTTAATAGAATTGATGATTGGCTTGGTTATTAATAATATATGACAAAAATAAAATGCTTAATTTTAACATATGATTGTCTAGTCTGTTTTCAATGATCACTTCCATTACGGTTCAGGAGCTCACCGGCCTTCTGCCTGCCCGTTCGGATTCCACGTGCACCCATCCATCTCGCCTCTCTCCCTACTCTAGAGCAAGATGCCTGACTGGGCTCAAACAGAGGTAAACATCCCCAAAAACCATCTGTCTCGCCCTCTGATTTGTATTTACTTAAATACTAATTTATATTTACTTATCTACTCGTTCATCTAATGATTTTTTATTCATCACATTATTTAAATTTAGGGCTTTATATTTAAATGCATCTAAACATTCATAAGTTATTAATGTTGATTAATTTAGGAAGCATTGATATGTTGTTATGGCTATCCACAAATGTTTTTATAAGAAATTGTGTGTTGAATGGGGTTGTGAACAAGGAATTGGTGTTGTATTTGTTGGCCTAGAAACCCATCCAAGATTTACTCATTAGGAGTAAATCTTGGATAGTCCCCGGTTTGGGACTGTTCTTGAAAACCTAATCTCACGTAGGATGTAAGTGTATAATGTGTATTGGGTTTTCATGAAAATTTCAGAAGCATTTCCCCGTTTGTTCTCTAACTACATATGTACTTGGAGAATAGTGGGGAAATGCTGCCGAAATTTTCTTGAAAACCCAATACACATTATACACTTACTAGTGAGATTAGGTGTTCAAGAATGGGATAGGTGGTACACATTTAAGAATGACATCACATGTGTAAACCCTAAAGTTTTAACCATAAAACTCTAATCTGTTTACCCTAGACCCTAATCTTGTTGTAATGTATACTTATTTTCTCTTTGATCATAGAATGGATAGATCATGGATGTCCATTCGCAATTGTTGCACCCCAGAGTTTATTTCTGGTCTTGATCAGTTTGTTAGATTTGCCGAGGAACATAGGAAACAACATGGAGATAGGTTCTACTGTCCATGTAGGCATTGCGGTAACAACTTGAAAGTCAGTTTTGGTGACGAAATCAGAAGTCATGTCATGTGCAACGGGATTGTACAAGGCTATACAGAATGGCACTGGCATGGAGAGATTTCAAACCTGAAACCAGTGCATGTCGATAGCAGTGCTTGTGTGGAAGAAGAAATTGCCTTCGATGACATAGATATGAATGAACCAATTCCAGTAGACATCGTTGATGCGATGCTGGATAGTTGTGGGGTAGAGCACACCGATCCACCTCCCATGTTTAGAAACATTGTGCATGATGATGAGATACCATTATACACAGGTTGTAAGTTTATGAAGCTTAGCGTTGTGTTTTGATTGTATAAACTAAAAGCTAACAATCGATGGAGCGACAAAAGCTTCACGTCATTGTTGTCTTTGTTGAAAGAAATTCTTCCTGAAGGAAACGAGTTGCCGATCTCAACATACCAGTTAAAGAAATTATTGTGCCCAATGGGAATGGAGGCCAAGAAGATACACGCATGCCCGAATGATTGTGTATTATTTCAAAAGGACTATGTGAATTTGAAAGATTGTCCGAAATGTGGTGCATCAAGGTATAAATTGACGACTTTGGGGGAGTCTAAAACTGGTTCTCCCGCCAAGGTGATGTGGTATCTACCTATAATACCACGGCTTCAACGCTTGTTTTCCAATCCTATAGATGTAAAGAATTTGAGGTGGCATGCAGATGTTAAGAAAAATAATGATGGGATCCTACGACATGCGTCTGATTCCCCACAGTGGAAGAAGATTGATCTATTGTACCCTGAATTCGGTGAAGAGGATAGGAATCTAAGACTTGGGCTTTGTACATATGGGATGAATCTGCATGGGACATTGAGCAGCCAACATAGCACTTGGCCAGTCATGCTTGTTATATACAATCTTCCTCCCTGGTTGTGTATGAAAAATAAGTACGTTATGCTGTCGTTGTTGATATCGGGCCCTAAACAACCTGGAAATGATATCAATGTTTATCTTGAACCTCTGATTGATGACTTAAAGAAACTCTGGGGTGAAGGTGTGATGACCTATGATGCTTCACGAAGAGAGACATTTTGTTTGCACGTTATGTTGTTTTGCACTGTGAATGACTTTCCAGCATATGGGAATTTTTCTGGATATAGTGTCAAAGGATCTAAAGCGTGTCCTATATGTGAAGAGAACACTGATTCAATACGACTAAAACACATCAAAAAGACTGTATATCTTGCTCATCAAAGGTTTCTTCCAAAATTTCATCCATATTGTAGGTTGTGCAAAGCATTCAATGGACGGAATAAGGAACGTAGTGCACCTAAACCAATATCAGGGGAGGATGTTTAAGAAAGAGTGAAAGACATCGCCAATGAATTTGGTAAGAGATCACAATGTACGATGGCCACAAGGAGTGACAAGTCTTTATTCAAGAAGAAGTCGATATTTTGGGATCTTCCTTATTGGAGTTCTTTGATAGTCAGGCATTGTATCGATGTCATGCACGTTGAGAAAAATATATGTGATAGCGTCATCGGTACTCTGTTGAATATACCAGGTAAGACTAAAGATGGGATAAAATCCAGAATGGACCTACGTGAAATGGGAATAAGGTCATAATTAATAGAATTACGTGAAATGGGTAATAAAAGAACATACTTACCTCCCGCTTGTTACACGTTGTCTAGAAAGGAGAAGAAAGCATTTTGTGAATGCTTGGTAAATGTTAAGGTGCCACAGGGTTACTCATCCAACATATGTACATTGGTATCAATGAAAGATCTAAAGTTGATAGGTCTTAAATCTCATGATTGTCACATTCTAATGCAACAAATATTGCCTGTGGCAATTAGATCTATATTGCCGAAGCATGTAAGGTTTGCAATCACCAGACTTTGTTTCTTTTTCAACAGTCTGTGCAGCAAAGTTATTGATCTTGATACTCTCGATAATTTGCAAAGAGAAGTGGTTGTTACCCTATGTCAGCTTGAGATGTATTTTCCTCTGTCGTTCTTTGATTTCATGGTACATCTTGTTGTCCACTTGACTAGGGAAGTGAAAATGTTGGGACCAGTTTTCTTGCATTGGATGTATCCCTTTAAACGATACACGAGCGTTTTTAAAGGTGATGTTCAAAACCGTTATCGGCCTGAAGGGAGTATTATTGAGGGTTATGTGGCGAGAGAGGTTATGGATTTTTGCAATGACTTTCTGAGTGGTAATGATGCTCCTGTGAATGACAAGAATATTGAGGAGCATTTTGGCAAAGGAGTTTTGGGAGCATGGGTGAAAGTAATCACCCGTGAGCAGTTTGAGCAAGGTCACTTGTATATTTTACACAACATCGACGGAGTGAGTGTTTATATCGAGGAACATGCCAATTTCAACAAGAGACAATATCCTCGATCCAATTCAATGTGGCTTGCTAGAGAGCATAACAAGACATTTATTAAGTGGTTTGAAGATAAAGTCTTACATTAACTATCTCAAACACCAGATAAAGTTACTGAAACCATCAAATGCCTCACCTTTAAACCAAAATTGAATGTTATGTCTTATGAAGGGTTTGACATAAATGGTTTCTCATATTACACAAATCGTCAAGATGATAAGAGTGTCGTCCAAAACAGTGGGGTCACGCTTCAAGCGTCTTCATTGTTTTTTGCAAGTGCAAAGGATAAAAGTCCACGTGAAGCTAAAATGTCATATTACGGTGTCATTGAAGATATATGGGAGTTTGACTATGTAGATTTTATAATTCCACTCTTTAAATGTAATTGGGTTGACAACAACAAATGAGTTATAGTGGATGAATTGGGTTTCACATTAGTGAACTTTGAAAAGATTGGCGAGAAGGGTGAACCATTCATATTGGCATCACAGGCAAAACAAGTATTTTATATCGATGATCCTACAAATGATAAATGGTCAGTTGTTCTTCATGGTAAAAGATAGTTCATTGAAGATCCTATAGATGAAGAAGAGTACTATGATAAGTATGATGACTCCAATCCATTCTCAGTTGGGTTGCCAACACCACCAAACATTGAAGCTGGGGATCACAATGACTTGTATGTTCGCGGGGATCATAATGAAGGATTGTTAATTGATAAAAGATCACAATATTAGAGGCATGGATGTTTATATTTTTATTATGTTCCCATGATGACCGTGCTGATGATCACCGTGAGGGTGAGGACGTGCTTGCACCGCTTGACAATGTAAATTTTAAGAATATATCCATGAGGTTTCTATCTATATGTTCATTTATAATTATATTATGTAAGTGTGTTTTTTATCAAATTTTTAGGATACTAGTTAATAGCAATTCTATTTAATTTGCAGGTGTTTGCCAAAGACTATAGGCTATGCAAGACGACCATGACATAGCTATGCAGGCCATCAACATTGCTTTGTAAATCCAAAGCGCAACAGTAGGAGAGAAAGCAAGCATCCTGATGCGATGATTTTGAGTCGCATTTATAGAGTTATTTTACTTGTCTTTTATGCATTTATTGGTCATTTTGGTGGTTAATATTGCATGATTCATTTACTTTGGTCTATGATCCTTCTCTATGTCAAATCTCCCTTATTTTAGTGTTTTGAGCATAAATGAGTACAATAATATGTTTTATTTTGGCTTATGTGGTTTTGTGTTGCAATTTCAGGAAAACGAATATTTGCTACTGTCGATACCATCGACATTGGTCGATACCATCGACGAGACCACAGGTTGCCAGCCGCAAGGAGCATCGCAAAGTCGATACTATCGATGGTGAAGTCGATGGTAGCGACTTACCATCAGGTTGATGGTGAGAAGATAGTCGATACTATCGACCCTAAAGTCGATACTATCGACACGAGGAGCTTCAGCGATGGAAAAGGACAAAAACCGACGCCTAAGTGAGTCGATACCATCGACTCTCATCGATGGTATCGAGTTAGCATCAGTCGCAACAAAGAAAAGAAAAGAAGACCAGCCGATACCGTGCAGAGTCGATACCATCGACTCGCGTCGATGGTATCGACACCGTCAGATACAAGTTTGCTTCAAATCGATCTAAATCTGATGGTTGTGATAATTTGGTGACCTAACTTGGTGATTATACCTAATGACGGCGGCCAAGAGCAAGGAATCATGTCATTAGCCGCTGCACACGTCCCGAGAAGGTGTGGAGAGAAGAACGGAGCCCAGAAGCACGCCCCATCCATTTCGGACGCCGAAGAAGACGTTTTCTACCACCGAAAGGCCAGAGATCGTGCATTCTATGCCAAGGAGCGCTTGGATCTTCTCCATTCAGGAGTTTCTTTACTTATTCACAATTTTCTCCATGTGTCCCTTTTTCTCTACCATGTTTTGCTTTGGGATGAACATGCGGGGCTAATCCCCTTTATCTTTAGGACCGGGAGTAGCCCGGGGAAGCTTTGTATGATATTTTTATCATAGTAATTCATCATTAATCTCTTAAATCCGTGGTATGAATTCATTTTCTCAATTATATTGTTATGCTTGATCACCATAATAATAATCTAATGCCCTTAATTACTTTGAAAGAAGAATTAACGGTTGAAAAGAGATGAATATCACATTTATTAATAAATCCCTTGAACAAGGTGATGTAAGATTAATGTGGAAACTGATGCGATGATTTTGAGTCGCATTTATAGACCTTTTTCTATGTGTTTTGTGCTCTAATTACTCATTTTTATGGATAATATTGCATAATTCACTCATTTTGGTCTTTGCCAGCATTCTATGTCAAATCCCCTTTGTGTTACCATTTTGAGCATTATTTATCATATTATCATAATTTGTGTGGATTTACTTGGTCTTATTGTGGAATTTCAGGAAAAACAAGTATCTGCTTCCGTCGATACCATCGACGGAAGTCGATACCATCGACCAAGCCACAGGTTGCCAGCCGAGAGGAGCAGCACAGAGTCGATACCATCGACGAAAGTCAATGCCATCGACACATGGAGAGCTACAGCGTCGCTAAAAGACAAAACCGATGCTAAAGAGAGTCGATACCATCGACCCTAGTCGATGGTATCGAGATGACCACAGGCGCTCAGACGAAAAGAAAAAGAAAGCTGCCGCTAATACGCTGGGTCGATACCATCGACCCGCGTCGATGGTATCGACGCCGGCAGATATGCGTTGGATTCGTTTTGATCTCAATCGGACGGCTGGAGTTATTTGACGACCTAATTAGGGACTTATACCTAATGACGGCCGCACACATGAGAGGAGGATCTCATTTTTGCATTGCACGAGTGCCAAGGAAGGAGAGAAAGGAGAACGGAGGCCAGAAGCTCACCCCGGGTGATTCGGATGCTACCGAAGACGAATTCCACCACCGACAGGCGGGGAAGCTTGTATTCTATGCCAAGGATCTACCGGTTCTTCTCCGTTCAGGGGTTTTCCCACTTGTTTCACATTTTTCTTATGAATTCCCCTATTTCTACCATGTATTCGTGTGAGATGAACATGAGAGGCTAAAATCCTCCATCTTTAGGACCGGGAGTAGCCCGGGAATGCATTGTATGACAATTTTATATTGATAATTCATATTTTCTCTCTTAAATCCGTGGTATAGTTTCGTTTTCTCCATATATATTGTTATGCTTGATCACCATAATAATAACTTAATTCCCTTAATCACTTCGACAGAAGGATTAACGGTTGAAAAGAGACGAAACTTACATTAATCGATAAAACCCTTGACAAAGGAGTTGTAAAATTAATGGTGGAAACTGAGAGATCATCTTTAATGCGCTTAGTTTAGGGGAATGATTACTACGACGGTGGAATCAACCTAAACCTAAGTAGTGAATTACACCACGACAGTGGGTAATTCTGTTTTCAGGCTACTACCCGGATAGAGAGAGAAGAGTGAGGAATTATATAAAACCTAATGCAATGTTGACCCGCGGTGAAACCGCAATCCTAAAGATACTCTTTTGAATTGATTAAATTAATCTTTAATCGATTGTTTTCTTTGTTTCATTTTGTTTTCTTTTTAATTTCGAAAACAAACCCTATTTTGTCATTCGGCCTAGCTGATTGCGATTAGTTAGTAGGAGTCTCCAATAATTCACGTATCCCTGAGTTCGACTCGGGCCTCACAAAGGCCTATATTACTCGACGTGTATACTTGCGTTTAAGCGCGTAGTAAAATACACGTCAAGTTTTTGGCTCCGTTGCTGGGGATACGGCGAATTATTGGCACTTTGAGTGCTAAGAGCGGCCACTCTAGGCCACTTTTTTTTTGATTTTTTTTTGAAACAATTTTAAATATTCTTAAATTTCTCTATAATTGTGTTTACTCGTTTAAAGCGTAGTATTGAACCCCGATTTTCTTATTTCAGGTACTTTGCATGGTGCATATACGTAGCGCAGACTACGCGAATCGCACACCTGAGGTTCCACCTCCGGGACCAGAGGACGAGGATTACTACGAGTAAGATCACCAAAGCGACATAGATTCTGAATCTGAGCAAGAGCAAGCAGAAGAAATGGCCGAACCACAGACGATATGGGAGAAGATTAAAGCGTCTTCTTCATCAGCTTCAAAGGGGCCTATCAAGAAACAGGGGCTCAACATTCCAACCTACAAGATTGATCCAGCGTTGATTAACTTGGTTAAATAAAATGCATTTCACGGGTTGAAAAATGAGGACCCAGTGGCACACATCAGTCAGTTCGTTGAAAACTGCGATATGGTGAAGATAGACAGGTTCCCACAGGATGTTCTGTACCTCAAGTTGTTCCCAAGCTCCCTGGCAGGAGTTGCGAGAGAGTGGCTACATAACCTCGACGATGAGTTTGTTGAATCATGGGATCATATGGTAGAGGTTTTCTTCGAGAGGTTTTTCCCTCCTAAGAAGACCAACGACATGATTAGGAAGATTCACAATTTCACCCAACAGGCGGGTGAAACATATTCTGAGACCTGGGAGCGTTTCCAGGTCATGTTGAGGTGATGTCTGCATCATGGACTGGACAAGGAGACACAGGTGAAGATCTTCTATTTTGCTCTCTCCGAGCATGATAGAAGTAACTTGGACTCAGCCGGTTCAGGATTTTTCTTAAATAACACGGATACGAGATGCTGGGAAATACGAAGAACATGGCAAGAAAGAAATCTTGGGGAGAAAGAGAGAGAGGCCCAGTTGAGCAAGAAAGAGTGTCCAGTGAGTCAAAGGCAATGAGAGAGTTAAATGAGAAGATGGATCTTCTCGCAAAGAAGCTACTGCAGAAGGAAGACAGTGAGTCCGAGGATGAGGCTCAAGACAAGTACATAAGGCAACAGCAAGGGTACAGGAATAATGATTACTCATGGCGAAAGGACAAGAAATTCTCATGGAAGGATCCGAACAATTTTCTGTAGGATCTGGACGCCAAGCCTGCACCAGCCACAGAGGACAAGAGCACGGAGTTGCTCAATCAGGTCATCAAACAAAACCAGGAGTTAATGAACACATTTGGGCAACAAATCAAGCAACAGGGTGAATTTATGAACCAATTTGGGCAGACTTTGCAGAGCCATGGGGCTCAAATGAGAACCATAGAGACTTCCATGGCGCAGATGGCAGCTGAAATTGCAAGCTTGAAGAAGCCAGCACATCCGGGTTTTCCGGGGAACACTAATGTTCCCGGGGGAAACCAGCAGGCCAAGGCCATCTTACTGAGGAGCGGCAAGAAGGTGTTGAATCCAAAGATGGATGACACAAGCATACCGCAGGACAAAGTTGAAGATGCAACCACGAAGGAGAAGCCCACATCTGTCACAGGGCAAGCTGAAGATATAGCTGTGGATGGTAATGAAGAAAAAGCTACTGAGGAGGAACTGCAGAAATTGACACCCTATGTGCCACCTCATCAAAGGGCACATACCGTTCCGGTCCCCTATCCCAATAGTGCAAAGGCAAGGAAGGTGGATGCACAATTCAAGAAATTTCTGGACAGATTTAGAAAGTTATCGGTAAATATTCTGTTGTTAGAGGCGATTGAGCAAATCCCATCTTACGGGAAGTTTCTAAAAGATGTCATCAACAAAAAGAGGAAAATACCCGACACTGAGGTCGTGGTGCTGAAGGAGCAAGTGAGTGCTTTCATTATGGGCACTTTGCCGCCGAAGAGACAGGACCCCGGTTGTTTCAATATTTCTTGTTTTATCGGGAAGTTCAAATTTGGAGAGGCACTCTGTGATTCTGGGGCAAGCATCAATTTGATGCCCCTTTCTACATTTAAAAAGTTGGGATTAAAGGAGTCAAGGCCAAGCTGTTGGCTAATTGGACATCTATAAATTCCTTTGTTTTGATTATGACAAACATTTCATTCTTATTAATCTAACGAGCTACTTGAGTGTGCAGGACTAAGATGGATGGCAAAGCAACTAGGGAAAATCCCCAAGCTAAAATGTTTATATTTTCATGCAATGTAATCATTGTTGTAAAAACTTGTACAAATATATAATGTACAAGTACTTAGAATTGCATGTAAATCAAGCGTTAGATTTTCCCTAGCCAAACACCATAGTTAGACACGTCATCCCATTTAATTAGGATCACCTTTGCACACTCACACATATAATTAGTGTCTAAATTGAAACCTTGAAACAGGATCATTCTCGGTCGACAAACTCCTCGACCGAGACACTCTCGGTCGACAATCTTCTCGACCGAGAAAGATCCAAAGTAGCCGTTAGACACAACAGACAAGTTAGTTGGCAGTTGAAGAAAGACGTTGCAAATCACTTGTTCCAGAGAGCCTGTCGGTCGACAAAAGTTCGACCGAGTAGGTGTCTCGGTCGACCATTTGTCGACCGAGATGGTCTCTGACAGCAACTGCAGAATAAAGTAATTAGCCGTTGTTAAAGCAACAACTTTGTACCTAACAGCTAGTTAAGCACTTAGAAACCCCTAGAAGTTGTCTAGAATGTCCTTAAGCATACTTAGGCCATTACTATAAATAGGACAAGCCATAGGACACTAGAATTCACTTGTTACACTTGAGAATACACTTGAGCATACTTGAGCAATCTATTGCAAGCAATCTGAGCACTGTGATCTTTGGCATACTTTCTCCTTAGCTCAATTTCGTGTCCTATAGGCTAGATTCTCCTACCCTCAGCAATCACAAGTTCACACACTTGGCTAGGAGATCTATACGCTTGATCTAGGCATATCAAGCCTTGGGCTTAAAGGATAAGTTGTAATTTCCTTTTTCTTTCTTGTTCCTTTTTATCTTTTGTACTCTCCTTACTACTCCTAGGGTTGGAGGTTGCGGATTGGAGAGGGTTGACTTCTCAGGTGGAGAAGGGGACTTCAAGCTACTTCAAGAAGGCTATCGCAAGGGAAGCTACTTCAGAAGGCTGGTGCAACGGGAGTTGGTGCATCTACTTCAAGGGAAGGCTGCTTTAAGGTTGGCGATTACTTCTAGGTGAAGGCTGCTTGAAGGGTTTGGGAAAAGAGATTGTATTTTATGTAAATTCCTTGCTAGGTAATAAAATAAATTTCTTTTCAAATCCCGGTTGGGTAAGCAACCGGGTAGTGGATTGACGGCTATAGTATTTGCTATAGTTGGAACCACTCTAAACCTTGTGTCTCCTTGTCCAATTTTTTCATTGTGGTTGTTTGAGTTCAATAATTGTTAAATTATCTATAAAACTCTATTCACCCCCCCCCCTCTAGTAGTTTTCAATTGGTATCAGAGCAAGGCTTCAAGGAACCCTAACAAGGTCTTGAAGAAATGGGTGATGGAATGCTCAACAACCTCAACATTGAAGGGACTCTTGTTGCTAGGCCGCCGGCATTCGATGGAACAAACTACCAGTACTGGAAGAGAAGGATGCAGTTCTACTTCCAAGGCGTCAACTGGGATCTATGGAGAATGGTATCTACTCCTTATGAATTCCCCCAAAATGACTTTGCGGAATGGGATGCAAACACGGTAAAACAGGCCCAAATGAACGCAAAAGCTGTAAGCATTTTATATTGTTCTATTTCTATAGGAGAATTTAATAGAATATCAAATTGTGATACAGCGTATGATATTTGGCATAGATTGTCCATCACTTATGAGGGTACAGCCCAAGTCAAAAATTCCAAAATTAGTTTGCTTAAAACAAAGCTTGAACATTTTCGTATGGATCCAAATGAATATATTAGTGAAATGTATTCAAAATTATCTACTATTGTTAATGGTTTAAGTGCCTTAGGAAAACCTATCCTTGAGGAAGATCAGGTATCAAAAATTCTTCGATCACTTCCTCCAAAGTACAAGCCAAAGGTGACAGCCATTGCAGAAGCAAACGACCTCACTCGCCTCAAAATGGAACAACTCATTGGTAATTTAGAAGCTCATGAAGCAGATCTAGAAGAGGAAGAAAGAAGAGAACGTGAACACCAAAGTGGGAAGAAGAAGGATGTGGCTCTCAAAGCCTTAAAAATCGTCACACATGAAAGTGAGGAGTCAAGTGAAGAAGAAGAAGAAGAAGCCTTAATCGTCAACGGTAAGAAGTACAAAAGGTTTAAATCTAACAAAATTTCTAGTTCCTCTACTCCCAGGTGCTTTGAATGTGGGAAGAAAGGGCATTTCAAAAATGAATGTCCCAAAGCAAAGAAGGGAAAGAAAAGCTCACATAAAAAGAAAGGAGAAAAAGCCTATAAAGCTGCCTGGGATGAGTCAAGTGACAGTGAAAGCGGAGAAGAGGTGGAATGTCTAATGGCAAGAGAAGAAAATGAAGACTCTCAAGAGGTAGGCCTAGTTGATCTTCCTAAAGAAGAGTTAATTACTAGTTTACAAGAAACTCATGATAGGTATGTTGATGCCAAGAAGAAACTAAAGAAGGCTATAAAATCAAATAATGAGCTCATTGCCAAATTAGATGAACTTTCTTATGAAAAGAACAACATTGATCTTGAAAATGTATCTTTAAAAACATCTTTAGATGATTGCACTAGAAAGCTACTCAATTTGGAAACCAATGTTGATCTTCTATCAAAAGAAAAGACTGATTTGCTGGCTAAACTACAAGATTATCAAACTCAACCTATCTTGTGCAACCATTCAGACTATGATAATATTGTAAAAGAAAAGGATTCATTGTTTTCTGATTTAGACCAAGCAAGAAAAGATATACATAAAAAGATGAATGACATTGCTACATTGCAAAGAGAACTTTATAAGTTAAGAAGAAAAGATATTCTTGATAACATATTGAGAGATGGTACTGTCTTCAATGGAAGAAAAGGTTTGGGATATGTTCCAAAGAAAAACCAACCCAAAAAGACCCAAACTATGTTTGTACCCAAGAACACAATGACTAGAAAGAGAAATGAAATTGACTCTATTACTTGTCATTTCTGCTTACGTCTTGGACATTATTGTTTTTCATGCCCCTACAAGACTAAGGAGTCCGACTTAGTTTGGATCCCAAAACCCCAAACTTAGAAGAATGGAATGTAGTTGAGATATGACCAAATGCTTAATTTTGCTATTTATATTGTCTTATCTCAACAAAAGGTGCTATGCTTATTGTTATTATTTTTTTCTACATTGCTGAAACAGAAACTCTGTCGGTCGAAGTATTGTTGACCGAGCTCTGGGTCAGTCGAAGTATTGTCGACCGACTGGATGTCTTTAACAAATCAAAAATTTACAGCACCTATTTCGGTCGAAAATTGGTCAACCGAGAAATTTTCTGTGTTTTTGCTTGTGATACAGTAACCTGCTCGATCGACAAATTGTCGACCGAGACAAATATCGGTCGAACAATTGTCGACCGACTGGTTCTCTGTATCAGAACTTTTATACACATAAGCACTTAAAAAGTTTCTAACCATATCGGACCATCACATGGGTACCAAAATCTACATTCTAATGCAGGAATGGGTAGTTGACAGTGGTTGCTCCAAACATATGACCGGGAACAAGGACGCATTTCAAACTTTTGAAGAAAAGAAAAGTGGAGCGGTCACCTTTGGAGACAATGGTAAGGGCAAAATCGTTGGAATAGGTAATGTTGGAACAAATCTCGAAATTAAAAATGTTCTACTTGTTGATGGATTGCATCATAATTTAATAAGTGTAAGTCAACTATGTGATAGTGGTTATGATGTGTTATTTAACAAAACCTGCTGCAAATTATTGATAGAAAACACTACAAATGTCGTTTATGAAGGAAATAGAGTTGGAAATCTTTATATTCTTAAACCAAACTCTATGAAATCAGTAGTAGGTAAATGCTTGCTTTCAAATGAAAATACCTTACAACTATGGCATAAAAAGTTGGGACATGCTAGTTCACATGCTATTAAAAAGTTAGTGAAATATGATCTTGTTCGTGGATTACCTGCTTTGTCTTTTGATCAAGTTGAAAACTGTGAACCCTGCACAATGGGAAAGCAAACCAAAACATCTTTTAAATCAAAACATGTACTTAGCACTAGTAGATCCTTAGAATTAATTCATATGGACTTATTTGGACCAATGAGGACACAATCTATTGGTGGTAAACGATACTGTTTTGTTATTGTTGATGACTATAGTAGATATACATGGGTACATTTTATTACAACTAAAGATGATACTATTCATGTCTTTATGCAATTTTGTTCCAAGATTGAAAATCTTTTACAACATAAAATATGTACCATTAGAAGTGATCATGGTGGCGAATTTGAGAATCATACATTTGAAACCTTTTATACATCTCAAGGGTATACTCATAATTTTTCTGCTCCACGTACCCCACAACAAAATGGTATAGTTGAACGGAAAAATCGATCCCTACAGGAAATGGCTAGGACCATGATGCTTGAACACAACACACCTAAAACCTTTTGGGCTGAAGCTGTAAACACTGCTTGTTATGTGCTTAATAGAGTAACTGTTCACTCTCATTTGAAGAAAACTCCATATGAAATATTACACTCTAAGAAACCTAGAGTTGACTACTTTCATACTCTTGGCTCCACATGCTACATTTTAAATACCAAAGATGATAGAGATAAGTTTGATTCTAAATCACACAAAGCATTCTTCTTGGGATATTCCACTTCTAGCAAAGCCTTTAGAGTATATAACACTATCTCTAGAAAAGTTGAGGAATCCATTCATGTTTCTTTTCATGAAGAATCGAAGTCTGAAAATCTAGATATCATTGATCTCACTAATCAATTCGAAAATATAACCATTTCCAATGATAGTGAAAAAATTCCTATATCCGATCCCCAAGTTGAAACACAACCTACACCTAGGCTTATCAAGGATCATCCCCAAGAACTAATTATTGGAGATCCAAATGATAAAGTCAAAACTCGGTCTTCCTTCAAAGATGTTGCAAACATGGCTTTTGTTTCTATCATTGAACCTAAGAAGATATCCGAAGCTCTTAAGGATTATTACTGGATAATAGCCATGCAAGAGGAGTTAAATCAATTCACTAAAAATGATGTATGGGATTTAGTTCCAAAACCACAAGATAAAACTATCATAGGAACTAAATGGGTGTTTAGGAATAAGCTCAATGAGGCAGGAGAAGTCATAAGGAATAAAGCTCGGTTAGTAGCACAAGGATATAATCAACAAGAAGGCATATATTTTGATGAAACATATGCACCCGTAGCCAGACTTGAAGCTATTAGGATGTTACTAGCTATTGCTGCCCATAAAAATATTAAGCTATATCAAATGGATGTCAAAAGTGCATTTCTAAATGGCATCATACACGAAGAAGTTTATGTTGCTCAACCACCTGGCTTTGAAATACCAGAAAAAGGTGACCATGTTTATAAACTTAAAAAGGCACTTTATGGTCTAAAACAAGCACCTAGGAATTGGTATGAACGACTCAAGACATATCTTTTTGATAATGGTTTTTCTATTGGAAATTCAGATTCTACTTTATTTTTCAAAACATATGCATCTGATTTCCTAGTTGTGCAAATATATGTTGATGACATTATTTTTGGAGCTTCTAATGATTCATTATGCACACAATTCAGTGACATTATGCAAAAAGAATTTGAAATGAGCCTCATGGGTGAACTAACATTCTTTCTTGGTTTTCAAATTAAGCAAACACCTGCAGGAATTTTCATAAGCCAAGAAAAATATACTAAAGAACTTTTAAAACGTTTTGGGATGGATCAATGCAAACATGCTACTACTCCTATGGCTACCTCTATCAAAATTGATAAGGATGAAAATGGGGAACCTATTGATGATTCCTTATATAGAGCCATGATTGGTAGATTGCTATACTTAACTGCTTCTCGACCGGACATTATGTTTTCCGTTGGTCTTTGTGCTCGATTTCAATCCCAACCTATGCAATCTCATTTTCTAGCGGTTAAACGAATTCTTCGATATCTAGCTGGTACTACTTGTTTTGGTTTATGGTATCCAAAAGGACAATCCTTGGATTTTAAAGCATATACTGATGCGGATTATGCTGGTTGTCGACTTGATCACAAAAGACTAGTGGTGGCTGTTTCTTATTAGGGAGAGCCTTAGTATCTTGGTTTAGCAAGAAACAAAATACGGTTGCCCTATCTACAACTGAAGCTGAATATATGGCAGCCGGGTCTTGTTGTGCTCAAGTGCTTTATATGCAACAGGTATTAAGCGATTATGGTTTTAATCTTTCATCTACACCTATTTTTTGTGACAACACGAGCGCCATAAACTTAGCACACAATCCTATTTTACACAATCGGGCAAAACACATTGAAATCTGTCATCACTTCTTAAGGGATCACATCTCAAAGAATCATGTTTCCCTTCATCATGTTGATACGGAAAATCAATTGGCTGATATTTTTACAAAACCGCTTCCACTAGATCAATTCAACAACATTAGGAAGCAACTGCTTATTACTCCTTTGGAAGATGTTTTCTTTGATATCTGCGGTTCTTAACACGAATACGTTTACTTATTTTATTTTGGCTTTTAAATGGACATCTTTTTCATTAGATTTGACGGGTTATCTAATTAAGGGGGAGTTTTTATTAAAACGGTTATCTTTTTGAAATGACAAAGGGGGAGAGATAAATAAAACTATAACTTAGTATCTATGAAAAACTCAATCAATGAGTTTCATAAATATACTCTTGGCTTTACATTGAAAGTTGCTATATTCCCAAATGAACTGGATTTCATGTTCCATAATTCATTGGGAATAATAAGCACACATTTTATAAACAAGAGGAAAAGCTACATAAGGTAATCTAAAGGTATGAAACTCATATGTTTTATATTTCCTTTATTTATATTTTGGAAATGTTTGTCATCTTCAAAAAGGGGGAGATTGTTGGCTAATTGGACATCTATAAATTCCTTTGTTTTGATTATGACAAACATTTCATTCTTATTAATCTAACGAGCTACTTGAGTGTGCAGGACTAAGATGGATGGCAAAGCAACTAGGGAAAATCCCCAAGCTAAAATGTTTATATTTTCATGCAATGTAATCATTGTTGTAAAAACTTGTACAAATATATAATGTACAAGTACTTAGAATTGCATGTAAATCAAGCGTTAGATTTTCCCTAGCCAAACACCATAGTTAGACACGTCATCCCATTTAATTAGGATCACCTTTGCACACTCACACATATAATTAGTGTCTAAATTGAAACCTTGAAACAGGATCATTCTCGGTCGACAAACTCCTCGACCGAGACACTCTCGGTCGACAATCTTCTCGACCGAGAAAGATCCAAAGTAGCCATTAGACACAACAGACAAGTTAGTTGGAAGTTGAAGAAAGACGTTGCAAATCACTTGTTCCAGAGAGCCTGTCGGTCGACAAAAGTTCGACCGAGTAGGTGTCTCAGTCGACCATTTGTCGACCGAGATGGTCTCTGACAGCAACTGCAGAATAAAGTAATTAGCCGTTGTTAAAGCAACAACTTTGTACCTAACGGCTAGTTAAGCACTTAGAAACCCCTAGAAGTTGTCTAGAACGTCCTTAAGCATACTTAGGCCATTCCTATAAATAGGACAAGCCATAGGACACTAGAATTCACTTGTTACACTTGAGAATACACTTGAGCATACTTGAGCAATCTATTGCAAGCAATCTGAGCACTGTGATCTTTGGCATACTTTCTCCTTAGCTCAATTTCGTGTCCTATAGGCTAGATTCTCCTACCCTCAGCAATCACAAGTTCACACACTTGGCTAGGAGATATATACGCTTGATCTAGGCATATCAAGCCTTGGGCTTAAAGGATAAGTTGTAATTTCCTTTTTATTTCTTGTTCCTTTTTATCTTTTGTACTCTCCTTGCTACTCCTAGGGTTGGAGGTTGCGGATTGGAGAGGGTTGACTTCTCAGGTGGAGAAGGGGACTTCAAGCTACTTCAAGAAGGCTATCGCAAGGGAAGCTACTTCAGAAGGCTGGTGCAACAGGAGTTGGTGCATCTACTTCAAGGGAAGGCTGCTTCAAGGTTGGCGATTACTTCTAGGTGAAGGCTGCTTGAAGGGTTTGGGAAAAGAGATTGTATTTTATGTAAATTCCTTGCGAGGTAATAAAATAAATTTCTTTTCAAATCCCGGTTGGGTAAGCAACCGGGTAGTGGATTGACGGCTATAGTATTTGCTATAGTTGGAACCACTCTAAACCTTGTGTCTCCTTGTCCAATTTTTTCATTGTGGTTGTTTGAGTTCAATAATTGTTAAATTATCTATAAAACTCTATTCACCCCCCCTCTAGTAGTTTTCACAAGCAACATGACTATCCAATTGGCCGATAATTCTGTGGTGAAACCTTATGGAATCTGCGAAGATGTCTTGGTAAAGGTAGACCGATTTGTTTTTCTGGCTGATTTCGTGGTTATGGATATGCAGGACGAGCATGGCAATGAGTTGCTACTTGGACGCCCATTCCAAGCAACAGCCGATATGATCTTGGAGATGGGGAGAGGTCGCTTGACCTTGGGCATTGCGGATGATCGCTTTGAGATGGTCATGCCCACTAGCAATGCGTCTACTAAAGCAAAAGCACATTGTAACATGGTGAAACATGTGGAGCACAATATCTCACTTTGCCTTGGGAAGCCATTCTTGGACATGGCTCATGTGATGAGCAAGATGGATAATGGAACATTAGCTATAGACATTATGGAGCAAACTAAAGTTGTCTCTTTATGCAAAGCTGTTGGGTTTCCGAATGATGAGAATGAGGACATTCCACCTTCTTGGGAGGATGATGCGATTATTACTTCAGTTTTTTATGCATATCCAGAATTTCCATTGGAGGCGTGTTTGTTGAATGTCACTTATGATTGGATGCGGACTACTTCACTCAAGGAGTGCGCCAAAATGCTTCAGATGCTTCCATGTATCTACACGAGGCACTATGAAGACTTAGGTACACTTCCCCCACCGCTGCAATCATCTCTTACTTGCCCGCCGGAGTTGGAGTTGAAGCCACTGCCCCCGCATCTTAAGTACGTTTTTCTAGATGAGAAGGACAAGTTACCAGTGATTGTATCTGCTTACTTGAGTGCAGATGAGGATGAGCAACTACTGATAGTGCTCAAGAACCACCGTGGAGCTTTTGGGTGGTCTGTTGCAGACATCAAGGGGATCTTCCCTACACTTTTCCAGCATAAGATACGGCTCGAGGAGGGAGCCAAGCCAGTCATTCAACCTCAAAGACGTCTAAATCCGAGCATGATGGAGGTTGTGAAGAAGGAAGTCATAAAACTTCTTGCTGCAGGGATCATATATGCCATATCAGATTCGACGTGGGTGAGTCCCACACAGGTAGTCCCTAAAAAGGGGGGAATCACCGTTACTAAAAATCTTTTGAATGAACCTGTCACCACCCGATTGGTAACCGGGTGGCGTGTTTGCATCGACTACCTCCGACTGAATGTCGCCACTCTTAAAGATCATTTTCCTTTGCCATTTATCGATCAAATTTTGGAACGTCTTGCAGGTCGGTCGCATTTTTGTTTTCTGGATGGGTATTCGGGGTATAACCAGATTTCTATTGATCCTTTGGATCAAGAGAAGTCTACGTTCACTTGTCCCTATGGGACTTTTGCTTACCGACGGATGCCGTTTGGATTATGTAATGCGCCGACAACGTTTCAACGCTGCATGCTCGCCATATTCTCTGACATGGTGGAGCGTTGTCTTGAGGTTTTCATGGACGACTTCTCGGTTTATGGGGCGTCATTTGATGAGTGTCTTTATAATTTGGACAAGGTGCTGCAACGGTGTGAGGACACACACTTGGTCCTCAATAGGGAGAAATGTCACATGATGGTGACGGAAGGAATAGTGCTAGGACACAAGGTGCCTAGCAAGGGTCTTGAGGTAGACCCCGTAAAAATCGAGGTGATTTCTAAGCTACCTCCACCAAATTCTGTAAAAGGGGTGAGAAGTTTTTTGGGACACGCCGGGTTTTATCGGCGATTCATCAAGGATTTTCCTAAAATTGCAAAACCTTTATCTGAATTGTTGGAAAAAGATGTGGTTTTTTATTTCAATGATAAGTGTCTTCACGCATTCGAAGTTTTGAAAGAGAAGTTGATTTCGGCTCCGGTTGTTCAAACGCCGGATTGGACAAAACCATTCGAATTGATGTGTGACGCTTCCGATTATGCAGTGGGAGCCGTTTTGGGGCAAATGGTAGATAATAAGCCCGTTGTGATTTTCTACGCCTCCAAAACACTTAATGATGCTCAATGGAACTATACAACTACAGAAAAAGAGTTACTTGCCGTCGTGTTTGCTTTTGAAAAATTTCGGCAGTACTTAGTGGGTTCTAAAGTAGTTGTGTGGACCGATCACGCTGCGATAAAATATTCGATGGAGAAAAAGGATGCAAAGCCTAGACTCATTAGGTGGATTTTGCTTTTACAAGAATTTGATATTGAAATCAAGGACAAGTCGGGAATTGAAAATGTGGTGGCTGACCACTTGTCTAGGTTAGATAGGGTAGATGAGAAAGATATACACATACCCATAAACGAGACGTTCCCCGATGAACAACTTTTGAAAATTGATTCTAAGGAACCATGGTTTGCTGAAATTGTTAACTATTTGGCTTGCGGGATCATCCCGGATGACTGGTCTTATCAAGAGAAAAAGAAATTCTTTCATTCTTTGAGATACTATTTTTGGGATGACCCAATTCTTTTGAAGCAGTGCAGGATGGTATTCTTCGCAGGTGTGTGCCGGAGGTGGAGTACGAGAGTGTTCTCCACCATTGCCATGCGTCGCCTACGAGAGGACACCATGCTAGTTCACGGACAGCAGCCAAAGTGTTGGAAAGCGGCCTTTATTGGCCAACTTTGTTCCGGGATGCCTACGAGTTTGTAAGGCAATGTGACCCGTGTCAACGAGTAGGTAACATTTCAAGGAGACAAGAAATGCCCCTGAATGTATTTCAGGAAGTTGAGGTTTTTGACTTATGGGGCATAGACTTCATGGGACCGTTTGTGTCCTCGAATTCAAATTTATATATCTTGCTTGCTGTTGATTATGTGTCGAAGTGGGTGGAAGCAATCCCCACAAGGACTAATGATTCTAATGTAGTGTGCAGGTTTGTGAAAGAAAATGTATTCTGCAGGTTCGGGATACCCCGAATGATCATAAGTGATGGAGGCACACACTTCCGGAATTTTGAAGAAATATGGGGTCAAGCACAACATCGGCACCCCATATCATCCACAAACGCAAGGACAAGTGGAGGTCTCAAATCGGGAAATCAAGAAGATTCTAGAACGGACAGTGGCATCCACAAGGAAAAATTGGTGTGCCCTACTACCGGACGCACTTTGGGCGTATAGAACGGCATACAAAACACCTATAGGCACCACACCTTTTAGGTTGGCGTATGGCCGGTCTTGCCACCTTCCGGTGGAGTTGGAGCACAAGGCCCATTGGGCGCTAAGAAGGCTGAACTTGAGTTATGATGAAGCCGGGAGAAAGAGGATGTTTGAGTTGAATGAATTAGATGAGTTACGCATGACGGCATATGAGAATGCCCGCATCTACAAGGAGCGTACAAAGCTGATCCACGATCGACATATC
This sequence comes from Alisma plantago-aquatica, assembly GCA_963693085.1. Taxonomy (NCBI): domain Eukaryota; kingdom Viridiplantae; phylum Streptophyta; class Magnoliopsida; order Alismatales; family Alismataceae; genus Alisma; species Alisma plantago-aquatica. The sequence continues at coordinate 1,331,599,420 of OY856412.1, forward strand.
GAGCTGCGCACGTTCAAGAAAGGAGATAGTGTTCCATTGTTTAACTCCCGTCTCAAATTGCATCCCGGGAAGCTGAAGTCCCGGTGGAGTGGACCCTTCGTAGTGGAAGAGGTGAGACCGCATGGTGCGATTCTTGTGCGTGATGGAGATGCCACATTCTTGGTGAATGGGCAGCGGTTGAAGTTGTATTTTGGTGAAAACTACAAGAGAAAAGTGAATGAGTTCAAACTCATTACACTTGTGAATGAATGAGATGCTGGGAAGACGTCTAGCCTAAGACGTTAAAGAAGGGCGCTTGTTGGGAGGCAACCCAACCATTGGTACATTAGGATAGTTTAGTTATAGTCATAGATTGCTTTTATTTCGTTTAAATTTTAGTGTAAAGAAGATACCTTGATCCGTTTGTTCAATGTGCAGGCACAGGCAGGGTCGATACCATCGACACACTGGTCGATGGTATCGACATGGGTTCAGGTTGACAGCTGCAAAAATCGCACTGAGTCGATACTATCGACGGCCCCGTCGATGGTATCGACATACCTACAGGCAGGTCGCAATAAAAGTGTCGATAGTATCGACACACCAGTCGATACCATCGAGATCTCTGGAGAAGTTCAGAACGATTTTGCTCAGTCAACTCGATACCATTGACGGCCTCGTCGATGGTATCGACATCATCACAGGTTGAATTGAAGAAGTGGCGGTGTCACAATAAAGGCAAGTCGATACTATCGACCCTCGTCGATGGTATCGACATCCATGTCACCGATCCGCGCAAAGACATCGACGACGATCGCGAGTCCACGTCAGCGATCCGGGTGTTGCATCGATACCATCGACTTCCGTCGATGGTATCGACACGTCTGCAATCTGGGTTTCCCGATCCAGCAAACGTCAGCCGTCGATACTCGCGAGGGAGGCGGATACCAGCGAGACGTGTCGATACCATCGACCCGCGTCGATGGTATTGACGGGTCAACAGTGGCGCCGGCCAAGTCTATTTAAGGAGAATTGCAATGTCATTCGACGTCACACCTTCAGAGCAAACGTCCTCCTTTGCGCCGAGCACTCCTCCGAGCCCTCCAAGACTGAAGAGAAGCGACAGCGAGTAGGGATCTTCACCAAGCGGAGAATCACTTCTCCATCTTCCCCGAGCTCTCTTCTTCTAATCCCATCTTTCTTGCAACAATGGTGCACGCCGCCGGATCATCGTCCTTGCACGTGAATCCCATGGAGATTGTGGGTTTGTCCCACCCCCTACTGCTTCCGTATCACGTCCGCGCTTGATTCACCCTTCCGCGGAGGTGAAGAAGGTCTATGAGGAGATCATGAAGCGGAAGATCGAGCCGACCCGGTATGTGGACCGGGGAATGATCCGTGATCTTAGATTCGAGGCCAACTTGGCCTATGTGCTGAAGGGTCAAGCACGCCACACCAGCATAAGGCCAGACGAGCTGGAGCGCCATGCGGATGGGCAGTCGTTCTTCGGCGAATGGCCCACCTACAAGGAATTGGTGGCGGAGTTTATGGCGTCCCTCGATGTCTACGTTGTGCCCAACGATGTGGTTGCATCAGATCATGAGTGGATCAAGGGTCGGGTATCGTTCCAGCTGTTCAACATCAACTACAACATCACTCTTAAGCAGTTCAACAACATCTTTAACTGGAACCACTCCCAACATGATCACCGGCGCCCAGATTCCCGCACCGACTATGAAAAGATCTTCGCCGAGCTAGTCACAGTGCCGGCGGGAAAGACAGTGAGCTACCACAATGCTGCGGTAGCGAACTTCGAGCATCCCTTCGTCCGGATCCTACACCGGATGTTGAGCCTTACGTTCTTTGCTCGGAGCAATTTAGCATTGAGAAAGTTTCAGGAGAGCGATCTTTTCTTCCTCTACATGCTCCTGAAGTGACAAGAATGCAACTGGGGTGCGTTCTTTCTGCAGCGCGTCGTGGCGGTGAAGAGGAGTACAAGGAAGGCTCCGATCCATTTTGGTGGGCTCATCACCAAGTTGGCGCACTACTTGGGGCTGAATCTCCAGTCCATGACTCCGATTTCCACGAGGAGTAAGGTGAACGTGCAACATCTGCACCGTTCAAACCTTATCCTTCTCCGGGATGGGTTGGCATACGCACACTGCCACGTCAACCATGCTTATCAGGAGTGCGCACTGCCGGACGCCGTCTTCCACATCGAGGGAGCCCAGCACTTCCGGTGGCCGATCATAGCCGTCGAGTCTGATGAAGAAGAAGGCGGTAATGACGACCAAGAAGGCGAGGCTGAGGAGGAAGAGGAGGCTTTCACACCTCTTCGCGCACGAGTAGCACCACGGAAGCGTCCTAGGATGCATCCGGGTGCGTCTTCATCATCACAGCCCCCGCTGCCATCACCATAGCCCTCGCAGCCAGGCGAGGATGTCTACTCAATGCAAGGCATGTATACGATGCTGCAGGACATACATGAGACACAGCAGCAGCATCTACAGATGTATACCGGTATTCAGGATACTACGAACCGGTTACTTGACAACCAAAGGGCGATGTTCGAGAATGAACGTCTCCTCCTCGACAACCAACAGTAGATACACAATCGGTTGCAAAGGATGGAGATGCAACAGGAGCCCTTTTACGACCATTACTGGAGTCAGAGCTACTTTGGAGGCTATCCACAGCCTCCGTCGAGGACCCATTACGATCCGAGCTTCCAGGGGGAGTATCCTTCTTGGGATCCTACGGCCCCACAGTACCCGCCTCCGCCTCCACAAGAATGATCAGGGTATCTCTGTTCCACTCTTAAGTTTGTTTTTGACTATGAGGCCATAGTCGAATTCAAGCTTAGGGGGGTAGCTGGAACATCTCTATCTTTTCTTTTGTTGTTTTTAGTTTTTGCTTTGCTATTTGTTCTTGCATTTTTAGTTTTTGTTTAGGATCCACATCTATCTAGTGTAACTGTGGATGTCGTAAAAGTTGTCATCTCGCTGTGTATTCATGGGAAATTTAAGGGAATTTTAAAATTTTTGTGTCTTTTGGATAGCTTGACTTGGTTGTCCTTGGGGAACTTATCCTATGAAATGATTGAATATGTCAACTTTAAAACAATATGTCACACCTATACTCCCATTGACTCATGAAAAGTGGATAGTAACGGTTGTTTGAGCCTAACCTAACCAAATGGTAATGAGACCTTAATTGGATGTAAGAGAGAGAACCCTCTAAACTACTACACATGTCAGTAAGGAGGGACACATAATACTCTTCTAAGGTTCAGTCATCTAATCTTGTGATCATTCCACTTCATTTTTCCATAATCCACCTAAGAATTGGAAGTAAAGTACAGTTTTAATTCCTTCTTGTGTGCATAGCATTTAGATAGGAATTGCATTGATATTTTCCATACTTGTGTAGAAAAAGAGAAAAATATAGGGATTCATGCACATTACCTTTAGGTGCATGCCATGTAGTTGCACTCATGACTTTCATGATTATCATGCATAAAGTACACCATGTATCTCAATTTTTCCTCAAAAGTGATCTAAACTGTTCCATACCTTCGAAATATTGCAAAGATTTCCAATCATGAAGAAAACAGCCCAATACATGTATCTCTAAGCAATTATGGATATGTGGGCTAAAAGAAAGAAAGAAAAAAAAGAGAAAAAAAATTTCTGAAAATCTGAAAAAATTGAGAAAAGAAAAAAAATAAAGAGAATTTAGAAGGAAATGGAATAAGAGGGAGAAAGGAACATGATATCACTCGCATTACAGGAAAATTGAGTACATGATGTGGCTTAATTAGATTTCCATCTCATTTTGAGGTGGAAGGTTAGTGCATGCATCATTTCACCCAATTTAGGCATTAGGGCATTTTTAATGTGCATTTGCATCAAGTAGGACATTTTGTTTTATCCATATTGAAACTGTGCAATACTTCCAAGTTCTTCCATGAACCACCCATTCCATCCACCCGTTTCTCGGATTGGTAGGCCACCGTGAATTTCTCCTCACTAATGATTATCAGGAGAACTTCTTCCATGTAGATGGTTGTTAGGGCGAGCAATGTAGTGTAGGCGATCACAAGATGCACAATGCTGAATCGACAAATTTTATTATGTTAACTGCCTTAGGAGATAGTGTTCATCGGTTTGAAGGATAATTTCTCTTATTGATGATTATTGTCGCCTTTAGGGTAATTACTGTTATGTGGTTAGAGAAGGCCGGGTTGAGAACGTTCAGAGGGAGTCACATGGGATGTGGGTTGGTGTGTTGATTTTTAGTTGACATCTGCAATTCTATTCTAAGGATCAGTTGCTCGAGGGAGAGCAATGTTCAAGCTTAGGGGAGTTTGATGCGATGATTTTGAGTCGCATTTATAGACCTTTTTCATATGTGTTTTGTGCTCTAATTACTCATTTTTATGGATAATATTGCATAATTCACTCATTTCGGTCTTTGCCAGCATTCTATGTCAAATCCCCTTTGTGTTACCATTTTGAGCATTATTTATCATATTATCATAATTTGTGTGGATTTACTTGGTCTTATTGTGGAATTTTAGGAAAAACAAGTATCTGCTTCCGTCGATACCATCGATGGAAGTCGATACCATCGACCAAGCCACAGGTTTCCAGCCGAGAGGAGCAGCACAGAGTCGATACCATCGACGAAAGTCGATGCCATCGACACATGGAGAGTTACAGCGTCGCTAAAAGACAAAACCGACGCTAAAGAGAGTCGATACCATCGACCCTAGTCGATGGTATCGAGATGACCACAGGCGCTCAGACGAAAAGAAAAAGAAAGCTGCCGCTAATACGCTGGGTCGATACCATCGACCCGCGTCGATGGTATCGACGCCGGCAGATATGCGTTGGATTCGTTTTGATCTCAATCGGACGGCTGGAGTTATTTGACGACCTAATTAGGGACTTATACCTAATGACGGCTGCACGTAGGAGAGGAGGATCTCATTTTTGCATTGCACGAGTGCCAAGGAAGGAGAGAAAGGAGAACGGAGGCCAGAAGCTCACCCCAGGTGATTCGGACGCTACCGAAGATGAATTCCACCACCGACAGGCGGGGAAGCTCGTATTCTATGCCAAGGATCTACCGGTTCTTCTCCGTTCAGGGGTTTTCCCACTTGTTTCACGTTTTTCTTATGAATTCCCCTATTTCTACCATGTATTCGTGTGAGATGAACATGAGAGGCTAAAATCCTCCATCTTTAGGACCGGGAGTATCCCGGGAATGCATTGTATGACAATTTTATATTGATAATTCATATTTTCTCTCTTAAATCCGTGGTATAGTTTCGTTTTCTCCATATATATTGTTATGCTTGATCACCATAATAATAACTTAATTCCCTTAATCACTTCGACAGAAGGATTAACGGTTGAAAAGAGACGAAACTTACATTAATCGATAAAACCCTTGACAAAGGAGTTGTAAAATTAATGGTGGAAACTGAGAGATCGTCTTTAATGCGCTTAGTTTAGGGGAATGATTACTACGACGGTGGAATCAACCTAAACCTAAGTAGTGAATTACACCACGACAGTGGATAATTCTGTTTTCAGGCCACTACCCGGATAGAGAGAGAAGAGTGAGGAATTATATAAAACCTAATGCAATGTTGACCCGCGGTGAAACCGCAATCCTAAAGATACTCTTTTGAATTGATTAAATTAATCTTTAATCGATTGTTTTCTTTGTTTCATTTTGTTTTCTTTTTAATTTCGACAACAAACCCTATTTTGTCATTCAGCCTAGCTGATTGTGATTAGTTAGTAGGAGTCTCCAATAATTCACGTATCCCGGAGTTCGACTCGGGCCTCACAAAGGCATATATTACTCGACGCGTATACTTGCGTTTAAGCGCGTAGTAAAATACACGTCAGAAACCTAGAGGTCAATTTTAATGTGCCTTGTTTAGGGTATAGGTTACTACGACAGTGGAACCGACCTAGACATAGGTAGTGAATTGTACCACGACAGTGGGCAATTCTGACTACAGGCCACTACCCAGATTGAGAGATGAACCCGAATTATTATATAAAAATTCATACAACAATAAACCGCGGTGAAACCACAATCCTAAAGATCTTCACCTGAATTGATTAAATTAAACCTTTAATCAATTATTTTATTTTATTTTATTTTCTTTTAATTTTAAAACAACTCTCAAACCATTTTAACCGGTTTAGCTGATCATAAACAGTTAGTAGTAGTCTACCGATAGTTCAGTGTCCCGAAGTTCAACTCGGGCCTCACAAAGGTCTTTACTACATTGACGCGTACACTTGCATTTGACGCACGTAAAAAGTGTGTCAAGTTTTTGGCGTCGTTGCCGGGGACACAGCAATTGTCGGCACTACGAGTGCTGCAAGTGGCCACTCTAGGCCATTTTTTTATTATTTTGAAATCATTTCTAAAATTCATAGTCTATCTTTCCAATTTTTGTAATCGTCTAGCACGGTACTAAACTCAAATTTCCATTTTGCAGGTACTGTGCATTGTGCAGACACGTAGCACCGACTACATGCAACAGGCACCAGAGGTTCCACTGCCAGAGCCGGACGACGAGGAGTATTACAATCAAGACCACTTGGAAGAAACATATTCCGAATCCGAACAAGAAGAAATGGCAGAGGAATAGACGATATGGGAGAAGATCAAGGCATCTTCCTCATCTGCTTCAAAAGGGCCAATCAAGAAGCAGGCGATCAACATTCTGACGTACAAGATTGATCCTACATTAATTAATCTGGTCAAGTCAAATGCATTCCATGGGCTAAAGAACGAAGACCCAGTCACTCATATAATCTAATTCATGGAGAACTGCGACATGATTAAAATTGATAGATTTCCACAGGAGTCGCTTTACCTGAAGCTGTTCCTGAGTTCTCTGGCAGGAAACACACGAGAATGGTTGCACAATCTGGACGATGAATATGTGGAATCATGGAACCACATGGTGGAGGTATTCTTTGAAAGGTTCTTCCCGCCCGAGAAGACTAATGACATGATCAGGAAAATCCACAATTTCACCCAGAAGGCAGGAGAGACCTACTCTGAGACCTGGGAAAGGTTTCAGATCATGCTTAGGAGGTGCCCACATCACGGGCTTGATAAGGAGACATAGGTCAAAATCTTCTATTTTTCTCTTGCTGAGCATGATAGAAGTAACCTAGATTCCGCGGGCTCATGATTCTTTTTGAACAACACGGACATGAGGTGTTGGGAAATTCTAAAAAACAAGGCCAAGAAGCAATCCTGGGGCGACAGGGACGCCGTAGAGCACATTTGAGTTGCGGGGGAATCAAAGGCAATCAAAGAGTTGAATGAGAAGATGGACCTTCTAGCAAAGAAACTGCTTGCAAAAGAAGATACTGAATCCGTGGATGTAGCTCAAGTCAAATTCATGCGGCAGCAGCAAGGTTACAGAAATAATGATTACTCATGGAGGAAGGACAAGAAATTCTCCTGGAAGGATCCGAATAACTTTTTGCAGGACCCCATTGCAAAACCCCAGCCGGTGGCGGAGGATAAGAGCATGGAGTTGCTCAACCAAGTGATAAAGCAAAAACAAGAACTTATGAACACTTTTGGCCAGCAGATCAAGCAACAGGGGGGATTTATGAATCAGTTTGGATAGACATTGCAGAGCCATGGGGCTCAGATGAGGACAATAGAGACGTCAATGGCGCAAATGGCAGCTGAAATAGCCAATCTGAATAATCCAGTGCAGCAAGGTTTTCCGAGTAACACAAACGTTGCAGGAGGAAACCAACAGGTGAAAGCAATCTTACTAAGGAGTGGCAACAAGCTTTTAAACCCCAGGGCCGATGAACCAATCAAACCCTAGTCAGAAACTAAAGGTGAGGCCACTAAGGAAGTGCCAATTTCAGCCACTAAGCCAGTTGAGGAAATAGCAGAGGAGGTCACTGCAGATCCCATTGTTGTTGAAGAGGAGACACAGAAAAGGACACCATATGTGCCGCCGCATCAAAGGGCACATGATGTCCCAATCCCATATCCGAATAGTGTGAAAGCAAAGAAGGTGGACGCCCAGTTCAAGAAGTTTTTGGACAGTTTCAGAAAGCTCTTAGTCAACATCCCATTATTAGAGGCAATAGAGAAAATTCCCTCTTACGGAAAGTTTTTGAAAGACATCATTACTAAGAAGAGGAAGATCCCTGACATGGAGGTTGTAGTTCTCAAGGAGCAGGTGAGTGCCTTCATCATGGGCACATTGCCACCTAAGAGGCAAGATCCGGGCTGCTTCAATATTTCATGTTACATTGGTAAGGTGAAATTCAGAGAAGCACTGTGTGATTCCGGGGCAAGCATAAACTTGATGCCTCTCTCTACATTCAAGAAATTGGGATTAAAAGAATCAAGGCCGAGCAATATGACAATTCAGCTGGTGGACAATTCAGTGGTGAAGCCTTATGGTATTTGTGAAGATGTGTTGGTGAAAGTAGATCGGTTTGTATTTCCAACAGAATTTGTTGTAATGGAGATGCAAGATGAACAATGCAATGAGTTACTACTTGGACAACCCTTCCAAGCTACAACTGACATGATACTTGAGATGGGGAGAGGTCGTTTGACCTTGGGTATCGCCGAGGATCGGTTCGAGATAGTCATGCCTTCCAGCACCACGTCATCTAAAGCTAAGTAGCAATGCCGCATGGCGAAGCATTTTGATCAAAATATCTCACTTTGTCTAGGGAAGCCATTTTTAGATATGGCTCATGTAACCACTAAGGTGGAGAAAGGGACATTGGCTGTTGACATAATGGAGCAGACCAAGGTTGTGTCCCTTAGCAAAGTTGTGGGTTTTCCTAATGACGAAGAGGAAGACATTTCCCCCTCTACTGAAGATGAGGCCATAGCGAGTTCGGTCTTCAATGCATATCCAGAATTACCACTTGAAGCTTGCTTGGTCAATATAACACATGATTGGATGAGAAGCAAGTCACTGTAGGAGTGTGCCAAGATGCTTCAGGTGCTTCCATGCTTTTATGCTAGGTACTATGAAGACCTTGGCGAACTCCCACCACCGCTTCAGTCATCCTTAATCAGCCCGCCCGATTTGGAATTGAAGCCATTGCCACCGCACTTGAAGTACGCATTTCTAGCTGAGGAAGAGAAGCTGCCTGTGATTATATCGGCATATCTGAGTGCCGAGGTGGAGGACCAGCTGCTGATTGTGTTGAAGAACCACCTAGGTGCATTCGGGTGGTCGGTCGCAGACATCCAGGGGATCTCCTCTACATTGTGCCAGCACAAGATTTGGCTCAAGGAGGGAGCCAAGCTGGTGATTCAGCCACAACGTCGACTAAATCCTAGCATGATGGAGGTAGTAAAGAAGGAGGTGATCAAGCTCCTTTCTGCAGGTATCATCTATGCTATATCCGACTCGACGTGGGTGAGTCCTACACAGGTAGTCCCTAAAAAGGGGGGAATTACTGTTACACATAATCTGTTAAATGAACCTGTCACGACCCGCTTGGTAACCGGGTGGCGTGTATGTATAGACTATCGTCGATTGAATGCTGCTACGCTTAAGGATCATTTCCCTCTTCCATTCATTGATCAAATTTTAGAGCGTTTAGCCAACCGATTGCATTTTTTTTTCTTGATGGTTATTCGGGGTACAATCAGATTTCAATTGATCCTATGGACCAAGAGAAGTCCACCTTCACTTGTCCTTATGGAACATTTGCATACCGCCGTATGCCTTTTGGTCTGTGTAATGCATCGGCGACCTTTCAGCGTTGCATGCTTGCCATCTTTTCCGATATGGTTTAACGTTGTTTGGAGGTTTTTATGGACAAATTCTCTGTCTATGGTGCGTCCTTTGACGAATGCTTATACAATTTGGACAAGGTTTTGCAACGTTGTGAGGACACACATTTAGTCCTCAATTGGGAGAAATGCCACATGATGGTAAGTGAAGGAATTGTGCTTGGACATAAAGTGTCTAGCAAAGGACTAGAGGTAGACCCGGTAAAGATCGAAGTTATTTCCAAATTGCCCCCATCAAATTCGGTCAAAGAGGTACACAGTTTTCTAGGTCATGCCGGTTTTTATCGCCGTTAATAAAAGATTTCTCTAAAATCACCAAACCATTATCTGAGTTGTTGGAAAAGGATGTTGTTTTTTATTTTAATGACAAGTGTTTAAATGCGTTCAACGTGCTTAAAGAAAAACTGATTTCCGTACCGATTATGCAAACACCGGACTGGACTAAGCCGTTTGAATTAATGTGTGACGCGTCTGATTTCGCAGTTGGGGCTGTTTTGGGACAATGTGTGGACAATAAACCCACTGTGATTTTATATGCATCCAAAACCTTAAATGACGCTCAACTAAATTACACGACAACCGAAAAAGAACTTCTCGTCGTTATTTTTGCTTTCGAAAAATTTCGGCAATACCTTGTTGGATCAAAAGTCATGGTATGGACAGACCACGCCGCCATTAAGTATTTGATAGAGAAAAAGGATGCCAAACCTAGATTGATTAGGTGGATCTTGATTTTACAAGAATTTGATATTGAAATCAAAGATAAGGCGGACATTGAAAATGTGGTCGCAGACCATTTGTCTAGGTTGGAAAGGGTAGATGAAAAGGGTTTGCATATACCCATTACCGAGACATTTCCTGATGAACAACTTTTAAAAGTGGAATCAAAATACCCTTGGTTTTCTTATATTGTTAACTATCTTGCCTGCAAAATTATCCCGGATGATTGGACATACCAAGAGAAGAAGAAATTTTTCCATTCTCTGCGTTATTATTTCTGGGATGACCCTATTCTGTTGAAGCAGTGCAGGGATGGTGTCTTACACAGGTGTGTACCAGAGGTGGAATATGAAAGTGTTCTTCATCATTGCCATACACTACCGACGGGTGGCCACCACGCTAGTTCTCACACTGCAACCAAAGTACTTAAAAGTGGCCTATACTGGCCTACTTTGTTCAGGGATGCTTATGATTTTGTGCGGCAATGTGATTCCTGCCAAAGGGCAGGTAACATTTCAAAAAGACAAGAGGTGCCCATCAATGTATTTCAAGAGGTTGAGGTGTTTGACTTGTGGGGTATTTATTTTATGGGACCCTTTGTGTCCTAAAATTCTAACTTGTACATTCTTTTAGCTGTTGATTATGTGTCGAAGTGGGTAGAGGCAATACCCACAAGGACTAATGATGCCACTGTAGTGTGCAGGTTTGTTAAAGAATATATTTTCTGCCGGTTTGGTGTACCAAGAATGATCATTAGTGATGGTGGTACGCACTTCCGGAATCAAAAGTTCACGGCACTGTTGAGAAAGTACAGGGTAAAGCACAACATTGGTACCCAGTACCACCCACAAACTCAAGGGCAAGTGGAGGTCTCCAATCGGGAGATTAATAAGATCTTGGAGCGTACTGTGGCTTCCATGAGAAAGAATCAGAGTACCCTGCTACCGGATGATTTGTGGGCGTACAGGATGACGTTTAAGACACCTATAGGCACTATGCCTTTTAGGTTGGCTTATGGTCGGGCCTGCCATTTGTCGGTGGAATTAGAGCGTAAAGCGCATTGGGCACTGAGGAAGCAAAATTTGAGCTATGATGAAGCGGGAAAGAAAAGGTTTCTTGAGCTCAATGAACTAGATGAGCTGAGGATGAATGCATATGAAAGCTCGTGGATCTACAAGGAGAGAACAAAGTTGATTCATGATCGCCATATTCAAAAGCGCATCTTCCAGAAAGGAGACCGTGTACTCTTGTTCAACTCCAGGTTGAAGATGCATCCCGGGAAATTGAAATCCCGGTGGAGTGGACCATTCACCGTAGAGGAGGTCAGGCCACATGGCGCAATCATGGTGCGTGATGGCGAGACAACATTCCTGGTCAATAAACAATGATTGAAATTGTACTTCGGTGAAGATTACACAAGGAAAGTGAATGAGGTCAAACTCATTGTGCTTCCGGATGCATGAGGAGCTTCAAGTCATCTAGCCTAAGACGTTAAATAAGGGCGCTTGTTGGGAGGCAACCCAGCCATCAGTAGCTTAGTTAGTTTCTTTCACACTTGTACTTTGATTTGATTTGATTTCGTTTTTAATATAAAAAAGATATTGTGATCGTTTGCTTTATGTGCAGGACTGAGGCAGAGTCGATACCATCGACCCTTGTGTCGATGGTATCGAGTTGGGTATAGGTTGGCCGCTACAAAAATCGCTCTGTGTCGATACTATCGACGGCCTCGTCGATGGTATCGACACACCAACAGGTTGATCGCAAAGTCGAGGTAGTATCGACATGCATATCGATACTATTGAGATCTTTGGAGATATTCAGACGCAAATTGTCTCAGTGAAGTCGATACCATCGACAGGACTGTCGATGGTATCGACCAAGTTATAGGCAGAAAGCGGTGGCCGGGCCTCGCGAGGGTGTTGCCCTAACCAAAAGTCGATACTATCGACTTGCGTTGATAGTATCGACACTACACGTCACCGATCCGCGAGAGGAAATCAACGGCGCTCGCTTCATCGAGAGAGTCGATCTGTGGGATGGATCGATACCATCGACACCTGCTGATAGTATCGAAACATCATCAATCCGGGCCCCCACATCAAGCCATTGACGACCATCGATACCAGCGGCGGGTGGATTGTGCTACAGGAGTTGATACCATCGACTCGCGTCGATGGTATTGACGGGCATACAGAAGCGCCAGCCACGGTTATATAAAGGATGGATTGTCGTCATATGACGTCACAACTTCAGAGCAATCCTTCTCCACTTGTGTCGTGTGTCGTTGTGAGCAATCGGAGCCTGACTATGAGCATCCAAGGAGCAAGTTCTTCACCGAGCGGAGATTTCTTCTCCGATCTTCCCCGAGCTCTGTCTCTATCCTTTCTTCTTCGACAATGGTCCATACTGCCGGTGCTTCTTCTTCACGTGTGACACCGATGGAGATACCGGTGTTCATTCCTCCACTGACTGCATCCATTCCACGTCCGCGGATTGTCCATCCTTCCACAAAAGTCAAGAAGGTCTACGAGGAACTGATGAAGCGCAAGATTGAGCCGACCCGCTACGTCGACCAGGGCATGATCAGCAATCTGGGGTTCGACGCTAATCTGGCCTACGTGCTCAAGGGCCAGGCGAGGCATATGGGCAGGAGGCCTGATGAGATGGAACTCCATGCCGATGGCCAGCCATTATTCAATGAATGGCCGACATATAAGGAGCTAGTCGCAGAATTCATGGCATCGCTGGATATATGCGTCGTGCCAAATGACATCATTGCCACTGACTGCGAATGGATAAAAGGTTGTGTTTCTTTCCTGTTGTACAACAATGATTACACTCTCACCCTCCAGCAGTTCAACTCTATCTATAACTGGAATCATGGATGAGAGCAGTACCAACGGCCAGACAACCGGACTGATTATGATGCTATCTTCGCCGAGCTAGTGACTGTGCCTCCGGGAAAATCTGTGAGCTAGCACAATGCGACGGTGGTGGATTTCGAGCATCCGTTCGTGCGGATTCTTCATCGCATCACGTGTTGGATGTAAAGAGGAGCACATGGAAGGCTCCAATTCACTTTGGAGGGCTCATCACACCGCTGGCCCACTATCTTGGGTTGAATTTCTCCCAATTGACTCCTCTCTCCAACAGAAGCAAGGTCAATTTGCAGCATCTTCACCGATCCAACCTCATCCTGTTGCGTGATGGATTGGCGTATGCACACTGCCACGTTAATCATGCTTATCAGGAATGTTCTCTCCCCGACCCCATCTTCCACATTGAGGGCGCTCAGCATTCTCGATGGCCTGTCATTGCCATCGAGAGTTCGGATGAAGATGGCGGCAACGACGACAACGACGGCGACGAGGCTGAAGAGGAAGAAGAGGCCTACACTCCTCTTCGCGCATGAGTGGCACCTAGGAAGCATCCCCAAATGCATCCGGGTGAATCTTCTTCTTACCAGCCTCCGCCACTGCAGCCACCGCAGGCCTCGCAGAAAAGAGAGGATGTCTACTCAATGCAAGGAATGTATGCAATGCTGCAAGATACCCATCAGACGCAGCAACAGCATTCAGCGACATACGCCGGTATTCATGATACAACGAACCGGTTGCTAGATAATCAGGGGCTATATTTGAAAATGAGCGCATCCTCCTCGACAACCAACAACATATTCACGACAGGTTGCATAGGATGGAGATGCAGCAGCTTCCCTTCTATGATCATTACTGGAGCCAGAACTACTTTGGGGGGTATCCACAACCTCTGCCCATGCCCCAGTATGATCCGAGCTTTCAGGGGAAGTACCCGTCTTGGGACCCCACGGCCCCGCAGTACCCACCTCCAACGGAAGAGTGATCGGTATCTTTGTTCCACCCTTTAAGGTTGTTTTTGACTATGAGGCCATAGTCAAATTCAAGCTTAGGGGGAGTTGGAACAGCTCTATCCTTTAGTTTTCTTAGTTTTTAGTTTTATAATTTTGTCTTTTGTCATTTTGTTTTCTTAGTTCTTAGTTTTTTTGTAGGATCCACATTCTATCTAGTGTAATTGTGGATGTCTTAAGTCAGTGTCATCTCATTTGCTTGTACATGGGAATCAAGGGAAAATTTAAAAAAAAATAGTGTTTGCAAGCTTGTGTTGTTACACCTTGAGCACATAACTTAAGAAAATGATTGGGTTTGTCAACTTTAAAACATAAAATCACAACTGTACATTCCTAAGGATTCATGAAAAGTGGACAGAATTGGTTGTTTGAGCCTAAACTGACTAAATGATAATGAGACGTTCATTTGAAGTAAGATAGAGGAACCTCTTAATTACTACACAGGTCAGTAAGGAGGGACACATAATAATTTACAAAGGTTCAGTCAATTAGTCTTGTGATCTATCCACCTAATTGTTTTTCATAATCCACCATAAGAACTGGAAGTACATTACGATTTTAACTTCTTTGAGTGCATCTCATGTAGATAGGACTTGCATTGCAACTATTTCTACATATTTTGCATGAAAATAAAAAAATTAGATTAGTTATACATGCACATTCTCATTAGGTGCATGTCATTTAGATGCATGACTATCATTTTGTAGCTGCATTCATATTTTCATACATATAGACTACATCATGTATCTTATTTCTTCTTAAACATTAAAGGTGATAAACTTGTTCCATACCTTCTGAATTGCTTCAAGTATATAGTTATGCAACAAAAAGTGAGCCCGAAAAATACTTCATTGTCATTTATGGATATAAGGGCCTTGAAAAAAAAAGAAAAAAAAATAAATTGAGAATAAATAGGAATGAGAGGGAGAAAGGAAGATGTTTTCACTGCATATTATGAAGGATAAGTACATGATGTAGTTCTCGTAGATATTCCATCTCACATTGAGATGGAATGATAGTGTATGCATCATTCCTCCCAAATGTAGGCATTAGGGCATTTACATTTGCATATGCATCATTCAGGTCAATGTTTCTTTGTGCATGTTATAATCGTATAATGCTTCCATTTCTTCCATGAGCCACCCATTCCATCAACCGTTGCTCGAATTGGTAGGCCACCGTAATTTTCTTCTCACTCATGAATATCAGGAGAGCTGCTTCCATGTAGATGGTAGTTAGGGCGAGCAACGTAGCATAGGAGATCACAAGATGCACCGAGTCTGAACCGGAAAATTTTATTATGTTAATTGCCTTATATGATAGTGTTCATCAATTTTGAGGTAGATATCTTTTATGGATGATTATTGTCGCCTTTAGGGTAATTATCATTCTGTGGTTAGTGAGGGCCGGGATGTGAATGTCCGGTGGGGATCATATGGTGATGTTTGTTGTGATGATCCGTTCTTTAGTTGACCCTCGCAATTCTATTCTAAAGTCTAGTTGCTCGAGGGCGAGCAATGTTCAATCTTAGGGGAGTTTGATGTGATGATTTTGAGTCGCATTTATAGACATATTTTACTTGTGTTTTATGCATTTATTGGTCATTTTGGTGGTTAATATTGCATGATTCATTTACTTTGGTATATGATGGTTCTCTATGTCAAATCTTCCTTATTTTAGTGTTTTGAGCATAAATGAGTACAATAATATGTTTTATTTCGGCTTATGTGGTTTTGTGTTGCAATTTCAGGAAAAACGAATATTTGCTGATGTCGATACCATCGACAAGACCACAGGTTGCTAGCCGCAAGGAGCATCGTAGAGTCGATACTATCGACGGTGAAGTCGATGGTAATGACTTACCATCAGGTTGCTAGCGAGAATACAGTCGATACTATCGACCCTAAAGTCGATACTATCGACACGAGGAGCTTCAGTGACTGAAAAGGACAAAAACTGACACCTAAGAGAGTCGATACCATCGACTCTCATCGATGGTATCGAGTTAGCATCAGTCGCGACAAAGAAAAGAAAAGAAGACCAGCAGATACCGTGCAGAGTCGATACCATCGACTCGCATCGATGGTATCGACACCGTCAGATACAAGTTTGCTTCAGATCGATCTAAATCCGACAGCTGTGATAATTTGGCAACCTAACTCGGTGATTATACCTAATGATGGCGGCCAAGAGCAAGGAATCACATCATTAGCCACTGCACACGTTCCGAGAAGGTGTGGAGAGAAGAACGGAGCCTAGAAGCACTCCCCAGCCATTCCGGACACCGAAGAAGACGTTTTCTACCACCGAAAGGCCGAAGATCGTGCATTCTATGCCAAGGAGCACTTGGATCTTCTCCGTTCAGGGGTTTCTTTACTTATTCACGTTTTTCTCCATGTGTCCCTTTTTCTCTACCATGTTTTGCTTTGGGATGAACATGCGGAGCTAATCCCCTTTATCTTTAGGACCGGGAGTAGCCCGGGAAAGCTTTGTATGATATTTTTTTCATAGTAATTCATCATTAATCTCTTAAATCCATGGTATGAATTCATTTTCTCAATTATATTGTTATGCTTGATCACCATAATAATAATATAATGCCCTTAATTACTTTGAAAGAAGAATTAACGGTTGAAAAGAGACGAATATCACATTTATCAACAAATCCCTTGACAAGGTGATGTAAGATTAATGGTGGAAACCCAGAGGTTGATTTTAATGCGCCTAGTTTAGGGTATAGGTTACTACGACGGTGGAACTGACCTAGACATAGGTAGTGAATTGTACCACGACAGTGGGCAATTCTGACTACAGGCCACTACCCGGATTGAGAGATGAACCCGAATTATTATATAAAAATTCATACAATGATAAACCACGGTGAAACCGCAATCCTAAAGATCTTCACCTGAATTGATTAAATTAAACCTTTAATCGATTGTTTTATTTTATTATATTTTCTTTTAATTTTAAAACAACTCTCAAATCATTTTAACCGGTTTAGCTGATTGCAAACAGTTAGTAGTATTCTACCGATAGTTCAGTCTCCCTGAGTTCGACTCGGGCCTCACAAAGGCCTTTACTACATTGACGCGTACACTTGTGTTCGACGCACGTTAAAAGCGTGTCACATCCCATACTAAGGTTATATAGCTATATAGTGGGACTAAGGTGATGATCCCACCTACTAAAACAGGTTACCGAAAACTACATGTTATGACTGGGAGGTCGTGATTCAGCAACCGTATGCATTAGCAGGAGGAAAAATAGATTTCACCACGAGTTAACATTGAAGAAGGTTAGTAGACCTTCTTCAATGTTAACTCGTGGTGAAATCTGTTTGTCCTCCTGTTAATGCATCCGGTTGCTGAATCACGACCTCCCAGTCATAACATGTAGTTGTCTGTAACCTATTTTAGCAGGTGGGATTGTCACCTTAGTCCCACTATATATATGTACTAAGCTATAGTGTTGTATGTAAATTTGGCACTGTTGTTATTATGCACTATATATGTGTTAGTCTATCATGTTGTTATATGAATCTGAAACACTTGTGCGTGCTTCACTTTATGTATTGTATCTGTATCATGCTTCCCTTCATTGTGGCTTCTTTTGTTGTTTCATGGCTCTTTGAATATATGATTTTGTTTACAATGATGACAATGATGACAATGTGAATGAATTTTTATGAATTGGGTGTGAAAATCATCAATACATGAATGTTTCTACATGTGTCTGAATGTGAAAAGAGATAAAATAAATGGAACTATAGGTTGCTACTGGTTTCTACATGTGTGTGATGAAAAAAAATATGAATTAAATGTTCTTATACAGGAGTGTGAATCACATATATATAATATTGTCCATCATGTTAATTTTGCAGGTTTGTGGCCTGTTGTTGGCTGATATCAATGGATGTCGTAAAACCTACAGTTCATAACTAAACTACAGGTTTCTCATCCTGCGACCAGCCACAGCAGGTCTGCAGACTGACAGAAAAAAGAAAAAAAACATCAGCATCGGTTATTTGAACAAAACTGACGATATATGGTTACAATGTCGGTTTCCATACTAGTAACCGACGTCGATTTCCCTAATCAGGCCAGACACCACAGCCGTGCTGGCCAGCATGGCCATGGCAGTAGACCAGACATAAAACATGCATCTAATATTTATATAAAACTGACGACATAAGATAACAGTGTCGGTGTCCCTACTAGTAACCGATGTCGATTTCCCTAGAGGCCAGGCAACACGGCCGTGCTGGTCAACACGGCCGTGCTGGTCAACACGGCCATGCTGGTCAGCACGGCTGTGGCAGCGGGTGAGATGGCATCAGTTATCACTAAGAAACTGACACCAATAGTGCCCTAGATGGCGCCCTTTTTGTGGCGCTAAGGTATGTGGTGTCGGTTTCGAACCTAATAACCGACACCTATACCCCCTGCTGGCACATTTTCGGTGGCGCGCGAAGGGTTTTGGCGTCAGTTGGAGAACCGTCGCATAACGGTTGGGATTTTAGTGGCACCCACATAGGTGTCGCTTAAGAACCGACACTAAAGGCCTTAAAAACCCGACACTAAAGTCATGTTATGTACTAGGGATCTAAGTACTTGTGCATTATATACTTGTACAAGTATTTACATTGAGTACAATCATGAAAATATTAAGCATTTAAGAACATTAATTTTCAACTATCCACATGGTATGATCCAAAAATGTTCTTGAACCCTAAAATACTCAAGTAGCACGTTAGATCCATAAGAATGAAATGTTTGTCAGCATCAAAATAAAGGGCAATTTAGCTAACACTAAATCAGTTCAAAAGACACCATATGAGATATTGTATGGGAATCATCACATTGTTTCTTTTACGAATGTGAAGCTAATGTAAGGAAAATGCTTTCCAAAAAGCTTGGCCCCTAATATGATAAATGTTATTTTGCCTATCCTAAGGAGACTAAAGGATATTACTTTTATTCCCTAACTGACAACAAAGTGTTTGTTTCTAGAGATGTTGTATTCCTAGAAAAGGAATTTATTTCCAAAGGAATCAGTGGGAGAAAATTGGAACTCAAAGAGGTTCCAGACCAACAATAAATAATTGATCTGATTGATGCATAAGAGGATCAAAGAGAATCACAAAGTGTTGTGGAATCTCAAATTCCACCAGTAACACATGTACCTTGTAGATCTAATAGGACACACCTTGAACATGAGAGATTTGGATATCTTATGACTGAAGAAGATAGTGAGTTGGTCATGGATGATGAGCCAACAACCTATATACAAGCTACTGAGGGACTAGAGTATGCAAATGGCTTGGTGGATTTGAGATGGAATCCATGTATTATAACAATGTATGGATCTTGGTGGATCCACCTGAAGGGATAAAACCCATAGGGTGCAAGTGGGTCTTCAAGAAGAAGACCAACATAGATGGTAAAGTGCAAACATATAAAGTTAGATTGGTTGCAAAGGGTTTCAGACAAGTTCAAGGTGTTGTCTACGATGAAACCTTTTCTCTAGTATCCATGGTTAAGTCCATCAAGATCATGCTTCCTATTCAGCTTATAATGACTATGAGATTTGATAGATGGATGTTAAAACCACATTCCTTAATTGGAGTCTTCTTAAGGATGTGTACATGACACAACCTGAGGGTTTTATAAATCCAAATAATGTAAATAAAGTTTGTAATCTACAAAGGTAAATCTATGGATTGAAGCAAGCATCTTGGATCTAGAATCTTAGTTTTGATGAGATAGTCAAAGAGTTTGTCTTTATCCAAAATGAAGATGAACCTTGTATGTATAAGAAGGTTAGTGGGAGCACAACGACATTCCTCATATTGTATGTAGATGGTATACTATTGATGGGGAATGATATCCCTCTTTACAAAAGGTAAAGACATGGCTGAGAAATATGTTTTCTATGAAAGACTTGGTTGAATCATCCTACATCTTGGGGATCAAGATCTATAGAGATAGATCTAGAAGGCTTCTTAGACTATGTCAGAGCACATACATTAACAAAGTGTTGAAGCGGTTCATCTTGAAGAGCTCAAAGAGAGGAAACCTGCCCATGTGTCACCGAGTTACCATCTCTAAACCTCAGTGTCCCAATTATTGTGAAGAAAGGGAACGCATGAGTTTGATTCCATATGCATCAACAATTGGATCAATAATGTATGCAATGTTGTGCACCCATCCTGATGTATCATATGCCTTGAGCATGACAAACAAATATTAGTTAGATCCAGGTGATGCTCATTGGATAGGCATGAAGAAAATCCTTAAGTACTTGATAAGAACTAAGGACTAATTCCTTGTCTACAATGGATAGGAAGAGTTGGTGGTAAAGGGTTACATCGATGAAAGCTTCCAAACTAAAAAATATGATTACAGATCACAATCTGAATTCGTGTTTGGCCTAAAAAATAGAGTTGTGAGCTGGTAGAGTTCCAAGAAAGAGACAATTACCAATTCTACAACAGAGGCCGAGTATATTGCTGCATCGAATGCAACAAAGGAGGTTGTATGGATCAAGAAGTTTTTCTATGAACTTGGGGTTGTTCCAAGCACTAGCGACGCAATTGAGCTATATTGTGACAACAATGGAGCTTTTCACAAGCTAAGGAACCTAGATCACATTAGCATTACAAGTATATATAAAAGTGGTTCCATCTCATATGAGAGATCATACAACGAGGAAATGTAAAGTTTTATAGAGTACCAACTGAGTGCAATATAGTTGACCCCTTGACAAAGGCACTTTCGTAGAATAAGCATGATGGACATGTTAGATCACTTAGAATAAGATTCATGGGTGATTGGCTCTAAGTGAAAGTGAGAGTTTGTTGGTATGTATGCCCAGAGAACCAATCATATGATGATTGTAATGGTATAATTTGTAAATGATTTGATTAATAACAAAATCAAGCTTTAAATTTACTCTATTTTATTCAGATATGAGATAATGATGTAACATGATAAATGAGTAGGGAATGAGATTACTCAATAATGTATGTCTTCAAGTATGTGACTTGAACAATGAGATCATACAAATGCTAAAAATACATACATTCTCATTATGACCCTGGTTAGATGTTATTATGGAAGGTAGATAGATGACAATAACACATAAGACTAGAGAGTGTGTTGGTTGATGATAGAATCTCATTAGTCATGATATATGTACTTTCAATTAGACCAAGAAGATTGCTATATAGATATACATAGATATTGATTCCTAGAATATAGAATGATTCTCCTATATCCTTCATGAAGAAGGTGTTTACTATTTGAATTCGCATTTGTGTTGCACAACAATTAATGACTCTGTTGACGTTCTTTGGATCTTCATGGTTGCCTCGTCATGCTAAGTCCTCCAAATCTAATTCTATTCCTATCAATTTTTCATAATATGTAGAAACTTTGATTTACATTTGATAGGGTATAAAAGGAATATAATCCAATACACATGGAATAAAAGAGATGAGGCTCAACAGTTAAGCCAAATACTTGTCAGCCATATTCCAAGCACCATCCATCCACAACACATGCGCAATTAAAGAAGGGTCTTTTGCCATAACCATGCAATAATAATAAAAAATATTTTCAAAGGTTACATGTTTGATTTATATATTTATCATATCTTACAAACACAAAATGCACATACACATCAATGCACACACACACACACACACACATATATATATATATATATATATATATATATATATATATATATATATGTGTGTGTGTGTGTGTGTGTGTGTGTGTGTGTGTGTGTGTGTATGTGTGTGTATATATATATATATAATATATATATATATATATATATATATATGCATACATACATACATACATATGCCGGCAAGGGAATAGCCCGGTTGACGAATTCTGTTGGTCCCCAATGAAGGGACTCGGGTTCGAAACCACACGGAG
Source organism: Alisma plantago-aquatica (assembly GCA_963693085.1). Classification (NCBI taxonomy): domain Eukaryota; kingdom Viridiplantae; phylum Streptophyta; class Magnoliopsida; order Alismatales; family Alismataceae; genus Alisma; species Alisma plantago-aquatica. The sequence goes on from OY856412.1 coordinate 1,331,621,794, forward strand.
AAGCATCTCTTGGTTTATCACCCTCCCAGGCGTCCGGCCTCTGCCACAGGTTATGGGAGAGGGGGGGAGAAATCTTTCTCTCTTAATCCCATACATACATACATATGAATACATAACGGACAAGGATTGGATCAAGTGGTCAAGCACAGTGTTCCTTAACAAAGGGACCCAAGTTTATTTCCCAGCTACTGCCTTGGTTTACCACCCTCCTGGACATTTGACCTCTGTCACAGGTGTGAGAGAGGGGGAAGAATGCCTCTCTTAATCCCATACATATACACACATGCATATACATACATATATATAATATATATATATATATATATATATATATATATATATTTATATATATATATATATAGTCAGGCTAGAATACACTCGAGTGTACTGGAGGCACCGTACACCTCAATCATTTTTAAAGATGCAATAACTTTTTGAAAAATCTAAACCGCTGATCTTTTTAAATACCCTTAGAACATACTTTAAATTTTTGTTAGCTCATTTGGACACTTATAGGTCGTGCATCTAAAGGAGGCAAAAATCATGCATTTCAAATTAATTTTGTGTGTCGATTTTGTTGTCCTTAGATGAGTGACTTACACTCATCCAAATGAGCTCAAAATTTTCATGTGGGCTATTATTATTGTAACCATGAAGACCAATGGATTATATTTTCAAAAAACATGATCTAGATAGGCAAACATCATTGGGGTATACAACATGATTTATACACTCGAGTGTATTCTAGCTTGACTCTCTCTCTCTCTATATATATATACATATATATATATAGAGACAGAGAGAGAGATAGAGAGAGAGAGTCAAGATAGAATACACTCGAGTGTACAATTATATATATATATATATATATATATATAGAGAGAGAGAGAGAGTTAGGCTAGAATACACTCGAATGTACAGATCACGTCATATACCCCAATGGTGTTTGCCTATCTAGACCATGTTTTTTCAAAATCTAATCCATTTAACTTCATGGTTACAATAATAATAGGTCACATACAAAATTTGAACTCATTTGGATGAGTGTAAGTCACTCATCCAAGGACAACAAAATTGATGCACAAAACTAATTTGAAATACATGATTTTTGCCTCCTTTAGATGCATGACCTATAAGTATCCAAATGAGCTAAAATTTATTATATGGTATGTTATTATGATAATTAAGAAGATCAATGGTTTAGATTTTTCAAAAATGTATTGCATCTTAAAAAAATGACCGAGGTGTACGGTGCCTCCGGTACACTCGAGTGTACACTAGCCTGACTCTCTCTCTGTCTCTCTCTCTCTCTCGCTATATATATATATATATATATATATACCAAGGATTTTGACACATACATACATACACCAAACATACATACATACATACAAAAAACAAATACCAGTGTCTCCTAGGGTAGCGCTCTGGGTGATTGCAAGGATGATCATCGAAGAACCTAGGGGCCATGGCACCCACACCACCATCCACTCTGGATGTTGGAGTCCACCCCCGCACAGACCCAACCCCCACCCCCGTGCACACCACCGACCACAAACACCCAAACCGCAGGGAAACCGGGAGGCAGTGATGAGATGCCGACCGCAGCAAACCCTAATGGGTGGGAAGAGGGGGGAGGAGAGGGTAGGCCGATCAAGCATGCGTTCATGGGAGACGGAGGTGAATCGAAGAGGACGGTGGCCTAGAACCAAATACTGAAGCAACCATCAACGACCAAGAAGAAGGAGTTCTCGTAGTTGAGGGAGGAAGATAGAGAGGTCCACGTCGACCTGGACGCCGAGGAGTTTGAGAGACTCTAGAATATTTAGGAGTATACGATCATGATCTATACCATGGGTAAGAGGCCGTTCTACCCCCACCTCCTCGCCTGGATCAAAATAACACAGAATCTAAAGGGATCATTTGAGTTTCTCTCATGCGACAATGACATATTTCTAGTCCAGTTCTCGACGTCGACAGACAAGGAGGCGGTCCTGGCTATGGGGCACGTTGGTTTGATCACCAGATGGTCGTTGTGAAGCACTATACCTATGGATATGAGCTGAAGAAGGATGCATTCAACACCATCCCTACCTGGGCATCGATCAAGTCATTCGGCCACTCGTGGATGAGGAAGGTGACATGCACATCGATGAAAGGTCTCTGGAAGGAGAGGAAGCCAGGGTGTTGGTGGAGCTGAAGGTTGACGATCCAAATCCCACTACCGTGTGGCTCAATGTCAGAGGACGTGATCCAATCCCGGTGACCGTAGCTTATGACCATATCACGACAAGCTTTTCTAGTTGTCGGGCTTTTTTCCATACCACGACAGAGTGCGGCCAGGCTAAGAAGAAGGAGGTGTCGAAGATAAAAGGCAATGCGGTGTGGAAGTAGAAGATAGTGGCTGTGGCGGTAGCCGGCCCAAATCCAAAGGTGGTAGAGGTCGATACACAATAGAAGAAGACCACAGAGAACAAGGAGTTGTAGTAGATGAGCACTTCCAAAGAGAAAGAACCGAGCAACAACAATGAGAAGGAAAGCGAGGAGAAACATGCTGAGTCTCCATCCAAAGAAATAAGAAACTGGGAAGAGGGTGAATTTGTGTCCATTTCATGAAGGAAAGGGGTAAAGAAGCTAGGTATCCCTAGTACCCAAGGGGTGAGTGCCATCCTTGATACAACAAATAGCTTTGATGTGTTATCTGAATCAGATGTTGAGGAGGAGAATGCAACTAAGAAACAAGAATAGACTAGGAAAGGCAAGAATGCCAGGAAGGAGCCTACTAGGCGTACCAGGTCAAACAAACATCTTTGATATGTCCATGCTCCTATGGAATATCAAAGGAGGCTGCGACAGGAGCAAGAAGTAAGAAATCAGATAATGGATCACTGCCAGTGGTCATTTGATGGTTTCTTGGTGGAAACGAAGATAAAGGTACATAATAAAAATAGTATTAAATACTTATTACCGCAAGGTTGGGAGCATGTATCCAACATAGATTATGCTGAGGTTGCTAGGTTATGTGTGGGTTGGAAGCCAAATGCATGGTAGGTTCCTGTGATACAGATGTCAGATCAACAGGTGATAGTGGACTCTGTTAACAGTGGATATTTGCATATGTGGTTGACAACTATTTATGGTCATAATGACGGCAAGGTGAGACTGGATCTATGGGATGACATGGTTTATTTATCAAAGCAGGTTCAGCTACCCTATATGGTAATTGGTGATTTTAATACGGTACACCTGTAGGCTGAAAAAAGAGGTAGAATATTAGCTATTAATGCAGAAGTGGATGCTTTCAACCGAGCCATTGACAAAGCAAGTTTGTTTGAGTTACCAATTGTTGGTGGGACATCTTCACCTGTAATAATGAAAGAGGACCATAGGACAAGATAGAAAGTAAGTTAGACAGAGCTCTGGTGAATGATGAATGGCTAAAAATTCTTCCTAATATATAGGTAAAGGCTGAAGGTTATGATATTAGTGACCATGCACCTATCTCAGTTCAGATTATGGAGAAAAAGTAGAAAAGGAGACGTTTTATATTTCTAAACAACTAGGTGGACTGGAAAGGTTTTGACAATGTCATAAAGCAAAGCTAGAATATTCAGGTGACAGGCAATTCCATGTTTGTGTTTTCTAGGAAGATGAAGAACACCAAGTTGGCTCTCAAGAAATGGACAAAGGAAGAGGTGAACATCCCAAAATTGTTGAAGGATACAAAAAGGGAGTGCCAGAACATCAGAGAAAAATTGGTGGCTGATCCACTAAATCCAAATCTGATTGAGAAAGACATGGAATTAAAAATGATGCTTGAGGACTTAAAAAAGGTAGAGGAAAAGTTCTACTAGCAAAGAAGCAAGGAAAAATGGTTGGATGATGGTGACATGAATACTAAGCTCTATCATATTGCAGTTAGAAGAAGAGAGGTAGGTAATATTATTTCTGAACTTATTAATGCTGAAGGGATGGTGGTCAACAAGCAGGAGGACCTTGAAGAACAAGCTATAAATTTATATTCATCTATGTATAATAAAAGCTTCTCTACTGACATTGATGAAGAGGAGGAAGTTGACTAGAAGTTTAGGCTCATGAGCACTCATAATAGCATTCTCATAAGAAAAACCAATGAACAGGAGGTCTTGGAAGCAGTGTCGAGTATTGGAAGCAATAAGTCACCTGGGTCTAATGGTTTCAATGCTTTCTTTCATAAGAAAAGTTGGGACATTATTAAAGATGATTTGCTAGCTAATGTGGATTGGTTTCTGGAAGGTGGAAACATGGTGAGATAGGTCAACCACTCCTTTCTTGTTCTTATTCCAAAATAGAAAGTCACATCTTTTCTTGTTGATTTCTGACCTATTGCTTGCTGCTCGTTTCAATATAAAATTATTACAAAAATCCTATCTTTTTGGTTGAAGATGGTCCTCCCTTATCTAATTTCTGTAAATCAAGGAGCATGTGACAGGTAGAAGCATCAGTGATTGTACTCTTCTGGCTGGGGAATTTCTTCAGAACTATAATGTTATGAGAGGAAGTAGGAAAGCCTGCCTAGAACTTGACGTTTCCAAATCTTATGACAGTGTCAGGTGGGAGAAATTATGGTTGATCATGCAAAAAATGGGATTCAATGAATAATGGATTGGTTGGATGAAGCAATGTGTTGGGACTACTAGCTACTCTATTCTGGTAAATGGCACGTTTGCAGGTCTCTTTAGGGGTGGTAACGGGCTGCGCCAAGGTGACTCTCTGTCCCCTCTTTTGTTTGTGATTGTCAAGAAGTACTTATCAAGAAAAATGCAGAAAGCTAAAGAACAGAAGGAAATAAAGCCTTATACAGTCCACGACACAAAGGTAATGACTCATTTGATTTTTGCGGATGACATTCTGGTTTTTGTAGAAGCCAAACAGCAATATCTGGAAAATCTTAAAAGCCTTCTGGGAAAGTTCGGGGAGCAAACGAGGTTGTGTGTTATGCAAATAAAACACATATCTTCTTGTCTAAGAACTGCCATCAGATGGAGGATAGACTTACTCAAATGATGGGAGTGGAGAGGGGCATATTCCCAACAAAATACCTGGTATTTCCTCTTGCAGGTGGCAACCTTCACGCCAAAGATTTTACTGAGTGCATTGATAAGGTGGAGTAAATGATTAACAGATGTCCTACACAAAAGACATCGACGGCGGGGTGCAAAACTTTGATAAAAGCTGCCATAGAGGGACTTCTCATCTTCTGGGTATAGCAAGGCAAAATTCTTGTATCTGTTCTGGATAGAATTGAAATGAAGATGGACAACTTCCTATGGGGAAGTGAACATCATCCTATGAAGTATTCCAGACTGGCTTTTTCTACAGATGAAGGAGGATTGAATTTGAAGACCCCTAGAGACATCGCTAGATGGGGATCCACGAGGAGGATTGTCACTTTTTAGGATGGCACTTCTACATGGGGAAAGTGGATGAGAGACAGATATCCTAGAGGGCTGGATTTTATGCCAAAAATAAGGGAAGGATATTCAAGGACCATCAACATAATGAGGGAACCATGGCTGCAAATCAAACACTTGTTTGATGCTAATGATTCTGGAAGAGGGCAGCTCAAAGACAAGATGATATGTTTATGGGAGGTGACCCGGACTAGAGGTCCAAAGGACCCATTAGGTGACCAACTACGGACCGGTAGGTATGTGCTGAAATGGAGCATATGTGTTTATAAATTTTTGCACAAAATCCTTGCCACTCTGGATAGAATAAAGAGATGAAATTATGATATATCTACTATTTGCTTGCTATGTGGGGAAAAGGAAGAAAGCCATAGTCACCTTGTGGGGGATTGCAAGTTCACAAAGGAGATTTCGGAGTATTTATGTAGAGATTTTAGATTACAGATTCAACTTCTTGTTGATCTGAGAAGGATGCTTGCTAGGTGCGGCGGTGATGAGAAGAAAATTCTCTTATTTGTTGGTCTATGCTACCATATTTGGGAAGAGAGGAATGCTAGAAGACATCAAGGGAAATCCAAGAATGTTATAAGTGTAACATCCTTGACCTGGGTTATGTTTTAACCCTAGGTGTTTTGCTTAATAAAAGTAATTACATGTTTGCTCTTATCTTTTGAAAGATAATTAAGGCTCAAGAGGAACTTATATTGCAATTTTAGTCCCTTTTGAATATTGATTGAAGTCAATATTTTGATTGTTTTGGACTAAAGTGCAAATTACCCAAGTTGAGGGTTTTAATTGCAAATTGTGCATGATAATATGTTCCTCATGTGTTGAAGCATCATGAGAGTGAAGATGAGGCAGAGGTATGGCTTGTGATAGCCTGAATACCAATAAAGAGCTGATAAATATATGTTTGTACATTAAAACCTAGTTTTGATGTAATATGCAATTTACCAAAAAATAGGGTTCAATACACAAATTACCACTTCAAAAAGGTCCCTAATGTTTCTTGGCATCATGTGGAGTAAATAAAATGAGAGTCGCGTCTCAATTGTATCTCTTTGAAGGAGAGAGAATCTTGATATTAAAATAATCAAGATTTAAGCATAATGGAAACATTAGTTCAAATTAATACAAAAATAAATAAAATAATTGAAGGGCCTTCAACCAAAATTAAAATGGTTGGATTCAGGTGTGTTTGGACGTCCTTGAGCTTTGCAAGGACCACGAAATATCCCAAGGAGGTGAAAACTCCACTCACCTTATTATAAGAAAAAGAATTGCCACTCAAATATGGATATTACTATTATAAGGGTTAAGGTGCTTAATTTCTTTTCCCTTAATTCATGGATAATTGAAGGGATCTCGGTGGGGATAGAGTTTCCTTTGAATGCAAGAAACCAAGGGGGAAGTGGTGGCAACAATTTTTGAATTAAAAGATTTTTATAAAAACATTTTCTCTCTCATTGATTTTCTTATAAAAGAGCCTTTACCACTCAAACCAAGGACTTTTTCGGATCCTTTTCTTCTCCTTGCTTGCAAAAGCAACCAAGGGATATAGGAACAGAAGGAAGATGACCCCCCCAACCTGTGGTAACTTCTTGACTTTCTTTCTTCTTGATTCCATGGTGGAAATCATAAAACAATGCATAATTTCTTCATATCTCGATCCCATCTTCACTTCTAACCATTCATTTTCACTCAAAAGCTTGAGGAACGATCCTTGTGGTTAGAGAAAGCTTCTTCTACCATTGGTGACGTGAAGCTCCAAGCTTTGAAGCTCAATTGAAGGCGGGTTATATAACTTGAACCCTTAATCATTGTTATTGAATTCGATTTTTCAATTCAATTGATTCAATTGTTCTTATTGCAATAGCCTGGATTAGTTGATGTAATTGCAATGGAAATGGAAGTAGTTTTCATGGGGTTAAAGGTTGAATATGATAACCTGATCGTAAGCACACACCTCAACTAATTGAGTTGCAAATGGTTTTGGACTTTTGGTCCAAACAATTTCACCAAACCGTTTGAGACCAAACGGTTTGCAAACCGTTTGGTGACTTGGACTCCAAACCGCATGAGAGGGTTGACCGTTTGGTTTAGTTGACCGTTTGAGGTCTGAACCTAAGTTTGTGTTGGATGATGATCCAATGGATCCAATTGATTGATTCAATGTGTGTACATTCTCTCAATTGAAAACCCTAATCATGTTGATTGATGAATCCTTGATTGGTCCTAATGATTTCAAGACAAATTGGGTCAAACGGTCTTGAAACCATTTGGGACCAAACGGTTTTAAAACTATTTGGAGGGTTAGTGGCTGATCCTTGACAATTGGATAAATATCTAATGGTGTTGATTGATGAATCCTTCAAGTGTATAATCAATAGTCAATTCAATGATGCAATTACATTTGATTGGATTGATGAATGTGCCTAAGAGCCCTTGCGGTTTTGGGACTGATTTGGCCCAAATGGTCTTTTGACCGTTTCACACCAAATGGTCTTGAAATCATTTGGGGTCAAACGATTTCAAAACTGTTTGGGGTCAAACGGTTTCAAAACCGTTTGGTGTTAAACGGTTTCAAAACCGTTTGGTGATGAAACTTCAAAACCGAATGAAAGTTGATTGTGGTTCAATCATTTGGAAATTGAAGGTGATGATTATTCCAATGATCCAATGATTGATAGTGATGATAATCAATGAAGGTACAAAGGTTGAAATGCTAAAAGTAATTAAGTGATTAGTACCATTTGAGGAATGAACCCTAATTGCTTATAAGAACAATAATTTTGTACACTATGGCAATCATAGTTGTATGTACTTGATTGAAGGGCTAATATAACCCTAACCAAGTAGAGAGGATGATAGAATGGAATTCATACATGAGTATGACTCATGTCGTGATTAAGGGTATGATCCTTAAGTAAAGAGATCATGAAACCCTAATCATGAGCTTAAACCCTGATTGACAAGGTTGTTGAACTTTAACCCTAATTCTGAGCAATTTCTTAATGAAACCCTAATCCAGGGTATGGATGTAACCCTAATCCAGGGTGTTGATATGTGTAAACCTAATTTAGGGTAATGTGATGCAAAACCCTAATTGGGATGATTAATAAACCCTAATTATGGGTAATGGAATATGAAACCCTAATTGGGATGAATAGTAAACCCTAATTTTGGATTATTGAATGTAGACCCTATTCTGGGGTGAAATTTATGTGAAACCCTAACTAGGAATGGTTTCATGAGAAACCCTGATGTTTGATGTAATGTGAAGCTCAAATCTAAGGTAATATTATATAATGCTTTATGAAGCTCTAATCTGAGAAATATGGTGATAAACCATAACCTTGATGTGGTTAATATGATGAATGTCCTCAAAGACATGAAATGGGAAACCCTAACCCTGGTAAGGGAATAGTGGTGTTACCCTTGAATAGTGAATCCATATTTGTTTTATATGGTACTGATATACAATTGATATTATTGTTATCATTTGTGCAGACCATGCAGGTATTCTGAAATGATGATCATAGTCAGGTATGAACTATGATGTTTGATTCACTATTGTGATTGGGCCTTGTGTGCCATAATATACCTTTTTGCCTGGTAAGAGGTAACAACAGAGTTAATGGGCCTCAAGTACCATGAGTGATGCTTGTAATAGCAAGTTTCATGTTTGCCTTGGTCAGATGACCTGAAGGTGATAGTTACCTGGAAAAGTGGTAATAATGCTCAATGATGAGCCAAGGGTTTAAATACCCAGAACCATATGATTATGGTGATGAGATTGGTAAGGGATGATAATCCCCAATATTGAAAAGAGGAACTGAGTTCCCAATGTCTTTTAATGACTGATAAGTAATTGATGCAATTAGTACATGTCTCTTTATAGCATTGTTATAATAAGCTATGTTTTGAGAACTTGGCTGATGCTAAAAGAATATGAAAATGTACTTAATCAATCAAGTGAAATCTATTCATGTAGTGCTCTGACCATAGATCCATCATCGTCAGAAGTTGATGATGGTGAAATAGGTTTTCCTATGGAATTCTTGGAGTTTGCATATTCTGAATATGTGGGGGCAAATGGGCGAAAATATCCTTACGTCCTGGTGAAGAGGTTGAGGGAAGATAAACATAAAACCTCTCAATCCTTCATGTGTCGGGATGGATATATCATAAATATCCTGATGGTTGGGAAGGATGTATTATTAATCTCCCAATGTTATTTAATGTCGGGTTGATGAGATAAACATTAAATCTCTCGATTGCCAATGAGAGTGCAGTTGACGCTGTAACTCTATAGCGAAGTTTCCAGCATACCCTAGAATGCTATTTTGAGCAGTTAACACAGTCTTGCTTGTGGTCCCATACTGATCGGGATGTGGGAGGTAATGAGAACCCGGCTCTTCCATTGACCTATTTATGGTACCGATTTAGATTTTAGAAATGGTCAGTTGAAGTATGAGCGGTATACCTCATCTCCTCAGAGCTTAAACATCTTTGTAAAATGTAATCAATCATGTAGCGTATTTGCATAAGATTGAATTACGAGAATCATCGGTCGATGATATATTTCTTTGCATGTCCTTGATGCATAAAGGTTATTTATGTTGTTCAATTCTTTATTGAAAATTAGACATGTTGTTTATCAAGTTATAGTTGAAATGATTGCATAAGAATGTTGCTATAATCTGTTTAGATGTTGAATTATCTGCTGTTAAGTTTATGATTCCACTGCTCAGTTTATTTCTATTAAACTGCAATAATAATGCTACGGCGGAGAGTTATATCTCTTGCTGGGGCAATTTTGTAATTGTCTCACCCCTGTGGAATCCAATGTTTTTATGTAAACATAGACAAGCAGGTAGAAACCCTTCTGTAGGAGAAGAGCAGGAGCAGTCTCAAGGATAGCAGTGATCCATCTGGTGGAGACATTGGCTGTCTGGTTTTGTATAGTTAGTCCTATAGTCATATTTGTACTCTCAGGTCCTAGGATTTAGAGTTTTAATACTTCGATCTGAGATTTTTGGCTTCAAGCCTCGAGGTTCTTATACTACCTTTATACAGTTGAGACAGAGTAGTGAGTGCATGTATGCCTCGAGAAGCAATGATACATGTTATGTATATATGTGAACCAGAATGTAATGTTTTACTTTGGTTCTGAATGAAAGAGTTTTCCTGTGCATGGATCTCTTGATAAATTGTTTTAATTTTTAGTGATTTTCAGTAATCCACTACTAATAATAATACGCTTTTGTATTAGTTAATCTTGTTTTTATGAGTTGGATGCCACAAGTTAACTGGTATTAGAGCTCTAGGTTCGTTGAGTCTAAAGAGACATAGGATTAAGGTTGTTGAGTCTGTTCTAGTGTCATCCAGTTATCTGATAGTGTATTCTGCTCATATAGGAGGAGAAGAATAACTAAAGATGTCTGGATTACACGATGAACACACTGCTGAGAGTAGTGTTGCTGCACCAGGAGGAGGTGAAAGAGACTAAGATAGGGAGGAGCCCGTACCTGAACAACCCCAGTTCAACCAAGCTGATATGGGTAACCCAGCCTTCTAGGCCATGTTTGAGCAGTTTATGGCAGCTATGACCCATATGACAAATGGAATGCCATTACCTGCACCAAGGGCACCGGCCCATGATGAAAGACATGGAGCTGGCAAGACCTTTGAACGGCTTAGGAGGGTAGGAGCCTTAGAGTATTCTGGTATAGATGACCCAGCAATATGTTGATCTATGGTTGACTAAACTGGAGAAAGCTTTTAGAATCCTCATGATTCCTGATGATGAGAAGGTCAGGCATGATGTATATCTTTTAAAAGGGAGTGTTGGCAACTGGTGGACCATCGAGGAGGGTAAAAGACCTGGAATCATGATCGGATGGGATGAATTCAGGCGTGAATTCTTCACTAGATACTTTCCCAAGACGTATCTAGATGAGAATATCTCTCAATTTGAGAGGTTGAGGCAAGGGCAAATGAACATTAGTGAATATGAAGCTAGGTTCATGGAGTTGTTGCAATTCTATCCGCATATGGCATCAAATGATGAGGAGAGAATTTAGCATTTTGACAAGGGGTTGAACGCTGAATTGACCACTCCGGTGTCTACTCTGGAGAACCGGGAGAGGTTTTCCACTTTTGTGGAGTCTGTAAGACGTATATAGAGGTCTGCAATTGAGAAGAGACAGACCAAGGGTAAGAAAGAATACCCACAGTTCCAAGGACAAAGTTCGGGAAGTTTTAAGAAACCAAGGTATTTTGTGCCTACGCCACCACCAAGGTATGATACCCAGACGCAATGGACGTCATGCAAGGGTAGAGGCCGTAATTTACCACTGAAGGGAGCTTATAGATCAGCCTCAATGTCAATAACAGGACCACCCAGACCTTAGAGGGGGAATGTAACCTGTTATAGATGTGGAAGAGAAGGCCATGTGGTGAGGGACTGTCCTGAGAAAGTCAGGAATGTGACCCAGCAACCGAGGCAGAGTCAGCAAGGCTCTCAGAAGCAGCAATCTAGAAGTGGTGTTAGAGGACGTGGACAAGCATTCCAAGCTGGTTCGTCGACATCCAACAATTGAGCACAGGGTCAACAACAACCAACGGCTAGATTCTATGCCATGAATCATCCTGAAGCACTAGTCAACCCTCAGGTTGTGACAGGTCAGATGGAACTGTTTTATTCTGATATGTCTTCATCCTGCTTCGTATATTGTTAATTGATCTAGGTGCTACGCACTCTTTTATCACTCGAGAAGTGATTCATGACTGGAACATGATTGTCAGTCATAGAGCAGATAGCCTATTGTTAGAAACACCCTTGCTGGGATCTGTAGTATTACGGGAAGTGTGTTCTCCCTACAATCTTTACTTTTCTGATCACCGCATTCAGGTGGATCTTATACCACTTGAAATGCATGGGTTTGATATAATTCTTGGGATGGACACCTTAGAGATATATAAGGTTTTCTTGGATTGTAGTTCCAAGCAAGCTGTGTTCACAGATAATGGTGACACATGGATCTTTCAAGGAGATAGAAAGATTCTTCCAACCTATCTTATGTCATCTATAGTAGCTGAGAAGTTGATGAGACAAGGATGCCTTGCATTCTTAGCCCATGTAGTTGATACCACAATGGAGAACCCTCACCCTTCTGAAGTTCCAATAGTCAGGGAATTTGAAGATGTATTTCCTGAAGAACTTCCAGGTGTTCTACCGCCCTGAGAGATTGATTTTGAAATTAATCTAATCCTGAAAATGCAATCAATAGCACAAACGACGTATAGAATGGCACCTGTTGAAATGGTAGAGCTCAAGAAACAACTTCAGGAGTTGCTTGAAAAGGGATTTATCCGACCGAGTACTTCACCATGGGGTGCTCCGGTCCTCTTTGTTAAGAAGAAAGATGGGTCTATGTGATTATGCATTGACTATAGGCAGTTGAATAAAGTAACTATAAAGAACAAGTATCCTCTGCCAAGGATTGATGACTTGTTTGATCAGTTGTGTGGTGAAACTATCTTTTCCAAAATAGACCTGAGGTCGGGATACCATCAGTTGCATATCAAGGAGAGTGACATACCCAAGTCTGCCTTTAGGACAAGATATGGTCACTATGAGTTCACAGTTATGTCATTTGGACTAACTAATGCACCAGCTGCATTTATGGAACTCATGAATATAATCTTTAGACCTTTTCTTGATCACTATGTAGTTGTCTTTATAGATGACATCCTGATATATAGTAGAGATGCTCAACAACATGAGCAGCACCTCCATCAGGCTTTGATCTTGCTAAGAAAGCATAAGTTGTATGCTAAGTTTAGCAAATGTGAGTTCTGGTTGTCAGAAGTTTCTTTTCTTGGACACGTAATATCTGCTTTAGGTATTCGTGTTGATCCTAAGAAAGTAGAATATGTCCTGCAATGGGAACAGCCAAAGACACTGACATATATACACAGTTTCATAGGACTGGTAGGCTACTATAGGAGGTTCATTAAGAACTTCAGTTCTATAGCTTTACCCCTGACTAAGTTGACCAAGAAGGAGATTCCTTTTGTCTGGAATAACAAGTGTCAACAATCTTTCCAGTTGCTGAAGGAAAGGTTAACCAATGCACCTATGCTGGTGTTACCTGAGCAAGGGAAGGGGTACATAGTCTTTTGTGACGCATCTAAAAATGTCTTAGGATGTGTGTTGATGCAGGATAAATAAGTGATTTCTTTTGCTTCTTGACAGCTTAAGAAACACGAGGTGAATTATCCAACACATGATCTAGAGCTTGCTGCTGTGATACATGCCTTGAAGATCTAGAGACATTATCTCTATGGAGAAACATTCCATATTTTCATAGACCATAAGAATCTAAAGTATATCTTTTCTCAGCATGAGCTAAACATGAGGCAACGTCGCTGGATGGAGTTAATCAAGGACTACGATTGTATAATTGATTATCATCCAGGGAAGGCCAATGTAGTTTTTGATGCACTAAGTAGAAAATCAGCAACACCAGCTTTAGATAAAGCACAACTAAACTCCTTAGTGTGCTCTAAGAGAGATATGATTATCTCTTTAAGGTAAGATAATATACAACTTAAGGTATCATTGTTATCTGGGTTGTTAGATGAGATGCAAGTAAAACCTACTCTGAGGGAACAGATTCAAGAAGCACAACAAGCTAATGTTGTAGTTCAACAGATTAGATCAGAGTATGATAGTAAGAAACGAGATGGTTTCCATGATTCAGATGATCAGGTAGCCTGTTATCATGGTAGGATGATAGTACATGATGTTGATAACTTAAGAAAGTTAGTTCTGGAAGAAGCTCATTCTTTAATGTATGATATGCATCCAGGGAGCACCAATATGTATCATAACTTAAAAGATATGTATTGGTGGCCTAGTTTGAAGAAGGATGTTGCTCAGTTTGTTATGTGGTGTCCAGTGTGTCAGCAGGTTAAGGCTGAACATCAGAAGCCCGCAGGAACAATGAAACCTCTGCCTATACCGCAGTGGAAATGGGATCATGTAACCATGGACTTTGTGGTCGGTTTGCCTAGAACAGCCAAAAGTCATGATTCCATTTGGGTGATAGTTGATAGGTTGACAAAGACATCACATTTGTTGCCTATAAAAACAACCTATATAGCTGAAAAGTTGGCACAGATATACATAGATGAGATAGTGTGTTTGCACGGGGTTCTAGTTACCATAGTTTCTGATAGAGGTCCCCAGTTTACAAGTCATTTTTGGGAGCGACTCCATATAGCTTTGGGTACACGTTTAAGGTTTAGTATAGCCTTTCATCCCCAAACAGATGCATAATCAGAGAGGATGATACAAACTTTGGAGGACTTTCTTAGGGCATGTGTTCTTCAATTCATAGGGAGTTGGGATCTACATCTGAGCTTGATAGAGTTTGCTTATAATAATAGCTATCAGAAGAATATTGACATGGCACCATATGAAGGTTTGTATGGTAGACGTTGTAGATCTCCCCTATTTTGGTATGAAACTGGTGAATATCAACTTTTGGGTCCTGAGTTGGTTCAGCAAACAACTGAGAAAGTTAAAGTCATACAACAATAGTTGAAAGCTGTCAAGGATAGATAGAAATCATATGCTGACAAGCGTCGTAGACCCTTAGAA
Source organism: Alisma plantago-aquatica (assembly GCA_963693085.1). Taxonomy (NCBI): domain Eukaryota; kingdom Viridiplantae; phylum Streptophyta; class Magnoliopsida; order Alismatales; family Alismataceae; genus Alisma; species Alisma plantago-aquatica. The sequence continues at coordinate 1,331,636,917 of OY856412.1, forward strand.
TTCCAAATTGGAGACAGGGTGTACCTCAAGGTTTCACCTTGGAAAGGTATCCTGAGATTTGGAAAGAAAGGGAAGTTAGCTCCTAGATTTATGGGGCCTTATCCGATCATTGAGAGGATGGGAAGGTAGCCTATAAGCTGGAGTTACCACCTGAGTTGCATAGATTGCACCCAGTGTTTCATATATCTATGTTGAGGAAGTGTCATCCTAACACTGAGTTGGTTCTACAACCTGTGGAGGTAGAACTAAATGATGAAATATCTTATGTTGAAGGACCTGTGTTGATTCTTAACAGAAGAATCAAGAAGTTGAAAAAGAAAGACATTAGTCTTGTAAAAGTCCTCTGGAATCACCGTGGTATTGAAGAAGCCACATGGGAATTAGAGGAAGAAATGAGGAGGAAATACCCTACTCTTTTCTCTTGATGTTTTGTTGATGATTTCGGGGACGAAATCCTTGTAAGGGGTGGATAACTTGTAACATCCCTGACCTGGGTTATGATTTAACCCTAGGTGTTTTGCTTAATAAAAGTAATTACATGTTTTCTCTTATCTCCTGAAAGATAATTAAGGCTCAAGAGGAACTGATATTGCAATTTTAGTCCTTTTTGAATATTGATTGAAATCAATGTTTTGATTATTTTGGACTAAAGTGCAAATTACCCAAGTTGAGGGGTTTAATTGCAAATTGTGCATGATAATATGTTCCTCATGTGTTGAAGCATCATGAGAGTGAAGATGAGGTAGAGGTATGGCTTGTGATAGCCTGAATACCAAGAAAGAGTTGATAAAGATATGTTTGTACATTAAAACCTAGTTTTGGTGTAATATGCAATTTACCAAAAACCTAGGGTTCAATATGCAAATTACCAATTCAAAAATGTCCCTAATGTTTCTTGGCATAATTTGGAGTAAATAAAATGAGAGGGGCGTCTCAATTGTATCTCTTTGAAGGAGAGAGAATCTTGATATTAAAATAATCAAGATTTAAGCATAATGGAAACATTAGTTCAAATTAATACAAAAATAAATAAAATAATTGAAGGGCCTTCAACCAAAATTAAAATGGTTGGATTCAGGTGTGTGGACGTCCTTGAGCTTTGCAAGGACCACGAAATATCCCCGACAACGGCGCCAATTTTTGATGGAGCTTCCACTTTCGTGGAATTGCGTGCACCAACTAAAAATCCTAAAGATAGTAAATCTTTAGGTTTAGCCTTGCTTATACTAGATTGAGAACTCCACCCACGTATGCTAAGATACGTGGAAGTATTATCGTAGTATAGTTAAGGGTCGAATCCTCAGGACAATGGTCTTGTTGTGAACAACAAGATGAAAAATGTTAGAACTTCACTTAATCTCTTAATAGTAGGTACTTAGATCGAAAGGTTGGTTTGGTTGTTTTTAAACTAAGAACATGTAAAATAAAGTAAACAAGTAAATTTAAATAAGTTAAACAATGATAAAAATCACTAGGGTGTGATCGGTTTTTCACCGCCACTACACATGGATCAAGACATGCAAAGTAAAACATAACCTGCAACAAGAGTTTAGTCAGTTAGTATCTTTGTAGACCTAGTTTCCTTTCGGAGAACTAACTACAAGAAGTGTGGGAATGATGCAACGCCAGCCATCCCCGAACGAATGGTCAACTACTTTGCATCATTCCCTTCTCAAAGTGTGTTCCTCGACTTACCAAAATTTGTACTTTTATACATCAACTGATTCCATTTCATAATATGAGAGTACAACATTTGGAAGTGAGTTTACTCCACTTCTCGAAAGCACTCCTAGATACCGAAACAAGCACATGGTGGATACATGCACCAAGAACCAACATACAAACAGGTTTCAAATCTAATAGTACAAACGTAGACAATTCATACTAAAAGATAAAGGATAATACAAGTTGGTGATCAAGCAACAAGCATTCGTTAAACGTTTGATGTTGAACTGAAAAGATATAAACTCTATATTACAAACTATGGATTATATTTACATGATATGAAAACATGGGTAGCGAGGCTACTCCCTGCACCCTAGTGAGAAAGACTACTCGCTCATAACTAGGGCAAAGAAGGAGGCAAGAAGAGAGAGAGAGCATCATCCCCACAAAGGAGAGAGGAAAGTCAACCCCTTGGAGAGAGAGAGAGACGATCCACCAGCTTCACAGGTTGCTTGATGATGAGATCCCCTCTTCCCACCTTCTTTGGCGGAGAGAGAGAAAGCAGCTTCGAGATGGAGTGAGGGTCTCAGACTGGCAGCCCCTGGGCGGAGGATGGAGGTTGGATTTGCTCTGGAGTGATCGAGGCAGCCTCTAGACGTCTGAAAAACTTCCGCCCTTTTGGGAGGACCCCTGGGGTCTTATTTATAGGCCTTAAGTGAAGTCCAAACAGTTTGGTTGGTTTTGGGTCCAAACGGTCTTGAGGACCGTTTGGACTCTGAAACTGTTTGGACTCTGAAACCGTTTGGACACTGAAACCATTTGGTCTCTGAAACCATTTGGCTTCATGCAGTCTCGGGACCGTTTGACTCCATGCGGTCTTGGGACCGTATGGGTCCATGCGGTCTTGAGACCGGTTGGCTTCATGCGGTCTCGGGACCGTTTGACTCCATGCGGTCTTGGGACCGTATGGGTCCATGCGGTCTTGAGACCGGTTGGCTTCATGCAGTCTCGGGACCGTTTGACTCCATGCGGTCTTGGGACCGTATGGGTCCATGCGGTCTTGAGACCGGTTGTCTTCATTCGGTCTCGGGACCGTTTGACTCCATGCGGTCTTGGGAACGTATGGGTCCATGCGGTCTTGAGACCGGTTGGCTTCATGCGGTCTCGGGACCATTTGACTCCATGTGGTCTTGGGACCGTATGGGTCCATGTGGTCTTGAGACCGGTTGGCTTCATGCAGTCTCAGAACCGTTTGACTCCATGCGGTCTTGAAACTGTATGGTTCTTTTGTGATTTTTTTCGTCTTTTTCTGTAAGCAAAAAGGAGAAAAGTTAATCTAACAATTTATTTGCAATAAAAGAGGATAGCTAGGGATTTTGTCTAATATATCTATAGAAGAGTATAGAAAATGGAAGAAAAATACTAAGATAACATCACGAAATTGGAGGTTATCAGGTGAAAATTCCACTCACCTTATTATAAGAAAAAGAATTTCCACTCAAATATGGATATTACTATCATAAGGGTTAAGGTGCTTAATTTCTTTTCCCTTAATTCATGTATAATGGAAGGGAGCTCGGTGGGGATAGAGTTGCCATTTCATGCAAGAAACCAAGGGGGAAGTGGTGGCAACAATTTTGGAATTAAAAGATTTTTATAAAAACATTTTCTCTCTCATTGATTTTCTTATAAAAGAGCCTTTACCACTCAAACCAAGGAAACTTTCATATCCTTTTCTTCTCCTTGCTTGAAAAAATGACCAAGGGAGCTAGGAATAGAAGGAAGATGACCCCCCAACCTGTGGTAAGTTCTTGACTTTCGTTCTTCTTGATTCCATGGTGGAAATCATAAAACAATGCATAATTTCTTCATATCTCGATCCCATCTTCACTTCTAAACATTCCTTTTCACTTAAAAGCTTGAGAAACGATCCTTGTGGTTAGAGAAAGCTTCTTCTACCATTGTTGACGTGAAGCTCCAAGCTTTGAAGCTCAATTGAAGGCGGGTTATATAACTTGCACCCTTAATCATTGTTATTGAATTCAATTTCTCAATTCAATCGATTCAATTGTTCTGATTGTAATAGCCTGGATTAGTTGATGTAATTTCCATGGAAATGGCAGTAGTTTTTGTGGGGTTAAAGGTTGAAGATGATAACCTGATCATAAGCACACACCTCAACTAATTGAGTTGCGAACGGTTTTGTACTTTTGGTCCGAACAGTTTCACCAAACCGTTTGAGACCAAACGGTTTGCAAACCGTTTGGTGATTTGGACTCCAAACTGTATGAGAGGCTTGACCGTTTGGTTTAGTTGACCGTTTGAGGTCTGAACCTAAGTTTGTGTTGGATGATGATCCAATGGATCCAATTGATTGATTCAATGTGTGTACATTCCTTCAATTGGAAACCCTAATCAAGTTGATTGATGAATCATTGATTGGTCCTAACGATTTCAAGACAAATTGGGTCAAACGGTCTTGAGACCGTTTGAGCCCAAATGGTCTTGAAACCGTTTGGGACCAAACGGTTTTAAAACCATTTGGAGAGTTAGTGGTTGATCCTTGACAATTGGATAAAGATCTAATGTTGTTGATTGATGAATCCTTCAAGTGTATAATCAATAGTCAATTCAATGATGCAATTACATTTGATTGGATTGATGAATGTGCCTAAGAGCCCTTGCGGTTTTGGGACTGATTTGGCCCAAACGGTCTTCAGACCGTTTGAGACCAAATGGTCTTGAAACCATTTGGGGTCAAATTGTTTCAAAACCGTTTGGTGTTAAATGGTTTCAAAACCGTTTGGTGTTGAAACCTCAAAACCGAATGGAAGTTGAATGTGGTTCAATCATTTGGAAATTGAAGGTTATGATTATTCCAATGATCCAATGAATTATAGTGATGATAATCAATGAAGGTACAAAGGTTGAAACCCTAAAAGTTATTAAGTGATTAGTACCATTTGAGGAATGAACCCTAATTGCTTATAAGAACAATAATTTTGTACACTATGGCAATCATAGTTGTATGTACTTGATTGAAGGGCTAATATAACCCTAACCAAGTTGAGAGGATGATAGAATGGAATTCATACATGAGTATGACTCATGCGGTGATTAAGGGTATGATCCTTAAGTAAAGAGATCATGAAACCCTAATCATGGGCATAAACCCTGATTGACAAGGTTGTTGAACTTTAACCCTAATTCAGAGCAATTTCTTAATGAAACCCTAATCCAGGGTATGGATGTAACCCTAATCCAGGGTGTTGATATGTGTAAACCTAATTTAGGGTAATGTGATGCAAAACCCTAATTGGGATGATTAGTAAACCCTAATTATGGGTAATGGAATATGAAACCCTAATTTGGATGAATAGTAAACCCTAATTGTGGTCTATTAAATGTAGACCCTATTTTGGGGTGAAATTTATGTGAAACCCTAACTAGGAATGGTTTCATGAGAAACCCTGATGTTTTATGTAATATGAAGCTCAAATCTAGGGTAATAGTATATAATGCTTTATGAAGCCCTAATCTGAGAAATATGGTGATAAACCATAACCTTGATGTGGTTAATATGATGAATGTCCTCAAAGACATGAAATGGGAAACCCTAACCCTGGTAAGGGAATAGTGGTGTTACCCTTGAATAGTGAATCCATATTTGTTTTATATGGTACTGATATACAATTGATATTGCTGTTATCATTTGTGTTGACCATGCAGGTATTATGAAATGATGATCATAGTTAGGTATGAACTATGATGTTTAATTCACTATTGTGATTGGGCCTTGTGTGCCATAATATACCCTGCTGCCTGGTAAGAGGTAACAAGAGAGTTAATGGGCCTCAAGTACCATGAGTGATGCTTGTAATAGCAAGTTTCATGTTTGCCTTGGTCAGATGACCTGAAGGTGATAGTTACCTAGAAAAGTGGTAACAATGCTCAATGATGAGCCAAGGGTTTAAATACCCAGAACCATATGATTATGGCGGTGATATTGGGAAGGGATGATAATCCCCAATATTGAAAAGAGGAACTGAGTTCCCAATGTCTTTTAATGACTGATAAGTAATTGATGCAATTAGTACATGTCTCTTTATAGCATTGTTATAATAAGCTATGTTTTGAGAACTTGGTTGATGCTAAAAGAATATGAAAATGTACTTAATCAATCAAGTGAAATCTATTCATGTAGTGCTCTGACCATAGATCCATCATCATCAGAAGTTGATGATGGTGAAACAGGTTTTCCTATGGAATTCCTGGAGTTCGCATATTCTGAATATGTGGGGGTAAATGGGTGAAAATATCCTTACATCCTGGTGAAGAGGTTGAGGGAAGATAAACATCAAACCTCTCAATCCTTCATGTGTCGAGATGGACATATCATAAACCTCTCGATGGTTGGGAAGGATGTATTATTAATCTCCCAATGTTATTTAATGTCGGGTCGATGAGATAAACATTAAATCTCTCGATTGTTGATGAGAGTGCAGTTGACGCTGTAACTCTATAGCAAAGTTTCTAGTATACCCTGGAATGCTATTTTGAGAAGTTAACATAGTCCTGCTTGTGGTCCCGTACTGACCGGGATGTGGGAGGTCATGAGAACCCGTCTCTTCCATTGACCTATTTATGGTACCGATTTCGATTTTAGAAATGGTCGGTTGGAGTATGAGTGGTATACAACATCTCCTCAGAGCTTAAATATGTTTGTAAAATGTAATCATCCGTGTAGCGTATTTTCACAAGATTGAAATACGGGAATCACTGGTTGATGATATACTGCTTAGCATGTCCTTGATGCATAAAGGTTATTTATGTTGTTCAATTCTTTATTGAAAATTAGACATGTTGCTTATCAAGTTATAGTTGAAATACTTGCATAAGAATGTTACTCTAATCCATTTAGATGCTGAATTATTTGTTGTTAAGTTTATGATTCCACTGCTCAGTTTATTTCTATTAAACTGCAATAATAATGTTACGGCGGAGAGTTATACCTCTCACTGGGGTAATTTTGTAATTATCTCACCCCCGTGGAATCCAATGTTTTTAGGTAAACGCAGACAAGCAGGTAAAAACCCTTCTGTAGGAGAAGAGCAGCAACAGTCTCAAGGATAGCAGTGATCCATCAGGTGGAGACATTGGCTGTCTAGTTTTGTATAGTTAGTCCTATAGTCGTCTCTGTACTCTCGGGTCCTAGGAGTTAGAGTTTTAATACTTCGATCTGAGATTTTTGGCTTCGAGCCTCGAGGTTCTTATACTACCTGTGTACAGTTGAGACAGAGTAGTGAGTGCATGTATGCCTCGAGAAGCAATGATACATGTTATGTATATATGTGAACCAGAATGTAATGTTTTACTTTGGTTCTGACTGAAAGAGTTTTCCTATGAATGGATCTCTTGATAAATGGTTTTAATTTTTAGTGACTTTTAGTAATCCACTGCTAATAATAATACGCTTCCACATTAGTTAATCTTGTTTTTGTGAGTTGGATGCCACAATAAGCATTACTATAAAAATTTGTAAATGCATTAGACGTAGACTACGTATTAGCTAGATGTGTGAGTTGTATCTTTTCTCTGGGTGTATGTCGTTGGGCCTACATGTAATCTTGACCTCCTATATTTTTAGGGGGAACATCGGAATATACATACCTAATTCCGATACATACAAAAAACAATCACTTAGTCTCCTAGGGTTGTAATCGCATCGGTGATTGAGTGGCGACTCTGGAACACTGTGGCCATGTCCCAGACAACTCCTGTTGGTGGCGTACACCCCAAACCCACAACCCAACACCCCCACCCTACCACCACCTTGACAACAGATGATTCCATCCACTAGGTGACAATGTAGATGCAGAGAAGTCAACGAATAACCCCAATCGAGGTGAGGGGCATGGCTGGAACAGACACAAGGTGTGGACACATGTGTTGATGGAAGGAATATCCAATGACAAGGAAGCTTTCTTGACAACTGTGATTGTTGAGGAGAGAGTCCAAGTTGAACTAGATGAAGCCAAATTTCACCTGATGAGGAATATATGGGAGCACATTGTTATGTTGTATGTGATCGGGAGAAGACCCTTGATGCGATGATTTTGAGTCGCATTTATAGACCTGTTTTATATGTGTTTTATGCTTTAATTAGTCATTTCTATGGTTAATATCGTATAATTCATCCAATTTGGTCTTTGTTGCTATTTTATGTCAAATTCCCTTTATTTCATCATTTTAAGCATTAATTGTCAAATTATTATTATTTGTGTGAATTGATGTGATCTTGTTTTTGAATTTCAGGACAAACGAGTATTTTCTTCCGTCGATACCATCGACGGCAGTCGATACCATCGACATGGTCACAGGTTGCCAGCCGAAAGAAGCAGGAAAAAGTCGATACTATCGACCTTGATGTCGATGGTATCGAGTCACCTTCAGGTTGCTGGCGAAGAAGCAGTCGATAGTATCGACACCAAGTCGATACCATCGACGCACGGAGGCTACAGCGTCATAAAACGACAAAACTGACGCCAAAAGGAAGTCGATACCATCGACCCGAGTCGATGGTATCGAGATGATGTCGGGCGCGACAAAGAAAGGGTTTGCAGCCAGCCGCTACTGTAGCGGGTCGATACCATCGACTCGCATCAATGGTATCGACGCGGTTAGATATGCGTTGGATTCAGATTGATGTCAATCGGACGGCTAGAGTTAATTAACGACCTAATTAGGGACTTATACCTAATGACGGCCGCCCAGACGAAGGGGGTGGGATGAGCCATTGCACAAGTGCTGAGGAGCGAGAGAAAGGAGAACGGAGGCCAGAAGTTCATACCAGTCGATCCGGGCACTGCCGAAGACAGATTTCACCACCGAGAGGCGGGAAAGCACGTGTTCTAAGCAAAGGATCAATCGGTTCTTCTCCGTTCAGGGGTTTTCCCATTCAATTCACGTTTTTCATATGATTTCCCCTATTTCTACCATGTACTTGTGTGAGATGAACATGTGGGGCTAATCCCCTCCATCTTTAGGACCGGGAGTAGCCCGGGAATTCATTGTATGACAAGTTTATAATAGTAATTCATATTTTCTCTCTTAAATATGTGGTATAGTTTCGTTTTCTCCATATATTGTTATGCTTGATCACCATAATAATAATCTAATGCCCTGAATCACTTCGACAGAAGAATTAACGGCTGAAAAGAGATGAAACCTACATTAATCAATAAATCCCTTGAACAAGGTGGTGTAAAATTAATGGTGGATACTAAGAGATCATTCGTAATGCACTTAGTTTAGGGAATAGGTTACTACGACGATGGAACTGACCTAAACGTAAGTAGTGAATTTCACCACGACAGTGGGCAATTATGTTTTCAGGCCACTACCCAGATAGAGAGAGAAGATTGAGGAATTATATAAAATCTAATACAATGAATACCCACAGTGAAACCGTAATCCTAAAGATACCTTTTTGAAGTGATTAAATTAACCTTTAATCGATTGTTTGTTTTGTTTTATTTTTATTTTCTTTTAATTTTGACAACAACCCCAATTTGTTATTCGGCTTAGCTGATCGCAAATAGTTAGTAGGAGTCTCCGACAATTCCGAGTATCCCTGTGTTCGACTCGGGCCTCACAAGGCCTGTACTACTCGATGCGTATACTTGCATTTTTAGCGCGTAGTAAAATACACGTCAAGTTTTTGGCGTCGTTGCCGGGGATACGTCGAATTGTTGGCACTTTGAGTGCTACGCGCGGCCACTCTAGGCCACAATTTTTTTTTTCATTCAATTTCAAATATTTTTACATTGGGCTATAATTGTTTATACTCGTCTAAGTATAGTACTGAATTCGAATTTTCTTATTTCAGGTACTGTGTATGGTGCAGACATGTAGTACAGACTACGACAATCGCACACCCGGGGTTCCACTTCCGGGACCTGAGGACGAGGAGTATCACGAGCAAGAGCACCAAGAAGAGATAGATTCTAAATCTGAACCAGAAGAGATGGCCGAGCCACAGACCATATGGGAGAAGATCAAAGCTTCTTCCTCATCAGCTTCAAAGGGGCCTATAAAGAAGCAGGCGATCAACATACCGACATATAAGATCGATCCAGCATTGATTAATTTGGTGAAATCAAATGTGTTTCATGGGATGAAGAATTAGGATCCTGTTGCACACATCAGCCAGTTCGTTGAAAACTGCGACATGGTTAAAATAGACAAGTTTCCACAAGATGCATTGTATCTCAAGCTTTTCCCAAGTTCCTTGGCGGGAGCAGCAAGAGAGTGGCTACATAATCTAGACGATGAGTTCATGGAGTCTTGGGATCATATGGTGGAAGTCTTCTTTGAGAGGTTCTTCCCTCCTGAGAAGACTAACGACATGATCCGGAAGATTCACAATTTCACCCAACAGGCCGGTGAAACATATTCTGAGACCTGGGAGCGATTTCAGGTTATGCGGAGGAGGTGTCCACATCACGGGCTGGACAAAGAGACGCAAGTGAAAATCTTCTATTTTTCTCTCTCAGAGCATGATAGGAGTAATCTGGATTCAGTTGGGTCAGGATTCTTTCTGAATAATACAGATACCAGATGTTGGGAGATATTAAAGAACATGGTGAGGAAACAGTCATGGGGTGACAGAGGTGCTGTGGATCAGGTCAGAGCTGCTGGCAAATCCAGAGTAGTTAAGGAGCTAAACGATAAGTTAGATCTTCTAGCCAAGAAGCTGCTATCTAAGGAAGATGCATCTGAGGATGAGGAAGCCCAAGTGAAATTCATGCAACAACAAGGTTACAGAAACAATGACTACGCATGGAGGAAGGATAAAAAATTCTCATGGAAGGATCCAAATAACTTTCTGTAAGATCCAGATGCCAAGCCACAGCCTAGAGCTGAGGATAAGAACACCGAACTACTGAGTCAAATGGTACAGTAGAACCAGGAGATGATGGCCATGTTTGGTAAGCAATTGCAATCTCAAGGTGATATTCTGACCAAGTTTGGACAGACGCTGCAAAGCCATGGAGCACAAATGCGGGCATTAGAAACCACTGTGGCACATATTTCTAGTGAAGTGGCGGCCATCAAGCACGCCAATCAACAGAAACTGGCCGAGAATGAAAACATGGCCCAAGCACACCATCAGGCCAAGTATATTTCTGTGGTAAGCAATGAGGAGGAAACTCAGGTGCAAGAAGCTAAAGAAGAAAGAAAAATGACTTTTAACACGCATGCGACACCAGAGATACCGTATCCACGCACTTACTTTGGACTGCCGGGCGGAAACCCTTTCTTCAGAAAATCACAGCGAGTTATGAATATTGCATCTCCATCTAGAAAAGAAGAACAATTGAAGGGTGTTTGTGCACGTGTGGAAGGTGTTTGTGCACGTGTGGAAACATCGAATGCGAGAGAGGAACCACAACAAGCTATTACTGTTGATGATGTCTCGCCAAAGCCCACGTCAGAGGGAGTGATTGAAGCAAGCTTAGGGGAGTTGACCCCGAAAAGCTCATATGTGCCACCTCACAGGCGTGTTGATGCAGCAGATGTTTCAAAACTGGACAAATCTAAGTCAAAGAAAGAGCATCGTCATTTTAGGAAATTCTTGGAAATATTCTGAAAACTCCACATCAATATTCCATTAGTGGAGATGATCGAGAAGGTGCCCGCCTATGGGAGGTTCATCAAGGAAATCATCAATAAGAAGAGGTGGATAAAAGACAGTGACATTTGTCGGATGAATGAGACGGTGAGCTCTATGATTCACGGGAGTTCGCCAAAGAAGAGAAAAGACCCAGGGGGATTCTACATTCCTAGCTCAATAGGTGATCGACATTTTCCTAAAGCGCAATGTGATTCCTGCGCCAGCATAAATCTCATGCCTCTGGCGACATTTCATAAGCTTGGGTTAAAAGAAATCAAGAAGTCGGCCGCGAAAATTGAATTGGCGGATGGGTCTTTAGTGAGACCATATGGAGTATGTGAAGATGTTCTCGTCAAAGTGGATCGATTTATATTCCCAGTGGATTTTGTTGTCATGGATATGCCACCACTCCAAAGCTGTGAAATTCTTCTAGGAAGACCTTTTCAAGCAACGGCGGATGTCGTGACTGCCTTAGGGATAGGTACATTGTCCTTGGGAATTGGAGGAGATCGAGTTGAATTCAAACTACCGCACGATCCTCTAAGCACATGCCTCAAAGTGCCAAGTTGATGAGCTTCAAGCCGTCTAGCCTAAGACGTTAAATAAGGGCGCTTGTTGGGAGGCAACCCAACCATCGGTACATTAGGATAGTTTAATTATAATCGTAGGTTGCTTTATTTTTGTTCAATTTTTAGTGTAAAGAAGATACCTTGATCCGTTTGTTCATTGTGCAGGCTGAGGAAGAGTCGATACCATCGAAACACTCGTCGATGGTATCGACAAGGGTACAGGTTGACGACTGCAAATTTCATTCTGAGTCGATACAATCGATGGCCTCGTCGATGGTATCGACATACCTACAGGTGGTCGCCAAGCAACAGTCGATAGTATCGACAAGGGTGTCGATACCATCGAGATCTCTGGAGAAGTTCAGACCGATTTGTCTCAGTCAACTCGAGACCATCGACATCAAAGTCGATGGTATCGACATGGTTACAGGTTGAAATGCAAAGTGGCGGTGTCGCAATGAAGAAAAGTCGATACCATCGACGAGTGTCGATGGTATCGACCATCCATGTCACCGATCCGCGCAAACAAATCGACGGTGATCGCGGCTTCCACATCATCGATCCGGGTGCAGTGTCGATACCATCGACCCATGTCGATGGTATCAACACGTCAGCGATCCGGGTTTCAAGATCCAGCCATCGACGACCGTCGATACTCGCGAGGGAGGCGGATAGCATCGACAATGGTATCGACAGGTGTCGATACCATCAACTTGCGTCGATGGTATCGACGGGTCAACAGTGACGCCGGACAAGTCTATATAAGGAGAGTCATTACGTCATTTGACGTCACACCTTCAGAGTGATCTTCTTCCTTTGTGCCGAGCACTCCCCCGAGCCATCAAAGCCCGAAGAACAGCAGCACCGAGCGACGATCTTCACCGAGCGGAGATTCAATTCTCCATCTTCACCGAGCTCTTCTTCTAATCCTTTTCTCGTCACAACAATGGTGCATACAACCAGAGCTTCTTCCTCGCACGCTCATATGATTGACATCCCCGAGTTCGTGCTACCACCGCCATCATCGGTCGCACGTCCTCGACTTGTCCACCCATCCACGGATGTGAAGAAGGTTTACGAAGAAATCCTAAAGCGCAAGATCGAGCCCACCCGTTACGTGGATCCGGAGATGATCAATGATCTTGGCTTCAAGGCAAATATGGATTACGTACTGAAGGGGCAGGCCCACCAAACGGGTCGTGGACATGATGAGCTTGAGTACCATGAAGACGGCCAGCCATTTTTCAGCGAGTGGCCAACGTACAAAGAGCTAGTGGCGGAATTCATGGCGTCACTGGATGTCTGTGTTGTGCCCAATGAGATATCAGCAAGCGACCGCAAGTGGGAAAAGGGCAGGGTGTCTTTTCGGCTGTACAACCATGACTACACCATCACCCTCGAGCAGTTCAACGACATCTTCAACTGGAATCACTCGCGGTACGACTACAGGCGGCCATATAACCGCACCAACTACGACGCTCTCTTCTCCGAGTTGGTGATGGTGCCACAAGGGAAGTCGGTTAGCTACCACAACGTCGCGGTAGCCGACTTCGAGCACCCATTTGTCTGGGTATTGCACCAGATGTTGAGCTCCACCTTGTTTGCTCAGGGCGACCTAGCCCTTAGCAAGTTTCAGGAGCCTGACCTTTTCTTTCTCTACAAGCTCCTGATGCAACAAGAGTGCAACTGGGGCGCCTTCTTTCTGCAACGAGTTTTGGTGGTGAAGTGGAGTACGAGGAAAGCGCTGATTCACTTCGGCGGGCTAATCACCAAGCTGGCTTCATACCTTGGCTTGAATTTCCAGACCCTCACTCCTCTATCTACGAAGAACAAGGTGAACTTCCAACATTTACACCGGTCCAATCTCATTCTTCTCCGAGATGGTGTGGCGTTCGCACACTGTCACGTAAATCAAGCATATCAGGAGTGTTCTCTACCCGATCCCGTCTTCAACATCGACGGCGCGCAGCATTTCCGGTGGCCAATCATAGCCATCGATTCCGATGAAGAAGACGGCGGCAACGACGGTGGCGATGACGACGAGGCGGCGGAAGAGGAGGAAGAGGCGTTCACACCTCTTCGATCACGAGTGGCACCCCAGAAGCGCCCTAGGATGCATCTGGGTGCATCTTCATCGTCTCCGCATCCGCCTCCTCCACCACAGCCCTCGCAGCCAAGCGAGGATGCCTATTCCATGCAAGGCATGTACACGATGCTGCAGGACATCCATCAGACACAGCAGCATCATATGGCGATGTATACTGGTATTCAGGACACGACGAACCGGATACTTGACAACCAAAGGGTGATGTTCGACAATGAACGTCTTCTCCTCAACAACCAACAACAGATACACAATCGATTGCAACGGATGGAGATGCAGCAGGAGCCCTTCTATGACCACTACTGGAGTCAGAGTTACTTTGGAGGCTATCCACAACCTCCGCCTAGGACCCAGTATGATCCGACCTTCCAGGGGGAGTATCCTTCTTGGGACCCCACGGCGCCGCAGTACCCGCCTCCACCTCCACAAGAGTGATCTTGTATCCCTGTTCCAATCTTTAAGTTTGTTTTTGACTATGAGGCCATAGTCGAATTCAATCTTAGGGGGGTAGTTGGAACAACTCTATCTTTTATTGTTTTCAGTTTTTAGCGTTATTGCTTTTGTTCTTTTGTTATTTGTTACTTGCAATTTTAGTTTTGTAGGATCCACGTGCTATCTAGTGTAATTGTGGACGTCATAAAAGTGTGTCATCTTGCTGTTAGTGCATGGGAAATTCAAGGGAAATTTGAAAAAAATTTGTGTTTTTGGATAGCTTGTTTTGTTTGACCTTGGGCACACATCCTATGAAAATCATTGATTATGTCAACTTTAAAACAACATTTCATACATGTACTCCTAATGATTCATGAAAGTAGCCGTAAATGGTTGTTTGAGCCTAACCTAACCAAATGGTAATGAGACCTTAATTGGATGTAAGAGATAGAACCCTCTAAACTACTACACAGGTCAGTAAGGAGGGACGCATAATATCTTTCTAAGGTTCAGTCATCTAGTCTTGTGATCGTTCCACTTCATTTTTCCATAATCCACCTAAGAATTGGAAGTAAAGTGCAGTTTTAATTCCTTTTTGTGTGCATAGAATTTAAATAGGACTTGCATTGGTATTTTCCATATGTTTGCATAAAAAGAAAAAATATAGTGATTCATGTACATTACCTTTAGGTGCATGCCATGTAGTTGCATTCATGATCTTCATGCATAAAGTATATCATGTATCTCAATTTTTCCCCAATGGTGAATTAATTGTTCCATACCTTCTAAATAGTGCAAAATAATTTCTGATCAATGAAGAAAATAGCACAATAAACTTATCTTTAAGCAATTATGGATATGTGGGCTGGAAAAAAAAGCTAAAAATCTGCAATAAAAAAAAAGAATTTAGAAGAAAGTGAAATAAGAAGGAGAAAGGAACATGAAATTAGTTTCATTTCAGGATAATTGAGTACATGATGTAGCTTGACTAGATATCCATCTTATTTTGAGATGGATGGTTAGTGCATGCATCATTCCACCCAAGTTTAGGCATTAGGGCATTTCTAATGTGCATGTGCATCATATAGGACATTTTTGTATATGCATGTTGAAACTGTACAATACTTCCACATTCTTCCATGAGCCACCCATCTTCATCCACCCGTTGCTCGGATTGGTAGGCCAACGTGAATTTCTCCTCACTAATGAGTATCAGGAGAACTGCTTCCATGTAGATGGTAGTTAGGGCGAGCAACGTAGTATAGGCGATCACAGGATGCACCAAGTCTGAACCGGCGAATCTTATTATGTTAACTTCCTTATGTGATAATGTTCATTGGTTTGGAGGTCAATTTCTTTTATTGATGATTACTGTCGCCTTTAGGGTAATTACTGTTCTGTGGTTAGAGAAGGCCGGTTTGTGAATGTTCAGTGGGAGTCATATGGGATGTTGGGTTGGTGTGTTGTTTTTCAGTTGACAGCAGCAATTTTATTCTAAGGATTAGTTGCTCGAGGGCGAGCAACATTCAAGCTTAGGGGAGTTTGATGCGATGATTTTGAGTCGCATTTATAGACTTGTTTTATATGTGTTTTATGCTTTAATTAGTCATTTATATGGTTAATATTGCATAATTCATCCAATTTGGTCTTTGTTGCTATTTTATGTCAAATTCCCTTTATTTCATCATTTTAAGCATTAATTGTCAAATTATTATTATTTGTGTGAATTGATGTGATCTTGTTTTTGAATTTCAGGACAAAGGAGTATTTGCTTCCGTCGATACCATCGACGGCAGTCGATACCATCGACATGGTCACAGGTTGCCAGCCGAAAGAAGCAGGAAAAAGTCGATACTATCGACCTTGATGCTGATGGTATCGAGTCACCTTCAGGTTGCTGGCAAAGAAGCAGTCGATAGTATCGACACCAAGTCGATACCATCGACGCACGGAGGCTACATCATCGTAAAACGACAAAACCGACGCCAAAAGGAAGTCGATACCATCGACCCAAGTCGATGGTATCGAGATGATGTCGGGCGCGACAAAGAAAGGGTTTGCAGCCAGCCGCTACTGTAGCGGGTTGATACCATCGACTCGCGTCGATGGTATCGACGCCGTTAGATATGCGTTGGATTCAGATTGATCTCAATCGGACGGCTGGAGTTAATTAACGACCTAATTAGGGACTTATACCTAATGACGGCCGCCCAGACGAAGGGGATGGGATGAGCCATTGCACAAGTGCCGAGGAGCGAGAGAAAGGAGAACGGAGGCTAGAAGTTCATACCAGTCGATCCGGGCGCTGCCGAAGACAGATTTCACCACCGAGAGGCGGGAAAGCACGTGTTCTAAGCAAAGGATCAATTGGTTCTTCTCCGTTCAGGGGTTTTCCCATTCAATTCACGTTTTTCATATTATTTCCCCTATTTCTACCATGTACTTGTGTGAGATGAACATGTAGGGCTAATCCCCTCCATCTTTAGGACCGGGAGTAGCCCGGGAATTCATTGTATGACAAGTTTATAATAGTAGTTCATATTTTCTCTCTTAAATCTGTGGTATAGTTTTGTTTTCTCCATATATTGTTATTCTTGATCACCATAATAATAATCTAATGCCCTGAATCACTTCGACAGAAGAATTAACGGCTGAAAAGAGACAAAACCTACATTAATCGATAAATCCCTTGAACAAGGTGGTGTAAAATTAATGGTGGATACTGAGAGATCATTCGTAATGCACTTAGTTTAGGGAATAGGTTACTACGACGGTGGAACCGAACTAAACCTAAGTAGTGAATTGCACCATGACAGTGGGCAATTCTGTTTTCAGGCCACTACTCGGATAGAGAGAGAAGATTGAGGAATTATATAAAATCTAATACAATGAATACCCGCGGTGAAACCGCAATCCTAAAGATACCTTTTTGAAGTGATTAAATTAACCTTTAATCGATTGTTTGTTTTGTTTTATTTTTATTTTCTTTTAATTTTGATAACAACCCCAATTTGTTATTCGGCTTAGCTGATCGCAAATAGTTAGTAGGAGTCTCCGACAATTCCGAGTATCCCTGTGTTCGAGTCGGGCCTCACAAGGCCTGTACTACTCGACGCGTATACTTGCGTTTTTAGCGCGTAGTAAAATACACATCAAGTTTTTGGCGCCGTTGCCGGGGATACGATGAATTGTTGGCACTTTGAGTGCTACGCGCGGCCACTCTAGGCCACAAATTTTTTTTTTTCATTCAATTTCAAATATTTTTACATTGGGCTATAATTGTTTATACTCGTCTAAGCATAGTACTGAACTCGAATTTTCTTATTTCAGGTACTGTGTATGGTGCAGACACGTAGTACAGACTACGATAATCGCACACCCTGGGTTCCACTTCCGGGACCTGAGGACGAGGAGTATCACGAGCAAGAGCACCAAGAAGAGATAGATTCTGAATCTGAACTAGAAGAGATGGCCGAGCCACAGACCATATGGGAGAAGATCAAAGCTTCTTCCTCATCAGCTTCAAAGGGGCCTATAAAGAAGCAGGCGATCAACACATCGACATATAAGATCGATCCAGTGTTGATTAATTTGGTGAAATCAAATGCGTTTCATGGGATGAAGAATGAGGATCCTGTTGCACACATCAGCCAGTTCGTTGAAAACTGCGACATGGTTAAAATAGACAGGTTTCCACAAGATGCATTGTATCTCAAGATTTTCCCAAGTTCCTTGGCGAGAGAAGCAAGAGAGTGGCTACATAATCTAGACGATGAGTTCGAGGAGTCTTGGGATCATATGGTGGAAGTCTTCTTTGAGAGGTTCTTCCCTCCTGAGAAGACTAACGACATGATCTGGAAGATTCACAATTTCACCCAACAGGCCGGTGAAACATATTCTGAGACCTGGGAGCGATTTCAGGTTATGCTGAGGAGGTGTCCACATCATGGGCTGGACAAAGAGACGCAAGTGAAAATCTTCTATTTTGCTCTCTCCGAGCATGATAGGAGTAATCTGGATTCAGCTGGGTCAGGATTCTTTCTGAATAATACAGATACCAGATGTTGGGAGATATTAAAGAACATGGCGAGGAAACAGTCATGGGGTGACAGAGGTGCTGTGGATCAGGTCAGAGCTGCTAGCGAATCCAGAGTAGTTAAGGAGCTGAACGATAAGTTAGATCTTCTAGCCAAGAAGCTGCTATCTAAGGAAGATGCATCTGAGGATGAGGAATCCCAAGTGAAATTCATGCAACAACAAGGTTACAGAAAAAATGACTACGCATGGAGGAAGGATAAAAAATTCTCATGGAAGGATCCAAATAACTTTCTGCAAGATCCGGATGCCAAGACACAGCCTAGAGCTGAGGATAAGAACACCGAACTACTGAGTCAAATGGTACAGCAGAACCAGGAGATGATGGCCATGTTTGGTAAGCAATTACAATCTCAAGGTGATATTCTGACCAAGTTTGGACAGACGCTGCAAAGCCATGGAGCACAAATGCGGGCATTAGAAACCACTGTGGCACATATTTCTAGTGATGTGGCGGCAATCAAGCACGCCAATCAACAGAAACCGGCCGAGAATGAAAACGTGGCCCAAGCACACCATCAGGTCAAGTATATTTCTGTGGTAAGCAATGAGGAGGAATCTCACGTGCAAGAAGCTAAAGAAGAAAGAAAAATGACTTTTAATATGCATGTGACACCGGTGATACCGTATCCACGCACTTACTATGGACTGCCGGGCGGAAACCCTTTCTTCAGAAAATCACAGCGAGTTATGAATATTGCATCTCCATCTAGAAAAGAAGAACAATTGAAGGGTGTTTGTGCACGTGTGGAAACATCGAATGCGAGAGAGGAACCACAACAAGCTATTACTGTTGATGATGTCTCGCCAAAGCCCACGTCAGAGGGAGTGATTGAAGCAAGCTTAGGGGAGTTGACCCTGAAAAGCTCATATGTGACACCTCACAGGCGTGTTGATGCAGCAGATGTTTCAAAACTGGACAATCCTAAGTCAAAGAAATAGCATCGTCATTTTAGGAAATTCTTGGAAATATTCCGAAAACTCCACATCAATATTCCATTAGTGGAGATGATCGATAAGGTGCCCGCCTATGGGAGGTTCATCAAGGAAATCATCAATAAGAAGAGGCGGATAAAAGATAGTGACATTTATCGGATGAATGAGACGATGAGCTCTATGATTCACGGGAGTTCGCCAAAGAAGAGAAAAGACCCAGGGGGCTTCTACATTCCTTGCTCAATAGGTGATCGACATTTTCCTAAAGCGCAATGTGATTCCGGCGCCAGCATAAATCTCATGCCTCTGGTGACATTTCATAAGCTTGGGTTAAAAGAAATCAAGAAGTCGGCCGCGAAAATTGAATTGGAGGATGGGTCTTTAGTGAGACCATATGGAGTATGTGAAGATGTTCTCGTCAAAGTGGATCGATTTATATTCCCGGTGGATTTTGTTGCCATGGATATGCCACCGCTCCAAAGCTGTGAAATTCTTCTAAGAAGACCTTTTCAAGCAACGGCGGATGTTGTGACTGCCTTAGGGAGAGGTACATTGTCCTTGGGAATTGGAGGAGATCGAGTTGAATTCAAATTACCGCACGATCCTCTAAGCACATGCCCCAAAGTGCCAAGTTGATGAGCTTCAAGCCATCTAGCCTAAGACGTTAAATAAGGGCGCTTGTTGGGAGGCAATTCAACCATCGGTACATTAGGATAGTTTAATTATAATCGTAGGTTGCTTTATTTTTGTTCAATTTTTAGTGTAAAGAAGATACCTTGATCCGTTTGTTCATTGTGCAGGCTGAGGCAGAGTCAATACCATCGACACACTCATCGATGGTATCGACAAGGGTACAGGTTGACGACTGCAGATTTCGTTCTGAGTCGATACCATCGACGGCCTCGTCGATGGTATCGACATACCTACAGGTGGTCGCCAAGCAACAGTCGATAGTATCGACAAGGGTGTCGATACCATCAAGATCTCTGGAGAAGTTCAGACCGATTTGTCTCAGTCAACTTGAGACCATCGACATCAAAGTCGATGGTATCGACATGGTTACAAGTTGAAATGCAAAGTGGCGGTGTCGCAATGAAGAAAATTCGATACCATCTACGAGTGTCGATGGTATCGACCATCCATGTCACCGATCCGCGCAAACAAATCAACGGCGATCGCGGCTTCCACGTCATCGATCCGGGTGCAGTGTCGATACCATCGACCCATGTCAATGGTATCGACACGTCAGCGATCTGGGTTTCAAGATCCAGCCATCGACGACCGTCGATACTCACGAGGGAGGCGGATAGCATCGACAGGTGTCGATACCATCGACTCGCGTCGATGGTATCAACGGGTCAACAGTGACGCCGGCCAAGTCTATATAAGGAGAGTCATTACGTCATTTGACGTCACACATTTAGAGTGATCTTCTTCCTTTGTGTCGAGCACTCCCCCGAGCCATCAAAGCCCGAAGAACAGCAGCACCGAGCGACGATCTTCACCGATCGGAGATTCAATTCTCCATCTTCACCGAGCTCTTCTTCTAATCCTTTTCTCATCGCAACAATGGTGCATACAACCGGAGCTTCTTCCTCGCGCGATCATATGATTGACATCCCCGAGTTCGTGCTACCACCGCCATCATCGGTCACAGGTCCTTGACTTGTCCACCCATCCGTGGATGTGAAGAAGGTTTACGAAGAAATCCTGAAGCGTAAGATCGAGCCCACCCGTTATGTGGATCCAGAGATGATCAATGATCTTGGCTCAAGGCAAATCTGGATTACATACTGAAGGGGCAGGCCCACCAAACGGGCCGTGGACATGATGAGCTTGAGTACCATGAAGACGGCCAGCCATTTTTCGGCGAGTGGCCAACGTACAAAGAGCTAGTGGCGGAATTCATGGCGTTATTGGACATTTGTGTTGTGCCCAATGAGATATCAGCAAGCGATCGCGAGTGGGAAAAGGGCAGGGTGTCTTTTCGGCTGTACAACCGCGACTACACCATCACCCTCAAGCAGTTCAACGACATCTTCAACTAGAATCACTCGCGGTACGACTACAGGCGGTCGGATAACCGCACCAACTACGATGCTCTCTTCTCCGAGTTGGTGACGGTGCCACAAGGGAAGTCGGTTAGCTACCACAACGAGCACCCATTTGTCCGGGTATTGCACCGGATGTTGAGCTCCACCTTGTTTGCTCGGGGCGACCTAGCCCTTAGCAAGTTTCAGGAGCCTGACCTTTTCTTTCTCTACAAGCTCCTGACGCAACAAGAGTGCAACTGGGGTGCCTTCTTTCTGCAACGAGTTTTGGCGGTGAAGCGGAGTACGAGGAAAGCGTCGATTCACTTCGGCGGGCTAATCACCAAGCTGGCTTCATACCTTGGCTTGAATTTCCATACCCTCACTCCTCTATCTACTAAGAGCAAGGTGAACTTGCAACATTTACACCGGTCCAATCTCATTCTTCTCCGAGATGGCGTGGCGTTCGCACACTGTCACGTAAATCAAGCATATCAGGAGTGTTATCTACCCGATCCCGTCTTCAACATCGACGGCATGCAGCATTTGAGGTGGCCAATCATAGCCATCGATTCCGATGAAGAAGACGGCGGCAATGACGGTGGCGACGACGATGAGGCAGCGGAAGAGGAGGAAGAGGCGTTCACACCTCTTCGATCACGAGTGGCACCCCGGAAGCGCCCTAGGATGCATCCGGGTGCATCTTCATCGTCTCTACATCCGCCTCCTCCACTAAAGCCCTCGCAGCCAAGCGAGGATGCCTATTCCATGCAAGGCATGTACACGATGCTGCAAGACATCCATCAGACACAGAAGGAGCATATGGCAATGTATACCGGTATTCAGGACACGACGAACCGGATACTTGACAACCAAAGGGCGATGTTCGAGAATGAATGTCTTCTCCTCGACAACCAAAAACAGATACACAATCGGTTGCAACGGATGGAGATGCAGCAGGAGCCCTTGTATGACCACTACTGGAGTCAGAGTTACTTTGGAGGCTATCCACAACCTCCGCCTAGGACCCAGTATGATCCAACCTTCCAGGGGGAGTATCCTTCTTGGGACCCCACGGCACCGCAGTACCTGCCTCCACCTCCACAAGAGTGATCTGGTATCCCTGTTCCAATCTTTATGTTTGTTTTTGACTATGAGGCCATATTCGAATTCAAGCTTAGGGGGGTAGTTGGAACAACTCTATCTTTTATTGTTTTCAGTTTTTAGCGTTATTGCTTTTATTCTTTTGTTATTTGTTTCTTGCAATTTTAGTTTTGTAGGATCCACGTGCTATCTAGTGTAATTGTGGACGTCATAAAAGTGTGTCATCTTGCTGTTAGTGCATGGGAAATTCAAGGGAAATTTGAAAAATTTTTGTGTGTTTGGATAGCTTGTTTTGTTTGACCTTGGGCACACATCCTATGAAAATGATTGATTATGTCAACTTTAAAACAACATTTCATACCTGTACTCCTAATGATTCATGAAAGTGGCCGGAAATGGTTGTTTGATCCTAACCTAACCAAATGGTAATGAGACCTTAATTGGATGTAAGAGAGAGAACCCTCTAAACTACTACACAGGTCAGTAAGGAGGGACGCATAATATCTTTCTAAGGTTCAGTCATCTAGTCTTGTGATCGTTCCACTTCATTTTTCCATAATCCACCTAAGAATTGGAAGTAAAGTGCAGTTTTAATTCCTTTTTGTGTGCATAGCATTTAGATAGGACTTGCATTGGTATTTTCCATATGTTTGCATAAAAAGAAAAAATATAGTGATTCATGCACATTACCTTTAGGTGCATGCCATGTAGTTGCATTCATGATCTTCATGCATAAAGTATATCATGTATCTCAATTTTTCCCCAATGGTGAATTAATTGTTCCATACCTTCTAAATAGTGAAAAAATTTCTGATCAATGAAGAAAATAGCCCAATAAACTTATCTTTAAGAAATTATGGATATGTGGGCTGGAAAAAAAAGCTGAAAATCTGCAATAAAAAAAAGAATTTAGAAGAAAGTGAAATAAGAAGGAGAAAGGAACATGATATTAGTTGCATTTCAGGATAATTGAGTACATGATGTAGCTTGACTAGATATCCATCTTATTTTGAGATGGATGGTTAGTGCATGCATCATTCCACCCAAGTTTAGGCATTAGGGCATTTCTAATGTGCATGTGCATCATATAGGACATTTTTGTATATGCATGTTGAAACTGTACAATACTTCCACGTTCTTGCATGAGCCACCCATCTTCATCCACCCGTTGCTCGGATTGGTAGGCTACCGTGAATTTCTCCTCACTAATGAGTATCAGGAGAACTGCTTCCCTATAGATGGTAGTTAGGGCGAGCAACGTAGTATAGGCGATCACAGGATGCACCAAGTCTGAACCGGCGAATCTTATTATGTTAATTGCCTTATGTGATAGTGTTCATTGGTTTGGAGGTCAATTTCTTTTATTGATGATTACTGTCGCCTTTAGGGTAATTACCGTTCTGTGGTTAGAGAAGGCCGGTTTGTGAATGTTCAGTGGGAGTCATATGGGATGTTGGGTTGGTGTGTTGTTTTTCAGTTGACAGCAGCAATTCTATTCTAAGGATTAGTTGCTCGAGGGCGAGCAACGTTCAAGCTTAGGGGAGTTTGATGCGATGATTTTGAGTCACATTTATAGACCTGTTTTATATGTGTTTTATGCTTTAATTAGTCATTTCTATGGTTAATATCGCATAATTCATCCAATTTGGTCTTTGTTGCTATTTTATGTCAAATTCCCTTTATTTCATCATTTTAAGCATTAATTGTCAAATTATTATTATTTGTGTGAATTGATGTGATCTTGTTTTTGAATTTCAGGACAAACGAGTATTTTCTTCCGTCGATACCATCGACGGCAGTCGATACCATCGACATGGTCACAGGTTGCCAGCCGAAAGAAGCAGGAAAAAGTCGATACTATCGACCTTGATGTCGTTGGTATCGAGTCACCTTCAGGTTGCTGGCGAAGAAGCAGTCGATAGTATCGACACCAAGTCGATACCATCGACGCACGGAGGCTACAACGTCGTAAAACGACAAAACCGACGCCAAAAGGAAGTTGATACCATCGACCCGAGTCGATGGTATTGAGATGATGTCGGGCACGACAAAGAAAGGGTTTGCAGCCAGCCGCTACTGTAGCGGGTCGATACCATCGACTCGCGTCGATGGTATCGATGCCGGTAGATATGCGTTGGATTTAGATTGATCTCAATCGGATGGCTGGAGTTAATTAACGACCTAATTAGGGACTTATACCTAATGACGACCGCCCAGACGAAGGGGATGGGATGAGCCATTGCACAAGTGCCGAGGAGCGAGAGAAAGGAGAACGGAGGCCAGAAGTTCATACCAGTCGATCCGGGCGCTGCCGAAGACAGATTTCACCACCGAGAGGTGGTAAAGCACGTGTTCTAAGAAAAGGATCAATCGGTTCTTCTCCGTTCAGGGGTTTTCCCATTCAATTCACATTTTTCATATGATTTCCCCTATTTCTACCATGTACTTGTGTGAGATGAACATGTGGGGCTAATCCCCTCCATCTTTAGGATCGGGAGTAGCCCGGGAATTCATTGTATGACAAGTTTATAATAGTAATTCATATTTTCTCTCTTAAATCTGTGGTATAGTTTTGTTTTCTCCATATATTGTTATGCTTGATCACCGTAATAATAATCTAATGCCCTGAATCACTTTGACAGAAGAATTAACGGCTGAAAAGAGACGAAACCTACATTAATCGATAAATCCCTTGAACAAGGTGGTGTAAAATTAATGGTGGATACTGAGAGATCATTCGTAATGCACATAGTTTAGGGAATAGGTTACTACGACGGTGGAACCGACCTAAACCTAAGTAGTGAATTGTACCACGACAGTGGGCAATTCTGTTTTCAGGCCACTACCCGGATAGAGAGAGAAGATTGAGGAATTATATAAAATCTAATACAATGAATACCCACGGTGAAACCACAATCCTAAAGATACCTTTTTGAAGTGATTAAATTAACCTTTAATCGATTGTTTGTTTTGTTTTATTTTTATTTTCTTTTAATTTTGACAACAACCCCAATTTGTTATTTGGCTTAGCTGATCGCAAATAGTTAGTAGGAGTCTCTGACAATTCCGAGTATCCCTGTGTTCGACTCGGGCCTCACAAGGCCTGTACTACTCGACGCGTATACTTGCGTTTTTAGCGCGTAGTAAAATACACGTCAACCCTACTATCCCCACCTGAGAAGGAACCTCCTAGGACAGTAGGTACTACCCTCAAGCAAGAAGGTAGAGGCACTGAGAAGCTAGCTGCATAGGAGGAGGGATAAAGTAATGAAGGGGTTGTTCCATTGCTATATGGATGAATGAAGATAACCTGATCAAGAATAGTGGAGGAACGTTGGCAATAGAGTCAAACTCGAAGATGGAGCAGACAATGCATATCAACACGAGGAAAAATGTACGCCAAGGCCATGGCATACCAAGGTGTAATAATGGTGTGGGCAATGTTCTGGATAATAATATGTTCAATGTGTTGTGTGACTCAGATAAAGAAAAAGAAAAAATAGAGAACAAGGAGGGAAGGAAGGAGATACAAAAAGAAGAATAGAGTTGGCGAGGCACACTAGATCATATAAAAAATAATTATGGCAGTGGCCCTATGGAATGTGAAGGTAGGATGTGACATGGATAATAAGAAGGATATTCGGGCATGGATAGGAAAGAGTGGTCTCTATTGCAGAAATAGTAGAAACAAAAATAAAGAGGTGGAGTAAACACATATTGGAAAATCTATTTCCTCATGGGTGGAGTTGTGACACTAATCATGATGAGGTGGATCTTGGTAGGGGGTGTGTGGGGTGGAATCCCAGTTTGGAAACTTCATGTGTTAGAAATGTCTGATCAAGCTATTACATTGAGATGCAAAAATAATGCAGGACTGGAGATGGTGTTTACAAATGTATATGCTCATAGTCCAACAAAAAGAGGGAGAAGTTATGTAAGGAACTTGAGATCTTCTCGATAAGGAAAAGCCTACCTTGGATGGTGATGGGAGACTTTAATAATGTTAGATTACAATCAGAAAATAGAGGAGGAAGATCGATGCTAGTAGAAATCATTAATGCTTTCAACAGAGAAATAGATAAAGTGGATCTTTTCAAGCTACCGATGACTAGTTAGCAGGTATTCACATGGAATAAAGAGAGGAAGCATGGTTATAGAATCACATGCAATTTAGACAGAGGACTGGTGAATGATGGCTGGCTACATATATTTTCAGTGGTGTAGGTAAAAGCGGGAGGATTAGAGTTGAGTGACCATGCTCCAATAATGATGTAGATAATAGAGAAAAGACAAAAGGAAACCTATCAGATTTCTCAACTTCTATAAAGATGGGAGAGGGTTCGAATATATTATTAAGAAGAGTTGGAAAACACTAGTGTCTGGGAACCCTATGTTTGTTTTTTGTAGGAAACTAATGAACACCAAATAGACGCTGAAATATGGGCTAAGGAGGAGGTGAATATATTGAATCTTATAACCAAGAATAGGTAAGAGTGCAAGTAGGTGTCTGAGAAGATGACCAAAGAACCCTTGATGAGGAGTTGATTTAGAAGGATATGGAGCTAAAGAAAATCCTGGAATATCTAAAAAAGTCGGAGGAAAATTTTTATTAGCGAAGAAGTAGAGAAAATTGGTTGGAAGATGGAGACAAGAAAACTAAATTGTACCATGATGCAGTCAAAAGAAGAGAAGCAACAAATATTATTGTGGATTTGGTGGATGAGGAAGGGAAGGTTGGTTAAGAAGGAGGAGCTGGAGGACCAAGTAATAAAATTCTATGAAGTTCTCTATACTAAGGAATTCCCAAATGAGATCAACAATGAAGAACTAGAATGGAATACAAGCATCACAAGCACACATAACAATATTCTCACAAGGGAGTTCAATGAGCAGGAGATAAAATAAGCACTCTGGAGCATAGGGATAAATAAATCATTGGGACCAAATGGATTTAACTCATATTTTTCTAAGAAGGTATGTCATATTATTAAATAAGACCTGGTTGATTATGTAAATGGTTCATCAAAGGAGGGAACATGGTGAGAAAGGTTAATCATGCTTTCTTATTCCTTATTCCAAAATAGAAGGTAACAACCTCCTTAGCTAATTTTTGGCCTATTGCTTGTTATTATGTGCAATATAAAATTAAAGTAAAGGTTCTCTCTTCTAGACTGAAAATGCTACTCCCATAAATTATATCTGACAACCAAGGTGCTTTTGTGGAGGTAAGGAGTGTTAGCGACTGTTCTTTGCTAGCTAGGGAATATCTGTTGGATTTTAATGTGCAAAAGGGAAACACAAAGGCTTGTTTAAAACTTGATATCTCAAAATCATATAACATTGTTACATGAGAAAAACTATGGTGGGTCATGGAAAAAATGGGCTTCAACACAACGTGGATAGGGTGGATGAAACAATGTGCAGAAACCACAAGATTTTCAATCCTAGTGAATGGATCCTCAGTAGGGTTGATAAAAGGGAGAAATAAACTAAGACAATGACATCCTCTATTGCCGCTTCTATACAATATATTCATAGAGTACCTCACACAACTACAGAGAGAGGCAGAAAAGAGGAAAGTAATGAAAGCTTATTTAGTGCATGAAATGAAAGTGATTAGCCATTTAATCTTTGTAGATGATGTCCTAGTTTTTGTAGAAGCAAACCAAAATGTTCTACAAGAGTTAAAATATGTCTTATACATGTTTGGAGAGCAGACGAGTCTGTGTGTAAATACAAATAAAGCACATCTTTTTTATCAAATAATTTTCTAGATAGACAATAGAGATTTAAAGAGGTTGTGGAAGTGAGTGTGGAAGAGCTACCCACAAAATATCTAGGGTTCCAACTAGAAGGGGGAAATCTGATGGTAAAAGACTTTGGAGGATGCAATGATCGACTTGAGGAGATGTTGGGAAAATGGCCAACACAAAAACTGCTATGGCAGGATGCATAACTCTGGTTGAATCTATTGTAGAAGGCTTGCTGGTTTTTTGGGTGCACCAAGGTGAGATACCCTCTTGGTTTTGAAAAGGATGGAGATGCGAGTGGATGAATTTATATAGGGTGGTGACTATCATATCATAAGTTATGACGGGATGACACTTCCATAGGAGGATGGTGGTGTGGGGGTGAAGAGGACACATGATATTGCTAAATGGGGAACTTTGAAAAGAATTATTAAATTCTAGGACCCAAAGACAGTTTAGGGGAGATGGATGAGACAAAGATATCCTAAAGGGCTTGACTTTATACCGAAGATAAGGGAAGGTTTCTCCAGGACAATCAATGTGATCATTGTGGTTTAGATGGAGGTGAGAAACATGTTCCATCTGGATGGAAATGATTAGAATTTGAAAGTAGAGAAAGAGGACTTATGGGAGATAATTAGGATGAAAGGAGAAAAGAAACAATGGGAAGAACATATATGGCTTAAACCTCATGTACTAAAATGGAGTTGTTGTGTTTATAGATCAATACAAGGGGCCTGGTGAGGTTGGAGAGGATACAAAAATGGAACAATATTGTGGATACTACATCTTCTCTATGTAGAGAATGTGTAGAAAATCAAAACCACCTATTTGGCACCTACAGATTCACGAAGAGGATTTAACTAAAATTACAATGTGAACGAAAGATCAAGCTTCAAATGAAGGAGGAAATGATAGAGACAATGATGACATGCTCTGAAGATAATGAAAAGAAAAATTTCTATGATATTTTATTTTATGTGTGGAAGGAGTGGAATTGTAGAAGACATGGTGGCAAGAGCCTATAAGAAGATAGAGATCCTGTGAAGATTTGTAAATTCTTAAAGTTTAAATTTAGAAATAGATAGTTCGAAAATGTATAGGGAATGAGTTTCTTTGTAAGAGTGTAGCATTGGGTTGCATGTGTTTTCATTTTTCCCAACTCCTTATTGGTGAAAGCTTGACATAAAATTAATCAGATTTTGATAGATACATACGCCAAAAAGGAGTGACTCAAGTGGTCAAGCATGGTATCTCCTAACAAAGAGATTCGAGTTTGAGTCCCAATTTCAATATTGGTTTACCACCCTCATGGACATTTGGCCTCTCTCACTAGCATAGGAGAGGGGGAGAGAGTGCCTCTCTTGATCCCATACATACATACATACATATGAAAGATTATATCTTTTCATAAGGGACATTCTCTACAAAATATTTTTGACTTCGTCACAAACTAGGCTGCGTACACAGGGCCAATGCCCCTATTGCTCGATCAATGGGTAGGGGTTGAGGAAATTCCACCCCTCATAGGGTTTTGTGGGTAGAAAACCAAAAATCTTTACAAAGTTTTACTTTTGTGCACTAGGAAAGGTAAGATTTTTCCATAGTCGACCCCTCCATCATGTTTGACAATTAATTCGTTCGCATCACATGCAATTATACAAAAGACATAAAACAAAATTTGATCCCATCAATTATAAATCCCAATATATAATAGATTGATAAGGCTCTGATATTGTTTTTTATAAAATGTGGATGTGATTGGAGCAATGGAAGCAATAAAAGTTTTCTTAATTTACCATGGCAAATCTTGTCTACAATAATATATCGTGAATGAAGGATGTGAGATACACTTTGTTGCTGAGTAGATCTAGTGACATTGCTCACATGGAATATGTAGCATATAGATAGATGTCAGTGACATCCTTCCAACACAGTCGTATAATGCTTATATCTCTATATAGTCCACATGAATGATGGGAACTCAATATCATATAGTAACAACCAACAAGTAGGAGCAACCTTTCCATTATTAATGTGCTAATATTGCACTCTATATCCTTCTCTCTCTGTTCTTGTGGGTAGTGACGTCTACGGTCCCCATTTCAAAAGGTGTAACCAAGATCCAGGACACATGCCCCTATAAATAGGAGAGTTAAGGAAGTAGGATTTCTAAAACTTTAGAAAATGAAAAGACAACAACTGTAATTAAGTATCAGCTCAAAGACAACCGATTGGCCAACTAGCCAACCCAGTTACACTGGACTACATTATAACTATGTAAAATAAGTCAGTCGACTCACTAATCTTATCCAGTCATCCAAATGGATAGGCCAGTTGACTGATTGGACCGGTCTTTTCCAATCAGATGACTAGACTAGTATGTCAACCAATTGGGCTTATCTCAGCTCATTTGACCAACTAGATTTTGCAATTGATCAACTGGTATGTCAAGTTGGTCAAGTGGACTTTACAATCGGCCAACTTGGCTTCTAGTCAGTCTACCAATGATCTAATTTTTTATCTAAACATGTTAGTAACCAATTAATCTTGTGTTCATGATTATACTTCTCTTCCATGTGTATCCTATATGTGTGATCCTATAGGCTCCATATTATATTGTTACTGATATCTATAATCATATTATGACAACGTAAACATTGATTGGTATCAAGACATACTTCTTTTCCACCCAAGTAATACAAGAAGTTTGAGCACAACTTCAACCTAGTGATGTACCAGTGTTATAGTTATCATATAATCCCTTTGTCTCGGATATCCAGATTGAATTTAAGATATGGAAACACCATCCTAATGATGTTCAATATTTTTTCCTTGTTCTAGAGTATACTATTTGAGATACATCTAATCTCAATGTCATATATTGACTCATATAAGCATGTCTATACATTTTTTAGTCTCACTCATCAAGTGGTTGGGATATCACTCCTATAGGAGCGACAAATTCCATCTACATGACTCAAAATAATTTTCATGTATCATAGTGCACTCACACACTACTTGTATGGAAACCCTCATTCAAGGTCATGTTGAGTAGTGTCAAAGTATACTAAGCAACATGCGAACATTATAGCAACTTCTAAGGACCACAATTACCGATATCACAATGAGATATGGTTATAACTATCATAGATGGCTTCCATGTAACATACTCAAGTTGGGTCTTTCTAGTACACTTGTTCATAACAAGTTCACATGTGTTTGACTTGATATCCGATTTCACGACTAATGAGATATAGTCATAAGTTAACACATATAATAGTCTTAATACAATATTGTCGTCAACCATAATAATATTTGACTAGAGAACTAGGCAAGAATTAATACTCTTAACATACAAATGATACCATGTTCAAGTGCTCAACCAAAAACTACATGTCATTGAGTCATACATTCCTTAAGACATTATTATATTTATTCATTGTCTAATATTGAAGAAAATATAATAATTTGATTCGACATTATTAGTAATAAAATAAATTACAAAGTCTGCCATTATAATCAACATATGACTGGCTACGACATACTACCAACAATTAGATCCACTATAAGGAGACCCACCTGAATGGAACAAGCAACTTCTAAACTAGATCCCTGGATGGGAATAGGCATACCTTGTACTGGACATATGAAGCACTAGTATTCCTACCAAATACACAGTCTACTGACATACCAGTTCCAATAGGATATTCATGTTTAAAGTATCCTACAAGTTTGGTAAATTAGGCAATATTGTTTATTGGTTATGACAACATGATGATGTTGAAAATAGAAGATGAAAAAGAATTTGTGGATGAGATCGAGGGTGAAGTTTGAGCATTTCTCTTGATAGATTGTGACTTGATGCATGTACACGATGAGTAGAGTTAAAACAACAGTGTACTAAAAATAGATCTGCACTATGAACATTAAAGAAATGATGATAATCCACATGCTTGTCAACTATAACAAAATTGTGTGTAGTTTAGTTACTTGTAAATATATTGATTGTAAACACGATACACATATGGAGGACTTCAATAAACTTTTTTATGGATTATGGATAAATTCTCATATGAAGAGCTTGGGGAAGATGCATTAACCATGTAACGAGTATCGAAAACACTCAATAAGAAAATATTTAATGAAAGGAAATAGTGGAGTATAAAATCATTAGAAGGTATGTCAAGATTTATGAAAGAATATTAGTGGTGCACATGAGCTATATATGACCAAGGTGGGGGACACAAAACATACAAAAATTGTTCTATGGGACAAGGGTGAGTTTATAATGATGAAGATCAAAAGTAATGCATCCTAGACCAAAAAATATTCTAGTGCGTAAGGGTGGGTTATGTGTGTTCATAAAGGATATTTTGTCACGTAGTATAGAGGGGCATTGACATAACCTTGAATGCAACTTGAGTAGAAGTTGATACAATTTGTCAATGTCTAGAAGTTGCTAGAGATAGAGAAGTTCTTGCTAATTGTAGAAACAAACTCTATACTGAATATTTTTATTTTGGGAAACAATTACAAGGCTGAATCCACCTACACTTGATTCATAATGATATTATTGAGATAGGAAGAGATTTTAAAGTGATATTATTGAGTTAGGAAGATAATTTGAAGTTTTTTAGGTCCATAATGACAACAAGGTTCTGAAATTCCTCACAAACAATATATTTTTGTAAATTTCCTCAAATGTATGGTATGTTTGGATAGTTCCAACGTCATGTATGCTTGAAATAATTTAAATGAACGAGTCCACAAGTGTTTTTCCCATAAAGGGGGTAATTTTTCATCATAGATTGTATTAAGTGTAATATTTCCTTCTATTGATAAGCATACTTGGATATTTAAGTATGAATCATAATAAGTGAGAAATTCCTTTGAGGCACTGAACCAAGTCACCAATGAACATTACTTTCATAAGTGTTTTTTGGATACCATTTCTTAATGAATCTAGTAATAGCCTTGAGGTACCCCATTCAAAAACCTTAATATAATATTGATCTTACTTGATAAAAATGAATAATTAAATGAGAACTATAAAACTTATAATATCGAGCTTAGGATATCCATTATCTATTTAATCAAATGGTTTATGATAATATAGATTGTACTAAATGAGTATTATAATGTCATAATTGAATAGAGGCTAGTATATGACTGTAAGATCAGATTAAATTACCCTAGAACAACTCTACATGGGGATGAACATTATGTGTAAAACACCTCATCTTCCTTTATTTAATTAATTGACAATCATTTTTATAGATTTACTATATGTGCTATTTTAAATATATGTTGTCTACTAAGTTGAATATTTATACCTAATGAATTAACTTGAGATATGTAGAATTCAGTTCATCTATATACCTAGTGTTGAGTTACATTGCCAACTTTATCTTGAAGTTCATATCTTGAGCATATTTGTTGACTACCAAAGTTCTATGTATTGTAAGTATGGTTAGTTGTATGAAACTGATAAATTCTATACATTGTGGAATTTAATAACTTTATGAAAGATAAAACTGATGAGCAAAAAAATACACTAAACCTTGACGTCTAATATGTTAATTGTTGAGGCCAGGCCTATTTATCAAGTTCTTATGAATAATGATGGGATGTGACAATATGATATCCAAACTCAAACAAATGAATAGGGTATGATACTGCTATTTTGATTTTTTCCTAAGATTTTAGATATATTTTAATATAACAGTTGATGAAGAGTTAGGATTTTGCTGTGCTCAATTGTTGTTCTCTTTCTAGACTTTGTAAAATGGGAACATGTAAATGATAATAATACATAATGTGAATAACCACATTAGATGTAAATTAAAATACAACAAAATATATTTAAGAGGCCTAGGCACCATAGTGTGTTTGCCCTTAGGTCTGGGGGGGTGGGGTAGGCCAACATTATATACCTGAAACAATTGTTTAGTTGTATGAAGAAGCATGGATCGTAGATATCCTAGCCTAAGCATAAGTTAGAATGAGTTCTACAGGAGTAAAGTGAGATTTCATAGAGGTGGGGTACACATGTCAGTTCACTGAAATGAGTTCATATGTCAAGGCCTCACATGGTGAGGAGAGACATATATCTATTATGGTAGTTCAATTTATTAATACTTGCAAAATACTTCAGAGTAATACTTGTGGTTAATGGTGTTGAGGAGATTCATATCATAAATGTTGGTTGTCTACACCCATCATTTATACAAATGACAAGGGTTATTTTTTTTAATAGGTTACTCTATGTTCAACTACTACTGACCAGATGTGGTCATCTTATGGAGGACCGACATGTTTATCTGTTAATGTCACTACTCTAGAAACACTAAGATCTATTTTCTTGGCTATATGGAATGATCCTTGTCATTATAACTTAATAGGAACATAGCTAGAGCAGTGTAAAACTATATGAAATACTCAAGTGGAAATAACATTTCTTGTGGAGCTGGCATGAGTAATATTAGTTATATGTGTTGTTGTGTTTGTGAATGAATAATATGGATGATACTTGTAATGTTGACTTAGTAAATCTTTTATTTCATATTCAACTTACATTTTCGATATGATCATCGATGTAATATCACAATCTCCTTGCTTACTGAATACAATAGTTCTATATCTCTTATGTTGCTATTACAAATATATATAATTACTCATATTTTATATGTGTAGATCCATCAAACGGGGAGGAGGTAGATTGGGTTTGAGTTGGGTCGTTGTGGGTTTGGATCTCGTGAGTGAGGGTAAAAAAGAAGCAACTCTTAATAAGTTAAATAAAGATAAATTCAAACCCGACCCAGTGGGTTGCAGGTCACCCACTGGGGCCCATACGATATGTGCTTAACAAAAACTATTTTGTAAGTTTCTACTCTAATGGTAAAAGACCATTCTCATTATTTTCACATAAAATATAGAACAAAACAACTAACTATTATGGATTGTTTCTATCAAACAAACAAGTGTGTTGTTAAAATTTACAATCATTCAATAACATACTTTTTTGGGGGATAAGTTTTCTAATGTATAACTAAAATTCTCTAGTATATAATTGTGCTCGAAAAACTAGAGTTATTAACTTATAGAACAACTCCATGTTAAGTTTGATAGAAAAATTAGTTAATCTGATATATGTAGTTTTGTATTCCTCCAATATCTATCTTTGATGTTAGTTCTTGTTAGACAAGTTTGGATTTAGACTGGAACTTCTTACAAATTAGTATGTACTAATAGATCATCATACTTATTTTAAGTAGTAGTAGATCATTATATGTTTTTTATATAATTAATTTAATTGAGTGTGTCACATGCGGGTGTTCGTGGGCCACCCGTGAAACCCGCTAACTAAACAGGTATGTTTGGGCTTGGATAATTTTTAGCGGGTAAGATTACATCTCCCATACATGACTTAAACTGGTCACCTTATGGATGCCCATGGATTTTGACCCAATTTTATAAATCTAAATATGTCAATAATAATGATAGAATCATGATACATTTACATTTATAATTGGTCCAATGAACATATTACATGCCATGTATATCGTTTACTTGCTAATAAGGTAGATCCGCTTACTCTTCTTAAGTATTTCTTGGAATATTTATTAAAGAATGAAATAACTAGATTAATATAACCATACTCTTCTAAATATAGGGAACAAATAAACACGTACATGTCTAAATGAAACTAGCCAAGTAAATAATACAAGAGCGTAAATAAGCAACTTACAAATTTGAGCTAAAATTTACTATTTCTGCATAATGAATGACACTTAATTGTTTATCTTCTCGTGAACGACTATTAGTTGGGATGAGTAACTATCCTAGAATAGCTTAGAATATTCTTTTATATAATAAGCTAGTTTGATCATTTATCATATCAGTCTGTACAGATCCATGTGTAAAATAGCAACTCTTGATAAATTTCAGTATTTTATATTGAAAGATGATACCATGTTATGTTACTTGAGTTTATGCACTCGTTAGGATTTTCGAGTAGAATATGATTTGTTTAAGTTTTTTAGGGTGAAAGGTATCAAACGAGTAGAGTACGCACGCAAAGTCGTTATAATGTATATAATCTAGAAGTAGACGTCGTTCAACTTTTCTAGTAAGATATTAAAATGACAAGATTTATTGTGCAATTATGATATGAGAACAATGTATAAACGTACATGTTTCTATGTGTTAGTCGAGCTTGTATATGGAAAAAAGGTAATTGGTATAAATTTTCTTATTCAATATTGTAATATGGATATTCCTTAATCATATTTTTAAGGTTTTGGTCTTTTTTGATCTATCAAAAAAGGAAAATACTTGCTTATACTATTTCATTTACATTGTGAAATTGATAATATGAAATCATTATTTAATCATTTAGTTGTGCATTATGTTAGTTTTGATTTACAGATAATACTAAACTAAGGGATACTTGTAGATCCATCAATATAAACTTTGTTAGTAACGGTAAGTGTAATTGTCATTAAATTATAATATCTAAAGAAAGTCTCTGAAAGTGATTGATGCCTTTAAATAAATTGTCTATTTGTAAAATACTTTCTATTCTCATCATGTAATGAGAATAGATTAAGTGTAATAAGCTGTCCATTTGTGTCTTATTCGTTGTAATTTTTGAATTTTATTGCAATGAAATATGTTAATTAAAATCCTGATGTGTGAATATGGGTGTTTGTTTTTTATAATGTTTGACAAGTAGTATATTCATCAAAAAATAGAGGGGGTTAAAATTCAAAATCAGAAATGTTGACGGTCTTGTGTTAGTGCACCACTACGTGGGCAGAAAATGGCTGGATCACCTATGCAGTCTATACAAAAGTTAACTCAAACGAAAGTTGATACCATGTACAGTGTCGCTGGACATCGAGATGGACGTGTAAGATGTATGATATCCTCCCTCCAGCTGCGTCTTGGTTGCAGAAAGAATAAGCGGAACTTCTTGTAGGCCGGCTTGTGGCGAATCTACCTTCTCGAAAGCAACAAA
Source organism: Alisma plantago-aquatica (assembly GCA_963693085.1). Taxonomy (NCBI): domain Eukaryota; kingdom Viridiplantae; phylum Streptophyta; class Magnoliopsida; order Alismatales; family Alismataceae; genus Alisma; species Alisma plantago-aquatica. The sequence goes on from OY856412.1 coordinate 1,331,674,300, forward strand.
GAATCTCATCTATCTTTGCTGCCAACTTCCCGACTAGAGGACGCTCGACGTTGTCTTTATTGTGAGCAGGAGAGGATCTAGAAATTATTAGTAGAGGGGTTGAATTGGAAGGTCTTACTATTAATTGTAATAGGGAGTTAAGTTAAATCAGTTAAAAATATATTTTAGGAAAAATTCAGACCCGGGAAAATTACTTACAAATAACACCATGATACCTTTTCAGCTGGCAATTTACTTAAAATTACATCAGAAAATGTTGTATATATACAATGTTTGACTGTCTTATAAATGTATAAATACATAAATTTTAATGTGCGGGGGGGGGGGGGGGGGGGAGGTTCATGTTGTTAATATTTGTCATCGTCGTTCATGCAACAGCGACAGGTGCAAAGTAATTAACAGTTCAGGCAGATCCAAAATAAGAATCAAAGAACAAACAAAGCAGGAGAACAGAAAACAAGAGTTAGATTCGCAAACCAGATCGTTCGTTGAGAAACGAACGTGTTACTTAAAGAAATCAGTGCCCGGAAATCCTCGCGGATAGGCACCGTTCTCCCAGTCGCGATCCGGCACGAACCTGGAACTTGCACGTCTCGCTCACGCTCGACGTAGTCGCGTTGCACTGCTACCAGTACAGCACAGCAACCGCTGGAACCACCGCCTGACAGCTGCGTCTTAACGACAGGAAGGAGGAGTCGCACTTCGCATAGGAGGACAACTCCACAAAGCGACTCCGGGGACGACAACTATTGTACTCGGGATTAGGACTCTCAAAACACACGGTAGCAGAAGATTGTTTTCGGTGTGTTTAACCCTAATGACTGGATTCGTATATATAGCCACGCACGTCCCTAATCCTATTCCCAGTAAGACGCAAACACTCGGTTGCTCTTGTACACAATACAGAATAATCCACAAAAGAGAAACACTTTCTAATTCGGATTAAGAAATCCGAATAAGAAAGCAACAATTAATTACATGAGTAATTAATTACTTAGTTGTATCCTAGTGTAAAAAGAAGACAGAAGACATTCTCCACAATCCTCAATCCACAATCCACAAGCCACAAGCCCGAGCTCGGCCCGGCCATGCGAGGCGAGGCGTGGCGTGGCGCGCGCGCATGCGCGTGCGTGCGTGCGTTGTGATGTGACAATCCCACCCACCAAGGAGGTGAGCATACCTCCCTCCTAGGACTCCTTTGGACACTAGTGTCCCATGTGATCCTACATATGAGGACCACAAAAGTTGTAGGAGTGAGCAATATGGGATAAAACTTCTTTGCCATTTGCACTAGAAACAACACAACATTCTGCTACAGTAACGTAATTAGCTACAATAACGTAATCATTTATCTAACAATCCCCCACAAAGTCCAATGTGTAGTGTGCTCTACCATTCAGTCCTCCATACTGTGCTTTCAGCAGATACCTTTCGGTTTGAATCTATCTGAGTTATCCAACTGTGACCCCTGTAGGAACTAGGTGAACAAAAGTCTTGAACCTGAACCTTAGGTACAAGAGTATAGGTTGGTAACAACACAATAAAGACATGGTAGAAAAGAAAACAATGCATTAAGGCCATGCATACAAAATTTATATCATGATTGATAACAGAGAACAACCCAATTCTCCTGTTGCGGCCTACACAACATCAATCACTTAGCTGGAGTCTCCAAGGATGTACTGCTAACATCTTGTCCTAAGACTTGACACCATTAAGAGACTACTCTCTTACTAACTTGCAGTCATGATACTAACAGGTTTCCAGGAGATAGACACACAGATGCTAGAAGCATCAAACAAGAATACATAGTGTCATACGATTTACCCGACAGCTTGTTATTACCACATTGAACCCAATTTGTGGGATCTCCACTCTTTTGGGTTGGGTTGCTACTGTCTGTAAATCTATAGGGGTTTCAGTCCCATCCCCAACCTGGATTTTTCCACTAAAGCCAAGGTAAGACCTTTAGTGAAAGGATCAGCTGTATTATCTTTGGTACCGACGTAGTCCACAACCACGACCCCATTAGACACTAATTCCCTTACATATTTCAATCTGACTTGGATGTGTCTACGCTATTTTTGATTGTACTTGGAACTCTTTATCTTAGCAATAGTTGTAGTGCTGTCACAGTGAACTGAAATTGCAGGAAGCAACTTCATTACCATAGGTAAACTAGACATAAGTCCATGTAGCCATTCAGCTTCCAATCCAGTTTCATCTAAAGCACACAACTCTGCCTCAAAAGTGGACCGAGACAATATGGTCTGTTTCTTAGACCTCCAGGAAACAGCTCCTCCTCCCAACAGGAATACATATCATGAGACACCATTACTCCCAGAATTCACAGCAATCCAGCTTGCATCACTATATCCTTCGACTACGGAAGGATGTTTACCATAATGCAGCCCAAGGGAACATGTTCCCTTGATATACCTCAGAACTCTGTCAAGAGCTTCCCAATGGGTCTTGTCGGGACAACTAGTATATCTACTTAACTTGTTCACGGCAAACGCAATGTCTGGACGTGTACAGTTCATAAGATACATCAAACTTTCGATAATCTAAGAGTATCGTAATTGAGACACTGGAACCCCGGTCTCATTCTTGAACAAGGGCTTGGATGAATCATATGGAGTCTTAACAGGTTTACGTGATGTGTACTCAAACCTCTCCCGTATCTTCTCAACATAGTGAGACTGAGAGAGAGTTATACCATCAGTAGACCTTATGATTTTAAGCCCGAAAATCACATCAGCGACACCCATATCCTTCATCTCAAACTTGCTACACAAGAATGACTTTGTATCATTTACTACTTTCATATTGGAACCAAAAAGCAGTATATCATCGACGTATAAGCATAACAAAATGAATCCATTATTGACAATCTTGCAGTAGAGACACTTATCAAATTCATTAGAAATAAAGCCAAACAATGATATCACAGAATCAAACTTCTCATGCCATTGTTTAGGGGCGTGTTTCAAGCCATATAATGACTTAACAAGTTTACACACTTTGGACTCATTCCCATGACCCAAAAACCCCTCAGGTTGTTCCATATATATCTCTTCTTGAAGATCACCGTGTAAAAATGCGGTCTTCACAACCATCTAATGGATATAGAGATTATAAATGGAAGCCAATGCTAGAAGCACTCAGATTGTGGTCATACGAGAAACAGGTGAATAGGTATCAAAATAATCTATTCCTTCCCTTTGTGTGTAACCCTTAGCAACTAACCTAGCCTTATACTTATTGATTGTCCCGTCTGCATTAAGTTTCTTCTTAAAAATCCATTTGCAACCAACTACAGAACAACCAGGAGGAAAATCCACCAATTCCCAAGTTCCATTCGAGAGAATTGATCGGATTTCATCATTAACGGCTTCTTTCCAAAACTTAGCTTCTGGAGATTCCATAGCTTGTTTGAAAGTAACATGATCATCCTCAACATTGTAAGTAAGAAACTCACTTCCAAAGTCTTTGGATGTCCTAGGTCGTTTACTTCTCCTTGGTTCAACTATTTCTTCAGAATCATCAGATTCAGAAATAGCATGTTCTGAGTCGCCCCCCACATTTGTCATCCTTTTCACGTGCTCGGGAATGGAACCTGTGGTAAATGAATCTTCTTGAGAAACTTCATTGCGCACACCAGTCTTCATAGGAAACACATCTTCAAAGAATGTAGCATCACATAATTCCACAATTATATTGACCTCAATGCCAGAGATATCTGATTTTACAATCAGGAATCTGTAAGCATAGCTTGTCTGTACATAACCTAAGAATATGGCATCAACCGTTTTTGGTCCTAATTTCTTCCTTTTGTGTTCAGGGACAAGTACCTTTGCAAGGCACCCCCACACTCGAAGATATTTAAGACTCGGTTTCCTTCCTCTCCATAACTCAAACGGACTACTCTCTGAATGTTTATGGGGAACTCTATTCAGAATATGGCAAGCCGTATTCAAAGCTTCCCCTACATAAAGTTGGGTAATCCAGATGTTTGGAGTAAGGTATTTACCATATCTATTAAGGATCGGTTTTTACGTTCAGCTATCCCATTTGATTGTGGTGAATAAGGAGCAATGACCTCATGAACTATACCATGTAATTGGCAAAATTCCAAAAACAAGTTCGAGGTATACTCTCCTCCCCTATCAGACCTTAATCGCTTAAGTACTTAAACGGTTTGAGTTTCGGCTTCTTTCTAATAAATTTGAAATTTATCCAATGCCTCATCTTTACTTCTAAGTAAAAAGACATAACAATATCTACTCGCATCGTCAATAAAAGTTATAAAATAACGTTTTTGATCTCTCGTAGCAACACCATTAAATTCACAGATATATGTATGCACTAAATCCAAAATTTCTGAATTCCTATTCACAGAATGAAAAGGCTTCCTAGGCAATTTAGCTTGTACACAGATTTCACATTTATTGTTGCTAATTTCAGATTTAGAGATCAAATCTAGATTCATCATACGCTTCATTGAGGCAACATTAATATGTCCCAAACGTGAATGACATACATCGAATGAAACAAGATTCATGCAAATAGAACTATAATCATTCAAATTTAAAACGGAATTTGAAACAGGTTCAACATGAATCTTAAACAAGTTCTCCACATCACATAAGTACCCCTTGCCAAAAAACAAAGAATCACGAAGGCGTGTAATAATAGCCTTATTACATTTACAGTCTACTCTATAACCTTCTCTAACTAATATGACGCCACTAAGGATATTGCGTCGAATGGTTGGAACATGTCTGACCCTGTTAAGAGTCAAAACCTTCCCTGAAGGGAACTTCAAGTCCACCCATCCTTTGCCTTTGACTTCTGCAGAGCTGGAATCGCCCAAAGTCACGGACCGACCTCGAGAGGCCTGATAAGACACAAATAGGGATTTATCAGCACACACATGTACATTAGCCCCAGTGTCAATTATCCAATAAAGTGGTTCAAAAATAGAAAGAATTTCAGGTTTAATAGACACATACCCATCATTGAGGTTCAAGGATGTAGTCATCATATTGACCATAGCCTCCTCAGTTGCAGATGCGGTAGCTTTCTTTGCCTTCTTAGTAGGACAATCCTTGTTCCAGTGGCCAACCGGTCTACAAGTCCAACAAGGTTTGTTCTTTGGTTTCTTTTGGATCTTTGCCTTGGGTTTATGTGCATTCTTAGATTTCTTATCTTTGGTGTTTTTCGTAGAAGTAAGAGTAACAGTTGGATTTGCATCAGTAGGCACCTTGACCCTTTCTCCTTTAAGTGTTCTTCTTGCATATTTATATCCATCATTAGTTCATCCATGGTGTGTGTCCCTTTGCGATGCTTCAGAGACATACCAAATGACTCCCAAGACTTAGGGAATTTTTCTATGATAGACATAACAACAAACTTCTCAGGAAACACCATCTTGGCATCTGAGATTTCATGAACTAGGAGTTGTAGATCGTGTGTTTGATCAGAAACTGACTTACCCTCAACCATCTGAAACTTAAGAAATTTAGACACACAGTATTTTTCAACACTTTGATTTTCAGTGCTAAAATTCTTAATTAACAATTCCCATTAAACCTTGGACGTAGTGACTGGCGGCTTTTAGTAAGAAGCATTCAGTTTGTTATTTAAACCAAACAGAATCAAACCGCGGCATGTTTTATCACCCTTCTTCCAATTAGCAATGATGTTTGCATTATCAAGAATTGTTTCATCAGATACAGGTTCAGCTTCAATTAAATATTGATCATAACCCGCAATATTCAGCCAAATTTCCATACGACTCTGCCAACGGGCAAAGTTCGTACCAGTAAACTTTTCAGGCATATTAGTTGTATCAATTTTACATCCCGAACCACCCTGACCGGCCATTGTTAATTAATGACAGAAACTGATTTCTTTAAGACTGTTGTTAATATTTGTTATTGTCGTTCATGCAACAGCGACAGGTGCAAAGTAATTAACAGTTCAGGCAGATCCAAAATAAGAATCGAAGAACAAACAAAGCAGGAGAACAGAAAACAAGAGTTAGATTAGCAAACAAGATCGTTCGTTGAGAAACGAACGTGTTACTTAAAGAAATCAGAGCCCGACAATCCTCACGGATAGGCACCGTTCTCCCAGTCGCGATCCGGCACAAACCTGGAACTTTCACGTCGACTAGTGCAGCACAACAACCACAGGAACCACCGCCTGACAGCTGCGTCTTAACGACAGGAAGGAGGAGTCGCGCTTCGCACAGAAGGACAACTCCACAAAGCGACTCCGGGGATGACAACTATTGCACTCGGGATTAGGGCTCTCAAAACACACGGCGGCAAAAGATTGTTTTCGATGTATTTAACCCTAATGACCGGATGCGTATATATAGCCACACACGTCCCTAATCCTATTCCCAGTAAGACGCAAATACTCGGTTGCTCTTGTACACAATACAGAATAATCCGCAAAAGAGAAACACTTTCTAATTAGGATTAAGAAATCCGAATAAGAAAGCAACAATTAATTACACGAGTAATTAATTACTTAGTTGTATCCTAGTGCAAAAAGAAGACGTAAGACATTCTCTACAATCCACAATCTACGAGCCCGAGCCCGAGCCAGGCCAGGCGAGGCGAGGCGTGGCGTGGCGCGCGCGTGCGTGCGTTGTGATGTGGCAATCCCACCCACCAAAGAGGTGAGCATACCTCCTTCCTAGGACTCCTTTGGACACTAGTGCCCCATGTGATCCTACATATGAGGACCACAAAAGTTTTAAGAGTGAGCAATATGGGATAAAACTTCTTTGCCATTTGCACTAGAAACAACACAACATTCTCACATGTACTTGCTGCACTACATTGGGCTTAACCCATGCTAAATAAGTGATTACTACAGTAACGAACTGCTACAGTAACGTAATTAGCTACAGTAACGTAATCATTTATCTAACAGTTCACACTGGTTGCGCCCTTTTTAGACCCGCTCCTGATTGTGAGCATCGCATGTCCATATTTCAAAACTCATTGGACCATTGGCTTAAAGGAAGCTCCTCCCACTCAGCCATAGCCATTATGTGGCTGGATGATAATTGTAAAATGGTATATCATAGAGGTGTCAAAAACACACTTCCCAGAGAAAAGCGATATGCAAATGTAAAAGTGTAAAACTTCAGAGCCGAGGTTTAGATCTCGAGCAGCATAGTAAACTCGCAAACCCTATTCATAAAATTTTATTTTAGAATTGAACTCGAATCTTGTAGTTTTTGAAATCATACTTTACTAGAAGATTGTACTAAAATGTACATCGTTACATCTATTAATAGTTTATAGTATATTATAATCCTTTGATGTGGTACGTAATTTAACTCAGTTTTAGAATATGAACAACTCATTGTATTAGTCAGTTTTCACTCCGAATTAACATTCTACACGCATAAATTTGTTGATTTAGAACTGACTAAATTTCAAATAAAACAGGATCGGTTAAAATCAGAACTAACTCAAGTTAAAAAATATGAGTAATTCTAGCCGTAACCAGCTGCCCACCTGGCCACCCAACATGCTGGGGCTGCTGCAAAGTCCAATGTGGACCAAATTTATTTATTTTTAAATAGGAGGGAAGTAGAAACAAAGTAAAAATTTGTATTGATCATAACTTTCAAGCCACAATGAATTTTTCAATGAAACAAAAAGCACTAGATTCGTAATAAAAAATACTTTTCAATAAGACCAATGTTGACATATTTTGAAAAAATAATAATATGAGAAAATAAAGATGAGAGAAGTAGAAGAGAGAGAAAATATTTTTGTCCATAACTTTCACTCTGGAGCATATTTTTTAATGAAATAAATTGTATTAGAATCCTTGTAAAAAATACTTTCCAACAAGACTAGTCTTGACATACTTTAAAATAATGATAATATGAGAGAAATATAGTATACATATTTTAGGATACCATACATATGCTTTGGGTATAGATGTACAGTACTTGTGAGTATAGTACATCACATTCGTGTTTCTCCCAAATCATATACAATATTTACTTCTTCATCTATGGATTCGATTGAACTAACATTAGCAATGAGTTTAATATTGTACTTTTGAATGAATAAGATCAAGGATTAGTTGTTCTTAAACATAGGTGAAAGTATTGCAGTTTAGTAAATGTGTATGTTTTTAATGAAATGTGAATTAGTTTATATAGGTACGATATGTGATTATTGACAATCTTTTATACATGATATGTCTCGTACTGTACCAACAAGATCATCAAATCATGTATTGTTGTTATGTCTCGTACGGTACCTCTAGTACTGTACGTCTAGTACAATACTTTATATTATAAAATGTGGCTGTTAGTACAGTACTTCTTGTACCAACAAGATCATCAAATCATGTATTGTTCTTGTGTCTCGTACGGTACCTCTAGTACTGTATGTCTAATACTATACTTTGTATTACAAAATGTGGCTGTTAGTACTGTACTTCTAGTAACAACAAGATCATCAAATCATGTAATGTTGGTATGTCTCATACAATACCTCTAGTACTGTACGTCTAGTACTATACTTTGTATTACAAAATGTGGTTGTTAGTACTATACTTCTTGTACCAACAAGATTATCAAATCATTATTGTATGTCTCGTACAGTACCTCTAGTGTTGTACGTCTAGTACTATACTTTGTATTACAAAATGTAGTTGTTAGTACTGTACTTCTTGTACCAACAAGATCATCAAATCATGCACTGTATGTCTCGTAAAGTACCTCTAGTACTGTACGTCTAGTATTATACTTTGTATTACAAAATGTGGCTGTTAGTACTGTACTTCTTGTACCAATAAGATCATCAAATCATGTATTGTTGTTTTGTCTCGTACAATACCTCTAGTATTATACGTCTAATACTATACTTTGTATTACAAAATGTGGCCGTTAGTACTTTACTTCTAGTAACAACAAGATCATCAAATTATATATTGTTGTTGTGTCTCGTACGGTACCTTGAGTATCCTTGTATATGATTATTGTCAAACGTTACATTTGAATGCATGCAAAAATTAATATAAATGATAACATGTACGGTACTTATGGTTTATGACATAATATGGAATATGAAGAAATAAAGAGGCAATAAGTATTGTACTTGAATGGTCAATCTGAGTACAATATCTAAAAACGTATTGTACTTTTGTATACTTCTCTCCTCTCTTAATATACTTCTAATATTATTTTTCCCAAAGTACATCAACATTGGTCTTGATAGAAAGTATTTTTCATTAGGAATCTGATGTTTTTTGTTTCGAAAAAAAATTCATTTGGAATTGATAGTTATGAGCAAAATCGGTTTCTCTCTCTTCTTTTTATTCTCTTTTTAACTTTCCAGCAACTTTTTGTCACATCAACAATGTGTCATTCCCAACTACCGGATAGGCTCCCAGGGATGTGGACGGGTGTCTGTTACTCAAAAAAAAATATATAAATGAAGAGCTAAATTACTCTTTGATGAGCGATGAGCGGCCAAGAAAGCGAAAACAAACACATGTTTGATTTACATTGATGACTCCCACCGTTCCGGATTGTGCCAACTATTTCCCGCTCACGTTGGTGGACCTGTTTGCCAATCCTCCACTTGTTAGACGGCTGCTCGGTAACATGCATAGGCTCTGACAGTACTCCCGGGTGTCGGCTGTCGCTTGTACTGTATGTGGATGCAAATGTGGCCGGTGTATCTGGACGAAGGCGTGCTCAACTTTCCTCCTGGATCCTTTCTTCATTGTGCCGTGGTAAATTATGGGCCGTGAATCTGACTGCTTGAGTCGAAAACCACAAGCACATTCCATTCATACACGGGTAACACCATATACATGTGTGGCCAACCCCATAGGGTCTGTTTACAGCACGTTTGGTTGTATGTAAAACCAACCAGCAGTAAGAATTGCAACACAGGAAATGGAAGACAATGAGTTCGAACGCAACAACATCCGTTTGGTTTCAAATAACTCGTACCAAATGATTTGGTGTGTATCTGTTTGGTTGGGCGCGGCTACTATATTCTGATTGACATGAAGTATTTACAGTGACAATTAATAATACAGAATCTGGGATCAGGGGCGTGATGGGTGGAGCTATCAAGCATTGTCGCAGTGCCGGAGGAACTGGAAATCAAACCGCGCTGATTTTCTCTGCGGTTGGTTTTCCCAGTTTTCAATAGAAAAGGAACTCATGGTGTGGTTTGTTTTCGCACCAGGAACTGGAACAACACAGTACCAAACGAATGTAATTGAAAAATATGTGCAGTTGCAACAGCACGAGTTGGTTTTCGGTCCAACCAAACTAGCCCTAAACGTACTCAATTGTTGTTGTTTTTGTTTCTACCTTGTTTATAGCGGCATGTGTTTAAATTGATGCGGAAGATATGTAATTGTTCAGGCTGTAAATTGGGATATTTGAATTTGTATTAGGGCCCGTCTGGTTCAGCGTAGAATCAGCCCCACAACAAGAGTTGGAAAACAAAAAAATCCAACTCAATGAGTTGAAATTATGACAATTTCGTTTGGTTCCGATGAGATGTAACCAGTTGATTTGGTATTTGTTTGTTTGGTTGGACGTGGTTTGTCCATAATAAAGCTCGAAATATACATGCAGCTAGCTAACTCCATGCACGCTCTACCTAGCATCTTGTCTCTCCAGATCCACTCTCATGCAAAAACAAAGCCAGTAAAAATTCCACGCCATGGCATTTAGTTGAGGAGGACCATGAATCCTACGGAAAAATGGCAATGCCAACCCTTACCTGCCACCCTAGTGGGAAGATAATTGATTGCAGAACTAACAATCTATTTCGATCAGCTGGGGAGAATGCAGGCTACTGACAAAGTTGGAGCATGACGCTCACCTGCTCCCTGCCACCGCCATGCAGAGCATTGTCGGAAGCCAGCCAGTCAGGCAACGTAATTTGACGGTGACTGCAAAAATCATGAGGCTAGCAAGGAGATCAGGTCGCCAGAAGCCATCCAGGGGAGCTAACTGTCACCTTCACACAAGGGAACTCAGCATGGAGTCAACAGTCACACGGGCTGGAAAATGGTTTGCGCCCAATTTTGGCGCAGTTCCAACCACCAAATTTTTTACATAATTCTTGTACTGTGGGGTTTTTTTTCCTACTGTGGATTGGATCCACACACAACCAAACACTAAACATCGGAAAACAAGATGAATTCGAACCGCATTTTGGTTTGCAGCACAACCAAATTAGTCCTTGGATAATTTCAATATCGAGAAGATCGCTCTTACACTCTTACCCTTCTTTTAATCTCACGTGGTAAATATGGCTTGTGTTGTATGGCATTGCTATAATTATTATCTACTTTAATTTACAGCTACTACTACACCTGATAATAGCAATTGTGTTACGTCTTAATTTGATCTTTTGCTAATGTCACATGAATTCACGTCGCTATCCTATACGTCTACTATATTTAGCTTCTACAAGGATGTAGCGAGAGGACCCATGAACCGGCCCACATGAATTAGACCCAAGAGTGCCACGTCAATTCATGCATACACAATGTTGGATGGTAAATTGGTCGGCCGCTCATTTCTCACCGTGAGCAATTATTACGATACGCCATCTGTGATGAACAACCGACGATGAACACGTAATCGAATTGCCAAACATTGCATTAATATCCACCAGCATTCGACGTTTGTAGACACCTAGCCCTTTACACCTTCGATCCCGACTGCCCTTTACACCTTCTGGTCCCGACTGGATGACGCCGTAGTAGATAGATACCAGCCTCGTGTGAAGCGTTAACTTTTCTAATGTTTACGGACGGCCGTGCATATATACTCGAGATGATAACAAGCCGGTAAGGGTTCACGTTATCTTTAATGTTTTGGTGACAAGCCGTCTCTATTAGATACATATTTCAGTTTATTCTTCCAATGCCGTCAGCTTTCCCCCAAAACTAGTTATATTTGATGTATGGAACAACATTAGATAGGTACTCTCGGGTTACAACTATGTAATCTGCCTTTAAGTATATATTTTTGGTTCACACGTGCTATGCACACGGGACCCAACCACAATACCACATTGTATGGCTAATTAATGATTCAATCCAACTTATGGAGTTCTTTATCTAGTTTTGCTTCTTTTAAGAGAAAAATAAAACCAAATCGAATCAAAGAATTCTCATCCCCTAGGTCAGAAAGTAATTATTAGTGGTCATAAAAGCTTCTATAACATTATGATGCACTCATTTAGTTTTGAAGATAACCAAACCAAACCATGCCTTATCTTTTCACCATTTGCTAGATGTGCACGCATACACATGGCAAGGACATGTGAGTTTTTTCTGGGGGAAGCATGGTCGCTTCATTTACAACCAAACACTTTGAATTGAGAGATGTTGGCACTACAAATAGTATGAGGTTTTTGTTACTTATTTGGTGGAACTATTTCTAATGTTGTCAAGAAGAAATTCCCTATACAAACATACATGATAGTTGGTGCATGTGGAAGCATTTAAGAGGACATGGATGGTTATTGGGATTTTTTTATCATAAGAAATGACATAATGTAAGTCTTACGGTTGTGTCAAAACACCAGGGAACACCAATCCAAGGCCCAACATGGCTAAGGTGGTACGAACTGGGAACATTGTGTGTGAAAGTTCATATTAATGATTTGTAAAACTCCATTTTTAGATTAGTTTTTAGTTATGGTTTATAGTCGGTAATCCTTTTTACATGCATATTTAACCAATGGTACTTCTACTAGTTAGAAACTCCAAGTTTGATGAGCAACTGGATAATGAGTGTATTGAAACCATAATTGCTAATTTAACATGTTGAATTAGTTATGACGTGCCTTATTTCTAGGTTTAGTGCACAGTAAAACCCTAATGAAGTATGTATGTCCTATATTGGAAATGTCAAATCAAAGTTTAACATGATATGTATATATACAATATTGAGAGATGTGTTAAGTGCATCTAGATACCCTATTGATGCATGATGTGTAATTTACAAGGTTTTTCATGTTTTAATATGATGTAACGTGTTTGAGGAGAGTGTCAAATGAGCGTAGATGATTAATTGGGGTTAGATAAGCCATGTGCTAAATTCATATATACTTAGTTTGGTTTGGTTTAGTTTAGGACGACGTTTGGACACATTTGGCACACTTTAGTCTTATTACAGATGTAAGTTCACTAACTCATCCTTTGGTTGGACCACTCTATAAAGTAGGTATCGTTGGCTAGTCGACTGACTAAGATAAAAAATTAGGTCATAGAGGTTAGATTGACCTATAATTGGTTGACCAACATACTAGGGGCATGAGGCTCATCTTTATACAAGGGGGTTTTATAACTTTTTTACTACATTCATTGTTCCATTTTGCCCCAGATCATGATCGGAGCCATGTTTCTTTATTTCCATTTGTTGTAGTTCCATGTGGCGACCTAGATGGTAATTTAGTGGGCTCTTTTCTCCGTTTATCCTTAGACCTTTGTTTCAGTTGTTCTAGGTTTTGATCAAGTCTAAGGTTAGTTCATTGTCTTTTATATGTCTTCTTCTTCATGCTTTTCTCCTTGGCATTGTTGATGACTTACTAAACTTATAGTCCATGGGTGACTAGTTCATCTAGTTTTTCTTTCTTTTGTTTCTTCTTTGGGGATTTTTGACCCAATAGAGGCCATAGGACGAGTCATTTTGGAAGTATTTGATGTTTAGTACATTTCAATGATCTTTTCTTTTTATTTCCTTGAGTGGATATTTAACTATTTCTAATTGCACACGCAATAACATGTTTTCTCACCCAAAATCAAAGTTTAGAGCTTAATGATTCCATCTTCATAGGAAGTTATTTAATTGTTAACTAGTTCATTATATAACTTCTTCTAGCTATGTGATCTTCATATCTATTGCTAGTACCATCTCATTAATGAATGATTTCAATAAATTAGAGTTATCTTCAATTTCCCTAGATGTATATTATTCTTTATTTATGTAATGTATTGCATCTCTGAGGCAATTTAGACCATGTTCTATTAGATGTTCCTCTCTACTTTCTATAGTGGAACTGTAAATGATGAGCTATTGATATTGATTTCATATGATGCCCAAATTATGGATCTTCATTGATTGGTGTAGGAACCCTCACCTAGCTTTATGGTTTATCTTTCTTTCTTAGCATTATTAGATGCTTAAAAACTTAATCTTATTATGTGATATGCTTTAATAACATGTGACATTATTATGTTTCAGTTTGGTCCAATTTGGATGTTGTTTGAGCTAGCTATGCTTATATGTGCTTGTTTTGGACCTAATTGTAATTTATCCATGTTTATGGTTTACCTTGCAATTTTTCGTATATATGATGTGTCTCACATGTTTTGGCATATTATTGGAGAGAGTGGTGCCTCAAGGAGCTTTGTTGAACCTTGGTTTGATGAGGTGGCATCATGTGTTGATGTTCTAAGGTTGCTTGGATACCCTATGTACATGGTTGAGCTTGCCTTGTGTGTCGATCGCTGGGCTTTGTTTTCAGTAATCACCTTGTTGTCTCTTTGACCACGTATTTTATAGTTGATTAGTTTTGTGTCTACCTTGTGTTCTCTACGGTCGATGATCCTTTGACCTCTCTCTTTGGTCGCTAAGAAACTTAGGGTTTGGGTTTTATGAGATCACTAAGGTTTCGATCTCTGTTGGTCGCTATGTTTTCTTCGACTAATGGCTTTATGGATCAAGTGAGGTCATTGGTTTTCCTTTCTTTTAAAAAACCATGTTTCATACATGAGCTTATTGCTTGCATGGGCGAGTTATGATGGACAAGTTGCACATGTTTGCATGACACCTAACCTCCCTACTCTCTCTCTACCCTTGAATATATATACCCCTCTCTTTGCATGCAAGTGATATCTTTTGCACCCTCTTGCTTTCTCTCTTCTCCTTGGAACTGGTCCCCCTTGTGTTCTTGGTGGTGAAGTAAGGAGCTTGACCTTAGATAAGGTGGTTGAATCCCTTGCATGTTGATCTAGGGTTTGGAGCAACCCTTTCTTTGTTGATCATTTGGTGTTCCTTGATCTTGGTAAGTGACCTACCCTTCTTGATCTTTGTTTTCTTGATATACTACCTTCCTTTTCCCTCTTCTTGGTCGAACCCATGGCTCTCCATGGTAGTGCTTGAGTTGAGATTGAGGAACTTATCTCTTCTTGACCAAAACCATGGTTCTCCATAGTGGTGCTCAAGTTGGGTTGAAGATCTCCTCTCTTTCTTATCTTTTCATCCTGGGGTTTTACCCTCTTTCATGTGCTTCTTTAACCAATGGTTTTACTTCTCTCTTTGAGGTGGTTCTAGCTTAGATGTGGAGTGATCAATCTAGGGGTTTCTCTCTTCTTGGAGCATCCTTGCTTTGGAGTTGTTTTGTCACATCTAAGGCCAGTTATATAACTTTCGCCTTGATTATTGTTGCACTTAATCATGCATCCATAAAACCTATCTCTAAAACGTGGTTCTAAGTAGAATGATGATGATATCTTGAGCTAGGATTTAATTTTCTAGGTGACTCTTTAGTCAATAAAACCCCTTCTTATGAACCCAAATCTTGTACACATTTATTGTGTTGATGATGGAGGTGATGATCCTTACATACATGTGCTAAATGCTAGTTTTTCTCCTCATAATTTTGGTTTTATGTTCTTTTTGTATTATGTAGATCTTATATACATGTGTGATGGTTATAAGGTTGTATTTCTCTTTCTTGGTTCATGGTTTGATGATTGAATTTAGGGTTTTGGAGATCATCCTTTCCTTATGTTTTACCCCCTTGGTGGTTTTGGTTTGATGACGATGATCAACATGTTTTGACCTTGTGTTGGGGTTGGTTTTCTTTCTCTTGATGTTTGCCATTATATGATCTATGTGGTCGATGGGCTTCATGGTTTTTGGGTTGCCAATTATTGATCTCCTTGTATAGTCGCTAAGGTATCTCTTCAGCGGATGAAGGTTTTATGTCTCCTTTGGTCGCTAAGGTTTCACCCTTGTGGTTGTTTGAGTGTTCAGATCTCTCTTCCTTCGGTCAATTAAGTTGTGAGGTTTCTCTTCAGATGCCAATCTCTTATCTTATACGACCATGATGATGGTTCCTTCTCTTTGATAGTTATTTATACATGTTTCTTCGGTAGATGATGTGTTTGACTCATGTGGTCGAAGAGGGTGACTCCTCTCTTCGACCAATGAAGATGGTGAGCCCCAATATCTTCGATCGATGATGATTGTTGGACTCTATATTTGTCTATGCGGTAGACCCTATGGTCATGGTGTTCGACTTGCTTGCTTCCAAGAATGTTGGAGATAATGATAACTAGGGTTTAATGTTCATTGCTGATTTGAAACCCTAATTTGATTCCAATGTTGAAAACTAACTCTAATTGCAAGTACAGAATGAAGTTGGTTAGCTTGCTTGAGTAATTAGCATGATGTAAAGTTTTTATCTCTCCTAATATTATAATCCTAATTTGTTATTGAATAAGCATCATAGATACAATTTGATTTTGATATCTCTTATGAGGCACATATGTGATGATTATGAGCCTTGATGAGGCATAGAGAGTTAATGATGTTCTTGTAGGGAACAATGTGAATGGTCTTATGACCTTGGCAATATCTTTCTAATCTATTTGAGGTGATATCCTCGGGTGATGGGATGAGGGCTTGATATCCCATGATAATGTGATAATGGTGTTGGCCTTGTGTAAGATAGTGAAACAGTACCATGTGGTAATGCGATAAGATTTATGTTTCATACATTTATCTCTTTTGAAGTTGTAATGCACCCTTATCTTTGTAGAATCTTTCTTAGGTTTGTATATAACTTTATTAATGTAGTTAAAAGACATCCAATCAATATACTAATCAAGTGAAACCCTAATCATGTAGTTGCCTTGGCCATATATCCATCCCAGTGTTAGATCTTGCTAGATGGTGAAACATGTATTCCTAAGGGAAACTCAGGTCAAAAACTGTTGAGTATGCAAGGTGCAAGTGATTGTGTGTCCTTTTCATCTTGATCCCAAGTGTTTTGAGGATGACCAAGTCATACCTCAGTGTGAGAATGTATATGGTCATGTCTGGGTGATTATTTATGTGATGTGATTTGAGGACAAATGTATATGTACCTTGGTGGTAGGGTTTCATACCTAGGTGTCTAGCACCATGACCAGTACCAAGGCACTCTAGATGTTTCAACTTAACTATATGTCGTTGGTGGCAGTTTGACGAATATGTCACTATTGTACAGACTCGTACTAACCGAGTAGGGAGAAGATCTTGGGTTCCATCTGTTCCTAGATCTTGTATAGTATTCAATAGCACTTCGTAGTGGTCAGTTGGATTTGGGTGGTATGACTCAAATCCTCAAGAAATTAATAAAAGATGTAATACATCTATGTAGAATAACTATATGGGGTTAAACACGCTTCACATTGGATGTTTACCCTTGCCTTACTTTTATTACTTCTTAGTTGTTATAAAATGTGGTAAACGGAATCAATTGTTATACATGTTCTTCATATTCCTTCTTATAATAATAATTTGTGCTTATCTACTATAGTTGTTCAACCTGTTTAATTTTTATAATCAATTTAAATTATTCATTTAGGTGAATTTTCTGATCTTGTTTAATGGTAATATATTTGTGGTAAGACTAATTGTTGGCTGAGAGTTATATCTCCCGCCGGGACATGGGTCTCACCTCGTGGGTTATCACATCTTTTTATGTGGTCAGCAGAGGCATGGTCAGGATCATGTTGTTGAGGAAGAGCAGCTTAGAGATCAATAGTTGTTGAAGGTTGGATAGTTGCTAGAGTTGCATAGTAGAGTCCTAGTGTCATCCTTGTACTCTCAAATCTAGGAGGGATGTGTTTTCTTGTAGATGGTGTATCTCGACACGTGGTTTTGGTAGTCTGCCTTTGTTGTATATATGCATGTGTATAGATTCTTTTGTATACATGTGTGTATATGGACACTATACAGATGTGAATACCTCGTATGGTATGTGATATGTTATAGGTTATGAAGCTTGATGTAATATGTTTCTACACAATAATGGTTATATGAGATTGGTTTTAATTTACATGCTTTTATGGCTATGTTATTGTTTAGTTGTTAATCGCGTGCTTGTTTGAGTTATCTCATTTATGTGGCATCGGGGTGTCACACGTGACAAGGTTGGTGCCAAAGGTCTAGGTTCACTGAGTCTATAGGGATATTGTGTCTGTTCTTACATCATCCAACATATATGATTATAGCTTATTCTTATGCAGATATGTCTGGAGAGCACAAAGAATATGATGAGAGTAGCTTTGTTGCACCAGGAGGTGGTGTGAGGTGGTAGGTCAGAGTGGATGGAGTGCTTGAAGTGACTTAGTTCGACCCAACAACTATGGGCAATCCCACTTTTAAGCCCATGTTTGGATAGTTAATGGACACAATTTTGCATATGGAAGATAGAGTGCATGTACCTTAGGAAAGGGATGTTGTTTCTAATGTGGAATCCCAAGGTTCTAGGAAGACTTCTGAGAGGTTGAGGCTTGTGTGTCCATAGAGTATGCAGGTACGATAGACCTGATGGATGTGGACATGTGGCTGAGGGAGTTGGAGAAGGCATTCAAGATCCTTAGTATCACAAAATAGGATAAGGTGAAGCATGCAGTGTATCTACTAAAGGGCAGTGTTGGCCATTGGTGAGCCATCGACGACGAGAAGAAACCTAGAGTGGTGATCAGTTGGGAAGAGTTTCGATTGGAGTTTGTTATCCAATACTTCCCAAATTCATATCTTGATGAGAAGATATCCCAATTTGAGAAGTTCTGGTAAGGATTGATGATGATCAATGAGTATGAGGTGACGTTTATGGAGCTGTTGAGGTCCCATCCTCACTTGGGAGTGACAGATAAGGAGAGAATATGATGGTTCGAGAAGAGTTTGAGTACAAAGTTGATGAGGATGATGCCTGCTTTGGAGAATAGGGAGAGGTTTGCTACCATCGTGGAGTCTGTGAGACATATCGAGTGGTCTATTATAGAGAAGCATGAAGCCAATTATAAGAAAAGTCCAGTTCAATTTTAGGGATAGTCTTTTAGATGCTTTAAGGAGGTTAGGATTATATCACCCCAGACGCAATAGAGATCAGTGGTACAGTCACAGTGGTAACTGAGAAAGGGTCGAGGCCATAGTTTTCCACTAGTAGGAGCTCACAGTACATCATCGGTGTCAGTGATAGGGTCGTCTAGGCCATGATACGAGAGTAAGACCTATTACATATGTGGAAGTCTAGGCATACAAAGTGGTATTGCCCTATGAAGGATGAGTAGGTTACACAACATCTGAGGTAGAGTTTAGTAGGGTTCCTAGCGGTAGAAGTTCAATTGTGGTGGTGGTAGAGGATGCAGTTAGGCATCATAGGAAGGATATTTTGGGCAAGCCAATAGAGTACGGGGATGACAACATGTGATGACTCAATTTTATGCCATGAGTCAGCTAGAGGGATTGGTCAATCCATAAGTCATGACATGTTAGAAGGAACTTTTTCATTCTAATTTGTTTGCATCTTCTTTTGTATGCATTTTGGTTGACCTGGGTGAGACACACTCTTTTATCACCAAAGAGGTGATAGTGTATGACAAAGGTCGTTAGTTTACCAGTCATTTCTGGGAACATCCGTGTAACATACTGAAATTCAAGGTCTTTCCTACAATTTACCCACTTTTGATCTTTTCTTTGCTTTCTAGTCCATTTGGACCATTTTCATAAATTTCCCTTGTTTTATATTCTTTTTGGACCTCTTGTGCAATTTGAGCACAATTCAATGTTTAAAATTACCTTTTTCCCGCATTTATTTAAATGAAAGGGTGTTTGCACAAATAACCCAAATAAGTAGATAAGTGAGGGTTAATAATGTAATTTGGTCATTAAGGATGGATATAAGTAGATAATATTAATTTGGAGCTTTTTGGATAAATATATTAGTAATAATGTGTATTTGAGTGATTAATGAGAATATTACTCCTTTTACTTTCTCTCTCCTCCAATTTGATGATAAATGTGTGAAAACATATTTAAAGGTTGATATTTTTCTCTTAATACTCATATATATCTATCACCTCGAATTTGACTCACTAATTGCATTAATATAGTCATTTCATAATAATTCACACCTTTTAATGTGTTAAAATACACTTTAATGAGCAATGTATTTATTAAGGGCCTTATTGGATATAAATACAAAATCTAATTATATAGCATCGTTCTAAATGCTAACATGAACATATGGTCCAAATTTTGTGGCTTTTGGAGTTCATTTGAGCCCTCAAATTGATTTTATAACCTTCTATTATAGTGTGACTATAGTAGCTGACTCGATTTCATTTATATCATATCTAACGCTATGGTTTCGGTTCATTTTTCCATCACGCGCTTTGAGCGACACCTGAGGACCGTCGATCTAGGATCTAACGGCTCTCTCGCCGTCTTCTACCTCCGGCCATCTGAACAGACGAACCGCTCCAGCCCCGTCGACCCGTTCTCCCTCTCCTCTCCACCTTTGTGCGCGATTCCGGTCCCATTGGCTTCGTCTCCCTCTGCTGGTTCGAATGAACCCTTACTCGCCACCGCTACCTCACCTTGTGCAAAATGCCCAAAACCTACCCTTCGCCTCCTCTCTGTCGTTTTACGCAGAGGGGGTCTTGGCCATCCTCACACCTATATAAGGTACCACCTAGAACCCTCGAGTCGCCACCTTTCTTCCTCCTCAACCAATTTCTCCTCGTTCGCCTTGGATCTCCCGGTCCTACTCTTCTTCTCCCCCGGCGACGGTGAGCAGTATCTTGAAGCTCCGATCGCCTCAGTCAAATTGCGGGCTAGGTAACCATCCTTAGCCTCTCTTCTTTCTTTTCACCTCTCTGCTGTGACTCGAGCAGCACCCTATCGCCATATCCTGTAACTCGCCGAAGAAGCTCCGCCGTCGCCATCTGTTTTTGAGCTTCTGAGCTCCTCTGACCTCACCACAACCCGCTTTGACCTCGCTCTGACTCCGCGAAGGTTACCATGACCTCGACTTCTATTTTCTTGGTGCTTATGACAGTTCTGGTCATGGCTCTCCCGTGCTTTGTTTCCCCACCTTCTCTGGCTCTCTTGGCGGTTGCAAGGGTCCCCGCCTTGTGGCGAGGATTCCTTCGGCTTCGCCAGGTCCCGATGGACTCGTCCCCAGTTTCGTATCGAGTTGGAACGCCCTGATGGCGAGTGAAGCAAAGGATCTGGAGCTCCTGTGAGCTTGCTCGCACCATGCCTGGGCTGGAAGACGCCTGGTCAGACAATGACCAAGGTATCTGTGCCCCTTCCATGGGACTATGGTTTGCGGGTATGGGCATTTTTGTCTTTTCATCTTTTGATTTGTTTCTCAGCTGCGATTGATCGGATTGTGCAAATGACAAGCGTGTCCCTGTGGCTGTGATAGATTTATTTAACCCACAGGGGTAATTTAGTCATTTCACCTGCTATTTACATCGAAATTCATTTTTATTTAAATACATGTCACACTATGGTTTCCATGCATTCTGATTGGCTGAGATGATTTAATTCATAATAAATCATTCCCATGTCAGAAAAATGCAAATAAATAATCAATGGAAAGGATTTTTCAAGTAGAATCCAATTTTATGGTTTTTGAAGCCTGATTCTAAATGATTTTCAAAGTTTGCTTTGAATGCCTTTTAAGTGTATAAAACATTCTAAAATACCTAATTAATTCATTTTAACTCCAATTTGTAAAATAAAATATGTTTTCTTATTCAGGAGAATATGACTAATCGTTTGGACTAGGTTTTTCATATACCTAAATCGTGGTTTTGTAAAATTAGGGTTTTTCATATACTTTATGCCTTAATACATTCTAATGCATATGTAATGGTTATAACTAGGGAAAAATGGAATGGTGATACAATCAGATTGGTGAATGTGATGGTTGTATGTGACCCCTATGTATGTGCACCCTATTTTGTATGTGACCCCTATGTATGTGCACCCTATTTTAGTAAGTGGCTCCTATGTATGTGAATCATATTATATGAATCCTATCAAAGATGAATGTGGATGTTTATTATGCAAACTACCTATCCTTCAGTTGGGTTTTTTTCCAACCCCACAATCATTATTGTGCTAGCCTTGTTATCCTTCTAATTGCATTTATTGGCTCTTTACTTATTTTATGCTTATAATGCCATTGTGGCTCATTCATTTGAATTATGTGAATCTTTCTACTACATATGTTGCCTCATTTACTTGAAAATGCTTAATCTTTCTACTGCTTATGTTGGCTCATCCTTTTGAAATATTTGGAAACATTGTATAATGTTGTTGCTTTGTTGGCTCCTATATTTCTTAGAGTTCTTGGATATTGATTGTTGCCTATGATGGCCAATTTATTTATTTAGGTTTTATTCCCAATGCTATGTTGAATCGTGTTACTTTTCACTATACTGCCAAGTGACTATTTAAGCATGATGTATTTTAGGCCAAATGACAATGTAGTGTACATGAGTACAAACCAGCCACAGGGCACTGGGGTTTTAGTCCCCCTGTCGGGCACTGGGGTTTTAGTCCCCCTGCCATTTTATATATTAGGCACTGGGGTTTTAGTCCCCCTGTCACTTCTTAGGCACTGGGGTTTTAGTCCCCCTGCCATTGGTGAGGTCCGGTAGGTGCCTCACCCTACATTGAGATGAGTTTGTGTCTTAATATATTCATGCTATGTGATTGTTATTGTGGTGATTGTATATGGAAGTTCTCTTATTATTATTTGAATATCTATCTCATTCTCTTAAACTCTTATAGCATAAAGAATACTTTATTATGAAATGTTGTTGACTATTACTTGTCCAATTCTTTTTTTATTGACACATACCTTTTATCTTTCTCTTGCTGGATGACCCCAACCATCCAGGCTAGGATCAGAGTGCGCATGGAAGCTTGGTGAACCTAAGACTAAGGATAGGAGAAGAAGAAGAGGAACACATAGTTTGCTTGATCATAGTTGTTTTTATGTTTTAATTTGTTTTGTTTGGAGACAATGTTGTATTAGTCTAAGTCTTCCTCTACCTAGATCATTGTTCCTTATATAAAGATGTACCCCTTTTTGGGAAAATTTTGTAATGTACTCTTTATACATTTTGAATAAAGTCAAGATTAATTTTCCGCTGCTACACATTTGATGATTTTGTTTATCATGTTTAATAGTAGAGACTTGGTCTTTACAATCCGCATACATCCATGGGTACACCATTTAAATTTAGTAGAACTTTTCATGCACGGACAGATGCTCAGTCTGAGAGGACCATTCAAACATTAGAAGATCTTTTGAGAGCTTGTATCTTGTAATTTTTGGGCATTTGGGATGTGCATCTAAGTTTGATAGAGTTTTCCTACAATAATAGCTATTAGAGGAGCATAGACATGGAACCTTACAAGGCTTTGCCTATAATAATAGCTATCAGTGGAGCATAGACATGGAACCTTACAAGTCTTTGTATGGGAGACATTGTCGATCATCACTTTATTGGTATGAGACAAGTGCGTATCAGCTTTTGGGTCGTGAGCTTGTGTAACAGACTACATAGAAGATCAAAGTGATACAACAACATCTGAAGGCAGCCCAGGATAGACATAAGTCTTACACTGATAACCATCGTAGGCCCTTGGAGTTCCAAGCAGGATATTGTGTGGACCTTAAGGTCTCTCCTTGGAAGGGTGTGTTGAGGTTTGGTAAGATGGGTAAGTTGGCTCCTTGGATCATGGGACCTTACCCTGTAGTGGCATGTAGGGAAGGTGGCTTATAGGTTGGAGATACCTCCAGAGTTGCATGGGTTACATCATGTCTTCCTTGTTGAGGAAGTGTCATCCAGATATAGAGCAAGTGTTGCAACCAATGGAAGTTGAGTTGGAGGAGGACGTGTCATATGTTGAGGGTCTTGTGTTGATCCTAGATAGGAGAGTGAAGAAGGTGAAGAAGAAGGATATAGTTTTAGTTAAGGTTTTGTGACATCACCATGGTGTGGAGGAAGCCACATGGGAGTTATAGGAATAGATGCATATGAAGTACCCATCTTTGTTTTCTTAGGATTTTGGGGGTGAAATCCTTATTAGGGGTTTAAGGTTGTAATACCCCTGACCTAGATTTGTGGTTGATCTTGCTTTCTTAGCATAATTATATGCTTAAAATCTTAATATAATCATGTGATGTGCTTTAGTAACATGTGACATGCATATTTTTTCAGTTTGGTCCCATTTGGATCTTGTTTGAGCTAGCTATGCTTATATGTGCTTATTTTGGACCTAATTGCAATTTACCCATGTTTAGGGTTTATCTTGCATATTTTTACATGCTTTATGTGACTTACATGTTTTGGCATCTTGTTCGAGAGAGTGGTGCCTCAAGGCACTTTGTTGCACCTTGGTTTGTTGAGTTGGCGTCATGTGTCGATGTCTAGGGTTGCTTGGATACCCTATGTAGATGGTTGACCTTGCCTTGTGTGTTGACCGATGGGCTTTGTTTTTAGCGATCACCTTATTGTCTCTTCAAATATGTCTTTTTAGGTCTATGAATTTTGTGTGTGCCTTGTTTTCTCTATGATCAATGAGCCTTTGACCCCTCTCTTTGGTCGCTATGAAACTTAGGGTTTGGGATCTATGAGATCGCTTGGGCTTTGATGTCCTTTGGTCTCTATGTTTTCTTTGACTGATGGATTTATGGATCAAGTGAAGTCACTAGTTTTACTTAGTTTTAACAACCCATGTTGCATGCATGAGCTTATTGCTTGCATGGGCGAGTTATGATGGACAAGTGGCACATGTTTGCATGATACCTAACCTCCCCACTCTCTCTCTACTCTTATATATATATATATATATATATATATATATATATATATATATATATATATATATATATATATATATATATATATATATATATATATATACCCCGCTCTTTGCATGCAAGTGATCCCTTTTCCCCCTCTTGCTTTCTCTCTTATCCTAGGAGCTCATCCCCTTTGTTTTCTTGGTGGTGAAGGAAGGAATTTGACCTTGGAGAAGGTGGTCAAACCCCTTGCATGTTGATCTAGGGTTTTGGTGTTCCTTGATCTTGTTAAGTGATCTACCCTTCTTGATCTTCATTTCTTTGTACCCTACCTTCCTTTATCCTCTTTTTGGCCAAACACATGGTTCTCCATGATATTGCTTGAGCTGATCTTGAGGAACTTCTCTCTTCTTGACCGAATTCATAGTTCTTTATTGTGGTTCTCAAGTTGTGTTGAAGATCTCCTCTCTTTCTTGTCTTTTAGCCTAGGGTTTTTTCCCTCTTTCTTGTTCTCCTTTAACCTATGGTTTTACTTCTCTCTTTAAGGTGGTTCTAGCTTGGACCTCGAGTTGATCAAGCTAGGGTTTTATGTCTTATTGGAACATCTTTTCTCATGGACTTGTTTCTTCACATACAAGGCGATTTATATAACTTTCTCCTCAATTATTCTTGAACTTAATCTTGCATGCATATAACCTATCTCTAAAATGTGTTTCCAAGTAGAATGATGATGATATCTTAAGCTAGGGTTTAATTTTCTTAATGATTATTGAGTATATAAAACCCCTTCTTATGAACCCCAATCTTGTGTATGTTTATCTTGTTTATTATGGAGGTGGTGATCCCGACATACATGTGCTAAACATTGGTTTTCTTCCTCATAATCATGGTTTTGTGTTCTTTCTGGATGATGGAGGTTTTGGATACATGTGTGATGGTATAAATGTTGATTTTCTCTTTCTTGGTTCATGATTCAATTTTATATCATGTTGATGATCAAAATTAGATTTTTGGAGATGATCCTTGCCTTATGTTTTACCCCCTTGGTGGTTTCGTACTTATGATGATAATTAACCTATTTTGGTATTCTGTTGGAGGTGGTTTTCTTTCTCTTGATGTTTACCATTCTATGATCTATGTGGTCAATGACCTTGATGGTTTTTGGGTCTCTAAATATGGATCTCCTTGTATGGTCTCTAAGGTGACTATCTCTTCGATCGATGAAGGTGTGATGTATCCTTCATTTGCCAAGGTTTCACCCTTGTGGTTGTTTGAGTGTTCAATTTTCTCTCCCTTCGATCGATGAAGTGGTGAGGTTTCTCTTCAGTCACCAAGCATTTATCTTCTTCAACCATGATGATGGTGCTTTCTATTTGGTCTCTAGTGATACATGTTTCTTTCGTTGATGATGTATTTGACTCATGTGGTCGAAGAGGGTGACTCATCACTTTGATCGATGAAGATGGTGAGCCTCAATCTCTTCGGTCGATGATGATTGTTGGACTCTATCATTTTCTATGTGGTAGACCCTATGGTTATGGTCTTCAACTTGCTTGCTTCCAAGAATGTTGGAGATAATGATAACTAGGGTTTAATGTTAATTTCTGATTTGAAACCCTGGTTCAGTTACAATGTTGAAACCTAAATCTAGCTGTAAGTACATAATGAAGTTTCTTAGCTTGGTTGAGTAATTAGCATGATGATAAAATATTTTTATCTCTCATAATGTTGTAACCCTAATTTGTTATTGAATAAGCATCATAGTCATTGTTTGATTTTGATATCTCTTATGAGACACATATGTGATGATTGTGAGAGTTGATGAGGCATAGAGAGATAATGATGTTCTTGTAGGGAATAATGTAAATGGTCTTGTGGCCTTGATAATAGATTTTTGCTCTGTTTGAGGTGATTACCTCAGCCGATGTGATGAGGGATTGATATCCCATGATAATGTGACAATGGTGATGGCCTTGTGTAAGGTAGTGAATCAGTAAGATGTGGTGATGTGATAAGCTTTATACTTCATATGTTAAATATCTTTTGAAGTTGTAATCCACCCTTATCTTAGTAGAATCTTTCTAGGGTTTTTATGTAACTTGATTGATGTAGTTAAAACACACCCAATTGGCATGAACTAATCATGCAAAACCCTAATCATGTAGTTTCCCTAGCCATAGATCCATCCTAGCTTCAGAACTTGTTGGATGGTGAAATGAGTATTCCTAAGGGAAAATCAGAGCATATATCTGATGAGTATGCAAGGTGCAAGTGGCTGTGTGTCCTTGTCATCTTGACCCCAGGTGTTTTAAGGATGGCTAAAGTCATACCTTGGAGTGAGAACTACTACGGTCATGTCTCAATGATTATATATGTGATGTGATTTGAGGGCAACTATGTTTGTACCTCGATGGTGGGGTTTTGTACCATAATGTCTAGTTTCGTGACATGTACCAAGGAGGGCTAGGTGTTTTAGCTTGATTTTATGTCATTGGTGACAGTTTAATTGCTATGTCACTGTGGTGCAGACTCATACTGACTGAGTGGGAGAAAATGTTAGATTCTGACTCTTCCTAGATCTTGTATGGAACTAAATAGCACTTCACTGTGGTTAGTTGGATTTGGGTGGTACAAAATAAATCCCCAGGGCATTGATAAAATATGTAATACTACTGTGTAGTATAATTGTGTAGGGTTAAACATGCTTCACATTGGATGTTTAACCTTGCCTTGTTTTTATTATTGCTTAGTTGTTATAAAATGTGGTAAGAGAAATCAATTGTTATACATGTTCTTCATATTCCTTATTATCATAATATTGTGTTTATCTGCTATAGCTGTTCAACCTGCTTAAGTTATGTAATCAATTTAAATTATTCATTTAGATGAATCTTCTCATCATAATTGATAGTAATATATTTGGGGTAACAATAATCATTGGCTGAGAGTTATATCTCTCATTGGGACATGAGTCTCACCTTGTGTGTTACCACATCTTTTAGATGGTCATCAACGACATGGTCAGGATCGTGTTTTTGAGGAAGAGAATCATGGATATCAGTAGTCATTGAAGGTAGTATAGTTTCTAGAGTTGTGTAATAGAGTCCTAGTGTCGTCCCTGTACTCCCAAGTCTGGGAGGGATGTGTTTTCTTATAGATGTTGTATCTCGACACATGGTTTTGGAAGTATGCCATTGTTGTATATATGGCATGTATATGTGAACATGTTCTTTTGTATGCAGGTGTGTGGCAGTTGTCCACTGTACATATGTGAATACCTACTATGGTATGAGATATGTTACAAGTTGTGGACCTTGATGTAATATGTTTCTGAAGAGTGATGGATGTATGAGACAGTTTAAATTTACATGTTTTTATGTCTATGTGGTTGTTTAGTTATTGATCGTGCACTTTTTTTTGAGTTATCTCATTTCTGTGGCATTAGGGTATCACACGTGACAATTGGCTACTACTTTTGTTAAAAATCCTAGTTGGCAAGATTATAAAGATTATGGCCTAAATCTTAGATACTTTTTAATTTGTTTAAAGATAATATATGTTATATGTTTGATTGTTTATATTGATTATGTAAGGATAACATGATCCGCAAATGAATCATATAATGATGGAATGGCCTCAAGTGATGATTTATATGAATAAGTTATGATGAGGAGATATTATACCCTTAGAAGATTAGATGACAACAAATATCATGTTAGCATGTGTAGAAGTGATGTATAAGAGATTGAAGTGAAATGTGATGACATGAGCACTAATCAAATGAATAATGAAACATTTAAAGTGTGTATACTTAAATGAAAGTAGAGCTCCAAGTGAACACTAGAACATGGCAGATGATGTTTCTCTCTGGTTCTCTTTTTATTCCATGTGATAGTTGATATGTGGAGTTTAAACACTATTACATCTATAGGCTTATGTGACATTTTCCTAGGGCTATGGAATTGGTTACAAGTAGACACTTAGTCGAGTGACACGACAAGTCAAGTTAAATGTGTCGATTAGAAAACTTCTATCTTATGAACTACCTACAATAGATAAAGACACAAAGCCTTCACGTTAATCATTTTCCACAATAATGATATTAAGGGAAATTGATACAACAAGTTCAATTTTATGGTCACTATAACATGGAGAAGAACCTCAGATCCATTTTTTTTAAAGAAATTATCTTCACATGTATATGTTTATCCATTGTCATGGTGATTACCTTTTGAATTGAATGTCATGATATGTTGTATATATATTTTCTTTTAAATCTACTAAACTACACTACACATATAGCTTTGCAGGCATATCATGCTCCTTATCTTGCTCCGACAATATGTTTTAAGACATGCAATAAGTATTTAAAGAAACAAAGAATATAAACAAGCATCAACATACAAATTCACCACTCCAGGAGATTGTAGATTGCCAATGAGCTCTTTGGTTGGAATGTCATCAAGACTTATCACTTATTCAATGGAGGTCACCTTTGACTCCCATCTCTTTGGTAGAGACCTCAAGATCTTTGAGTTGATTGCTCCTCTATCCAAAGTATGTCCCAAAGCAACTAGGCCATTGATGATGATGTTGAGCCTAGAGTACTTCTCAGCAACTCCTTCTTTCTTTCCCATCTTGAAGCTTTCTAGAAGGTTGTTCAATATGGAGATTTTGGCCTCCTTCACTTGCTTTGTGCCCTTATAGGTGATGCACAACTTATCCCATATCTCATAAGCTGTGTTCCATGAGGAGATGCAATTGAACTCTATTGGGTGAGTGCTACATAGAGGATTCTTATAGCTTTAGCATTGAGATGGACTTCTCTTGGAGAAGTTTCATTCCATGTTGACACAGTTCTAGTTGGCTCCTTGTATGGTGTGATCATCACCTTCCACATATCAAAGTTCATCCCTTGAATGTAGAACTGCATATGCCTCTTTCAATAGAGGAAGTTTGTGTCGTCAAAGACTGGAGGATATATGGATAATCCTCCCTCTAGGTTGAGTGAACCAAGTAGGTTCTCACCCATCTTCTCGTGTCATGGGAGATTATTGGAGAAGATCCTTGGCTCTGATACTACTTGTTGGATCTAGGGCTCTAGAGGGGGGTGAATATAGCTTCAAATTTCTCAAAAGAAACTTTAGACCTTAAAATTATATCAATTGAAATCAAATGCTTAAGATAAATTTGAAGTCCCATCTAAGCAATCATAGCAAGGATGAGAGAAATTGAAACATGCACTTGAACAAGGTGGTTAGAGTGGTTCCAACCTCCAAACTAGGAGATAGTCAATCCACTACCTGGAGAGGTCAAACTCTAGAACTTTGCAATCTGTGTATACTTATATTCCATCATAAAAGATACAAGGAGACCACCATACATCCATGGACTTACCTACTCAAGACAAGAGTCTTTGACCTACACTTACCCACTTGATCAAGATATCTTCAGCCTTCAACAAGGACTTACCCACACTTGCATCAAGTCTTTGGCCTTGAAGGAGTTACCCACTCTTCTTGAATCTTCACCTTGCCCTTCTCCTTCACCTAGAGAAGATCTTCACCTCTTCTTCAACCTTGAAGAACACGAGCTACTTCACTTTCACTCAGAGTAGCTTGCTTCAACCTTTGCTCTTTGATAAAGGAGATTGGGAAGATGGAAGGATTGAGAGCTTTACAAGCACATTGAGGTAGCTCTCCTACAACATGCCTAACTCCCTCATAATCATGAAATGCTTTGTAAATGAGAGAGAGAAAGGGGCTCAAAGGGTTGCAACACACTCAACTATAGCAAGGACTTAGGATAGCATGAATGAGAAAACTTGGAATAAACTCCAAGGGTCCTATTTATAGATGGGGGTGTTTCTTTGAGTGTGGGATCACTTAAGAATTAAAAATAGCCATTTTACAACTTGTAACAAGTCTATTTTCATTTACAACAACTCTCCAATGGTTATAATCACTTTTTCTATGGTTTCGATGTAGTACATTTGGTCGAGTTTAAATAAAAATAACTCGACCAATTCACTAATCGACAAGGCTAATTTTCAAACTATTAGTTGAGTTTGTTCTAGGAAACTCGAGCGATGAGTCAAAATCAGTTTTGGTCAGTGAGTCAGTGTTGAATTCTGTGAGTGTACAACTCGACTGATTGATAATTACAAAAAATCCATCACTGGATCGATCGAGTTCCAAACTCGACCGACAGAGTACCTGTGACAAATTTTCTAAAATGATTTATGAGTGACCAAAGGTTCGAATTACATGTCCCTAATTTTTCTTGTCTTCGTTACAAGTCATGTCATCAATACAAGTGATTACAAAAATAATCTAAGGTGACTTGGAGTGATTTCACAAAACTAAACACTTGCATTGCTTTTGACTTGAACTTGGAAAAGCTAGGGCTTGTGTAATTTGATCCTTTTCATGTACCTAAAGCCTGAAATCAATCTTGAACAATCATATTAGATACATATGAATGGAATGGTTAAGTCATTATCAAAATGTGTACAATTGTAACATCCCTGACCTGGGTTATGAGTCAACCCTAGGTGTTTTGTCCAAATATGTAATTAAATCTTTGTGATTAACTCTGAGCATGTAATTAAGTTTCTCAAAAACATATATTTCAGTATTTGCTCCTTTTTATTTAAAGTTGTAGCATTATTTTGATATACATGGACCTATGTGCAATTTACCCAGTAAAAAGGGTTAGCTTGCAATTTGCACATGTTGAGATGTTCATATGATGTTGAGACATCATGAGGATCTTTTTGGTAAAGTTTGAGGGATTTCCCAAGCTAGGGCACCAAGGTGCGGCTGTGGAAGCAATCTCGGTGCTTGAAAACCTTGATTTGGGATAAAATGCAATTTACCCAAATTAAGGGATGAAAATTGTAAAATATGTCATCTAATGTATATTTTTAGACTCTTGCCATCATTTAGAGAAGAAATGATGAGGAACTCACCTCAATTGAATTATCAGGTTATGAAATATACCTTGTGATTGAATAATCAGGGTATATGTACAATATCTTTTTATGTATGTACCTCATTATTAGCTTGCTCTCCTTTACCTTCTTTTCCTAAGACCTTAAGAGAAGGTTTGTCCTTAGATTAAAGAGGAAGGGACGATCAAGTAAAGAAGGAGGGACCTAGTTGGAATTATGGACAACTTATGAGCTAATGTTGAAAATCCTACCCCATGTATATAAGCTCTCCTTCCCTTAGTTACAAGGGAACTCACCCTTCGTTCCCTTACTGTTTCATTTCACCAAAGACGATCAAGGACTGCCTTGGAGCTAAGGAGGACGACCAAGGGGTGCAAGGTAGGTTTAAACCCCTCTTCTTGCCTAATTCCATGGTTAGAACTCGAATTCAAGGTCAGCTTCATGGCTAATTCTCGAAACCCTATCTTTCTAGCCGTCTCTTTTCATCCTTTCTTGGAGTCTTCACCTTGGACAACCTGTGGGAACTCAAGGACGCCATTATAGCTTGGAGATTGAAAGCTTGGAGCTCAAGAAGCAAGCTTTAGGTGGGTTTTATAACTCTAAACCCATGCTTTACTATGTGCATCTTTATATGCGTTTTGATGATAGCTCTTAGTGTTTCCCTACTTTTCCCTGCTATTTTGCAAGCAAATCCATGGGATATTCGTACTGTTCTTAAGCTAGGAGATGAAGGCGTGATTTCCAAGAAAAACCCACCGCTTTTCACTTCCTTAAACGGTCTCAAAAGTTTTCTCTCTCGGTCTCAAGACCGCGAGGTGAGCAAACGGTCTCGAGACCGAGACAAGGCAAACGGTCCTTAAGACCGTTTGGCTCCGTTGACCGG
Source organism: Alisma plantago-aquatica (assembly GCA_963693085.1). NCBI lineage: Eukaryota > Viridiplantae > Streptophyta > Magnoliopsida > Alismatales > Alismataceae > Alisma > Alisma plantago-aquatica. Next base: position 1,331,707,061 of record OY856412.1, read on the forward strand.
GCGTGGACCGTATAAGAAACCTGTTCCTAATTATATAGGCTAATTACCCTCAAAATTTTGGAGGCTAACTCCAAGGGAATCGGGAGATATGACCTTTTTAAGTAACAACTTTATTTGAATTTATTCCTGATTTTCAAACGGTCTGGAATTGCCTTTTTGGGCAAACGGTCTCAAGACCGTGTAAGGTCGTTGACCAGGCGTCGACCGTATGAGATTACTGTTCAAAATTATGTTAATTAACGACTCACCAAGTTTGATGGTCTAATTCCAAACGGGCTAAGAGTTGAATGGTGTATACTAGGGCTAAACCTAGATGAAATCAGTACTGAATTTATGGTGACCTAATTAGGGTTTTTAGGGTTGGTTGACCTAAATGGTCTCAAGACCGTTTGGGGGTCACCAAACGGTCTCAAGACCACGAGGGCAATCAACCAAGACCGTTTGGAGGTCTGGGGTCAAGGATAGTTGACCAATTGAAGGTACAATTACACCAAATTACTTTGCAATAAAATATTGATATGATCATCAACTCAATGGGTCAAACCATGATGAATTTGCACTAGAATCCAAAATTGGATGGGCAAACGGTCTCAAGACCGTTTGGAACTCATCCAAACGGTCTCAAGACCGAGAGGACAATCACCCAAGACCGTTTGAAGGTCTAGGGTTGAGTAATTTGACCAATTGAGGACCCAATTGCAATTAAGTTATCAATTTAATCAAATTTTGTTTTGTGGCTCAATCATGGTTCAACCCCTATCAAATCACCTTAGATTTTGATGAAATCTTGGGAAAACGGTCTCAAGACCATGTGGGATCCACCCACATGACCTCAAGACCGTTTGGGACAAGTTTGAGCCCAATTGGAGCTCAATTGAAGGGTTCTACCTTGTGTTGAGTCACATTGTTGAGTGTTGATGGGTGAACATTGATAGACCCTAATTGAATCGATTTCAATCCTAATTGGTCAACAATTGAGGGTCAATTGAATGACCAATTGGTTAAGCATAACCTTAATTGACCCAATCCATAGGTGGTCAACATAGATTTGACCTTTTGAGGGCTTCAACATCGGTTGACATCATCAATTGCTTTGTTGATTTTGTTGATGGACCAAGCGGCTGAGACCATGTGAGCCTCGCGGTCTCAAGACCGTGAGAGGGCTCGCGGTCTCAAGACCGTGAGAGGGCTCGTGGTCTCAAGACCATGAGGGGGCTCACGGTCTCAAGACCGAGAGGAGGCTCGCGGTCTCAAGACCGCGAAGGGCCTCGCGGTCCTGAGGTCAAACTAGCTAAACGGTCAACGTCTCTTCGCGGTCTCAACTCCAATATGATCTTCGCGGTCTCAACATCAATTGAACCAATGATAGAGCTTCGCGGTCTTGAACCACTTGAAGAGGCTCGTGGTCTTGAAGCCTAAGGGGGCTCGCGGTCTTGGAGTTAGAAAGAGGCTCGCGGTCTTGGAAAGTCAAAGTGGGCAAACGGTCAACACTTTCAACCGATTTCAACTCAATTGATGATTAATGATTGAAATCAATCAATGTGATTCCAAGTTGACTTCTTTCAATCAATTCATAATATAAATGGTCCAATGTTGCCCAAATCAAACCCTAATGATAATCTAGGATAGTAAGGGGTTATTTGACTAAGGTTTTTGACCATAATGATAATCAATGGGGGGATTACCAAAATACCCCTGAAGGGTCAATTGAGTTATACCTTGCTCAATTCAAACTCTAATTACATGAGAATGATGTTTTTAGTCATAATGACTCTATCCAACTTGATCTAGTCTAATGTTATCATCCACCATTAGTATGATGAAAGAGAAAGTACTCTAGAGAGAGAAAGTACCCTAGAGAGAAAGTAACTCTAAATCACATAATGGTGATGTTTTTGGCTATGTTAGCCTATGATGACTTAATCCGACCTGATCTAGGGTGATGTTGACATTACCTAACCTTATGATGAGAGAGAAAGTACTTCTAGAGAGAGAAAGTACTTCTAGAGAGAGAAAGTACCCTTTTTAAGTGGAAACTCAATTGAAGCATCCCCAATACACAGAAATGAGCGTAATTAGGGTATGATCCACCTGTGTGAGATCATAGAAATCCTAATTATGATAAATGATGAACCTTTAACTAATCCAAGAGCATCAATGAAGATGTTACTCATACATGATGATGTTATGGGTTCAATTCACTTTAATATGAATAGTAAACCCTAATTCAAGGGTAATGGCATGCTTTTGAGTATTAAACTCTATTTGATGTGAATTAGAGATTTAACTCTTATGACAAGAGTAGGAAGTATATTCCTTATTGATTGTATTACCTTTATCAGTTGTATTAACCATGCAGGTTCTGATACGAAGGTAGTCATATCCAGGTATGGATGTTGATGTTATATTCATTAAAGGCATGTTGTTAGCCTTATGAATAAGTAAAGTGATATAATGCCTTGACAGTGGCATCCTATGCTGATAATGGGCTGTGAGAGCCATGAATACCATCAGGGTCATGCCTTAGAGATGACTTGTGATGAGGATAATGAGAAATGATGATTGATATGAGTTAGACATGTTACATTTAGTATTCTTCTTTTATAGCTGCTATGCTACTGTTATTGTTTGAAGAACAATGTATGCTGTTAAAGAATACTGAATGTACCTAACTAATCAAGTATAATGTAGAGCCCTGATCATAGATCCATCATTGTCAAAGATTAAGTGATGGTGAAACAGGTTTTCCTCAGGGAACTCCTGAAGCACATACTTTTGAGTATGTGGGGTACATGGATGTGTAGAACCTTACATCCTAGTGTAGGAAAGTGATGTAGATGTGGAATCCATCCATCCTTCACTATAATTTCATACCGTATCAGTGGTAGGTAAACATGAAACCTCCTGATGAAGAAGAAAGCACAGATATCCGTATCAGTGGCAGGTAAATATGAAACCTCCTGATGACGAAGAGAGTACAGAACGCCACTGTGACTCTAGAATAGCGAAGGACCAGTTTACCCTGGTGAACTATATTAGTAGAGACACGAGATGTCCTACAAGTGATCCTCTTACTGACTGAGGAAGGTGAAGGTCATAAGAATCCGGCTCTCTTAATGACCTATGTATGATACTGATGTGACTTCTCAGCGATCAGTTGGAGTATGAGGGGTAAGCCTCATCTCCACAGGGCATAATGTTGTTTGTAAAACATAATCAACCATATAGTATAACTTGTTAGAGATGACTCCAAGTTAGTTGATTGATGTTACATTGCAATAATGTTTATATTCTCCATATCTCCTAAATTGTAGAGACCTTGTTATACCTGCAACTATTATAGAATACTTTGAAGGCTTTACTGCTTAAAATATTCTTTGATGTTATAATAAAGCTTCTAGCGAAGAGTTATAACTATCGCTGGGACAATTATGTATAATTGTCTCACCCCGTAGGCTTCAACTTTTTAGGTGGACGTCGGAGACGAAGGAACCAGCCTACAGGTGATCAGTCTCAGCAGCAACATCAGGGGCAGCAGTAATCTCAGGTGAAGATTGTCCTGCCATATGGTGTAGTTAGAGTCAGTCCTATGTGTCCTCTGTACTCTCAGGTCTTGGAGTCTTTTGTATAGTGATCTTGAGATTTTGTATCTTGATGTATATAATTACTCGAGAAGTAATTATCCTGAGATGTAAACAGTTTATCTCTCTTTATGAAAGAAGCTTTTATGGATCCAAGCTCTTGTCTCGAAAAGTTTTAATTTTCCGTGATTTTTGTCTTCCGCTGATTACCGATTCACTTCCGCTACGTTTTAATCGTGTTTATGTCATGGTTTGGAGATCAGAGCCCACAACAATGTATAACTCTCAAGTCAACATTTTCCCCCTTTTTGACAATGACAAACTATTCCTCAATCATATTGAAAAGGATATGTAGAGTTATACCTTAGCCTTGTGAATTTCTATGGGATTCAAGATTTTTAAAATGTGAATTGCTCCCCCTCATTCTATGCTCACTCTTACCTATAGTCAGTCTTTCTACACAAACCAACATAACATGTATATACTATATGGTCCTTTAGCAAGTCACATGATAAAGCATATATTGAACAAGAAAAGGATCACATAGGCAATAAAAGCTATATGGTTGAGCTTAAAAACATTGAACTTCTCTCCCCCTATTGACATTATCAAAAAGTAAGGGGGGTAGAAGAGCACAAAAACAAGTCATCTCCAAGCACAGCCAAAACTACATCCACATGATAAAACATGCAAACTCCTAGCATACATCAAACAGAGATGAGAGAGAAATAAGCAATCTAACTTATACTCAACATATTGGAAACATGGCACCAACTCATGAGATATAGAAATCAAAGAGTAAGTGTACATATGATTAAGATTACAACATAGAGAGCATGTCCTCAAAATAACTACAAGCTAAAACGATGAAAACAACAACATGATGATAAAATTGTACATCTTAGATAATGTGCCCATATGTTTCTTGTACAAGATAGTCTAGAATGATATATATGATTGGCATCTAGAGACTAAAAACTAAAACATATAAACACCTAGGCTATATATGTCCACAACATCATCATCATCAACATTATCATCAACAGAGGCTTCTGGGCCATAGTCATCATCTCCCTCTGAAGGTGCAACAAAAACAACAACATCACCTTCATCACCAGATCCACCAATAGAGCCATCAGAACCATCATCCTCAGATGCCTCCTCATCAGTAGCAGCAACATCCTCAATAGCCATATCTGGCATCTCCTCATCGATAGAGAGACCAAGCCATGACTGGGCCACTTGGCATTTTGCTCAGCCCAAGACATACCAAGGTCATGTAGTTCTTGAGCTTGTGGAAAAGTAGGAGCAGAAGTGCACAGTCCTACAAGAAAGGTAGATATAGGACCATTAGGGAGAGGTAGCACATCAGGGTAGATCCACTAGTAGTAGAGGGTGTAGCAGCAGAAGCAGCAGGTGGAGGTGTAGGATAAAAGTGATTGTATGCATAGGATGTATAATCACCTCCTGGGTAGGGCTAGTAGGCAGGGTAAGGATGAGCATAGGATAGATTCATGGTAGACATGATAGCACAGAGATCCTGATGAATATGCTCCTGAACTTGAAGGTTATACGCTTGCTGATGCATCATGTAACCCATGAGGGTTTCATTTGATACATGAAAAGAGGTGTAGGCAGGTCAGGATAGATGAGGAGGTGGATGTACATAGGTGGAGGTAGAAGCTCCAAGTGTGGTATAATGGGTAGGCACACTCTTTTGAAGTGTGGCGTCACTGATGCAAGCTCCTTTTCGAGCATGTTTTGTAATGAAAGTCATGAAAATGAGATTTTCCAGTGGCATACTGAAAAAGACCAAAAATCAGGGTTGGGTAGGGAGGGCGGGTGCCATGAGTGTTCTTACCAGAGTCAAAGCAGGTCATGCGATGGAGAACATATCTGGCCCACATGACTCTGATGTTCTTCAAGATACAAAACATAATCACTGTGGTATTTTCTGCAATTTCAGTTTGGTTTTTCTTTGGATGAATATTATAGTTGACTACCAGGGTGAGTATGTGGTTTTTCTGGTTTAAGGCTAAGGATGGAATGGTAGACTTCTTCCTATAGGGAAACTGAGGCTTCTTTAAGAATTTATGTATGTAAGGGATAGTGATATCATATTGCTTATAGAAGGCCTCAGGGTCTAGAAGGTCAAAGTACTCAGTCTAATCCTTCCTCTAAGTGTCAGTCACCTCAGTACATGAGAAAAATATATTCAAGGTATCCCTAGAGACTTGAAATTTCTTCTCGGCGATCATGGAAGTAAGAACTACTTGAGAATTTGGTGGGGGTACAAGAGTGTCATAATTCCATTGCAAATTTGCATAGAATTCATGAACATCTTTAGTGCTTGTGATGGAATTGAAATAGCACGCGAATTCAACACTTAGGGTGGAGAGGTGATGGTCATACAACAACTCAAATACTTGATCAATATACTCTTGTCTACGTGGGTGTGGCTCAAATAAGGCACAAAATGGAAAGGGGTTCCTAGGAAGGAGCTCCATGTACCTATTTAGAGCATCATTGGAGAGAAAGAAGGTATCATCAAAGGGTATAAGGTGTGAGTTGGAAGAGGAGGATGGTGCTCCAGATGGGGCGGCTCTCTTTCTCCTATTTAAAGCCATGGAGGCGAGATAAGAGAATTGAGTGGTCAAAAAGCTAGGAAACACAACCACAAATTGACCAAACACCTAGAGTTGATGGTTAAGGGGTCTAGGAAGGTCGAGCAAGGTATGGCTAGGGATAGGAAGGGGATGGTCAGGGATAGGGATGAGAGCTTGAGGGATTTAGAGAGTGAATCGGTCAATTTTTATCTACTTGCTAGGGAGAAAAGTCAACCGAACCACACTTAAGCTTGCTCCAGCCCTACCATCGATTGAGTTCTGTGATTGGGAAACTCAACCGACTGGATTTTTATAAAAGATGTCGGCCACAGATCGGTCGAGTTGGCAACTTGATTGATGGTCAACCTAGACTAACTTTGGAAATTTTAATTTCTAGCCATTAGAGTGCTAATTAAATTTATTTTTCTAGTACATTTTGCATTTTAAACATGCTTAGGAACATATTGCTCATCATTGGGTACTATTTTGCAATAAAATAAGCATTTGGGAAAAATATCCAAAACAAAAGGCATATGAACATGAAATTTTAGCACTTTAGCAAGCAAGGGTGCAAGACATATGCAAAGAATATAGGAAAGATAACAACTAGATAGAAGGAATATCAGATTCATCCAAGGCAGTTACGAGCAGTTTCGATTTAATAAAATTAAATTGCTCTCTAGCTAGAGGTTTAGTGAAAATGCCCACCAACTGATTTTCCATGTCCACCTACGTGATATAGATATCCTTTTTGGCAATGTGATCATGAAAAAAATGATGAAAAACCTTTATATGCTTGGCTCTATTATACAATATAGGATTGTAAGATAGATTGATTGCACTAGTATTATCACAATATATATGATTAGCATCAAAATAAATGTTAAAGTCTTGGAGTGTTACGACCTCACCTCCCGATAACCCCAAATTAAGGGAAACCGAGAGGTTGAGCCGTACCCATTAATCTCGGATCAAAGGTTCGACATATAACCATAAACAATTATTAAATTCTAACAGACTATACTAAAAATGGTAATAAAATTTTTCTTTTCATACCTTTTGAAAACTTGGATCTCTATTCTTCTATCCATACCGATACTAATCTATCTAATCCTCCTTTGCACTTTAATTCTCATTTAGCATCACGGGTGCCACGTTACTGTTTGTTCTTTTCATTGTACCTAAAACGCCGACAAACAAAACGTCGGTCAGCCGTAGCTGGTATGTGGGGGAAACCAATAATCATTCAATTATCTATAACAATGTATCGCGTTCAATTATCATTTAACAAACAAGTTTACGTTTTAAGTATAACTACGCGATCCATGTGTACCCTATCCCCTGCGCTGTCCCTGCAGTGGACCTGGATACTACCTCCCATGTGGTAGATTCCCATTTTACCCCTCATGACTTCACCTCATAGGTGAATCAATTTCTAGGGCTGAGTCACATGGCACTACCCGTAGGTAGCCCACTCCTTAACTCATGGTATGCTAAGAGTCTCATGGCACTACTCATGTGTAGCCCAGTTTCTAACTCATGATACCCTAGACCTTGCTCTAGGTTATCCTTAGCCTTTGCATAGCCACAGGGGTGGACTCAGATCTAGCTAGTTATACATGTATACTCATAGTGATAGCCATAGTCACTTTATAATTGCATGAAATAAATAGACATCCAACAGTTAATTCATGCATTGAGGGAAACATCGATAAAATCTTCGGGAAACTATTCGGTATAGTCATAAGCGTAACCACATACCTGATTTGATGAGTCATGCAGACTATTCAACATTTACTTCATGTATATGCAATCAACCCAATCAACAGATCCAAGCAAGTAATTAAATCATCACACAATTCCTGAAAAGAATATGTACCCTATTTATTACACACTTTATCAGGAATCTATTTTATTGACTTGGATTCACTTTCTAGGGTTTCTAATCCATATTAAGTATTCATTAATACTCATTAGGGTTTCTTAGATCAATCTCTCGAACTTTATCCCTTTTTAGGTTAACAAACTCTAAAATACTCTTTTCCATTTATGTAAACCCTAATTGCTCAAACTATTCATTTAATAGTCTCTTATACCCAAAATTGACTTAGGATCATCATATCCCTATTTATTTATAGATTTGAACAATTAAAACATTTAAAACTCATATTCACCTAAATTAGGGTTTTCAAACTCATTAATGCATATTCATGCACGAAACCCTAAATTAAGCCAATTATATAAAAAGATTATCTTTTTGGATCTTATTTTCACTTTTATGAACAATAGGCTTAAATTATCCATTGATCAACATTAAAACCATCTATCATCAAATCTAAGAGTTTTTCATTAATTAAATCATTAAAATGATAACTTTTATGCACTTTTCATATTGCAAGCATATTTAGGCACATAATCTCTAAATTAACCTAATTACGTGCAAAGATCATCATTTTTTATCTTAAAGTATCTTTTTGCATTTAACAGGTTAGTATCAACTCTAATGATCCATTAAACCCTATTAATAACTTTAATATTATCAAAGTAGGGTTTCTTTAATCATCATTATGTTAAAGTTGATAAATTACACTACTTTTCAAATTTCAAGCAGAATTAGGCTTCAACTATATTTTATTTAGATTCCTATTGATTTTCTGAGCAACTTTCATGTATTAACTTTTGTAATCCGAGCTACTATTAAAGAGTTATGATTTTTTCAAAATCACTTACTTTTGGGCCAATCAGAACGCGCCACGTAGGCGTCTCTCATGCAGAAAGCTCGCTGGAATTGGAAACATAACGAAATGTCCCAATTGCCCTCCACTTATCTGGCCGGTCCAGCACAACGCGAAGGGTAAAATCGTCCAGACGACTTTAGGTCGTCTTCTTCCTAGGAAAGCCCCGCGCGGCCGCTGCCCTGCAGCTTTGCGCGGGCTGCCCCTCGCTCCGGGGACCACGTTTCTTGCTGGCGACTCTCCCATTAGCTCCGCCGCTCTTGGGCGCAGCTGGGGCGCCGCCCAGATCGCGGCAGAGGTGGCTCGTTTGTGAGCTACCGATCTGCAACTCAGGTCGTCATGGCAGCCATGCGGCTGCAACACAGCCTCGGTTAGGGCGGAAAGATGGCCACCAAGCGACTTCTCCATGTCGTGGGACCCTAGAGTCTCCACTAGGATCACCAAACCAACCGTGTATGCTCTAGAGATAGGCTTACACCCTCATTAGGGTTTATACGTGCAAGAACAAGAAGAAGGGTAGGAGAGGTGTGTGGAATTCTTATGAACTCGACCCTGGCTCTACCCCTCTATATAGGGGTGACAAACGAAGCCCTAGGTCGGTTATCACGAGATCTAAGTCTCCCCTCAACTAGGAAAGTATATTCCTTCATGAATAAACAATCTTCTCTCTCTTGTTTATAATTCCTTTGACCTTCCCTTTTCTTGTGATAATAGGATTTCAAAAAAAATCCTTTCCTTTATCTTCTCATCACTTGACTCTTAATCATTTATCACGAAATCATGTATTTCTTTTAATAGAAAAATACCCCCTTTTATCCATATTACAAAATTCATCAATAATAGACCACATTATGCTATTATTTGTAAACTTGGTACTTTTCTCTTTCTTTCCTCTTCATTGAGACTCCTTGGATCCCAAACTCTATTATTTCGAAATTCCTCTCTAAGGAATACTCATTATCTTTAAATGCATTAATATGCATTGTTTCACATTATCATGTTGAGTTCTTATTAAAATATTTCTTTGCATTATCTCTCTCTTTGAGGATTTCCTTTATTTCTCTTCTATTTTCCTCATTGGTATTCCTTTTATTATTAGGAATCCTTGGGACACGAAATTCCTCTAAGGATTACCCATTCATTCCTCTTTTCACATATTTTCCACATTTCATCAATGTTTTCAACTTTCTTTATTCATAAAGAAATATTTAATTAATCTTTTCTTTTCCTTATTTCTTTTCTTTGCAACTTTAGACTCCTTGGAACCCAAGGAATCCAAGAGGCACGAAATCCTCTTTGGATTTTCCTTCTAGAGGTTTCCATTATTTCATTTCTCAAATATCCATTTACTAATTGAATTTCCTTTGTTATTTTCCTTTTTATTGGGCCCAATAGCCAATAAAGCCCACAAATCAAATAACAAGGCTATTTCAAACGAAATCCAATTATTCAAAACAAATCACATCATTATTTGTTCAATTATTCTTAATATGAGAAATTGCATTTCTCATCAATTGAACCCAAAATTTGGGGTTATAACATCCTTCCCCTCTTATAGGAAATTTTGTCCTCAAAATTCAAACAAACAAACAATTCAGGATAAGACTTCTCCATGTACATCATTGGCCCCTATGTGGCTTTGCCGTACTCATGGCATTTTCAAAGAACCTTTATCATCACATATTCTTTTCTCTGAGTTCTTTCATCCTGGCGTCTATAAACTACACAGGTGACTCAGGCCATTTCAGCCTCCCTTGGGGCTCACTAGGTTCATTGCTCAGCACATGGTCGGGGTACCTCACATAGTGCTCTAAATTGGACATATGGAAAACATCTCCCATTACTCTATCCTGATGGGTAGGGTCAAACCTAACCTTCTCCACCCATCCATCTCTAATGGACCAATGTATCGGGGACTCGGTTCTCTTAGATATAACTTAGAGGGGTCAGATTTTCATGTCATATTTTCTCCCACAGTAACTTGTATGTCAGTCTACTTTGCATTTGCTCATGACTCTCATCGTCTCTAGGCTCCTTTCAGCCCTTGCACAACCAAAGTGACTTCATCTACACGTACTGGGGTCCCTTTTTCTGACCATCATGTGGTCCTTTTCTAACCATCATGTGGTCCTTTCACCAACATTACCTTACTAAAGTGGTGACCGACACAACCTCCCTTACAGAGCTTCATATAAAACCCGATACTGGATATGGTGGTTATTGTCACATCTTTCATAGGACAAGAACTGTCTCTAGATATCACCCTGAATGAGCACATATGCCTTCATCAGACCCTTTAGTCTGGATCATACTAACCATAGTTAGGGGTGATAAACTATACTAACATTGAGTACTTCATGTACCTACTTCCACTTTATGGAAGTGAACTTTTAGGTCAAACTCAAGAACCTTTGATCTTGCTTCATGGTGTAGTTGAACCGTCTCTCACATGGGTAGTTCAACTGCATCTGTCCCTTAACAGAACTCTTCCTTATCAAGGTAAGGCGACCTACCATAACCCACATTGTATCTCGACCTTCCTCGATCCAGGGAAGACCTATCACAACATCCATAGTGTTGAGCTCTCATTCCCTCTCAAGGATTCTTTTATCCTCTATATCGATACACTGGGTTACTGGGGTTCGTCCTTTACCTCTTAGCTTGCATGGCCATACACCACATGCAACTTCATCTTAAGCATCCAAAGTGCTACTGTCATTTTCCACGGTGTAAGATGATCTCCAACCATGACTCCCTATATATCATGATTCTTTCAAGATCAACTCCTCGAAACCCTAAACCACTCTAGTTGGGGTTTCATCACCTTCCCTTCCAAAGAAGTACATCTGAGGTTTTACCATCATCCTTTCATTGCATCAAGAACTAGGCTGGCTAACCAAACAACCCTTAACTTTTCAACGCATCTTGTTTCATCTGAGTGTTATCCAAACACCTCTCTTTTTTCAAACTTAGGGTTGGCCAAACAAACTCTTCTAACTTCTAGTCAACCAAGTCTTAATCAGATCATTCATTATGACTTCACATCCTTAGGTAACATTACACTTCCATGTATTTTGCTTATTATGTCACCTTAAACTATATGTGCATCTTCATAAGAGCACTCTATGATTCCATCATCATGGTGATCAAACTCAACCTGGTATAACTTGTAAGCTCTACATCCTCATAAGGTGATCACCTCATTCCTCTTAGTGTTTGCAAGCCATCCATCATTCATTCACTTTACCATGGTAAGATATCTTCTCTATCCACATTTCTCGTGGCAACGCTCCAACTACATCATCTCTTATCCTTGGTGTATGACATGCATAATGTCCTATCTCTCACCCCCATAACAAGAGGAAATAAGCATTTGGCTGCAGTCCAAATACAGAGTTCTTCCTGTTCCAAGAGTAGAGATGGTACATCCCACCTTGCCGGTACACCTTTAAATCTAAGTTGCAACGTGCCACATATGTCTCTTCATCACAACCATTATGATATCAAAACTAGTCTTGAACCTACTGAGGTTTATATCCTTAGTCAAATCCTCTAGGTCCATAGGGTACCGACTCTTCTGGGGTCATCCCTCTTCCCTCATGCATCAAGAGAGTGCCCTACTCATCTGCCCTTTAGGTCCCATGAGTTCATGAAGGTGATCAATCTCCTAACCCATGGCCCTCAGACAATGATAGCTGTTACCTCCCGACCCTATGGTCATGTGCAACTGGGGAATTAGGCAACTCCTACTTTTGTCGGTCTTATACCTACCTGACCCTAGGATAGACTTAGGATTATTCATTATAGTACATATTCACTTAGAACCTTACCCAAGTCTTCATCATCTCTCTTTCTGCATTCATGGGCTGACCTTCATCCTTTCATTGAGATCATTGCAACATGCCTACCTTGGTCAAGCCCTATACCGGATACCTCCATGGTAACACATCTGCATGCACTTAGAGATGGATATCAATGGGCCTACGGGTTCATACTCATACCATGTACTTTTCTCTTAACTTCTCAAGATCCTACGAGACCTCTTTAGGTTACCTTGAACCAACAAAACTGATATACACCCTTCCAAAGGGGTTCCTCTCCCAGGATGGGAGGAAAACTATCTCTAAGGTCACAAAAGCTCTTAGGTCTAGGGTTTACATCCACCCGAGCCTACTTAACCCTAGAAAACCATTAAGGCACAAGCAGATCACTTTTTGAACCATACTAGGTCATACTTGTCCTCTTTCCTCAATGATGGATCAAAGTCATACCTTCCTTTATCATCAACCTAGCTATGAGGGGTTCATTACACATACTTTAAACTTAAGGGACTTCCCTTTTCCATTATTTATGAGGCGTACCATGCTCGAAACTATAGAAACTTAATTCTCATCATGAGCATTAGGTATACCACTTCCCCTCTTAGGCCTAGGATCCCTAGGTTTACTTTTAGGTGTCCAACTGCACGCTCTATTTCTGAACCATGAATTAAGCTGGAAAAAGGCATCTCGTGCACTTCCTATCATCCTTCTTCTCGATCAACACTTAGGGTTGGGTCCTCCTAAAGATAACCAAGATATCATCAACTTTTAGGGATCGATCATGAGGCAACCCCTGTCATCCATTGTTTAGGGTTTTAGGCTTCCCACCTTCTTGCGGGGTTTCCTGCTCTCTCTAGATCTAACCCTACATCCAACCTCACCATTAGAGGTCCTCTCTTCATGAAGTTTCAACTTCAAAGGCATGCTCTACATAGGTGAAGCCTAGGTTCGAACTTATGGTTGCTCAAGATCATCCATAACCCTTTATGCTCCATCATGATTCCTTAACTAGGGTTTCATCCTACTGTCAGCACTATGACGTGCCCTAGGTGCCAACTATACCTTACTTGCACAAGCCCATAGAGTTTCTAAGGTCCTTTACTAACCTCATCATCTAAGGAGTTATCCTTTACCCTGACATGCACGATCCTTCCCAGGGTTGGGTTGCCAAAGGTGTTAGGTCATCCATGGATCATATGGCATCCCAAAGGCATGTCCCTTCAAACACCTGGTCTAACTCATCTCTTCTCTAACCATCACTTAGGGTTAGGGTTAGCATCATCCTCATAGGATGTGCCAGGTCTCAACTAGCAATGGAGATCTCTATCTCCAAGATAGACTTATCCTCCTGACAAGAAGGTCTAGCCTCAGGTCTCTCCTGAGGGCATGACATCTTATGTCATACGACCTAAGCGTATAATTATTATTTATTTCACGCTTAATCTATTAAGCTTATGTCCGTGACATCTTATTTACATGCCTTTCATTAATTTAGTGGAGGATTCCTTAAACCTTATTAACCTTACCCATACCTCAAGAGGGTGAGGAGAAGAAAGAAGACCTTAATCCTTTAGGTCCTTATCAGAATTTTGTGATGAGAATGGATGAATAAGATGAGAAGTCCTAAAGGTATCTTATTTCGATTCATACCCTAAGACTTTGGCCAGGCGGTCACACGGGTCCGGGAGTCCTCGTATTCCGACTAGCGGTGCGGAGGAAAATCTTGCCAGCCCCCGGTCGTGATCCCTTTCTAGACACCTCCGTCTTTCGGATACTCCTCTAATAACTCCCTTGGGTTCTATGGAGTTTGTAAAATTTAATAATTATTAATGGTTAAATGAGGAACCTACGCTCTGATACCAAATGTTACGACCTCACCTCCCGATAACCCCAAATTAAGGGAAACCGAGAGGTTGAGCCGTACCCATTAATCTCGGATCAAAGGTTCGACATATAACCATAAACAATTATTAAATTCTAACAGACTATACTAAAAATGGTAATAAAATTTTTCTTTTCATACCTTTTGAAAACTTGGATCTCTATTCTTCTATCCATACCGATACTAATCTATCTAATCCTCCTTTGCACTTTAATTCTCATTTAGCATCACGGGTGCCACGTTACTGTTTGTTCTTTTCATTGTACCTAAAACGCCGACAAACAAAACGTCGGTCAGCCGTAGCTGGTATGTGGGGGAAACCAATAATCATTCAATTATCTATAACAATGTATCGCGTTCAATTATCATTTAACAAACAAGTTTACGTTTTAAGTATAACTACGCGATCCATGTGTACCCTATCCCCTGCGCTGTCCCTGCAGTGGACCTGGATACTACCTCCCATGTGGTAGATTCCCATTTTACCCCTCATGACTTCACCTCATAGGTGAATCAATTTCTAGGGCTGAGTCACATGGCACTACCCGTAGGTAGCCCACTCCTTAACTCATGGTATGCTAAGAGTCTCATGGCACTACTCATGTGTAGCCCAGTTTCTAACTCATGATACCCTAGACCTTGCTCTAGGTTATCCTTAGCCTTTGCATAGCCATAGGGGTGGACTCGGATCTAGCTAGTTATACATGTATACTCATAGTGATAGCCATAATCACTTTATAATTGCATGAAATAAATAGACATCCAACAGTTAATTCATGCATTGAGGGAAACATCGATAAAATCTTCGGGAAACTATTCAGTATAGTCATAAGCCTAACCACATACTTGATTTGATGAGTCATGCAGATTATTCAACATTTACTTCATGTATATGCAATCAACCCAATCAACAGATCCAAGCAAGTAATTAAATCATCACACAATTCCTGAAAAGAATATGTACCCTATTTATTACACACTTTATCAGGAATCTATTTTATTGACTTGGATTCACTTTCTAGGGTTTCTAATCCATATTAAGTATTCATTAATACTCATTAGGGTTTCTTAGATCAATCTCTCGAACTTTATCCCTTTTTAGGTTAACAAACTCTAAAATACTCTTTTCCATTTATGTAAACCCTAATTGCTCAAACTATTCATTTAATAGTCTCTTATACCCAAAATTGACTTAGGATCATCATATCCCTATTTATTTATAGATTTGAACAATTAAAACATTTAAAACTCATATTCACCTAAATTAGGGTTTTCAAACTCATTAATGCATATTCATGCACGAAACCCTAAATTAAGCCAATTATATAAAAAGATTATCTTTTTGGATCTTATTTTCACTTTTATGAACAATAGGCTTAAATTATCCATTGATCAACATTAAAACCATCTATCATCAAATCTAAGAGTTTTTCATTAATTAAATCATTAAAATGATAACTTTTATGCACTTTTCATATTGCAAGCATATTTAGGCACATAATCTCTAAATTAACCTAATTACGTGCAAAGATCATCATTTTTTATCTTAAAGTATCTTTTTGCATTTAAAAGGTTAGTATCAACTCTAATGATCCATTAAACCCTATTAATAACTTTAATATTATCAAAGTAGGGTTTCTTTAATCATCATTATGTTAAAGTTGATAAATTACACTACTTTTCAAATTTCAAGCAGAATTAGGCTTCAACTATATTTTATTTAGATTCCTATTGATTTTCTGAGCAACTTTCATGTATTAACTTTTGTAATCCGAGCTACTATTAAAGAGTTATGATTTTTGCAAAATCACTTACTTTTGGGCCAATCAGAACGCGCCACGTAGGCGTCTCTCATGCAGAAAGCTCGCTGGAATTGGAAACATAACGAAATGTCCCAATTGCCCTCCACTTATCTGGCCGGTCCAGCACAACGCGAAGGGTAAAATCATCCAGACGACTTTAGGTCGTCTTCTTCCTAGGAAAGCCCCGCGCGGCCGCTGCCCTGCAGCTTTGCGCGGGCTGCCCCTCGCTCCGGGGACCACGTTTCTTGCTGGCGACTCTCCCATTAGCTCCGCCGCTCTTGGGCGCAGCTGGGGCGCCGCCCAGATCGCGGCAGAGGTGGCTCGTTTGTGAGCTACCGATCTGCAACTCAGGTCGTCATGGCAGCCATGCGGCTGCAACACAGCCTCGGTTAGGGCGGAAAGATGGCCACCAAGCGACTTCTCCATGTCGTGGGACCCTAGAGTCTCCACTAGGATCACCAAACCAACCTTGTATGCTCTAGAGATAGGCTTACACCCTCATTAGGGTTTATACGTGCAAGAACAAGAAGAAGGGTAGGAGAGGTGCGTGGAATTCTTATGAACTCGACCCTGGCTCTACCCCTCTATATAGGGGTGACAAACGAAGCCCTAGGTCGGTTATCACGAGATCTAAGTCTCCCCTCAACTAGGAAAGTATATTCCTTCATGAATAAACAATCTTCTCTCTCTTGTTTATAATTCCTTTGACCTTCCCTTTTCTTGTGATAATAGGATTTCAAAAAAAATCCTTTCCTTTATCTTCTCATCACTTGACTCTTAATCATTTATCACGAAATCATGTATTTCTTTTAATAGAAAAATACCCCCTTTTATCCATATTACAAAATTCATCAATAATAGACCACATTATGCTATTATTTGTAAACTTGGTACTTTTCTCTTTCTTTCCTCTTCATTGAGACTCCTTGGATCCCAAACTCTATTATTTCGAAATTCCTCTCTAAGGAATACTCATTATCTTTAAATGCATTAATATGCATTGTTTCACATTATCATGTTGAGTTCTTATTAAAATATTTCTTTGCATTATCTCTCTCTTTGAGGATTTCCTTTATTTCTCTTCTATTTTCCTCATTGGTATTCCTTTTATTATTAGGAATCCTTGGGACACGAAATTCCTCTAAGGATTACCCATTCATTCCTCTTTTCACATATTTTCCACATTTCATCAATGTTTTCAACTTTCTTTATTCATAAAGAAATATTTAATTAATCTTTTCTTTTCCTTATTTCTTTTCTTTGCAACTTTAGACTCCTTGGAACCCAAGGAATCCAAGAGGCACGAAATCCTCTTTGGATTTTCCTTCTAGAGGTTTCCATTATTTCATTTCTCAAATATCCATTTACTAATTGAATTTCCTTTGTTATTTTCCTTTTTATTGGGCCCAATAGCCAATAAAGCCCACAAATCAAATAACAAGGCTATTTCAAACGAAATCCAATTATTCAAAACAAATCACATCATTATTTGTTCAATTATTCTTAATATGAGAAATTGCATTTCTCATCAATTGAACCCAAAATTTGGGGTTATAACATGGAGCATTTGCTTCATCCATAGGACCTGGGCACAACAACTCTCGGCTGCAATGTATTCAGCCTTGGTAGTTGATAATGCCATTGTGCTCTGTTTCTTAGAAAACCAAGACACAAAGCATGTTCCTAGGAGAAAGTAAGTGCCACATGTACACTTTCTATCAATCAAGCATCCTACGTAATCTGCATCACTATAATCTATAAGAGTAAAGTCCCTTGACTTGGTATAACATAGTCCAAAGTTTGGAGTTTTGGCTTGGTACCTTAAAATCCTCTTAACAGGTATAAGATGTGATTTAATGGGATTTGATTGAAAGCGTGCACACAAGAAAATACTAAACATTATATCACATCTAGAGGTAGTTAAATAAAGTAAACATTCAATCATACCTATATAGATCTTCTCATCTCTTCTCACCTTCTTCATCTTTAACAAGTTTGGAGGTGTTTGACATGGGGGTGTCCAATCAGCTTGGTGTTCTCCATCCCAAAGCACTTTAGTAGCTCACTTGTGTACTTGCCTTGGTTAATGAAGTTCCCATCTTTATTTTTCTTGATTTGAAAGCCGAGGAAGAATGTAAGCTCACTCATCATGCTCATTTCAAACTCACTCTGCATAAGATCACTAAACTCTTTGCAAAGATCAAGATTAGTTTTGCCAAAAATGATATCATCAACATAAATTTGAATGATAAGAAAATTGTTAGAAGTATTTTTAAGAAACAAGCTGGAATCTACTTTTCCCATGATATACCCATAATCTAACAAAAAGTTCTTTAATTTCTTATACCAAGCTCGAATTGCTTGTTTGAGTCCATAGAGAGCTTTTTGCAACAAATAAACATGGTTAGGTAAGATATCATGTTCAAAGCTCGAGGGTTGTGCAACATACACTTCCTCCTCAATTGTACCATTAAAAAATGCACTTTTAACATCCATTTGATAAAGAAGAAAGTTTTTATAACTAGAAAAAGAAAGAAACATATGAATGGACTCAAGTCTAGCTACATGTGCATATGTTTCATCAAAATCTATATCTTCCTATTGATTGTAGCCTTGAGCCACTAACCTTGCTTTGTTCCTTACCACCTTGCCTCTTTCATCTAGTTTGTTGCGGTAGACCCACTTGGTGACAATGATTTTTCTATCACTAGGTATTGGCACTAGGGTTCACACTTTGTTCTTTTCAAATTGCTCCAATTCTTCTTACATGGATAGGATGCATTCATCATACCCAACAATTTCTTTGATGTTCTTTGGCTCAAGTTGTGAGATGAAGGCGTTGTTGACTTGTTCTTTGTTGTAGGAAGTCTGCCCATGTCTTCTTCTTTTAGATGATTCTTTGCACAATGGGGAGTAGGATCCTTCTTTTTTCATCTTTCTCTTCTTCTTGAGTGACCATCTCTTTTCCCTTTTGAGTTATGTTGAGTTCTTTTAAAATAGGAATCACCTCACCTACAACATCATCACTTGGGAACGGAGGGGTTAGACTCAATAAACTTAACTTTAATAGATTCTTCTACATTAGCAAGATCAATATTAAACACTCTATAAGCCTTGCTAGTAGTATTGTAGCCAAGAAAGAAAGCCTTGTATGATTTTGGATCATACTTGTCGAGAGAATATTTTGTGTTCAAAACAGAAAAAAAACATCTAAAAATGTGGAAATACTCGATAGAAGGCTTCCTACCATGCCATAGCTCATAGGGGATTTTCTTTAAAGAAGGATGTGTGAAAACCCAGTTTTGCATAAAACACGAGGTACTAACAGATTTGGCGCAAAACTTCTTTGGAGTGTCATACTCTAAAGGCATGGTCCTAGCCATTTTCTATAGTGACCTATTCTTCATCTCTACAACCCCATTTTGTTGAGGTGTTCGAGGTGAAAAGAAGTTATGTGCAGAGCCAGATTCTTCACAAAAATGTTCAAAAAGATCATTTTCAAATTCTCCCCCATGATCACTATGGATGGAAACAATTTGACAAGAAACTTCTTCTCAACTCGTTTACAAAAACTAGAGAAAACATCAAGCATAAATGAGAAAGAAAGTCCAAGTATATCTAGAGAAATCATCGACTATAACAATACAATATTTAGAACCATGAAGCGATTGAGTTCTCATTGGTCCAAATAGATCAATATGGATAAGTTTGAGAGCTCTCTTGGTACTAAGGACTCCTTTGGAATTGAAGAAGGACCTGGTTTTCTTTCTTTGGGTACAAGGTTGGTATTCCTCATCCTTTTCAAAATCCAATTTGTGAAGTCTCTTGACCAAGTCCTTTTTGCTCAACTTCTTTGATTGATGCATATTTGCATGACCAAGCCAGCAATGCCAAAGTGAAATATCATTCTAATTGACAACTAGGATCTACCGACAATAGGCTTAATAGAGTCAAGCAGAATTACATAAAGATTACCTCTTCTAGTTCCCTTATATATGGCTTACTAAGTGAGGGAATCTATAACCAAGAATTCAAAAGAAGTAAATAGCACAAGGTAACCATTATCACATAGTTGACTTACACTTATTAAGTTGTGATGTAGGCCATCCACAAAAAGAACATTTTTAATACACACAGATTCATGTACATCACCCTCACCTTTCACCTTACATTTCTTGTTGTCCCCAAAAGTAATTGAAGCTCCTTTCTTCTTAGTGAAGTTGTTGAAATGGCTTATATCACCTGTCATGTGTTTAGTGCAACCACTATCAACAATCCATCTTCCTTTTTCCTGTAAGAAAGGAGAGTGTCAGTTCCCAACTCAAACTTTGGGATCCAGAGTTATCTTGGGGACCCATTTCATCTTTGGGTTGGTCCCCTTAGACTTATAAGGACAATAAGTAGAGTAATGATCATAACTTTTCTAATGAGAACAAATCATAGGGTTCTTAGTCCCAGAAGACTCTCCAATAAAAAAGGAGGTTTCCTTACTCTTTTTCTTACCTATGGCTTTGTTCTTACACTTAGGTGCTCCCCCTACACATCCCAAACCATAAGTACCACTTTGTTGGGTAGAATGGTCAAGGATTTCATTTAGGGAGTTTTTCCCTTTGAGGAATTTCTATAGAGAGGCTCTAAGTCTATGATTGTCATCACTAAGACATATGATAGTAGAAGACAAACTAGAAAGATCATCTTTAGCATGAACAAGGTCGGCCTTTAAACTGAGGGCTTTAGTCAAATAAGAATGTTTTTCAAGAGAGATAGAAGCAACATCATTACTAGGCAAAATAGGTCTAGAAGATAAATCATTAACTTGACCAAGAAACCTAGCACTTGGAGATTTAGGCAGTTGAATTTCTTTAAGATAAACATCCCTCTCATCTCTACGAGCATAAAAAATAAGCTTGAATTCAGCATTTACAGTTTTAAAATTTTCAAGCTCATGTAGGCACTATTGGAGATCTTTCTTAAGAGTTTCAATGTTCTTAAGGTAAACATCATTCTCTACCTCAACTCCATTGTATTGGAGCTCAAGATCAAGAAATTGGCCTTGCAAGTTATCAATGCTCTCAGGATGAGTTTTCTCATTTTTCTCAAGAATCTCAAGTTTAGCATACAAATCACCAATAATTTTTCCAAACCTCTTTCTTATAGATTTACATTTAGCAAAATAAGAATATGTAGAAACAAGCGTATCAAGAAGGGTTTCTTTAGCGAACTCATGCAATCTTACCTCACTTACCTCACCAATTTCTTCACTTGTAGAGGCCATGAGTGCAAGGTGTACTCTCCATTTTCATTGGAGCTTAAGCCACTAGAGTATGATGCTTCCCAAGTTGCATGAGCTGCATACTTGTGTCTCCTCTCCTTCTTTTCCTTCCTCTTGTACTTGCTCTCTTTCTTGTAATCTTCCTCCTTCTTGGAGCTGGTCTTGTGGTGTAACTTTCTCGATTTTGGACATTCACACTTGTAATGTCCTTTTTGTCCACACTTGTAGCACCTTGGAGTGGAAGAAGAAGATTGCTCTCCCTTGAAGTGCTAGCCCTTGGAGTAGTTGGCTTCATGTTAACTAGGGCCATCATTTTCACTAGAGGAGGAGGGAAATGTATGACAAGCAAGTTTTTGTTAAAGGATGACAACCTCCACATGAGCTTTGAAAGAACTATCTTTGTTCTTTCTTGCTTCCTTCTCTTCTTGCTTTACTTCCTCTTCTTTCTTGTCAAGCCTTGGTTCATGGTCTTGTAGATTTCCAATGAGCTCTTCAGTTGGAATGTCACCAAGGCTTCTCACTTCTTCAATGGAGGTCACCTTTGTCAATTTGGTAGAGACCTCAAGATATTTGAGTTGATTTATCCTCTGTCCTAAGTGTGTCCCAAAGCAACTAGGCCATTGATGATGATGTTGATCCTAGAGTACATCTTGGTGACTACTTATTTCTTGCCCATCATGAAGTTTCTAGAAGGTTGTTCAACATATAGATCTTGGACTCCTTCACTTGCTTTGTACCCTCATAGGTGATGCACAACTTATCCCATATCTCATAGGTTGTGTCCCATAAGGAGATGTGGTTGAACTTTGTTGGGTTGAGGGCTTCATAGAGGATGCATATAGCTTTGGGATTGAGTTGGGATTCTTTTAGAGAAGCTTCATTCCATGTTAACACAACTCTGGTTGGATCCTTGTATGGTGTGATTATCATCTTCCACATATCAAAGTGCATCCCTTGAATGTATAACTGCATACACCTCTTCCAGTAAAGGAAGTTGGTGTTGTCAAAGACAGAAGGACTCATGGAGAATTACCCCTCTAGTTTGAGTGAACCAAGAAGGTTCTCACCCATCTTTTAGTCTCGTGGGAGATTGTTGGATAAGATCCTTAGCTCTAATACCACTTGCTGGATCTAGAGCTCTAGAGAGGGGGTGAATAAAGCTTCAAAATTCTCACAAGAAACATTATACCTTCAAATTATATCAAATGAAACCAAATGCTTAAGATAAATTTGAAGTCCTATCTAAGCAAGAATAACAAGGATGAGAGAAATTGAAACATGCATTTGGACAAGGTGGTTAGAGTGGTTCCAATCTTCAAACTAGGAGATAGTCAATCCACTACCTAGAGAGGTCAACCTCTAGGACTTTGCAATCCGTGTATACTTATATTCCATCACAAGATATACAAGGAGACCACCATACATCCAAGGACTTACCTACTCAAGACAAGAGTCTTTCATCTACACAAGGACTTACCCACTTGATCAAGATATCTTCAGCCTTCAACAAGGACTTACCCACACTTGCATCAAGTCTTTGTCCTTGAAGGAATTACCCACTATTCTTGAATATTCTCCTTGTCCTTCTCCTTCACCTGGATAAGATCTTCACCTCTTCTTCAACCTTTAAGAAGACTAGAAACTTTACCTTCACTTGGAGTAGCTTGCTTAAACCTTTTCTCTTTGAGAAAGGGGATTTGGAAGATGGAAGGAATGAGAGCTTTATAAGCACATGGAGGTAGCACTCTTAAAACATGCCTAAATCACTCATAATCATGAAATTCTTTGTAAATGAGAGAGAAAAAGGGGCTCAAAGGGTTGTAACAAACTCAACTCAGACAAGGACATAGGATGGCATGAATGAGAAATTAGGAATAAACTCCAAGTGGTCCTATTTATAGCTGGGGGTGTTCTTTTGAGTTGGGATCACTTAAGAACAAAAAAATGGACATTTTACAACTTGCAACAGATCTATTTTCATATACAACAACTCTCCAATGGTTATAATCACTTTTTTCTGCATTTTCTGTAAAGTACATTCGATCGAGTTTCAATAAAGATAACTTGTCCAACAAAACTAATTTTCAAATTATCGGTTGAGTTTGTTCTGGGAAACTCGACCGATGAGTCAAAATTAGTTTTGGTTAGTGAGTTGGTCAGTCGAGTTTTGTGAGTGTATAACTTGATCGATTGATCATTTTAGAAAATCCATTACTGGATCGGTCGAGTTCCAAACTCAACCGACAAAGTTCCTATAAAAATTTCCCAAAATGATTTATGAGCGACCAAACATTTGAATTAAGTGTCCTTGATTTTTTTCTCATCTTAGTCACAAGTCATATCATCAATACAAGTGATTACAAAAATAATCTAAGGTGATTTGGACTAAGTTCCCAAAATTGCACAATTGGATTGCTTTTGACTTAAACTTGGACAAGCTAGGGATTGTGTAATTTGATCATTTTCATATACCTAAAGCCTGAAATCAATCTTGAATAAACATATTAGATACATATGAATGGAATGGTTAAGTCATTATCAAAATATCGACAATGTATAACTCTTAAGTCAACAAATACAATTTTCACTTGCACACAATCCAAATCAAAGAAATCCTAAAAAACTTTGAACTATCTTAGCAAACTTGAGGGAAAAAAACAAGCCACATCAAACAGACAACCAATAATACATTATGCATATGTATCAACTAATGAACATCATCCTACATATCTATAAACAAATCCACACAAAATTGACATTTGTATGCACATATCAACCATCCACACCAAACCACCCACAAACCACACATGGACATTAACATGCATTCAATTGAATGAATCCTATTAAAATAATGCAAAATTACATAATTGAAGATAACTTGCTTCAATGTCAAGCCAAACATGCCAATTGACCAAAAAACAATACACAACTTTCATTTCAACCAAACATGACATATATGTAACTTTTGAAAGCAACATATATAAAATTTAAATTGAAACATAAAAAGTGTAACCATAAAGTTATACAATGTATACATTATAATTAGTACAATCATATGGAATACTAGCACCAAATTTCTCAAATTTAACTATGTGTGTCATATGTATAGGGTTTTTAATATGCAAATATCAATATGGTTCTACACATGTAAAATGTAGAGTTAATACTAGGGTTTTTGTTTTGAACTACTAAGAAAACTAATTTAACTGTGAAGATACATATTATGAATTGAGAGGATTAAAGAGAGTCATATATATAGCCTTATCTCAAGATATGGTGTATTTTAGACACAATATAACATAAACTAAACCAATGCTAATGGGAGGAAGTAAAGAATATAATCTAGCTATTGTAGAAAAATAACTAACATAAATACCACCAACACTTGTCCTAAAGATGGAGAGTAAAAATCATGTACTTCCTTGTTTCCACACATATAGGCAAAGGATGAAGGTGGAAGTGGCTTGGTAAAGATATCCATAGTCTATTTTCCAATCTTCACATATGTTGTAATGATCTTTTGGCACAAACTAGATCTCTTATGAAGTGGTAGTCAAACTCAATTTGCTTGGTATGTTAATGAAAAAGTGGATTTTTAACTATGTGAATACCTATCTAATTATCACATGTGAAACTTGTTGGGCATGAGAGAGGGAGACCTAATTATTGAATAATGGATGTCACCTATGGATTTTCACAACAAACATGTGCTACGGCGTGATATTCTCCCTTAGTGTTGGAATGAGCCACAATAGTCTACTCTTACTCTAGCAACTGATGGGTTGCCACCCAATGGATCATAAAATCTAGAAATGGATCTCCTATCATTCACTTCCTCGGCCGAAACAACATCAACATAGCATGTCAAAGAAATTTCTAGAGAAGATGATTTCTTATGTAAAAGACCCCGACTAAGTGCTACTTTTAGATATCATAGAATATGTTGTACCTAACTTAGTGGCAAACAAGAGATTTGGTATTGACCAAAAATACTAACAAAAGAGTCTATGTCTGGTGGGGTGATCATACGATAGATGAGTTTCCCAACCATGTGTCTATATTGCTTTGGATCGGAAATGGAATCCCCTTCAGATGGAACTTTATTGTGTAGTCCATAGGTGAAGAAACAAGTTCAGAATTCATCATATTAGAATCTTTCAAGAGTTTGAGGACATACTTCTGCTAAGATAAGTAAGTGTCATAACAAGTTCGTAGTACTTTAATTCCAAGGAAGTAGTGAAGTTGTCATAGATTCTTGGTATGAAAATGTAGCTGGAGTGCCTGCTTCAATGGTGATGTCTCATGAGAATCATTATCAGTGACACCGATATCATCAACATATATTGTGAGGATAATAGTTCCAACTTGGGATGTATAAAAGAAGATGTTGTATGATTGGAAAATCTGGTAAACTAGGTCCATGGTAATTTCTTGAGGCCATACAAGGAGTGTTTGAGATGACACACCCTTTGTGAAGACTCCCCCTAAGTAAAAAATTTCGAAGTATGCTACATATAGACTTCCTCCCCCAAATCACCATAGCACAAGGTCGTTTTAATATCAAACTGGAATATAGGCCAGTCCATGTGAGTGTCTAGAGAGATCATGATCCTGACAAAAGCAATGCAACTGATTGTTGAGTAGATTCAAATAGCACCACACCATATGCTTTGGTGAACCTTTTAGAAACAAGACAATATTTGATCCATTCTACTGATCCATTAGACTTAGATTTGATAGATAACACCCATCAACAACTGACAACATTTTTTTTTTGGGGAAGGAGGAATAAGATCACATGTCCCATTGTCATGCAACACTATCATTTCCTTGACCATCACATCTTTCCAACCATGGTACTGAGGGGCCTCACAATAATTTTTTATAATATGGATATAATCTAGTTGTTGGGCAATGGATTTAGCAGCATGGTAAACCATAGATAGGAAATTAAGTATGAGATATTGGAAGACAAAGAGTGTAAAATCATATACCTTCCTAGAGAGCTATGGGGTGTGATAGATCCTCAAAGTGAATCATGGTTTTGAGTCATGTATTGGTGTTGGAGGAATGATAGGGGGTGACTTGAGTTAAAAGAGGATGGGTGCTAGGTTCATGATCCACTAGGTCAGATAGATCAATCTCAACAAACTCAGGTGTGAGTTGGGGTTCAGGTGAAGAGGATGATGAAGAAGAATCAAAGAAAACATTTGATTCATAGAATGTAACATCAACACAAACATAGATAAGACTGTTGCTTGGACTATAATAGTGATAAACTTTCTGAAGGTAGAATATATAAGGAAAATCATTTTGATAAAGTGGATCAAGTTAATCTACCTTTGGATCAAAGTTATGAACAAAAGAAGTACACCCAACAACACGCAAAGGGAGATGAAAAGCCTTCTAAGTGATAATACCAATCATAAAGGGTGTCTTGCTATGTAGAATAGAATATGGTTGTCAAAGAAGAGACTTAGAACAATAGGACTTAGGAAATTTTTCTTGAAATATGAGAGTGTGAGAAATGTCAAGTAAATGACACTTTTGATGTTCCAAAACCCGTTTTGTTGTGGGGTGTGGGTGCAAGAACACTCATTGATGGTTCAAATTTCTAGAATAGAATGAAGAAACCTATACCGAGACATACCCTAAAGCATTGTCGGTTCAAAAGATTTTAATGGATCTGTTACATTATGTTGAGATCATTTTATGGAAGGATAAAAAAACATCAACAAATTGATCATATGGATTTCAACAAGTATAACCAAGTCATGTGAAAGAAATCATCAACAAAGGTATCCATTAAATTTAGTGGTTAGAAAAGGACCGAGACATACCCTAAAGCATTGTCGGTTCAAAAGATTTTAATGGATCTGTTACATTATGTTGAGATCATTTTATGGAAGGATCAAAAAACATCAACAAATTGATCATATGGATTTCAACAAGTATAACCAAGTCATGTGAAAGAAATCATCAACAAAGGTATCCATTAAATTTAGTGGTTAGAAAAGGACCACAAATGTCATTGTGGATAACATAAATATATCTTTAGAACATAAAATAGTTTTTCAAGGAAAAGAACTCCTATGATGTTTCCAAACTCACAATAGTCAGAAGGAAAACTTTTAAAATAGATAAAGAGGTATAAAGTATTGCAACTTTTTGAGAGAGGGATGACCATAGCACTGATGAAGTTGGAGAGGTGTACACATAAGAAAAAAAGATAAAGTGATGCCATCATTGAAGTAGTATAAGCTACTGACTCTAGAACCCAAACCAATGTCTTCAAAGTCTAAGAGTCTTGCATCACAAGACCATGGCTACCGAAGGTGAGAATAGTAAAGGCTTCAATTGATTTAGCAACATACACCAAGTTAAAGATAAAATGAAGAACATAGTGAATAGATTTAAGTTTTAGACTAGATGAGAGGTTAACACTCCCACATCGTTGAATAATTTTAGTGGACCCATATACCATAGTGATGTGTGAGGTAGGAATATAGTGTTCATTGGAGGAGATAATATGTGTCATACCCATCATATGTTGGGTGGCCCTAGAGTCAACAATCTAGGAAGATCTAGAGCATGTAGGCCCCAATATTACCTTGGTTTGAGGCCATATGTGCCTAATAAGTTACAATTTTTGCATGATCACAAAATCCTCAAATAATGTAGGTTGTTGAGAAGCACGCTGAGAGAGTTACAAAGGTTGCTCATATTTGGCTGATGAAATGATGAAAGATGGGTTGTCTATTCCTTATGCAATATGATCAATACCAATGCCACGACTATGACCATTGGGATGATTGTGCTTTTAATAGGACTTCAACTCCAGGTGTCCCAACTAATTGCAAAAAGTCCATTTGGGTGTCCAGGGACATCCACGAGCAATGAATGTAAATGCCAATTGTGAGTCGGGTACAGTGGAATATAGGAGTCAGATGACAAATTATTTAAGAGGAGAGAAGACATATTCTAGAGTTGGGAAGTTGTCACCTGCTAGGATGATGTTGTGGAGTAGAGCATTGGTCAAATTCAAGATAACAAGAAATTTTTTTGTGATAAGATTGTACACTCTTTGGTTTGATCTTCAAAGGAGATAGGCTGAAAGTAATCAATCTATTCAGTTAGGATAACAGTAGAGTCATAATATTCATCAAGGGTCATATCTCCCTAATTTTCATCAAAGAGTTTATCCCAGATTTCATAGATCCATAGAGTATTCTTTTCATGTGCGCAGTGACAATGAGAAGCATCCTCTAATTCCTTTTTAGTTTTATAAAACCTATATTAGGAGGCAAATATAGCACCATACTTTTTTAAAGCTACCTTTTGACTTTACTATTTCCCCATTTCCATTCAGGGGTATCCCAATAGGTTTCTCTATAAACTTCACCTTGCCATTGGACTCAAGATTTATTTAAGAAAAAATCATACATATTAAGTAATTATCTCTGCTTAATTTGATGATGGATATAGGGGCATCATCATTATAGAGAATGGACTACGGTGAATATTTGCCTTTAGACATGATGATGAATTAGTCACACGGGAACAACAATGGTGGAGATGGATGATGGAAAACCAATCACACTGGTAGAATAGTAGTTGAGATGGATGACAAACCAGTCAAACTAGTAGAAAATTAGTGGAGATAGTCAATCACTGGTAAGATGCATAGTGAGAGGAAAGGGATAACTGGAAAGAAATGTGGCTGAATGACTATCCTAGGAATAATGTAATGTGATAGGAAAAATAAAATTGATCACTAATAATTAGTAATTCTCATTAATGTGTGTAGGGACAGTACATGGTGAGGAAAGTAAAGAAAAGAGGGGTCCAAAGGTTGTTAAATGCTATTTTATAAAAGGACCTCTACCATGCTAGTAAGTGAAATAAAAGAGGAGTACCATTCGGATTCCCATTAAGTTTGGTACACCATAAAGTAACATGTCAAATGGGAAATGGGTACAACTCCCAAGGGGATGGTGACCTGTGACTCCTCTTCCAAAAGAACATGTTGACTAGAGTAGAGAACCCCCATAGAGAGAGATAGAGGCAGAGGAGGCACATTTCTATGGATCTGTAAGGACCCTAACTTGAGTTTTGGGGTAACCCTATTTTCTTTGTCTTAATAATGTGCTTGTAACCTTGCTATAATGTTTTGAAATGTAATTAGGTCTTGTGGTGTGCTTAAGTTTCAAGTTTGAGCTTGTTTGGATGATGTTTGTGCTTTCTGTGCATGTTTTGGTGCAAATTGCAATTTACTCAGGATAGGGGGTGATGTTCAATTCTTCACATCTAGAGTGTTCCTTATCTCTCTTATTTTCATGAGAGAGAGTATGGTGCTTTGGGGTGGCTTGTTTGACCCTTGGTTGAGTGGTGTCACCTTTAGTGGTGATTAGGGTTTTCTAGGGTTGGTGTGCTTGGACTTGTGACCTTCGTTGGTTTGTCTCGACCTAGGTCGTTACCAAAGGTTTTTTGAGGGGGTGTCACGGTCAAGACACTTCACCTTGGTTTGGTAGTCATGAACAAGGTTTTCTTGGGTCGAGACAAAGGCTTAAAGGGGTGTGTTTCTACCTAGGTTACTTGTGGTGGTCTTGGTGTCACGACCTAGTGGTGTTGTTAGGGTGTGAGCGACCATGGAGCCCCTTGGTTTGTCGCGGTCACAACATAGAGGGTGGAGTTTCTTAGGTGGCCGAGACACTACCTTGAGTGTATCACCATGTCTTGCATGTCATGTTTAAGTGGTTGCATGTGGATGCATGTTGGTCTTTTTCAAGGACAAGTGTCCCTTGGGTTCCTTAGTGTGTTGACACCTGTCCCTTAGCTCTCTCTCTCTCATCCTTCATATATATAACCCCTTATCCCTTCTTGCTTGCTACCCTTTCAGCCATCTATCTTCTTCCTCCTTCTTTGTTTTTTCTTGGAAGCTTGGTGGAGCAAGTAGGTTCGTCCTTTTAGCTTGAGGAACCAATCTCTTACATGTGGAGGTGGTGGTGATCAAAGTTCATCTCACATATTTGGTAAGTGTTTACCTTCTAAGTGATGTTCCTTTGATCTCCTACATTCATCTTCTTCCTCTTTCTCAGCCTTAGACTATTTTTTAACATGATGGTCGCTCTTGAGAGTAAGCTCCCCATCACAAGGGTAATAGGTCATGTTTTGAGAAGGCGACACCCAATTGAGAGGGAGTTTCTTCTCTCATTTCCCCCTTCTTTCCTTTGGTTCAATTTTGAGATTGTGCTCTCTTTCTTGAGCTACCCTTTGACCTTGGTGTTTCCCCTTTCTTTAGGTGCTCTTTAGTCCGATTGTGGAGCTTGTGGTGGAGCTTTTTCAACCCTTGGATTGTGTGCTCGGAGCTCTTGATCATGAAGTTTGGAGCTCTTGGTGGTGATCATCTTAAGGTGGGCTACATAACACTAAACCTACTCTATTATTGCACTTATTTATCCTTCTATTATTGTCTTCTTCCTCTAAATTGCCTTCTCACCATGTTTGTACCTGGTGCTAATCTCTAGAGCTTGTTTGGTGGATATTCCTTTCTTGGTTTGAAAGCAATCTGAACCCCTAATCTTTTGTACCTATTTTGGTAGATGATGTGTTATGAAGGTTTTTCTCCATGTATTTCTCTTTACCTTTCCCTCATGCATGGTGTTTGTACACCTAGAGTTTGGAGGGATATTAGTTTTGATATTTGTTGTCTTGATCTTGGTTTTCTCTTCCTTGGCTAAGGTTCTTCCTTGGTAGTTTCTTGACCCATGACTTAGGGCCTTAGTGATCGTTTGTATGTGACCGTTTCTTCATGATAACCATAGTCACACCCTTGGTTTCAGTTCTGTTTTGGTGAAATAGATGGTGCATCTTGGGAGGTTGTGACACTCCCCTCATGATGATCGTGACCTTGATATCCTTTGGTCTAGATGCTCCTTTGAGGTTGAGGTTGACCTAGTGGTGTGAGGTCAAGGCTTTTTGTGTTAAGTATCCTAGTCACCCTTGGTGTTGAACCTGCCTTGCTTGAGTTGAGACTCACCCTAGAGAGTAGGTTCACGACCATGATGGTCTTGGGTCACAACATGGGTGATGGTTGATAGTCTTAGTTCATGACATAGGTTGAGGTCGAGACACCTCCTAGTCGAGATGCTTTGATAAAACCCTAACCCTAAGTGTCACGAGTGTGACATGGTCTAGAGGTTGAAGGTCGCAACATGTGATAGATGGTTGAGGCACATGAGGGCCATGACTGTGACATGGACCATAGTTGGCGGTCGTGACCTATGTGGTTATGTGATTAACATAGGGTAATGGTTGGTGGATGAGAAACACATGTAAACACTTAATGATAACCATATATGTATGATACATAAAGCCACATATAATACTGTTTAGAATGTTACCTAATCAACTCTAATGATGCTTTCTAATCCTTATACAATCCAAGATGAGGGAGGGTGATGGTTCTCAGGTTGATGATTGAACCTAGTCTCATAAACCCTAATCGGTTAAAAGGAAACCTTAACCCTAATAATGAATGATGATTTTACTTGTTTCTCCATCATGGAATGGTTATGATGTTATGTGGGTACCTCTCTTGTTTATAGGATTCTAACCATGCACGTGTTATGTGTTTGATAATCATAGATAGAGTATGCTTTTGTGATGAGACATGATATAAGTTCAATGAGCCTGGAGAGGCATGTTGAGGCATTTGTGATACATAAATGATGAGATGAGGGATTGATACCCCATAGCACGTGACTATGGTATTGATGATGTGATAAATGGAAGTAATACATGCATCATGTGGTGATAGTGTGACAAGTTCACACCCTATATGTTTATATCTACTGGAAGAGAACTATGCCTTATCTTTTTAGAATTTGTTATGATTTTATAAGTTGTAACTTGATTGATGCTAAAAGACACTTAATTGACTTAACTAATCAAGTGGAGCCTAATCATGTAGTTTTTCCTTGTGCCATAGATCCATCTCAATGTCACCATGTGCTGGATGGTGAAATAGGTTTTCCCTTATAGGAAGCCTGGAGTCATATATTGTTGAGTATATGCATTTGTAGGATTGGCTGGGGGCCATTCCCAGGCAGGAGTGCGATTATGGGTCGTAGCTCAGTGATATATTGATTATGAGGTTCCACATGATTGTCTATGTGCCATACCCTGGTAGGAGTGTTGGTGCAGGGTGTAACTCAGTTTCACAAGTGCCATGACCTGTACCAAGGAGGGCTAGGACTTTCATTGTTGACTATATGTCACAAGTTGCAGTTGACTGGTACGTCTTTGCTGTGTACTCGTGTACTGACCAAGAGGTTTGGTGAGGTCATGGATTTCGGATATTCCATAGACCTTGTATAGTACCGATTTTTACTAAGCAGCGGTAGGTTGGATTTGAGTGGTACCACTCAAATCCTCGGGGCATAATAAAATATGTAATTAGCCGTGTAGTATCTTACTTAGGTTCAAATACAAAAACATTTGATGAGGCCTTTCTTGCTTTTGTGCAGCATAGTTGGTAATGGATATACATGTTCTTCATATTGCTTTTATGATGATAAGATGTTTCATAATCCAATTGAAATTGCTTATTCTATTAGTGATGATTACCTACTTATCGTAGTTGTATCTTTACTGATGTTCCTTAATCATCTTATTTGTGCTAATAATAGTGTTGGTGGGGAATTATATCTCCTTTTGAGATTTGGAATCTCACTTTGTGGGTTTCCCCACATCTTTATAGGTGTACATGCATGAGGAGGTAGAGACCGTGCAGTGGAGGTTGAGCAGTACCAAGAAGGATTCTAGCTGACAAGGTTGGAAGTGCTACTTATGGTCCTTTTTGTGTCTAGAGTCCTAGAGTCGTCCCTGTATAGTCATGTCTTTGGGATGGTGTTGGGACGTGTTCTGTAGATGTGCTTTCGATACATGGCTTTGGATCGTGTGTTCCTCTTGATGTAAGGTTGTAATGGGTATTTATATATATGTTTGTGACAGGTTTTCTTATGATAGGCTGATGGCATACATGGAAAGTACTTAGTGACATGTATGGAATCATATACAAAGGTTTTCTTTGTTTAGGAACTTAATGAAAATGGTTTTAAATTTCTAGTGTTTTCCAATAATTTATTTGTTAAGTTTTGTTTCTGTAGTTAGTTTTGAAGTTATCTTGTGGTTTGTGGTGTGGGGCATCACAGATTCAATGTCTAGATGGAGGCAAGGAAGTGATTGACAACCTTGGCACATGCATATTGGATATTTCGTGATGTGCTACCATGCTTCTTCCAGTCACTCAACTCTCTTATGGAGATAGTCAATCACTATGTGTGGGCTAGCGGATGTAGGCAGCGGGGGTTGGAGTAGAGAGAAGAAGAATAGGAAGAAGGAGAGAGGTGGTGGTACAAAGAGAGAGAGGGAGGATGGTATCTTCTCTTCTAGAAACCCTAAGGGTTAAAAAATTCTCTTGATACCATGTGAAGAGAAATTCTAATTATGAATTGAGAGGATTATAGAGTATTATATATATAGTCTTATCTCCAGGTATGATTTAGTAGAGACAAAACATAACGTAAATAAACCAACGATACTGGGCTCAAGTAGAGGAATCCCATTTATCTATAATAACTGATATAAATGTCACCAACAATAACCATATATCATAACTTACAAAAATTTGATATGTTGTATGTTATTGTATAGTTCAATAGTAATGGTGTGCATTTGTTACAATTTGATCTCATGTCCAACTATCTTTTTGTAATGGATACTTAAAAATAATGATAAGTTACACACATAAATATATTACATGTAAATGACTTGAATTACAAGAACACAAGACCAACTATTTCAATTTGTTTTTCTAAATGTTAATGTTGCTTTTTGGCTTGATTTTTCATTCTTTCAAACTAAACTACATAACATGGAAACATGATTCTAGTTGGATTCTAGAGTACTATGAATGATATTGACATGTTTATGTTAACCATTTGAGAAAATTTTGAATGGATATTTTACAATATTGAAGAAACTTACATGGCTAGAATAAAATTGAAGGCATGGAATTCTAATGGATTATTAGATTGAACAAAACCATCCACCACACATTCCTTATCCCAAAAAACTAGAAAAAGACATTGTTAGTTACTTCTGAAATCAATATAGTAAAGAAAATAACATTTTAAATGATGATAGGGTCGACACATGTATTTTCTATTATAGTCCTTATTAACCCCAAACAATTTAATTGCAGCTTTCATGTGTGCCTACACTTTTTTGCATGAATAATAGAGATTAGTTATGATTCACCGTGTTCTCTACTATAGGCAAAAAGAGGTTAAGGTTAGCAGTAGCATGGTGCTACAACCATGTCAGGTTGAAGACATAAAAGTAGATGTAAGAATGGGTGGCTAGGACATGTTTAGTAATGCCATCAATGACCATGTTGTACTTCCTAGGAAGGTCAAGGAGAAGTTTATGGATCGATCAAAGGTAGTGTAGATCTCCCTAACATATGATATGGGACCTCTTGGAACCTCTTTATGTCTTATGGTAATGGACATGCTTCTCAATGAGTTTCTGAGGGTGACACCTTCCTTCTGTTCTTGTCTTTATAAGTCCAAGTGGCAAGGAGAAGGGCCAGAAACTTAGCCTCCAACACTAAGGTACAAGTAGTGGGTTACCCCATGCCTAGGATGTAGGAGCCATGTTGATATACAACATGACTAAAAACACCAAAATTACCATATAGTACTTAGAACACAACATCAACAAGGATGTAGTTGACTGTCACGGTAGGCATGGCATAATAGTATTAGCAAAGAATTGATTGTTTTTGGATTGGGTGGGATATAAAGGATAGAGTTAGTTCTATGCCAAATGAAATCCACCATTACTTCAGTAGGGTTCCTCTTCCCTTTGTGGCAGAAGGTGATACAACATCTTCACAAGTACCATCAAGTAAGCACCAAATGGGCATGGAAGTTTCCATCCTTATCTCTCATGTTAAGCAAGTCAATGATCCATCTAGCCACACCAAAAGAGAAGAAGGTGGGGTGGATGTGTAACTACAACCAAACAACATTACTATATTGGCAGTCATGAGACAATCAACATTAATTCCTCTGTTCCTACACTATGCACAGATGAGGGAGACATCAATACGCCTCCCTTGCTTCTAAACATTAGTGAGTAGAGACTTGTGTTAGCTACGCCAAAGTAATGTTTTGATTTATCCTAGCAGTTTGGCAGCCTGGATTTATTTCCAATTTTTTTGTGAGATGGGATTCAATCTCTTTTTGGATCCACATATTGGTTGATGAGATTTTGAGCTTGTCACTGATGTTAAAAGGCCAAATCCATTGATCATTAACACCAAACTTATCCGGGGTGGTGTAAGATTAATGATTTTCTAAAAAGATGTGGGGCTAAAACTACTAAGAAAGTTCCAACCCCATTTCTCATTAAGATCCACCGCATAGTTGACTAGGAGGTCCTGCATCTAGACCAAAATTATAAGGTTTGAACATATATTAGAGACCACTTTGTTGGCTATCCAATTTCATGTTAGAGTTTGTTGAAGATCCATTATTGATCAATTTCTTTCTGATGTATTACTTGATTCGATTTGTCTAGTGATGAAGGCCGAAACCACCAATCTTTTTTTATTTTTGAACCCACCCTCCCCTACATATTTCTCCTTCATGGCTTTCAATCAAATATTCCCAAGTTAGTGCATAAAGTGCCACATGTACTTGAGAATTAGGGCTTCATTCTAGAGTCTAGCATCTTTGATTCCCTGTCACAAAAACTAGACTTACGTCATGAAAACCATAGAATATTAGAGGTATCTGTCATAAAAGAGTAGCATACACACCAAGTAGAAGACTATAAGATTTGGTAACCAGAGTGTACTATTGAGGTATGTGGGACTACACATGATGGATATAGACTCCTTAATATAGTGAGCTACAAAACTCTAACTAGAGATTTTGGTAGTACCTATTAGAATTCTTATAGACAACTACCATGTAGTGAGTCACCCCTTATAGAACCATTGGTGTAGGTAGTTATGCCTAGTAATATGACTATACTCTTGAGTACCTAGGTTTAGAAGAGGGACCTAGGGTCTCTGCTAAGATGATATAGATATAGAGACTAGATGTGATGAGCCTTGTAGAAGGTAGAGGAGCAAGTTTGGCACATTTAAAGTTCCATTTGTACTCTACATATTGCATGGTGATATTATAGGTTTATGTGATACTTTTATATATTTTTTTCATACTTCATGTGGAACCCTGTCATAATCAAATAAATAAGAAATTGTTTGGTCCAACCTATTAATTATTATGTCCTATTATCTGTACACATGTAGAGTGTTATGATTTATAGTTTCCACTACCATGTTTATGTTTCCATACATGTAATCTAAATAAACCGTACATCTAGATTATCATGGATTTTTGGTGACTTTCCACACGTTGAGCTCATAGTTCACACTCTTTTAGAACAATTTTACATGTTCAAACTAATAGGAAGATATAGAAGCCAATTGTCACCTAGAGGTCTGAAAAGGTGTTCAGAGAGGAGTGGATAGATAATTAGACGGTCTCTTACTCTTCCTTTGGTGTTTGGAACCAGAGAGTGAGAGTGATATATAATTTTGTATAGTGTTGCATATGATGTATATTGTAAGCCAAATTTTGTTTTACTTCAGTTTTAAATTATTTTGTAAAAGTCAAACTCGATTGTGCATGATTTACTTCTAGTAATATTAGGTGTTTTTCAGTAAGATCATAATATATTTTCAACAGTTTCATATGCCTAAAGAAAAGAAATAAAGAATGTAGGGCTAATTTTCAATTAGTGAGTGATAAGGAATTGTTAGTTTAACCTTACCTTGATGATATTAAACTTTGGCCAGTGGGTTTGGGTCACAATAATCATACTTAGTTCCTCTCTTGTACTTGTTGGCCTCTACATGTGATGTTCCCTAGTGGCAGATAGGGTTCCATGGTTGATCCACTAAGTGATATGTTAAATTTTGTTGTTTAGTGTATTGGTCTCAACTTTAGCCAATATGCATATGAGTTCATGCCACAATTTTTCTACAACTAAAAATGTATGGAAATAAATTAGTATTTGGCTATTAGGTCCTAGTCGAACTATACTATACATATCACTTTCATTTAGTTTGGGAGAGTGAGTTTCAACTTGTAAAAGTATCAAGGAAAATGAAAAATAGTTTTGTTTGTGAGTATTGATCAATCAAACCATTTCAAATCGTATCAAATCAAAACAACCAAGAAGGCATGTAATTCATCTGTAACATTTGTCTATTTTATATATTTAAGATACAAACAACACCTTTATTCTACCAAAAGTAAACACATAAGCTTGTAAATGAACATGTTATTACAATGTTCCATGTATGGGTTGTCAAATTAGTTCAAATAATTGTTAACTACAACAAATCCAAATATTCCTTGAATTTTCATTTATCTTGAATGTGGACATATGTCCAAGGGACTGGAAGGTTTCAACGTGCAAGTGTTCTCTTTCTGTGTGATTGGTTATTCACAAAGAGGTGGTGGAATAGATGCTGGGTGTGTCATTATGATGTTGTGATGTGGACACATTAGTTGATTTAATGACCGTTCCTTCAAAAAAAGTTGATTTAATGATTGAATCCTTATAGAAAGCTAATAATATATCATCATCGAAGATTTTCCTCATCACACCAAAATAAATTTTTGGTATTATATAATGGAGTAACATCTCAAGGATATCCTATCAATTATCACAAAATTTCTAGATGTGTGACAAGACAAGGTGAGTTGGAGGGTTGCAACACCATTGATGTAGATGGTCTATACCAGAGTCAAGGATTAAGGAGATTGTATATCCTTTCTACATGTAGGTGAAGTTCACGACAATGATTGATGAGGGAGTTACTGAGGTCGTAAAAAGAGGAATATACATGGGGGTTCCATGAGCATAGGTTAGGGACTTTATGGTGTTTAATAAGAATGTAGTAATAAGTTGCAACTTGGGAGTGGAAGAAAAAAGTGGTGTAGTGTGCTCAAGGAGAGGCCAACAAAATTGAACCAATGGGTTCAAAACAATCCACTTTAAAGGCAAATACTAAAACTCCATCATAGGGTATTTACTAGTGGTATTTAATACCATTGAGGATCATGGGAAAATTATTTCTAGGCATGTAACACATATATTTCTTACTAACTCTATGCTAAGAAACCCTAATTTCATTATAGTGGCACAATCTTGTTGTATATGTATTATTTGCTTCAAGTTTCATCTAGACATTATTTGTTTAATACCAACTAGGAATTAAAGTGAAACCTTAGCTGTGACACCCCGACGCGCCACACAACAAGATTACTCAAAACAAAAGCACAAAATTATCACTAAAAACTAGATTATCATAAAGCAAGGTAAATTCAAACTGATATCACATATCCACCTTAAGTGGAAACATATTACATTTGGGTCCACAAAAGCCACATGTATCATATCTCATGCCAAATGATTATTACATGATATTGTTCACTGGTTCACTGGCCACAATTTTTACATACAACAACTTGTTCACATATACATACCTTATCTATACAAACAATGGCATATAGCCA
Source organism: Alisma plantago-aquatica (assembly GCA_963693085.1). Classification (NCBI taxonomy): domain Eukaryota; kingdom Viridiplantae; phylum Streptophyta; class Magnoliopsida; order Alismatales; family Alismataceae; genus Alisma; species Alisma plantago-aquatica. The sequence continues at coordinate 1,331,746,426 of OY856412.1, forward strand.
AAAATGTGGTATCGATATAAAACATCTACAAACCATCCTCAAGGACCTGAGAGTATAAGGACGACACATAAGACTCTATGACAAAACACTACCAGCATGCCCAACCTTTCAACAGCTACTGCTCCTCTTGCTTCTCAGCCTCAACCGCACAATCTCTACTTCATAGTGCACGACCACCTAAAAGATGTGAAAACCCATGGGGTGAGACCAAACGTCCCAGAGAGATATATAACTCTTTGCCAACATCTATTATAAGCACATGTAAACTAAAGCAGGTAGATAAGATTATTTTTAGGCTGAGCATATTCAACTAAATGATATTGATGAGATGAAGAAACCATATGATTCCTATTTAGTACATTTTAGAGGTGTCAAACAAGGGAAGTCACATCATCATCAATCACTGCTATTTGAAAAGATGATTATTAGAGGAGAAACTCGAGTGAGATCCACACATGTGTATTTGTTGTATGCCTAATCAAAATAATAAGATATCAATAAGTTGTTGTGCATGGAAACCATCAACACGTGTGCCAAGGAAGGCCATGAGAGCTTCCTTTAGTACTTTTAGCCCATCATGAGAGATAATGTCAAAAAGGGTATCACAAACAACATCATTATAGAACTTATATCATGGTCATGAGTGACAATGGATAGTACGATTACTGAAGGCATCAAGGTATTTATTATTGTAGAGAGGGCATTGTTTATCATGGGGATATAAGGGGATCATGATTCAGTACTGAAGGATCGATCGATACTCAAAAGGATACATAGACAAGACGCTTCAACAGGTATAGTAAACAAGAAATCTTGTGCATGGTCGGCTTGTAGAGAAGAGTGCATATCATGTTGCCTTGGGGATAGGCTTATAGTAAATTTTTGGATGATTTACCTATAGTAAGAGGCTTCCAAAATAGACTAGGCGTTTGGAGTTGAAGAAGGTGTACATTTCAACATGGACCAACAAAAGGATGGAAATATATTACATATGGAAGTATGCATAGACAAAGGAGATTCCTCTGGAAAGAGATCCAACCTCTCATAATGTATGATCTTGGAGCTCTTGGGTGTGGATACAAGAAGCAACATAATAAAAGTTGCAAAACTCTAGCTCTATTAAAATCCCACTATGAATAAATAAACTATGTGTGCTTATAGCTTTGACAGAATATCTTGGTCCATTAGCAACTTGTATAGGCACCTCTCCCTTCAGTAAGGGTTTAACTTTTTTAAGTCCTGAGTATTAGGGCACACATGGGATCCACATTCAAAATACAATACCCATTATTATGAAGTACATAAGTTTATCTCTATAACATATATGAAAGAAGTAGGAATCTATTATCCGCTCCTACTTCTTCTTTAGTTCATCAAGTAAAGAGTGAAATTTCTTTCCCAATGTCCCACATGGCGACAATATTGACAATTGCCTTCATTTCCTACTCCGTCTTTATCTTTTAGTACACATGGTGACAATATTGACAATTTCCTTTTTTTTAACTCCTTTATCTTTTAGTACCAAAGACTTGAGATAGATTTATAACTCTTATTAGATCTATCTTTTCTATTTGACTTTTACTATCTTTTGTTTACAATCAATATGGAATTTGGATTTCTATCTTCATCCGAGTCTCATCCATTCTCAACATGCCAAGCAACTCTGATAATGGTCCAACAAAGTTGTCCATGTTGTAGTTCATGAAAAAATATTGTAATTACATAGGGCCTTGGAGACATCATACTTCCTTGTCTTGCTTGATCTTAGAGCATATTTGTAATATGTGTGGTAATTTCTAGAACTCCCATGTACTCATGTTTCTTCTTAAGATCATGATTCAAGAAACATACCATAAGACACTTTATTTCAAAGGAATCATCAATATCCTTACCATATGCTTCCCTTTGTATTCTAGGCACATTTGGAATTGGTTCTTGTAGTTCTGGTATTTCTAGGAAATAGATGTTATACCCATAGTGACAACAATTCTCAATGTCTTATACTAGTCACATGAAGTTATTCTCATTCAATATTTCTTTCTCAAGGACCAACCTCCATGAGAAGTTCTTAAAAATATTAGCATGAGTCAAAATTTGATTTGAAAATGAATTTGATTTGAAGATATTATTTTTAAATTTGATTAATAACACTCCACTATTTTTATTAAATTAATATCCCTCACTATAAAATTTAAATTACAATGAGAAATCTTATATAGAGCCAAGATTCATAATACATTAAGCTATGAACCAACATCGATGAGCTGCTCACAACTTAATGGTTTAAGTGGTAACAAATACACATACATCTAACACAACTCTTGGATAGATGGTTTCACAACTCCTTGTCATAAATCATATTATAAAGTATACACCATCTTTATGGCTCTAAATTGTTAATCCTATCAAGTTCAACATAGTTAAATCAATTCTAAATACTACTAAAATAAGCTACACACCTTGCTTTGATAGACCATATACTTATTGGCACATTTCCCCAAGATATATGATGGACCACACTATGGCGGGGCCACACATATTTCATCAAGATTTTTTATGTGTATTGCACATTGGAATGTATCTTAAACTGAATATTATTTGATGGATTTGATATTATATCTTATGTAACTAGTAACCATTACATATCGACTACTATAAGTATTTATAGTATAACAAGTGATAAATCAATTTATGGCAACTAGTACAACATCTTGAGCCAATAATAATTGTAGAAAATAACAAATAGATTCACATCCCATGTAACCCTAAATCTGCATATACATGGGTTTCTAGTTGATCGATTGGAAATTCACTCAACTGATTGGATTTCCCATTTGGGAACTTCTTATATTGTAGGCATATACATCATTTTGTGTTCATCACAAGCCCTCCATGAACATTCCTCGTAGGTGTAGTCTTTTGATCACATCCTTCTCTCCACCATGTTCAATCGGTGATATCAATACTTCATCTTAATCTAATTACAGAAATTAAATTTTATATGGAGAACATAGATAGAGGGGGCATGACATGCAAGCCGTATACATGTTACATATTTTGATCAAAATAGAACCCCCAAATTTACATGTTTTTGATCACAAGCACTACAACAATCCAATTTCCACATATACATACACCTAACAAAATAATTTCAAAGCGTCACATTGGCTTGTGTAATATACATGTGGGATATCCTATATGATAGTTTGTGATTAACTTTGATACATATTTTACAATTATGTATTCTTCAACATATGTGGTTCAAAATCTAAACCAATATTAGAAGTGTACATCATGGGATATGATACATGGGTAGGGTTTTAAGGGAAGAGGGTACAACTAAAATAAAAAAATGTTCCTTAATAAAAACCCATAGCTGACATATAATTCATAGTCATAAAGCATTGAAATAATAAATACATGAGAGGTATGTCAAATACAATTAAAACACACTAGTTGTCCAAAAACTAGATACATCTTATGTTGGTAATATAACTCCCACATCTGGATTTAGATCCAAAGTAGTTTTTGTCGTCACCACCTCGTCCTCACAGTATCACCTTGTATTATCCTTGAAGAAGTTGATCATCCTTAGGCCTTCAAACAATTGCCTCAACTTCCACATCATCCACATAGATGCAACATATCTTGGTGCACCAACTTGTCCGTTAACAGTAAGTGGAACTTAGAATCATTGATGAGATGGCATCTCTTACTCTTCTTGTCTTCCTATTGCAGGATGTCATGCCTAGGATGAGAATTTGTCTCTCCATTATGAAGAACTCCTAGACAACTTGTGTCTCATTTTGTGTGTCTCCCTTTGGGCATCCATCCCTTTATATAGGAGAGTTATGGGATTGATTTTCAAAAATAAAATATCATTCCAATGGCAACTCAAAACATAATCAAACTAGGTAAACTTGGAAATACTTCCCAATTGATTGATTGATCATCTAGCTAATGGGTTGTGTCACCTAGTTAATCGGTTGGTACATACAATTGACTAAATATGGATTACCTAGTTTATATAAAATACTAATAGAGAAAATAAGGATATTGCAATGATTTATTCTAAACACTGGAATTCTTATAGAGGAATCCTGTAATATGTGATTTCCTAGTTCTGCTAACTTGTTCAAAAACAATAGAAACTAATAGAGTTTTATGGCACACCAAAACCCAACATGTTAACCCAAGTAAATCCAGTTCCATGAACTGGATGTCTCTAAACTTGGTTCATGGGAAAATCTCAACAATGTTAAGATTACTCGAGCATGAAAGTATGATTAATCTAGATTACCTTAACATCCTTGTGTGACTTAAAGATCATATTATGGTTGTTATAGTGAAGATTATCCCTTATGTGCTTCACCAGTAGGCCCTTGGATTTCATCGAATTATAATAAAAGCTAAATCATGGTTTGCTTATATGACTAATTTTTATGTAAAAAAAATAATGGAACATTATGGACAATAAACCATAGTGCACATAATATAATTAGTATATTTAACTTGATAAATGAATTGATGTGTAAAATATAATTTGGAGACTCATGTAATGATATATGAAAGTGTCATAATCGTCATTAACATGCCATATTAAATGACAATGTTAATAATGCTTAAAATGAGATAAATGATATTCAGTACAGTTAAAATGATGGAAATGTTGATAGGTATAAAAGAGAATAATGTATATTAGTTGAGAAGTATTTAATAGAAATACATGAAATGAAGGGATAAAATTGAGTAAAATAATGATGATAATTGAAATTAGGTATTAAGAAGAGTTTTTCATGAGAAGATAATCCTAACTAAACCAAGTCCCCAATGCTAGAGAATTATATTTATTAGGATAATTAATATGGTCATATTTGAATTTGACACTAATATATATACACATAATAATTAAATATAAATGTGGAAACCAATGTCAAATTAACAATCTACACATGTTATATAGATAACATGTCATGTTTTATCTTGTTAGGACTTTGCTTGACCACTCAAATCAAACAAGAAATATAATACATGATTTAATACCTAATATTATTTAACCAGTACACCTAACTATCTAAACTCGCATGATTTATTTTCTTTCACATGTCTTGTACTCTTTTATGTATTTAGTCTTATGATCAAGTGACTAAAATTATTCTCTACTTACTATTTTAAACTTGAGTTTATTTGACGTCTATTCCTTGTCTCCTCCACCTGACATTCCTTGTTTCTTTACCAAACAATATCTACTCTCTCAAGTCATGATATTACTCTCCTCTCCTCCTCTCATCTTGATTTCTTGTCCACCACCTTTATTTTTCAACTATAGTCTTTCAAATTGATGCATTGGTTTTTATTCACTTTTCACAATCTATTTTATGTGCATTAATTGCATATCTTCTCATATTGAGATATGTTTATACAGTGTAAGCATGTGAATCATTGTCTCAACAATTGTTAAGTATTTCTAGTGAATCATGCTAATTTGTCATTTATAATTTGGAATTATATTATTTTTTTCTTTGTTTTAGGTAAATTAAGCACTTATAAGACAACTTAGTGCTACCAACCAGTGTGTCGGTGGTACCGACATACATGAAGCTTCAACAGGGAAATCAATAAATCTCCGTGATACTGAGATCACACTTGTTCTAGTGATTAAGTAGCCAATGTTACCAAAACTACTAGTCAGTGATACCAACTCGTAATTGAAGGAGCATCAAAAGTCAAACTTCATTGTCTTGGTTCCACAAATGGGCTTGTCGGTGGTACTAAATTTAGTAGTCAATTTATGCTAGGGGCCATAGAAAGCAACTTGATGATACATGTTAGTAGTAATAATAGAGTTTTTGGGTTTCAAGTCAGCTAGAAATTGTAGGGTTTTAGGGGAGAGAGAGAAGGAAGCGGAAACAAGAAAATTCTTCTTCCCAAACCAAAAATAAAGGAAATGCGTCAACGTCTATACAGTAGGAAGGATGGTTTGTAGACACATACCTTGTCCCGAGGCTTGCTCGGTGACATTTCCTCGTGGCTTGCATGGTCTTCACCTCTGGTCTTGGACGGTGTCTGTGCAGCTCCTGGTCTCACTGGGATTGTCAGGATTGATAGTTGTCCTTTGAGCGGTAGAAGTCTCCCACCTCTGAAGTAGTCCACACGGACCACCTGGAACTCTGATCCCCTTGTCCCACAAGGAATCAGAAGGAGTTGTACCCTCATGTCGGCGTACTAGTCAACGACACACTCTCCTACCACCAGTTGCTTTCTGCAGTTGCCTTTCCCTTGTTGTGCCTCCCTTATCGGGTATCACTTGCTTGGGCTCTCTCTCGGTTACCAAAACCAGAGAGAACGACAACTTTACAGAGCAACTAGTGCACTGAGTTGTTGTTCTGAGAATCCCCCACTACCCCTATATATATAGGAGGGTCATGGGACAAGGATCTCTATCCTGGGCAATGCAGGATTAAAGCAGGAGTAGAAGGGTTCGATATTTTTCACAAAAGAACCAACTGCGCCACCTACACCGATCGTTTCAAGCATGAAACAGTCAGTTGGGGAGATGAGCCGATCGGTTCACACCTCAACCGATCAGTTGGGGCACCTGAGTCGATCAGTTCATTCTGAGTTGATCCGTTCGTGGTCCTGATCCAACTCAAATTGACTTTCAAATTTGTTTCTGATTAATCAAATATTAATCCTTGTCCAAATCAAATTTGTACAAGTGAAACAAATTGTATTTGCAAAATAGTCTTCTCACTTTCCAAACGATCTTGGTTAGACCAGTTGAGCCGATCGGTTCAACCCTTGAACCGGTCGTCTCAGCCTATCTACTGCCGATCAGTTCATCTGATGAGTCGATCGGTTCACTAACCTAAGCCGATCGGTTCATCACATGAGCCAATCGGTTGGAAGTGTAGACTGTGCAAAATCAATCAATTGCAATTTCAATCAATCTGATACTCTAATTAATCGATCCAACACCTTGAATACTATGATCATGAGCTATCAATTAATTGAGTGTTAAATTGAACTACTAAACTCCTTTCGTAATCAATCTAAACATCATTTGTAGATAAACTCCTCTTCCAGGTTAAATCCTATTTGTGTGACCCTGCAGGTCCATTTCACGTTGGTAGTGAAAGTCCATAACATTTATGACTTCACAAGCAAAGAGTGGTGCCTAGTTGCACATCAGTGCAACCCAAGTGAAATAGAAAGTTGGAGAACAACTTTCAATCCTACAATCAATGAATGTCGTTACAGTGAATGTATAATTTCTTTGTCCCTGGTATCCCGAATGAACTCAAGGCATGGAATAGTCATCCTATCAATGTTCATTCACTTTCTTGATCTCAGAGTAGATTGGAGGAGATATGTATGACATCAATATCACATACTGATTCACACATGTGTGCGTACGCCTATCTCAATCCTACTCATCAAGTGGCCATGGATATCAAACTCCCTCAGGAGGGACAAATCCCATATCTATCACTCACCCCTCAAAAGCCCCATTTGTCAAAGCCACCCAATCATTACCTTTATAACAACCCATGTTTCAGGACTGTGTTTGATGACGTCAAAGTGTGCCCAATCACATGTGTTGAGTATAGTGATTTCAGGTCAAAGAATCACACTCACCACCATCACTGTGAGAACTGACTGTGACTACCATGTCAGGGTTCCATGTGTCAAACTCACGGTGGGTCTGTCCAGTAAACTTGTTCTATAACAAGTACCTATGTGTTTGGTTTGATATCTCCATATCATGACTAATGAGATTCTGTCATCAAGCAACACCACAATCTAGTCTTGTTTGTCATTGTTGTCTATCTACCTTCCACAATGACATCCGACTAGGGACATAATAAGAATGTACAAACTCTTAGCATCCATATGATCTCATCGTTCAGGTCCTGAACCTGAAGACATATGTCATTGAGTACTGTCATTCTCTAGACATTCAATCTATTCTATCATTATCTCATATGACTGAACAAGAAAGAATTGGAAGCTTGCCTTTGATCTTTATGAAATCAATCTTAATTTATCCCATCAATCATCCCATGATTGGCTCTCAGGGCATACATACCAACATACTCCCACTTGCACTGTGAGCCAATCACCAATGAATCATATTCATAGTGATCTTCAAACATGTCCCACATGTTACTGTGCTCTAGTGCTAACATAGTGAGTTATGGAAACACCTTGCCAAAGTCAGTATTAATTGCACGTCTCTCATCTCTTCGTTGTACGTCACACATATGAGATGGAGTTGCCGTAATATGTGATCTAGTATTCCTTTCCTAACCTTTAGCCACATTGCATGACAAAGTACTCCTTACTTGTCATAAAAGATCGGAATATCTATAAGTTCATCTCTATGAACTCCTAGATCCATATAGTATCCACTAATGTTCTCTAACACACGGATACTCATCACTTCCTTTTAAAATAGCTTTATTGGAATGTTTCCAATCAACAAACATTCACTTTTATATATATATCATATATATATTGTGATTAATTTCTTGTCCTTTTCGAAAGTTCGCATCAGTGTAATTCTTTACAGTGAACCCTTCCTTATCTCTGTAGAACTAGTACTTCTCAAGTACTTATCAAGTTCATATGGTATTCCAGTAACCCTTACTGGAACTAGACCGACATCCACTCGTCATGTCCCACATATGAGTTATCAGGATGAGCATATCATATTGTCGTGTCCTACATACAAGATGATGAATGCACTTTATTCTTGCCATGTCCATACATGCAAGATAATGGGATGGTTACATACATGATAGATCCATATATATTCTTAGTGTTCCAATTCTTCATAAGAATTGGACACTTGGCCTTGGGATACTAACTCCATGTATCATGGATAAGTTTTCCCCCACTGAATCTATGCACACTAAACCCTTCAATATAAATTTCCAATGTATGCTTCCTCTTTTCAGGTCAAGAGGTTCTTCGAGAACTATCTCTATAGATCTCTATTCCTATCACATAGGAAATGTCTCTATATTCCTAAAAGATAATTTCCACTTTGGATTTCCATTCTAGAACATTTTCATTTCACATCAACATGTGGAATGTGAATACACTCCCACTAAATCACATATCTCTCTTTATCTTTGACATATCAGTCTAACCCTTTGACTATATCATCAAAGTAAAGATCACAATTCTGAGTTGCTTGTACTCAACCAATCATATTGATTAGTCCATTGTAACTTATAGAATGTATTTGCATTAATGGATTCATAAACCTTATAGGTTGTGTCACGTACACATCCTTGTTTTATTCCTCATAGGAATGCGATTTTAGTATCCATTATGCCAAATGTCATTAAGTTACAATTAACAATCATCATCCTTCTCAAAATTTTATCCATGTGTCTTAACACTTAAGACTCATTTGCACTTATGGATTTCATCCCAATGGGTTCTACCATCAAGGTCATACCTTATGGTTCACATAGAAGTCATTTAGGATGTAATGGTCATAAACCATAACTCAAAATCCGGTTCCTCATATTCATCTAGATAGTTGAATAATCACATGACCAACTCATCACGTAGATAATCGAGGTGTATCTGTCAAGGATATAATAACTCACAACTCCTTGTGATTCTTAATGTCCTTTATTAGTGTGGGGTATTCTATATTTAAGAAGAAATTAGTTATTTGATAATCATCCTCTAACTCCTTAGAGTATGACTCCTTATTGATTTAGACATCACCATGCCTTAATCATGAGTTCACTATGATACACTGTCATAATCACTCATAAGGTTCTCAAACATTTGGTTCAAGTATTTCATTCATTGATCTCATCAAAAATTAATACTTCACCAAATTTGTACTTCATCTATGATATTCTTGAACACCTTAAGATATTCATATTGGTATTTCTCTAAACACCGTTTGAAGTATTAGCATTAGCTCCAATAGGTAAATACATCACATGTATTATACCTGATACGATAATCATTCTTCTACTACTTTAGTGAATATTTATTAATCATGTCCAAGAGATTCATGACTCTTACTGGTTCTCTAACCAAAAGAGTCTAGATTTATCCATCATATGGAAACTAGAAATGAATTTCTCATGATTTATGCTAATTTGATTGTTTGAGTTATCAATAACCTTTAGGTATCATTTTATCTTATGCATAACAAGTACCACAAGATAAACAAGGCATTGCCATAAAGATCATATCTTTGAAACATCAACTATATTCATAGTCATCTTGTCACTACAAGATGCAACAATAAAGTGTTTCTATTGGCAAATTGAAATAGCAGTTCTCAACTCTATTCCGTGCCCTTTAGGCTGAAATAAACTGAAAGGTACTCCTATCTATGGCAGCAACACTTGCTCCAATGATGGGTACTCTTTTCTTGGTCCTTTCGTAAAGGACATCACTTCTTTGTAGATCTTACATATCATATATATCAGATCTTGGTATCATATACCTCAGAAGTTGTTCATTTCATGATACCTTAGGTGGAGATCTCCATCCCCTCCTTCTTCTTCTTTTGTTCTTCCAGATATAGAGGGAAATTCCCTCATTCACCCTCCCATGTGCCTTGAGGCTGAAGACAACTTGGGCTACTGGCTAGCATCAGAACCCTGCTTAGCTTTTCCCTTGCCCTTGCCCTTAGACTTGCCTTTCTTTCTATTGATCAACATCACAGACTTAGGCTTTTCCTTCTTCATTTGTGTCTCTACTGTCCTCAACATGTCCAACAACTTTGTCAATGCTTGTCAAAGTTGTTCATGTCATAGTTCATCATGAATTGTATGATTCTCACAACATTTGTAGTATCATACCAATAGCCAACTCTTGGCTCAGAGGGAATCCTTCTTAGTCATGTTTTTCCACATACCCAATCACATTGAGTGTCTGAATACCTTACTAGATCTCTTTTTTTCATGAAATCCTAAGACAATGTCTTGGAGACATCATATGTCTCATGTTGTCTCTGCAACTCATAGTTCAGAGAGCAAAACATTAAGCACTACACATCAATGACATCCTCGGTATGCTTCCATAAGCATACTTTCATCCATTGATGTGGTGGGATCGAGTTCATCTGGTCCTGGTATAACTAGGACTTAGAGCTTTCGCTCTTCGATTGAGAACACTTCTCAACATCCTAACCAGTCGTGGAATTATTCCCATTTAATTTGTTGGTCACAAAGACTGATCGCAAATAAAGTGATTATTGTTGATTAACCATTTATTGTACAAAAGGAAATATATGCAATTTAGTCCAAAACTTAATTTTGACTTATTTGATTGATTTGAAAGGTTGACGATAAATTAGGACTTTAATTAATTATCGCTCCCACTATTTTTGTTCAAATTGATAGCCCTCACCATCAATTTAGAAGATTGCAGCGTATAGTTTTCTAGTGGGTCAAGATCCATATTTCATCAAGTCATGAGTCAGCTTTGGCTGATCGCCTACAATCTTGACTATTTAGGTAGGCCATCAGGACAATTACATCATATGCAACTCTTGATGAATGAACATGCACAACACCATGTGATGAACATTCCGTGCCTCTGGGCTTAAACGCTCTAAGAATCACTAGTTAAGTCCAACCCAAAAGCTGACACGGTAAACATGCACCCTACTTTGGCAGTACCTACATGTTTACCCTTCTCACTTCCACTAGATAGATGGCACACCACGCTTTGGCGTAACCTACGCTTGGTCGATCAAGTTTTTCATTTGTGTCTCTAATGGAAGGCATAAAATACTTAATATTTAGATGAGAGATTTGGTTTTTATAGGTACATATACATATCCAATCACCACAATATATAGTACATATCATATACATGCTATATCCCCCAGAAAACATGCAAAATGATAAAAGTGATAACTATGGCCATCCTAATGTGATTCCTTGAGCCAAGAGGAATCACGGTAATCTAGGTCTACATCACATGCAACCTGTCCATGATGAAGTGCTATAGCTGTCCGAGTTGGTCAACTCATCACATGAATGACCTGCTCGCCCTGGCCGGTCGTTTGGGTGCCACCAGCCGATCAGTTGGCTCCTCCAACCGATCAGTTTGCCTAGTCATCATGCATCTCCTCATGGCCACCACCCGATCGTATCACCCCTTGAACCAGTCATCTGGATCGCCAACCGATCGGTTCACGCCTTGAACCGATAGTCTCAGTTGTCGTCAGGTTGTCTGCCGTTCTTTGACATAATAGGAAATAAAAGATCTATCCTATTTTACATTTTGAAATGGGAAATCCCAAGTTACATTCGGGGGGAGCAAAGGTAGGAAAGAAATCTCGAGTTATCTTGATTTACATTAGGAATAAGGAGGTAGGGAATCGGTGCGCATATTGAGATGCAAGCAACCACATACAACCAAGCACACATACATAGGGTTTATTGGCCATAACCACACTATACATCCACCACAAAACTTGTTTAAGGACGACGCATATCGAGTGCATTCATATTACATATCATATATGTATATTGGGATTTGTGGATTTAGGATTGGACATGCATAAAGACAATTTTATTCGCATCGTATGTAATAAATAAAGGCGATAAACCAAAATCGATCACATCGATAACCCTAAAGTATAGAGTAGTTGACCTAGATCTGATACCACTATAGGGTTTTAGGGGAGATAGAAGGAAGCGGAAACAAAAAATTTTCTTCTCCCCAAACCTAGAACAAAGGAAATGCGTCAACGTATATACAGTAGGAAGGATGGTTTGTATAGGCATACCTTGTCCCGAGGATTGCTCGGTGACGTTACCTCGTGGCTTGCGCGGTCTTCACCTCCGGTCTTAGACGGTGTATGTTCAGCTCTTGGTCTCACCGGGACTGTCAACTCCTGGTCTCACCGGGACTGTGGGGATTGACAGCTGTCCTCCGAGTGGCAGAAGTCTCGCACCTCTGAAGTAGTCCACACGGACCACCTGGAACTTTGATCTCCTTATCCCACAAAGAATCGGAAGGCGTCATACCCTCCTGTCGGTGTACTAGTCACCGACACACTCTCCTGCCACCAGTCGCTTTCTGTAGTTGTCTTTCCCTTGATGTGCATCCGTTATTGGGTAGCACTTGCTCGGGCTCTCTCTCAGTTACCAAAACAAAAGAGAACAACAACTTTACAGAGCAATTGGTGCACTGAGTTCTTGTTCTGAGAAGTCCCCACTACCCCTATATATAGCAGGGTCATGGGACAAGGTTCTCTATCCTGGGCAATACGGGATTAAAGCAGGAGTAGAAGGGTTCAAGATTTTCCACGAAACAACCAACTGCACCACCTGAACCGATCATTTCAAGCATGAAACGATCGGTTGGGGAGCTGAGTTGATCGGTTCACACCTCAAACGATCACTTGGGGCACCTGAGCTGATCGGTTCACTTCTGAGCCGATCAGTTCATGGTCCTGATCCAACTCAAATTGACTTTCAAATTTGTTTTCGATTAATAAAATATTAATCCTTGTCCAACTCGAATTTGTACAAGTGAAACAAATTGTATTTGCAAAATAGTTTTCTCATTTTCTAAATGATCTTGGTTAGATTGGTTGAGCCGATCGGTTCAACCCTTGAACCAGTCGTCTCAGCCTGTCTTGAGCCAATCAGTTCATCCTATGAGCCGATCGGTTCACCAACCTGAGCCGATCGGTTCATCACATGAGCCGATCGGTTGGAAGTGCAGACAGTGCAAAATCAGTCAATTGTAGTTTCAATCAATCTGATACTCTAATCAATCGATCCAACACCTTGAATACTATGATCTTGAGCTATCAATTAATTGATTGTTCAATTTAACTACTAAACTCCTTTAGTAATCAATCTAAATATCATTTGTGGATAAACTCCTCTTCCAGGTTAAATCCTATGTGTGTTACCCTACAGGTCCATTTCACGTTGGCAGTGAAAGTCCATAACATTTATGACTTCACAAGCAAAGAGCGGTGCCTAGTCGCACATCAGTGCTACCCAAGTGAAATAGAAAGTTGGAGAACAACTTTCAAGCCTACAATCCGTGAATGGTGTTACAGTGAATGTATAATTCCTATGTCACTGATATCCCGAATGAACTTAAGGCATGGAATAGTAATCATGTCAACATTCATTCACTTTCTTGATATCAGAGTAGATTGGAGGAGATATGTATGACATCAATATCACATACTAATTCACACATGCGTGCACACGCCTATCTCAATCCTACTCATCAAGTGGCCATGGATATCAAACTCTCTCAGGAGGGACAAATCCCATATCTATCACTCACCCCTCAAAAGCCCCATGTGTCAAAGCCAACTAATCATCACCTTTATAACAACCCATGTTTCAGGACTGTGTTTGATGATGTCAAAGTGTGCCCAATCACATGTGTTGAGTGTTGTGATTTCAGGTTAAAGAATCACACTCACCACCATCACTGTGAGAATTGACTGTGACTACCATGTCATGGTTCCATGTGTCAAACTCACAGTGGCTCTGTCCGGTAAACTTGTTCTCTAACAAGTACCTATGTGTTTGGTTTGATATCTCCATATCATGACTAATGAGATTCTGCCATCAACCAACACCACAATCTAGTCTTGTGTGTCATTGTTGTCTATCTACCTTCCACAATGACATCCGACTAGGAACATAATAAGAATGTACAAACTCTTAGCATCCATATGATCTCATCGTTCAGGTTCTGAACCTGAAGACATACATCATTGAGTACTGTCACTCTCTAGACATTCAATATGTTCTATCATTATCTCATATGACTGAACTAGAAAGAATTGGAAGCTTGCCTTTGATCTTTATCAAATCAATCTTAATGTATCCCATCAATCATCCCATGATTGGCTCTCAAGACATACATACCAATAGAAACTCAGTTCCACTGACATCCTATTGGTGTTACCATTGCTTCGTGACTGGTGTAGATATGAGATTAAGTCAAATCCAATGGTTTTGGCTAAATGATGGCTAATGCCTCACTTACTTAATGTATGCTATCACGTTGCAACAAAGCACAGAGCTAGGAGAGGAGGAGACGAAGAATTTCATTGTAGATTGGGTGCTCCAGACACTTACAGAGGGAAGATTTGTGGCTAAAATGCTACAAATCAAGGTGTTCACCATAGGAATCGCTGAGATGACTTTTCCATGGGTCCTTACATTGGTTTTCTAATGTATAACATTTTCTCCCTCTTCCTCTCCTTGTATCATTTTAGCAATCATGTGGAGCTAAACACCATATTCCTCAAAACCCGAGAGTAGCTCAATATTGCTTTGTATTGAAATTGTATAAAGTAATAATATAATTCCTTTATTATGGATATGAATGAATTCCTATCAATTTTTTCATGCTTGATTACCATAATCAAAATAATAGACTGCTAATTGATTTGGGAGATGAATTATGGGTTAGACAAATCATAGATTCACATAGCCTATATTGATCCTTGGGAGAGGGATTATGACTCTGTAAGAACAACCTAGAGATTTAATAATACACCTAACTAATTCCTAAACCACTACAAGAGAGGGGTTTGTTTTAGTCTAGGTGGTGTATTACATTGCATGAGCATGTAATACTTGCTATGGGTTCTTAGTCTAGGGTTAAGGGTTAATAGTTCTTTATTAAATGGAATTTGAATACAATGCATATAATGGTGAAACCACAGTCCTGATGAATATATCCATTCTTAATCACAATCATTTATGTTAGATTTAATTATTTGATCTTAGTTAGAAAACAACCAATCAACCATTTTCCTAGGCCTATCTGATTAAGTTTCAGTTAGTACTAGTCTTTGGTGAATGTTTCCTTGTATTCGTCACTCGGGTCTCATAATCTTGTATTACATAATGTGTAAACTTGCATTTTACATACACAGTTTTAGCACATCAAGTTTTTGACATCATTGCCAAGGAAACGATGACACCAACACTATGGGTGTTGCGATCGACCCCTCTAGGCCATTTTTTATATATATTAAATCTTTGATTTTGAACAAGAGCATAATTGAAAATTTTCTTTTGTCAATTCACTAGTATTAATTATCTAAAATTGCCATTTGATTTTTTAGGTGCTACTTCATGGTCCATACTCAGACTACGGACTATGGAGAGTCCACTCCACTGAGTTTAGGTTAAGAAGAAATCTTACGCAAGGAGCGCTAGTTTAGAGATTCATTTGAGAAGATCATTCAAACAATCCCACAACCTGACAAGAAAGCACATGTTGACATTCATGGAAATAGTTAAGATTATGTTGAGTAAGGGCATGAGAAATAGACGATCGATGACAAGATAAAGGCCTCATATGATATGGCTCAGTTAGGACCGATAAAATATCAAGTTGTTGATGTTGGAAGCTAAATGATAGATCTTGGACTGGTCCCATTGATTAAATCACAGTCACTTCATGACCACATTATGGAGGAACCAATAGCTCACATAAACAACTTTGTGGAAATCTACGACATGCTGAAGCTGGACAAGATTCTAGACATGGTGATATATCTAAAAAAGTTCTCATTTTTATTGTCAGATAAATCTAAAGTGTGGTTCCTCAGACTATCACCATAGTCTATAAAAACCTAGAATGAGATGATTGATGCCTTCTTTGTGAGATACTTTACACCATAGAAGACAAATGAAATGGTTGGAAAGATCCACAACTTCAAGTAGCACACTAAAGAGTCATATTCAAAATCATGGGAAAGATTTCAGAACATGCTTAGGAAAGTCCCTCATCATGGGATTTATTTGTATGGAGATAAAAAGACATTCTATTACGGCCTACACAAAGTAGAGAAGACTACTCTTGATAGTGTAGGGGAATTATTCTTCCTAAGCAACAAGGCTACAAGATGTCATGAGATCTTGAAGAATATGACAAAGAACCAATCTTGGGGAGAGGAAAGAGAAACATCAGCAACAATTAAGAGTGATATGGAATCAAGAGAGATTGTACAACTCAAGGATCAAATTAAGAGGCTAACAAGGAAGATTGATCATAAATGTGACACCTCTTCCGGTGGTGAAGAGGAGGAGTTCATTTACTTATGACAACAATATCAATAGGATATGAGTCTTAGTAAAATAGATAGAATGGAAGAAATTATGGACAGACTTGTGAGTCAAAATGAGGCCATATTGGACTAGTCCAAAAGGGAGAAGAAGATCCAAGGGGCTCAGATCTGCAATATTGAAAAGTATATCTTTCAATTAGCTATGAAGGTGGCATCCACAAAGAAGACCATTCAGTAGGGATTTCTTGGTACACAGAGACAACATATCAACATCATCTAGTAAATTTTGTCTCTATTTTCAAGGAAACAGAGCATGCTATTGAGGAGTGAAAAAATTAACACACTCCAAAGTTAGAATGGGTGTATGTGTCAAAAGTTCTATTTCCCAACTTCCTGTACAAAAGACCAGGGTAAGTAGAATGCCAATGTGTTATTCACACACATGCACCTCATTCAATATAGTGCTTGCAAAAAGCAACAAGGATACCCCATCTACACTAGTTTTGTAAGACAAAAAACTACAAGATCCCCCCATTGCCATGACACTCTCCCAATTATGGAAAAGGTTCCCATTCAATAAGAATATATGAAGCTTCTACTTCATATTGGAGCAGTCATGGTCAGCATGATGGCACCCACAATCGAGGATCAGCCACACGCTATCCCATCCATAAGAGACATGTCATATTCTATCCTAAGAGGTGGAATTGATTTAAGATTAGTGGAGGATATCCCTAATATTCCATTCATTCCTCCAAAAAAGCGTGTAGATAAGACACATGCTCCATTCATGGATAGTCTAAAGTTGAGAAAGGTGGAAAAGAAATTTAAGAAACTCACAAACATCTTCTACAAACTCCACATCAACATCCCACTCATGGAGGAGATAGAGTAGATCTCTATGTATGGAATATTTTTGAAGGATATCATCAATAAGAAAAGAAAAATAAAAATATAGATGTCTTGCGTGTTGATGAAGTGGCTAGTTCCATGATTCAGGGAAGGTTGATGATAAAGAGAAAGAACCCATGGTGATTCTACGTCCCCTATTCTGTTGGCAACAAACATTATCAACAAGCAAAATGTGACTCTGGGCAAGCATAAATCTCCTACCTCTATCTACCTTTCACAAGGTGGGATTGAAAAAACCAATGAGACATCCTTTAAAATGTAATTGGCGTACAAGTCAATTGTGAGACCATATGGAATATGCAAGGATGATCTATTAAAATTGATAAATTCATCTTTTATGTCAAATGTATGGTCATAGATATGCACAAGATATGAGGATTTGAGATGATGTTAGCAAGGTCGTTCCAATATACAATAGATGTGATCATTTCCATAGGTAGAGGCTACTTGACACTGAGCATATAAGATGATAGAGTGGAGTTCAAATTACCAAAAGATTCTTCACAACCATCTCGTGACAACCCAGGATGAAGAAAATCATTTTGATAATACTAGAATATTAAATAAGGGCACTTTTGGGAGGAATCCCATTTTCATTTTGGTGATTTACCTTGTGTTTAGGTCTTATTATTAATTCATATGTGTTATATCTGATGTTTTGTTAATACAATAAGGTACCTTGATGTGTTTTGTGTGATGTGTATGTTTTAATAGTGTCAGTACCATCGATAGACTTGTTAGTAACACTGACACACTATCCAAAAATCAGCTAACAATTTGACAAATTTTGGTGCCACCAACAAGCGGTTGAATGATGTCGAATCCCTAACATGTAGTGTCTACAAAAAGTCAGTAGAACAGATACGATCATCGATAGCAGTGATGGAGTTTGAGCAAAAAATCATAGAGCTACATAAAGTTTCCCATCGATACATAAAGAGGTTGCTCGGTGGTACTGACCCGTCCAACTCAAATAAGGCAAAACCAACATATTTCGGTACCACCAACATCCTATCGGTGGCACCGACTTATAATGACATATCACAAGCACTTCCTACCTACTTGATTAGTAGACCACTAAGAACATTCCAACCACCACCACCATACTAAGCGTCTATTACCCTCATTACACCTCTTAGATTGAGTTTTGACTATAAGGACATAATCAAGTTCAAGATAAGGGGGTGATGGAATGACTTTATTTGGCTTTAGTTTCTATCTTGTTTAGTTTATCTCAATTATAAGTATTAGGATCCACAATCTGTCTAGTGTAATTATGGAGCTTAGTTGATCATGATTGCACCTATCATGAATAAGAAAGTATTTGTTGCTCTTGCAATAAACCTAAAATGGATCAAATATTTATAAGCTTATTTGTAGAGTCTAAGACAACAACAACTGGCGGAAGTGTTTGGGTTAGTCAGATTGATGACACTTTTTATGAATGAAAATATTAAATTATCCAGGACTTGTGTATGATGATGAGATATGAGCCAAAACCAACCGAGCAAGTAACAAGATCTTAAATGTGTTTTTTAGAAAGGAATTCTAAGGTAATCCTATATACATAGGCTAATAGGAGAGAGATATATCATTGTTAAGAATGGAATAATGTCTTAATTGTGGTACCTTTCATGACATTTCATTCTCAGTCATAAGATGATCAAGTAATTTAAATTATTTCCTCTTGATTTCATTGCATGGAACAGTAGGTAGCATGATAGTTAGGTTCTTTGCAATTGCATAAGAAAAAAATGAAAAATATAGAGATGTGCATATCATTTTATTAAGTTGATAAATCATAGATGCATAACAAATTTCATGTACATTTCAATTTTCTTTTCCATCATTTTTGCATAGTGTAAAATATAGCTATTTTTATTTCTTCACAAATAAAGAGTGAAAGGATCTATATATATCCCTCCAAAAGAAACAAAGCATCACATAGGAAATGAAGAAATAATAAAAAATAAATATGCAAAAACAAGAAGGAAGATAAAAAAGAAATAAAAATAGGGAGAAAAGGATGCTTTGAACTCAATATTAATTTTCTTCAAGGATAAGGTGAAAATAGTTGACATGTTTGCATCCTTTCACCAACACTCATCATTAGTATGAGATGCTCACTACATTCATCATCCCACTATAATAATATGTGTCAGGAGTCATACATTTTCATTCTCTTTCATTTTGTAGGTTCATCATATTTTCATTTATATATACATAAATAATCTAGATGTACTTGTGATTCTAGTTCATAGACACCTATTTCTTTTCCACCCATTGATATGTATGGTAGCCCACATATACGATTAATCCCCTCATTCATTGTTATATGGAGAACTGCTTCCAACATAGTTATTTATGTAGATCAGAGCAATGTATATATGAAATCACATGATGCATCAAGCGTATGCCCTATTGACTATGATGTTAATTTCTCTTTGTTAATAGTTTTTCATTGATCTATGTGTGGACATTTTTATCACTTCTGAGTATTTATTTGTTAAGTGGTTGGTAAGGCTAGTTTGGGACCGTCGGGTGGGGGGAATTAACCAATGTAGTTCATAAGATTTTCCCTCTTACTGACTCTTTCAAACAAATCCAAAGGTAGTGTTGCTCGAGGTGAGAAACATTCAAGCTTCAAGGATTTTGATACATCAGTTTTCAGTCACTTTTCACATGCTATTTTTTGTGCTTTACTTGAATATTTTCTCATTTTAAGATACATTTATGCATTGTTTATCAATATTAGTTTGTTAATCATTATTGCATCAATTATAAGTATTTCTACTGAATCATGATAAATTATCATTTATAATTTGGACTTATGTTATTTTTCCTTTGTTTTAGGTTAATTGAGCATGTATATGACACCTCAATTCTATCGACCAGTGTTTCACTGTACTGACATACACAAAGTTTCAACAGGGAAATCAATAAATCTCAATGCTACCAACATCACACTCGTTTCTACCGAGTAAGGCATCGATTCTACCAAAGTTACTAGTTGTTGATACTGACTGACCATCTAGGGAGTATCAGAAGTCAAGTTTAACTATCTCAATGCCATCGAAGGGCTTGTTGCTGGTACCAACTTAAGCAGTCAAGTTACCTAAGAAGTTGCAGAAAGTAACTCAGTGCTATCAACACACATGTCAGTAGTGTCAAAATAGTTTGAGGGTTACAAGTTAGCTGGAAACTTGGTGCCACAACACCGTATTGGTTGTACCAACACTTCACGACCAATGTAGATGTGATATGAAGTCAAATTCCGTGGATATGGCTTAATGACATCCAAGGCTCCATTTATGACCTAAGGGGAGTGCAAAAGAAAATAGAAGTCATGTCCTATCACGTTGCAATAGAGGACAAAGCTGAGATAGGAGGAGACAAAGGAGATAGCCATAGACTGGATGCTCCATACACTCAAAATGATGCAGATTATGGTGTTCACTAGAGGGGATTGCCAAGATGACTTCTCCAGGGGTTCTTATATTGATTTTCTCAATTTATATCAGAGCAATCATGTGGGGCTAAACACCATATTCCCTAGGATCCAAGTAGACCAACATTGCATTGTATTTGAATTCTATGAAGTAATAATCTATTTTCTTTATTCTGAACATGAAATTTACAATCTCCTATCCATTTTTTATACTTGATCACCATAATCAAGGTAATTGACCGCTAATTGATTTAGGAGAGGGATTAGGGTTGGTTAGATTATAGATTCACACAACCTATATTGTGCCTCGGGAGAGGGCTTACTGCTTTGAAAGAACAACCTAGATATTTTGATAATGCAACTAACTAATTCCTAAACTGCTATGAGAGTGGGATTTATTTTAATTTAGTTGGTGTATTACACTGCAGGAGTGGGTAATACAACCTACCTATATTTAGTCCAGGGTTGAGGGTTAATAATTCTTATTGAAATGGAATTGGAAAGCAATGCATGTTATTAAATCATAGTCCTAAGGAATCCATCCATTCTTGACCACAATCATTTAATCTAGATTTAATTATTTTCTCTTAGTTATGAAACAACCAATCAGCTATTTTCCTACGCCTAACTGATTAGGTTTTAGTTAGTAATAGTTTTGGTGATCGTTTCCCTCAGTTCAACACTCAGGCCCCATAGGCATATAGTAAGGTATTTGAAATAGATCAATCAATTCTCAAATATATATTTAATAATTCATTAAAATCATGTTGATTATATAAAAACAAAATTGGAGAACAAAAATAATTATACTATGGGTAGAGACACCGTTGGCGATATAGTATTACATGACGTGTACACTTTCCTTTTACACACACAATTTTAGCGTGTCACAAATCCTAAACTTTCCCTTGTTTCGTCCTCTCTTACACCCTATCAAAATTGAAATGCCTTTTTATCTTCATTTTTATTTCTAAAGAGAAATATTTCTATCCAAAACACACAAACTTGAACAAAACTATCTTACTACGTCAACCATACCCTTTGCATCGTTCTTTATCAACAAATTTTTGTCATTCATCCCTAGGAATTTTTGACATGAGAGTTATAAATTGTCCATATTTTAATGATGACTTAACCATTCCATTCATATGTATCTAATATCTTTGTTTAAGATTGATTTTAGGCATTAGGTACATGAAAAGGACCAAATTCACCAAGCCTTAGCTTGTCCAAGTTCAAGTCAAAAGCAATGCTAATGCATACTTTAGTGCAAAACACTCCAAATCATCTTAGAATATTTTTGTAATTATTTGTATTGATGATATGACTTGTAACTAAGATGAGAAAAAAATAGGGACACTAATTCCATTTTTTGATCACTTAAAAATTATTTTTGAAAATTTGTCACAACAACTTTATCAGTCGAGTTTGAATCTCGACCGATCAGTGATGGATTTTTGGAAATGATTGGATCGGTCGAGTTGTACACTCACAAAACTCGACCGACCAACTTTCTGACCAAGTTGATTTTGGTTGATCGATCAAGTTACCCCGGGACAAACTCCACCGACAACTTGAAAATTGGCTTTGTTGGATAGTGGATCGGTTGAGTTACCTTTATTGAAACTCAACCAAATACATTGTATAGAGAACACAGAAAAGTGATTCCTACTGTTGGAGTGTTTTTAGAACTGCAAATAGATCTGTTGCAATGTGTAAAATGGCTATTTTTCATTCATAAGTGATCCCACACTCAAAGGAAGACCCCCCAACTATAAATAGGACCTCTTAGAGTTCATTCCAAGATTGCTCATTCATACTATCCTTGGTCCTTTCTATGGTTGAGTGTGCTAAACCCCTTTGAGCCCCTTTATCTCTCTAATTTCAAAGCGTTTTGTGATTATGAGTGAGTTAGGAATGTTGCAAGAGAGCTACCACATTGTTACCTTGTAAATCTCTCCATCTCTCTACTACCCTCTTCCCTTTCTCAAAGAGAAAAGGCTAAAGTGATCTTCTCCGAGTGAAGGAGGAGTTGATGTTCTTATTCAAGGCTGAAAAATGTGTGAAGATCTTCTCCAAGTGAAAGAGAAGGACAAGGCCGAAGATCCAAGGAGCTTGGTGGGTAAATCCTCAAGGCTAAAGACTTGTTTCAAGGAGGAGATATCCTAGGAAAAGGAATCAAGCTTCTTGCAAGAGTGGGTAAGACCTATTGTGAGGTAGAGGACTAGATCTTGGATAGGTAAGCCATTGGATGTAAGGTGGTCTTCTTGTATGTCTTATAATGGAATATAAGTATAAATGGTTTGGAAAGTCCTAGAGGTTAACCTCTCTAGGTAGTGGACTGATGGTCTCCTAGCTTGGAGATTGGAACCACTCCAAACACCTTGTCTAAGTGTTTGTTTCAATCTCTCTCATCCTTGCTATGCTTGTTTATTTAGGACTTCAAATTCACTTTTAGCATTTGGTTTCAATTGATATAATTTGAAGGTCTAACTATTCTTGTTCAAGTTTTGAAACTATATTCATCCCCCTCTAGATCCCTAGATCCAACAAGTGGTATCAAAGCAAGGATCTTCTCCAACAAATATCCATTGAGATGTGAAGATGGGTGAGAACTTACTTGGTTCCCTCAACCCAGTGCAAGGCTTCTCCATGCGTCCCCTGGTCTTTGACAGCACAAACTTCCTATATTGGAAGTGGCGGATGCAGTTTCACATTCAAGGAATGAACTTGACATGTGGAAAGTGATGATTGCACCCTGCAAGGAGCCGACTGAAGTTGTAGTTACTTGGGATGAAGCAGCTCTAAAGGTGACACAACTCAATGCCAAAGCAATTAGAATCCTCTATGAAACCCTTACTCCATCTGAGTTCAAACGCATCTCCTCATGGGACACAACCTATGAGATATGGAACAAGTTGTGCATTACTTATAAAGGCACAAATAAAGTTAAGGAGGCTAAGATATACATGTTGAACAACCTCCTAGAGAACTTCAAGATGGGGAAGAAAGAAGGAGTTGTTGAGATGTATTCAAGATTGAACATTATCTTAAATGGCCTTGCTACTTTGGGACATATTTTTGATAGAGGAGCAATCGACTCAAAGATCCTAAGATCTCTTCTAAAGAGATGGGAGTTAAAGGTGACCTCCATAGAAGAAGTAAGAAGTCGTGATGATCTTCCAACCGAGGAGCTTATTGGAAATCTACAACCTCATGAGCCAAGATGACAAGCAAGAAGAGGAAGCAAAGTAAGAAGAAAAATAATCAAGGAAGATCAAAGATAGTGCTTTCAAACCTCAAGTGGAGGATCTCATTCTTCAACAAAAACTTTCCTATTGGACCTCTCCCTCCTTCAATAGTGAAGATGATGGCCCTAGTGATCATGAAGCCAACTTCTCCAAGGAAAAACACTTCAAAGGGAAGCAATCTTCTTCATCTACTCCAAGGTGCTACAAGTGTGGCCAATAAGGACATTACAAGAGTGAATGTCCTAAGGCTAGAAAGTCACACCACAAGAGTAGCTCCAAGAAGGAGGAAGACTACAAGAAAGATAGCAAATACAAGAGGAGGGACAACAAGGAGAGGAGGCACAAAGATGCAGCTCACATTGTAAGGGAAGGATAATCCTCTAGTGGCTCAAGCTTCGATGAATATGGAGAATGCCACCTTTCCCTCATGGCCTCCACAAGTGAAGACATTGGTGAGGTAAGAGAGGTAAGTGAGGTAAGATTGCATGAGTTGGCTAAAGAAACTCTTATTGACATTCTTAATGCTACTTGTTCTTTTATTCCGATTGTAAATCTAAAATGAAGAGATTGGGTAAGATTATTGATGAATTGTATGATAAACTTGATATTCTTGAGCAAAATGAGAAAATTAATATTGAGAGCATTGATTCCTTACAAGGCCAATTTGTTGAGCTTGAGCTCCAATACGATGGAGTTGAAGTAGAGAATGACACATTAAGAATATTGCATTTGTTAAGGAAAATAATGAAAAGTTCCTTGATGAGCTTGAGTTACTTAAATATGAAAATGTAGGAATTAAGCTTTTTAGTGTTGCTTGTAGAGATGAAAGAGGTGTTTATCTCAAAGAAGTTCAATTGCTTAAATTTGAAAATTCTAGGTTACTTGGTCAAGTTAATGATTTAACTTCTAGACCTATATTGCCTAGTAATATTATTGCTTCTATTAATCTTGACATTTTTATTTGACTAAAGCCTTTTATTTAGAGGCCAACCTTGTACATGCTAGAAATGAGTTTTCTAGTTTGTCTACTATTTTGATCTCTCTTACTGATGCCAATCATAGACTTAGAGCCTCTCTATAGAAATTCCATAAAGGGAAGAACTCCTAAATGAATTCATTGATCACTCTACCAAGCAAAGTGGTACTAGAGGTTTGGGGTTTGTAGGGAGATCTCCTAAGGACAAGATTAAGGCCAAAGGTAAGGAAAAGAGAAAGGAACCTCCTTTCTCCCATGGAGAGTCTTCTAAATCAAATAACCCTATGATTCATTCACATTGCAAGAGTGATGACCATTATTCTACTTATTATCCATAAAAGCCTAAAGGGACCAACCCAAAGATGAAATGGATCCCCAAGCTAACATTGGATCCTAAAGTTTGAGTTGGGAACTGACATTCTCCTTTATTGTAGGAAAAAGGAAAATGGATTGTCAATAGTGGTTTCTCAAAGCACATGACAAGTGATATAAGCCATTTCAACAATTTCACTAAGAAGAAAGGAGGATCAGTTACTTTTTGGGACAACAAGAAAGGTATCGTAAAAGGTTAGGGTGATGTAGATGAATCCTTGTGAGTTAAGAATGTTTTTTGTGGATTTCCTACATCACAATTTAATAAGTGTTAGTCAATTATGTGATAATGGTTACCTTGTGTTATTTACTTCTTTTGAATGCTTGTTCCTACATTCCCTCACTTACAATGCCATATATAATGGAACTAGGAATGGTAATCTTTATGTAATTATGCTTGATTCTATTAAGCCTATTGTTGGTAGATGCCTTGTAGTCAAATTGAATGATATTTCTCTTTGGCATCATCGGCTAGGTCATATGAATACGCATCAATTGAAGAAGTTGAGGATAAAGAATTTGGTCAAAGGACTTACCAAATTGGATTTTGAAAAGGATGAGGAATGCCAACCTTATAAACAAGTAAAGCAAACCACGTCCTCATTCAAACCCAAAGGCGTCCTTAGTACCAAGAGAGCTCTTGAACTTCTACATATCAATCTATTTAGACCTATGATAACTCAATCGCTTTGTGGTTCCAAGTATTGTCTTATTATTGTAGATGATTTCTCTTGATATAATTAGACCTTCTTTCTCATTTATAAGAGCAATACTCTTGATGTTTTCTCTAGATTTTACAAATGATTTGAAACAAAGCTTTGGGCCAAATCTATTAGTACTTCATGTTTTGTGCAAAACTGGGTTTTCGCACATCCCTCCTTGAAGAAAATCCTGTATGACCTATGGTGTGGTAGGAAGCCTTCTATCAAGTATTTTTACATTTTTGGGTGTCTTTGTTTTGTTTTAATCACGAAAGATTCTCTTGACAAGTTTGATCCAGAACCGTACAAGGCTTTCATTCTTGGCTATAGAACTACTAGCAAGGCTTATAGAGGGTATAATGTTGATCTATCTAAAATTGAAGAATCTATTAATGTCAAATTTATTGAGACTAACCCCTATATTTCCAAGGATATTTCCAATGATGATGTTGCAGATTAAGTAATTCCTATCTTAAAAGAACTCAACATCACTCAAAATGGAAATGATATGGGCACTCAACAAGAAGAGATAGATGAAGAAAAGAAGGATCCAACTCTCTGCTTTGAAAAGAATCATCCTAAAGAGCTAATCATAGGTGACCTCTTTGAAAGAGTGAAGACATAGGATGCGTACAACAAAGAACAAGAGAACCATGCCTTCATCTCAGAACTCGAGTAAAAAAATGTCAAAGAAGATCATGGGGATGATGAGTGGATCCTATTCATGCAAGAAGAACTGGGAAATTTTAGAAGAAAAGTGTGGACTTTTGTGCCAAGACCATGTGATAGAAAGAGCATAGGCACCAAGTGGGTCTACCGCAACAATCTAGATGAAAGTGGAAAGGTAGATAGAAACAAAGCAATGTTAGTGGCTTAAGGCTATAATCAACAGGAAGGTATAGATTTTGATGAAACATATGCACCTATAGCTAGACTTGAGTCAATTAAAATGTTGCTTGCTTTTGCTAGTTACAAGAATTTCCTTCTATATCAAATAGATGTTAAAAGTGCATTTTTAAACGGTATAATTGAGGAGGAAGTATATGTTGCTCAACCTCCCAACTTTTATAATGATAGTTTGACAAATCATGTATTTCTATAACAAAAATCTCTCTATGGACTCAAACAAGAACCTATTTCTTGGTATGAGAAATTAAATAACTTTCTATTAGATAATGGTTATATCAATGGAAAAGTTGATTCTACCTTGTTACTTAAACACACTTCTAAAAAATTTCTTATCATTCAAATTTATGTTGATGACATCATTTTTTGCGGAACTAATCTTGATCTTTGCAAGGAGTTTAGTGATCTTATGCAGAGTGAGTTTGAGATGAGCATGATGGGTGAACTTACATTCTTCATCAACTTTCCAATCAAGAAAACTAATGATGGGAACTTCATCAACCAAGGAAAGGACACAAGTGAGCTACTTAAGCACTTTGGGATGGAGAACATCAAGCCAATGGAAACCCCCATGTTAAACACCACCAAACTTGATAGAGATGAAGAAGGTGAGAAAGTGGATGGGAAGCTCTATAGAGGTATGATTGGAAGTTTATGTTATTTAACTACCTCTAGCCCTGACATAATGTTTGGTGTTGGCTTGTGTGCTCGCTTTCAATCAAATCCTAAGAAATCACATTTTATAGCTATTAAGAGGATTTTAAGGTACTTAGCCAAAACCCAAAATTTTGGACTATGGTATCCTAAGTCAAGGGACTTTACTCTTACTATTTATAGTGATGCTGATTACACAAGGTGTTTGATTGATAGAAAGTACACAAGTGGTGCTTGCTTCCTCCTAGGGCCATGCTTGGTGTCTTGGTTTACCAAGAAAGAGATCACAACATCTTTATCAACTACTGAGGCTGAATACATTGCATTTGGGAGTTGTTGTGCCCAGTTTGTATGAATGAAGCAAATGATCCAAGACTTTAACATTTATTTTGATGCTTCTAGTGCAATCAATTTATCTTACAATCCTATATTGCATTCCTGAGCCAAGAATATAGAGGTTCATGATCATTTTCTTCATGATCACATAGACAAGAAGGATATTTATATCATGCATGTGAACATGGAAATCAGTTGGCAGACATTTTTACTAAACCTCTAGCTAGAGAGCAATTTAATTTTATTAGATCTAAACTTCTCAGAACTACTATGAATGATATTGATCTACCATCTAGCTAGTTTTTATCTATCCTAAATGCCTTTTTCATGTCTTCATAACCCTTGTTTGCTGAAGTGCTAAAATTTCATGTTCTTATGCCTTTTTTCCGCTTGTTTTGGGTATTTTTCACAAACGATTGTTTTATTGCTATATAGTGCCCAATGATGAGAGAAATATGCCTACATATGTCTAAAATGCAAAATGAATAGAAAAATAAATTTAACTAGCACTCAAATGGCTAGAAACTAGAATATCTAAGTTTGGGATAAAACTTTTGTCGGTCGAGTTGCCAACTTGACTGAATGATGGCCGAGGGCTTTTGTAAAAAGCCATTCGTTCAAGTTTCTTTCTCTTCGAACTCGACCGATGGCTGGGATGGACTAATTATTAAGTAGGCTTTAGATGACTATTATCCCTATCAACTAGAGAAAAATCAACAGATCCTCCTCTGGCTCTCTCAAGCTCTCAACCCTAGTCTCGAACTTCCCTCTCCTAGCCCTATCCAGCCTTCATTTGACCTACCTAGCACTTTTTCCCATCTGCCCTGGGTGGTTAGATGACCTTTTGGTGGTGTTTCTCTCTTGTTTGGTCTCTCAATCTTCTCAATATTTCCTAAATGTCCTCAAATAGAAGAAATAGGGTCGCACCTTATGGATCATCATCGTCATCCTTCAACTCTCATCTCATCCCCTTCCTCGATACCCTATTTATTTCAACTAAAGCACTAAATAGGTACAAGGAGCTCCTTCCTAGGAACCCTTTTCCTGTTCGTGCCTTGTATGAGAGTCGGCCTCATAAACAAGAAGTGATAAATGAGGTAGCTGAGTTGCTTTAT
Source organism: Alisma plantago-aquatica (assembly GCA_963693085.1). NCBI lineage: Eukaryota > Viridiplantae > Streptophyta > Magnoliopsida > Alismatales > Alismataceae > Alisma > Alisma plantago-aquatica. The sequence goes on from OY856412.1 coordinate 1,331,776,159, forward strand.
GACCACCACCTAGCAGCCATGCGTGTCGAACGCTGATGCTTTCACAATTCCATTACAAGCACCAAGGCGGTCCATGAATTTTATGCCAATCTTTCATGGAACTATGACTCTCTTGTACCCCTCCTAATACTAAATTTATTATCACATACATGATTGCCAGTAAGAAATTCACTATCTCAGAAGATACCTTGAATATTTTTTTAATGGTACTGTCATAACTGACATGTAAAGGAAAGATTATCCTGAGTATTTTGACTTGTTTCACCCTAAATCCTTCTACAACAAATATGATATTACTCTCCCTGATATTCATAAGTTCTTTGAGAAGCGTTAGACACCCTATAGGAAGAAGTCCACCATCCCATCCTCTTACTTGGGTCTCAAAAACCGCATGCTTGCTCTAGTAGTCACTTTCTATATTCACCCCAAGAAGAATCAAACTGAAATTACAGAGAATACCACAATAATTGTGTTTTTTCTTTTGAGGAACATAGGAGTCAAGTGGTCTAAATACATTTTCCACCACATGCCTTGCTTTGACCCCGAAATGAATATTCGAGGCATCCACCCACCCTACATAGCCCTGATCTGTGGTCTCTTCACCTTTGTGACTGAGAAGTCTCTTTTTCATGATCTTCATTACAAACCCTCTAGAAAAGGTGTCTGTATAAGTGAGACCACAATCAAGAAAACCTTTATCCCTACATCTTCTTCTACCACACCTGGACCCTCTACCTCCATCTAGGCACCTCCACATCCACCACCATCCCGACCTATACGTGCATCGTTTAATGTATCCAATGAATACCTCATGGGTTACATCATGGATCAGACGGTGTACAACCTACATGTTCAGGAGCACTTCCATCCAGACCTCTACCAGATCATGTTGACCATGAACCTATCTTATCCCATCCTTACTCTACCTACCAGCCCTACCTAGGTGGTGATTATGCTTCCTTTGCATATAATCACTTCTACCCACCCCCTCCACCCACTACTTCTACTTCCACACCCATTGTTGCTGGTTGACCTACCTCTGCACCTACGCCTAGAGTGTTAGGTTTTGGGTGAGGGAGAAAGTAGTAGAAATAAAAATTTCTCTCACCACAAAACCATAACCATGGATCGCATCAACGACTATAAAATAGGAAGGATGGTTCCAGCGAGTCATACCTGGTCCTGACGCTTACTCAGTGACAATGCCTCATAATAAGTGCGATCTTCACCCACCTGTCTTTGATGACGTCTATGTAGCTCCTGATCTTGACTCAGACTGTGGTTGTTAGTCATCCTCCTGAGCGACAGAAACCTCCCGCCTTTATAGATAGTCCACACAGACTACTAAGAACTCTAGTCATCCTATCCTATGGGACACTAGAACGAGTCATCCCCTTCTGTCGACGTACTAGTCATCGACACACTCTCCCACAACCATATGATGTCTTGCAGTTGTCTTTTCCTCATTGTTCCTCCTTGGACGGGTAGAATTTGCTTGGGCTCTCTCGATTACCACAACCAGAGAGGACAACAACTTTGCAGAGCAACTGATGTTATGAGTTGTGATTTTTGAGAAGCGCTCTATATATAGGAGGGGTCAGGGTCAGGGTTTTCAGCCCCGGGCAATGCGAGACTAAAGTGGGCGTAGAATGGTCTGGAATTTTCATGATCTGATTGCATTGTGGTGGCCGAATCAGTCATTTCACAAATGAACCAGTTTGTTGCGAGTGTGAGCTGATCGGTTCACCAGTTGAAATGGTCATTTCACATTCCTAACTTGCCTCCAATTGACTTTCCTCTTTCGTTTCCAATTAATATTAAGATCAATTCTTATCCCAATTGCATTATACAAGTAAAATGAAATTTTTTTCTCACAAATCAAGACAACCCAACACTACTCATTTGGACACATGAATCGAGCGGTTCACCAGAGTGAACCAGCCATCTCACTGGCCATGAGCTGATCAATTCACCCAGTGAACCAGTTGGTTGGTGGTCCAGATTGTGTAGAACACCGTCAATGCAGTTCTCAATCAATCCAACACTCAAATTAGTTAGTTTAACCCTTGAACCTGATGATTCTTAGTCAAGTCAATTGATTGAATGTTTGATTAAGTACTTAAACACCTTTTGTAATCAATCCAAACATCATTCATGGATAAACTCCTCTTCCAGGTTAATCCTTAATTTTTGTGTGATCCTATAGGTCCCATTTTACGTTGGCAGTGAATGTTCATTTATAGCTTATGACATCACAAGCAAAGAGTGGTTCCTAGTCACACATCAATGCTACCCAAGTGAAAAGGAAAGTTGGAGAACAACTTTTAATTGTACAGTCTATGATTGGTATTCCAGTGACTGTCTGAGATATGTGTGCCATCAATATCACATATTGACTCACACGTGCATGCACATTCCTTTCTCAGTCTCGCTTATCAAGTGGCCATGGACATCATGCTCCCTCAGGAGGGAAAAATCCCATATCTATCACTCACAGTCAAAACCCCATGTATCAAAGTCACCCAATCATCACCTTTATAACAATCCATATTTTAGGATCGTGTTTGATGATGTCAAAGTGTACCCAATGACATGTGATGAGTGCATCGATTTCAAGTCTAAGAATCACAATCACCACCATCACTATGAGAGATGAATGTGACTACCATGTCATGGTTCCATGTGTCACTCTCACGATGGGTCTGTCTGATACACTATTCTATAGCATGTATCTATGTGCTTGGTTTGATATCACATATCATGACTAATGAGACTCTGTCATCAACCAACACACACACTCTAGTTTTGCTGTGTAATTGTTGTCTATCAACCTTCCACAATGACATCTGACTAGGGACAAAACAAGAATGTACAAACTCTTAGCATTTGTATGATCTCATTCTTTAGGTCCTCAACCTGAAGATATACGTCATTGAGTACTGTCATTCTCTAGACATTCATTATGTTTTATCATTATCTCATAACTGATTAAACTAGAATAAATTGGAAGCTTGCCTTTGATATTTATCAAATCAATCATAATGTATCCCAATCCAAATCATCATATGATTGGCTCTCAGGGCATACATACCAACAAACTCCCACTTGCACTGCGAGCCAATCACCTTTGAATCATATTCTTAGTGATCTCCAAACATGTCCCACATGTTTCCACTGCTCCAGTGCTAACACAGTGAGTTAGCAACACTTTGCTTTAGTCGGTATATTGCATGTTTCACATCTCTTCTTTGTACAACATATCGTATGAGATGGAGTTGCCATAATATGCGATCTGATATTCCTTACCTAACACTTAGCTCTATTGTTTGACTCAGTATTACTACTTGTCATTAATGGTAGGAATATCTATAAGTTCATCTCTATGAACTTCTAGATCCATATAGTATCCTCTGCTATTTATAACACAAGGATACTCGACATTCCCTTTTAGAATTAAATGTCTTTTAAATTAGAAAGCTTCCATTTGTCAACTCATATTCACTTTTATATTTTATATTTTGTGATCATTTTCTGTTATTTCGGAAGCTTGTACCAGTGTAACTCTTTACACTCAACTCTTCCTTATATTAGCATTGAACAAGTACTTCATAAGTGCCAAACAAGTTCTTCATGGTATTCCAATGATCCTTACTAGAAGTAGACAGACATCCACTCATCACATGAGTTAACATGATGAGCATATCACATTGTCATGTCCAATGCATACAAGATGATGAATGCATATTTTCTTGTCATGTTTAATACATACAAGATAATGGGATGATTACATACATGATAGATCCATATCTATCTTTGTGTTCCTATTCTTCGTAAGAATTTGGGACACTTGGCATATGAGATACTAACTCCCTATTACATGTACAAGTTTTCTCCCACTGAATCTGTGCATACTAAACTCTTTTGTACAGAATGCCAATGTATGTTCTCTCTTTACCAAGTCAAGAGGTTTTCGAGAACTATCTATATAGATATCTATTCCTATCACATAGGACATTTCGCTGTCTTCCCTTAAAGAAGGTATTTCCACACTAATTTCCATTTTAGAACATTTCATTCCTGATCATCATGTGGAATCTGTGCATACTAAACTCTTTTGTACAGAATGCCAATGTATGTTCTCTCTTTACCAAGTCAAGAGGTTTTCGAGAACTATCTATATAGATATCTATTCCTATCACATAGGACATTTCGCTGTCTTCCCTTAAAGAAGGTATTTCCACACTAATTTCCATTTTAGAACATTTCATTCCTGATCATCATGTGGAATGTGAATACGCTCCCACTAAATCTTTGCAATCACAGATCCCTTCTTTATTTTGATATATACTAAATCTTTGTAATCACAGATCCCTTCTTTATTTTGATATATTAGTCAAACCTTTTGACTATATAATCAAAGTAAAGACTTCTAGTTCTGAGTTTCTTGTATTTAATCAATCATATTGATTAATCCCTTGTAACTTAAAGACTGCACTTGCATCATTGGATTCATAAAACCCTTTAGGTTGTGTAATGTACACAGCCTTATCTTATTCCTACCAGGAATGCAGTTTTAATATCCATATGCCAAATTTCATAGTCTTTCAAGTTCTAGCATCAAGCATGATCTTTTCTCTATATGTCATCCATATCAGTCTTAACTCTTAAGACCCACTTGCACTTATGGGTTTTATCCCAATCAAGTGCTACCATAAGGTCATACCTTAATTGGTTCACATGGAAGTCATTTTGGATCATATGGCCCTTAAACCATAACTCAAAATATGGTCTCTCAACATCATCTAGATTATTGGCTCATCACATGACCAATTCATCACCTAGACATATGAGGTGTATCTGTTACATAAGGAATTTGAGAACCCACAACACTTGTGATTCTTAATCTCCTTTATTTAGTGTAAAGCATGTTCTTTAGAAGAATTCTAGAAGATTAGTTATTTGATGATCATGCTCTAACTATTTAGAGTATGATTCCTTCTTAGATTTAGACATCATGAGTTCTCTATGATACACTATCATAATTACTCACATTGTCATCAAACATTTAGTTTAAGTATCACATTCATTGATCTCATCAAAGAATTTATACTTTACCAAGTAAGTACTATTGAATCAAGGTCAATTAGGTCAATGTTGACTCACGTCTAAATTGACTAAACCCATGTTTTGATGATAACTAACCATTCCACATATTTGTGTCAAATGCCTCTACTTGAGTGATTTCAGATTAGGGATAGACACACTCCAAATGCCCTAACTTGCACATATCAAATTGGAGAAAAGACAAGTCAAAGTCAATACAAGTGCACATTTTTGTAATATGATGTAAATCCATTAGAATCATGTTGTAAATCACTTGTAATGATTGTATGACTTGTAATTAATCTTAGAAAAAATTAGGTACACTTAGATCGAATGTTTAAGCACTCAAAAGCCATTTTCCAAAATTCACATCAGGTTGTTCATCAGCCGAGTTCTGTGAGTTGCAAACTCGACCGATCCTGATTGGATCTTGAAAATGACTTTTGATCGGTCGAGTTTACACTTCACAGAAGTCGACCGATGGAGTAATTAACCAATTCGATTTTCATTGGTCGGTCGAGTTTCCCCACGACAAACTCGATTGATGGTCTGAATATCATCTTTATCTTTTACTCTATCGGTCGAGTTACCCTAATCGAAACTCGACCGATTACACTATACGAAAAAGTGCAGAAAAGTGATTCTAGCCGTTGTGGAGTTGCAACAAGTGAAAATATATCTGTTGCAAGCCACAAAATGGCTAGTTTTCATTCTCAAGTGTTCCGAAAGGCTAAGAGGCATCCCCAACTATAAATAGGACCCCTTGGGCTTCATTCTAAGGTTGAGAATTCAATGCAAACTCTATGTGAGGTTCCTATTCTATAGTTGAGTGCTTCCTACAGCCTCCTCTCTCTCTCTTAGCTTAATCACTTGCTACATCCATTAGAGTGAGTAGCAGATTTGTAAGAGAGCTAGTCCTACATGTATATCTTGTGAGGCTCTCACTTCCACCACCTTCCTATCTCTCTTTTCAACCATGAAGATGAAGGTTCTCTCTATAAGCTCAGAGAGGTGAAGAAGAACAAGGGAAGGCATCCCTTGGTGAAGATCAAGGCTGAAGACTTAGAGCAAGAGTGGGTAAGCCCTTGGTGAAGGCAGAAGACTCCTTGCTCAAGTGGGTAAGTCCTTGGTGGAAGCTTCTCTGAGTGAAGGTGAAGTCAAAGGAGGAAGATCCAAGAAGAGTAGGCAATCCCTGTAAGGCTGAAGACTTGTGCAAGAGTAGGTAAGTCCTTGGAAGAAGGAGGAAAACTCCTTGCAAAGTGGGTAAGTTCTTGGTAAGGTTGAAGACTCTTTGTATTGGATAGGTAAGTCCTTTGTTTGGTCATGTATTGTAAGTCTTATGAATGAATACAAGAATGTAATGGTTAGGAAATCCTATAGGTTGACCTCTCTAGGTAAGTGGACTGGCATACTTCTAGTTTGAAGTGTGGAACCACTATAAATAGCTTGTCTACTTGTTTTTGCTCAATCTCTCTCATCCTTGCTATGCATGTTCTAGTTGCACTCAAATTACCTATTTATCAACCTTATCTTATCATATATCTTGAAGGTCTAATGAATTTCTTTTAAGTGCATTCAACTCTATTCACCCCCCTCTAGAGCATCTAATCACCCATCTAGGATCCAACAAGTACTTCCTTTATGATAGTCTTGAACACTTCAAGATATTCATGTTGGTATTGCACTAAACACCATCTAAAGCATTAGCATTTATTCCAATAGGCATGTATACACATCAGTATGTATTATACCTAATTGAATAGTCATTCTCCCACTACATCTAGTGAAGATTGACTTGTCATCATGCCCAAGACATTCATATCTCTTAATGCTTCACAACCAAAAGAGTTTGGCCTATCCATCAACATGGAAGCTAGAAATGAATTTCTCATGATAATGCTAATTAATTATTTGAGTCATCAATAACTTATTGGTATCATTTTATCTTATGCACACCAAGTACCACAAGTTAAATAGGGCATTGCCATAAAAGATCATATCTTTGAAATTGAAAAATCAACTTTATCTATAGACATCCTTGTCATTACAAGATACAGAAGTAAGGTGTTTCTATTTATTGGAAAAATGAAATAGCAGTTGATAACTCTATTACATGCCCTTTGGGCTGAAATAAACTGAAAAGTATTCCTATCTATGGCATCAACACTTGCTCCAATGATAAATGCTCCTTCTTGGCCCTTTTATAAAGGCCATCACTTCTTTTCAAGTCCTACATATCATATATGTAAGATCCATATCTTGGTATCATATACCTTAGATAAAGATGTGTATCAAGTTTATTTCAAGATACCTAAGGTGGAGACTTCCATCCCCTCCTTCTTCTTCTTTTGTTCATCCAGATAGAGAGGGCAATTTCTCCTCCAATATCCTGGCTCTTGACAATGGTGACATTTGCCTCCCTTGTTCACCCCTCCTTTGGCCTTGAGAGTTGAAGATGACTTGGGCTGCTGGCTAGCATCAGAACCCTTCTTTGTTTTGCCCTAGCCCTTGCCTTTAGACTTACCATTCTTTCTGCTGATCAACATCACACATTTGGGTTTGTCTTTCTTCATTTGTGCCTCGGCTGTCCTCAACATGCCCAACAACTCTGTCAATGACTTTTAAAAGTTGTTCATGTTGTAGTTCATCACAAACTAAGTGTAAGATTCTAGAAATGATTGTAGTTTCACATCAATAGCCAAGTCTTGGATCAGAGGGAATCCTAGTCTTGTCAGGTTCTCCACATACCCATTCATGTTGAGTGTGTTAGGACCAACTAGATCTTCTTCTGTTATGACACACTTGAACAACGCCCTGGAGACATCATATCTCTCTTTCCGTGCTTGGTCTTGATACATGTTCTTGAGATGCTGAACCATCTCAATGACGTCCATGTTCTCATGTTGTCTCTGCAACTCTTAGTTCATTGGGCACAACATCAAGCACTTCACATCAATGGCATCTTCAATATGCTTCTTGTAAGCATCCCTTTCTCCTTTTGCTGCGGTGGGAGAGGGTTCCTCTGGCACTGGTGTATCTAGGACATAGAGCTTTCACACCTGAGTGAGAACAATTCTCAATGTCCTAAACTAGTTGTAGAAGTTGTTCCCATTTAGCTTGTCCTTCTCAAGGATTGATTGCAACAAAAAGTGATTATTGTTGAAAGCCATTCATTCTACAAAAAGGAAATATGCAATTTTAGTCCAAAACTCTTTTGACTTAATTTGATTTATTTGAAAATTTTGATGATATAATTAGGCCTTTAATTAATTATCGCTCCCAACTTTATGGCCAAAGTAAATTTTGGCTGATCGGTCAAGTTAACCGGGGACAAACTCGACCGACAATTTGAAAATTGGCTTTATCAGATAGTGGACAATCGAGCTACCTTTATTGAAACTTGACTAAATACACTTTACATAAAATGCAAAAAAAGTGATTCCAACTGTTGGAGAGTTTTTAGAAATGAAAATAGATCTTCTGTAAGTTGTAAAACATATATTTTTTTTTCTTAAGTGATCCCACACTCAAAGGAACACCCACATCTATAAATAGGACCTCTTGGATTTCATTTCAAGGTTGTTCATTCATGCTATCCTTGGTCCTTTCTATGGTTGAGTGTACTAAACCCCTTTCTCTCTCTCATTTACAAAGAATTTCGTGATTATGAGTGAGTTAGGCATGTTGTAGGAGAGCTACCTCATTCTTGCCTTGTAAAGCTCTCCATCTCTCTATTTCCTTATCCCCTTTCCCAAAGAGCAAAGGATGAAGTGATCTTCTCCAAGTGAAGGAGGAGTTGATGTTCTTTTTAAAGGCTAAAGAAGGTGTGAATATCTTCTCCAAGTGAAATAGAAGGACAAGGCGGAAGATCCAACAAACTTGGTGGGTAAATCCTCAAGGCTGAAGACTTTTTTCAAGGAGGAGATGTCATAGAAAAAGAAACTGAGCTTCTTGCAAGAGTGGGTAAGACCTATTGTGAGGTAGAGGACTAGCTCTTAGATAGGTAAGCCCTTGTATGTAAGGTGGTCTTCTTGTATGTCTTATAATGGAATATAAGTATACATGAGTTACAAAGTTATAGAGGTTGACCTCTCTAGGTAGTGGATTAAAGTCTCCTAGTTTCGAGATTGGAAGCACTCTTAACACCTTGTCCAAGTGTTTGTTTCAATCTCTCTAATCCTTGCTATGCTTGTTTAGATAGGACTTCAAATTCACTTTTAGCATTTGGTTTCAATTGATATAATTTGAAGGTCTAACTATTCTTGTGCAAATTTTAAAGCTCCATTCCTCCCTCTAGAGCCCTAGATCCAATAGGAATATGTCCCATGTATTATCCACTTGTTCTTAGGATCTCAGATTTTCTGCATATTTTCTAGTTTTCATAGTAAATTTAGAAGCTTCATAATAACCATCTTCAATACCAAAAAGCACTTCAAAATATGAACTTATCTTTTAAAGATATCTTATTTTTTCTCCTATGTTTACCAATGACATGTACCCTAGTTGAATTATCAAGCTCCACATATTTTTTCTTGAGGTTTTTATGCCACCAACTTTATTTTACCCTTAGGTATCATTTAGACATCACCTTGATTGATGATTTATAGCCCCTATATTCTCACAAAACTAATAGTCATATGAGATGATGCCTTTGTTATATGTACACTTAATGGTGATGATATCTAGGTTCCTTAGCCTATGCAATGATTCCACTATTGTCACAATTGAACTCTATTGTATTTTATTAAGTTGTAGGCACCCCAATTATACTAATGTAATTTTGAACCACTACTTCCTTTGCTGCATTGGATGCATAAACAAATTTTTCTTCCATTGTAGAACTAAGGAATGTCCCTTGCTTGGAATTCCTCCAACTTTCAACTCTACAGATAACACAAAACTTGAATCCTGGCTAAGATCAATAATCATCCCCATCAGTTTAGAAGCTTGCATCAGTGTAACCCTTAAGAACTAACTCTTATTTACCTCTATAAATTAATAATTGATCCATTTTTCTTTTCAAGTAACTCAATATATTCTTCATGACAATCTAATGACCTTCATTGAGATATGATTGGTACTTGTGTGTCGTGCTTAAACCATACAAGACAATTGGGCATGCACATCACATTTGATACATGATAGATCACCAAGAATATGCATATGAAATCTTACTCATCCATGCCCACTCTTCTAAAAATCTAGGACATTGGGATCTAAAACTTATTCCATGAGACATGGATTAACTTCCTATCTTTGAATCCTGCATGTTGGACCTATTCAACACTTTGTCAAATTATGTATTCTAGAGTAGTCTTAGATCTATATTTATAGATCTTGATTCCTAGATACTAGATTCCCAACCAAGTCTTAACCAATATTAGAGTAAGTATCTCATTTCCCATCCACAACATGTTGTCTACGTACAACATGAGAAATATGATAATGCTCCCATTGACTTTCTTGATAAAAAAGTTTCATCTTCATGTTTGATGAATCCAAATTCATTTCTTGTATCATTAAAGTGGAGATTCCATCTTATAGATTCTTGATTTAGTCCATGGATTGGCAAGTGTATCTTACATACTTATTGTCTTCCTTTGGAGTTATAAAACTTTCAGGGATGTGTTTTCCATTTACCATATCTCATATTTATGACAAGTTATAGTGGAAAGCATGATACTAATGGATTTAACCATGGTAAAAAATGAATTTTTCATATTCAAATTCTCAAATTTTTATGAAATCTTTTGCAGCCAATAATTCTCTATAGGTTTCATACATTATTATCCATGTTCAAGACCCATTTTCACCCTATGTGTTTTACCGCTTCTGGTGCATGCACCATATTCCATACTTTGTTGGCATAAATGATGTCCATCTAAAATATTATGGCTTCAACACATTTACTAAAATTTGGTCCCTCAATAGACTCATTGTAGGTTGTTGCCAAATCATTATTCATGATCAAAAGTTCATCTTCTTAAGTCACGAGAATCTCTATCTCTAGATGTAACCTATTAGACATCTGAGGTTCATGTGGTACATGAGGAATTTTATATTGCACAATGGATTGTAATTCTCTTTGTTCCTTATATACCTCCATAGGTTTAATGTTATGTAATTTGCCTCAAACAGTTTTGAGATATATTTCCCTCCTACTATTTTTTTCGAACTAAATTCTTTTAAAAGAAGTAGAAAAATTATGGAAGAAAACACATTGTAGTCATATATATATAGAAGTGACAACCCTAAGTTTCCTTAAGGTATCTAAAAAAAATTTATCTGATTTGGATCCAAACTTTTTAGGGAATTCTTTTCCTAACATAAGTTTTACATCCCCAAATTCTCATAGAATACATATGGGGATGTTTCCTATTTCATATGTCATATGGTGTATTTTGAACCAGTTAACAAGGTACCCAGTTGAGTGTAAACACAACGGTTTCAAGAGCATTTCTCCATCACAAATTTGTAAGATAGGAAAAAATCTTCATTGATCGTACCATTCCAAAAGTTGTGATTCCTTCATTTTGATCTACAAATATGTTGCAACTTTCCAGATGAAATTGAATTTGTTATTATACCACATTCTCTATGAAGGATCACCAACTCTTGGCTTAGATGTCCCACCACCATCAAATCATAGTGGTCTAATACTCTTTTCAATTTGATTTCGTGCTTCAATCATGAAGGCCTTGAATTTTTCAAGGGATTTTGATTTGTGTTTCATAAAATACACATCCATTTCTAATAACGTCATAAATTATATGAAGTGTTAATGACCACCTCTAGCATTTATGCTAAAGGTCCATACACATGAGTATGTATGAGTCCTAATAAGTCACTTTCCCTCTCACTGGTACAGTAAAGTGTGCTTTTATCATCCATCCTGATAAATAAGATTCACAATCCCTGTTCACTTAAAATTGAATGGTTCTAGATAATAATCTTTATGGAGTTTATAAATGTGTCCCTCATTTATGTTCCCGAGATAAAAGTTCTGTGAAAGTTTTGTTTGAGTTACTGAACTTTAACTTGTATAAAGATTCAAGAAATATATTTTGTAAGACATTGAGGCTCTACAATAGAAAATACATATCTTGAAATAGAAATTTGACCATTATTTATTAAAAAGTCAACACCACTCTTGTCCAAACAAAATAGAAAAATAATGTTATTAATTGTAAAAAGTACATCATAATGATTTTCTAACTCTATTATAAGTGTATTGGGAGTTGATAAACAATCAGCTCCTACACATGTTGTAAAATCTCTTTCTCCATAAATGACTTGTAGATCCACCTCACCCCTTTTCAAGGCTTCACTTATTTTTAGATCCTGAATATTAGAGAATACATGAGATTCTTATCCTAATCCAATACCCAATATGAATAAGTACATAAGTTTATGTCTATAATATATATATATATATATATATATATATATATATATATATATAAGTGGAGATCTCTATCTCCTCCTTCTTATTGTTTAGTTACCCAAGGTGTAGAGACAAATTTCTTTACCAAATTCTAGACTTGTGACAATTATGACAATTTCCTTCCTTGGCTACACTTCTTTTTGCTTTGAGTGTCAAAGACTTGAAATTTTTATTACTTTTAGAGCTCATTATATTTTAGTTTGATTTTCCATTTACTTTTTTGACCATAAAAATGGACTCTAGCTTATCTTTTATCTAAGCCTCATCAGTTCTCAACATGACAAGCAACACTAATAATGGTGGAACAAAGATGTTCATGCTGTAGTTTATAATAAATTAACTGTAGGATTCTAAAAATGATTGCAAGATTATGTCAGTGTCCAACTCTTGGCCTTTGTGGAATTCTTTTTTCTCTATAATTTCCACATACTTAATCAGCTTGAGGACATGGGATCCAAATGGATTACCATCAATCATGTTACACCTAAGAATGGCCATGGAGACATCATACATCTCTTGACTTGTTTATTATTGGAACACATTCCTAAGATGTGTGTCCATATCTAAAACTCCCATGTTCTCATGTGTATTCTGAAGTGCATGATTCATGGAGCATATCATGGTGCACTTGATATCAATAGCCTCATCATTATGCTTATGATATGCACTCTTTCTTCTCTAGGTGCATTTGTGTATTTCTAGGACATTGAGTGTACGCTCATGGCGAGAACAATTTTTAGTTTCATATACTACTCATGGAGGTTATTCATTCAATCTTTCCATATCAAGGACTGGACAAAATGAGAGTTGTTAAATGAGTTTGCCATAATATCTATAAAAAAATATTTGCATGAGTTAGCAATTTGATTGAAAAATATATTTTAATTTGATGATATTATTTTGCCTTTAATTAATAATGCTCCCACTTTTCGATCAAATTATCATCCATCATTATCTATTCATAAAAGAATTTAATATTTTAATTTTATTTTGACCATGACATTCACTGTTGTTTAGAAAGAATTGTGATTGGTGATGGATCGAGATTTGGTGATTTATACTAACATTTGGTCACACTTCGTATGTACCTCTAGGTGTTAGGCAACTTATATCATGTTTCTATAAATGATAGAAACATTATTTATGTATCTTATTTGAACAAGGATAATTTTGAATTTTTAATGAAGAGATGGTCAAATTACTATTTCAAGAAATGAGATATTTTATGGTATTGCCCCAATGTAAAATGGTCTTTATTTATTAGACCTTGAGACAATTTTAGATAACATAAAACTAAGGATTTAAAACCTGATGACTCAAGATAAATTTTCCAAAAACTATGTAGGTAACATAAATGGGCAAAGTGTGTCAAGACTCAGCAAAGATGGTTATCTAGATTGATTTGGTCTTAAATCAATACAATCATGTGGATCTTGTTTATTTGTCAAGGTGATAAAAGAAACCATCACTGGTAACAATGAGAGGGCAAGTGTCTTATTAGGACTCATGCATAATGATGTGTGCGGACCTTTTAGCACAAGTTCTAGAGTTTATATCAATACCTCATAACATTTAATGATAACTTCAATAGATGTGTATATGTATATCTTATGAAAAGCAAATTGGAACCACTACAAAATTCAAGAATATCAAGAATGTCATAGAAAACCAATTTGATAAGATTATTAAAGAACTATGATCTGGTTGTGTCAAAGAATATGTAATATGAGATTTTGATGTCCTTCTAAGGATATTGTGGTATTGTATCATAATTAATTCCACCAGGAATGCCACATCATAATGGTATATAAAAAAGAAAGAATTACACATTGTTGTACATAATAAAATCAGTATGAGTTTCAATAATCTTCTAATTTCCTGATGTGGTATATTCTCTTGAAACCATATTGTACGTCATTATGCGGATATGATCTTGAAATTGTCTTGTTTACACTTAATTTTATACCTTTTATATCAATTCAAATGCATCATATGAGATATGGAAAGGTAAACATACCGGTGTGAATTCTATGATTTATTGAGATTATAACCTTATTGCAAGAAATAATTATCTAAAATGCCTAGACCCAAAATTGGATAATTGTTTCATTGTTGGATACCGTATGAAAATTAAGGATTAACACTTCTATATTCCATTTGATATAAGTATTTGTTTCCAAAACTATTGTATTCTTTGAACAAGAATTGATTTACAAAGGAACTAGTTGGAGGATAATAGATCTTAAAGAATTTAGAGGTCAACAAGATAACATTGAACCTAAAGAGGTATATAAGAAACAAAGAGAATCATAAGACATTGTGGAATCTCAAATTATCAATGTAGTAGAAGAACATCATAGGTCTACTTGGATACATTTGCATTCAGAGAGTATTATTTATTCATGACTCAGTTAGATATTTTTTTTCTTATGAATGATGATAAGAAAATGGCCGACAATTGTGCTAGTGAGGGACCATATTCTAGTCAATGTCTAAAGATTGTATGCTGAGATGGAATCCATGTATTCCAATAAATTATGAACTTTGGTGGTTTTACCTGAAGGGGTAAAACCCATAGGATGAAATTGGTTCTTAATAAGAATATTGACATGGATGGTAATCTACAAAACCTCCATATGATGAATGGTTGCAAAAGGATTTAGACAAGTTCATGAAGTTGACTATGATGAAACCTTTTCACCCTTTTAAATGTTTACATCTATCAGGATCATGATTGCCATTGTAGATTACCATGGTTATGAGATTTAGAAAATGGATTTTAAAATAGTTATCCTTAATAGGAATCTTCTTGGGGACATGTACATGATACGTCCCCAAAGGTGCTATCACTTCAAATGAATCTAATCAAGTCTTCTAGGTAACAAGTCAAACTATAGATTGGAAAACAATCTAGAAACTGAAACTTTCATTCTAATGAGATAATTAAAAAAAAATTATAAAATGTAAATAAACTTTGTGTTTATAATAAGGTTATTGGAGCATATTTTATTTCTCACATTATATGTAGATGACATACTATTTATTGGGATGAGATACCTTCTATACTTTTGGTTGGGAATTGGTTGTGCAATACCTCCTCCATGAAGGGTTTAGGAAAAGCATCTTACATTCTAGAAATCAAGATCTACATTAATAGATCTAGAAGGATTCTTACCCTAAGACAAGTGTGTACATCTTACAAATGATGAAGAGGTTCACCATGCAACATTCAAGAACAACTAACACACGTCTCATGGAATAAGTTTCTATAGAATCGAATGGCCTATCTCTTTCGATGAGAAGCAACACTGAGTAACATTCCATATGCATATGTAATTGGATTGATCATGTATGCAATGCTATGTAATTTCCCAGATGTCAGGTGCTTTAAGTATGATAAGAAGGTTCTAGTCAAACCTTTATGAAGGTCATTCGACTTCTATGAAGAATATCTTGAATTACTTGAGAAGAACCAAGAATCAATTCAAGATATGTGGAGGTGATAAATAGTTTATGTTAAGGGTTACACTGATGCAAGCTTCCAAACTGTCAAGGATGATTATCGTTTGCAATTAAGATTCATATTTTTCCTAAACAATGGAGTTGTAAGTTGGAAGGATTACAATCAAAATAGTGGCAAATTTACAATAGAAGCCAAGAATATCGTTGCATCTAATTCAACAAAGGAAGTAGTATGGATCAAGAATTTCATTAGTGAACATGTGGTGGTTCTAAACATTGATGACACAATAGAGATTCAATGTGACAACAATGGATTCATTACACAAACTAAATAAACTACATTGTGTCATCATTCCAAGCACATACTATCACTATATCATCTCCTATGACTATTTAGCTAAGAGAACATAGGGAGAAAAATCACAATCAAAATGTTGTAGACATCAACCCTAAGGATAAAACTAAGTTGGTGTCATAGAAATCTAAGGAAATAATGGACTTGGAGCATGAATTTTTTTTTGGAATTCTCAACTTTAGTTAAAAATGTGAGAATATAAGATTTTTTAATAGTATAAAGTCATGGTGCAAAAACATTTGAGGTAGTAAAGAAGGTCATTATGGATCTTTGGCATGTATCACGCAGTCAGAAAATGTGTGGCAAACTTGAGTTACTAAAAATAAGTGGATGGGGTAGAGGAGATAAAATAGGGTATGAAGAACATAGTTGACTTGTAGAGAATAGTGTAAAAGGATATTGATGAGGTCATGAGATAGTTTGTAGAAGTTTGTGTGATTGGGCTAGAAGTAAGTTTTACTGGAGACACAAATCAGGAGAAAAAAGCATTTGGGGTTTTATAGGGAGTTAGAGAGAAAAATTAGGGATAGTTAGGGATTAAAGAGATTAGAATAGAGGAAGAAAGGTGATCAATATGATATCAAGGTGTGAGGAGAAAAGGAGAGAGATATAGATTGGATAAAGTCGGAGTGGGTGTTTTTGCATGAAGAATGAAAGAATTTAGGTGGAGGAGACAAGGCAGAGATGTCAAATCAACTCTACTATAGAATAGTTAGTAGAGAATATTTTTGGTTACTTGATCACATGAATAAAGTAATAACAATGCATGTGATAGAGAATAAATCATACGACTGTTGGTTATTTAAGTGCATTGATTAACTAATATTAGTTATTTAATTGTGTATTTCCATTCCTATTTGATTTGAGTGATAGAACAAAGTCCTAACAAGTTAAAACATGATCACTTATCTAACAAATATGTATAGATTGTGAATTTAGTATTCGTTTCCACATTTACGATTAGTTATTATGTGTTTATAAATTAAGGTTTAATTATATTATCACCATATCAAATATATTAATATATATATATATATATATTATCTAATAATGTGAAACTTTGTTTTTTTAAGGATTATATTCACAATAAACACTTTAATTATTACCAAATTCCAATTATCATCATCATTATACTCAAATTTTCCATTTTTAAAATGTATAATGCAACTAAAAGCAAAATGGTCACAAACTAGTTCTTATTAATTTACAATATTCTCTTTTATGCCTATTAATATCTTCCATCACTCTTACTTAATTGTATATCATTTGCCTCATTATAGGAATTGTTATCATCATTATTTGAATATGGCATATTAGTCAAGATTGTGAGATATTAATGTATATATACATGCATTAACAGTTATCATCGCGTAACATGTCATATATCATTATGTGAGTCTCTAAATGATTTTTTACACTTTATCAGCTTGTTTATTAACTTAAGTGTAATAATAATTTACACTATGCGAGCTAGGGTTTATTATGCATAATGTCCCATTCTTACTTATAAAATAATATTCACCATCTAAGCAATTCTTGAATTAGATCTTATTATTGTTCTTTAAAGTTAGGGATCTATTAGTTAAGCATATAAACAATAGTATTCACTATATGAATCATAATATGCTATTACAAGGATGTTAAGGTAATCTAGATTTCCTATGCCTTGTTTGAGGTTTTCCCATGAGCCGAGTCCAAAGACGTCCAATTTGTGGAACCAGGGTTACTTAGGCTAGGAAGTCAAGTTTTGGTATGTTACAAAACTCAATTTGTTTCTATTGATTTCTAACAAGTCAATAACATTAGGAAATCACATATTATAGGCTTCTTTTATAGGATTTTATTTATTAAAAAATAGGGCCTTACAATATCCTTCTTTTCTTTATGAAGGTCTTATATTTTCTTTAATTCCTTTTAAATTTCAAGGATTTATTGAAATGGTAGACATTTCTAGCTTTAGATATATTATTTAGGGTATTAAACCTATTTAAAACACTAAATGTGTACCTTAACTAGATCTTCTTCTTATATGTCCATATTATATGTCATCATGGAGCCTTTTCTTAGTTATTATCCCCTAATTACTATGGTGGGCCTATATTCCTTTTAGAAATTTCAATCATTAGGATTACATATATGATAAGCTAAAGTTAATCTATAGTAAATGACTTTATTAGATTCCTAGATTCCATAAAGATGAGAACTAGATATTCGTACAAATGATATTGAAACAAGGATTAGTGATATAAATTTACATAGATGATATAGTATTGGAGTTTTAATTTTGTAGTTTGACATGCACTCTCACTAAGTTTCTACATCTTCTATAAGTGGAGGATTCCAGTATATTTATGAATGAAATAAGTTTGCGATTGAGAATCTCAATATGTTTATTGATAAAACTTTCATTGAACATAATATAAATCCTTTGACAATAGAAATGGTAGTGGAAGTAATAATGATCTCTTTTATGTGTTAGTTGTTCTACATTTGATTGGTAAATCATGTACATTATGTAGTATTGTTTGTAGCACTTTAGTTATGTTGAGACCATTTTACACAATTATTTGTATGCCGTGTCATGATTAAAAAATTCACAAACCTCATAATTTGATCAATGGTCTCATATATACATCTTGACTCTTTATTACCCTATCTAAAAAGATATCCTACAAAAAGAGATTCTACCTCACTAAATGCAAATTAATTCTAAAAGGGAGTTCATATTTGTTTCCAACATTTTATTACATTAGTAATATAAATAAATATGGGACTTTAGCACGATCTATGGTCTTCATTTTCATCAATGTATGGATCATATCTCTTTCAAATGCAATCTAAATGCATACGATATTTCGTAATTTACACTCAACTAACATCAGTGTATAATGTTTGATGTAAATGCAATTATGTTCATTTACACTTGAATCAATCAAAATTTTCATGTAACAAGTAATTTTAGGATAAAATGGATAACATGGAAATATTAATTACAGCTTAAATCATTACTCATATATAGTGTGTATGTGTGTCTATATATATATATATATATATATATATATATATATATATATATATATATATATATATATATATATATATATATAGAGAGAGAGAGAGAGAGAGAGAGAGAGAGAGAGAGATAGAGTCAGGCTAGAATACACTCGAGTGTACGGATCGCACGAATACACTCAAGTGTGTTTGCATATAAAGACTATTTTTTGCAAAATGTAAACCGTTGATCTTCACCGTCATACTATAACTAGGCTACATACAAATTTTGATCCCATTTGGATGAGTGTAAGTCACTCATCCAAGGGCAACAAAATCGACGCGTGAAACTAATTTGAAATGTATAATTTTTGCGGTCTTCATAACATGAGCTATACATATCCAAATGTGCTCAAATTTTGCGTATGAGTTGTTCACGAGATGTTTAAGAAGATCAATGGATTAGGTTTTCAAAAAAAATATTGCATCATGAAAAACTACTTGAGTGTATTCCGCTCCGGATACACTCGAGTGTATTCTAGCCTGACTCTATATATATATATATATATATATATATATATATATATATATATATATATATATATATATATATATATGGGCCCATCTTTAATACACGCTCGGGTAGCTACCCGCCCCTCATTTCTGTTACTTTTGACATGTAGAGGGTTACTTTACCTTACAAACTGTTGAGTTTCATGCATAGATAGTTACGTTTGTAACTATAGATTTCAAAACACGGATACATATATATCTTCTGTGTATTTTGTACGGGATTACTTTTTTAGTCGTATAGTTACTTTTTGATCAACATGGTTACTTTTTTTTATAGTAGAATTACTTTTCTGGTCAAAACAGTTACTTTTTTTACTGCCGGGTAGCAAAATCTAGGCTACCCGTGCGGGTATTAATTAAACGACTTATATATATATATATATATATATATATATATATATATATATATATATATATATATATATATATATATATATATATATATATATATAGTGTTGTGTGTGTGTTTTTGTCTTTTTTTGTGTGTGTTTTATTTTATGAATCAAATGCTTGCAGAACTCATAATGTTGGACCACTTTCTATCTATAAATTTTCTAAGAGGAGGAGTCTTCGCTTACCATTACACTTGCACAACAACACACACTTTAGGGATTTGTTATAGAAATTCTATTAAAGTGGTAACTAGAATTGCTTTTTAGAATTTTAGTTTTTTTCCGTATGAGTAGGAGTTCTCTAGACATCCATCATTTCCATAAATGATAAGTATAGAGAAAACGTAGTAATCCCACTCATGAAGCCGAAGTTTGAAAAATTTTGGACCACATACACATGTCTTAAAAATTTAGATCCATTCTCATATATTTGAACAAGACGTGAAGTCTATGAACTTGATGGACATGCTATTAGAAAGACGCTTACCGACATGCTTGTTATTTGTTACTCATACTAGTCAAACATGTTATTTGTCTATTGAAAATATAGACGTGTTATGAGAGCATTCCAAAGATGGAAAATGATCACTTTATAAACTCCATGGGCAACTCGTTTAAAATCATAATAGAGGATTTGGTCCATCCATACTGTTTGTGGAATCTTAAGGGTAAGAAAGGAGTGTTACATGCTTAACCCCAACATCATGAACTATTCTATAATGGGAGCAACATGGGCTATTCAACGAGATACATGACATTGGCTAAGGACAATACTATTCTTATTGATTTTCTTTTCACCGTTTGACACATACCATCTCACATCTTATGGAGGGTCCTTAAAACATTGAATAGTCATGTGCTTAAGTATATGGCCTATATGCTAACAACAGGTTGAGTTGAAACTATTGCTAAGGGGCCATTTTCATGGTAGTGCCCATGATTGAGAATTAGCTCATAAAGTTCTGCACATCTTGAATTTAGGTACAATATTAGTTTTCATTCAAAAAAATTTGTTTGAATTACTTATAACGAGGAGGATTTCACTTAGGAAAGGGGCATTACAGTGACTACAAAGACCTTGGATGGGAACTACACCAATAATACCTTCTAAAATCACTTTTATTGCATTCCTAGAGCTATAGTTACTGAGATATTGTGGTAGTATAACCGATGAAGCTATATTTTGTTTGATAAGGTGGTCACATTTCAAGTAGATGCCACATGAATTTTCACATATTCAGGCAATAGGTGAGTTATGGGAACTTGATGCGACAGGTTAGTAATAAAGAGGCTTGCCATTAGGCTTGTCAATAGGATTGCTCATGTGAATTGTCATATCAGATGATACAAGTGTATGAGAGAATTCCACATTGTGACGGGATGAGATGTCAGAAAAGAATGTCTTTATGGACAAATAGGTCCAATCCAAGTAGAGGTTGGACCTGTGCAAACTATTAGTGGAATCTTGATGAGTAAGAAAAGGGTTTTGTATGCCAAGTTTCAACATCATGAACAACTCTATAAATAGATCAGTATTTAGCACTCTTTGAGATACAAAAACACATCTTGGGCATATGAATCTTTCTCTCGATGAGCTCTCCTTTTCCTCACACTTACCTTCTACTATCTAACACAGGTGTTCATAGAACGTCGAGTCTTCATGTGCTTTTGGTAGAGACTACATATGCCATTGTGGGATCATGAAAGTGTTGCTCATGGGTCATGTTCATACGCATGATTGAGAACCTCTAATATGGCACTGAAGTATAAGCAGGTAATCTTGATAACCCAATGGATAGCCATGGTCAACAAGCATCATAGTCATAACAAAAAGAAAGCCGTTGGTTCATCACAAATGTTCTTTTCCCGGGCTATTTTCTCATGGCATCATATCCATTACAATACCATCAACAATTGCCGTTTCCGATTTGAGCGATAGTTGTATAGATTCTTTCTATTCCTATCAATCGGGTAGCTGATTCCAGTGGGTTGAGTAGAAACAAAAGCAAACGGTAACCGCCGTAGGGTCCATACTGTCTAACTACGATGAGAAACGGCGTGAGTGGCCATCAAGTTGGTTATACCATTATTGGTATTTTGGCATCGGATGAGCCACTGCGTTTATGGGGTGGTGGATGGTCTGCGTCCTTACGCAACGCACACAGCTTCCGCTTGCTTGAACGCATCTACCACAATAATGGAGTAGTCCTTGTCTAGTCGTCATCGACAAGAAACAAAACCTACCCTATCCCTTGCTGAGGTTGCTTCCTGGACCCGGTTGTCCCCAGGCCAGCCGAGGTTCCTCCCTCCTGCCCGTCAATGTCGATGAGATGCAAAAAGATTCCACACCCACCGGCTTATCTCGCTCGGTTGACAGGTTTTGCCCCCTTCTATTGTCGTCCACAGAAGATTCAGTATCAAGTTATGACACCCGGAGGGGTAACGTAAGTTGCGGGGCCACCCACGTAACACTCTTGGGTGAGAAGAAGAGCCAAAACATCTGTTGCTGACTTCTCAACTTTCCGGTGACGTTGGCAATGGTTGTGCCGCCGATTTTCAGGGTTAATTAAGTAGACGTCTATTCATGTCGATTCCTTAGCGGGTCCACTCCACGAAAAGTGTTACAAGCTGGCTTGGAGCAACTCGAGGTTTAATGCCCCTGTTTGGTTCCGGATGCGATCAGGATTTCGCCCTGTCGTCTAGCGCTACGTCGGCGTAACTTGGTCCGAGTTGGGCAAAAAAGTTGTTTGGTTCGCAACTCTGTTCGACTCCCGTTTTGGGATAACAGAATCTCATAATCCGGACAAACCCAGTCCCGGTAGAAGCGGGATTGCAAATCCCAGTCCGGGTTAGTGCCTCCGACCCCGACTCCCTCGCGCCTCTCCCTCTCCCTCTCGCGCCGCTTCCTCTCGCCCTCTCCCTCTCCCTCTCGGCCCTCTCCCTCTCGCCCCTCTCATTCGCTACCGTCTTCCCTCTCCCTCTACCTGCTACCAACTCACTGTTGGTCCGTGAGTTAAAGTGAGGTCTGCTACCTCGAGCAGCTCGCGGATGGAGGGCAACAGTCGTCGGGCGGAGCGTCCGCGTGGTGATTCAATGCATCCATATGCGACCACCGGTCTACTAGGGAAGCTACATCCTGGAAAAGTAAGGTACTCATACCATGTCCTTCTAGCCATCATATATCTGCACCATCCACCTGACTCATCTTGAGCGGTCATTGTCACATCTTGTCGACACACAGGACGAACCCTAGCAAGGGCAAGAAGTGTTTGTGTTCCTTCATATTCATCGCCTTGTGCATCGAGGTTCTTCACATCCACCTACGCATCTTGGATCACTTGTTCTCCGAAGCTGGTTGTCAACCCTGGTATTCCGAAGGTGGTGGTCATCCCTGGTTCTCCGATGGTGCTGCTCCGAAGATTCTACAACTGCTGCTCATTGTCGACCACTTCTGAAGACCACTTCTGAATAGGTTGGTGATGATGAATATTGTCTTTGTTTTTTTTACTGAATAATTATGCAAAGGTTGGGCTTCATGTTCTTCACGAAAGTCTAAAATATGGTTAGGCTCTTCGATGATCATGGTATAAGTTAGTAATAGTTAGCTCTTAAACAGATGTTGTCAAATTATTTTATAGAGATATGAATTATTCTCTTGTCCCGTCATTGTTTCTTGATGATACTTTTCTTTGCCTCTAGTGTATTTCAAAAGTTTCCTTAATGCTGTCTGTTCTTCAGTTTCAATGTCTGGTTTAGTTTAACATTCTCAAGTATATTGGGGTAACATATGCTAATTAGTTCCTTAACTCCAAATGGATTTCATTACTTTGATATTGTCAGTGTATTTTGTTGACATTGTGAACTAATAAAATACTTCTCATGGAGTCGATACTTACTGAAATGGGATATCAACATGAGAATATGGAGGAAAGGATGACTGAGAAGAACACCAATCTGGTGGCATTTATTATCTTATGTATTTCATCATAACAAAGGTAAATAAGCTCGTCAATGTTGTGGAACCACCTTCATATCCCAATAATAACCACTATTGAATAAGTTTCATCAATCTTATTGAATCCAGGTAGTCGTATGGCACTCCATTATAAAATACATCAGAAGTCGTATTTACATTTAAAAATCGTTGTATATTTATTAAAATAAATGATGTCATATTGGATGTTATTTGCATGCAAATTATTAAATTCTCTTAGAACACAAATATTAATCCTTGTTATATAAATACATTAGTTCAGATTATAAATGATATTGATATAAGAATGCTTTCTTTGAATTATTAAAAAAATATCTGCTAAGATTTGCGGAGTCAGATAAGTAAGAAATGTCGTCATGTCAAATTCTATGCTAGATACAATTTAAAATGAGATGCAAAATATAACGTAGAATCAATTGGGCATGAATAATAAAATAAAGATCTTATTGTATGTCTCTGTTTGACATATTAAACCATCAAGTCATGTCATATATGTAAAGAATTCAAATGCTTGAAAATTATTTCTATACAAAAGCTATCAATAGGTGAGTAGACAAAATACATTATTCCATGTTGTTATCTGCTATACCCTAGTTTATTAAACAACAACTACTAAAAAAGTTGATTCCTAGGATTGCATGTTTATTGGAAGAAAATATAGTTTTATATATATGTTTATATGTGTTTTGTTGCCTTGATTTGAGCATAGGGCTTGACCATATACTTTTATGTGATAGTATATGAGTTTTGCATCTGTCTCGTTATGTTTCAGTCATTATATTGACTATAACCATGCAAGTTCTCAATATGAGGCATATATTTGAAAATGATTCTCGTTTGATTATCTCTTAAAGTATTATAAAAGATATTTTAGTGTGAAACTATCTCTCTCATTTGTTACTGGTATTTTTTGAATTATTATTTATGCGTATTATACCTCAATTTTATATAATAAAATTGTTCAAGTATCAATATAATATAAAATAAACTATAAATGCCTAAATATTCATCTTGCCTCTCTTTTGTGCATGTACGTTAGACTAACGTAGAGGTAACATTGTACCACCAGATACTAGAACATGCATATTCCATCCACGGTGTGACTTTCCAATCACTTTGATAGAGGCCACACATTTTTTCACCCAGAGTGTGTGTTTTGCACTCAATAGTTTTGGCTTGAGATTTTAGGGGTCTCATCTCTATTATAGATTATCCTAGTCTGATTGCTTTTACATTCACTACTATACATTGAAGTGTTTTTGAAATTAATTGTTAACGAAAGAAAATTATTTACTGATCCTTTTTTATTGGAACTAAATGCTTCATCTCTTGAGATGAATGATTTCTTAAATGTACCTTCTCTTAAACTACCTACACATGCTGAAGTTTATTTCATAAAAATATATATGATTTGTAGTTCTTTAAAAAATATATTATAAGGTTCTTTGAATTGCATGCATATGATAGATCCTCATTGTGTTTTTATTTTTATTGAAGTTCGTCTATATGAACAAAAAACATCACACAACCATTAATTATTGTGTCTTTTTGGTTGATTTCTGAACCAATCGATTCTACCTCCCTATCTCCCCGTCCACGCCATCCACCTTCGGCTGATAGTGCCAAATCCCAACATCCATCCTAACCCTAGTTTTTGAAAAGCAACAATCATGTTGTTGAAAATGCTAATATTCACAAAAAGTACCAAAGATACTTGATGTATCCAAAATCAATAGACCAATCACATAGCAAATCAAACTCTTCTATTGTATCAAGTAAGGAACCAATAGAACTTTGACAATTCAACACTGATGATACTTTGTGTAGTCTAGAAAATGCTCACTTGTTAAAAGAGGTGGATTATAGAGTAGATCCTATGAAAATAACAAAATTTATAAGGCTTGTGAACTACGAGCCTAGGAGATACAATACACATCTACAAGATATTTGACACATTCATTAAGGAATTCTATACCTGTGAAAAAATAGGGCATTACATGGCCCACCTTCGTAATTCAAACTAAGACCATAGGTATTAATGATATGTGTGAAAGATAAAATATGTACTAAAGGATATATCCACACAATGGTTGATGTTACACAATTTTGATTAATATATTCTTTGTAGGGCTCAACAGTAATTTTAAACCTCTAATTAACACAATTGTATGAGGATTATTTGTAAATATGTTATATAAATACATTTGTTGAGATTACAAATGATATTAATAAAGGAATGTTTTCTTTGAATTATTCAAAAAAGATCAGCTAGTCCTATGTAGGTTTGATGTCAAATTTCTTCTAAGAATGGTGGAATCATGTCAAGTTCTATGCTAGATACATGTAAGTTTGATATCAAATTCTATGAGATGAAAAATTTAATGTAGAATCAATTGGGCATGAATAATAAAACCATACTCTTGTGTTGTAAATCGGACTCTTCTGTTGTATCAATGTATCAATGAAGGAACCAATAGAACTTTGCCAATTCAACACTGATGTTAATTCATAGTCTCTACTTTATTTTTGGGATCCCTATTGTATCATTAATCACATACATATCTACATAGGTTTAACGGAAAAAAAATATTATTGACCCTGGTTTGTCTTTTGGCATTACAATAGATGCATGGTCTGATTTGTGCAAGGGAAGATGTAACATAGATTCAGTAAATTGGAATATTATTCTGCATCCAGATTTTATGATAGTAGATGGAATATGTAAAGGGAAGATATATAGGGAAGATGTAACACAGATTTTATAATAGGAAATCGTATGATGGCAAATATAATTTTAGGTTCTGCATCCAGTCTTTCTAAAACCATCTTATGCATTGTCTTGCCTCTAGTTCACGTAAAGTGGAATCTTACTTAACATAGATTTAGTAATTCACATACATGAGTATCTTTCCTAAACATTCATATCCAATTGCTAGGTTTGGGATGGGACCCAAATCAAATTCATTATTAGCACAGGGATTTCTATATTGCCATGGGTTGTATCTATTGAAAACCATACATGTTATATACTTATTATCATTGTAAACACCCCTCACTGTCATTATATATTGCAGCACCTACGCGAGTATGTCTTCTACAGACCTGAAGTTCCATATTATTTGGTCAAGAGAGTTTAAGGACACTCTAGTATCAGCATTGCGGAGGCAGTATGATGTAGACAGGTGTATTGACAGCCAGTTTACTAGGGATGCTTGGAGGTAGGCACTTTGTGATTTGCAAAATAGGATGGGGAAGTCGGTATGTTCATTATACGAGGTCAAAACTCAGTAGAAGAACCTGAGGAGGGACTATGCCAGATTGAAGCTTGTCACCAACAAGAGTGGCATCAAATGGGATGAGACTAGGAACAAGTCCACGCTTACTGACACCCCTGAGTGGAGGGAGAGCCTTGCAGTATGTACAATAATCATACCCTGACTCCAAAAGTAATGTCCTACATTTACACTTAAATCTCCTAATAAAAACTTTTTTATACTTACGCAAACAAGGACCTTGCTAGGTTGATTAAGTGCCCCTTTCCCCACCACAACAACATCGAGTTGATGGCGGGGAGGAACATTGCTAGAGGACACCATGCAATGTCTTCTACAGACAGACAAATTCCGTCTGATGTTGCTTCTGAGGATGAAGTTACTGTCGACTTAGATGCGTCTGATACTCCCATGAACACAGAAATCCCAGTAGGGGAACCAGACATAGGTGCACCTGGGATGCAAAGTGAGGGTGATACTGGGGGAGGCAGAATAGATACCCAGGGTGTTGGGGGGAGGACTCCTCCTATCTATAGGTGCAGGAAGCGAGCATCAATGTCACAAGAGCGATGTGTGCTTTCTAATGTAGTGTTATCTGAATTCACATAGGTGTACGCAAAGGTTCACAAGTTAGGCACAGGTGTGGCTACCAGAGCCTTTGAAATAGAAGAGTTTGCAATGATTTTGTAACATTTCAATGACACTTTCCCCGATGCCTCTAGCCCTATATTTACAACACTTGTGAACGCCATAAAGGAGTCAACAAACTGCAACATTTACCTCAGCCTTACACATACACCTCACAAAATAAAAATATGGTTGCATGACCTTTGGGAGAGGTCCCAAGGCGGTAGTGCAACACCACTACCTTCAATGCCATCCTCTTTTGTTCCATCTCAGCAAGGATTTGTTTCACAATCCCCATCACCCAATGTCAACAACACATCAAGTATGCTATCTATGTGGTATACTGGAACCAATGTTGTTGGCCCTTCAGCAACATAAGTAAGAACTTTATTTTTCCATTATGTTTTTTATGTTTGAGGACATCAATTTCAAATTGTTTTATTGTTGTAATAATTAATTTCTCGTACAAACATTTGTTTCCCATACAATCTAATTCATATGTAATGTTGATGCCATTTTTTTGTCAAAACTTTCATATTATGTTCAAGTTGTTATTCTTTTTATTGTAGTCATCATGTCAACATTGTTACATTTTAATTGTAGGCATCATGTCTTCCAGTGATCATAAAACAATCAACTGACATCCTCACAAACATTTTAGATATCTTGTCTGGTCCAACAAATGACATTGCTGATGCAATAGCTGAGTCAATAGCAAACTCCATCATGAACGACAATTTCGATGATGCCGACATACCACCTACAATACCTAGGTCAGTTAGCATTAGGAGTGGCCACCAAAAGGTGTTATAAATCATAATAGGGCATGAACAAAGGGATTATGACCTATACCGAATGTGACCACATACTATAATGACCCTTGTAGACAAGCTTGAGAGTCGTGGCTTGTTACAAAGTACTAGAGGCATATCACCAATTGAGGTTGTATGCTACTTCCTACAGATGGTTGGCCATTGCCATACAAATCGTGTTTTGGCTGAGGACTATATTCACTCTGGTGTGACCATAAGTAGAAAGTTCAACGAAGTGTTGGACGGGGTGTGTGCATTGTCCCATGACTATATTGTCATGCAAACCACATCGATAAGCACAACAACACAATGTCGTATATTAGACAACCCAATGTTCTACCCTTACTTGAAGGTAATAATTATCCCCTATGATTTATAATAATTTTCAATTACTTTGTATGTTTACAACCGATTTTGGTGTTATAGAATGCCATCGGCCGGGCAATTAACGGAACATACATCCCAGTCTTGGTTAAATGTGACAAGAAAAATCGTTACTGAGATAGAAAAGGGAATGTCTCTCTGAATGTCATGGTTGTAGTAGAGTTCTCAATGGAGTTTACATATGTCCTTACTGGGTGGGAGGGCTTGGCTACTGACCAAAGGGTCCTACAAGTAGCAACGACCATGGGAGGGTTTAAAGTTCCCCCAAAAAAGTTTTACCTAGTTGATGCAAAAAAGTTTCTTGCACCTTATCGCAACACATCTTACCATATTTATGAGTATCGAGGAAATAGACATTCATACAACAATAATAAGGAGATGTTCAACCACCTCCACACTCAATTATGTAATGTTGTAGAAAGAGCATTTAGTGTGCTGAAGAGGCTGTTTGCCTACCTTAAAAAAGGGACGACATATCCTATACATTCACAGTGTCGCCTCATAATGGGTTGTTGTATCCTCCACAATTTTATAGGTTTCCAGAATGATGGTGACACTATGATGGATGAATTCCCATAAAATAGTTCAACATCTACCATCCCACCCAATGGGGTCAACCTAAGTTTGCTACAACAAACAACTCTAGCCGATGCAAGGGAGGGTGATGTATTATGTGAAACAATTTTTTATTTTATTTGGGATACTCGTTGACCTCAATTTGTACTTGTCATCATTTATGTAGCATATGAGAACCCATCAACCACGTGACATGTGCCCTAAAATGTTTCTTTCATAAAATGTTTTATGGCTCCTAATTAAAATGTCACATTATGTTTCATTAGGTTGTCTTCAAATGGAGAATGGAATGCCTTCTTGTCCATGTGGCCTACAATGCACAGTATGAGTGTACATGGATTCCGTGGATGTGGCAAATGGATGGTTTGAAGACAACAACCCCCACAAACCATATTTTACATGTGGTAGGGGTCTTGTTCCGACCAAATGTCATATGAGGTTGCCCACGCAGTGTGTATAACCTACAGTGGCCACGCTTACTGTAGTTAGGGATGTGATACTAACACACTTGCATATGCACGGAACGAATGCAAGAAATGGTCAGAACACTATGACTTTGTCTGTTTGATAAGAGCAGACACCGACGAGCTAGAATAAGAAATTTCAACTCTACAGAAGAGGTGCCAATATCTTCGCCAATGACTTCACATCACGGGCGATAAGGACTCTTCAAGAGAGGA
Organism: Alisma plantago-aquatica; assembly: GCA_963693085.1. Taxonomy (NCBI): domain Eukaryota; kingdom Viridiplantae; phylum Streptophyta; class Magnoliopsida; order Alismatales; family Alismataceae; genus Alisma; species Alisma plantago-aquatica. The sequence continues at coordinate 1,331,806,824 of OY856412.1, forward strand.
AGAAAGATACAATACATCATAGATGTATTACGATCTATCTAAATTAACTTCACTTGTGTGTTTGAACAATCAACTAGGCCTATTGAAATGTTCTGCAAATTATATTTGAAATCTATGTTCAAAACCTGACATTATTTTACTAATCCTCAACCATGTTTTAGATTTCGACGAATCCATCTGAAGTTTTGAGGTTTGATTGTGGGATAGAAGTAGCCTTGCGGCTTAACACAGAGGATGCAGTGTTATATGACTTTGGCATTCTGAGTGAAAGGCTAGGCGAAATGTATTACATATGTCCTTCTCGTGAGGTGTGATAGTAAATACATAAATAATAGGTTGTCCTTGTGTAGGCTGAACATTCGTTGTCATTAAGTTGAACTTGATAATACATTTTAGGGAAAAGATCGATGCAGATACTTCCATTGGGCAGTCGATCTCTCACCAACAACTGATTCTTTGAAAGCTGAGATTATGTTACTAACTTTCGAGTGCAAGTCATTGTAAGGCTAGGCGATGAACATGAAGGACTTTGTTGAAATGCATTACAACTACGATGATATATACACCAACAAAAAGTATGAGTATGAGGTTCAACAAAGCTCCATTTCTAGTCTGGAGGAAGATTGTAGTCTTCTTTTGGACATTCCTTCACCTCCAATGATGCCATAATGTTGAATGGCAGAGCTACATTTAGATTGTCTTCTCGATTTAGATTGTCTACCATTAGATGTTATTAACATTATAATCTTTCTTAATTCATCCATTGATATAAATGTTGTATTACATTATTAGGTTGTTGTTTTTTTATCATAATGTTGCTTAATGTTTTATGGAGGGTGTATGTTATTTGTGGTAATGTTATTGAATGTTATTTAAAACCAAATATTTATATTATATTCCCTTAATTGTGATACACACCCTTACTTATGAAATATATTACTTACAGAATATGTAATATGGTTGGGCATCCAACGACACCGTATGTTATGTGGTGTATAGAGCTTGATATGGTTCTCAGAGGTCTGATAAGAAAGCAATATGAAATGGGCAGATGTGTGAATGGAGTATATACTACACATGCTTGGAGGGATGCATGGTGTGAATTCTGAAACATAATGGGGGGGCCTTACATATCTTTGAGTGAGTTGCAAATGTGATGGCAATACATCGGGAGAGAGTTCATAAGAGAAAATCTTTTCACTTTGGGAGAGCCTCCCACGCCATTATCCATGCAACACGCCATTCAACGTAACTTTGTGACGAATAATCACACTTACCCACCTAGAATTGTTGAATACCTTAACACTGATGAATGAAACAAACAACTACATTACACGTTGAAACAAGAGAATGAAGTTGTAACATATTTTCTTGATATTGTATTTGTTTGTGTTTGCTTCGCAACATTTAGATGCAAAACTTATGTGTTACATTAGTTTGTTTCTACCATCATTTGATCAAACTTCTACTTTACTCTTACGTTTAGAAGACTTACATCACGTTCAAACTTGTTTTTAGCCAAGTTTGCTTGCAACATTTATTTGTATACATTATTTTCACAGTTAGTTTACTATTATCGTTATTTGCTCATACTTATATTTATTTATTAAATTTAGATGTCGACATCACGTTCAAAGTCAAGGGCAAAGTTTTAAAAATATCTCCATCAAAGATACAAAAATATGTTGAAAAAAACCTTGTCTGCAAAAAACATGTTGCAAGGATACACATGAGGAGGAAAAATATGGGAGTCAGGAACAAGGCAAGGATGGGACCAGTCATCCTGTTCATCATCTGCCATTGTTGTTTGATTGGACAAAATACAACATCAAACAACAATCCAAGAAATCGTTGTAGGAAGCATGTCTCGTGTCATGGGACGAGTACGATGAGGACCTAAAGTGGGCTGATTGGTACGGTCCTACCTGGGATCAATATAAATCATCCTCTACATCGAAGACTATCCACCACTGTGTTTAATCACCATCTTAGCATGTGTATGGCTGTCTATGTCTAGGTCCAGGGCATGCCTCTCCTTTTTCGTCCCTCTCCCTTGTATGTTCACAACGTATTTGCCCAAGAACCAAATATGTTATTATCAGTTTTTTTGTTTGTTTAAGTTCTGATGAAAATGTTAATATATTTACTTTTGTACTTGTGCATAATTTATGTTATATTAGGACAATTTCAATTATCTTGTCAGTTTCCAATTACTAGATCAAATATGTACAATAATACACATATACAACATGAAAATGCCATGCAAGACAACTGTAAAGTTTAATTTATTTTAAATCAACACATAAAAATGAGCATACTTGTACGTCCCAGGATTGGAGGCCTCGGATAACATGATATTAAAAGGAATGATTGGACTACCCATATCACCAAGGTGCACCTCCTTTTCCAGGAGCCCATCACTAAAGAACTCCATAGTTAAGTGTGCTCAGCTTGGAGTAGTACTAGGATGGGTGACCAGTCGGAAAGTTGATCCTGGCTTGTGCGTCAGTGAGGAAAAAGTGCGCAGTTAAGGCTAGTGGTGATTTGTGGGGTCATTCGTCATTCTTGAAACTCTACTAGAGCCTTGGGCAGTGGGCTCGGGTGTTAAAAATGGTATCAGAGCCATAACCCCTCCAGTAGGTGGGGCCCACATGGGCATGTGGCATGCTAGTCTTGAGCCGTGCAGTCTAGGCATGTAGGAAAGGGATGTCTATGGTAGACGTAGCCACCCTTGTGTAGGTATTTCGTGATCAGGAGCTGGGTGTCCATGGGCCATTGTGAGTCTGCACTGAGATGGGGTCAGATTATGAGGCCATATAGTTGAACCATGACAAGAACGTCCATAGTCTAAGTGGGGGAGATTGTAACATCCCTGGATTTGAGGCCTCATATAACATGATTTTAAAAGGAATGATTGGATTACCCATATCACTAAGGTGCACCTCCTTTTCTGGGAGCCCATCACTAAAGAAATTCATAGTTAAGCGTGCTCAGCTTGGAGTAGTACTAGGATGGGTGACCAGTCGGGAAGTTGATCCTAGCTTGCGCGTCAGTGAGGACAAAGTGCACAGTTAAGTCTAGTGGTGATTTGTGGGGTCAGCTGTCATTCTTGAAACTCTACTAGAGCCTTGGGCAGTGGGCCTAGGTGTTACAATACTCATCTCTTATTTTCACTTTACTAAATAAAAAAATAACACCCACAAAATACAAATAAATATTTGTATTTTGTAAATTTTGAACTTATATTGAAGTGACATCACAACTATACATTCTTTGTACTTGTTAAAAAAGTTCTGTAAGAACATGATAAAATAAGCAGATCCTGACTAGGCTGACAAAAAAAATCAGAATGAATCCAGAATGGTAGCCAAATAGAATCAGACTGAATCCAGACTCAAATCAGACCAGCTGACTATAATTAGACTGGGTTGCCAAACAGAATCAGAATGATTTACCAAATAGAATAAGACTGGATCCTGACTAACCCCATCTAATCCAGTCCAGACTACAGAATCCCAGTCTGGAACCAAACAGGGGCTAATTGTCTGACCCGTCGGGTATATGCATTGTACGAGTAGACACATGGGATGAGGATGGATACTAGGGGTTGTTTGGTTTGGGTTTAGATTAGATCAAGATTTGTTGTTTTATGTCACGTAAGTAAATCCTGACTAATTTAGTTTCATGATGATGTTTTGTTTGAAAAAAATTGAACTAACAGGTCCATTTTGGATACCGTAACCCTTTTATCCAGACCAAATCAGTCCTACATCTAAAATAATTACAAAATTCAAGTCATATATATATATATATATATATATATATATATATATATATATATATATATATATATATATAACTATGGGCCCATCTTTATTGCCCACGCGGGTAGCTACCCGCCCACCCTTCCGACTACTTTTTTTCAAAAAAAATTTTGTTATTGTAGAGGACTATTTTGTCTAGCTCTCCAAAAAAATTTAGCCAAAAATAATAACATTTGCCCCTCCAAAATAAAAAAAACCGGTCCTTATATATATATTTGTTGTATATTTTGTACAGAGTTAATTTTTTGGCAAGTAGAGTTACTTTTTTGACACCATAGTTACTTTTTTTACAGCAGAGTTACTTTCTTAGCTAGGAGAGTTACTTTTTTGGCTACAAGGTAGCGAAAATCCATGCTACCCGCGCGGGCAATGAATGAACACCCTATATATATATATATATATATATATATATAGGGCCCATCTTTATTGCCCGGGCGGGTAGCTACCCGCCCACCCTTCCGAATACTTTTTTTCAATTTTTTTTCGAAATTGTAGAGGACTATTTTGTCTAGTTCTCCTAAAAATTTGAGCCAAAAATAATAGCATTTGCCCCTCCAAAATAAAAAAAACCCGTCCTTATATATATCTGCTGTATATTTTGTACAGAGTTACTTTTTCGGCCAGCAGAGTTACTTTTTTGACACCATAGTTACTTTTTTTACAGCAGAGTTACTTTCTTAGCTAGAAGAGTTACTTTTTTAGCTGCAGGGTAGCGAAAATCCATGCTACCCGCGCGGGCAATGAATGAACACCCATATATATATATATATATATATATATATATATATATATATATATATATATATATATATATATATATATATATATATATATATATATATATATATATATATATATATATATATATATATATATATGACAACGATCCAGTGAGAAACAAATCTTGGTGAGAGAATGAGTGGCATTTGAATAGCATTCCACATAGATCAATTTTTCATAATCCAACCATACAGATTACAAGTATACATAAATATTTACCCTCCTACAAAATTTTATCACCATCCAATTTTAGATCATTCACAACAAAAGAATACTTTTCGACGCTCTATATTGAATTTCAGCCTGACCGTTGGATGTTAAAAGTGTATATTTTACATATGGACATGCAAATAATTTCTGATTGTAATCATTTTTTGTGAGAAGGTAAATGAAATGATGTTTTTTTTTATCTATATGTTTGGATTTTAAGAAACAGTTTTGGATTTGTAGGTATTCAAATGCCTCTCATGCTCTCACCATAGGATGTTTCTCACTGGATCGGTACCCTATATATGTATATATATATATATATATATATATATATATATATATATATATATATATATATATATATATATATATATATAATGTATATATGGGCCCATCTTTATTGCCTGCGTGGGTAGCTACCAGCCCACCCTTCTGATCACTTTTTTCAAAAAAAAAATTGCAATTGTAGAGGACTATTTTGTCTAGCTCTCTAAAAAAGTTTAGCCAAAAATAATATCATTTGCCCCTCCAAAATCAAAAAACCCATCCTTATATATATCTGTTGTATATTTTATACAGAGTTACTCTTTTATTCGTGTAATTACGTTCTGTTCACCATAGTTACTTTTTTGACAGCAGAGTTACTTTTTTAGCAAGGAGAGTTACTTTTTTGGCTGTCGGGTAGCGAAAATCCAGGCTACCAGTGCGGACAACGAATGAACGCCATATATATATATATCTGTGTGTGTGTATGTATATATATATATATATATGTGTGTGTGTGTGTGTGTATGTATATATATACATATATATATATATGTATATATATATAGAGAGAGAGATAGAGAGAGAGAGAGTTAGGCTAGAATACACTCGAGTGTATAGAATGCACGAATACACTCAAGTGTGTTTGCATATCAAGACTATTTGTGCAAAATGTAAACCATTGATCTTCACTGTTAAACTATAACTAGGCTACATACAAATTTTCAGCCCATTTGGATGAGTGTAAGTCACTCATCCCAGGGAAACAAAATCGACGCGTGAAACTAATTTGAAATGCATAATTTTTGCATTCTTTATAACATGACCTATAAATGTCCAAATGTGCTCAAATTTTTTGTATGAGCTATTCACAAGATGTTTAAGAAAATCAAGGAATTAGATTTTTGAGAAAAATATTGCATCATGAAAAACTACTTGTGTGTATTCTAGCCTGACTCTCTCTCTCTCTCTCTATATATATATATATATATATATATATATATATTTGTTTATATGTTGTTTTGTTTTATATGTAATACTAGAAAACAAAGAAAATGAGGCCAGTCAAATCTAATGAGTGCTTACAATGAGATTGAGTTTCCAAATGAAATAGGACTGAATCCAAATTAAACTAATCCTCATTTATTGGCTAACCCAATCCTGACGTCATAATCCTGATCCCAAACCAAATAGGGGCTGGAGTATTTGAGAGAGAGCCAAATACATATTCACATATATAATGCAACATAAAATATTAAAGAGTTTGGTGGATCCAAGGAATTAGGACATTATTTAGTTCATGATATTATCCACATCTAGTTCTGTCTTTTTGTACCATGTATCACCACTAGTTCTCTCCAAATCCAAACAAGTCTTGTTTGACAAAAACTTGGACTAACAGGATTTGTTTGGGATTTCTTAATCATGTGGCTCGGACAAACTCAACCATATTGTGACAAAGTGAGTTTTCTGACCTTTCTCATTTTCTACCTTTTTCACAATTATGTTCTCTGATAGTATACATTCATTAATTCTTGGTTAGATTAATCGATGTGGAGACTCAATTTCAAAATCTAAATCAATAATGTACCTCTTGTGACACTACAAGTAGGTTAAGTAATTACTTTATCCAAAGTAACAAATTAAGTGATGTAACTTCATACAATGGCTCTCAAAAATTTTCTATAGATTCTACACACCTTTGTGAACTCATGATCCAAATTTCATTTGAATTGGACATTTCTACTATTTTCTAGGATTTATTGAAGTTTAGGTACTTTATTTCATTCATTCACCATTCTAGACCTAAGTCTGACGATTAATCAACCATAGTGTGACACATTATGTGTCACACACATTGTGTTGAGTGAAAGGGAGCCAAGGGAGATACCATGCCTTAATCGAGGCTATTCAAAGGACATCCAATGACAACCGAGGTCATCCCTAACCTCCCGCACGACCTGGGTCTCGACCCCAACAGATCGACAACTACTCCAACTACCCTCGTGCCTACCCAGCAAGCCTCTCACAAAACCATTGGGCTATTCCTTCTCCTCTATTAAAACTGAACCCAACAACCCTTGCAACATCTCCCATCTCCCTCAAATCAGGGAGAACGAACCCCCCTCCTCTCTGCACCCCTCACTGGCGGCGACACCCATTTAGGGCTTTCTCACCTACACACCCCATTGCTATATAGAACCATCCTCAGCTTCACCAGATCCCCCTTCATCTATCCCACACATTGTTTGCTAATGAAGCCATCTCAAACACCCCACTCCATCCCACCATCGTCAACCTCTAGCACCTCCATTACCCCGCTACCTCAGAGCTCCTTCCACTAAATCCTCATCACCAACATCTCTGCCTTCCACTCATGAGACTTCCCAACTAGGACATGAGGTCCCAGACCCTCGCTCCACCCTAAACCACCTTTCTTCGACGACCTCCTTTCCCCAACCTCAGCGGTGCTCCAGTGCAGAGGGAGTCGTGATGCCTAAAAGAGTCGGTTAGGCTCAGAGCTTGCCCACAAAGACGATGCCACTCTGCCCTGAGTACGAGGAAGACCATTGGGGAAGATACTCCTCACCAGAGCTACTCTTGGCCACCTACTCATGCGCAAGAAAAGGGAGTAGGTGGAGGATGTGGGGCCAAGTGGACCCATCCACAATCAACACATCAGTGAGCCTCAAGGTCAACTAAGGTCAGTTGACCCAAGTGCCTTAGGACCAATCAGCAAATGCCACATCAGTGACCTAGGATCAAACTTGTAAAGCCTTTGATAAACCTGAGTCATCGATCCAGTCAGATTCGGACGTTGATCAAGGTAAATTTCTTTTCTTTTGTTTTGTTTTATTCAAGAAAATGGATTATCTTAGAAAAATCCTAGAAAATGCTAGGAATGTCAGATTATAGTGAACCTATATATCATTTCCATTAGAAAAAATGTGATCTATCCAATTTAAAAAAATCATGACCTAGATCTGAGTCCATTTCAAAATTAATAGCCTAAAACCCTAATGATCTTTTTATCATTATCATTTTGTGTAAAAATAGTCATCCATGATTAAAATCTAACTTGTGGATATCTAAAACCCTAATTGAGTCCCTAATCCTCATATGGATCGAAACCCTAATCAAATAGGAATAGTTAACTCAATAATGATGGAAAGCCAAAATTCTAGTTTTCTCTCTCCACATATGTATACCTCATGCATCTATATGTCAAACCCTAAATATTTAATGACCCTATATGATCATGACTGATGTTGAAACTTGGATCCAACTCTGATCCCTTAGACTGTGTAAATCCTAAAAGGAAACTCATCTAATAAATCATAATAGAAACCCTAATCGTGGACTTTTCCTTTTGGATGATAAGAGGTAAAATTATAAGGTATGAGACCTGATGCGATGATTTTGAGTCGCATTTATAGACTTGTTTGATATGCATTTTATACATTTATTAGTCATTTTCATGATTAATGTTGCATAATTCATTCATTTTGGTCTATGCTACTTCTTTATGTCAAATTTCCTTTATTTAAGCATTTTTAGTATTAATTATCAAAAAAATATATTTTGTGTGGATTTATGTGGTTCTGTGTGTTAATTTCAGGAAAAACAAGTATTTGCTGCCGTCAATACCATCGACGGTGGTCGATACCATCGACTGGACCATAGGTTGCCAGCTGCAAGGACCAGAACAAGATCGATACTATCGACGCGAGTGTTGATGGTATCGAGATGACATCAGGCGCTCAGACGAAAGAAAAGAAGGATTGCCTCTACCACGCTAGGTCGATACCATCGACCCGCGTCGATGGTATCGACACAGTCAGATATCAGTTTGATTCAGAATGATCTTAATCAGACGGCTGTGGTTAATTGGCGACCTAATTTGGGAGATATACCTAATGACGCCGCCCTTGACTGAGGGAGCATGTCATTAGCCGCTGCACACATCTCGGAGAGCAAGGAGAGAAGAACGGAACACGAGAGCACACCCCAGTTGATCTGGATGCTGAAGAAGATGAATTACACCAACGAAAGGCGACAGAACGTGGATTCCACGCCAAGGATCGATTGGACCTTCTCCGTTCAGGGGTTTCACCACTCAATTTCATTTTTCTCATGTTTCCCCATTTCTTTACTACATTGTACTCTGAGATGAACATGCGGGGGTAATCCCCTTTATCTTTAGGACCGGGAGTAGCCCGGGGATTCATTGTATGATGATTTTATAATAGTAATTCATATCTTATCTCTTAAATCTGTGGTATAGTTTCGTGTTCTCCAATATATTGTTATGCTTGATCACCATAATAATAACCAAATGCCCTTAATTGCTTTGAAAGAAGAATTAACGGTTGAAAAGAGACGGAATTTACATTAATTGACAAATCCCTTGAACAAGGTGGTGTAAGATTAATGGTGGATACCGAGAGGTCGTTTATAATGCACCTGGTTTAGCGTATAGGTTACTACGACGGTGGAACCGACCTAGACATAGGTAGTGAATTGTACCACGACAGTGGGCAATTCTGATTTCAGGCCACTATCCAGATAGAGAGATAAAATTGAGTAGCTATATAGAATTTAATATAATGAAAACCCGCGGTAAAACCGCAATCCTAAAGATCTCCTTTTGAATTGATTAAACCAATATTTAATCAATTACTTGTTTTGTTTTGTTTTATTTTTTTAATTTCAACAACAACTCTCAACTTTTTAATCGGCTTAGCTGATCACGAATAGTTAGTAGGAGTCCCCGGCGATTACATATATCCTTGAGTTCGACTCGGGCCTCACAAAGGCCTGTACTACTTGACGCGTTCACTTGCATTTCTACGCACGGTAAATTTGCGTCAAGTTTTTGGCGCCGTTGTCGGGGATACGGTAATTTGTTGGCACTTCGAGTGTTGTGAGCGGCCACTCTAGGCCACCTTTTTATTTTTTTTACCATTCCAAAAATTCATAATCTCTTTTCTAAATATTTGCAATCGTCAAGCATTGTACTAAATTTAATCTTTCTTTTTTCAAGTACAGTGCATGGTGCAGACACGTAGTACTGACTACGCAGGTAGAGCACCAGAGGTTCCGCTGCCGGGACCAAAAGACGAGGGCGATTATAATCAAGACGAGCTGGAGGATATACTTTCTGAACACGAAGAAGAAGAGATGGACGAGCCACAGACAATATGGGAGATGATCAAGGCTTCTTCCTCGTCTGCTTCCAAGGGGCCTATAAAGAAGCAAGCGCTGAATATTCCGACCTACAAGATTGATCCAGCTTTGATCAACTTGGTGAAGTCTAATGCCTTCCATGGGCTAAAAAATGAAGACCCCGTCGCGCACATAAGTCAGTTTGTGGAGAATTGTGACATGGTAAAAATTGATAGATTTCCACAAGACGTGCTCTACTTGAAGCTCTTCCCGAGTTCACTAGAGGGAATTACGCGCGAATGGCTACATAACTTAGATGATGAATATGTGGAGTCTTGGGACCACATGGTGGAGGTCTTCTTCAAGAGGTTCTTTCCGCACGAAAAGACCAATGACATGATAAGAAAGATCAACAACTTCACTCAATAAGCAGGCGAGACTTATTCTGAGACCTGGGAGAGATTTTAGATCATGCTCAGGCGATGCCCGCATCATGGGCTAGATAAGGAGACCCAAGTGAAGATCTTCTATTTTGCTCTCTCCGAGCATGATAGAAGCAACCTAAATTTAGCCGGTTCCAGATTCTTCTTGAATAACACGAACACTAGATGCTGGGAGATCTTAAAGAACATGGCGAAGAAACAATCATGGGGTGAAAGAGGCAATGTGGAACAGGTTCGAGTAGTAGGAGAATCTAAGGCAATAAAGGAACTGAATGAGAAGATGGATCTTCTCGCAAAGAAATTGCTTGCAAAGGAGGATACTGAGTCCGAGGACGAGGCTCAAGTGAAATTTATGAGGCAGCAGCCAGGTTACAGGAACAACGACTATTCATGAAGAAAAGATAAGAAGTTCTCCTGGAAGGATCCAAATAACTTCTTGCAGGATCCGGATGCTAAACCCCAGCCAGCTGCAGAGGATAAGAGCACAGAGCTGCTCAATCAAGTTATAAAGCAAAACCAAGAACTCATGGCTACTTTCAGTCAGCAAATAAAGCAACAAGGGGAGTTCATGAACCAATTCGGGCAGACACTGCAGAGCCATGGGGCTCAAATGAGGACAATAGAGACATCTATGGCACAGATGGCTGCGGAGATAGCCAGTTTGAAGAAGGCGGCACATCCAGGTTTCCCAGGAAATACTAATGTTCCAGGAGGGAACCAACAAGCTAAGGCCATCTTGCTAAGAAGTGGCAAGAAATTGTTAAATTCCAGGGCTGATGAAGCAAGCAAACCCCAAGCTGAAATTGAAGTTCAAGCCACAAGGGAGCTGCCCACACCGGTCACAGAACCAGTCGATGACACAGTTGTGGAGGCTACGGAAGACACTATTGCAGAGGAGGAGGGACCTAAGAAAAAGACATTGTATGTGCCACCGCATCAAAGGGCACAGGCGGTACCGATCCCTTATCCGAACAGTGCTAAGGCAAGGAAGGTAGATGATCAATTCAAAAAGTTCTTGGACAGTTTCAGGAAGCTTTCAATAAACATCCCTCTATTGGAAGCTATTGAGCAAATTCCGTCTTACGGAAAATTTCTAAAAGACATCATCACGAAGAAGAGAAAAATTCCGGACACGGAAGTAGTTGTGCTTAAAGAGCAGGTGAGTGCCTTCATCATGGGCACATTGCCACCAAAGAGGTAAGATCAGGGTTGTTTCAACATTTCGTGCTATATCGGGAAAGTCAAATTTGGTGAAGCATTATGTGACTCGGGAGCAAGCATCAATTTAATGCCCCTTTCTACATTCAAAAAGTTGGGATTGAAGGAGTCAAGGCCAAGTATCATGACAATTCAATTGGCGGATAACTCTGTAGTGAAACCATATGGGATTTGTGAAGATGTGCTTGTGAAAGTGGATAGATTTGTATTTCCTGTAGATTTTGTCGTCATGGAGATGCAAGATGAGCAAGGCAATGAGCTACTACTCGGAAGACCATTCCAAGCTACAGCCGACATGATACTCGAGATGGGGAGAGGTCGGTTGACTTTGGGTATAGCCGATGACCGATTTGAGATGGCCATGCCTTCTAGCGCTAATTCACCTAAATCCAAGGAGCAATGCCACATGTTAAAACATTTTGATAATATTGTCTCACTTTGTCTAGGGAAGCCATTTCTAGATATGGCTCATGTAATGACAAAGGTGGAGAAAGGGATTTTGGCTGTAGACATCATGGAGCAAACCAAAGTAGTTTCCCTTTGCAAGGCTGTAGGATTCCCGAATGATGAGAATGAGGACATTCCTCCCTCTATGGAGGATGATGCTATAGAAAATTCAGTTTTTGATGCATATCCAGAATTACCATAGGCTTGCTTAGTAAACATCACTTATGATTGGATGAGAAGAAAATCACTCAAGGAGTGTGCCAAGATGCTTCAGATGCTTCCATGTTTCTATGCGAGGTATTATGAAGATTTAGGTGAACTCCCCCCTCCGCTTCAATCATCATTAATCAGCCCGCCGGATTTAGAGCTAAAGCCACTGCCACCGCACCTCAAGTACGCCTTTCTAGCGGAGGAAGAAAAGTTACATGTGATCATTTCTGCATATCTGAGTGCGGAAGAGGAAGACCAATTGTTGAAAGTGTTGAAGAACCACCAGGGAGCATTTGGGTGGTCTGTCGCAGATATAAAGGGGATTTCCCCTACCTTGTATCAGCATAAGATTCGGCTCGAGGAGGGAGCCAAGCCGGTGATCCAACCGCAACGTAGACCGAATCCGAGCATGATGGAGGTGGTGAAGAAAGAGGTGATTAAGCTTCTCTCCGCAGGTATCATATATGCGAGTTCAGACTTGACATGGGTAAGTCCCACGCAGGTAGTCCCTAAAAAGGGGGGTATTACTATCACTCAAAACATTTTAAATGAACCTGTCACCACCCGTTTGGTAACCGGGTGGCGAGTTTGTATTGATTACCACCGTCTTAATGCCGCTACGCTTAAAGATCACTTTCCTTTACTATTCATTGATCAAATTCTAGAGCGCTTAGCCGGCCGATCTCATTTCTATTTTCTAGACGGGTATTCGGGATACAATCAGATTTCAATTGATCCTAAGGACCAAGATAAATCTACTTTCACTTGTCCCTATGGAAATTTTGTGTATCGCCACATGCCCTTTGGATTATGCAATGCACCAACGACTTTTCAGCGTTGTATGCTCGCCATTTTTTCTGATATGGTAGAACGCTATCTTGAAGTTTTTATGGATGATTTTTCCATTTATGGTGCTTCATTTTATGAATGCCTTTATAATTTGGATAAGGTATTATAGAGATGTGAGGACACACATTTGGTCCTCAACTGGGAGAAATGTCATATGATGGTGAGTGAAGGAATAGTGCTAGGACATAAGGTGTGTAGCAAAGGTTTGGAGGTAGATCCGGTAAAAATTGAAGTAATTTCTAAACTTCCCCCACCAAATTCAGTAAAAGGGGTAAGAAGTTTATTAGGACACGTTGGATTTTATCGTCGGTTCATAAAAGATTTTTCTAAAATTTCCAAACCGCTATCCGAGCTTCTCAAGAAAGATGTTGTTTTTGATTTCAATGACAAATGCTTACACGCGTTCAACGTGCTGAAGGAGAAATTGATTTCTGCACCGGTTGTTCAAACACCGGATTGGACTAAGCCGTTCGAACTCATGTGTGATGCATCGGATTTTGCGGTAGGAGCTGTGTTGGGACAACGGGTGGACAATAAACACGCCGTAATTTTCTATGCATACAAGACTTTGAATGATGCTCAATTAAATTACACAACTACTGAAAAAGAATTGCTTGCCGTGGTTTTTGCTTTTGAAAAATTCCGTCAATATTTAGTTGGATCGAAAGTAGTTGTTTGGACTGATCATGCCGCTATTAAATATTTGATGGAGAAAAAAGATGTGAAACCTAGATTGATTAGGTGGATCTTGCTCCTACAAGAATTTGATATCGAAATTAAAGATACGGCGGGGATTGAAAAGGTTCTGGCGGATCATTTGTCTAGGTTAGAGAGGGTCGATGAAAAAGATTTACACATACCCATAACTGAGACATTTCCGGATGAACAATTGTTGAAAGTGAATTCTAAAGATCCTTGGTTTTCATATATTGTGAATTATCTTGCTTGCAGGATCATCCCGGAAGATTGGACGTATCAAGAGAAGAAGAAGTTTTTCCATTATCTAAGATACTATTTTTGGGATGACCTCATTCTTTTAAAACAATGCAGGGATGGTGTTCTACGCAGGTGTGTACCTGAGGAGGAATACGAGAGTGTTCTTCATCACTGCCACACTCTACCTATGGGTGGACACCATGCGAGCTCTCGTACGGCTGCCAAAGTGTTGGAAAGTGGCCTATATTGGCCTACCTTGTTCTGAGACGCCTATGAGTTCGTGAGACAATGTGATTCCTGCCAAAGAGCAGGTAACATATCAAAGAGACAAGAGATGCCCCTGAATGTCTTCCAAGAGGTGGAGGTATTTGATTTATGGGGTATAGATTTCATGGGACCCTTTGTGTCCTCAAATTCGAATTTATATATCCTTTTAGTTGTTGGTTATGTGTCAAAGTGGGTAGAAGCAATACCCACAAGGACTAATGATTCTTCTGTAGTGTGCATATTCGTAAAAGAAAACATCTTCTGTAGGTTTGGAGTGCCCCGAATGATCATCAGTGATGGGGGTACGTACTTTAAGAATCACACGTTCTCGGCATTGTTGAAGAAATATGGGGTAAAACATAACATAGGTACCCCATATCACCCGCAAACTCAAGGACAGGTGGAAGTCTCCAATCGAGAAATTAAGAAGATTTTGGAGCGTACAGTGGCTTCCACGAGGAAGAACTAGAGTGCCTTACTGCCGGATGC
Organism: Alisma plantago-aquatica; assembly: GCA_963693085.1. NCBI lineage: Eukaryota > Viridiplantae > Streptophyta > Magnoliopsida > Alismatales > Alismataceae > Alisma > Alisma plantago-aquatica. The sequence continues at coordinate 1,331,821,927 of OY856412.1, forward strand.
ATTGTGGGCATACAGGACGGCATACAAGACACCTATAGGCACCACGCCTTTTAGGTTGGCGTATGGCCGGGCATGTCACTTACCGGTGGAGTTAGAGCATAAAGCACACTGGGCGTTAAGGAAGCTCAATTTGAGCTATGATGAAGTGGGGAAGAAGAGAATGCTTGAATTAAATGAATTGGACGAGTTACGCATGGCTGCTTATGAGAACTCTCGGATATACAAGGAGCGCACTAAGTTGATCCACGATCGTCACATTCAGATGCGCACCTTCAAGAAGGGAGATCGTGTGTTGCTGTTTAATTCAAGGCTGAAGTTGCATCCCAAGAAGCTCAAATCCCGGTGGAGTGGACCATTTCTGGTGGAAGAAGTCAAGCCACATGGTGCAATCTTGGTGCGCGATGGTGAAACGACATTTTTAGTGAATGGACAAAGGTTCAAGCTATATTTTGGAGAAGATTACACAAGGAAGGTGAATGAGGTCAAACTCATTTCACTTTTGGATGCATGATGTGACTCAAGTCGTCTAGCCTAAGATGTTAAATAAGGGCGCTTGTTGGGAGGCAACCCAACCATTGGTACCTTAGATTAGTTCATTTACATTCGTAGTTTAATTTGTTTTTACTTAGTTTTTAGTGAAAAAAAGATATCGTGATTGTTTGCTACTTGTGTAGGGCTGAGGTAGAGTCGATACCATCGACCCTTGTGTCGATGGTATCGACCATGGTACAGGTTGAAGACTATAGAAATCGGAATGCGTCGATACTATCGATGGCCTCCTCGATGGTATCGACATACCTACAGGCAGATCGCAAAGTCAAGGTCGATGGCATCGAGATGCCTGTCGATACCATCGAGATCTATGGAGATTTTTAGAAGAAATCGACTCAGTGAAGTCGATACCATCGACTGGCGTGTCGATGGTATCGACACATTCAAGTGCAAAAGGCGGCGGCCGGGCCTCACGAGGATTTGCCCTAATCATAGAGTCGATACTATCGACTCACGTCGATAGTATCGACTCACGTCGATAGTATCGACGCACCACGTCAACAATCCGCGAGAAAGATCAACGGCATCGTAGCAAACAAAGAAGTCAATCCGGGGGATGGGTGGATACTATCGACCCGCGTCGATAGTATCGACGCATCAGCAATCTGGGCCCGCAGATCCAGCCATCGACGACCGTCGATACTAGCGTAGGTACGGATCGTGCTACCCGAGTCGATACCATCGACTCGCGTCGATGGTATCGATGGGTAGACAGTAGCGCCGGCCACAGCTATATATGGGGAGTAGTTGCGTCAGATGACATCACACCTTCAGTGTAATCTTCCGCCACTTGTGCCGAGCAAGTTCCAGAGCTATGCAAGCCCGTCGACGAGCAACACCGAGCTAGTTCTTCATCGAGCGGAGATTCGATTCTCCAATCTTCACCGAGCTCCTTTCTAATCCTCTTTCTCTCGCAAACATGGTGCATGGAGCTGGTGCGTCATCTTCACGTGCGAACCCGACGGATATCCCGGAGTTCGTGCCACCTCCTCCAGCGTCAGTTTCACGCCCGTGGCTGATTCATCCATCCACAGAGGTGAAGAAGATCTACGAGGAGATCTTAAAGAGGAAGATAGAGCCAACCCGTTATGTCGAACGAGACATGATCCGCGACTTAGGGTTCGAGGCCAACTTGGCCTACGTTCTGAAAGGACAGGCGCGCCACACAAACCGAAGACCTGACGAGATGGAATTTCATGCAGATGGCCAGTAGTTCTTCGGTGACTGGCCCACGTACAAGGAGTTGGTGGCAGAGTTCATGGCGTCGTTGGACGTCTGCGTCGTGCCCAACAACGTTATTGCCACCGACCGCAATTGGATCAATGGCCGAGTGTCATTCCGGCTGTTCAACATCGACTACACCCTTACGCTCTGGCAATTCAACAAGATCTTCAACTGGAACCACTCGCGAAACGACTACCGACGCCCGGACAACCGCACCGACTACGACGTCATCTTCGCCGAGCTGGTTACGGTGCCGCCGGGGAAGTCCGTTAGCTACCATAATGTTGTGGTAGCTGACTTCGAGCACCCTTTCGTCCGGATACTGCACTGGATGCTCACTTCGACACTATTTGCTCGGGGTGACTTGGCCCTCAGCAAGTTTCAGGAAACATACCTATTCTTTCTATATAAGCTCCTGAAGCATCAAGAGTGCAATTGGGGTGCCTTCTTTCTGCAGAGAGTATTGGCGGTGAAGAGGAGTATGAGGAAAGCACCGATTCACTTCGGTGGGTTCATCACCAAGCTGGCTTCATACCTCGGCTTGAATTTCCAGACCCTCACTCCTCTATCTACTAGGAGCAAGGTGAATTTGCAACATTTGCACCGGTCCAATCTCCTACTTCTTCGAGATGGTTTGGCATTTGCGCATTGCCACGTCAACCATGCCTATCAGGAGTGCTCGTTGCCTGATCCCGTCTTCAACATCGAAGGGGCGCAACACTTCCGGTGGCCAATCATAGCCATCGCCGACTCCGATGAAGAAGGCGGCAACGACGGTGGCGACGACGGGAATGACGACGAGGCTGAGGAGGAAGAGGAGGCATTCACACCTCTTCGAGCATGAGTGGCACCACGGAAGCATCCTCGGATGCATCCGGGTGCATCTTCATCATCACAACCTACGCCGCCGCCACCACCGCCCTCGCAGCCAAGCGAGGATGCCTATTCTATGCAGGGCATGTACACTATGTTGCATGACATCCAGCAAATGCAGCAGCAACACATGACAATGTATATCGGTATTCAAGACACTACGAACCGGATATTGGACAACCAAAGGGCGATGTTCGAGAACAAGTGTCTTCTCCTCAACAACCAACAACAGATACATGATCAGTTGTATCGGATGGAGATGCAGCAGGAGCCCTTCTATGACCACTATTGGAGCTAAGATTACTTTGGAGGCTATCCACAACCTCCACCTAGGACCCAATTTGATCCAAGCTTCCAGGGGAGTATCCTTCTTGGGACCCTACGGCTCCGTAGTACCCGCCTCCACCACATGAGTAAATCGGTATCACTGTTCCAACCTTTGAGTTTGTTTTTGACTATGAGGCCATAGTTGAATTCAATCTTGGGGGGGTAGTTGGAACAGTTATATCTTTATTTTCTCTATTTTTAGTTTTCTTGCTTATGTTCTTGTCATTTGTTTCTTGCAATTTTAGTTTGTTGTAGGATCCACATTCTATCTAGTGTAATCGTGGATGTCTTTAATCTTGTGTCATCTCTGTTGCATGTGTATGGGAATGGGAAACTAAAAATTTTTGAGTGTTCACAAGCTTGAGTGTTGTTTAACACACTTAACTTAGAAAATGATTGGTTTTGTCAACTTTAAAATAGAAATTCACAACTGTGTATCCCTAATGATTCATGAAAGTGGACGAAAATTGGTTGTTGAGCCTTAACTGACCAAATGGTAATGAGACTCTAATTTGAAGTAAGAGAGAGAAACCTCTTAACTACTACACAGGTCAGTAAGGAGGGACGCATAATATTTTTCTAAGGTTCATTCAACTAGTCTTGTGATCTGTTCACCTCATTGTTTTCATAATCCACCCACGAATTGGAAGTAAAGTATGATTTTAACTCTTCTTGATTGCATGACATGTAGATAGGATTTGCAATGCAATTTTTCTTATGTTTGCATGGAAAATGAAAAATGAAGAAAAGATTAGAATAGTTATACATGCACATTACCCTTAGGTGCATGTCATTTAGTTGCATTCATAACTTCTATGCATAAAGTATGTTATGTTCCTCATTTATTCTTTAATGGTGAATTCAATTGTTCCATACCTGCTAAATAGTGCAAATTTTTGAGTTATGCAGAAAAAATAAGCCCAACAAATATTCATTGTCAATTATGGATATAAGGGTTTGAAATGAAAAAAAGAGAAGAAAAAATTCTGAAATTGAAAAAAAAAGTTATTTAGAAGCAACAAAAATAAGAAGGAGAAAGGAACATAATTTCACCTGTATTTTAAGATGAGTGAGTACATAATGTAGATTAATTAGATATCTATCTCATTTTGAGACAGATGGTTAGTGCATTCATCATTCCACCTAATCTTAGGCATTAGGGCATTTTTCATGTGCATTTGCATCATTTAGGGCATTTTTGTTTTATGCATGTTGAAATTGTATAATACTTCCACTTCTTCCATGAGCCACCCATTTCACCCACCCGTTGTTCGGATTGGTAGGCCACCGTGAATTTCTCCTCACTAATGAATATCAGGAGAACTGCTACCATGTAGATGGTAGTTAGGGCGAGCAACGTTGTATAGAAGATCACAAGATGCACCAAGCCTGGACCGGCGAATTTTATTATTTTAACTGCCTTATCTGATAGTGTTCATCAGTTTTAAGGTCAACATCTTTTATGGATGGTTACTGTCGCCTTCAGGGTAATTATCATTCTGTGGTTAGCAAGGGCCAGTATGTGAATGTCCGGTGGGAGTCATATGGGATGTCTGTTGTGATGCTTTATTCTTTAGTTGACTCTGGCAATTCTATTCTAAGAAATAGTGCTCGAGGGCGAGCAATGTTCAAGCTTAGGGGAGTTTGATGCGATGATTTTGAGTCGCATTTATAGACTTGTTTGATATGCGTTTTATGCATTTATTAGTCATTTTCATGATTAATGTTGCATAATTCATTCATTTTGATCTATGCTACTTCTTTATGTCAAATTCCCTTTATTTAAGAATTTTTAGTATTAATTATCGAAAAAATATATTTTGTGTGGATTTATGTGGTTCTGTGTGTTAATTTCAGGAAAAACAAGTATTTGCTTCCGTCGATACCATCGACGGTGGTCGATACCATCGACCGGACCACAGGTTGCCAGCCATAAGGACCAGAACAAGATCGATACGATCGACGTGAGTGTCGATGGTATCGAGATGACATCAGGCACTCAGATGAAAGAAAAGAAGGATTGTCGCTACCACGCTAGGTCGATACCATCGACCCGCGTCGATGGTATCGACACCGTTAGATATGAGTTTGATTTAGAATGATCTTAATCGGACGGTTGTGGTTAATTGGCGACCTAATTTGGGAGATATACCTAATGACGGTGCCCTTGGCTAAGGGAGCACGTCATTAGCTGTTGCACACATCCCGGAGAGCAAGGAGAGAAGAACAGAACACGAGAGCACACCCCAGTCGATCCGGATACTGAAGAAGATGAATTCCACCACCGAAAAGCGACAGAACGCAGATTCCACGCCAAGGATCGATTGGACCTTCTCCGTTCAGGGGTTTCACCACTCAATTTCATTTTTCTCATGTTTCCCCATTTCTTTACTACACTGTACTCTGAGATGAACATGCGGGGCTAATCCCCTTTATCTTTAGGACTGGGAGTAGCATGGGGATTCATTGTATGACGATTTTATAATATTAATTCATATCTTATCTCTTAAATCCGTGGTATAATTTTGTGTTCTCCAATATATTGTTATGCTTGATCACCATAATAATAACCTAATGCCCTTAATTGCTTTGAAAGAAGAATTAACGGTTGAAAAGAGACAGAATTTACATTAATTGACAAATCTCTTGAACAAGGCGGTGCAAGATTAATGGTGGATACCGAGAGGTCATTTATAATGCACCTGGTTTAGGGTATAGGTTACTACGACGGTGGAACTGATCTAGACATAGGTAGTGAATTGTACCACGACAGTGGGCAATTCTGATTTCAGGCCACTACCCAGATAGAGAGATAAAATTGAGTAGCTATATAGAATTTAATATAATGAAAACCCGCGGTGAAACCGCAATCCTAAAGATCTCCTTTTGAATTGATTAAACCAATATTTAATCGATTGCTTGTTTTGTTTTTTTAATTTCAACAACAACTCTCAACTTTTTAATCGGCTTAGCTGATCGCGAATAGTTAGAAGGAGTCCCCGATGATTACACGTATCCCTGAGTTCGACTCGGGCCTCACAAAGGCATGTACTACTCGTCGCGTTCACTTGCGTTTCTACGCACGATAAATTTGCGTCAAGACCTTAGTATTAACATATGATCTTGTGACTTCGAAAATAAGATGAAAGTCATGAATAATCCCATATCTAATCATGAGAAGATAAAAATACTCATATCTAAGAGAATAAACCTTAATCATGGGTCATATGGATCAATAGTAACAAGTATATCCTTCATTTCCTTTCAAGGTGATCTAGTTATTGTTCTTCTAGACTCTTATAATCTAGATCTAATCAAAATAGGTATGTGGTCTTTATTAAGTATAAGACTAGTTTTCTTGGTTGCTTATGATATTGTGTACCTTGTGTGAAACTACTTGCTTATACCTTTTTGGTTGAAGTACTATACTATACGCTTCACCAAAAATTAATGAAACATAAGAGGACATTATGATGAGTTGTAGCTACTAGTACACATGGCCTAGTATGGATGTATGTTGCCTAGGATGAATGTATGATTAATTGCCCATGTTAGATGTATGATGAAATAGTTTTTCCCATACTGGATGTATGAGAAGTGCTTATAAAATTGTAGTACAACTGCATCTAATGAAATGTATAAAAGAGGTCTTTACCTAAATTTCTGCCTTAAGAAATGGTTTTCTTTTCTTTCTTCTTTCTTTGAGTATTTCCATAAATGCAACCATACTATTCTATCTGTTACCACCTACCAAGTTTTGTTTATGATTTTTGTTTCTCATATTTTCTAGGTATAAGGAACAAATAAAGCATCTCAAAGTACCTGAAACCATGAAATAAATGGACATGGAGGATACACTAGCTAGATTTCCTTTCTTATCTTATTTCATTTAAATAGATGCTTTTCTTCTAGATGATGTATAGGATGTTCTAAATCCTATGTATTTTCTTTTATAGAACTATTCATATCTTCTTTCCCAAAATGGTATATGTAATGACTTTATTATTTTCAATGAATGATTGTTTGTGTGGCTATATAATGGTGTTGTGAACAACGATATGGCTTCTTATTCTGATTTAGTTGACTACCACAATCTCTTATATTTTCCCTTCTGACATGTATAGATATGAGTACATGCATATCTGTGAATGTCACTAAGGAAAGTATATAGAAATTGGGGTCGTCACAGTTGGTATCAGAGCCAATATTCACACATCATGGTCACATGAACTTCATTCACCCTATTGTGAATCTAGGGTAGTCCTTGAGTTAGGGATGTGAAGGGTGGAGGTTTCTAGGATAGCATATGCCATGGGTCTGGCTAAAGTCTCTGAGACACTTAGCTTGGAAATCACGAGGATACCTATATGACAGTATAAGTCTACCTGGCTGATATCCTAAATGTCCCCCATTTCTTGGACATTATTTAATTAGGACCCTTCTCATCTATATATATTTTGTCTCATCTCTTCTATAGGAAAATTCCCCCCTCATCTTTGTTATTAAAATATTTGCTCTTACCTTTATGATATAAGGTTAGGAAAGTCACTCAATTTGGAAAGTCCTAAGGACCGACTGATAAGGATTTAGGGTATCCTCCACTAATCATAACATTAAGATCATTAATAATTAATAAAAGAGAATAATGAAATATTAAATGATTATAAAAAATGATGAATGATGATAAATCTAATATGGTCCACCTAATTTCAGGATGCCTCCCAAGACTCGTAACTCCAAGGCTTCCGAAGAGTCGTGCTCTAAGAAGAGGAAAGAGACTGAAACCTCTAAAATACATGATCCTGATACTATGACAAAAGAAAGGTGGGAGGAACAAAAGAAAACCCTGCTAGACTTCATGGAGACCCTTGCCACAAAAGGAACCCTTGAACCCATCTCCTCTAGTGAAAAGGAAGTGACAGTGATAGATTTCATCAAACTTAACCCTGACAACTTTTTGGGGGAAGACTAGCCTAAAGTCATGGAAAAGGTTGAGGCATGGATCCTCTCTGTGGAGAATTCTTTCTGTACCCTAGAAGTACCCTTTGAAAAGAAGGTCAAATTTTCCACCCATCTTCTTAAGGGAGGGGTGAAAATCTGGTAGAAAAACTATGGTGGGAATAGGAGAGAAGAAATAGATAACATGGGGTGGGAAGCCTTCAAAACCCTCTTCACTAATCATTTTATGACCATGGCTGAGAGGAAGAGGAAGGAGAATATGTACATGGAACTTTAGTAGGGCAGTCTCTCAGTAGCTGACTACGCCCGATGTATAGGCTTTTGGAGCATTATGCACCTATTAGGAGTGATGAACGCCTCACCAAACATTGTTTTGACTGTCTTGTTGCCCATCTAAAAACCCTAGTTATCACATCCCATACTAGAAGTATACATGAATCCCTATACATGGTGCTTAAGAAGGAAAGGGAACAGGGTTTACAGAAGCCTTCCAGCATAGGATATTTAGGGTTAACCACCACTGAGGAGGACAAGTCAAGAAAGTTCCACCCTTCCATAAAATAAGGGATCAAGAAAAGGAGGAGGTTTGGGTAAAAGAAGACGGCAAAACAACTATAACCAGCTGATGGAGTACCACAACAAGTGTAAAATCTATGAATGAGGGCATGATGGACCTTGTTGTTATACCAAGATGGTCTACTACAACTGCAAGAAGGAGGTTCATTTCCTCACCAAGTGTCCTGCCTCGTCTATCCTTGGAAAACCTCCAGTAGGTGCTCCACCCCTTCAGGGACACCGCAATGCCAGAGTTTCACAGTGACGACAGAGGAAGCAAAGGCCAATCCCAACTGCTTGTTGAAGGTAACCAGTTTTTTTTCATATATCTAATATCTGCAAAAATGCCTTCAAATTATTCATAATATAATTGTCCTCTTTAGGCACCGTATTGTTAAACGATCATCCCGTTAAAGATTTATTCGACTCGGGATCAACAAATACATTTATCTCTCAAAACCTGGCATCTATGTTACATCTACATATAAGAGACTTGGGATATATCCTGGATGTGTCTACTCCTAGTGGAAAAATACTCACTACGCTACAGAAAACTGATGTCCTACCTCTAAAATTTGAAAATCATGACATGCCCTTCAAATTTATTCTCTTATCCATGGAAGACTTTGATATTATACCTAGAATGGATTGGCTATACACATATCATGCTCACATTGACTATAGAAACAAGATGGTAGTTCTCTCTCAACCTCATTCCTCTCCTGTGGTGATCCCTCGAGGAAGTGGATTCTATAATAACATTATAAGTTCTTATTTTAAAGCTAAAAATCTCATCTCTAAAGGATGTAAAGTCTTCCTTGCATTAATCTCAGAGACCAATCCTAACAATGGGCCTATAGAAAGATTGGAGGTGGTGCACAACTTTCTTAACGTATTTCCGGAGGAGCTTCCTGGGCTACCTCCAAATAGAGACATTGAGTTCTCCATAGATCTTCTTCCTAGAACCACTCTGATTTCTAGGGCACCGTATAGGATGGCTCCTGTTGAGCTTATGGAGTTGAAGAAATAGTTATAAGAACTTCTTGACAAGGGTTTTATCCACCCTAGTGTTTCCCCTTGGGGTGCACCCATTCTCTTTGTTAAAAAGAAAGATAGTTCTATGTGAATGTGTATTGACTATCACATGTTGAACCAAGCCACTATTTAAAACTAGTAACCTCTCCCTCACACTGATGACCTTTTTTTATTAACTTTGCACTACCAATGTTTTCTCAAAATTTGATCTTTGCTCTGTCTACCATCAACTTAAAGTCAAAGATTATGATATTCATAAAACTACTTTTTGAACTCATTATGGGCATTACAAATTTCTAGTGAAGCCATTCTAGTTGACTAACATACCTGGCGTATTTATGAACATGATGAACAAAGTCTTCCAACCTTATCTTGATGAGTTTGTGGTTGTCTTCATTGATGATATCTTAATCTATTCTGATTCTATCGAAAAACACCGAGAACACTTGTGAGCAATTCTTGACATCCTTCGAACTACTAATTTTATGGCAAGACTTCAAATGTGAATTCTGGATTGATAAAGTCATGTTTCTTAGACATGTCATTTCTGGAGGTAATATATCTGTTGATCCCGCCAAAGTCTCTGCTGTACTTGATTGGCAACCTCCTCGAAATCCTTCTAAAATCCATAGCTTCTTGGGTTTAGCTGGATATTATCGTTGCTTTATTCTAAACTTTTCCAAAGTGGCACTTCCTCTGACTAAGCTTACTTGGAAGGATGATCATTTACTCTGGTCAACTACTTGTGAGTCCAGTTTTCAAGAATTAAAGTAGAAATTGACGTTGGCTCCTGTTCTTGTTCTACCATCTGGCAATGAAGGGTTTGTGATATTCACTTATGCTTCGAGGAATGATTTAGAATATGTCCTATAGAAGAATGGAAAAGTGGTGGCCTTTACATTCAGAAAACTAAAACCCAATGAACTGAATTATCCCACACATGATTTGGAATTAGTTGCAATCATTCATGCTCTTAAAATCTAGAGGTACTACTTGTATGGGGAAACGTTTGACATCTTCACCGACCATAAAATCCTGAAGTACATTCTGACACAGAAGGACCTGAATCTACGACAACAATAATGGATCAAGTATCTAACGGACTATGATTTCACTATTTTCTATCATCTGGGTAGACAAATGTAGTCGCTGACACCCTTAGTAGAAAAAGCGCAGTGTGTGCATCCTTATCTATCCCCGAATGGAGGAATATAGAGGACTTAGTGGGTTGAAAGCCATAGTTTTTGTCTGATCGTGTACATGTCAATAACATCTCTATCATGTCTGACTTGCATTCTAAACTTCTTAAAGCACAAAAAGCTAGTCCTGATCTTGTGGAGCTCTCCTCTCTCCTATAAAAGCCTCAAACACATCTGTTTGTGGGTCTCGATGGTGGTCTTTGATACAAAAAATTGTATGTGGGATCCTGAACAGTCAGTTTTGAAGACGAAGATTCTTAGTGAGGCACATGGGTCAAAGTACACAATTCATCGTGGCAGGATGAAGATGTACAAGGACCTACAACTTCAGTTCTGGTGGAGGGGCATGAAGCGTGATATTGTTGAATTCGTTTCCAGATGTATGACATGCCAGAGAATCAAGGTCGGGCACTAGAGACTAGGTGGTCTACTACAACCCCCTGAAATTCCGGAATAGAAAGGGGAACACATCACCATGGATTTTGTGGTGGGGCTACCCAAGACCAGGAAGGGATACAATGTTGCATGGGTCATAGTGGATCGTCTTACAAAGTCAGCTCATTTTCTCCCTGTGAAGACTATTGCAATAGTTTTTGAGTTGGTCGACCACTATATACGGGAGATAGTACGCCTGCACAAATTTCCAGCATCCATTATCTCGGATAGGGACCCAAAGTTCACTTCAAAGCTATGTAAGTAGGTACAAGAAGAACTAGGAACCAAGTTGAACATCAGTTTTGCATACCATCCACAGACAGACAATCAATCAAAATGTAGTGTACAGATTCTAGAGGACCTTCTGTGAGCTTGTATAATTGATTGGGAAGGCTCATGGGACCATTACCTACCTTTAGCTAAGTTCACATATAATAATATCTATCAAACAAGTATTGGGATGCCTCCCTATGAAGCTTTATATGAGCATCCCTATAGATCTCCACTACACTGGGATAATGTCAGGGAGCATACCTTAATGAAATCTGAGGAGATGTAGTTGTATATAGATAAAGTTGCACTGATCAAGCAGAGGATGAAGTGGGCACAAGATAGGAAGAAATCTTATGCAGATGCTTATTGACAGGAATGCCAGTTCAAGGAAGGTGATAACATCTTTCTGAAGATCTGACCTATTTGAGCTTTGGCTAAGAATAAAGGAATGCTCAATCCTCATTACGTGGGACCCTTTGAGATCCTTGAAAGGGTTAGTGAATGTTCCTATCATCTTGCTTTGACAACTCAGTATAGTGCCATGCATAATGTCTTCCATGTATCAAATCTGAAACCTTATGTCAAAGAACCTAGTCATATTTTGAATCATGAGCCTCTCGAGTTGAAAGATGATCTATCTTATGCTGAGTCCCCAGTCAAAATTCTTAATTTCAAGACAAAGGAGCTTCACAGTAATCCCCATATAGATATGGTGAAAGTCCTCTGGAGCCGTCACGATCAAATTGTTGTCACCTAGGTGCTCAAGCATGAAGTCGAGCAAAAATATCCACATCTCTTTCAAGATTTCTTGAATTTTGGGGACAAAATTCTTAAAAGGAGGGGAGAATGTGACAAAGTGAGTTTTCTAACCTTACTAATTTTCTACCTTGTTCACAATTATGTTCTCTGATAGTATACAATCATTAATTCTTGGTAAGATTAATCGATGTGGACACTCAATTTCGAAATCTAAATCAATAGTGTACCTCTTGTGACACTACAAGTAGTTTAAGTAATTACCTTATCCAAAGTAACCAATTAAGTGATGTAAATTTAGACGATGGATCTCAAAAATTTTCTATAGATTCTACACACCTTTTGTGAACTCATGATCCAAATTTCATTTGAATTGGACATTTCTACTATTTTGTAGGATTTATTGAAGTTTAGGTGCTTTATTTCATTCATTCACCATCTTAGACCTAAGTCTGATGATTAATCAACCATAGTGTGACACATTATGTGTCACACACATTCTGTTGAGTGATAAGGTGCAAAGGGAGATATAACACCTTAATTGAGGCTGTTCAAAGGACATCCAATGATAACCCAGGTCGTCCCTAACCTCATGCACGACCTGGGTCTCGGCCCCAATAGATCGACAACTACTCCAATTACCCCCACGCCTACCCCATCAGGCCTCTCATGAAACCACTGGGATATTCCTTCTCCTCTATCAAAACCAAACCCAACAACCCTTGCAACATCTCCCATCTCCCTCAGATCAGGGAGAATGACCCCCCTCCTCTCCGCACCTCTCACTGGCGGTGGCACCCATTTAGGGCTTTCTCCCCTACACACCCCCATGGCTATATAAAGCCATCCTCAGCTTTTCCAGATCCCCCTTCATCTATCCCACACATCATTTGCTAATGAAGCCATCTCAAACACCCCGCTCCATCCCACCATCGTCCACCTCCAGCACCTCCATTACCCCGCTACCTTAGAGCTCCTTCCACTAAATCCTCATCACCAACATCTCTGTCTTCCACTTGTGAGGCTTCCCAGCTAGTACACGAGGTCCCAAACCCTCATTGCACCCTAAAACACCTTTCTCTAATGACCTCCTTTCCCCCACCTCAACGGCGCTCCAGTGCAGAGGGATCCACGACACCTAAAAGAGCTGGTTAGGCTCAGAGCTTGCCCACGAAGACGATGCCACTTTGCCCTGAGTACGAGGAAGACCATTGGGGAAGATACTCCTCACCGGAGCTACTCGTGGCCACCTACTCATGCGCAAGAAAAGGGAGTAGGTGGAGGACATGGGGCCAAGTGGACCTATCCACGATCAACACATCAGCGAGCCTCAAGGTCAACTAAGGTCAACTAAGGTCAATTGACCTGAGTGGATTAGGACCAATCAACGAATGCCACATCAGTGATCCGGGATCGAACTTGTAAAGCCTTTGATCAACCTGAGTTGTTGATCCAGTCAGATCCAGTCGTTGATCAAGGTAAATTTCTTTTCTTTTGTTTTGTTTTATTCAAGAAAATGGATTATCTTAGAATAATCTAAGAAAATTCTAGGAATGTTGGATTATAATGAACCTATATATCATTTTCATCAAAAAATGTGATCTATCCAAATAAAATACAATCATGATCGAGATCTAAGTCCTTTTCAAAAGTTATAGCCTAAATCCCTAATGATATTTTTATCATTATCATTTTGTGTAAAAAGAATCATACATGATTAATATCTAACATATGGACTTCTAAAACCCTAATTGAATCCTTAATCCTCATATGGTTCGAAACCCTAATCAAATAGGGATAGTTGACTCAAGAATGATGGAAAGCCAAAATTCCAGTTTTCTCTCTCCACATATCTTATACCTCATGCATCTATATGTCAAACCCTAAATATTTAATGACCCTATATGATCATGACTGACCTTAAAAGTTGGATCCAACTCTAATCTCTTGGACCATCTGAATCCTAAAAGGAAACTCTTGATGATCTAATAAATCATAATAGAAACCCTAATTGTGGACTTTTCCTTTTGGATGATAAGAGGTATCATTAAAAGGTATGAGGCCTTAGTATTAACATTTGATCTTGTAACTCCGAAAATAAGATGAAAGTCATGAATAATCCCTGATCTAATCATGAGAAGATAAAAGTAATCATATCTAAAAGAATAAACTCTAATCATGGGTCATATGGCCCAATAGTAACAAGTATACCCTTGATTTCCTTTCAGGGTGATCTAGGTATTGTTCTTCTAGACTCCTGGAATCCATATCTAATCAAAAAAGGTATGTGGTCTTTATTAAGTATAAGACTAGTTTTCTTGGTTATTTATGATATGGTGTACCTTGTGTGAAACCACTTGCTTATACCTTGTTGGTTAAACTACTATACTATATGCTTCACCAAAACTTAATGAAACATAAAAGAACATTGTGATGAGTTGTAGCTACTAGTGCACATGGCCCAGTATGGATGTATGATGAATTTCCCATGTTAGATGTATGATTAAATAATTCTTCCCATATTGGATGTATGATAAGTACTTATAAAATTGTAGTACAACTGCATCTCATGAAATGTATAAAAGAGGTGTTTACCTGAATTTCTGCCTTAAGCAATGGTTTTCTTTTCTTCTTCTTTCTTCGAGTATTTCCATATATGCAACCATACTATTCTATCTTTTACCACGTACCAACTTTTGTTGATGATTTTTGTTTCTCATATTTTCTAGGTACAAGGAACAAATAAAGCATCTCAAAGTACCTGAAACCATCAAATAAATGGACATGGAGGATAGACTAGCTAGATTTCCTTTCTTATCTTATTTTAGTTAAATAGATGCTTTTCTTCTAGATGATGTATAGGATGTTCTAAATCCTATGTATTTTCTTTTATAGAACTATTCATCTCTTCTATCCCAAAATGGTAATTGTAATGACTTTATTATTGTCAATGAATGATTGTTTGTGTGGCTATATAACAGTGTTGTGAACAACGATTTGGCTTCTTCTTATGATTTAGTTGACTACTAAAATCTCCTATATTTTCCCTTCTAACATCTATTGATATGAGTGCATGCATATATGTGAATGTCACTAATTAAAGTATATAGAAATGGGTGTCGTCATAGTTGGTATCAGAGCCAATGTTTACACATCATGGTCACATGAACTTCATTCACCCTATTGTGAGTCTAGGGTAGTCCTTGAGTTAGGGATGTCAACGGTGGCAGTGTCTAGGATAGCATCTGCCATGGGTCTGGCTAAAGTCTCCGAGCCACTTAGCTTGGAAATCATAAGGCTACCTATATAGTGGTATAAGTCTACCTAACCGATATCCTAAATGTCCTCTATTTCTTGGACATACCTTAATTAGGACCCTTCTCATCTATAGATATTCCCTCTCATCTCTTCTATAAGAAAATTCCCCCCTCGTCTTCGTTATTAAAATATTCCCTCTTACCTTTATGATATAAGGTTAGGAAAGTGTCATTCTATTTAGAAAGTCCTAATGACCGACTAAATGTATTTGTGGATCTGGAGTCGAATAAAGCTTTAACAAGAAGATCATTTAACAACACGATGCCTACATAGGACAATTATTTTATGAATAATTTGAAGGCATTTGAATAGATATTAGATATATGAAAAGATTTTTGGTTACCTTCAACAAGTTGGTTGGGATTTTTCGTTGCTTCCTCTGTCATCACTATGAATACTCTGGCGTTGTGGTGTCCCTAAGGGGGTGGATCACCTTCTAAAGGTTTTCCATGGATAGATGAGGCAAGGCACTTGGCGAGGAAATGACCCTCCTTGCAATTGTATCAGACCGGCTTGGTATAGAGACAAGGTCCATCATGCCCTCATCCACATATTGTGCACTTGTTGTGGTACTCCATCAGCTAGTTATAGTTGTTCTTCTGTCCTCTTTTTCTTGAACCTCCTCCTTTTCCTGATCCCTTGTTGTTATGGAAGGGTGGAACATTCTAGACTTGTCCTCCTCGGTGGTGGTTAACCCTAAATATCCCATGTTAGAAGGCTTCTATAAACCATGTTCCCTTTCCTACTTAAGGGCCATCTCTAGGGCTTCATCTATGCTTCAAGGATGGGAGGCTATAACTAGGGTTTTCATATGGGTTGTAAGAGATTCAACATAATGTTCAGTGAGGCGTTCATCAGTCTTAATAGGTGCATAACGCTCCAGAAGCCTAAACTTCTGGGTGTAGTCAGCTATTGAGAAACTACCCTGCTTAAGTTCCGTGTACATATTCTCCTTCCTCTTCCTATCAGCTATGGGCATAAAACGATCAATGAAGAGGGTTTTGAAGGCTTCCCACACCATGTTATCTATTTCTTCTCCCCTATTCCTTCCATAGTTTTTCCACCAGATTTTGCCCCTCCCTTAAGCAGATGGGTGGCAAATTTGACCTTCTTTTCAAAGGGTACTTCTAGGGTACAGAAAGCATTCTCCACAGAGAGGATCCAAGCCTCATCCTTATCCATGACTTTAGGATGGTCTTCCCCCCAAAAGGTGTCAGGGTTAAGTTTGATGAAATCTATCATTTTCACTTCCTTTTTCCCTAGAGGAGTCGGGTTTAGGGGTTCCTTTTGTGGCAAGGGTCTCCATGAAGTCTAGCAGGATTTTCTTTTGTTCCCCCCACCTTTCTTTGGCCACAATATCAACATCAGGTATTTTAGAGGTTTTAGGCTCTTTCCTCTTCTTAGAGGATGACTCTTTGGAAGCCTTGGAGTTACGAGTCTTGGGAGGCATCCTGAAATTAGGTGGAACATATTAGATTTATCATCATTCATCATTTTTTTGTAATCATATGATATTTCATTATTCTCCTTTATTAATTATTAACGATCTTAATGTTACGATTCGTGGAGGATACCCTAATCCTGGCATCTATGTTACATCTACATATAAGAGACTTGGGATATATCCTGGATGTATCTACTCCTAGTGGAAAAGTACTCACTACCCTACAAAAAATTGATGTCCTACCTCTAAAATTTGAAAATCATGACATGCCCCTTCAAATTTATTCTCTTAACCATGGAAGAATTTGATATTATGCTTGGCATGGATTGGCTATACACATATTATGCTCACATTGACTGTAGAAACAAGATCGTAGTTCTCTCTCAGCCTCATTCCTCTCTTGTGGTCATCTCTTAGGGAAGTGGATTATATAATAACATTATAATTTCTTCTCTTAAAGCTAAAGAGCTCATCTCTAAAGGATGTAAAGTCTTCCTCACATTAATCTCAAAGACCAGTTCTAACAATGGGCCTGTAGAAAGACCGGAGATGGTACACAATTTTCTTGACGTATTTTCAGAGGAGCTTCCTAGGATGCCTCCAAATAGAGACATTGAGTTCTCTATAGATCTTCTTCCTAGAATCACTCTGATTTCTAGGGTGCCGTATAGGATGGCTTCTTCTGAGCTTATGGAGTTGAAGAAACAGTTACAAGAACTTCTTGACAAGGGTTTTATCTACCCTAGTGTTTCCCCTTGGGGTGCACATGTTCTCTTTGTCAAAAAGAAAGATGGTTCTATGCGAATGTGTATTGACTATCACATGTTGAACCAAGCCATTATTAAAAACTAGTACCCTCTCCCTCGCATTGATGACTTTTTCATCAACTTCACACTGTTAAGGCTTTCTCAAAAATTGATCTTTGCTCTGGCTACCATCAACTTATAGTCAAAGATTCTGATATTCCTAAAACTACTTTTCGAACTCGTTATGGGCATTACAAATTTTTAGTGATGCCATTCGGGTGGACCAACGCACATGGCCTATTTATGAGCATTACATCTTCAGCCTTTTAGCTAAGATGTCACCATTGATCAAAGGTGTATATAGACTAGAAGCTTATAGCTTGGCCTATTTGAGAAGATTTATGCTTTCTAGAGAATCTACTAAGAGAATAGATACATAGATTCTCAAGGGATAGAAGGAGAAATGAGGGTGTCTCAAATATACAGATTATTGAACCCATATTATCTTAGGCGGGTTGATTGTTGGCTTATCCTTTTGTTGAGTTTGGATCTAATACTAATGTACATTTTTTTTCTTTTCCTATTGGTGAACGAGATGAATGGAATTCCCACGTGGTTGCTTATAGAAAAGATTTGGGTCCAAATATTTTGTCCATTAGTCATTCATCAACTTCAACCCCCCTCTCATAAAAATTAAGTGGATACATATGTAAGGACCCTGACCTCTGTTTAGGGCTTACCCTATTTGCTTTGCTTAACCCTGGTGCTTTGGTGCTTGCTAATCACCTTTAGTGGTGATTAGGGTTTGGTTGTGCTTTGTTGAGAGTTGGTGGTGCTACTTGCAAATAACCCAAGTCTAGGGTTTTGTGGGCAAGTTTGCCACCATGTGAGGTGTTCCTCGCTCTCTTTGCTTCCTCTAGGGTTGAGAGGAAGGCTTGGGCTCGTTGCTTGAGTTCTTTTGGGCCTAGATGAGCTTGTTTGGGCCTTGAGGTGCCTTGTTTGGGCTTGGTTGAGCCTTGTATCGGCCTAGGAGTGCTTGTGTCGCCCAAGACAGGAGTGTGTCGACCTAGAGTTGTTTGTGTCGGCCAAGATGGTGCCTTGGTGTGTCACCCATGGTGCTTGGTCCAACCTTGACCTTGTTTGGTGGACACATGGTGCACATCTTGGACAAGTGTATAAGGCTTGTTAGAGTAGGTGGCTTGAGCTTTTGGACAAGTGTCCTTTGGATGGACGACACCTTGCCATGCTCCACCTTGTTTTCTCCTCCCTTTTCTTCTATATAGGTGGTTCCTTCCTTAGCTTAAGGTCCCTTTGGCTCCTCTCCCTCTTGTGCACGACACACTCCCTTCTTCCTTGCTTGTGTTGGCCGATACACCCTTAAAGGAGCAGCTTGGAAGCCGACACACCCTAGAGGAGCTAGTAGAGGTCGATATCCCTTAGAGCTCTCCATCTTCCTTGCTTGGTGGTGCGTGGAACTTGGAGCTTAAGGCGAGTTGCATAATTTCTAACCTTAACTACTCTATCTCTTGTTATAATCTTGTTTACATGTTAGTATCTTAGTTCTTTCTTAGTAGCCATGTTGGCTGATCCATGTGAGTTAGGGTTTAGGGAGCAACACTCCTTTCTCCCCTTTGGTCTTGAAGAATGAGTTTGAGCTACTAGTGCCATGAGCAACACCCCTCCTTCCTAGTCGATTGAGGTGAGCTTGTGTCCTAGTTGCTTAAGCAACACCTTCTTCTCACCATGGGCTAGAAGGTGAGCTCAGTGTGAGGTGAGCCATCTTTCTAGGATTTTGAGCAGCCTCATGTTTGAGGTAGAAGGTGACTCTGTTGGGCGACATGGTTGTTCTTGTGTTGGCCGATAGGCTTGTGTTGGGCAAGATGGAGTGGTGACGGGAGACACCTTTTGGGTTTGTGATGGACGATATGCTGGCTCTTGTGACGGGCGTCACACCCATTCCTTGGTTGTGTGATGGCCGTTAGGCCTTGACCTGGTTGTGGCATGTTTTATGGGATGAGTTGTCTATCCTTTCTCTCTCCTGGTTGTTGGTGTTTGGTGGTGACCTGGCCGTTAGGATAGCCTTGTATCGGGCGTTGTTGGTTGGGTGTGTGACGGGCGTCGCGCCTCTCTTGTGTCGGCCGATAACGTCGGATCATAACGGGGCGTTGCCCAACAGGAAGTGCCCGACACATCCCCCTTCTGACGCGCGTTGCTCCTTCTCCCTTGTAACAACGCAGCGTTGCTGCTATGCATATCTACTGTTGGTGCATTGTGTTTGGGTGAGGGCAGTGTTAGCTAAATGGACATCTGTAAATCCCTTTGTTTTGATAATGACAAACATTTCATTCTTGTTAATCTAACGTGCTACTTGAGTGTTGCAGGAATAAGGTGGATGACAAAGCACTAGGGAATCTATATGCTTGAATGATTGTAAATGTCATGAAATGTAATCAATTGTAAACTTGTACAAATATATAATGTACAAGTACTTAGACTTCATGTAAATCAAGCGTTAGATCTTCCCTAGCTAAACACCACATTTAGATAGGTCATTCCCTTCAACAGTGTCACATATGCACACTCATACACACACTTAATGTCTTCATTTGAAACATTGAAACAGGGTCTATCTCGGTCGACAAAATCCTCGACCGAGACACTCTCGGTCGACAAACTTCTCGACCGAGAAAGACCCAAGTAGCCGTTAGATACAGCTGACAAGGTAGTTGGCAGTTGGAGATAAACGTTGCAAAACACTTGATCCAGAGAGCCTGTCGGACGACAAAAATTCGACCGAGTAGGTGTCTCGGTCGACCATTTCTCGACCGAGATGGTCTCTGACAGCAACTGCAGAATTAATTAACTAGCCGTTGTTAAAGCAACTAACTTATATCTAACGGCTAGTTAAGCACTTAGAAACCCTTAGAGAATGTCTAGAACGTCCTTAAGCACTTGTAGGACATTCCTATAAATAGGACATGCCTTAGGACACCTAAACTCACTTGATTACACACTTGAGCAATCTTTGAGCATACATTTACATTGAGCAATCTATTTATGAGCAATTGAGCATATTGACAACTGGTTACTTCTTCTCTCAGCTCAAATTGCATGTTCTATAGGCTAGTATCTCCTATCCACAACAATCACAATTCCATACACATTGGTTAGGAGATCTATACGCTTGATCTAGGCAAATCAAGCCTTGTGCTTCAAAGGATAAGTTGTAATTTCCTTTTTCCTTTCTTGTTCACTATTATTGTTTGTACTCTCCTTTCTACTCCTAGGTTGGAGGCTACAGATTGGAGAGGTTGAAAGATCTTCTTGGTGAAGAAGGGGACCTTGAACTACTTCAAGAAGGCTGGTGCAACGGGAGGTTACTTCTAAAGAGGAAGGCTACTTCAAGGGGGAGCTTGGAGTTACTTCAAGAAGGCTACCTCGGGTTGGTGCATCTAATTCAAGTGAAGGATGTTCAAGGGGTGTAAGAAAGTATTGTATTTTGTGTAAATCCTTGTGAAGGTAATAAAATTAATACTTTCAAAATCCCAGTTGGGTAAGCAACCGGGTAGTGGACTGACAACCTTAGTATTTGCTAAGGTTGGAACCACTCTAAACACTTGTCTCCTTATTCCATTTTCAATTGTGGTTGTTTGAGTTAAATAATTGTTAAAATATTTAAAAACTCTATTCACCCCCCCCCTCTAGTGTTTTTCAATTGGTATCAGAGCAGGCTTCAAGGAACCCTAACAAGGTCTTGAAGAATGGGTGACGGGGTGCTTAACAACCTTAACCTTGAAGAGACACTTGTTGTTAGACCTCCAGTGCTTGATGGAACAAACTACACATATTGGAAGAGAAGGATGCAGTTCTACTTCCAAGGCATCAATTGGGACTTATGGAGGATGGTGTCAACCCCATACGAGCTTCCTCAAACAAATATGCAGAGTGGGATGCAAATACGGTAAAGTTGGCTCAAATGAATGCCAAAGCTGTAAGAATTTTATATTGTTCAATTTCAGTAGGAGAATTTAATAGGATATCAAACTGTGAGACAACCTATGACATTTGGCATAGACTGTCCATAACTTATGAAGGTACAGTTCAAGTCAAGAATTCTAAGATTAGCATGCTTAAACAAAAGTTTGAACACTTCCGTATGGATCCAAATGAATCTATTAGTGAAATGTTTGCAAAATTCTCTTCTATTGTTAATGGTTTAAATGCCCTAGGAAAAACTGTTCTTGAAGAAGATAAAGTATCAAAAATTCTTCGATCACTTCCTCCTAAATACAAGCCAAAGGTGACAGCCATTGAAGAAGCTAATGACCTCACTCGACTGAAAATGGAGCAACTCATAGGCAATCTAGAAGCTCATGAAGCAACCCTAGAAGAGGAAGAAAGAAGAGAACGTGAACTTCAGCAAGGAAAGAAGAAGGATGTGGCTCTAAAAGCTTCAAAGATAATCACACCAGAAAGTGAGGAGTCAAGTGAAGAAGAAGGAGAAGAAGCCTTGATTGTCAATGGTAAGAAATATAAAAGTTTTAAATCTAACAAGATTTCTAGTTCTTCTTCTCCTCCTAGGTGCTTTGAGTGTGGAAAGAAAGGACATTTCAAAAATGAATGTCCTAAAGCAAAGAAAGGAAAGAAAAGTTCACACAAGAAGAAGGGAGAAAAAGCCTATAAAGCTGCATGGGACGAGTCAAGTGAAAGTGAAAGAGGAGAAGAAAAGGTAGAATGTCTAATGGCAAGAGAAGATGATGAAGACTCTCAAGAGGTAAGCCTACTTGATCTTCCTAAAGAGGAGTTAATTACTAGTCTACAAGAAGTTCATGATAAGTATGTTGATGTCAAAAAGAAACTAAAGAAGGTTATCAAAACAAATGACGAGCTCTATGCTAAATTAAATGATCTCTCTTCTGAAAAGAACAACATTGATCTTGAGAATTTGTCTTTAAAAACATCTTTAAATGACTGCACTAAAAAGCTACTCACTCTAGAAACAAACGTTGATCTTCTCTCTCAAGAAAAGACTGAATTGTTAGCTAAACTAAAAGATTTTCAGACTCAACCAATTTTGTGTAACTATCTAGACTATGACAATGTTGTAAAAGAAAGAGACTCTCTATTATCTGATTTAGATCAAGCAAGAAAAGATGCACACAAGAAGATGGATGACATTGCTAAGATACAAAGAAACCTACATGAGTTAAGAAGAAAAGATATCCTTGACAACATTCTAAAAGCCTCCTCTAGTTTCAATGGAAGGAAAGGTTTAGGATATGCTCAACAGAAAAATCAACCCAAAAGAACTCGGACTATGTTTGTACCTAAGAACACAATTCCTAGAAAGAGAAATGAAGTTGACTCTATTACGTGTCATTTTTGTCTATGTCTTGGACATTATTCATTTTCATGCCCTTATAAGACCAAGGATTCCTACTTAGTTTGGGTCCCAAAACCCCAAACTTAGTAGAGTCGAATGCAATTTAGTTGAGATATGATCAAATGCTCAATTTTGCAATTTATATTGTCTTATCTCAACTTAATAAAAGGTTTCATGCATTATGGTAATTTTATGAACTGCTGTACTGAAACAGAAACTTAGTCGGTCGAAGTATTGTCGACCGAAAATATAATCGGTCGAACTTTTGTCGACCGACCAGATGCCTGTAACAAATCAAAATAAACAGCAACTATTTTGGTCGAAAATTGGTCAACCAAGCAGAATCTCTGTTTTTTTTTCTTTGTTCTTAATTTGCAATACAGCAACCTTCTCGATCAACGATTAGTCGACCGAGAAAGATGTCGGTCGAACAATTATCGACCGACTGAAGTTATGAATCAGAATTTTTATACAGTCTGTACTTAAATGCTTCTAACCATATCGGACCATCACATGGGTACCAAAACCTACATTTTAATGCAGGATTGGGTGGTCGACAGTGGATGTTCCAAACACATGACCGGAAACAAGAATGCATTTCAAACTTTTGAAAAAAAGAAGAGTGGAACAGTCACTTTTGGAGATAACGGTAAAGGTAAAATCGTTGGAATAGGTAACATTGGTACAAACCTCGAAATAAAGAATGTTCTACTCATTGATGGTTTGCACCATAACTTAATAAGTGTGAGTCAATTATGTGATAGTGGCTATGATGTTTTATTTAACAAAACCTGCTGCAAATTATTAATAGAAAACACTACAAATGTTGTCTATGAAGGAAAAAGAGTTGGAAATATTTATATTCTTAGACCTAACTCTATGAAATCTGTAGTAGGAAAATGCTTGCTTGCAAATGAAAATACTTTACAACTATGGCATAAAAAGCTAGGACATGCTAGTTCACATGTTATCAAAAAGTTAGTGAAATATGATCTTGTTCATGGTTTGCCTACTTTATCCTTTGATCAAGTTGAAAATTGTGAACCATGTACATTGGGAAAGCAAACAAAAACCTCTTTTAAACCTAAACATGTACTTAGCACCAGTAGATCTTTAGAATTAATTCATATGGATTTATTCGGACCCATGAGGACACAATCTATTGGTGGCAAAAGATATTGTTTTGTTATTGTTGATGATTATAGTAGATATACATGGGTACATTTTATTGCAACCAAAGATGATACTATTCATGTTTTTATAAAATTTTGTTCCATGATTGAAAATATATTACACAGCAAAATATGTATCATTAGAAGTGATCATGGTGGAGAATTTGAAAATCATGTCTTTGAAGAATTTTGCACATCTCAAGGGTACACTCACAATTTTTCTGCTCCACACACTCCACAACAAAATGGTATAGTTGAAAGGAAAAATCGATCACTACAAGAAATGGCTAGAACTATGATGCTCGAACATAACACCCCCAAAACCTTTTGGGCTGAAGCTGTAAACACCGCATGCTATGTGTTAAATAGAGTAAATGTTCACTCTCATTTGAAGAAAACTCCATATGAAATAATACATTCTAAGAAACCTCGAGTTGACTATTTTCATACCTTTGAATCTACATGCTATATCTTAAATAGCAAATATGATAGAGATAAGTTTGATTCTAAATCCCACAAAGCATTCTTTTTGGGATATTCTACCTCTAGCAAAGCATAGAGTCTACAACACTATCTCTAGAAAATTTGAGGAATCTATTCATGTCTCTTTTCATGAAGAGTCCAAATCAGAAAATCTAGAAATAATTGATCTTACTAATCAATTCGAAAACTTAAACATACAAAATGATAGTGAGAAAGATACTACAAATAATAACCAAGCTGAAACACAACCTATACCTAGACTTATTAAGGATCATCCTCAAGAATTAATTATTGGAAATCCAAATGATAAAGTAAAAACTCGGTCTTCCTTTAAGGATGTCGCAAACATGGCTTTTGTTTCTATCATTGAACGTAAGAAGATATCTAAAGCTCTTAAAGATGATTATTGGATAATAGCAATGCAAGAAGAATTAAACCAATTCACAAAAAATGATGTCTGGGATTTAGTTCCTAAACCACAAGATAAAACCATCATTGGAACAAAATGGGTTTTTAGGAATAAGCTAAATGAGGAAGGAGAAGTAATAAGGAATAAAGCTCGGTTAGTAGCACAAGGATATAATCAACAAGAAGGAATAGACTTTGATGAAACATATGCACCAGTAGCTAGACTTGAAGCTATTAGAATGTTACTAGCTATTGATGCACATAAAAACATCAAACTATACCAAATGGATGTAAAAAGTGCATTTCTAAACGGAATCATTCAAGAAGAAGTATATGTTGCCCAACCACCCGGTTTTGAAATACCGGAAAAAGGTGACTATGTTTATAAACTTAAGAAAGCACTGTATGGTTTAAAACAAGCATCTAGGAACTGGTATGAAAGGCTCAAGACATATCTTTTTTATAATAGTTTTTCTATTGGAAATTCAGATTCTACCTTATTTTTCAAAACATATACATCTGATTTTCTAGTTGTTCAAATATATGTTGATGACATTATTTTTGGAGCTTCAAATGAATTGTTGTGCACAAAATTTAGTGACATTATGCAAAAAGAATTTGAAATGAGCCTCATGGGTGAACTAACTTTATTTCTTGGTTTCCAAATTAAACAAACGCCTGTCGGGATTTTTATAAGCCAAGAAAAGTATACTAAAGAACTCTTAAAACGTTTTGGGATGGATCAGTGCAAACATGCTACTACTCCTATGGCCACTTCTACTAAAATTGATAAGGATGAAAATGGGGAACCTATTGATGATTTCTTATATAGAGCCATGATTGGTAGTTTGCTTTACTTAAACTGCTTCTAGACCGGACATCATGTTTTCTGTTGGCCTTTGTGCTCGATTTCAATCACAACCTATGCACTCTCATTTTCAAGCAGTTAAACGAATTCTTCGATACTTAGTCGGCACTACATGTTTTGGTTTATGGTATCCAAAAGGACAATCCTTGGATTTTAAAGCTTATACTGATGCTGATTATGCTGGTTGTCGACTTGATCGCAAGAGCACTAGTAGTGGTTGTTTCTTGTTACGGTGAGCTTTAGTATCTTGGTTTAGCAAGAAACAAAACACGGATGCCCTTTCTACAACTGAAGCTGAATATATGGCAGCCGGATCTTGTTGTGTTCAAGTGCTTTATATGCAACAAGTATTAAACGATTATGGTTTTACTCTTTCATCTACACCTATCTTTTGTGACAACACAAGCGCTATAAACTTAGCACACAATCCTATTTTACACAGCAGAGCTAAACATATTGAAATCCGTCATCACTTTCTAAGAGATCATATTTCTAAAAATCATGTTTCCCTTCATCATGTTGATACGGAAGATCAATTGGCTGATATTTTTACAAAACCGCTTCCACT
The DNA here is from genome assembly GCA_963693085.1 of Alisma plantago-aquatica. Classification (NCBI taxonomy): domain Eukaryota; kingdom Viridiplantae; phylum Streptophyta; class Magnoliopsida; order Alismatales; family Alismataceae; genus Alisma; species Alisma plantago-aquatica. The sequence continues at coordinate 1,331,848,505 of OY856412.1, forward strand.
AGACCAATTCAACAAAATAAGGAAGCAATTGCTTATCACTTCTTTGGAAGATGTTTTCTTTGATATTTGTGTTTCTTAACAATGTCGTTTATTTGCATCATTTTGGCTTTAATGGACATCTTTGTCATTGAATTTGTTGGGACATCTAATTAAGGGGGAGTTTTATTTTTAACGGATATCTGTTTGAAATGACAAAGGGAGAGAAATAAATATAAAACTTAGTAATTGTGCAAAACTCAATCAATGAGTTTCATAAACTCTTGGCTTTACATTGAAAGTTGCTATATTCCCTAAAGAATTGGATTTCATGTTCCATAATTCATAGGGAATAATAAGCACACATTTTATAAACAAGAGAAGAAATTCACAAAGGTAATCTTCAGGTATGAAACTCACATGTTTTATATTTTATTATTTTATATTTAGGAAATGTTTGTCATCTTCAAAAAGGGGGAGATTGTTGGCTAAATGGACATTTGTAAATCCCTTTGTTTTGATAATGACAAACATTTCATTCTTGTTAATCTAACGTGCTACTTGAGTGTTGCAGGAATAAGGTGGATGACAAAGCACTAGGGAATCTATATGCTTGAATGATTGTAAATGTCATGAAATGTAATCAATTGTAAACTTGTACAAATATATAATGTACAAGTACTTAGACTTCATGTAAATCAAGCGTTAGATCTTCCCTAGATAAACACCACATTTAGATAGGTCATTCCCTTCAACAGTGTCACATATGCACACTCATACACACACTTAATGTCTTCATTTGAAACATTGAAACAGGGTCTATCTCGGTCGACAAAATCCTCGACCGAGACACTCTCGGTCGACAAACTTCTCGACCGAGAAAGACCCAAGTAGCCGTTAGATACACCTGACAAGGTAGTTGGCAGTTGGAGATAAACGTTGCAAAACACTTGATCCAGAGAGCCTGTCGGTCGACAAAAATTCGACCGAGTAGTTGTCTTGGTCGACCATTCTCGACCGAGATGGTCTCTGACAGCAACTGCAGAATTAATTAACTAGCCGTTGTTAAAGCAACTAACTTATATCTAACGGCTAGTTAAGCACTTAGAATCCCCTAGAGAGTGTCTAGAACGTCCTTAAGCACTTGTAGGACATTCCTATAAATAGGACATGCCTTAGGACACCTAAACTCACTTGATTACACACTTGAGCAATCTTTGAGCATACATTTACATTGAGCAATCTATTTGTGAGCAATTGAGCATATTGACAACTGGTTACTTCTTCTCTCAGCTCAAATTTCATGTTCTATAGGCTAGTATCTCCTATCCACAGCAATTACAATTCCATACACATTGGTTAGGAGATCTATACGCTTGATCTAGGCAAATCAAGACTTGTGCTTCAAAGGATAAGTTGTAATTTCCTTTTTCCTTTCTTGTTCACTATTATTGTTTGTACTCTCCTTGCTACTCCTAGGTTGGAGGCTGCGGATTGGAGAGGTTGAAAGATCTTCTTGGTGAAGAAGGGGACCTTGAACTACTTCAAGAAGGCTGGTGCAACGGGAGGTTACTTCTAAACAGGAAGGCTACTTCAAGGAGGAGCTTGGAGTTACTTCAAGAAGGCTACCTCGGGTTGGTGCATCTACTTCAAGTGAAGGCTGTTCAAGGGGTGTAAGAAAGTATTGTATTTTGTGTAAATCCTTGTGACGGTAATAAAATTAATACTTTCAAAATCCCAGTTGGGTAAGCAACCGGGTAGTGGACTGACAACCTTAGTATTTGCTAAGGTTGGAACCACTCTAAACACTTGTCTCCTTATTCCATTTTCAATTGTGGTTGTTTGAGTTAAATAATTGTTAAAATATTTAAAAACTCTATTCACCCCCCCTCTAGTGTTTTTCAATTGGTATCAGAGCAGGCTTCAAGGAACCCTAACAAGGTCTTGAAGAATGGGTGACGGGGTGCTTAACAACCTTAACCTTGAAGGGACACTTGTTGTTAGACCTCCAGCATTTGATGGAACAAACTACACATATTGGAAGAGAAGGATGTAGTTCTACTTCCAAGGCATCAATTGGGACTTATGGAGGATGGTGTCAACCCCATACGAGCTTCCTCAAACACAATATGCAGAGTGGGATGCAAATACGGTAAAGTTGGCTCAAATGAATGCCAAAGCTGTAAGCATTTTATATTGTTCAATTTTAGTAGGAGAATTTAATAGGATATCAAACTGTGACACAACCTATGACATTTGGCATTGACTGTCCATAACTTATGAAGGTACAGTTCAAGTCAAGAATTCTAAGATTAGCATGCTTAAACAAAAGTTTGAACACTTCCGTATGGATCCAAATGAATCTATTAGTGAAATGTTTGCAAAATTCTCTTCTATTGTTAATGGTTTAAATTCCCTAGGAAAAACTGTTCTTGAAGAAGATCAGGTATCAAAAAATCTTCGATCACTTCCTCCTAAATACAAGCCAAAGGTGACAGCCATTGAAGAAGCTAATGACCTCACTCGACTGAAAATGGAGCAACTCATAGGCAATCTAGAAGCTCATGAAGCAACCCTAGAAGAGGAAGAAAGAAGAGAACGTGAACTTCAGCAAGGAAAGAAGAAGGATGTGGCTCTAAAAGCTTCAAAGATAATCACACCAGAAAGTGAGGAGTCAAGTGAAGAAGAAGGAGAAGAAGCCTTGATTGTCAATGGTAAGAAATATAAAAGATTTAAATCTAACAAGATTTCTAGTTCTTCTTCTTCTCCTCCTAGGTGCTTTGAGTGTGGAAAGAAAGGACATTTCAAAAATGAATGTCCTAAAGCAAAGAAAGGAAAGAAAAGTTCACACAAGAAGAAGGGAGAAAAAGCCTATAAAGCTGCATGGGACGAGTCAAGTGAAAGTGAAAGCGGAGAAGAAAAGTTAGAATGTCTAATGGCAAGAGAAGATGATGAAGACTCTCAAGAGGTAAGCCTACTTGATCTTCCTAAAGAGGAGTTAATTACTAGTCTACAAGAAGTTCATGATAAGTATGTTGATGTCAAAAAGAAACTAAAGAAGGTTATCAAAACAAATGACGAGCTCAATGCTAAATTAAATGATCTCTCTTCTGAAAAGAACAACATTGATCTTGAGAATTTGTCTTTAAAAACATCTTTAAATGACTGCACTAAAAAGCTACTCACTCTAGAAACAAACGTTGATCTTCTCTCTCAAGAAAAGACTGAATTGTTAGCTAAACTAAAAGTTTTTCAGACTCAACCAATTTTGTGTAACTATCTAGACTATGACAATGTTGTAAAAGAAAGAGACTCCCTATTATCTGATTTAGATCAAGCAAGAAAAGATGCACACAAGAAGATGGATGACATTGCTAAGCTACAAAGAAACCTACATGAGTTAAGAAGAAAAGATATCCTTGACAACATTCTAAAAGCCTCCTCTAGTTTCAATGGAAGAAAAGGTTTAGGATATGCTTAAAAGAAAAATCAACCCAAAAGAACTCAGACTATGTTTGTACCTAAGAACACAATTCCTAGAAAGAGAAATGAAGTTGACTCTATTACGTGTCATTTTTGTCTACGTCTTGGACATTATTCATTTTCATGCCCTTATAAGACCAAGGATTCCTACTTAGTTTGGGTCCCAAAACCCCAAACTTAGTAGAGTCGAATGCAATTTAGTTGAGATATGATCAAACGCTCAATTTTGCAATTTATATTGTCTTATCTCAACTTAATAAAAGGTTTCATGCATTATGGTAATTTTATGAACTGCTGTACTGAAACAGAAACTTAGTCGGTCGAAGTATTGTCGACCGAAAATATAATCGGTCGAACTTTTGTCGACCGACCAGATGCCTGTAACAAATCAAAATAAACAGCAACTATTTTGGTCGAAAATTGGTCAACCAAGCAGAATCTCTATTTTTTTTTCTTTGTTCTTAATTTGCAATACAGCAACATTCTCGATCAACGATTAGTCGACCGAGAAAGATGTCGGTCGAACAATTATCGACCGACTGAAGTTCTGAATCAGAATTTTTATACAGTCTGTACTTAAATGCTTCTAACCATATCGGACCATCACATGGGTACCAAAACCTACATTTTAATGCAGGATTGGCTGGTCGACAGTGGATGTTCCAAACACATGACCGGAAACAAGAATGCATTTCAAACTTTTGAAGAAAAGAAGAGTGGAACAGTCACTTTTGGAGATAACGGTAAAGGTAAAATCGTTGGAATAGGTAACATTGGTACAAACCTTGAAATAAAGAATGTTCTACTCGTTGATGGTTTGCACCATAACTTAATAAGTGTGAGTCAATTATGTGATAGTGGCTATGATGTTTTATTTAACAAAACCTGCTGCAAATTATTAATAGAAAACACTACAAATGTTGTCTATGAAGGAAAAAGAGTTGGAAATCTTTATATTCTTAGACCTAACTCTATGAAATCTATAGTAGGAAAATGCTTGCTTGCAAATGAAAATACTTTACAACTATGGCATAAAAAGCTAGGACATGCTAGTTCACATGTTATCAAAAAGTTAGTGAAATATGATCTTGTTCGTGGTTTGCCTACTTTATCCTTTGATCAAATGGAAAATTGTGAACCATGTACATTGGGAAAGCAAACAAAAACCTCTTTTAAACCTAAACATGTACTTAGCACCAATAGATCTTTATAATTAATTCATATGGATTTATTCGGACCCATGAGGACACAATCTATTGGTGGCAAAAAATATTGTTTTGTTATTGTTGATGATTATAGTAGATATACATGGGTACATTTTATTGCAACCAAAGATGATACTATTCATGTTTTTATAAAATTTTGTTCCATGATTGAAAATATATTACAAAGCAAAATATGTATCATTAGAAGTGATCATGGTGGAGAATTTGAAAATCATGTCTTTGAAGAATTTTGCACATCTCAAGGGTACACTCACAATTTTTCTGCTCCACGCACTCCACAACAAAATGGTATAGTTGAAAGGAAAAATCAATCACTACAAGAAATGGCTAGAACTATGATGCTCGAACATAACACAGCCAAAACCTTTTGGGTTGAAGCTGTAAACACCGCATGCTATGTGTTAAATAGAGTAACTGTTCACTCTCATTTGAAGAAAACTCCATATGAAATAATACATTCTAAGAAACCTAGAGTTGACTATTTTCATACCTTTGGATCTACATGCTATATCTTAAATACCAAAGATGATAGAGATAAGTTTGATTCTAAATCCCACAAAGCATTCTTTTTGGGATATTCTACCTCTAGCAAAGCATTTAGAGTCTACAACACTATCTCTAGAAAAGTTGAGGAATCTATTCATGTCTCTTTTCATGAAGAGTCCAAATCAGAAAATCTAGAAATAATTGATCTTACTAATCAATTCGAAAACTTAAACATACAAAATGATAGTGAGAAAGATACTACAAACAATAACCAAGCTGAAACACAACCTATACCTAGACTTATTAAGGATCATCCTCAAGAATTAATTATTGGAAATCCAAATGATAAAGTAAAAACTCGGTCTTCCTTTAAGGATGTCGCAAACATGGCTTTTGTTTCTATCATTGAACCTAAGAAGATATCTGAAGCTCTTAAAGATGATTATTGGATAATAGCAATGCAAGAAGAATTAAACCAATTCACAAAAAATGATGTATGGGATTTAGTTCCTAAACCACAAGATAAAACCATCATTGGAACAAAATGGGTTTTTAGGAATAAGCTAAATGAGGCAGGATAAGTAATAAGGAATAAAGCTCGGTTAGTAGCACAAGGATATAATCAACAAGTAGGAATAGACTTTGATGAAACGTATGCACCAGTAGCTAGACTTGAAGCTATTAGAATGTTACTAGCTATTGTTGCACATAAAAACATCAAACTCTACCAAATGGATGTAAAAAGTGCATTTCTAAACGGAATCATTCAAGAAGAAGTATATGTTGCCCAACCACCCGGTTTTGAAATACCGAAAAAAGGTGACTATGTTTATAAACTTAAGAAAGCACTGTATGGTTTAAAACAAGAATCTAGGAACTGGTATGAAAGGCTCAAGACATATCTTTTTGATAATAGTTTTTCTATTGGAAATTCAGATTCTACCTTATTTTTCAAAACATATACATCTGATTTTCTAGTTGTTCAAATATATGTTGATGACATTATTTTTGGAGCTTCAAATGAATTGTTGTGCACACAATTTAGTGACATTATGCAAAAAGAATTTGAAATGAGCCTCATGGGTGAACTAACTTTCTTTCTTGGTTTCCAAATTAAACAAATGCCTGTCGGGATTTTTATAAGCCAAGAAAAGTATACTAAAGAACTCTTAAAACGTTTTGGGATGGATCAGTGCAAACATGCTACTACTCCTATGGCCACTTCTACTAAAATTGATAAGGATGAAAATGGGGAACCTATTGATGATTTCTTATATAGAGCCATGATTGGTAGTTTGCTTTACTTAAACTGCTTCTAGACCGGACATCATGTTTTCTGTTGGTCTTTGTGCTCGATTTCAATCACAACCTATGCACTCTCATTTTCAAGCAGTTAAACGAATTCTTCGATACTTAGCCGACACTACATGTTTTGGTTTATGGTATCCAAAAGGACAATCCTTGGATTTTAAAGCTTATACTGATGCTGATTATGCTGGTTGTCGACTTGATCGCAAGAGCACTTGTGGTGGTTGTTTCTTGTTAGGGTGAGCTTTAGTATCTTGGTTTAGCAAGAAACAAAACACGGATGCCCTTTCTACAACTGAAGCTGAATATATGGCAGCCGGATCTTGTTGTGCTCAAGTGCTTTATATGGAACAAGTATTAAACGATTATGGTTTTACTCTTTCATCTACACCTATCTTTTGTGACAACACAAGCACTATAAACTTAGCACACAATCCTATTTTACACAGCAGAGCTAAACATATTGAAATCCGTCATCACTTTCTAAGAGATCATATTTCTAAAAATCATGTTTCCCTTCATCATGTTGATACGGAAGATCAATTGGCTGATATTTTTACAAAACCGCTTCCACTAGACCAATTCAACAAAATAAGGAAGCAATTGCTTATCACTTCTTTGGAAGATGTTTTCTTTGATATTTGTGTTTCTTAACAATGTCGTTTATTTGCATCATTTTGGCTTTAATGGACATCTTTGTCATTGAATTTGTTGGGACATCTAATTAAGGGGGAGTTTTATTTTTAACGGATATCTTTTTTAAATGACAAAGGGAGAGAAATAAATATAAAACTTAGTAATTGTGCAAAACTCAATCAATGAGTTTCATAAACTCTTGGCTTTACATTGAAAGTTGCTATATTCCCTAAAGAATTGGATTTCATGTTCCATAATTCATAGGGAATAATAAGCACACATTTTATAAACAAGAGAAGAAATTCACAAAGGTAATCTTCAGGTATGAAACTCACATGTTTTATATTTTATTATTTTATATTTAGGAAATGTTTGTCATCTTCAAAAAGGAGGAGATTGTTGGCTAAATGGACATCTGTAAATCCCTTTGTTTTGATAATGACAAACATTTCATTCTTGTTAATCTAACGTGCTACTTGAGTGTTGCAGGAATAAGGTGGATGACAAAGCACTAGGGAATCTATATGCTTGAATGATTGTAAATGTCATGAAATGTAATCAATTGTAAACTTGTACAAATATATAATGTACAAGTACTTAGACTTCATGTAAATCAAGAGTTAGATCTTCCCTAGCTAAACACCACATTTAGATAGGTCATTCCCTTCAACAGTGTCACATATGCACACTCATACACACACTTAATGTCTTCATTTGAAACATTGAAACAGGGTCTATCTCGGTCGACAAAATCCTCGACCGAGACACTCTCGGTCGACAAACTTCTCGACCGAGAAATACCCAAGTAGCCGTTAGATACAGCTGACAAGGTAGTTGGCAGTTGGAGATAATTGTTGCAAAACACTTGATCCAGAGAGCCTGTCGGTCGACAAAAATTCGACCGAGTAGGTGTCTCGGTCGACCATTTCTCGACCGAGATGGTCTCTGACAGCAACTGCAAAATTAATTAACTAGCCGTTGTTAAAGCAACTAACTTATATCTAACGGGTAGTTAAGCACTTAGAAACCCCTAGAGAGTGTCTAGAACGTCCTTAAGCACTTGTAGGACATTCCTATAAATAGGACATGCCTTAGGACACCTAAACTCACTTGATTACACACTTGAGCAATCTTTGAGCATACATTTACATTGAGCAATCTGTTTGTGAGCAATTGAGCATATTGACAACTGGTTACTTCTTCTCTCAGCTCAAATTTCGTGTTCTATAGGCTAGTATCTCCTATCCACAGCAATCACAATTCCATACACATTGGTTAGGAGATCTATACGCTTGATCTAGGCAAATCAAGCCTTGTGCTTCAAAGGATAAGTTGTAATTTCCTTTTTCCTTTCTTGTTCACTATTATTGTTTGTACTCTCCTTGCTACTCCTAGGTTGGAGGCTGTGGATTGGAGAGGTTGAAAGATCTTCTTGGTAAAGAAGGGGACCTTGAACTACTTCAAGAAGGCTGGTGCAACAGGAGGTTACTTCTAAAGAGGAAGGCTACTTCAAGGGGGAGCTTGGAGTTACTTCAAGAAGGCTACCTCGGGTTGGTGCATCTACTTCAAGTGAAGGCTATTCAAGGGGTGTAAGAAAGTATTGTATTTTGTGTAAATCCTTGTGAAGGTAATAAAATTAATACTTTTAAAATCCCAGTTGGGTAAGCAACCGGGTAGTGGACTGACAACCTTAGTATTTGCTAAGGTTGGAACCACTCTAAACACTTGTCTCCTTCTTCCATTTTCAATTGTGGTTGTTTGAGTTAAATAATTTTTAAAATATTTAAAAACTCTATTCACCCCCCTCTAGTGTTTTTCAGGCTGGTGGCCGTTATATCCTTCTTTTTAGTGAGGGTTGCGGTGAGCTATAGTGAGGGTTTGTTATCCTGTTGTGATGGTTCATGAAATAGTCTAGTAGTGGATAACCTTGCTTTAAAACATGGTAACTTCTTATATTGCAAATGATGCTCGTTATCATAAGTTTATCTTAGCCTGGCTACACATATGGAAATGATTATCTACTAATGCTAAGAATGGTAATGCTTGAGATGAGGGTAAGCATAGATCTAGTTTGCTTAATAAATATGCTTGATGCACTTGATCACCAGATAATGTAAGATTGATAAGTATAGCACATTGAATGACATCTCATGATAGTAAGCATAGTCCTTATGTTGATACTATGATTATTGAATACTCTAACCATGCAGGTGATGATTAGCCATGAAAAGGCTATGAGACATATGTGATGAGTAACATCACATTGATAATTACTCTGGTTGATGAGATTATGTATGATGTGTTTGTCCCATGATGTTGATGTCAGCCTTGAGAGGCAGTGGTAGTACATGATGAGGGATTGAGATCCCATGATATGTGATGATCCTTGAGATGGATCTGGATGGATGGCAAGAGGCCAAATGATAACATGTGATGTTGAGATGGATCAGGTAGATGTGATTGCGATAATAGCATAATGTTGAATTTATGTTGTTACTTTCTGTTATATCTTGCATGTTATACAACTTGGTTGAATCTTGCAATCCATCTAAAAGATACTAATTAATTATAGTGAAACCTATCATGTAGTTTGCCCTGGCCATAGATCCATCATCGTCAGGACTTGGTGATGGTGAAATAGGTTCTCCTGCGAGTTAACCCGGAGCACATATTTTTGAATATGTGAGGTTTCTCCTAGCCTCAAATAGAGAGATGAAATGAGTGCAGCTGCGGTTGCAGACTCGGATATGTGATGAGCATTGTGAACATGCCCATGGCTCCGGATATGTGATATGATGAGTATGAATGTGTTCATGGCTCAGAGCACGGTGATTAGGCCCGTGGCTCAGTTTTACTAGCGTCGGGACCTGTACCGAGGCGGGCTAGAGGAAGGGTAGCCTGAGGAGCTGACCCTGGGGATAAAGGCCACTTGAGCATGAGACTGCGGTCCTACTATATTTCTCGTGTACTGACCACGAGGGGTGAGGTCGTGGATTCCGGCTCTTCCATTGACCTTGTATGGCACCGACTATGGGATTCGCAACCGAAGGTTGGATTTGAATGGTACGGTTCACTTCCTCAGGGCATAATAAAAACGTAATCCAGTCGTTTAGTATTTACTGCTTAAGACAAACACGAAACATTGGTTGAGGCCTTGTTTGTGTAGTTAACTTTATTTGTATATTGCAGTTGTTTATACATTTCTCATATGTGGTAAGCTTTATACAACCTATCTTGTTGATCTTGTTTCATAAGGAATAGTTGGATAAATAACTGAGTACCTTTGGTAATCCTGATAGCATGAACAGTCTTATCTTATAACTGCTCCTGTTATACTTCTAGTTGTTTTACATATATCTGAGGTTTTGTAGTTTTGGCGGGGAGTTATGCCTCCCGTTGGGACAATGTTCAATTGTCTCACTCCGCTGAGTTACACCCTTTTAGGTGGACGAGCTAGACGTGTTGGTGGTCGTGGTGTTGCGGCCGAGCAGCTAGAAGATCAGTAGAAGGCAAGCGATGAATGTGCTGCTGTTTTTGGAGTTTTGTGATAGAGTCTAGAGTCATCCCTGTACTCTCAGGTCCTTGGCAGTGTTTTTACGTTGTTTCACAATGTACGATCGTTGATGTTTGTATATCCTGCTGCTAGCTAGATGGGGGCCTTTATGTATATAACAGGTGATGAACTCATGAGACGGCAGGACAACTATTGTTCTAAGTTGTGGACACATATCAAGGCATGTATATATTTATATATATAACATGTTTTCTTGCAGGATGTGGATTGGAATGTAATATGCTTCTCAGTTTATCAGCTTTCCGCAATCAGTTTTAATTAACCCGTGTTTTCGATAATCTGTGGTTATGGATATTTTCGCACATTTTCGCATAACACCTCGCTGTCTGTGTGATAGTGGGATGTGTTGCCACAAGTTTTGGTATCAGAGCCTTAGGTTCGCTGAGTCTACATGGATTTAGGACTAGGTCATCTGTTCTTGTGTGTTGTCCAGATTTTCTTACAACCGTCTTCTGCCCTCAGTGAAAGAAAAGTCAAAATGTCTGGAAACCATGAAGAACACTCAGCTGAGTACAGCGATGCTGCTTCAGCTGAAGGGAAGGCACATGAAGATCGGGTGCCTGAGGTCCCCCAACCTAACCCAGCCATACTTGAACATCCTGCCTACCAACAGCTTATGGGGCAGATGATGGACATGATGAATCTCATGGTTGAGCGATTACCAGTGCCTCCCCTGCGAGCACAGGTTCCCCATGGAGAAGCATCAGGTATAGGGAAGACCTTCGAGCGGCTTCGCCGAGTCAGAGCTTCAGATTATGCTGGAACGGTTGATCCAGCGGATGCAGATCTGTAGCTGACAAGTCTTGAGAAGGCTTTCTGGATCCTCGACATCCCCGAAGCAGACAAAGTAAAGGACGTTGTCTACCTTCTGAAAGGTAGTCCTGGTCACTGGTGGACCATCGAGGTGGAGAAGCGGCCTGGTGAGGTGATCTGTTGGGAAGTTTTTCGACGCGAGTTCGTCAGTAGATACTTTTCGAAGACGTATCTGGATGAGAAGATCAGTCAATTTGAGAGCTTGTGACAAGGAACGATGAACATCACCGAGTACGAAGCCAAGTTTATGGATCTGCTGAGGTTTTGTCCTCACATGGCAGCGATAGATGAGGAGCAGATCAGACGTTTCGAGAAGGGTCTGAGTGCTGAGCTGACAACACCGGTTTTGGCGTTGGAGAACCGGGAGCGGTTTGCCACGTTTGTGGAATCTGTCCGGAGGATCGAACGATCAATAAGGGAGAAGAGAGAGGCTATGGCTAAGAAGAGACCTGCTCCGTTTCAGAGTCAGAGGTTTGGAGGCTTCAAGAAGCCCAGGTTTTCAGCACCGGTAGGGATGAGAGGTTCTGGTGGACCGTCTCAGTAGTCTCCAAGCAAAGGAAGAGGTTATGTTTCTTCACCATCTAAGGTGCAAAGTTCAGCTTCCGTGGCAGTGACAGGGCCACCCAGGCCACGAGTTGATGTTAGGACATGCTATGTCTGCGGTCAGATAGGGCATGTCAAGTCGAGTTGTCCCTATAGAGACGTTGAAGTAACACAGTAACCGAGACAGAATCATCAAGGATCGGATTGATAGCAGCCCATTGGTATCAGAGGGCGTGGATGCAGTCAAGCATCTCAAGCTGGGTCATCTGCTCAAGGAAGCAGAGGTCGTGGATAGCAAGCAACGACTCGATTCTATGCTATGAGTCAGCCAGAAGCGATAGTCAACCCGCGAGTAGTGACAGGTCAGATGGAGTTATTTCATTCTGATATGTCTTCTTCTTGCTTTATATCTGTTCTGGTTGACCCGGGTGTTACGCACTCTTTTATCGCCTATAGTATTCTTGAGAACTGTCGTTTACCTGTTAGTTGTAAGAAGGATAGTTTGTTGTTGGAAACCCCTCTTGCTGGTTCCTCGTTGCTTCGAGAGGAGTGTTCATCCTGTGTCTTGTCTTTCTCGGGACATCACATTCGAGTGGACCTCATACCACTTGATATGCATGGTTTCGATGTTATCCTTGGGATGGATACCTTAGAGAAGTATAAGGTTGTTCTAGACTGCGGCACAAAGCAAGCAGTGTTTGATGATGCTGGAGAGAAGTGGATCTTCCAGGGAGATAGGAAGATTCTTCCAACATGTCTGGTATCAGCTATGGTGGCAGATAGGTTGCTACGACAAGGATGTGAGGCGTTCTTAGCCCATGTAGTGGATATCGTTGTGGCTACCAAGGCGAAAGGTCCTAGCCTTGAGGAGGTGTCAGTTGTCCGGAAGTTTGCAGATGTGTTTCCTGAGGAGTTTCCTGGTGTTCCTCCATCCCGAGAGATTGATTTTGAGATCAATCTGGTCCCAGGGACATAGCCAGTTGCACAAACACCGTACAGGATGGCTCCAGTGGAGATGGCAGAGTTGAAGAAGCAGTTGCAAGAGTTGCTGGACAAAGGTTTTATCCAACCGAGCACATCGCCTTGGGGTGCTCCAGTATTGTTTGTCAAGAAGAAGGACGGTTCGATGCGGTTGTGTATAGATTACCGGTAGTTGAATAAGGTCACGATCAAGAAAAAGTACATGTTGCCGAGGATAGATGATCTGTTTGATCAGTTGCGTGGTGCTACAGTGTTTTCTAAGATCGATCTACGGTCCGAATATCATCAGTTGAGGATAAAGGCAGAGGACATACCAAAGTCAGCTTTTCGGACGAGGTATGATCACTATGAGTTCATGATTATGCCATTTGGGTTAACCAATGCACCTGTTGCTTTCATGGACTTGATGAATAGAGTGTTCCATCTGTTCTTAGATCAGTTTGTTGTAGTCTTTATAGATGACATCTTGATCTATAGTCGGGACATGTGAGAGCATGAGCAACATCTTCGACAACCGTTGACTCTACTTCGCCAACATCAGTTGTATGCCAAGTTCAGTAAGTGTGAGTTCTGGTTGGAAGAGGTGACTTTCTTGGGTCATGTGATATCTGCCGAAGGAGTCAAAGTAGATCCGAAGAAGGTGGAATCCGTTGCAGATTGGGAATATCCAAAGACACCGACAGAAGTTCGTAGTTTCCTGGGTTTAGAAGGATACTACCGGAGGTTTATCAAGGACTTCAGTGCGATTGCGTTGCCGATGACAAAGTTGATGAGAAAGGACGTACCTTTTGTTTGGGACGATCGATGTCAGCAAGCTTTCCAGAGTTTGAAGGAGAAGCTGATCAATGCTCCAGTATTGATTCTGCCAGAGTCCGGGAAGGGCTATGTTGTTTTCTGTGATGCTTCCAAGAAGGGTTTAGGTTGTGTGCTGATGCAGGAAGGTCAGGTGGTTTCTTTTACTTCGTGACAGCTCAAGAAACATGAGGAGAACTATCCGACTCATGATTTGGATTTGGCAGCAGTGGTTCATGCGTTAAAGATTTTGAGACACTATCTTAATGGGGAAGTGTGTCAGATCTTTACGGATCATAAGAATCTGAAGTACATCTTTTCACAGCATGAGTTGAACATGCGACAACGTCGATGGATGGAGTTGATCAATGACTACGACTGCACTATCGAGTATCATCCTGGTAAGGCGAATGTGGTAGCTGATGTGCTTAGTCGAAAGTCTTCTTTTTCTTCTTCCAAGAAGGCACAGTTGAGTTCCTTGGTATGCCATAGGCAAGATATGTTTGTCTCTTTATGACATATGAATGTGCACATGGAAGTCTCCTTGTTAATAGGACTATTAGCGTGGATGCAAGTCAAGCCTACATTGAGACAAAAGATCAAAGATGCACAGCAAACAGATGATGCAGTATAGTTAATCAGATCAGAGTTCGGCAGCGAAAAGCATGATGGGTTTCATGAGTCCGAGGATGGGATAGTTTTCTATCGTGATAGGATGGTGGTTCATGATGTTGATAAGCTGAGGAAGTTGGTGCTCGAGGAAGCACACACATCGATGTATTCTATGCATCCAGGTGTCACCAAGATGTACCATTGTCTGAAGGACTTGTATTGGTGGCCCGGTTTGAAGAAAGATGTGGCTGAGTTCATGGAGAGATGTGCGGTTTGTCAGCAAGTGAAGGCTGAACATCAGAAGCCAGCAGGTACGTTGCAACCTTTGCCGATACCGCAATGGAAATGGGATCATATAACCATGGATTTCGTAGTTGGCCTACCCAAGACAACTAGAAATCATGATTCCATTTGGGTGATAGTGGATAGATTGACGAAGTCTGCCCATTTCCTACCTATAAAGACGACATATACAACCGAGAAACTCGCTCAAGTATATGTGGATGAGATAGTACACTTGCACGGTGTGCCAGTAACGATAGTTTTTGACAGAGGTCCTCAGTTTATGAGTCATTTTTGGGAACAGTTGCACAAAGTGTTGGGGACGCAGTTGAGGTTCAGTACAGCCTTTCACCCGCAGACAGATGGAAAATCTGAAAGGACTATTCAGATTTTGGAAGATCTCCTTCGAGCTTGTGTTTTGCAGTTTCTAGGAAACTGGGATGTACATCTGAGTTTGATAGAGTTTGCCTACAACAACAGTTATCAGAGGAGTATTGGCATGGCTCCTTATGAGGCATTGTATGGGAGGAAGTGCAGATCCCCTTTGTGTTGGTATGAGTCTGGTGAGCATCAGTTGTTGGGTCCTGAGTTAGTACAGCAGACAACAGAAAAGATCAAGGTGATACAGCAACAGTTGAAAGTGGCACAGGACAGGCAGAAGTCTTATGCAGACAAACGTCGACGACCTTTGGAATTCCAAGTAGGAGACAAGGTGTATCTTAAAGTCTCGCTGTGGAAAGGTGTGTTGAGGTTTGGTCGGAAGGGTAAGTTAGCACCCAGGTATATGGGGCCTTACCCAGTTATAGCACGTGTTGGAAAGGTAGCTTATGAGATAGAGTTGCCTCCAGGGTTGCACAGGTTACATCCAGTGTTCCATGTTAATATGCTGAAGAAAAGTCATCCAGATTTAGGAACAGTGATACAGCCAGTTGAGGTTGAGCTGGGTGAAGATGTGACCTACGAGGAAGGTCCTGTGGCGATTCTTGACAGAAGGGTCAAGAAGCTGAAGAGGAAGGACCTGGTTCTTGTGAAGGTTCTTTGGCAGCGTCATGGCATTGAGGAAGCCACGTGGGAGCTTGAGGAAGAGATGAGGAGAAAGTATCCCTCACTTTTCTCTTCGGATTTAGGGGACGAAATCCCTTAAAGGGGGTTAGATTGTAAGGACCCTGACCTTCGTTTAGGGCTTACCCTGTTTGCTTTGCTTAACCCTGGTGCTTTGGTGCTTGCTAATCACCTTTAGTGGTGATTAGGGTTTGGTTGTGCTTTGTTGAGAGTTGGTGGTGTTACTTGCAAATAACCCAAGTCTAGAGTTTTGTGGGCAAGTTTGCCACCATGTGAGGTGTTCCTCCCTCTCTTTGCTTCCTCTAGGGTTGAGAGGAAGGCTTGGGCTCGTTGCTTGAGTTCTTTTGGGCCTGGATGAGCTGTTTGGGCCTTGAGGTGCCTTGTTTGGGCTTGGTTAAGCCTTGTATCGGCCTAGGAGTGTTTGTGTCGCCCAAGACAGGAGTGTGTTGACCTAGAGTTGTTTGTTTCGGCCAAGATGGTGCCTTGGTGTGTCACCCATGGTGCTTGGTCCAACCTTGACCTTGTTTGGTGGACACATGGTGCACATCTTCGACAAGTGTATAAGGCTTGCTAGAGTAGGTGGCTTGAGCTTTTGGACAAGTGTCCTTTGGGTGGACGACACCTTGCCATGCTCCACCTTGTTTTCTCCTCCCTTTTCTTCTATATAGGCGGTTCCTTCCTTAGCTTAAGGTCCCTTTGGCTCCTCTCCCTCTTGTGCACAACACACTCCCTTCTTCCTTGCTTATGTTGGCCGATACACCCTTGAAGGAGCAGCTTGGAGGCCGACACACCCTAGAGGAGCTAGTGGAGGTTGATATCCCTTAGAGCTCTCCATCTTCCTTGCTTGGTGGTGTGTGGAGCTTGGAGTTCTTCTTCCTTGGAGCTTGGAGCTTAAGGCGGGTTGCATAATTTCTAACCTTAACTACTCTATCTCTTGTTATAATCTTGTTTACATGTTAGTAGCTTAGTTCTTGCTTAGTAGCCATGTTATCCGATCCATGTGAGTTAGGGTTTAGGGAGCAACACTCCTTTCTCCCCTTTGGTCTTGAAGAATGAGTTTGAGCTCCTAGTGCCATGAGAAACACCCCTCCTTCCTAGTCGATTGAGGTGAGCTTGTGTCCTAGTTGCTTAAGCAACACCTTCTTCTCACCATGGGCTAGAAGGTGAGCTCGGTTTGAGGTGAGCCATCTTTCTAGGGTTTTGAGCAGCCTCGTGTTTGAGGTAGAAGGTGACTCTATTGGGCGACATGGTTGTTCTTGTGTTGGTCGATAGGCTTGTGTTGGGTAAGATGGAGTGGTGACGGGCAACACCTTTTGGGTTTGTGATGGATGATATGCTGGCTCTTGTGACGGGCGTCACACCCATTCCTTGGTTGTGTGACGGTCGTTAGGCCTTGACCTGGTTGTGGCATGTTTTGTGGGATGAGTTGTCTATCCTTTCTCTCTCCTAGTTGTTGGTGTTTGGTGGTGACCTGGCCGTTAGGATAGCCTTGTATCATGCGTTGTTGGTTGGGTGTGTGACGGGTGTCGTGCCTCTCTTGTGTCGGCCGATAATGTCGGATCATAACGGGATGTTGCCCGACAGGAAGTGCCCGACACATCCCCCTTCTGACGTGCGTTGCTCCTTCTCCCTTGTAACAACGCAGTGTTGCTGCTATGTATATCTGTTGTTGGTGCGTTGTGTTTGGGTGAGGGCAGGTGGCCGTTATATCCTTCTTTTTAGTGAGGGTTGCGGTGAGCTATAGTGAGGGTCTGTTATCCTGTTGTGATGGTTCATGAAATAGTGTAGTAGTGGATAACCTTGCTTTAAAACATGGTAACTTCTTATATTGCAAATGATGCTCGTTATCATAAGTTTATCTTAGCCTGGATACACATATGGAAATGATTATCTACTAATGCTAAGAATGGTAATGCTTGAGATGAAGGTAAGCATAGATCTGGTTTGCTTAATAAATATGCTTGATGCACTTGATCACCAGATAATGTAAGATTGATAAGTATAGCACATTGAATGACATCTCATGATAGTAAGCATAGTCCTTATGTTGATACTATGATTATTGAATACTCTAACCATGCAGATGATGATTATCCATGAAAAGGCTATGAGACATATGTGATGAATAACATCACATTGATAATTACTCTGGTTGATGAGATTATGTATGATGTGTTTGTCCCATGATGTTGATGTGAGCCTTGAAAGGCAGTGGCAGTACATGATGAGGGATTGAGATCCCATGATATGTGATGATCCTTGAGATGGATCTGGATGGTTGGCAAGAGGCCAAGTGCTAACATGTGATGTTGAGATGGATCAGGTTGATGTGATTGCAATAATAGCATAATGTTGAATTTATGTTGTTACTTTCTATTATATCTTGCATGTTATACAACTTGGTTGAATCTTACAATCCATCTAAAAGATACTAATTAATTACAGTGAAACCTATCATGTAGTTTGCCATAGATCCATCATCGTCAGGACTTGGTGATGGTGAAATGAGTTCTCCTGCGAGTTAACCTAGAGCAAATATTTTTGAATATGTGAGGTTTCTCCTAGCCTCAAATAGAGAGGTGAAATGAGTGCAGCTGCGGTTGCAGACTCGAATATGTAATGAGCATGGTGAACATGCCCATGACTCTGGATATGTGATATGATGAGCATGAATGTGTTCATGGCTCAAAGCACGATGATTAGGCTCGTGGCTCAGTTTTACTAGCGTCGTGACTTGAACCGAGGCGGGCTAGAGGAAGGGTAGCCTAAGGAGCTGACCCTGGGGCTAAAGGCCACTTGAGCATGAGACTGCGGTCCTAGTATGTTTCTCGTGTACTGACCACGAGGGGTGAGGTCGTGGATTCTGACTTTTCCATTGACCTTGTATGGCACCGGCTATGGGCTTCGCAGTCGAAGGTTGGATTTGAACGGTACGATTCACTTCCTCAGGGCATAATAAAAATGTAATCCAGCCATTTAGTATTTACTGCTTAAGACAAACACGAAACATTGGTTGAGGCCTTGTTTGTGTAGTTAACTTTATTTGTATATTGTAGTTGTTTATACATTTCTCATATGTGGTAAGCTTTATACAACCTATCTTGTTGATCTTGTTTCATAAGGAATAGTTGGATAAATAACTGAGTACCTTTGGTAAGCTTGATAGCATGAACAGTCTTATCTTATAACTGCTCCTGTTATACTTCTAGCTGTTTTACATATATTTGAGGTTTTGTAGTTTTGGCGGGGAGTTATGCCTCCCGCTGGGACAATGTTCAATTGTCTCACTCCGCTGAGTTACACCCTTTTAGGTGGACGAGCTAGACGTGTTGGTGGTCGTGGTGTTTTGGCCGAGTAGCCAGAAGATCAGTAGAAGGCAAGCGATGAATGTGCTGCTGTTTTTGGAGTTTTGTGATAGAGTCTAGAGTCATCCCTGTACTCTCAGGTCCTTGGCAGTGTTTTGACGTTGTTTCACGATGTACGGTCGTTGATGTTTGTATATCCTGCTGCTGGACGGATGGGGGCCTTTATGTATATAACAGGTGATGAACTCATGAGATGGCAGGACAGTTATTGTTCTAAGATGTGAACACATATCAAGGCATGTATATATTTATATATATAACCTATTTTCTAGCAAGATGTGGACTGGAATGTAATATGCTTCTCTGTTTATCATCTTTCCGCAATCGGTTTTAATTAACCCGTGTTTTCGATAATATGTGGTTATGGTGATTTCTACACGTTTTCGCATAACACCTCGCTATCTGTGTGATAGTGGGATGTGTTGCCACAACATATGTGACATGTATCTTTACCAGGAAAATTTATCTAAGGGGTTCAACTCAATGCCATTATGATAATTGGTTGTCCACTATAGAATATTTACCTTTATCTTGAGGCAATCTTCCTATAGAGTAACAAACCATAGAAAATTTTGGGTAGGGCATGCGCCCTCCCATATGTGCATATGTCTCCGACATTGTTTACAATAGAGTTGAATAAGGACACATCGGGTAGACTGAACTGAAATAGACAATTTGAATCCTAATCGACACCAAATTTTCTATCCCTAAGGACAATATCCTCATTGATCTTAACCATGAAAGATCAGGAGGGGGGTGAACAGAGATAATTCCAAACTTATGTAATTTAAAATACAAAGAAAGGTTAATTGCAACGTGCTTAAGAGATAATGAAGTAAAAATATAAAGCAACAATTAGACAAGGAAGTAATCACACAAAATACAAGATGTAGAATGATTCTATTAAAATACATCAGTCCACTACCTAGTTGTTAGAAATCATGATTTCTAACTTGTATTTTATTCCTTTTCTTTATTGATAAAAATATACAAAATAACTAGTGTCTTTTTTGGCTCAAGACAATCCTCCTTTTCTATCTCAAGTAGAACTTGTACATCAGAGTAGATCGAAATCAGCCTCTCCCTTGGTCGCAACCTTCTCACAAGAAGTAGCTCCAAGAAACGTCCCCACAACCGTCTTGCAATAAGTATTTGGAAGCAACAATAATAAGTAAAGAGAACAAGAGTGAAAGGAGAAATTACAATCTCACAAGATATACAATTTATAGCTTTCAATGAACAAGTGATGATCAACTCTCCAGAGGGAATAGGAAATGCTATATTTGGTATAGTTGGACACTAGTATTGAGCTATGGCCTAGATCTGGAGATAACAGTGTAGAATTTTAAGCTTAAAGAAGGTAACATGTAATAGATTTCTTAAATGTGTGTTCTAAATGTTCATAGACACTCCTAATAATATATGAAACACTTAGAAATGGTCAATACACTTATTGGGAGTATTTTAACCAAGATAAATGCTAAACTAAATGTTAAAGATCAAAAGATAAGTTTACAATAGCTAGAAACTAAATGTAGATTTTGACCATAGCCTAATCTCATTTAACTATACTTTGATCACACTCTATCTCTGTCGAAGTGTAGTTTGATCGAGAGGCAGTCTCTTCTAAGATTTTCAACTGACATATTTCTACAATGACTCTTTCTCGGTCGAAATATAGTTTGACTAAAATAATCCATGACATTACTATTTACTTGGAAAATATATCAAATAATTTTTATAAAGACACATAACTATCCTAAACACTTAAAATAAATGTGAAAAAAGGTTTAGAACAGGATTAGGTGAATCACCACTTTCTCGTACATCATTCCTATCAAGTTATGTAAAATACACTTGTACAAATCATATACGCAGTACAACTTAACATACAAGCATCCAAACACATACAAAATTGTATTTTCTTTATTGTTGGATCATGTCTAAGTTCGTTGATCATTTGAAACACTAAATGAACATGTTAGTGAGACAAATAGAAAATATTTGCATCATCACAATTCGAGTATGACATATCCAAAAAACCAATAATCTCTCATTTGTTTACGATGACAACTATTCCATAAGATAAATTGGAAGAAGACAATTTGGAGCAGCATACCTTTAAATTGTTGTGGGTAGCCAATCTATCTTCATGTATCTTTCTCCCCCTTATTTGAAGTCAAAATGGGGTTATACTTACCAGTGCTCCCCTTCAAGGAGATACTCCCCCTCAATAAGATAGTAATTTTAGAGAGTGAATATATACCCAACTAAAAAAGTAAGGATATACCAATTGAAATGAGAAACCAATATGAATATAACAAAAGTAAAAAAGGATACATTATATAGACAAAAATGCATTTTGAGCAAAGAAAAGATATTGTATAATTACCAATGAGAAGAATGATAAGTCCTTCATGATAAAAATATCCCATTAAGCACAATATAGTAAAAAGATACTCTAAGCCAGTGATAATGAATGTTAAATCCACCATTAATATAGAGATACCATGCAAAATAATAAATTTTCAAAGAATATTGGAATATCAATTCAAGGAATTTGAAGTTCTCCATGATATAGAGATTTCCATCAAAACTATAATAGGGTCAATAAAAAATATCTAGACCAAATATAAGTACCATAATTGATATAGAGAAGCAATTAAGAACATAATCTAACAATGATGAAAATATACATCTCGTGGTTTTAGCTCCCACTTAATCTCATACTCATAACAATTGAGCTCAAACAAAGAAACTAACTACCAAATAAAAACATACATATCAACCAATAGAGAAACTAAACATTTAAGGATAAACTAAACATTTAAGGAAAATTTTATATGTCATGTTCAACATTTAATATCTAGTGAAACCCATGATCATATAATAGTTCATCTAGAGAGAGGTTCTTGGTACCGAAACCATGTTGTTGTCACGTTTTTTCTTGAAAGGGTATGAGAAAGCATAATGACAATCTCCCACAACCATAGTAGGTAAGATGATAACTAGGAATCTAAGAACTTGATTTCTTAGCTGCATGATGTATTTCTTCTTCACCACTAGATGAGCTACTAGAAGAAGATGGATTCAAAGCTCTTTCTTTGAATGCAAATCTCTTTTTCTCAACAAGTTTTTCTTTTTCTTTTATTGTGGCCTCTTCTTGAAGAAACTTATTATTTTTTTTCTCCCAAGTCTCTAGATTTATAGTTTCTATCCACGGATGATCTTCTTCAAACACCTTCCAGTGGCATTCCTTTATTAGTTAGTTCATATGAGTTGGTGTGTGAACAAATACTGATACATGGCACACTTGAAAGGATCACAACCATGAGTCTAAATTCTGCATTAAGACCTGACGAGGTGTTACCACCTATTGACAGCCACTCTTCTAAGATAACTTTTCATACTAATAATCATGTTGTTGATATTAACCACATAGATCTTCCTCTGACTCCCACTCATACAGATATTTTGGATCCTAGGAACTTTACACACATTAGATGAGCCACACAAAGGTATGGATATGAAGATGATAGTGAGACTTCTTATCATACTAGTATCGAGTTTGCAACTTTTATGACTACTTTATATGTGGAAATTGAGGCATGCAACCATCAACAAGGAGTAAGTCTGTCAAAATGGCATGAGGCCATGAATAAGGAGTTTCAGGCTTCCTGAACAGACATGTACATTGGAAATAATTCCTTTTCCTTCCACAATTAAACCAATTAGTTGTAAATGGATATATAAAATCAAGCGGCGTGTTGACTAAGTAGTTTACAAATACAAAACTCATCTTGTTGCTCAGGGATTTTCATAAGAGAATGGCATAGATTATGAAGAATTGTTTGCCCATGTTGCTCATACGACTACAATTTGTTCTCTTTTAGTCGTTGCATCTTCTCGTAGGTGGTCTCTTTTTCATATGAATGTATGGAATGCATTTCTACATGGTGAGATCGTATAGATAGTATACATGAAACCTCCACAACTCTAACAAATTCTATAGGATATGTCTGTCGTCTTTAAAGATCCATCTATGGGCTTAAGTATGCTCCTTGAACATGGTTACAATGCTTTCATCAAGATATAAAATAAGTAGATTATATATAGAGTAATCATGAGCACCCAATGTTTGTCAGGATATTGACTGAAGGCTGTGTCACTTTTCGTCTCTATGTTGATGACATGATCATCACTGGAGATGACATTGTTGATATCACTAACCTATAAAAGTTCTTCACAATCCATATTCAAATGAAAGATCTTGGAGGTCTTCGTGACTTTTTGGGTCGTGAGATTCAAGAAAACCATTTTGGTATTTTTGTATCTCAACAAAAGTACACATCTGAAATTATTTTTAGAGCAATCTTTTTAGATGATAGGACAGTTTAGACACAACTTGAGTCGCATGAAAAACTCACTCCTAATGATGGGACACCTCTAGGGGACATTTCCCAATATAGGCAATTGGTTGGTCAACTCATCTACCTGACAATAACAAGACCTAACATTTTTTATGCAATGAACACTGTTAGTCAGTTCACGAGTGCTTCTTGTCAATCTCATTATTCGTTGATTTCACCAGTTCTTCATTATGTCAAAGGAACGATACAAATATCACTTATGATGTACATAACTTCAGATATCACTCTTATACCATATTCATATGCATATTGGGTTGGATGCCCAACCAGCAAACACTCTAAGATGGGTTTATAATTATTTTTGAAACCATCGTTAATTTAGGCATAGTAGGGAGTAAAACATCACTACAAGATCTAGTTGTGAGGTAGATTATAAATCTATTTTTGAAACAACAATTGAGATCATTCACTTGAGATGCCATCTTTCTGACATGGATTTTGTTATAAATACTAGTACTTCATTCTTTTGTGATAATAAAAGTACCATTTACACTGCAAGAAATTCAATATTTCCTGATAGAACTAAGCACATTGAAGTGGATTGTCACTTTATATGAGAAAAGTTACAAACTGGTGTCATTTTACCTCATATATCTTCCACAGATCAAATTGCAGAGTGTCTTTACAAAGTCACTTCCATCACGTAGACATAACATTCTCATTTTTAGACTCAAGGTGTTTGATCTATCTTTAGTTTGAGGGGGAGTGTTAGTTTCCATTTTTGTAGAACGGGATTAGTAATTAATTATCAAGTAATATATTTATTGAATGGCAATAAATGTCCACATTGACTGTTTTATATAGATAGAATGTCAGTGTCTATCACATATTCTTTGTATTTATTATTTTGAGGTAGAAGACATTAGTCTTCTCCCTCAAACAGGTGTCAAGGCCTGGATAACCCAATAGATTGTAAATGCAATGCATAACATGAGGTCTCGAACCCGGGTCCCCCAGGAGGAGATGTTTGGCCAAACCATCTGCACTACACTGGTCGAGTCATTGTATTAATAATTTCTCTCATGTAATGTTGATTTCTTGATCGCCTCTCATATCATATTGTAAAGAAGATCTCCTCCCCTATATAAAGGGCATATTCTTTGTAACACATATACAATAAAATATGCTTGTCTTTCAATTTTGAATCACTGTACCTTAGTGTCGGTGCAGCGCACCACTAGATAGGGATGTTCCGACTAAGTTCTTATAAGGATTCATGACATGAAAAGAGTGATCAAATTTTATGGATGACTCTTAACCTACCATCAACCCTCTGCTTTTACTCGGACTTGAGACCGGCTATATTTGCACACAATATACGAGCATTGACGGAGTTGTCAATGTCTAGTCAGTAAAAAAATCTTTGTCATGTTCCCTTGTCTAACTTGTAGCTGAAGCAAGGTACATATCGTATGGCAAGCAAATCTGCTAGGTGATGCGAAAAATACAAGGTTAGACAAATCTACCAGACAACAAAATGTAATATCTCGGTTAGAATTGCTATCTCACACGTAGCGGCCAAAAAATGCAAATAACAGCATCAGCCATGTAACAAGTGGGTTACTGCACTTGCCAACTAGCTCAGTTAACCTAACAAGTAGCATGCACGGCTGTTAAGAATCTGTATTTTACTCGGACACAATTTACCCTTTTCCAGCGGCTTACCAGTCCGGTAACAGTTCGCTAGTTTGGAATGCACTTGCAATTTTTCCGCCGCAAAAGCGAGTCAGTTCGGTGTCAGAGCCGTCACATGCATGGCCCAACCATAAGTTGTCACGGAATGAAAGCTGTGTGCATTTGCATCCACATACACCCGACACCCCACATTTGCATCCACATACATCGGCCACCGAACCGCACGGCACACCACCCGCACTCGAGACTGTTAAAAAGGAAAAAATCTACACATAGCACATCCTATACCCGGCCACATACCCGGTCCTCGGGAAACCTCAACAGCCGTTTTCATTTACTGCTGCGCCAGTCCACTAACTCCTGCATGCACATTATCTCCAGCAGCGATTTTACATGTTTTTACATGCAAAAAGGATGCATGATTTCGTAACCAAATAAAAATCCACCATATCTCGCCACCTACTCCATGCAACTGCCATGCAAATGGCAGATATCAATCCACTATAGCTTACAAAAAAATTTATTATATATTTATCCCCACTGCAGATTACGTAAGTACTGTACCTAGAATAAATACATATACATTCACAAATGAATTTGAGAGGTACTGTACTTATATTTGACAAACTGGGTTGAAAATTATTAATTGAGTACAATACTTATAGATGCATTTTATAGTTGATTACAGACCAGATGTGCACTACATTTTTGAAAAAAAATTATATCCATGCGAAAAATGTTGTTATTGGATTTCGTAGGTACTGTACTTATGCTTCCAGATCAGTTATACAATTATGATTGATTTTGTAATTTGTTAAGTACTGTACTTATGCTTGGTTTTATAATTTGGTAAGTATTGTACTTATGTTTGAAAAAACTGAGTTGGAATTAACAAGTGAGTACTGTACTTATTTTGCATGGATTACATAGGTACTATACTTATGCTTCCAGATCAGTTATACAATTATGCTTGATTTTGTAATTTGTTAAGTATTGTACTTATGCTTGGTTTTATAATTTGGTAAGTATTGTACTTATGTTTGAAAAAACTGAGTTGGAATTAACAAGTGAGTATTGTACTTATTTTACATGGATTGCGAAGGTACTGTACTTATATCCAGATGACAAATGTTACTGCTGGATTTCGTAAGTACTGTACTTATGCTTCCAGATCAATGTTGTTATTGAATTCCGTAGGTACTGTACAAATACGGGAATGCAGGTGGATGCATTAGAATGAGGACACGAGGACGCTAGGACTTATATAATATAACCGCGAGAGACCAATGGGATAAAAAAATTCGATTTAGTAAATATTTGAATGGCAGATAGTAGTTGTGAAAGCTTGGGAGTCCCGTATGTCTTTTGGGCTTCCGAGGTACGCAGCAGATTTCTATTAATTAAAAAGTAGTTAAGTGTATATTTGGTTACCAAGAAAACGGGTGGGCTACCGGATCTATGATATACGGTTAACTCTTAAAAAGCTGTGTATTTAGCATACCGCGGGAGCGGAGAGAGGCATCAATAAAAAAACAATCATGCTGGACTACACCGGCTTCTTTAGCTTTCAGTGGTGGTTAAATTGACTCCCACCAACAGCTGTAACGGCCTTACACCCTAGGATTTATAGAAGTTACTGAGGTGAATATGCCTTCACACGAGAGATCTGTTATGCAGATAAATTTTTTTATAGAAGTTACTGAGGTGAGTATGCATTCACACGCGAGATCTGTTATGCAGATAAAAAAACAGATCCATGGACGAATTTTGAAGTCTATTATGCTAAACAATAAAAATAAAGAACTGGCTATAATCCAAAATATTGTTTCAAAAAAAGTCCCCTTTTTGGTCTGTGTAGCATTACTCTTTACACAATATAATATATATCAATGCCGACAAAAAAGGAATTTCCATTCATTTCCTTGCTTCTTGAGAAAACCCTCCATGTTTTTGTTATTTAGCTTGTAGAATCCAAAATTCATTCCATAACGGTCCCCTTCTTGTATGTGTAGCATAATCCTTCACACAATAGAATATATACCAATGCCGACAAAAAAAAGGAATTGTCATTCATTTCCTTACTTCTCGAGGAAGATGGACCAACCCAAATTTACATCGAACCTGACATTCGGCAATGGCAAGTCGGCAACAACGTGGCGGAGACCCGCTTTGCTGAACTTGGTCGCTATGATAATAAGATGAGATTCTCTCTTGCTTTCGGAATGACAGATTTTAGTTTTATGCTAGCTTTTTTGACATCACAACAACCTAGTTCTAGCTTTTAGCCTAGGCACTTAGGCTGAGTAGATAGATCACACCGTCCCAGTTTGCATTTGTCATTGCGTCGCCATAATTAATCTTAAGATTTCAAATTTTAATTTAATACTCAGACAGTGAATCACTAAGTTGAGTGAGTGGCTTTTAATTGTACGGTACGTACGGATGAGTCCAAGTGAAGTAAATGTAAATGATAATTGTACATTCCGAAAGAATTCAAGGAAGTAAATGTAAATGGTATTTAAAGGAGCAGATAATTCGTTAAATGACAATGTTTTGGAATTAACCCAACTTTACATTTATGCTTAGTAAGGATACCCTATCATTTCTATCATATAGTTTTGATTGTCGGTAATGTCTAATCTGTTATACTCTAATCTGACATTGATTATCAGAAATGAAATACGTTCTAGTATTTTTTTTTCTTCTATTCCCTTAATAACGGTAGAGTGAGGGATTTCATCCCCCGATCATTACCTCACACCCTTCCTTTTTGTGTTGCGGCAAGGAACTTGAGTAGAAATACGAACAAAGTCACAAAGGAAGACCCATTTTGGTGTGAAAATGGTGATATGAGCTAAGAGTAATATTGGCATGGTCCATTGGTTAGTCATGATATTCTAGAAAGTGAAAAAAAGAAGGTTATGCCGTAAGTGTCTATTTTCATAGTTAAGCAATGCAAGTTTTGTGGATGTAAAATTTGGACTCTTCCATGTGTTTTGTTTCCTAAATTTCAAGTTACCTGGCACTTTAACTTGATTTTGTGTAAATTACTTGGAATCATAAAGAACATATGGTCACCGATCATCTACCAAAACCCACTTATGGGATAGCTCCTCCTAGAGGATTCATCTTTCATGGACCAAAAAAATTGCATTCAACACTAAACTAACAATGGCAGGTTATATATATTAGGATAATAATGAAGAATTTTTATTTTCGTCAAGCCCTAAATTTTGGGTGCATAAGTAGTGTGGTAGAACATAGTAAAGTTAAGATCTCCGTGCATGTTTCGATATGTAAAATTACACACAGAGAATATGGTGTAGCATATTGTAATGATTACCCATGTATTCTCCTTCAAACATAGCATATCATCCGTCTATGAGTGATGCAATTTTTTGGGCATCTATTATTGTTGTATTTATTCTTTGTATCTTTCTCTTACACTGATTCTATCTACTAAATATTTTACTGACTAGCTAATCTAAATTTAGTGTGGAAGACATGATTGGTTACTTGAATTGTTAATCACCATGTATATAGGGTTTCACATAGCTCATTAAGCACTCCCTACAAATCAATATGATTTCAATGATCCCTAATTGAGGAAGAAATATTTTCCATCTACTAATAATAACTAAATACTTAAGCAATGTGTATTTGAACATAAACTAGGGGTTTAGCATCATTCAATCACATTAAGTATTATAAGATATAAAGGAAAAGAAATTAGTGTCGGATATATTGGCTCCATTCCATTCTTGAGGAAACCCTAATTAATATAAAGATAACTTCACTTAATCACTTAAAATGAATATGACAATTGTAGCTTTTAGAATAATACTAAATGGGGTCTCCTATTTTTATTATTGAATTTTTCACATAATACAAATTACATGCATCTAAAACACTGACTTGGCATAGTTTAACATCTGCATGATCGTTTATGACTAAATCAATAATGGAATGCATAGAAGAAGAATATTCTCATTTCTCTACAATATGGATAGATCACAATATTAAGAACCAAAAACCAGATATTCCAATATTTTTAGGATATTTCAAAATCAAAGTATACATTTTTCACTAGCTTGGATGTACTTATCTCTATATTCATTTCGTCATTTGATCAAGTAACTAGAAAATGTTGGGTTCTCTCATTTTAAACTATAAAGAATAGTACTTTTAGTATTTTTTGTCACTTAGAAGGAAATGAATAATTTTAATGAATAGATTAATTAAAAGTGTAACGTCCTAGGATTTGGGGCCTCAGATAAAATGATCTTAAAAGAAATGGTTGGACTACCCGTATCACCAAGGTACACCTCCTTTTCAGGGAGTCCATAGCTAAAAAATCCATAGTTAAGCGTGCTTAGCTTGGAGTAGTACTAGGATGGGTGACCAACTAAGAAGTTGGTCCTAGATGTGTGTGAGTGAGGACAAAGTACACAGTCAAGGCTAGCAGTGGTCTGTGGGGTCAGTCATCATTCATGAAACTCTAATGGAGTCTTGGAAAGTGGTCCCCGACATTACAAATGGTATTAGAGTTATAACCCCTCTAGCATGTGGGTCCACATGGGAGTGTGGCATGCTATCCTTGAGCTGTATGGTCCATGTATGTTGGAAAGGGTTGTCTATGACGTGTAGCCACATTTACGCCGACAGTTGTAATTGGGAATTGGGAGTCCACTTGCCATTTTAGATCTATAGTGAAATGGAAAAATATTATGGGGCCACATTGTCAAGCCATAATGAGGTCATCAATAGTGTGTGTGTGTGGGGGGGGGGGTTGTAACATACTAGGATTTGAGGAAATGAACTTAAAAGGAATGATTGAACTACCCATATTACCAAGATGCATCTCCTTTTCAGGAAGCCCATCACTAAGAACTCAATATTAAGCATGCTTAGTTTTGAGTTGTACTAGGATGGGTGATCAGATCCTAGATTGCGTGTGAGTGAGGAAAAAGTGTGTAGTCAAGGATAATGGTGGTTTGTGGTTCCAGTTGTCATTCCTATAAGTCTACTAGAGCCTTGGGCAATGGGCCCCATCATTACAAAAAGCAACTATTAAATAATTGAATAACCCACTCACAAAATCATGTATAGTTAGAGTTCTAAATTTGAAATCATACTTAACGAACATGATTCATGTGATCAAGAACTAAATTCCTTTCTTTCTCCTTACATCATGATTGGATTAAATTAGATACGAGGAAGAGAAAATGAGGTAAACAAGGTTGATTGCTACTAAAATTTGTAGAAAGCACAATATAACCCAAACTCTAACCCATTACTAACCTTTTTTAAATTACAAAAATTCGAACATGTTTCCTTTCTTATATATATTGGGAAATATCCTAAAAGTTGATCCAAAACTTGCCCTGTGTGAAGATATAGGGTATTCAAATCACATAAAAGGTGAGAATGATTTTACAACTTAAATTTTAGCCATAAGACTTATCAAAAGGTTTTTCCAAGACCAAAATTACCTTTCTTTAGAAATATCCCTACTAAAGGATAAGAAGTTGACCTACTTCTTGGAATGTAGTTTGACTCATCACAATCAACCTTTTTAAAGTAGATAGGAAAGGTCAGCACAGGGGATTGAGTTGGGCTCAAAATCAGTTCAACCTATGTTAGTCAGTCGACTTCCTTATTACACCCTATATTAGCATTTTGAACTTGTGAAAATCATCAATTCTTTAACAAGCCCAAATTTAACGTATTCAATTGCTTATATATATATATGATTTATGGTATCTTTTGCATTATTTTCTTATTATAATCAAAATAGAATATTAGTTACTTAGTCATTTCACTTTTCCATTTTAGAAAAGGGTTTAGATCTTTCTTTAGGTTCAAATACTAAAATCTTACAAAATTTTAAATTACACAAGATTGTAAACCCTTATACAATAAACCAACTTTTATAACCACTTAATGATAAGGAACTAATGTAAGATCCCTGACCTGGATTTTGGGCTAACCTTGTTTTCTTTGCTTGATTAGATGCTTAAAACTTAATCTAATCCCTGAGTGGTTTTATAACATGTGACACATGCATGTTTTTAGTTTGGTCCTATTTGGATGATGTTTGAGATTGTTATGTTTGTTTTGACTATTTTTCAATTTACCCATTTTGAGGGTTTATCTTGCAATTTGTAACATGTAGAGTGTGTTTCTTGTTCCTCAGCATCATGAGAGAGACAATAATTCTATGGGGTGCCTTGCTTGGACCATGGTTGATGATGTGACATCACATGATGAGTTAGGGTTTGCTTGAGTTGCCTTATTGTTGAGTGTCGACCTTGCTAGGGTTTGGTGTGTTGCGACCACAACATCATGCTCGAATAAGTGTTGTGACCACAACATCACTCTCTAATGAGCTTTGGGACTACAACACATGCCCTAGATGTGGAATTCTTTGACCTTGGTGGCCTAAAGGTGGTTTGGTCAAAGGGGCTTGTCTTGTAGTGGTGTGTTTCGACATTGTTGTGTGGGTGACCTAGTGTAGCGGTCGCTACATGGTCTACCTTGGTTTGTTGCAACTAAAACAAGGGTTGTATATGATCTAGGTGGTCGCTACACTCTGTAGGTTGTCTCACCCTTCAATGCATGCAAGTCTTTAGTGGTTGCATAGCTATTTTCTTGTTGGACAAGTGTCCTTTTGGTGCTCTCTTATGTAGACACCTCAAACCTACCTTAACTCCCTCCAACCATGTGTATGTAACCTCTCTCTTCTTCATGCAAGCATCCTTTTCGGCCCTCCTTCTTTCCTTCTCCCTTATGTTCGTCCTTGAAGCTTTGTGGAGCATAAAAGAACTGATCTAGGTGCTTTGGTGGGCGATCACCCTTGCATGTGGTGATCTTGAGCTTGACCATCTCCTTTATGGTGATCTTTGGTGATATTCTTTCTTGGTAAGAGGTTTTAAACCCTTGATCTCATTTTTTTTATCTCCACCTTACCCCTATTTCTCCTTCTCGGCCATGAGATTATGGTGCAACAATAGTGGCTTTCTTGGAGATTTTCTCCTCACAAAGGTCAGAGACCATGGTTTGACCATGGTTGTACCTATGTAAGAAGAAGCTCTCTTCTTTATTCTTCTTATTTGGCCTAGGGTTTTCACCCTCTTTCTTGAGATCTTCTTTGACCATG
Source organism: Alisma plantago-aquatica (assembly GCA_963693085.1). NCBI lineage: Eukaryota > Viridiplantae > Streptophyta > Magnoliopsida > Alismatales > Alismataceae > Alisma > Alisma plantago-aquatica. The sequence goes on from OY856412.1 coordinate 1,331,880,868, forward strand.
GTGTTCTTTTATTTTCAGGTGATCTTGTGGCTGTGGATTTGATGTTTTTTGGAGTTTCTTTCTCTTGCTTAAAGATCGTGATCTTAGAGCTTGTTTTATACATAAGGTAGGTTATATAACTCTTTTCCCTCTTCTATTATTTGCACCATAATCCTACTTTCATGCTACTATTTTAATCTCTAAAACCGATGCTAATGTGCTAGATGAAGTGATCATGATCTAAGGTTTATCATTTTGTAGTATACTCAAGTAGATTTCTCTTTCTTAAACCCTGATTTCATCTGTCTGATTTTTTTTCTAAGTAATGTTGAAGTGATGTTCTTACGTACACCATGAACCTCGATTTTATCACCATGCTATGTTTTCGGCCATCATGTGTTACTTGTGGTTTTGAATCGGTTTCACATGTATTGAATTTAGGTTTCTCTCTTAACCTTGGTTCTACTTGTTGATCTCTATGGTGGTTCATTTAGGGTTTGATGTTTGTGCACCTATGAGTTTTGGACATGGCGACACTTGGTTTTCTTGGTGCACCATACCTATTTTGGCTATGCACTTTTCCCCTTGGTGTTGTTGGTCAACACTCATATGTGGGTCATGTGTTTGGTTGTTTGCCTTGATCCTTGTTTCGTTCGACACTTGTGATGTTGGGTGAAGTGTAGCGGGTGCTACATATACTTTGCTTTGGTCTAGTCACAACACATCGTTACTTGTTTGGTCACTACACATATCTGCTATGTTGGTCGCTATCCTTTAGTTTTTTTTATCGCTAGAAGTAGCCTTGGGTGTTGCGGTCGCTACACCTATGTGTTGCGGTCGCAACACTATGTCTTGATTGTTTGGGTCAACACACACATGAGTGTATGGTTGTTGCACATGCATGTACAAGTATATGATGGTTAATATATAGTGTTGCTTGCATGATTGTTTGATTAATACTAATCATATTTCTTAGCCCTAATGTGTTCCAAGAAAATGGGAGATAATGTAGCTAGGGTTTGGTGGTCGAATGATAATATGAAACCCTAATTGGCTATGTATGTGAAACCCTAACCCTAATTTTAGGGAATCTTATACTTGTTGACCTTACTTGGACAACTTGTATGTAATTATATTTTCTCTCTCCTACTTGTGCAATCCTAATCTTATAGGTTGAATGAATTTCATAGCTTGTGAATGCTATGGTGATAATCATATGATATAGGGTGATGGCTATGAGCCTTGATGAGGCTTATTGAGATCATAATCATGTGATGGGTCTTATGAGATGACAGGGGCTTAATACTAGTGTGAGGTGTTATCCTCGAGTGATGTAATGAGGGACTGATATCCCATGACGGTCTAAAAATGTTGATGGCCTTGAATTGGCAGTGGTATCAAGTGATGTTGTGACAAATATGCACCTTGTACATTTTATATCTTCTAGAGTTATATTATCCCCTTATCTTTTTGAGTTTTTTAGGGTTTATATGTTGTAACTTGATTGATGCTAAAAAATACTCAATTTGACTAACTAATAAAGTGAGACCTTGATCATGTAGCTTCCATGTGCCATAGATCCATCTTCGGTGTTAGTACTTTGTTGGATGGTGAAACGAGTATTCCCAAGGGAAACCCAAAGTGCATATTGTTTAGTATGCAAGGTGCAAGTCACTACATGTCCTTTACATCTTGATCCCATGTATTTTGAGAATGACTATGGTCGGGTCTCGATGATGAGCATGTTATGTGATGTGACAGAGAACAATTGTGGTTGTACCTCAATGATTGGGTTATATACCCTGGTTTCTAGCGTCTTGACCAGTACCAAGGTGGGCTAAGTGTTTTATAGGACCATAGCCTTGACTATGAGTTGTTGTCTCTATAGTAATATAACTTTGACTATAAGTTGATGTCTTTGTAGTTTGACTATATGTCACTACCATGCAGACTCGAACTGATCGAGTAGTGCAGGAGAAGATCATAGATTCTAGCTCTTTCATTGATCTTGTATGGCACTCATTTCAACTTAGTCGTGGTTAGATGGATTTGGGTGGTACGAATCCAATCCTCATGGAAGAATAGAAGACATAATATAGTCGTTTAGTATATTTTCTTAGGGTCAAATACGATCTACATTGGATGACCCCATGGCTTATCTTTTGTACTAATTTCTTGAATTATAATGTGGTAGGAGAAATCAAATATTATTCATGTTCTTTGTATTCCTTATAAAGTTTAAATAGTTCCACTTCTCAGTAGTAACTTCCTAGTTTGCTTAATTTGTATTATCAATTTAATACATATCGTTTAGCTGAATCTGCTTAACTTGAAAATAATGTTATCTACTTGTTTTAGTTTACCTGTGATTATAATACACGTTGGTGGAGAGTTATATCTCTAGCTGGGATGTTTGGTATCATCCTGTGGGTTTCCACATCTTTTAGGTGGTCATGCACAACAAGGTGGAGATCATTCGGCTGAGGCTGAGCAACAAGAGGAGTAGTAGTTATTGAAAGGTTGGACATGTTGCTAGTGTTTTGTGGTAGAGTCATTTGTGTCATCCTTGTACTCCCAGTTCCTTGGAGGTGTTTTTTAGATGTTGTATATCAATATGAGGTTTTTGTCTATATGGCATTATTGTACAGATAAGGTATGTATATGTGAATAGGTTGTGGTCGATGAGCAACTAAGCAGTATCATGTAATAATCTTTTGGCATGAGATATGATACAGGTGGCTTTTTTGGACCCAGATGTAATATGTTTCCACTTGAGGTGGATATGTGATATATATTTTAATTTACCTTGTTTATGATAATCTGGTTGTTAGTAATAATTTCGCGCTTTGTTTTGAGTAATCTTGTTGTGTGGTGCGTCGGGGCATAAAAGTTTGGTTGGTATTATAGCCTAGATTTGCTGAATCTACAGGGACATAGGACTAGGGTTTGTGTCTATTCTAGTGTCCTCTAGTCTGTCTTATGTTTGCTTCTTCTTATGAAGAAGAAGAAGAAGAAGAAGAGAAGAGAATATGGCTGGAGAATATGAAGAACATGTTGTCCGAGAGTAGTGTTGTTGCAGTGTCAGGAGATAGGAGAGGGTTGATGTTATGCCTCAGATGTGCCAGTTTGACCCAAAAGTGGTGGCTAATCCTGCTTTCCAGTCCATGTTTAGACATTTTATGGACACTATTACACATATGGTGGACAGAATGCCCATTCCTCAAGCGAGAGAAGTAATCCCCAATGTGGAATGTTTAGATTCTGGGAAGACCTTTGAAACATTGAGGCGTGTAGGGGCGGTTGAGTATGCGAGTATGGAAAACCTGACATATGTAAATCCATAGTTAACTAATCTGGATAAGGCCTTCAAGATCCTCAGCATTCCCCAAGAAGATAAAGTGAAACATGTAGTGTATCTTTTGAAGGGGAGTGTTGGCCATTGGTAGGCCATTGAGGAGGAAAAAAGGTCTGATGTCATGATTAGTTGGGAAGAGTTCTGATGGGATTTCATAAGTCAGTACTATTGAAGACCTATCTGGATGAGAAGATCACCCATTTTGAGATGATCCGGTAGGGATCTATGACAATCAATGACTATGAAGCTAAGTTCCTGGAGCTTCTGAGGTTTTGTCCCCATATGGAAGAAACAAACTAGGAGAGGATCATATGGTTTGAGAAATGTTTGAGTACAGAGTTGACAACTCTAGTGTCATCTTTAGAGAACAGAGAGAAGTTTTCCACATTTATGGAGTTAGTTAGGAGGGTGGAGTGGTCAGTGGTGGAGAAGCATGGGATGAAGACCAAGAAGATGTCTATAAAATATCAAGCACAATCATCTAGAGGTTTTAATAAGCTTAGGTTTTCATAACCACCATCATAGAAGAGTTCGACGATTTAGTCTCAGTGGTCACCAAGCAAAGGCAGAGGCCATAGATTTTCACCTGTAGGAGCTCATAGTGTTGCATCAGTGACTTTGATAGGGCCGCCCAGGCGATGGTATGAGAATAAGGCTTTCTGCAAGTGTGGATAGGTTGGGCATACGAAGTGGTTTTTCCTGATAAAGGATGAGGAGGTTACTCAACAACTCCAATAGAGTTAGCTAGGGTCATAGCAGCAATAACAATTCAACAGTGGTAGTGGAAGAGGATGCGGATAGGCATCGCGGGCTGGTTCTTCCGGGAAAACTAGCAGAGGAAGGGGACGACAATAGGCAACGACTCAATTCTATAGGATGAGTCAGCCAAAAGGAATGGTCAACCTGAAGTTGTGCCAGGGTTGATGGAGTTATTTTATCATGATTTGTCTTCTTCTTGGTTTATATCTATTTTGGTTGACCCGAGTGCAACACACTCTTTTATAACTATAGAAGTGATTTCTAGTTGTTCCTCGCCTATTAATCATAGACGTGATAGTCTTCATATAGAAACTCCTTTAGTTAGTTCCGTCGAGTTGCGGGAAGTGTGTGCTTATGGTGTCTTTTTTTTAGGATGAGACATTCAAGTGGACCTCATGTGGACTCGATGTGATCCTTGAAATGGATACTTTGGAAAATTATTAGGTGGTATTGGATAATAGTTCCAAGGTGGCAACATTTTTCGATGGTGATGTGTCATGGATCTTCCAAGGAGATAGAAAGATTCATCCAACTTGTTTGGTGTTAGCAATGGTGGTAGAGAAGCTGATGAGGTAGCTCCAATGCGTTCTTGGTGCTTGTGCTGGATACCAAGGTGAGGAGTTTGAGTATCTAGGAGGTGCCATTTGTATGTGGAGTTTGAAGTTGTGTTTCTAGATGAGTTTCCAAGTGCTCTCCTAGTCAGAGAGATTGATTTTGAGATCAATCTGGTTCCTAGTACTCAGTCGATAGCTCAGACACCGTATATGATGACACCAACTGAGATGCTAGAGTTAAATAAATAGTTGCAAGAGATGTTTTAGAAAGGTTTTATTAGGCCAAGTACATCACCTTGGGGTGCTCCCATTTTGTTTATCAAAAATAAAGAAGGATTTATGAGGATGTGCGTCGATTGCAGACAGTTGAACAAAGTGACAATCAAGAACAAGTATCCCTTGCCATGGATTGATGATTTGTTCGACCATTTATGAGGTGTTGTAGTGTTTTCCAAGATGGAGTGAGGTATGGGTATCACCAATTGTTAATCAAGGTAGATGACATACTAAAGTCAGCTTTTATGACAATGTATGGTCACTATGAGTTTGTAGTTATGTCGTTTGGGCTAACCAATGCACCAACAACATTCATGGACTTGATGGATGGGGTGTTCAGACCATATCTTTATCAGCTTGTGGTGGTATTCATAGATGACATCTTGATATATAGTTGAGATAGTCAACAACATGAGCAACTTTTGTGTCAGGTGTTGACTCTATTGAGACAACACTAGTTGTATGCGAAGTTCAGCAAATGTGATTTTTGGTTGAAGAATGTGTCTTTTCTTGGACACATGATATCTGTTGAGGGTGTTCGCATGGACCCCGAGAAAGTGGAGTTTGTGATATAGTGGGAACAAATGAAGACACCAACATAAGTTTGCAATTTTCTGGTTTTGGCAGGATACTATTGGATGTTCATAAAAAACGTCAACATTATGTTGTTACCCCTAATGAAGTTGATAAGGAAAGGTGTTTTGTTTGTCTGGGATGATAAGTGCCAATGTTCTTTCCAGATTGTGATGGAGAAGGTGACCAGTGCACCAATGCTAATGCTGCCAGAGCAGGGAAAATGTTACATTGTCTTTTTTGATGCCTCAAAGAATGGTTTGGGTTGTGTGTTGATGCAAGACAAGAATGTGATCTCCTTCGCATCGTGACTGTAACATCCCTGACCTGGGTTATGCCTTAACCCTAGAGGTTTTGCTTAAGTAAGTCATTTATATTATTATCTTTATCCTTTGAAAAGTAATTAAGGCTCAAGAGGAACTTATATTTCAATTTTAGTCCTCTTTGAATAACGTTGATACAATGTTTTACTTGTTTTGGACTAAAGTGCAAATTAACCAAGTTGAGGGGTTAACATGAAAATGTTACATGATAAAATGTTCCTCAAGTGTTGAAGCATTATAAGAATGAAAATGATGTAGAGGTATTGCTTGTGGTAGCCTGAGCACCAAGAAAGAGCTTATTAAGCAATGTTTGTGTATTAAAACCTAGTTTTGGTGTAATGTGTAATTTACCCAAAACCTAGGGTTCAATATGCAATATACCACTTCTAGAGAGTCCCTAATGTTTCTTGGTATCAATTAGAGACAAGAAAATCAGAGGGGCATTGATAACCTCCAATTTTGTGATGTTATCTTAGCATTTTTCTTTAGTTTTCCACACTCTTTCTCAGATAAATTAGACATAATCCCTAAACTATCCTATCTTATTGCAAATATACTGTTAGATTAACTTTTATCCATTTTACTTAAAGACAAAGACACAAAAAAATCACAAAAGACCCAATAGGTCCCAAGACCGCATAGACTCACACGGTCCCAAGACCGCATGAAGCCAACTGGTCCCAAGACCGCATGGAATCACACGGTCCCAAGACCGCATGAAGCCAACCGGTCCCAAGACCGCATGAGCTCACACGGTCCCAAGAACGCATGAAGCCAACTGGTCCCAAGACCGCATGGAGTCACACGGTCCCAAGACCGCATGGAGTCACACGGTCCCAAGACCGCATGAAGCCAACCGGTCCCAAGACCGCATGGAGTCACACGGTCCCAAGACTGCATGAAGCCAACCGATCCCAAGACCGCATGGAGTCACACAGTCCCAAGACTACATGAAGCCAACCGGTCCCAAGACTGCATGGAGTCACACGGTCCCAAGACCGCATAAAGCCACACGGTCCCAAGACCGCATGAGTCCAAACAGTCTCGGGGTCCAAATGATTTCGGGATCCAAACGGTCTCAGGGTCCAAACGGTCGCGGGATCCAAACGGTCTCGGGGTCCAAACGGTCTCGAGGTCCAAATGGTCTTCAAGACCGTTTGGACCCAAAACTTCCCAAACCGTTTGGACTTCACTTAAGGCCTATAATTAAGACCCAAGGGGTCCTCCCAAGATCATCAAGTTTCAGACGCCCAGATGCTGCCTCTACTACTCCAGAGCTATTCCAACTTCCATCCTCCACCCAAAGGCTGCCGGTCTGAGATCCACGCTCCATCCTGAAGCTGCTTTCTCTCTCTTAGCCAAAGAAGGTGGGAAGAGGAGACCTCATCATCAAGCAACCTGTGAAGTTTGAAGATTGTCTCTCTCTCTCTCTTTCTAAGGGGTTTACTTTCCTCTCTCCTTAGTGGGGATGACGCTCTCTCTCTCTTCTCACCTCCTTCTTTGTCCTAGCTATGAGCGAGTAGTCCCTCTCACTAGGGTGCGGGGAGTAGCCCCGCTACCCATGTTTTCATTTCATGTAATGTAATCCATAGTTTGCAATATAGAGATGTGTTCTTTTCAGTTCAACATCAATCGTTTAATGAATGCTTGTTGCTTGATCACCAACTTGTGTTACCTTTTATCTTTTAGTATGAATTGTCTATGTTTGTACTACTAGATTCGAAACTCGATTGAATGTTGGTTCTTGATGCATGTATCCACCATGCATCTGTTTCGGTATCCAGGAGTGTTTTTCAAGAAGTGGAGTAAACTCACTTCCATCGTTGCACTTTCATACTATGAAATGGAATCAGTTGACGTATGAAAGTACAACCTTGATAAGTCGAGGAACACACTTTGCGAAGGGAATGATGCAAAGTAGGTGACCATTCGTTCGGGGATGGCTGACTTTGCAACATTCCCACACTTCTCGTAGTTAGTTCTCTGAAAGGAAACTAAGTCTACAAGGATGCTAACTGTTTAGACTCTTGTTGCAGGTTATGTTTTGTATTGCGTGCTTTGATCCATGTGTAGTGGCGGTGAAAACCGATCACATCCTAGTGGCTTCTTATCATTGTTTAACATCCTTAAATTTACTTTCTTGCTTTACTTTACTTGCTCTTAATTTAAAAACAACCAAATCAACCTTTTTATTTAAATACCAACTATTAAGAGATTAAGTGAAATTCTAACTTTTTTCATCTTGTTGTTCCCAACAAGACCGTTGTTGTGGCAACACATCCCACTATCACAGAGACAACGAGGTGTTACGCAAAAACGTGCGGAAATCACCATAACCACAAATTAACGAAAACACGGGTTAATTAAAACCAATTGCGGAAAGCTGATAAACTGAGAAACTATTACATTCCAGTCCTCATCCTACAAGAAACAAGTTATATAAACATATACAAGCCTTGATACGTGTCCACATCTTAGAGCAACAACTGTCTTGTCATCACATGAGTTCATCACCTGTTTATACATACATAGAGGCCCACATCTGGCCGAAAAAAGGATATACAAAACATCAACAATTATACATCGTGAAACAACGTCAAAACACCTCCAAGGACCTGAGAGTACAGGGATGACTCTAGACTCTACTACAAAACATCCAAAACAGCAGCATATCCATCGCTTGCCTTCTACTGCTCTTCTTGATGCTCGGACGCAACTCCGCGACCACCACAACGCCTAGCTCGACCACCTAAAAAAAGGGTGTAAACCAGTGTGGTGAGACACACAGTCCCAGTGAGAAACATAACTCCCACCGAAACTACAGAACCTCAGAAAGATAAAGCAGGTAACTGATAAGAACATAACGAGAGAAGTTATAAAATATAGCTGTTCATACTTAGCAAGCTTACCAGATGTACTCAGGAATATACCCAACTATTTCTTTATGGAATATGATTAACAAGATAAGATTTATAAGGACTTACCACATATGAGAAACATATAAGTAACTACAATATATAACAAAGTTAACTACACAAACAAAGCCTCAACCAATGTTTCGTGTTGGTCTTAAGCAGTAAATACTAAACGGTTGGATTACGTATTATTATGCCCTGAGGAAGTGAACCGTACCGTTCAAATCCAATCGACGGCTGTGAAACCCGGAGCCTGTACCATACAAGGTCAAATGGAAGAGCCGGACTCCATGACCTCCCACCTCGTGGTCAGTGCACGAGTACAACACAAGTAAGACCACAGTCTCATGTTGAAGTGGCCTCAGCCACAGGGTCAGGCTACCCTCTGCCTAGCCCACCTTGGTACAGGTATCGACGCTAGTGAAACTGAGCCACGGGGCTGTTCACCGTGCTCTGAGCCATGAACGCATTCATGCTACTCATATCACAAATCCTGAGCCATGGGCGTGTTCACCATGCTCTTATCACACTTAGGCTACGAGCCTTAATCTGCACCCTAGAGTCTACAACTGAAGTTGCACTCTTACCTCCTCACTTTAGGCTAGGAGCAACCTCGCATATTCAACAATATGCGCTCTGGGTTAACCCGTAGGAGAACCCGTTTCACCATCACCAATTCATGACGATGATGGATCTATGGCCAGGGCAACTACATGATATATTCCACTGTGATTAATTAGTATATTTTATATGGATTGCAAGATTCAACCAAGTTGTATAGCGTGCAAGCTAGAACAGGAAATAAATAAGATAAAACTCAAAGTTATGCTTTTATTGTAAACACATTATCCTGATTCATCACAAGGATCCATACTACATGTTATCACTTGGCCTCTTACCAACCATCTAGATCCATCTCAAGGATCATCACATGCCATGGGATCTCAATCCCCCAACATATATTGCCACTGCCTCTCAAGACTCACATCATCATCATTATCATGGAATAGAAATCACATTGTACCTATTATCTCATTGTTTTCATATATATATATATATATATATATATATATATATATATATATATATATATATATATATATATATATATATATATATATATATATATATATATATATATATATATATATATATATATTCCTCATAGCCTTTTACTTGGCTATACATCACCTGCATGGTTAGTACTACTCAATAATCACCATGAATAACTTAGAAACTCATATTATCAACACAGGGTGACATTTATGATTAAGTGCTCTATCAATATAAAATGATTATATACTTTATCATTCGTGCTTCAACTTATGATCATATGCATAGGGCACATCATTAAGCAAACCATATTACATGCATACTATTATCTCAGCTTTTATACAGATAATTAAGATAATCACCTTCATGTGCATAGCCATGTTAAGTTAAAGGGACAAGCTTTACCATAACGAATACTATTAAACATGCAAATAGTCACCAACGTTTAACAAGAACATATAAACCTATCGGCTTTCCATGATATACAGAACCCTCACTAGAAGAACCAAAACCCTCACTCAAAGTGTATCGGGCAGGGCTCACCCTATCGCCCAACTCTTAATGGCTGGCATAAGAAGGGCAACATGCAACACTGCGTTAATCACCAGGGCAACCACACCCAAGTGTGCAGCTAAGCAACGTCACGTCAGGTGTTGCACACTTAGGCATATCGGGCAACGGCCAAGGGCCTGTCGTGCACCTGTTCCGTGCAGGGTGTATTGGGCGACGCAAAGCTACCACCAAAGGCATCAGCATCAAGGCGTGCAACTAAGCAGGGAAGCGCAACGCACGACAGGATGTCGTGCAGCAAGGTATCGGGCTGGTGTAACGCGCCCCCTGTCGTGCACTCTATCGGGCAACGCCTGTGTCAGGTAGCAGAGCAACGTGCAACGCCCGTCAGCACAAATAGCAACACTTACCCGAAGGCACAACGACACCAACCCACAACTACAGCATGTGCATGTGTAGCAAGGTATTCTACAAAAGATATCGTCCAGAGATGCAACTCAACTACCATCAAGGGACCTATCGTCCAACCAACTAAACCAGGGCTTATCGGCCGTCACAAGGCAAAGTGACATTGTGACACCCGTCACAGGGACCAGGGATATCGCCCGTCACCAACATAGCATAACGTCCAAGGTACAACTCACAAGGTTATCTTCCACCTCAAGCACAAGGACACCCGAAACCCTAGTGGGTCAAGAAGACGGCTCACCTCAATGGACTAGGAAAGAGGGGTCTTGCACATCATCTATCACCAAATGGGTCACAAGGAAAAACCCTAGAAAGAGTCACCACTATTACTAAGCTCACCCTTCTAGTCCATGGTGAGAGGAGAGTGTTTCTCAAGCAACTAGAACACAAGCTCACCTCAATCGACTAAGAGAGAGAGGGGTGTTGCTCATGATACTAGGAGCTCAAGCTCACTCCTCTAGACCAAGGGGAGAAAGGAGTATTGCTCACCAAGAAACCCTAGATCACAAGGATCGGCCAACATGGATACTTAAGCAAGGTATTAATCTAACAACATAAAAAACAAGATCATAGAAGGAGATAGTGTAGCTAGGGTTAGGAGTTATGTAACCCACCTTAAGCAAGCTCCAAGCTCCTAGCTCCAAGCACCACCAAGCAAGGAAGAAGGAGACTCCAAGGATATCAGCCACCAAGCTTTCTCCTTCAAGGAGTATCGGCCACCAACTTGCAAAAGAGAAGGAGTGTCATGCACTAAGGTGGAGAAGAAACTAAGGAACCAAAGGAACTCTTAGCAAGGGAAAGGAAACACCTATATAGAAGGAAAGGGAGGAGAAAACAAGGTGGAACCAAGCAAGGTGTTTCTCACCTAGGGACACTTGTCCTAGTGCACGAGCCACCACTCTAGCAAGCCCTAAACACATGTCCAAGGTCATTGCCACATGCAAGCATCATGCACCAAGTGTCCACTAGTGGTGACACAAACGAGGTCAAAGCTTGGTTAAAGGTCAAGGGTGACACAACTGGGCGACACACCCCCCATGGGTGACACACCTCCACTCTTGCCCGATACAAGGTTCAACCAAACCAAAGCAAGGCACCTCAAGGCCCAACAAGCTCAACCAAACCCAAAAGAACTCCAACATCGAGTCCAAACCTTCCTCTCTACCCTAGAGGAAGCAAGGAGAGGGAGGAACACCTCACAAGGTGACAAACTTTCCCACAAACCCTAGACTTGGATTAAATGCAAGGAGCACCTCCAACTCTAAAAAAAGTACAAACAAACCCTAATCACCACTAAAGGTGATTAGCAAGCAACTAAGAACCAGGGTTAAGCAAAGCAAACAGGGTAAACCCTAAACGGAGGTCAGGGTCCTTACAAGCTAACCCCCTACAAAGGGATTTCATCCCCGAAGTCTGAAGAGAAAAGTGAGGGATACTTCCTCCTCATCTCTTCCTAAAACTCCCATGTGGCTTCCTCAATGCCACGATGATGCCAAAGAACCTTCACAAGAACTAGGTCCTTCCTCTTCAGCTTCTTAACCCTTCTGTCAAGGATTGCCACAGGACCTTCCTCGTAGGTCACATCTTCATCAAGCTCAACCTCCACTGGCTGTATCATTGTTCCTGAATCTGGATGGCTTTTCTTCAGCATACTGACATGGAATACTGGATGTAACATGTGCAACTCTGGAGGCAACTCTATCTCATAAGCTACCTCACCAACACGTGCTATGATTGGGTAAGGCCCCATATATCTAGGTGCTAACTTACCCTTCCGACCAAACCTTAGCACACCTTTCCATGGAGAGACTTTAAGATACACTTTGTCTCCTACTTGGAACTCCAGAGGTCATCGACGATTGTCTGCATAAGACTTCTGCCTGTCCTATGCCACTTTCAACTGTTGTTGTATCACCTTGATCTTTTCGGTTGTCTGCTGTACTAACTCAGGACCCAACAACTGATACTCACCAGACTCGTACCAACACAAAGGAGATCTACACTTCCTGCCATACAATGCCTCATATGGATCCATGTCAATGCTCCGTTGATAACTGTTGTTGTAGGCAAACTCTATCAAACTGAGATGTACATCTGAACTGCCTAGGAACTGTAAAATACAAGATTGAAGGAGATCTTCTAAGGTCTGAATAGTCCTCTCAGATTGTCCATCTATCTACGGGTGGAAGGCGGTACTGAACCTCAACTGCGTTCCCAACGCTTTGTGCAACTGTTCCCAGAAACGACTCATGAACTGAGGACCTCTGTCAGAAACTATCGTCACCGGCACACCATGCAAACGCACTATCTCATCCACATATACTCCAGCGAGCTTCTCAGCTGTATACATTGTCTTTACTGGTAGGAAATGGGCAGACTTCGTCAATCTCTCCACTATTACCCAAATGGAATCATGATTCCTAGTTGTCTTGGGTAGACCAACTACGAAATCCATGGTTACATGATCCCATTTTTAATGTGGTATCGGCAAGGGTTGCAACGTACCTGCCGACTTCTGATGTTCAGCCTTGACTTGTTGACATACCGCACCCCTAGCCACGAACTCAACTACATCTTTCTTCAAGTCGGGCCACCAATAGAAGTCCTTCAGACTATGATACATCTTGGTGACACCTGGATGCATAGCATACTTCGACGTGTGTGCTTCCTCGAGCACTAACCTCCTCAGATCATCAACATCGGGAACCACCATTTTGTTATGATAGCAGACTAGTCCATCCTCAGACTCATGGAACCCATCACGCTTTTCGCTGCCGAACTATGATATGATCAACTGTACTGCATCATCTGTCTTCTGTGCATATTTGATCTGATGTCTCAGCGTAGGCTTGACTTGCATCTGTGCTAGAAGTCCAGCTAACAAGGAAACTTCCATCTGCACATTCATCAGCCGCAAGGAAACAAACATATCCCGCCTATGACATACCAGGGAACTCAACTGTGCCTTCTTTGAAGAAAGAGAAGAAGACTTTCGGCTAAGCGCATCAACTACCACATTCGCCTTACCAGGATGATACTCGATAGTGCAGTCGTAATCATTGATCAACTCCATCCATCGACGCTATCGCATGTTCAACTCATGCTGCGAAAAGATGTACTTCAGATTCTTATGATCTGTAAAGATCTGGCATGCTTCCCCGTATAGATAGTGTCTCCAAATCTTTAGCGCATGAACTACTACTGCCAACTCCAAGTCATGAGTCGGATAGTTCTCCTCGTGTTTCTTAAGTTGTCGCGAAGCAAAAGAAACCACATGATCTTCCTGCATCAGCACACAACCTAAACCTTTCTTGGAAGCATCACAGTAAACAACATAGCCCTTTCTAGGCTCTGGCAGGATTAACACTGGAGCACTGGTCAGCTTCTCCTTCAAACTCTAGAAAGCTTGCTGACATCGATCATCCCAGACAAAAGGTACATCCTTTCTGGTCAACTTCGTCATCGGCGATGCAATCACACTGAAGTCCTTGATAAACCTCCGATAGTATCCTGCTAAACCCAGGAAACTATGAACTTCTGTCGGCGTCTTCGGCTGCTCCCAATCCACAACGGATTCCACCTTCTTCGGATCTACTTTGACTCCTTCAGCAGATATCACATGACCCAAGAAAGTCACTTCTTCCAACCAGAACTCACACTTACTGAACTTGGCATACAACTGATGTTGGCGAAGAAGAGTCAACGCTCGTCGAAGATGTTGCTCATGCTCTTGCTTGTCCCGACTGTAGATCAATATGTCGTCTATAAAGACTACAACAAACTGATCTAAGAATGGACGGAACACTCTATTCATCAATTCCATGAAAGCAGCAGGTGCATTGGTTAGCCCGAATGGCATGACCATGAACTCGAAATGACCATACCTCATCCTGAAAGCTGACTTTGGTATGTCATTCGCTTTAATCCTCAACTAATGATATTCGGACCATAGATCGATCTTCAAAAACATTGTAGCTCCACACAACTTATCGAACAGATCATCTATCCTCGGTAATGAGTACTTGTTCTTGATCGTGACCTTGTTCAACTGCCGATAATCTATACATAACCACATCGAACCATCCTTCTTCTTGACGAACAACACGGGAGCACCCCAAGGTGACATACTCGGTCAGATGAAACCCTTGTCCAACAACTCTTGCAACTGCTTCTTAAGCTCTGTCATCTCTACCGGAGCCATCCTATATGGTGCTTGTGCAACTGGCTGCATTCATGGGACCAGATTGATCTCGAAGTCAATCTCTCGGGGTGGAGGAACACCAGGAAACTCATTAGGAAACATGTCGGAAAACTCTCGAACAACTGACACTTCCTCGAGACTAGGACCTTTCGCCTTGGTAGCCATAACGGTATCCACAATGTGAGCTAAGAACGCCTCACATCCTTGTCATAACAACTTCTCTGCCACCATAGCTGACACCAGACATGTCGGAAGAATCTTCCTATCTCCTTGGAAGATCCACTTCTCTCCATCCTTATCAAACACAACCTGTTTGGAACCACAGTCCAAAACCACCTTATACTTCTCTAAGGCATCCATCCGAAGGATAAAATCAAAACCATGCATATCAAGTGGTATAAGATCCACTTGTATACAGTGTCCCGAAAAAGACAAGACACAAGATGGACACTCTTCTCAGAGCATCGAGGAACCATCAAGAGGGGTTTCTAACAACAAGCTATCCTTCTTACGACTAACAGGTAAACGACAGTTTTCAAGTATACTATAGGTGATAAAAGAGTGTGTAGCACCCGGGTCAACCAGAACAGATATAAAATAAGAAGAAGACATATCAGAATGAAATAAATCCATATGACCTGTCACCACTCGTGGGTTGACTATCGCCTCCGGCTGACTCATAGCATAGAATCGAGCCATTGCTTGCTGTCCACAACCTCTGCTTCCTTGAGCAGACGATCCCGCTTATGACGCTTGACCGCGTCCTCGCCCTCTGCTACCACTGGGATGCTGTCTATCTGACCCTTGAAGATTCTGTCTCGGCTGCTGTTTCACTTCAACATCTCTGCTCGGGCAATTCAACCTGAAATGCCCGGTCTGACCACACAGATGGCATACCCTATCATCGAACCGTGGCCTAAATGGCCCTGTCACTGCCACTGAAGTTGGGCTGTGTGCCTTAGACGGAGAAGAAAGATAACCTCTTCCCTTACTCAGAGACCACTGAGATGGTACACTAGAACCTCTCATCACTGACGGTGCAAAAAACCTTGGCTTCTTGAAGCCACCAAACCTCTGCCCCTGGAACTGAGCAGGTCTCTTCTTAGCAATAGACTCTCTCTTCTCCCTTACTGATCGTTCGATCCTCCGGACAGATTCCACAAACATAGCGAATTGCTCTCAGTTCTCCAATGCAGAAACCGGTGTTGTCAGCTCAGAACTCAGACCTTTCTCAAAACATCTGATCGACTCTTCATCTGTCACCGCCATGTGAGGACAAAACCTCAACAGATCCATAAACTTGGCCTCGTACTCGGTGATGTTCATCGTTCCTTGTCGCAGGCTCTCGAACTGACTGATCTTCTCATCTAGATACGTCTTCGGGAAGTATCTGCTGACGAACTCGCGCCGGAAAACCTCCCAACAGATCACCTCACCAGACCGCTTCTCTTCCTCGATGGTCCACTAGTGACCAGCACTACCTTTCAGAAGGTAGACAACATGCTTTACTTTGTCTACTTCGGGGATGTCGAGGATCCAGAAAGTCTTCTCAAGACTTGTCAGCCACATATCTGCATCCGCTGGATCAGCTGTTCCAGCATAATTTGAAGCTCTGACTCAGTGAAGCCGCTCGAAGGTCTTCCCAATACCCGATGTTTCACCATGGGGAGCCTGTGCTCTTGGAGGAGGCACTAGCAATCGCTCAACCATGATATCTTCCCCATAAGCTGTTGATAGGTAGGGTGTTCAAGAATGGCTGGGTCAGGTTGAGGGACCTCAGGCACCCGATCTTCATGTGCCTGACCTACAACTCCATCAACTGATGCAGCATCTCTATGCTCAGGAGCACATTCTTCATGGTTTCCAGACATCTTGGCTTTTCTTCTGCTGAGGGAAGAAGATAATTGTAAGAAAATCTGGAAAACTCACAAGAACAGACTCAACCTAGTCCTAAATCCTTGTAGACTCAGCAAACCTAGAGCTCTGATACCAAAAACTTGTGGCAACACATTCCATTATCACATAGACAGCGAGGTGTTACGCAAAAATGTGCAGAAATCACCATAACCACATATTAACGAAAACACAGGTTAATTAAAACTGATTGCAGAAAGCTGATAAACTGAGAAAATATTACATTCCAGTCCTCATCCTGCAAGAAACATGTTATATAAACATATACAAGCCTTGATACGTGTCCACAGCTTAGAGCAACAGTTGTCTTGTCATCACATGAGTTCATCACCTGTTTATACATACATAGAGGCCCACATCCGGCCGACGACAGGATATACAAAACATAAATGATTATACATCGTGAAACAATGTCAAAATACCTCCAAGGACCTGAGAGTACATGGATGACTCTAGACTCTACTACAAAACATCCAAAACAGCAGCATATCCATCGCTTACCTTCTACTGCTCTTCTTGCTGCTCGGCCACAACTCTACGAACACCACCACGCCTAGCTCGACCACCTAAAAAAAGGGTGTAAACCAGCGGGGTGAGACACACAGTCCCAGTGAGAAACATAACTCCCCGCCGAAACTACAGAACCTCAAAAAGATAAAGTAGGTAACTGATAAGAACATAATGAGAGCAGTTATAAAATATAGTTGTTCATACTTAGCAAGTTTACCATATGTACTCAGGCATATACCCAACTATTTCTTTATGGAATATGATTAACAAGATAAGATTTATAAGGCCTTACCACATATGAGAAACATATAAGCAACTGTAAGATATAACGAAGTTAACTACCCAAACAAGGCCTCAACCAATGTTTCGTGTTTGTTTTAAGCAGTAAATACTAAACGGCTGGATTACGTATTATTATGCCCTGAGGAAGTGAACTGTACCGTTCAAATCCAACCGACGACTGTGAAACCCGGAGCCGGTACCATACAAGGTCAACTGGAAGAGCTGGACTCCACAACCTCCCACCTCGTGGTCAGTGCACGAGTAAAACACAAGCAGGACCACAGTCTCATGCTGAAGTGGCCTCAGCCATAGGGTCAGGCTACCCTCTGCCTAGCCTGCCTCGGTACAGGTATCGACGCTAGTGAAACTGAGCCACGGCCCTGTTCACCATGCTCTAAGCCATGAACGCATTCATGCTCCTCATATCACAAATCTTGAGCCATGGGCCTGTTCACCATGCTCTTATCACACTTGGGCTACGAGCCTGAATCCGCACCCTGGAGTCTACAACCGAAGTTGCACTCTTACCTCCTCACTTTAGGCTAGGAGCAACCTTGCATATTCAACAATATGCGCTCTGGGTTAGCCCGTAGGAGAACCCGTTTCACCATCACCAATTCCTGACGATGATGGATCTATGGCCATGGCAACTACATGATATATTCCACTATGATTAATTAGTATATTTTATATGGATTTCAAGATTCAACCAAGTTGTATAACGTGCAAGATAGAATAGGAAATAAATAACATAAAACTCAAAGTTATGCTTTTATTGTAAACACATTATCCTGATTCATCACAAGGATCCATACTACATGTTATCACTTGGCCTCTTGCCAACCATCTAGATCCATCTCAAGGATCATCACATGCCATGGGATCTCAATCCCTCAACATATATTGCCACTGCCTCTCAAGGCTCACATCATCATCATCATCATGGAATAGCAATCACATTGTACATGTTATCTCATTGTTTTCATATATATATATATTCCTCATAGCCTTTTACTTGGCTATACATCACCTGCATGGTTAGTACTACTCAATAATCATCATGAATAACTTAAAAACTCATATTATCAACACAGGGTGACATTTATGATTAAGTGCTCTATCAATATAAAATGATTATATACTTTATCATTCGTTCTTCAACTTATGATCATATGCATAGGGCACATCATTAAGCAAACCATATTACATGCATACTATTATCTCAGCTTTTATACAGATAATTAAGATAATCACCTTCATGTGCATAGCCATGCTAAGTTAAAGGGACAAGCTTTACCATAACGAATACTATTAAACATGCAAAGAGTCACCAACGTTTAACAAGAACATATAAACTTATCGGCTTTCCATGATATACATAACCCTCATAGAAGCACCAAAACCCTCACTGAAAGTGTATCGGATAGGGCTCACCCTATCTCCCAACTCTTAACGGCTGGCACAAGAAGGGCAACATGCAACACTGCGTTAATCACGAGGGCAACCACACCCAAGTGTGCAGCTAAGCAACATCGCGTCAGGTGTTGCGCACTTAGGCATATCGGGCAACGGCCAAGGGCCTGCCGTGCACCTGTGTCGTGCAGGGTGTATCGGGCGACGTAGCGCTACCAATAAAGGCATCAACATCAAGGCGTGCAACTAAGTAGGGAAGCGCAACGCGCGACGGGGTGTCGTGTAGCAAGGTATCAGGCTGGTGTAACGTGCCCCCTGTCGTGCACTCTATCGGGAAACGCATGTGTCGGGCAGCAGAGCAACGTGCAACGCCCGTCAGCACAAACAACAATGCTTACCCCAAGGCACAACAAAACCAACCCACAACTACAACAGGTGCATGTCTAGCAAGGTATTCTACAAATAATATTGTCTAGAGATGCAACTCAACTACCATCAAGGGACCTATCGTCCAGCCAACTAAACCAGGGCCTATCGGCCATCACAGGGCAAAGTGACATTGTGATGCCCGTCACAGGGACCAGGGATATCGCCTGTCACCAACATAGCATAACGTACAAGGTACAACTCACAAGGTTATCTTCCACCTCAAGCACAAGGACACCCGAAACCCTAGTGGGTCAAGAAGACGGCTCACCTCAATTGACTAGGAAAGAGGGGTCTTGCACATCATCTATCACCAAACGGGTCACAAGGAAAAACCCTAGAAAGAGTCACCACTATTACTAAGCTCACCCTTCTAGTCCATGGTGAGAGGAGAGTGTTGCTCAAGCAACTAGAACACAAGCTCACCTGAATCGACTAAGAGAGAGAGGGGTGTTTCTCATGATACTAGGAGCTCAAGCTCACTCCTCTAGACTAAGGGGAGAAAGGAGTATTGCTCACCAAGAAACCCTAGATCACAAGGATCGGCCAACATGGATACTTAAGCAAGGTATTAATCTAACAACATAAAAAAACAAGATCATAGAAGGAGATAGTGTAGTTAGGGTTAGGAGTTATGTAACCCGCCTTAAGCAAGCTCCAAGCTCCTAGCTCCTAGCTCCAAGCACCACCAAGCAAGGAAGAAGGAGACTCCAAGGATATCGGCCACCAAGCTTGCTCCTTCGAGGAGTATCGGCCACCAACTTGCAAAAGAGAAGGAGTGTCATGCACTAAGGTGGAGAAGAAACTAAGGAACCAAAGGAACTCTTAGCAAGGGAAAGGAAATGCCTATATAGAAGGAAAGGGAGAAGAAAACAAGGTGGAACCAAGCAAGGTGTCGCCCACCTAGGGACACTTGTCCTAGTGCATGAGCCACCACTCTAGCAAGCCCTAAACACATGTCCAAGGTCATTGCCACATGCAAGCATCATGCACCAAGTGTCCACTAGTGGTGACACAAATGAGGTCAAAGCTTGGTCAAAGGTCAAGGGTGACACAACTGGGCGTCACAACCCCCATGGGAGACACACCTCCACTCTTGCCCGATACAAGGTTCAACCAAACCAAAGAAAGGCACCTCAAGGTCCAACAAGCTCAACCAAGCCTAAAAGAACTCCAACATCGAGTCCAACCTTCCTCTCTACCCTAGAGGAAGCAAGGAGAGGGAGGAACACCTCACAAGGTGACAAACTTGCCCACAAACCCTAGACTTGGGTTAATTGCAAGCAGCACCTCCAACTCTCAACAAAGCACAAACAAACCCTAATCACCACTAAAGGTGATTAGCAAGCAACTAAGCACCAGGGTTAAGGAAAGCAAATTGGGTAAACCCTAAACGGAGGTCAGGGTCCTTACAGTTGTCCCTTGGATTCGACCCTTAACTATACTATGATAAGACTTCCACATATCTTAGCATATGTGGGTGGAGTTCTCGATCTAGTATAAGCAAGGCTAAACTTAAAGACTTACCATCTTTAGGATTTTTAGTGGTGCACACAATTCCACGTGAGTGGAAGCTCCATAAAAAATTGGCGCCGTTGTCGGGGACAATAGAACATTTTAATTTCATTTAGTATCTTTCTAGTTGGTTAGGGTTTTACACTTTCCTTTAATCATTAGTCCATATCTTCTTAAGTTTATCATATTTCTGGCATCATCTAAGAGGTGTATTCTTTTCTCCACTCAGGTAGAAGATGTGTATGCAATCATCACATAACCTCAGATTCTCCCCTGATCCAGAGTACAACTCTAAGGTAGAGAGAAGCTTCCACCACCGCATCAGACTTAACTGCCAAAGAGCCAGGCAAATGGCTGAAGATCAACGCCAAGCTGCACTAGTAATGGAAAGGGTCAATGCCGCCATAGCCGCTCAAAGAGCACAACTCATCGCTGACACACGTGCTCATATTCAAGCGGAGATCCGAGCGGAAGAACAAGCCCGCATCTGAGCTGAAAACGAAGCAGCTAACTAAGCTACCCAGTTAGAGCTAAGAAACAAGCAATTAAGGGATTATGTTGTCGCTAAGAACTACGAAGACAATCATCCAGTGCAGCCTCCGATCATCAACATACCCAACTTCGAGATCCGGACACAATAGATTCAGATCATGCAAAGCATCTCATTCTCTGGAGGTTCTGGAGATGACTGTATGGATCACTTGAAGAGGTTCAAGGCACTTTGCCAACTGGTCCCACAGGCCGGAGTTACTTTCGACGCAATAATGCTACATCTTTTCCACTTCACTCTATCAGGAAGAGCTTTGAGCTGGTACAACTCGCTTGATAGGGAGCCAATAATCACCACATGGGCTCCCTTGGAAGAAAAGTTCCTGGAGAAGTTCTTCCCCCCTTCGTTAACTTACGAAACTAGGGGGCAGATTAACCACTTCGCCCAACTTCCTGGAGAATCACTCACAGAAGCTTGGAAAAGGTTCAAGGAGCTTTTGAGAAAGTGTCCTCATCACGACATCTCCCAAAATCAATTAATAGAAATATTCTATAGGGGAGTGAGTGATGACATCAAGAAATTTCTGGATTCCTCATCTGGAGGAAATTTTATGAGAAAGAACTACGAGGATGCTTGGAAAATCATCACGCTTGAAGCTGAGAATCAATCCAATTGGGGACGATCATCTGGAAAGGGAGTCCTCAAAGTTTATAAAGCTGAGGAATCAATGGAAATGAAGGCTATTGTTGAAGCCTTAAAGACCATAGCTCATAAACAACAGGCTCTTGAAACTTCGCTTGGAGAATTCGATAAGAAGAAAAACCCTCAAATTCAATAGGTTAAAGCTGCCACAGGAACCTGTGAAGCCTGTCACACATCTGATCACCCAACTCTGTCATGCGGTCTACTTTACAATGTGATGATGGATATGCACCCACCACAACAGCAGTACGAACCAATCATTGAACAACCTGAAGAGAAAATGCCCGAACAAGTTAATTCTATTCATTCCATACCTGGACAAGTTTATTATAATCCTAATCAACCAAGAAACCACCTAGGTTTTCAATACGGGAACCCTGCAGGGACTGCCAACCCACAACACCAGACACAAGGCAGATCCTCCAATAGGTTGCCACCTGGATTCCAAAGCAACTTTAATCAAAATCAAGGGAACCCTAGAAATAACCTCCCAAGATCCAACTACCCTAGAAATCCCTCCGCCTACTATCAATATACCCATCCTCCTCTGCACCCGTAATTGCACCCTCAGTTGCAACAACCCCAGTTAGCACCACCTCCGCATCAACCACATCAAGGGCAACAACAACTCACTCAGAAAAATGCTCCATCCCAGCCAACAGACGAGATGACTTTGATAAGGCAGATGCTACAGTCCCAACAAACCATGCTCGCTAATCAGCAAGCTCAGCAGAAGGCAGTGGAGGCTCAACTAGCACAAATTGCTACGCAACTGAAGCCACAAGCAGGCACTTTTATAGGACAACCTGAGTCGAACCCTAGACACGACCAAAATAGACCTGAGCAGTTGAATGCCATTGCTACAAGATCTGGATGTACCCTCCACGAAACTACGAGAATCACTCTTGATGATGATGATATGCTTGTCCTTATTCCGAATACAAACCCGAACCTAGGAACTAAGAAGATTGCAGAGAACGCAAGAGGCAAAGAAAAAGAACAAGTTTCCAAAGAGCCAGAAATTCCTTAGTATAAACCAAGGATACCATACCCTGAAAGATTGAGAGAGACTAAAATAGACACTAGGTTCCAAAGATTTAAGGAGGCGATGAAGAAACTCTATATCGACATCCTGCTCCTCAACACTCTCTCTGAAGTACCGGCTTGGGCTAAATACCTAAAAACTCTGTTATCAAAGAAATACATTACTGAAGAACAAGAAACCGTCAAACTAGCTCAAACCACCTCTGATATCATCCTTAATAAGATGGCAAAGAAAAAGAAGGACCCTGGTTCCTTCGGTATTCAATGTTGTATTGGAAATGCCTCAAGCAAAAAGAGATTAGTTGACTTAGGGGCTAGCATATCAATTATGCCCGATTCCATGTGTAAACGATTAGGTTTCACTAACTTGCTACCCTCAACGATGACAATTCAGTTAGCTGATTCCAGTATAACTGCACCTCTAGGAATTATCGAAGATATTCCAGTCACGATAGGCAAAGATGCCTATGTCCTGTGCGATTTTGTCATTATGGATACCAAGGAGGATCTGAGATACCCAATAATATTTGACAGACCTTTCCTTACCACAGCCAGGGTGCTTATTGATGTTGAAGCTGGAACGATCATTCTAAGACTCGGAAAAGAAGCAATTCAATTCTGAGTTCTCAACAACATGAAAGGTCTGAGCATTCAAGAGGAGGTCTTTCTCTTAGATTCAATACATCAAATGTCCCAATTAGAAATATCTAAGCCATCTGATGAGTTAGAGAATGTTCTAACCAACCCAGAAGTCGAATTTTCTGCAAATGAATTAGTCAAACAATGTTTGCAACATTTAGAGAAAGCTGAAGAAGCACCGACAGCCACCTTTGAGGAGCTCAAATTTGTCACTATTTTAGAAGCAACAGAAACACCCAAGGATCCTGAGATGAAGACTCTACCCATGGGACTTAAACACATCTTCTTGGATGAGGAAAAATTCCATTCGAGCTGTGCAACGCACCCGCTACATTCCAAAGGTGTATGTCTGCCATTTTTGCAGGATTAACCGAATCTATAATGGAGATATTCATGGATGATTTTTCAGTTTACAAAGATTCCTTCGATAATTGTCTAACCAACCTTGGACAAGTCTTACAACAATGCGACGAAACAAACCTCATCTTGAATTGGGAAAAATGCCATTTTATGGTAACTGAGGGTGCCGTCCTTGGGCATAGAGTGAGTGACAGAGGGATTGAGGTCGATAAGGCAAAAATCGATGTTATCTCGAAGTTGTCACCACCAAAAGATATAAAAGGAGTACGAGCATTCTTGGGTCATGCTGGGTTTTATAGAAGATTTCTCAAAGATTTCTCAAAAATAGCAAAACCCATGACCAAACTTCTGACCAAAGACACCGAGTTCAATTTTAATCAAGAATGCTTGCAAAGTTTCTCAACTCTAAAAAATGCTTTAATCTCTGTACCCATACTAAGAGCCCCGGATTGGTCACAACCGTTTGAAATCATGTGTGATGCCAGCGATTACGCCATAGGGGCCGTATTGGGACAGAGAATTGACAAGAAACCTTATGTAATTTACTACACATCTAAAATGCTCGATGAAGCACAGAAGAACTACACTACTACATAGAAGGAGTTCTTAGCTGTCATCTATGTGTTCGAAAAATTCCGCTCCTACTTGATTAGAGCCAAGGTCATCGTCTACACTGACCACTCCGCCATACGATATCTAATTCAGAAGCAAGATGTAAAACCCAGACTTATCCGCTGGGTGTTGATGCTTCAGGAATTCAATTTAGAAATTAAAGACAAAAGCGGAGTGGAAAACATCGTAGCCGACCATCTCAGTCGTATTGAAGTCGAGGATGAAGATAAAGTACCTATCCGAGACTCTCTTCCAGATGACCAACTAATGAAAGTTACCAATTGATTCCCCTGGTATGCCGACATTGTTAATTATCTAGCTACAAGAATCATTCACCCTTCCGCTTCCCATTATGACAAAAGGAAATTCCTCCACAATGTCAAAGCAATATTATTGGGATGAACCTTACCTTTTTCGCCTATGCACAGACAGACTTTTCTGTCGCTGCTTACCTGAAGAAGAGATTACCCCCGTCTTAGAGCATTGCCATTCCGGCCCCACGGGGGGGGGGCACATGAGTGCGAAGAAAACTGCTATGAAACTTCTGCAATTAGGTTTCTTTTGGCCAACCATAGCACAAGATTCTCATGATTTTGTAAAATCTTGCAACAAATGTCAATTTTCTGGCAGCATATCTAAAAGGAATGAAATGCCCCTCACCATGTGGCAAGAGATCAAACTTTTCGATGTGTGGGGGATAGACTACATGGGCCCCTTTCCTTCTTCATATGGCTTCTCCTACATTCTGGTTGCAGTAGACTATGTCTCAAAATGGGTCGAAGCTATACCCACAGTGTCCAACGATTCCAAACTTGTTATTAAGATGTTTAAAGATATCATTTTTCCCAGATTTGGAGTCCCCCGAACTGTCATATCCGACGGAGGGACCCATTTTTTAGAATGAAGCTTTGAAGCCCTCTTAAAGAAATATGGAGTTAACCATAAAGTTTCCATGCCTTACCATCCACATACCAGTGGTCAGGTTGAAGTTTCAAATAGACAACTGAAGAGAATCTTAGAAAAAAAGTCAATAGACACCACACTGACTGGTCCACCAAGCTTCCTGATCCCCTTTGGGCTTACCGAACAGCTTATAAAACACCAATTGAGACAACCCCGTTCCGTTTGGTATACGGGAAGTCATGTCATCTTCCAGTGGAACTGGAACATAAAGCTTGGTGGGCCATTAAACAACTGAATTTTGATTTCAAAAGTGCCGGAGAAAATAGGCAACTCCAATTACAAGAGCTAGAGGAACTCCGAATGACCGTTTATCAAAGTGCCAGGATTTATAAAGAACAAACCAAAATGTGGCACGACGGTCATCTTAAAAGGAAAGACATCGCCATGGGTGACAAAGTCCTCCTTTTCAACTCCAAGCTCATAACTTCCATTATACCCGACTGGAGTTCGAGCCCTTCACCATCAAACATATATACCCGACTGGAGTTGTCATAATTGTTGACGACAATGGAGGATAAAGGACAATCAATGGCCATCGATTGAAAAAATACTACACTCCAGCAGATAAAATGCCGAGACAGACTATTGAGATCAGAGATGCCACAACATCAGCATAACAACATCAAAACTTCATTGAGCCAGTGACGTAAAACCCAGGCGCTACTTGGGAGGCAACCCAAGATCTGAGCATCTCTTTTATCTTCCGAAAATATAAAAATTTATATAACAAAAACAAATATAAAAAAAATCAAAATAACCTTAACCCTCCCAAACGGTCCTGAAACCGTTTGGAGCCAAACGGTCTCTAAACCGTTTGGAGTCCAAACGATCGCTAAACTGTTTGACCTAGGGATTTTTTGTAAGGTCAACCCCCCGGATCCTATAAATATAACCCCCCTCCTTCTTTCTTTCGACTCCGGAGCTTTCTTAAACCCTCGCGCGAACACCAATTCCTGTTCCATCTCTGCTCCCGTTCCCGCGTGACCCGCGACCCAGTTTCTCTTCACCGTCTTCCTTCCCGGCTCTGTGTCTCCACGGTGACCGCACCACAGTCGCCGCCTCTCCTCGCATCACCATCGTCATCTCCAACCGATTCCACAAGGTAGCTCAGAGCGCAGCCTCAATCGGCGTTTCCGTCTGTGCACCGCCACCGTCTTTGCTATCACCAACGTCTACGACACCGCCACGGCTCCCTTTTTTATCACCACAATCGCCCTTATCGCCGTCGTCGCCCTTATCGCCGCCGGTTCCGCCTCTCCTCCATCCGTTGTGCCCCCCCGGTGGTTCAACTTCCAAATGGTCTTCAAACCGTTTGGAGCCAAACGGTCTTTAAACCGTTTGGAGCCAAACAGTCTTCAAACCGTTTGGTGCCAAACGATCCTGAAACCGTTTGGAGCCAAACAGTCTTAAAACCATTTGGCCCTTCAAAACCGCATGCACTTCGTTCAAACATAAAAACACATAAACACATACAAAACCTTTCTTCTTCTTTTAAACTTGTTATTCTAATACATGACTTTCCATTTTTAGAAATGGCTTCAGTAGCAAAGCAACCTACAGGAACCGCTGACGCTCCTTTCTGGACTAAGGAGCAACTACGGGAGGAACGTGCCAAACTTAAGAAATTGGTGGATACCTACAAAGAAACTGGGAAGATCCCACCAAAGGTCAATATCATAGCGGCCATGTGCGAAATCGACTGCATCAACAAATGTCTGGCTGAGGAACCTGAACAAGAAGTGGAAGAAATCTCTTCCAGCGATGAAGGCTCCGAATACGAGCCAAACCCCGAGGAAGAATCCCCACCTAAAAAACCCAAGGGGAAACGAAAGGTCCAGGAAACCGCGACCGAACAACCTTCAAAGAAGTGGGCAAGAAAATAGGTTCGCCCCGCCTCTACTAGGGAACAAACCCTTGCAACACACGCCACTACCACCCCTGCTACCACCCCCGTCTTCTCAGCAATCACCACCACCGCACCACCACCAGAAAACCTTTACATCCAAACCATCCCCATCCATCGACAAAGCACTGAAACCAATAAAGTACATCTGCTCAAGCATACTACTCAAGATGGGGATCTATGACAGAATCCTCACTATGCTAGACAATGCCAATCTAGCCAGATTGTGCTTCATCCCCAAAACTTCTTATGTTGAACCAACTACCGAATTTTTCACGCATCTCACCAAAGAAGCGGTAGACATTACACACAGAGCAAGGGATGGAGGTGACCTCTGACTGGTCACCAAACGTTTTGGCAACAACATCGTTATAATAGAAAATCTTCTGAATGAAATTTTCATCGACAACCCTGAGGAACTCAAACAAGCCAAAGCTGTAGGCACGGAGAACTCCCTGTTTAATAGACACAGTTTCTAGAAGACGCTAACAGGGATCCCCGATTATGAGGCAAAGACATGCAAAGCCTCCAATATTCAATCAGGGTTCGTGCGCACGCTTCACAAAATCATTACCAGTGTGATGTTCCCCAGAACAGAGGGAGGAAACGTTATTACTGCTGACCTCTTTCTCCTATGGTCTATCTTGCAAGGAAAACCGGTCAACATCGGATGGCATATGATACAAAAATTCTTTGCCTATAACATAGGAAAAGAAATCTGCATGGGCAGGCACATAACTTCCATTATCAAATACCTCAAAATGGACAGATTACTCCCTCGCTGCACGAAGATCAAGGGAGACATCCTTACTAACGAACAAACCTTGAAGAACTCCTACATTATAAAGGAGAAGGATGTGAAACTACACTACATCTTATGCCCAACAGTCAGATCTTCCAGAACCCTATTGCCGCTTTCGGAGCTAGCGGACTATGACAAAGACAAATTTCTCTTTACTGACGAAGAGATTACCAAACTCCTAGTTTCAGTCAAAGTACAAGCTAAGACAACCCAAGCGGAACAGACATAGCTCAGCATAATTTCCCCGACAGCTAGGATAACAAAAATACCATTAAAGCGACCACCTAAAGTTCGTCTACAACCACCACAGCTGTCGGGGACACCAACATCAAAGTTACAAACAGAAACAGACTGCCCCCATCCGGAGGATCCAATCACTACCTCCTCTATAGACTCATTCATCATGAGACTACATGATGAGCTCTCCACCCCCACCACACTCCCATCCACCACCCTCCCACCATCTACCACCTCCCCACCTCCCTCCACAACAACCCCTCCACCCACATCCTCCACTTTCCCATTTTTTCCCCGAGCACTCCCTTTTCTGTTCCAACACCCAGCTTCACATTCTCCGCACCCGTCTCCACCCTCTTTTCCTCAACATTTTCACTCCCTCATATCTCACCCAACCGTTTCCCATTCCCTTCATCCGCCACCACCCCGACACCACTGGTGACTCCATTTATGGTCACCACGCAGTTCGTGGGACCATCACCAGTGTCTCCTTTGCAAGGCACTACCACCCTCCCACACCAACCCCAAC
The DNA here is from genome assembly GCA_963693085.1 of Alisma plantago-aquatica. Taxonomy (NCBI): domain Eukaryota; kingdom Viridiplantae; phylum Streptophyta; class Magnoliopsida; order Alismatales; family Alismataceae; genus Alisma; species Alisma plantago-aquatica. Next base: position 1,331,910,175 of record OY856412.1, read on the forward strand.
CATACCACCCTTCCGCTCCTGGGGTCCCTTTTTCAAATGTCGGTGAGGAATTCAGACATCAATTTGGAAGACCAGTAGAAGACATGACAGAAGTGGATTATCATGCATTATGAGGGAAGTTCGCCGCTAATCTCCTCCGCACACATGGCGCCAATAAAGGACTAACAGAAGCCTGATGCCCTTGTCCTTGTACTTCTCAAACTATCACTTTGACACTCTGCAGACAGAGTGAGTGATAAGTTAGGGGGGGGGGAGTACACTGACAAGGGCGAGGTATCATTTTCAAAACCCTTCCTCTTTTACATTTTCTTTCAATTTTATTTTTACATTTTTCCTTACGCATTTAATTTTTGTTTTAAAAGCATTTTCCCTGTTAAAATAAGCTTCACACATAAAGAAGAACATCCCTTTTGGAACAAAATCACCCTCAGCTAACTTTAGAATCATGTTAGTCCTCAAAAGTAATAGTGCTTAGACATATAATGGCGACTTAATAATGTCTCTCCACTATTGATTTTCATGCTTTTGTTTCACTTCTACATCTGACTCTCCACAGGTCAATATCAAGGCCAAAATAAGCCAAGCTCTCAAGGATGAGAGGGGCATCAGGCGGCATCCAAATCAAGAAGTCTCACAAGTGGACCATTAAAAAGAAACCAAATAAGTGCATGTTGAAAAACTCTAAGAACAACTTTCCTCTCTTCATATAAAAGAGGCTTGGCCGCCCAAAACAATTTCCCGAAAAACCCCAAATCCTAAGCTTGTGAGTCTATGAATAAAAGCCAGAGAGTTGAATAAAATCATGAGAGTTGTTCCATAAATAAGGATCTATATAAAGAACCAATGAAGGTCTCACCCGGCCGGTACATTCAGCTGCCCTCACGAAGGCAGATGTGTCGTGCCCGGTAGTGAAACCCTAAGGTATCTAAATATATGAAAGGCTTATAAAGGACTCGCCCGGCCGATACATTCAGTTGCCCTCACGAAGGCAGATGTGTCATGCCTGGTAGTGAGATTCTAAAAGCATAGACAACCCCTCCCCCACTTGAAGGGGGAGTTACACTTCAAGCCTTTAGCCAACCCTCATACCTACTCTAGCTTCCAGTAGGTTTTTCAGAGAGGTATAAAGCTGATTAGAGTCAACAACATGCACATAATAAAAAGTGGTCCCAATGCAGGCTATGAGATACGAAAGGAACCTGAGACCCAAGAAACTCCCAAAACCTGAAAGAGTTAAGGAAAGCAATAAGAATCGATACGACCTTAGGAGAACTCATGTTTATAATTGAAGCAAGAGTATAGAAATCTTAAATAAATAAAATCGCCTCGCCATTACATGCCTCAACTATATCTAACTTGAGGACAAGCTAGACTCTAAGTTAGGGGGGTGATAACCTCCAATTTTGTGATGTTATCTTAGCATTTTTCTTCATTTTTCCACACTTTTTCTCAGATAAATTAGACATAATCCCTAAACTATCCTCTCTTATTGCAAATATACTATTAGATTAACTTTTCTCCCTTTTACTTACAGAAAAAGACACAAAAAAATCACAAAAGACCCAACCGGTCCCAAGACCGCATGGACTCACACGGTCCCAAGACCGCATGAAGCCAACCGGTCCCAAGACCACATGGACTCACACGGTCCCAAGACCGCATGAAGCCAACCGGTCCCAAGACCGCATGGGCTCACACGGTCCCAAGACTGCATGAAGCCAACCGGTCCCAAGACCGCATGGAGTCACACGGTCCCAAGACCGCATGGAGTCACACGGTCTCAAGACCGCATGAAGCCAACCGGTCCCAAGACCGCATGGAGTCACATGGTCCCAAGACCGCATGAAGCTAACCGGTCCCAAGACCGCGTGGAGTCACATGGTCCCAAGACTGCATGAAGCCAACCAGTCCCAAGACCGCATGCAGTCACACGGTCCCAAGATCGCATGAAGCCACACGGTCCCAAGACCGCATGAGTCCAAATAGTCTCGGGGTCCAAACGGTTTCGGGATCCAAACGGTCTCGCGGCCCAAACGGTATCGAGATCTAAACGGTCTCGAGGTCCAAACGGTCTCGGGGTCCAAACAGTCTTCAAGACCGTTTGGACCCAAAACTGCCCAAACCGTTTGGACTTCACTTAAGGCCTACAAATAAGACCCAAGGGGTCCTCCCAAGATCATCAAGTTTCAGACGCCCAGAGGCTGCCTCTACTACTCCAGAGCTATTCCAACTTCCATCCTCCACCCAAAGGCTGGCGGTCTGAGATCCACGCTCCATCCTGAAGTTGCTTCCTCTCTCTTCACCAAAGAAGGTGGGAAGAGGAGACCTCGTCATCAAGCAACCTGTGAAGTTTGAAGATCATCTCTCTCTCTCTCTTTCTAAGAGGTTGACTTTCCTCTCTCCTTAGTGGGGATGACGCTCTCTCTCTCTTCTCACCTCCTTCTTTGTCCTAGCTATGAGTGAGTAGTCCCTCTCCCTGGGGTGCGGGGAGTAGCCCCCACTACTAAAAATTGGGCCATTATTCACAGGAGAGTCCTGTCACAAACCCCTCTCTACAGGCCCTCAGAAATAGGGACGGTTGTGGGTCTAGCCCTCACAAATGGTTCGTGAAGAGAACTCACGTGACAAATACCAGTGGCCCTCACGAATACAATTGTCACGAACCAACTGACCCTCAAGAATGTTATATTGAGGGACTATTTAGCCTTCATAAATACATTTTTGAGGGACTATTTAGCCTTCATAAATACATTTTTGAGGGACTATTTAGTTCTCATAAATACATTTTTGAGGGACTTGATGGTCCTGGAGAATATATTTTTGAAGGATAATGCCTTCATTAATATTATTTTTGAGGGGCTATGTGGTCGTCATCAATGCAATTTTGATGGTCAATCTGGACCTTCATCAATATATTTATGAGGGACTACTGTAAATGATTTTGTTATTGATTATTGAATGATTTATTAAATGATAATTAATTGTTACTATAGTGAATATCAAATTTTAAATGAAAACTTTGTATACATAACCTCAAGCAAAATTTTTATACTAATTCAGATGACATCATAAGAAGATTCAACACCAAAATGACACATAAAAATGTTAAATCACCTCAAACCAAATTTTGTTATTGAAGCAAAATATTATCCATACATTGCGTGCTCAACGTTGATATAAATAAAGAGTACATATGGTTCAAAATTTTGAGATTGATGACAATGAACATATCATGCTAGAAACTCTTAAGATCTATAATGTCTCCATATTCCTTCAAATGGTGTGCTGCTCTTCATCAATGCCATGCCTCATACGGTTAGGTACTTGAATAGTCTTCTCCTAAAAATGACAAATCATTATATTAATAGAATTTAAAGTTTATACATAAATCATAGTACAACAAACAACTTACCCTTATATTTCGGTTTTGGTCTACTCCAAGGTGCATTGTCCGTCGAAATCCATCATTAAAAGTAATTCTACCCTATCAATATAAATACCAAAAGGAATCAGAGTGAGTGCGAAGTAGAGATAAATGTAAGTGAACAACTTCCTCAGCAGGCTACCGGACCACACAACCAGACTCGACCATCTCTATAAAAGTAAGAGGGGAGCACAGAGGATCAACCAACACATCAACCACCATCAAAGGACTCGACCAACACAGTAGAGCCAACAACTCAGGCACAAAACAGTAGAACAAGCCGACCTATATAAACTGCAGATCATCAACACTTCGAAAGAATCACAATGGCAACACCTACCCTGCCCCAGCCGTCAACAACCAGCAGCACTCAAGACTACACAACACAAAGCAAAGAGAGCACAACCACCAACGTCAGGCAGCCAGAAACCAAAGGAACAAAAGAAACAAGAACCAACTATAGATCCCTGCCATTCCAGCCCAGATCTGAACCAGCAACAAACAACTAGGAAAGAGGTCAACAACAACTTCAAGACAACATAAAAATAGAACAGAACCAGCCATCGTAAGAAAAAATAAAACCTTTCATGATCATTGAATAAACCTGGTGCCGGATAAAATTGAATTAATAAATTACTGCTGGTCGTTTCTAGTGAAAAACATGCCATCCAACAGAAAAACAGTATGCAACTAAAAGGTCTGGAGATGAATGTCCCTATACCATTCTAATTGTAAAGAATGATGCAGCTTGTAGATAACATAATCAACATGCCTAAGATTTAGAGCTCATCTAAATATCCCTCAGAATATGTCATTCTTGAACTCGTTTAGCAAGCCAACATATTGATCAAGAAGATCACAATGATCTATTACACTGAAAATTGGCTGACCTGCCAGAATATACCTAAATCATTTTAATAGTAATGAAACATGCAGCTTGTAGATAGCTTTATCAACATGCCTACGTTTTAGAAATCATTTTAAAATTCCATCAGAATATCTTTTTTTGAGCTACTTTTCGCAAGACAAAGAAAGATCAAGATGATAGAATGGCTTAAGATTTAGTAGTAAGGATATTCGTGAAATTCCAAACTGAAGTCATCCTAGCTACTAGTATGTCATTTGAAAGTAGTAATATTCTCCCATTTTCATCTGAATCAAACGAGCTGAAGAAAGCACTTTGCTTCAATCCAGTTGCTACACAAATTGATGCTTGAACTCATGCGAGATAGAAAACACACTACTACAGAAACGACCTTTGGCGTCAGTCGTTTAACCCCATTTGGCGTCGGTTTCCGACCGACGCCTATGTGGGCGCCGCTAAAGGTCGAACACTTCGGCGTCGGTTTTTTAACCGACACCTATTTAATCTATAGGCGTCAGTCGTTTAGTAGATAACCGACGCCCAAAGGGTTCGCGCCACAGAAAACGGCGTCATCTAGGGCACTTTCTGCATCGGTTATTTACTAAACACCGACGCCTATCTGGAATATAGCGTCGGTCTTTTAGTAGATAACCGACGCATAAAGTGCCCTAGATGACGCCATTTTCTGTGGCGCGAACACTTTTGGCGTCGATTATATACCAAAAGACTGACGCCTATACTTCAAGATGACACGGCCGTGCTTCCCTGCACGGCCGTGTTTAGTACTATAGGCGTCGGTTTTATATGCATAACCGACGCCTTTTCCACCACGGCCGTGCTATCCTGCACGGTCGGGTTGTTTGTACTATTAGGCGTCAGTTTTTATCAAATAACCGACGCTGTAGGTCTTTGCTGACGGTTTTCTATAAATAACCGACGCCTATTTCTATTTTTTTTTCATATCAGTTTGCAGGCCTGCTGTGGCTGGTCAGCAGGATGAGAACCTGCAGTTCAGTTTTCTGAACTGCAGGTTTATGACATCCATTGATACCAGCTTACAAACAGGCCGCAAACCTGCAAAAGTCACAACAAAATTTCACACAAGTACATACATTCAGACATCAATTCAATTCTCACATTCACACATATAGAAACATTCAAATACATGTATTAACATTCAGAAATTTTCATTTACAAAGTATCATTCATTATCGCTATCAACATCCCAATTATATCTTACAGTTGCCACTGCTTGTATGGCTTTTGCCCATTCTTCTCTTACTTCATTTAATGCTTCCATCGTATATGGAGCATGTATATTTTTTAAGCATTTACCTATAGTGTGGTCAGTTTTAAACACCTGCAAAGAGAATGATGTATATATATAAGTAATAATATAAAAATAAGATTGATATATTTCATACTAACTAATGAGACTATATATAATACCTCATGTATGCTATCGATGTCCAATGCGGCATGTTTGATAATCATCTGCATAAATCACATCACATAGTATGCGCATGCCCAACCATTGTCTTGTGTAGCACACTATAAATTGAAACATACAAAATAATACAACTAAGCACAATTCACATCAATAATATATATATTCGAGTCGGGAACTTACTTGTACATTCTGCCAATTTATTGGCTGGTTATTTTTCCTTGGGACCGTTCCTCCAGCCTTTTTGAATGCATCTAAACCCCTACATGTTAATATAACACAATAAATTGCATAAGTAAATAGTAATGTAATAAAAGATGTTAACGGATATAAAAATGAAATATTTCTCACCAGAATAATGGCATTCTCATTACGTGTCCAATTTTAGTGTTCAATGTACTCCCCGCAGGATCTAGATAATAAATAGTGAATGTCCCGGGGACAATAACTAGTAACTCCCAATGTCTACCGCTAGAGGCAAGAAGTTAACAATTAATAACTCAAAATGCAAAATAAAAATGGAATTTTCTTAAGTCCAAATTATAAATAAAGTAAACTTACTTGACATTGAATGGAGCTATTATTATCGTCTTCTTTTGCTGACCAAAAATTGTAAAAGCATCTATACAGTATTGTTGAACATTATCAGGGTCTTTAGCTACCAAACTAATCAATGATGGAATCAAAAATCCCACATGATCAAATGCAAATTGTTTGCAATGATCTTCGACTAAGTAGCTGCAAAACATATAGGCGTATGCATTAATATATGAGAAACCAAATCACCGGATCTTACACAAGGTATATGGATGTATAAACAAGATCTCACCTTATCCATGTCTCTATCATTGATGTATTCAGCCAATCATACATAAACAACTCAATAATATCTTGTATAAATAAAGAGCTATCGTATGATTGACCTGCATAATCTGCATCTAAAGAAACTATTATAGGGCAATGTATATTATGTGCCCGTAGCCAACATGCCATTGCCCTACAAGCAGGACCTAACGGGTATGTTAGGTCAGTTGGAACCCAAGTTGGTAATGTGGGAAGTGGAGGTGGAGGCCTAGGTGCTCATGGTGTCTTCTTTTTAACCTGTATATATAATTTCAGATCAGTTGACATCATATATACACATTAACAGTCTAAATCAATGTAAATTTATCTTAAAATTTCAGTCGTGTAGACGACATCTACTTTGGGCCACAATATGACCCCGCCTTCTGCCTCACCAAGTGTATCAATATCTGGGTGGGCATATGGCAACGCAACTTCCCTCCAATCAGGTAATACATGTAGCGGGCTCACACGAATGTAGCCCTGCAGCATTGGAGTCCCATGAAACGTTGCCCCAGGAAGGGACTGGTAAGCCTGTGCCTCTGCAACAACATAGTCTTGCATTCTTAAGCGGCATGGCTTCAATGCCTACAAATTTACGTAAAGAATGTTATACATATATACATATAATCTTGAAAACATATCATCTTGAAAAGACTAGCTACAATGTCATAAACAATACTTACAGTAGACGTGCTAGGCGATGGGTCTCCAGGATTACTCGCAGTCTATGCATCAGGAGAAGAGTGGGTCGCAATAAGCTGATTGGAAGCCTGAGATGCCTGCCACCGCAGCAATTCTTCCTTGACCTTCTCAGCAACTACATCGTTGACCTTCTTAGAAACTAAATCCTCAACTCTCTTATTATCCTATACATGGATAAAAGAAACATTAGCTTCTTATTAATGAATTTCCTTTTGTAGTAACATTCTAAAAAAAGAATAGGTTACCTCTTCTTGAGAAAGTCCCGCTCTGGGTTTGCGCTGGGATGGCCCAAAGAATGCTTTGATGCCAACACCAGCGCCGACACCTCTATCACGTCCAGGATGCTCTGGGTTACCCAGAGCAACTGTCAATTCATCCCTTGTGCCCTGAGGGATGAACGTGCCTTGTCAATTCCTAAGCATCTTTCCAGCGCGTTGCATCACACTTTTACGATGCAACTTCTCATCTAATACAAACAGATTCTGTAAAATAGAAATGTTATTAACTAGTATCCAAAATTGAATTGCAAATAATAGAATTTGTAATCTACAAAATAGAATTGCAAATAATAATAACTCACGCATAAATCCTTCCATATCAAGTCTTTTTTCCCTTGAGGAACTTTATGCCAATTATCATACTTAACACCACAATGGATCCGAGTGGTACACCCAAGATAGTTTACAAAATTATTGCGGTTCACTCCAATTGCATTTCCTCCATTATCAAACTCCACCACCAATTTGGATCCACTACCACTTAGCGCTAATAACTTCTTCAACAGAGTGATGCCCCTTTTCTTGTTAAGTGTTTGGTGCTGCGCATCAAGTTGCTCCAGTGCTTCAGTGGGTACAGGTACATCATCAACCTAAAATTTGACAAAAATAAACACACTAAATTAGCCCAATATAGAAATATAGGATATATGACATAACTAGAAGATAATGAATTTTATAGAAATACAGGATATGTTTTTAGAACTTACATTGGTATCCTCGCCATGCTCGTCATGGACAGCATGCTCATCATGGACTTCATGCTCATCATGGACATCATGCTCATCATGGTCAGTCATCTGAAAATGTCATTAAAAAGGCAAACATTTAACATTTGTATTAACTAGAAAAAGGCAAACATTTAGCATTTGTATTAACTAGAAAAAGGCAAACATTTAGCATTTGTATAAACATACATGTCTCTAAAATTGTGATCTTTTATCAATTAACAATCCTTCATTGTGATCTCCGCGCACATATAAGTCATCATTAGCTTCAATATTTTGTGGAGTTGGCAACCCAACTGAGAATGGACTGGAGTCATCATACTTATCATAGTACTCTTCTTCATCTATAGGATCTTCAATGAATTGTCTTTTACCATGAAGAACAACCGACCATTTATCATTCGCAGGATCATCGATATAGAATATTTGTTTCGCCTGTGATGCCAATATGAATGGTTCACCCTTCTCGCCAATCTTTTCAAAGTTCACCAAAGTGAAACCCAATTCATCCACTATAACTCCTTTGGTGTTATCAACCCAATTACATTTAAAGAGCGGAATTTTGAAATTTATGTAGTCAAACTCCCAAATGTCCTCAATGACACCGTAATATGACATTTTAGCTTCACGTGGACTCTTATCCTTTGCACTTGCAAAGTACATAGTCGACGCTTGAAGAGTGACCCCACTATTTTGGACGACACTCTTATCATCTTGGCACTTTGTGTAATATGTGAATCCATTAATGTCAAACCCTTCATAAGACATAACATTCGGTTTTGGTTTAAAGGCGAGGCATTTGATAGTTTCTGTAATATCATTTGGTGTTTGAGATAGTTGATGTAAGACTTTATCTTCAAACCACTTAGTAAAAGTCTTATTATGCTCTCTAGCAAGCCACATTGAACTTGCTTGAGGATGTTGTCTCTTTATGAAATTGGTATGTTCCTCGATATAAACAGAGTACCAATGATGCTATCACAGACATTTTTCTCAACGTGCATTACATCGTTACAATGCCTGACTGTCAAAGAACTCCAATAAGGAAGATCCCAAAATATTGACTTCTTCTTGAATGAAGAATTGTCACTCTGTGTGGCCATACTACATTGTGATTTCTTACCAAGTTCATTGACAATGTCTTTTACTCTTTCATAAACACCGTTGAAACCATGATATTATAGGTAGATACCACAACACCTTGGCAGGAGAACCAGTTTTGGACTCCCCCGAAGTCGTCAATTTATACCGTGACGCACCACATTTTGGATAATCTTTCAAATCTACATAGTCCTTTTGAAATAATACACAATCATTCGGGCATGCGTGTATCTTCTTGGCCTCCATTCCCATTGGGCACAACATTTTCTTTACCTGGTATGTTGAGATTGGAAGCTCGTTTCATTCAGGAAGCATTTCTTTCAACAAAGTCAACAATGAAGTGAAGCTTTTATCGCTCCATCTATTGTTAGCTTTCAACTTATACAATCTCAACACAGCGCTAAGCTTCGTAAACTTAGCACAGCCTGTGTATAACGGTATCTCAGCATCATGCACAATGTTTGTAAAGATAGGAGGTGGATCGGTGTGCTCTACCCTACAACTATCCAACATCGCGTCAACGATGTCTGCTGGAACTGGTTCGTTCACATTTACGTCATCGGAGGCAATTTCTTCTTCCACCCAAGCACTGCTATCGACATCTACTGGTTTCAATTTTGAAATCTCTCCATGCCAGTGCCATTCTGTATAGCCTTGTACAATCCCGTTGCACATGACATGACTTTTGATTTCCTCACCAGTGTTGACTTTCAAGTTGTTACCGCAATGCCTACATGGACAGTAGAACCTATCTGTAGGTTTTTTCCTATGTTCCTCGGCAAATCTAATAAACTGATCAAGACCAGATATAAACTCTGGGGTGCAACGATTACGAATGGACATCCATGATCTATCCATTCTATGATCAGAGAAAACAAGTATATATTAGGAAACAAGTATATATTAGGAAAAGATTAGGGTATACACTTACAACCTAAGCGTATAATGTGATGTCATTCTTATATATAATAAATGTGTACCACCTATCCCATCCTTGAACACCTAATCTCACTAGTAAGTGTATAATGTGTATTGGGTTTTCAAGAAAATTTCGGCAGCATTTCCCCGCTGTTCTCTAAGTACATATGTACTTAGAGAACAAACGGGGAAATGCTACCAAAATTTTCTCAAAAACCCAATACACATTATACACTTACATCCTAAGTGAGATTAGGTGTTCAAGAATAGTCCCAAACCGGGGACTATCCAAGATTTACTCCTAATGAGTCAATCTTGGACGGGTTTCTAGGCCAACAAACAAATTTGATGTCATACTTATATATAATAAATGTGTACCACCTATCCCATCCTTGAACACCTAATCTCACTAGTAAGTGTATAATGTGTATTTGGTTTTCAAGAAAATTTTGGCAGCATTTCCCCGCTATTCTCTAAGTACATATGTACTTAGAGAACAAACGGGGAAATGCTACCGAAATTTTCTCGAAAACCCAATACACATTATACACTTACATCCTAAGTGAGATTAGGTGTTCAAGAACAGTCCCAAACCGGGGACTATCCAAGATTTACTCCTAATGAGTAAATCTTGGACGGGTTTCTAGGCCAACAAATACATGTGTTGTCATTATTATATATAATAAATGTCTATAAAGTACAGGCAACATGGTTAATCCTAATCAACAGAGCATTATTAAATAATAAATCAAGAAATCAATAGTTTCAAACAAAAGGTCTAGGAATCTTTACTAGACATTATATGTATCCCTAATCATCATATTTAACATACTACATTATTATGAACATCCAGATCAGATTAAGATCATACTATGTTATAACCATTGGTTTAATAACCCTATTTCCGCATGTACATGTTTATCAACTTTAAAACCCTATAATTCATGAAATCATTCTAATTCAATTTAATATGTTGGGATCACATAATTATATAATGACATCAGAATATATAGAAGAATCATAATTAACATGATTAACAACATGCTCATCAAACTAGGGTTTTCTTGAATATCATCTAATATTTGTGTACTAGACATTATATTTATCCCTAATCATCATATTTAACATACCATTATTATGAACATCCAGATTAGATTAACTCTAATCAAATACAGTACATGCATTTTTATCACAACAATTTGATCGATGCATAAAAAAGCAGAGCAGCTAGCAGCGGGAAGACCAACCTTGTCAGAGGGAAGAAGGTAGAGGCTCCGGTGGCTCTGGCTGGAGAAGTAGCTAGCAGCGACGGCGGTGGAGGAGCAACTAGCAGCTCCGGTGGCTCTAGCGGTGGTTGCGGCGGCGCGACGACGGTGGAAAAGCACCAGGCGGCGCCTAATCTCAGGCGTGGCGGCGGCGCCGGTTCTCAGGCACTTGGAGCAGCAGGGGCGGGTAGCAGGGGCGGCGGAGAAGGGGGCGCGGAGAAGGAGGAGTGGTGGCGGAGAAGGGGGCGCCGGAGAAGGGGGCGCCGGAGAAGAAATAGCCAGAGAAATGGCGCTGGAGAAGAAATCGCCGGAGAGAAATCACTGGCAGCAGAGAAGGTAATTGCTCGCAATGAAACAGAAGGAAGGGGAAGAGTCGGGTGATCGCGGGTTAGAAGTTCCCAAATAGCGTCGGTTGTTTAAAACAACCGATGCCTAAACATCTTTAGCGTCAGTTGTTTTAAACAACCGACGTCCAATTGGACGATATTTTCATAAAATTGTTTGGCGGGAACCACCTTCAGCGTCGGTTATAAAAGGATAACCGACGCTGAAAGTGACACTTTTCGCACAAATTTTCATCGCACATAGGCGTCGGTTTATACCTACATAACCGACGCTGAAAATGACACTATTTTTTTGATCAAAATTTGGATTTCGCGGCCGACTTTCAGCGTCGGTTTGTTATAAACAACCGACGCTGAATACAAAGTGGTACCCGTGTCTGGCTGGTCTTCGAATATAGACGTCGGTTTTCTTAAACAACCGACGTCTAACATATAAGGCGTCGGTTTTTCTTAATAACCGACGCCCAGAAAAGTGACACTGAATGCTATTTCTGTAGTAGTGACAACATAACCAACACTGGTTATGTTAATACCCTACTAATGCAGATTTAAGTCAGTGACAAATTCAAGTATTAATACCCTACTAATTGGAAACGACATAACCAACACTGGTTGTAAACATGAATTGTACAGCAGAACTCTATAAAAACATAAACATAAAATTTGAACTCTATAAAGTCCATTCACACAAAACAACTAAAAACTTAAAAAATACAAACTGTAATATGAAACTCTGGATGTCTTGTGACAAATTCAAATATGTCACAGGTAGGAAAAACATATACAATACTGAATATATCTTAAACACATGAAAAATGTAAAGCCTTCAGTTTTTTTAAAATCATGTCATTCAGATCACTAGAAGTTTAATCAAGCACGTATTGAATACCTGATTTAAACGCTGAGTTCTTGGTGTGAAAGACACCGATGAACATGTGCTTGGTGTGTTCTGCATTTGAGGATGACTTTGTCGATTATTACCAGAAGAAGGGCACCAACTTTCAACTGTAGCCTTTAATAAAGTGTACATGTTAATATTCTTATGTGTATGAATATTGAAAATAATCTATAGCTGTTATGAGGTACCTATGGCTGAAATATTAGTGGATGTCCATTGCCTTGTATGGAAAGCCTGCCTACTCCATTCTCCCTTGAATTGCCTTGTATGGAAAGCCTACCTACTCCATTCTCCCTTGAATTGCCTTGTATGGAAAGCATGCCTACTCCAGTCTCCCTTGAATTGCTTGAATTGATTTGTCTAGAAAGTCTTCCTAAGCCATCCCCACTTGAATTATTTTGCCTGGGAAACATGCCTACATCTGCACCATTACTTGTGTTGTCTTGTATGTGAAAAGAACCCACATCTGACCTATTTGTGCCACTTTGCATGTGTAAGACATCTGTAGTATTCTGATTGGGGTATTCAGCTGCACAATCAACATTAATACCGCCATCCTATAACAAATACATCAACAATGTCAAAAAAAAATTATATATTACATTGACATAGACAAGTGAATCTGAGTTACCTGTGATTGATTATACCAAGTAATTAATTGGGAGACGAAGTTCTTCAATCCATTTACTGTTTCTTCAAGTTCCTTAAGTTTACCATGAAATAGAAAACAAATTACAAATATCGATCTAATAGACTAGTTGTAACTAATAGTTCAAGTTTAGTTATAATCCAACATACATCCTTTGCATTGCTTTCCTCAAGAAGCATTTCATATCTTATACGGGAAGCTTTTCCCCTATGTCCTATCTCTTTGTGCCCAATTCCAACACCTCGAATCCTAGCCTTTTTGGAAGGATTTAAAATTTGCAAATAAGCAGCACGTGTTAGATTATCAACACTTTTGGGATCTATTTCTTCTTGGTTTGCTACTTGGTTTTCCACGATATCAGAGATTTCAAGTTGTAATTAGAAAGCATCATAAAAGGAAAGCTTAAATTGAGATATCTAATCATATGTAGCTTTGTAGACATCATAGGAAAGCAAATATCCATTTTCTAACCACTTGTGGGCTTTTGTCGTAAACTTTTTCCAAAAATTTGTTAAGAGGCTCAACGGGTTGATCTTCACTAACCTACACATGATAGATAACATAATAATTGTCCATGTTATATGTTCAACTCCTACTAAGAAAGACAAGTGTCCATTATTAATACCATTTCTGCCCGATAACAACTCCATGGCTTTGATCCTGTGGTATGATCCATCACTTTTTTTGCTCTGTTTGCCTTGTTGATCTCGGAAATATTCTAAACCATAAGAAACATATAATTAGAAAAAGTAGATAGGTATACATGCTAGTTATATGAAACCATTGTACCTTAGACTTCTCGGTTCCCCATTCTTTAACAAGATTTTTAAACTGGTCCATATCTATGAAAGCATTTTTCTCAACTTTCTTCATCATCAATTTTGGTTCAATCTTGTACTTTTCATAGTAATCTTTCTTTACACGTGCCCTCCACACTGATATCCCTTTGCTAATGTGTTCATCAATGTGATTCCATGCATTAGGGTGACTGCCTAAATCGAAGTATTTCTACAAAAACATAGAAAATATTACTTTAGATATAACAATCATACAATTTGTTGGTCTTTTTATGAAAACGATTACCTCAATAATTGATTTTCTATCTGCAAAAGCTTGTTCTGGTTGTTTGTTCCACTTCAAGTCTAGATGTCATATGTGTGGTTTCCTTTCTAGCATATGACAATAACGATTCAATTTGGCACCATTCTCCCCAATAGCATTTCCTTCATAATCCCATTGGACCTTGTGACGTGGCTGCCCTTGCTTAGGAAGTAGGCTTTGCTCACTTGCTGGCCCACGTCCATACTTCCTATTCTCCTATTCATCCTCAACATTTTCTTCAGATGTTACATCATTTTCAATATTGTTGGACAGTAGAGTAGGTTCATCCTCACAATTTTCTACAATTGTGGATGGAGGGACAACAATAGGTTGCAACTCCTGTGTGTTGTTACAACTAGATCTAGTGATTCTTCTTCCTGCCATCCTTCAACTGACAAGAAAAAAAATTAGATTATTAGTGCAGAAATGTCAGTAACAAAAGTAGTAGCTACATTTGAAAAAGAAATAAATTGCGGAGAATATGAGACACCAACATATGAATATTCAGCATTTGAAAAACAAATAACTTGTAGAGTACCTTGGTTTCATATCCCAAAAAAGAATAATGATGTCCTACTTGCTGGTATATGAAACAAGACTAAATAAATTGCAAAGAAAATGCCATATAGTAACAGTTTGCCAAAAAAATGCAATAGAACATATTCCCCAAGTAAATTATTCTAGACTTGCAAACAAAATATCCCTCGGTGTCACTCCTCGTCCAAGACACATCACTAGTTACATGTGATGAAAACAGACAGATTAATGAACTAAACATTAGCCCCATCATTCTTTTTTTTAGTTCTATCAACAAAAGATCCCTCAGTGTCACTCCTCGTCCAAGACACATCACTAGTTACACCACCATCAATAGCTTCAGATTGTAAACCAGTCAAACAATTCTCAATAAGAAGTACTTCAGAATAATCTTTAGGAGGATGTTTTAGCACTGTGCACCAATCATCAGCATTAGGATCCTTCACATAAAAGCATTGCAATGCTTGAGAAGACAGGATAAACAGTTCCTCTTTTTTTTTATCCTTGAAGTGTTGATTTGTGTGAACCCATATTCATCAATTCGCAACCCGTTAGAAGTGCTTTCATCATACCAAGAACATCTAAACAACGGAACTTTGATTCCTGGACCATAAGTTAGCTCAATAACCTCCTCTAAGTAGCCATAGTACGTGACTTCAACATTTATAGGATTTTGATCTCTACCACTTGAATAACTTGAAGTGTCAGCACACAAATACACTCCACTATTTTGTGTAATACATGTACTTTCAATGTGCTTTGAACGGAAATGATATCCATTGACTGAAAATCCTTCATAAGACATTCCCTCAGCACAAGGGCCTTGGGATAACCATCTCAAATCATCGCTAATACTGTTCGACCTAATCTCTCGCATTTGCATTACCTTCATAAAAAAAGTAAAACATTAATGTAATCTACACTAACTTGAACATTAAGAGTGACGACAATATTTATGTTTGAGACTTACATGCTCTTTCAACCACTTAGAAAACTCCTTTGCATGTTTTGTTTCTAGGGTCCGTGGGGCAATGTTGGGTTCCATATCTTGAAGAATACACATGTGTTCACTGATTTATAAGAAGTGTCTAAATTAATGTACAACAAATATACAAATATCAACAAGAATTTTAGGACGTAATTAAATCTTACCTTCTGTAAACATCCAATTCCTCTTTATTGAAAAGGACATAACG
Organism: Alisma plantago-aquatica; assembly: GCA_963693085.1. Classification (NCBI taxonomy): domain Eukaryota; kingdom Viridiplantae; phylum Streptophyta; class Magnoliopsida; order Alismatales; family Alismataceae; genus Alisma; species Alisma plantago-aquatica. The sequence continues at coordinate 1,331,926,471 of OY856412.1, forward strand.
ATGGGCTTGTTCCAAAGTGTGGATGTCGAAATTTGTTGACACTCCAACTCTAATTGGAGATCCATCAACATTATGAGGAGTGCGGTTCAGTTTTGTCTCAAAATTATGCAAGTACCTAGCACAAAATGTCAAACTTTCTTCAGCTAAATAGCCACTAGCAATAAAACCAGCTGGTTTAGCTTTGTTTCTTACATACTTCTTCAATTTCTTTAAGTATCCGTATATTGGGTACATCCACCTAGTTCGGACAGATCCGGCTTGCCTGGCTTCATAAGCTAAATGAATGGGCAAATGGATCATGATGGTGAAGAAAGAAGGAGGGAAGATTCTCTCCAACTGGCAAAGAGTGACAATAATTTCTTGTTCCAATTCTTTGAATTCCGCCACATCAATAATGTTAGAGCAAAGCTTGTTGAAAAATGAGCACAAATTAGCAATAGGCTTGTACACATCTAAGGTTATGCAATGTCTCAAGGCAACATGTAGAAGTTGATGCATAAGAACATGGCAATCATGACTTGTCAGCCCAACAAGTTTTCTATCACATTTGCTAATACACCTAGATATGTTAGAAGAATACCCATCAGGAACTTTCAACTTTTCTAACACAGACAGGAACTTATCTTTCTGTGCATTAGTCATGGTGTAAGATGCTGGAGGCAAGTAATAGCGGTCACCTGCATCTACTGGCCATAAATCTCTTTGAATGCACATTTTCTTCATATCTTGACGAGCTTGTAAGTTGTCTTTACTTTTCTTAGAATCACCCAATAATGTGTTTAAAATATTTTCGCACACATTCTTTTCTATGTGCATCACATCCAGATTGTGTCTAACAGATAAATACTTCCAATAAGGTAGCTGAAAAAAGATGCTTATCTTATTCCAACCAGGAGGTAATGGTTGAATTTGATCTCCAAGCCTCTTGTGCTTATTCTTTTTTCCAAATGTGATATTTTCATATCCATCAAATTGCCTCAGTATATCTTCTCCAGATAGTGGCTTAGGTGGAAGTCGAAAATCTTTTTCACCATCAAAAGTTTTCCTATCACGTCTATATGGATGATTCATTGGAAGAAAACGTCGATGGAAACCATAGCATTGCTTTTTCCCATACTGTAACCATTTTGATACAGTCTCCACATTACAACAAGGACATCCCAAATCTTTCTTACCTTTAGTGCTCCAACCAGATAAGTCACCATATGCTGGGAAATAATTAATGGTCCATAAAATCATTGGCCGCATAGTGAAGTTCCTTTTGCTATATGCATCATAAACTTTGATTCCAAGCTCCCAAAGTAGTTGCAACTCCTCAATTAATGGCTCCAAGTATACATCAAGGTCATTGCCAACCATATGTGGACCTGGGATTAATAGGGACATCATAATAAATTGTTCTTTCATAAGAAGCCAAGGCGGAAGATTGAGAGGTGTCACCAACACAGGGCAGATGCTATGTGATGCACTCATATTGCCAAATGCATTAAATCCATCTGTTGCTAATGCCAATCTAATATTGCGTGGTTCAACAGTAATGTCTGGATACCTGGCATCAATAGACAACCATTCTGGTGTGTCTGAAGGATGATGAATACAACCATCCTTGCCTTTTACTTCTGATGGCCAAATCATATCTTTAGCAATAGATGAAGACATATAGAGCCTCTCTAACCGAGGTATCAAAGGGAAGTGATACATGAACTTAGCAGCTACCTTCTTTCCCTTTGTTTTGTATTGCTTTTCATTCCATCTTGAAGCACCCCAAGTATCACAATTTTCTTTTGAAGCTGCATCTTTGCGAAAAATCATGCAATTATTTGTACATACATCTATAGTAGAATGATCAAGTCGTAAATCCTTCACGATCGCATTTGCTTCATAGTAAGTCTCTGGGAATAGACAATTTTCTTCTGGAAATCCTGAAATAATCAAATGTAACAACTTTGTGAAAGAATCATTAGACCATCCCGATTCCTCCTTCAGAAATAGCAAGGCAACCAAATACGATAGCTTAGAATGACTTGTGCAACCTCTATAGAGTGGTTGATCCACCTCTTTTAGTAGCTTGTAAAATCTTTGTGCATCTACATTTGCAGGTTCCTCTGTAGCTTCAGTAGAGTGGTCATTTGTTGTGTCACCCACACCAAACAAATCCTCCAGCATCTGATGCATATTGTCGGTGCTAGGCATGTTTGGTGCCACAACAGGATTGCTCCTACCAATCACCTCCCCATGAAACGTCCAAACATCATAGCTATGCACAAATCCTTTTTGTAGTACATGTGAGAATACCTCCTCCTCTGTTTTAAGGTATCTATTCAAACATACCTTGTAAGGACATATTAATTTCCCCTGTCTAGTTGGTCTCTGATGGATAAGAGCAAACTCAATGAACTTTCGTAACCCTGCCTTGAATACATCACTTTGCACTCTGTTCCCAATATACATCCAACTCCGATCTATTAGAAAATCCATCTACATGAAGGAAAATATATAATAAGTTAAGCACAGCTGTTTGAGATGTTAGGAAATAGCTGTTAGGAAAATATAAGAAGAGATCAGGAAGCTTTAACAAATACATGCAAACAACAACATCTGTTTGAGATGTAGTCATGTAGGAGCAAGAATAAGTAAGAAAAAGTAGAAGAAAACTTGCAAATAGAAGTGGTACTAGTAGTCTAGGTTTGAGAAAGAATCTGAATTTCTGATATGAGTAACAAGGAAATAGCAATAAGAGGGGACATAGAAGTAACAAAAATTTAGATGCAATAGTAGGAACAGGAAATGAAGGAGAAATTGAAAAAAAAGAAAAGAAAAGAAGCTAGAATAGGAGACACAAGAGGAAATAGAAAAAAATCAATGAAACAGTAGTATAAAAGGACTGATTTTTTTGCAACAATTGCAGCAAAAGGGGGTCGAATATACAACATGAAAAGGAAAAAGAGAAAAGGGGAGGGAAGGGAGAAGACATACATGAAGTCTATCAATATACAAGAAGCAAAAAAAGAGGCAGAAGAAACATTTGTTGATCACTAAACATTCTTCATATGCATCCCTAGAGTTGAGCTTCAAAAGAACAAGAAAAATCCTTCAAGAACTGTAGTAGCATAGGTACCCATCCATCCCAAACAGAGAGACTATATAACAGGGCCAAGAGACAATCCAATCACAAAATCTTCAAGAAAATAGATCATCAAGACATCAATTCATATCACAAGATCACCAAAAGGATTCAGAAAGTAGACCCAGCATCTCCCTTAGGCAACAACAACCTGATCTTAGACAAGACAGTATACCTTAAATATTTTATATCATGAGTCCAATCTTCATGACAGGGGAATCCTATCAGTGAGTTTACACTCAACAGCCTTACCCTGATGAAATCAGCTACATGGCAATTAAAGAATAAATGAATGATAAATTCATTAGAACTTCTACACAACAAACATATAAAAGTATAGAAAAACCCTCTTTTTTTAGGTTGTTCATCACTGAGATGTTGTTTCTAGCAATCTTTCATAATAGGATTTTAAATTCAGATGTATGATCATCTGAATTAAATACCAAGAAAGTTGACCATAGATATCAATATTTTAGATAGAATCCTTAAGAAGGTATTTCTCATGGATCAATTTGATCCATAGACTACCTTTCTTTGAAGCTACTATCCATATATTTAAGATCATAGAAACCTTACAAACGTCTTTGACTTTTTTTATAGACATACCACCTTCATCCTTTACCTTGGTTACATCATCCCACTTAATAAGATGGATATCATTCTTGCCTTCACACTATCCCCACAAGAAATTTATAATAGTTATTTCCACTTCATCACAGATAGAAGTAGGAGGTGAAAAGGAAGAGGACCAGAAATTTTGATTAGCGGACATAGTAGAATTACAAAGTTCTAGTCTTGAATGGAAACTGAAATGATATGTAAATAAGTTTGGTATCTTTAAAAATCAAATGATGGGCATAGAAGCACTAAAGCATGGGCAGAAATAATGATGGTAACTTCTGGTTCACTTGTATGATATGTATCATTATAATTTAGTAGCATACCATCTTTGTGCACACTTAGCATCAATAGAATGTCTGTCATGCCCATGGAAAGCTTCAGACATGCATTCAATAAAAGGAGTCTTTGAAAACAACATTTGTTAAAACAACATTTGTATTTTGTCTTAGTAATGTGGGTTCCACCTTATTCCCTTTATTGTTAAAACAACATTTGTATATTTGTCTTTTTTCCTTTACCCCCTCCATATAAAATACCCTTTCTTTAACATGTGGTTGTCATGCAGGCCCTAAAAGCCAATAACTATGGTAATGATCCTCTGCTAACTGCAGCTCTGTACCTAGAGATTAATTAAAGGCCGATTGCAGAGGGCTCCCATGGGACACATCCATTCCTAATATAATAGTTGGCTCTTATGAGATCTTTGGCATGGATGGAAGATGCTCAGTTATGGTGAACTTCTCTGCAGGCTTATTCAGGATCTCATTCGCTGTGGAAACATTAAGTGCGTTGTCGGTAATTTTTTTTATGTATTTCGTTTAACTAATTTAAACAAAATACATTAACAGATTTTACTTACAACGCCCTTCATGTTTCCACAGTGAATGAGATCCTAAATAAGCCTACAGAGAAGTTCACCACAGCTGAGCATCCTCCATCCATGCCAAATATCTCCAAAGTGCCAACTATTATATCAGGAATGGATGTATCCCATGGGAGCCCTGGGCAGTCGGCCTTTAATTAATCTCCAAGTACAGAGCTGCACTTAGCAGAGGATCATTACTATAGTTATTGGCTTTTAGGGCCTGCATCACAACCACATGTTACAGAAAGGGTATTTTTTATATGGAGGGGGTAAAGGAAAAAGACATATATACAAATGTTGTTTTAACAATTAAGGGAACAAGGAGGAACCCACATTACTAAGAACACCCATTCTTTCTTGAGGCTTCTGCCTAGACTTCCGAAATGTTGACAATGACTTAGTGTGCCTCTGCAAAATGCAAAAACACCAGGCTATATTATACTTAGTACCAAAAACAAAACATTCAAAAACAACACAGTGAGAAAATAGAACAACACTCGTACAAGTGACCATAAATAGCAGTAAGAAGAAATCTTTTATCCCCAGTAGTGATTCTAGTATGTATTAATTTATCATATTAAAAAGGCTTTTCAACAGAGCATTAGATACCATTCCACAAAACAAAAACTCTCCTAATACCATGACTAGTGTGATGAGAAATCCACTATAACTACCCAAATTTATTGGATAAACAATTGCTAAGTTATCAAATTTATTGGATAAAGTAGCATTGTTATCCTCAGTTGACCCCTTTCTCCCTCTACCTCTGGGCATATTCTTCTTATTACATTTTAGAAACTCAAAGGAAGGTTCTAAGTTATTTTTCTCAACAGAGTTGGGAGGGGTAACAAGGTTAACCACTTCCCCTTCAAAAGATGGATGAGACTTAGATGAAATGTGTGAAGTATCCACAAAAGAATCCTAGAACTCTTGTTGATACTCTATAGAGTGTCCACATGAGAATGAAAATACATGAAAAATCAAGTGAACCCCCATGACAATATTATTTCCATGAGAGTCAACTATCTAAACCATGTTGGCATGGAGGAAGATAAAAATATAATTCCATGTTGGTGATTCCATCATACATGTTTGACAAGATCTTTCCTAAGAAAATTGACTATGGGAAAAGAAAAGCCAACAATGCTGAGTTAGAAGAGAAGAATGTAACTCCCCAAGCTTTGCCTCACTTGAGAAGCAAGTTAATGCAGCCACCAAAGCAATCTACAATTTTCACCCAATAAGAAATGTGTTTATAGGAATGGGTTTAAATGTAAGGGTTTTTAATCAGAATGATGCTTTGGTCACCTCTAGAACTGCTCTTCAAAAGAAAGGTCATTTCAGCACAACAGTTTACAAGCAACCATCTTGATCATCACTGGATCAATAGACTAAAAAACACCAGATAGAAGCTCTACTTCATCTTCTAAACATAAGGACAAGTAGGAAACTCCAAAAAAGGGAGACGGAACCCCCTTAGAAAAGAAGCACTTTTAACTTAGTATGGAAACTCCAACATTGTAGAACACATACAACCATCTTAATCACCACTACATCAATAAACCAGTAACATCAGATGGAACCCTTCTTCATCTTTAGAAAATAAGCACAAGCATAGCAATTCCAGAAAAAAGAACACAGGGCTCGTTTAGTAAAGAAGCACTTTTATCTCATTATGGATAATAGACTATAGCACACTCACATTGACTAACCATTCCTCAAAAATCACCTTATTTCTATACCACCAGATATAGTAAAGGATACATATAATAGATTTAAAGGAGGTATTGCTTATTTCCTTCATACTGTCTTCAAAGAAACTAGGAATATTATTAATACATTCATTATCAACTACTTTGGCTTTGACCCATATATATGTGTGTCATGAGAACACTTGTTCATATAGAATAGAACAGAGTAGCAAAATTAAACATACATGCACACATGTATATTGCTTTGAACCAAGCTTGAGCCTCAACAATTATATATGAGTAATATTTGATCAAGTATGACTTGGATTACATGGTAGGTATTATACATAAATTCGAGTTTGTACAATTAATAGACATTGTACATATTCGAGAAAGACAATATTCAATCAAATACTATATCTACTCAATCACCTTAGTAAATTATTCTTTTCTTATTGACAAAACACAAAGTTGTATGATAGAAAATCATTATGAGGATGATATACTATATATTAGCCTAGGAATTTATGTACATCACAACTTTGATTCCCTTCCATTTAGTTATGGTAGCTAATCCCAAGGAGCTATTTCCTTGCTTCCAAATATTGAACATGCCCCTGACTACTCTCTATTACTGTTGTATGACCATCTCCATGCAATTGAGGATAGTCAAAGTTTTTCAACATTGTGATATGTTTCTTATACGTGTGAACGTTAACCCTTAGGGGAGGGGGAGATAACTCATATGAATACTAGATGGTTAGTATTTTTACTAAGTAAACCCAGCTAATCCTATGCAGATCACATTGGGGGGAGATGAGGCGGACACATGAGGTATGAACTGGAAGCCCATTGGAGGAAGAACCAATCTTGGCTATCAAGGGTCGAAGTGGGGGCTAGTGCTCTCCCAAATGAGAAAAAGAGAAAAAGATACGAACCTAGAGAGGATTCCAGTGGCCGAAGAAGCAAGCTGCGTAGCGGAAACGACCAATGGCCGAGCAGGGCGATCAACGGCAATCAAGCACGGTGACTGCGTAGCAGCAACGACCAATGTGGAGGGCAGCAACCGTCAATGGCGGAGGGCAGCAACCGTCAATGGCGGAGGGCAGCAACCGTCAACGGCGGCAAGGAGTTATGAAGGATGAGCCCAATGTGAAGGATGAACGGAAGCAACCGAGTAGGGCGATTGGCGTCAAGGATGACCCAATGCGGAGGAACCGATGAGAGAATCTGGAGGGGGAGGGTTCAGTGCAGGAGTGCGGACGAACCGATGAGATAATCGGGAGGGGGAGGGTTCAGTGGAGGAGTGCGGAGGAAATGAGGGGGAAAGGAGTGCCCGCCGAGACTGGGTGATTTTTTTTTCATGAATTTTGATAGACGAATCAATGTTTTAGAATGGAAGGAAGGATCATGAGATGGAGGGAACATTTAGCATGGAGTTTTTGAGGGGGTGATTCATAAGAAATGTATTTTTGTGGGACCAATGTTCACATAAAATGCCTAACGATGTCAAGAACACAGTTGAGGGATTTGGTCCCATATTTGAAGGATGAGCCCTCACAAATGGACATCATTATTCACAATTTTTGGTTCCTCACAAATGTTCTTCAATAAAAGCCAAATTTTTTGTAGTGGCCCGCTACCCATGTTTTCATTTCATGTAATGTAATCCATAGTTTGCAATATAGAGATGCTTTCTTTTCAGTTCAACATCAATCGTTTAATGAATGCTTGTTGCTTGATCACCAACTTGTGTTACCTTTTATCTTTTAGTATGAATTGTCTATGTTTGTACTACTAGATTCGAAACTCGATTGAATGTTGGTTCTTGATGCATGTATCCACCATGCATATGTTTCAGTATCTAGGAGTTTTTTTCAAGAAGTGGAGTAAACTCACTTCCATCGTTGCACTTTCATACTATGAAATGGAATCAGTTGACGTATGAAAGTACAACCTTGATAAGTCGAGGAACACACTTTGTGAAGGGAATGGTGCAAAGTAGGTGACCATTCGTTCGGGGATGGATGACTTTGCAACATTCCCACACTTCTCGTAGTTAGTTCTCTGAAAGGAAACTAAGTCTACAAGGATGCTAACTGTTTAGACTCTTGTTGCGAGTTATGTTTTGTATTGCGTGCTTTGATCCATGTGTAGTGGTGGTGAAAACCGATCACATCCTAGTGGCTTCTTATCATTGTTTAACATCCTTAAATTTACTTGCTTGCTTTACTTTACTTGCTCTTAGTTTAAAAACAACCAAACCAACATTTTGATTTAAATACCAACTATTAAGAGATTAAGTGAAATTCTAATGTTTTTCATATTGTTGTTCCCAATAAGACCGTTGTCCCGTCGATTCGACCCTTAACTATACTACGATAAGACTTCCACATATCTTAACATACGTGGGTGGAGTTCTCGATCTAGTATAAGCATGGATAAACTTAAAGACTTACCATCTTTAGGATTTTTAGTGGTGCACACAATTCCACGTGAGTGGAAGCTCCATTAGGCATCTCATTTGAATCTCTTTGGGGGAGAGAGAATATTGATATTAAAATAATCAAGATTTAAGCATAATTGAAACCTTAATTCAATTTAATGCAAAAATAAATATATTAATTGAATTGCCCTTCAACTAAAAATGTGATGGTTGAATTTGCATGAGTGTGAACGTCCTTGTGCCTTGCAATGGCACCGAAATATCTAAAGTGAGTGGAGAGCCCACTCACATTAGTTAAAGAAAAAGTAATATCCACTCATTTTTGGATATTATTATTATATTGATTAAGGTGCTTAATTTGTTTTCTTTTAATTCATGGATAATGAAGAGGAATTACAAGGTGGGGGAGATGGATTCGTATGCAATGGATTGAGGGGAGTATGTGGCACCAATTTTAGGAGTTGAAGGAATTATTTATCACTTTCTCTCTATTGAAATTCCCTAATATGCATCCAATTTTCAACCCACATGAAAGACTTTTTCGATTCCTTTTCCTTTCCTTGCTTTGGTTGAACACAAGGGAGCTTAGGAGAAGCAGGAGGACGTGCCCCAACCTGTAGGTAAGCTCTATAGTGATCTTCAACCTTAATTTCATGGTGGAAATCGAAATTCAATGCTTAATTTCTTCTTTTCTTCATTCAATCTTCAACCTTAGCCATGCATTTCACTCAAAGATTTGAGGACGAGCCTTTGGAAGTTGAGGAAGCTTCATTCACCATTGAGAACGTGAAGCTTGAAGCTTGGATTCAATTCTGAAGGCAGGTTATATAACTTGAACCCTTAAATGTCATTATTGCTTGCAATTTATTCATCATGTGTTGAACCTTTCTTCTTCCTCGATTTTCTTTTGATTAGTTGTTAAAATCACCATAAGAATCACAACTGATTTCAAAGGTTTGAATCTTGAAGATGATGATGTCAGCTTAAGCACACATCTCAACAAAGGAATGGGCAAACGGTTTTCAAAACTGATTGAGCTAATTTGGTTTCAAAACCGATTGAGTTGATTCGGTTTCAAAACCGAATGGGTAATTGAGTTCAAAAACAAATGGGTAATTGAACCCAAGACCGAATGGGTAATTTACTTCAAGATCAAATGTGTAATGATCGATAAACAAATCATTACTGATTAAGCAAAATTAAACATTAGCAGCGGATTGCTGAAAATCACTAAAAATTAAAACCATTTACAAAGATATCCAAACATAGGAGAAGTCTTTCATCAAGAACCCATGTATAAGATTTACATCCTGATTCATAAGTACATAACTTGTACCATCTCTTCTTGAGGATTACAAACATCATCTGCCCTATTAACATTATATACAAACAACATAAGAACCTCAAGGCATCAAGCCAAAATCTCAGATCGATTCATTAAAAGCACTAACTACTAACTCTGAGGACCTGAGAATACAGAGATGACACATAGGACTACTACCTATATGACTTGACAGACAATATCTCCACCTGAGATCTCACTGATGTCCTGGCTATTGTTGTCCTTTCTCTGCTGTGGGGATTCTATTCTCTCGTCTGCGCCCACCTAAAAACATTGGATCCCACGGGGGTGAGACAATTTGTAAATTGCCCCAGCGAGAGATATAACTCTCTGCCGAAACATTATTATTGCAATTTATTAGAATAAATCTGAGCAGAAGGATTTTATATATATTTAACAGTAGATAAATCACCGTATGAACAGAGTGAAGTAATCTCCTTTCCTAAGGAGAATATTGCATCTACCCATGGTAGAGTCATAATTTATCCATCTACTTGCAATGAATGTAAAGAGATATAAATAACATCTATCAACTAGAGATGCATAAAAGAAATGTAACATCATCCAGTAAATTTCCGTATTCAATCCTTAAGCAAACATGCTATACGACTGATTACATTTTACAATCACACTTATGCCTCGAGGAGATGAGGTATACCGCTCATACTCCAAATGATCATTGCGAAGTCGAAATCGATCCATACAAGATCAATGGAAGAGACGACTTCCATGACCTCCCACATCTCGGTCAGTGCGAGACCACATGAAGGACATCTTGTGTCTCTTCTATATAGCTTTCCAGGGTATACTGGCAACTTCGCTATAGAGCTACAACGGCAGCTGCACTCTCTTCGCAATTGAGAGATTTCATGTTTACCTCCATCGATCCGACATTAGTATTATTGGGAGATTTGTGATACATTTATCCCAATCTTCGGGAGATTCGTGATACATCCATCCCAGTACAAATAATGAAGGATTGAGAGGTTTAATGTTTACCTTCCATCAATTCCCCCATTCGGACGTAAGGATATGTTCGCCCAGCAACCCCCACATATTAAAAAATATGCATTCCAGGTTTTGCCGCAGAGCAACCCGTTTCACCATCAGTAAATACTGACACTGATGGATCTATGGTTCGGGCTCTACATGATATGATTTCACTTAATTATTTAAGTACATTAGCATATTCATTTAGCACCATTATTATGACAATTTCTACAAAGAAACATGTACTATTATCATCAATTACTTCTCAGTCTTTAAAAGACATCGGTATCTCAGTCCCTCAATTCATTACTTGAAAGTTCACATCTCTCAAAAAGATCATTATTGTACTTATCAAATCTGGGTATTCATACCCTTAGTTCATCACTAATCACTATTACCAACTATTAGGTAACTATTACCTCTAGGTCCTCAGACCGAGGTATACATTATACTTGTTACACAAACATCTCACATGACTCATAAGGCCATAAAGTGTCTTGTCACCTTTCACTAGGCAACAACTTGTTTATATGGCTCACAAGGCCAATCAACATCTATATCAAATAATCATCATAGATCATATTTGGCTATGCATATCATATCATGATACCTGTATGGTTGATACACATAAAAACAACCATAAAAATCACTTATCACATCATGTGGTACAATAGTAACACCACCATTCCTTTATCAGGATTAGGGTTTACTATCAAATAGGATTTTCCATTCCATTTCTCAATTTAGGGTTAGGGTTTCCCATTTCACATTAGTTAGGGTTTCATGTTCACATTATTAGTCCAACCCTAATATATTGCTCCACACCTCTAGGAGCATCCATTGACATCTCAAGTATTCACTTAAACTTCTTACTTTCATCATATATCATTAATGATTATCAATACAAGGTATGAGATCATTTCTCATCCTTTCCATGGTATGATTATATCATACTCATTAGTTTGGCTTATCCTTTCTTCAAGGAATATAGCCCATGCTTATCAAAATACATCAAACTCATTACATCTTATTGTAACATATTACATAACACTCTTCATGTGTTTCTTATCCAAAAACATTGGATTAGATGTTCATCAAGGTATATCTACCCTGAATTGCTAAATGTAATAACTATCATATCTTGATGTATCCCTTCTCTCATCACTTCTAACTTGCCTGAGTTTATCAACTTATTTGGTATTAAGGTATTTCCCTCTTAATACATTTAACCACTAACCTATCACCTTTATCATGTAGTGCATAGGTCACACATTAGAATTGTCCAACTACCTTTAATGATATGGACTTATCTGGTGATAAGGACATTGCTTACTATAAGGTTGCCTATAATCAGCCACTTGAAATATTTCAGCTTTATATGGTATTTCCTTCTATTTCATCATTAGGGTTTTCTTATACCATTACCTAGAAAGTAGGGTTATGGTTTATTGTCATACTGCCCAGGATTAGGGCTTATGTATTATAACTTCAATTTAGGGTTCCACATACCTTCACCCTTATTAGGGTATCTCATCACAACATTACATTTTGGCTTCACATGTCATCATCCTCAGTAAGGATTTCTCATGGAATCACCCTCTATTAGGGTTCCTCATGGAATCACCCCTTGATTCGGTTTTCTCATGAAGCATTTCTTTAATTTAGGGGTTTTCATTATATTTCCCGAATTGGGATCTCCCATATTATTAACCAAGATTAGGGTTACACCATTACCCTAAATTAGGGTTTCATCTGACATTACCCTAAATTAGGGTTAGGGCTCAACAACCTTCTTGATTAGGGTTTCATGATCTCTTTATTAAGGATCATACCCTAACCACATAATTATTCATGTTGAAGGTGTCAGGGCTTGACTTTTACATGATTATTATAAATGTATGAATTCCTCTCTCTTTCATCCTCTCTATAATATTGACTATGTCAAATATGGTTAGATTAGGTCAACCAACCCTTCAATTAAGTATGTTCAATTAGGATATATTATATTGAAGTATTGCTTAATTAAGCTTCAAAGATTAATTCACCTAAGGTTACCAATCACTTGGTACCTTAAAGGTACAACCCTAGTGATTATCTTTGAGATAAATCATTAACAATTATAGGGTCAATTGTTCCTTCATCACAATAAGTTTTCAATTGATATGATCACATTGAATCACTAAACGTTCTTGACCCTTTACTCTCTAAATGGTATGAAACAGTTTAGGAAAGAAGTGTGTTGAAACCGATTGGACTTGGGTCTCCAGATGGTTTGAGACCATTTGGACCCAAAGGGTCTTGAGACCATTTGGACCCAAATGGTCTTGAGACCGTTTGGACTCAAACGGTCTTAGGACTGTTTGGTCCAAACCCTCTCAAAACCGAATGGACCAAAACAGTCTTTCAACACTTAAAAAATTCAAGGTTTCAATCAATGAACCGACTATCAATTGAATCATTGATTCAATCATCAATTGAACTATTGACTCATCTTTCAATTAGACCATCAATTAGGGTTTTGAACCCAATTGAACTAGGATTTATAATCAAGAAACCTTCAATGATTAACATTGTGGAACCGATTCAATTGAAATCAGTGAATCATCATCAAATTATGATATGACCTGACCTAAAATGGTCTTGAGATCGTTTGGATGACCTCCAAATGGTCTTGACACCGTTTTCCCCATCTATCATTGAAACTTTGTGAAATTCGATTAGGATTTAGATCATTAGATTGATCACCAATTGAACTATTGATTGCATTACAATTTGGTATCTCTGGACCTTCAATTACTCAACCATACTCAACCCTAGACCTCCAAACGGTCTTGGTTGATCTCCAAACGGTCTTGAGACCATTTCGGTGATCTCCAAACGGTCTTGAGACTGTTTGGGTTTGTTGGTATGTATGCCCTGAGAGCCAATCATGGGATGATTGGTGGGATACATTAAGATTGATTTGATAAACATCAAAGGCAAGCTTCCAATTCTTTCTGGTTCAGTCATATGAGATAGTGATAGAACATATTGAATGTCTAAAGAATGACAGTACTCAATGACGTATGCCTTCAGGTTCATGACCTGAACGATGAGATCATATGGATGCTAAGAGTTTGTACATTCTTGTTATGTCCCTAGTCGGATGTCATTGTGGAAGGTAGATAGACAGCAATGACACACAAGACTAGATTGTGGTGTTGGTTGATGACAGAATCTCATTAGTCATGATATAGAGATATCAAACCAAACACATATGTACTTGTTAGAGAACAAGGTACCAGACAGACCCACCGTGAGTTTGACACATGGAACCATGACATGGTAGTCACAGTCAGTACTCACAGTGATGGTAGTGAGTGTGATTCTTAGACCTAAAATCACTGCACTCAACACATGTCATTGGGCACACTTTGACATCATCAAACGCAGTCCTGAAACATGGGTTGTTATAAAGGTGATGATTGGGTGGCTTTGACACATGGGGCTTTTGAGGGGTGAGTGATAGATATGGGATTTGTCTCTCCTAAGTGAGTTTGATATCCAAGGCCACTTGATGAGTAGGATTGAAATAGGCGTGCACACGCATGTGTGAATCAGTATGTGATATTGATGTCATACATATCTCGTTCAATCTACTCTGAGATCAAGAAAGTGAATGAACGTTGACAGGATGACTGCTGCATGCCTCGAGTTCATTCGGGTATCAGCGATAAATGAATTATACATTCACTGTAACACCATTCATAGATTGTAGGATTGAAAGTTGTTCTCCAACTTTCTACTTTCACTTGGGTAGCACTGATGTGTGACTAGGCACCACTCTTTGCTTGTGAAGTCATAAGTGTTATGGACTTTCACTGCCAATGTGAAATGGACCTGCAGGGTCACACACATAGGATTTAACCTGGAAGAGGAGTTTTGTCCACAAACAATGTTTAGATTGATTACTAAAGGAGTTTAGTAGTTCAATTAAACACTCAATCAATTGATAGCTCAATATCATATTGTTCAAGGTGTTGGACATATTGATTGGAGTATCAGATTGATTAAAATCACATTTGACTGATTCTACACAGCCTGTACTCCCAACCGATCAGTTCAAGTGTTGAACCGGTCGATTGAGTTGCTAAAACCGGTCGGCTCAAGTGTTGAGTCGATCAGCTCATGGTCAGAGTGAAACGATCGGTTCAAGTGTTGAAATGATCGGTTCAACTGGTGCAACCGAGCAAGTTGGGAAAGTCAGGTCGATGAGAATTTTCCTTGCATTTCACTTGCCCAATTTGATTGGAACAAGGATTGGTATTCGAGACCAATTAGAAACAAAAGAAGGAAAGTCAATCGGGAACTGATTAGGACTACAAATCGACCGGTTCAGAAGTGAACCGATCGGCTCATGGGTCCCAACCGATCGGTTGAGATGTCAACCGACCAGTTCAGGTCCCCAACCGACCGGTTCACTTGTGAACCGATCGGTTTAGGTTGCGAGTTAGTTGCTTTTGTGGAAAATCTCGAACCCTTCTACTCCTGCTTTTAGTCCCGCATTGCCCGGGATGGAGAACCATGTCCCATGACCCTCCTATATATATAGGGGTATTGGGGGCTTCTCAAAGTACAACTCAGTGCAACCAGTTGCTCTACAAAGTTGTCATTCTCTCTGGGTTTGGTAACCGAGAGAGAGCCCGAGCAAGTGCTTCCCGCAAAGGGAGGTGCAGTAAGGGAAGGACAACTGCAGTTGCAATTGGAGGCAAGAGAGTATGTTGGCAACTGGTACGTCAATAGGAGGGTGCGACTCCTTCCACTTCCTTGTGGGACAAGGAGTGTGGAGTTTCAGGTGGTCCGTGTGGACTACTTTAGAGGCGGGAGGTTTCTTCCACTCAGGAGGACAACTGTCAATCCCGATAGTCCCAGTGAGAGGAGGAGTCTTCAGTCTCGGTGCGACCAGGAGCTGCACAGACACCGTCCAAGACCGGAGGTGAAGACCGTGTAAGGCGCGAGGTATTGTCGCCGAGCAAGCCTCGGGACAAGGTATGATTCCACAAACCATCCTTTCCTATTATATAGACGTTGACGCGTTTCCTCATGCTGGGTTTAGGGGAGAAATTTTTTGTTTCTGTTTCCTTCTTTGCCTCCCGTAAAACCCAACAGTGGTATCAGAGCCACGTCAACTGCTCTATATTTTAGGAATATCGATATGATCGATTTTGGTTTGTCGCCTTTATTTATTTCATGCGATGCGAATAATATTGTCTTTATGAATGTCCAATCCTAAATCCACAAATCCCAATTACATATATGATATGTATTATTAATGCACTCGATACACGTCACCCTTAAATGAGTTTTGTGGTGGATGTATAGCGTGGTTATGGCCAATAAGCCCTATCTATGTATGGTTGTATGTGGTTGCTTGCATATCAGTCTGCGCACCGATCTTCCCTCTCCTAATCCTGATGTAACTTGAAATAATTCTAGATTCTTTCCTACCTTTGGTCCCCCCGAATGTAACTCGGGGTTTCCCTTTTAAGCAATGTAAAATTAGGATAGATTTTTAATTTCTTGTTATGTCATAGAACGGAGAACATCAAGACGACAGCTGATACGATCGGTTCAAGGCGTGAACCGATCGGTTGACATTCCAGACAATCGGTTCAAGGAGTGAACCGATCGTTTGATGACCAGTTCGAGGAGTGAGATGAGCGGGTGGTGGCCATGATGAGATGCACGACGACCAGGCGAACCGATCGGTTGGAGGAGCCAACTGATCGGCTGGTGGCACCTAGACGACCGGGCCGAACCAAGCAAGATGTTCATGTGATGAATTGATCTACTCCAAAGGCAAGGCACATAGTTCATCTTGTACATGTTGCATGTGATGTAGACCTAGATGACCGTGATTCCTCTTGGCTCGAGGAATCACATTAGGATGGCCATAATCATCGCTTTTATCGTTTGTGCATGTTTTGTGGGATATAGCATGTATATGATACGTACTATGTATTGTGGTGATTGGATATGTATATGTATATAAAAACCAAATGCCTCATTAAATATTAAGTTTTAGATGCCTTCCAAATGTGACACACATGAAAAGCTTGATCGACCAAGTGTGGGCACGCCCTTGCGTGGTGCACCGTCTATCTCATGGAAGCGTGAAGGATGAATGTGTGGGTCTGCCCTAGCAGGGTGCGTATTCATCGTGTTTGCTTTGGGTCGGACTTAACAAGGTGACCTAGATAGGATCTAGCACCTTGAGGCATGGAGATGATCATGGCAAGGAGTTGCATATGACATCTTATCAAGAGTTGCATATGATGCAATTGGCAAGAGTTGCCTACCTGAGAGATCTAAGTTGTGGGTGACAGCCCTAGTTAGTCCATGACTTAGTGGATTTCAGGATCTTGCCCACTAGAAGGTTGTATGCTGCAATCTTCCGAATTGATGGTGAGGTCTATCAATTTGAAGTAAAATAGTGGGAGCGATAATTAATTAAAGGCCTAATTATATCATCAACTTTTCAAATCAATCAAATAAGTCAAAAGAGTTTTGGACTAAAATTGCATATATTTCCTTTTGTTAAAATAAATGGTTAATAAACAATAATCACTTTATTTGCGATCGGTCTTTGAGACCAACAAATTAAATGGGAATAATTCCACAATTGGTTAGGATGATGAGAAGTGTTCTCAAAGAGTGAAAGCTCCAAGTCCCAGAACCAGATGAACTCGATGCCACCACATCAATGGCTGAAAGTATGCTTATGGAAGTATACCGAGGATGACATTGATGAGGAGTGCTTGATGTTGTGTTCTCTGAACTATGAGTTGCAGAGACAACATGAGACATATGATGTCTCCAAGACATTGTCCTAGTATGTCATGACAGAAGGAGATCCAGTAAGGTATTCACACACTCAATGTGATTGGGTACGTGGAAAACTTGACTAAGAAGGATTCCCTTTGAGCCAAGAGTTGGCTATTGGTATGATACTGCAAATGTTGCGACAATCATACAATTCATGATAAACTACAACATGAACAACTTTGACAAGAGTTGACAAAGTTGTTGGACATGTTAAGGACAGTAGAGGCAAAGATGAAGAAAGACAAACCATAATATTTGATGTGATCAAAGAAAGGTAATTCTTAAGGGAAAGGACAAGGGAAAAGCAAAGAAGTGTTCTGATGCTAGCCAGCAATCCAAGCCGTCTTCAGTCTCAAGGCACATGGGGAAAGGGTGTATGAGGGAATTGCCCTCTATATCTGGAAGAACAAAAGAAGATGAAGGAGGGGATGGAGATCTCCACCTAAGGTATCATGAAATGAACCACTTCTTTATCTGAGGTATATGATACCAAGATATGGATCTATCATATATGATATGCAAGATCTGCAAAGAAGTGATGGCCTTTGTGAAAGGACCAAGAAAGGAGTACCCATCAATGGAGAAAATGTTGTTGCCATACATAGGAGCACCTTTCAGTTTATTTCAGCCTAAAGGGCACGAAATAGAGTTGAGAACTTCTATTTCATATTTTCCAATAGATAGAAACACTTTATTTTTGCATATTGTATGACAATCATGGCAATTAATAAAGAGATGTTTCAATCTTAAAGATATGATCTTTGTGGCAATGCCTTGTTTGTCTTATGATACATGGTACGCATAAGATAAAATGATACCTAAAGTTATAGATAACTCAAACAATCTAATTAGCATCAATCATGAGAAATTCATTTCTAGTTTCCATGTGATGGATAAATCTAGACTCTTTTGGTTAGAGAACCAGTAAGAGACATGAATATCTTGGACATGATTAATCAATCTTCACTAATGGTAGTGGGAGAATGATTATCCTATTAGGTATAATACATGTGATGTATTTACATACCTATTGGAATAAATGCTAATACTTCAAATGGTGTTTAGAGAAATACCAATATGAATATCTTGAAGTGTTCAAGATTATCATAGATGAAGTACAAATTTAGTAAAGTGTTAATTCTTGATGAGATCAATGAATGAAATACTTGGACCAAATGTTTGAGATCCTTATGAGTGATTATGATAGTGTATCATAGTGAACTCATGATTAAGGCATTATGATGTCTAAATCAAGAAGGAATCATACTCTAAGGAGTTAGAGAATGATTATCAAATAACTGAATTCTTCTTAATAAAAGAATACCCCACACTAATAAAGGACATTGAGAATTACAAGGAGTTGTGAGTTCTTATATCCTTAACAGATACACCTCAATTATCTATGTGATGAGTTGTTCATGTGATGGGTCAACTATCTAGATAAATATGAGGAACCAAATTTTGAGTTATGGTTTATGACCATTACATCCTAAATGACATCCATGTCAACCATAAGGTATGACCTTGATGGTAGCACTCATTGGATGAAATCCATAAGTGCAAATGAGTCTTAGGTGTTAAGACACATGGATAACATTTTGAGAAGGATGATGCTTGTTGATTGCAACTTAATGACTAAGAATTTTGGCATATGGATACTAAAACCACATTCCAATGAGGAATAAAACAAGGATGTGTATGTGACACAACCTGTAAGGTTTATGAATCCACTAATGCAAATGAAGTCTATAAGTTACAATGGACTAATCTATGTGATTGATTGAGTACAAGCAACTCAGAATTGGATCTTTACTTTGATAATATAGTCAAAGGGTTTGACTGATATGTCAAAGATAAAGAAGGCATCTGTGATTTAGTGGGAGTGTATTCACATTTCACATGTTGATGTGAAATGCAAATGTTCTAGAATGGAAATCCAAAAGTGGAAATTATCTTTAAGGAAGATAGAGATGTTTCCTATGTGATAGGAATAGAGATCTATAGAGATAGTTCTCGAAAACCTCTTGACCTATAAGGAGAAAGCATACATTGGCAATCTGTACTGAAGGGTTCAGTATGCACAGATTCAGTGGGAGAAAACCAGTCCTGAAACATGGAGTTAGTATCCCAAGGCCAAGTGTCCAATTCTTATGAAGAATGGGAACACTAAGAATAGATAAGGATCTATCATGTATGTAATCATCCCATTATCTTGCATGTATGGACATGAGAAGAATAAAATGCATTCATCATCTTGTATGTATGACATGACAATATGATGTGCTCATCCTGATAACTCGTATGTGGGACATGATGAGTGGATGTTTGTCTGCTTCCAGTAAGGGTTACTGGAATACCATGAGAACTTGATAAGTACTTGAGAAATACTAGTTCTATGGAGATAAGGAAAAGTTCGATGTAAAGAGTTACATTGATGCGAACTTTCGAAAGGACAGAAAATTAATCGTAAAATATATACAGGATATATAAAAGTGAAAGTTTGTTGATAATTGGAAGTGTTCCAATAAAACCACTTAAAAGGAAATGTCGAGTATCTATGCATTAGAGAACAACAGTAGATACTATATGGATCTGGAAGTTCATGAGATGAACTTATAGATATTCCGCTCATTGATGAAAAGTATGGAATCCTTGATCATGCAATGTGGCTAAAGGTTAGTAAAGGAATACTAGATTGCATATTACGGCAACTCCATCTCATACGTGTGACGTACAATGAAGAGATGAGAGACATGAAATTTATACTGACATTGGTAAGGTGTTGACATTACTCACTATGTTAGCACTAGAGCACAGTAACATGTGGGACATGTTTGAAGATCACTATGAATATGATTCAATGGTGATTGGCTCGCAGTGCAAGTGGGAGTCTGTTGGTATGTATGCCCTGAGAGACAATCATGGGATGATTGGCGGGATACATTAAGATTGATTTGATAAACATCAAAGGCAAGCTTCCAATTCTTTCTGGTTCAGTCATATGAGATAGTGATAGAACAAATTGAATGTCTAAAGAATGACAGTACTCAATGACGTATGCCTTCAGGTTCATGACCTGAACGATGAGATCATACGGATGCTAAGAGTTTGTACATTCTTGTTATGTCCCTAGTTGGATGTCATTGTGGAAGGTAGATAGACAACAATGACACACAAGACTACATTGTGGTGTTGGTTGATGACAGAATCTCATTAGTCATGATATAGAGATATCAAACCAAACACATAGGTACTTGTTAGAGAACAAGGTACCGAACAGACCCACCGTGAGTTTGACACATGGAACCATGACATGGTAGTCACAGTCAGTACTCACAGTGATGGTGGTGAGTGTGATTCTTAGACCTAAAATCACTGCACTCCACACATGTCGTTGGGCACACTTTGACATCATTAAATGCAGTCCTGAAACATGGGTTGTTATAAAGGTGATGATTGGGTGGCTTTGACACATGGGACTTTTGAGGGGTGAGTGATAGATATGGGATTTGTCCCTCCTGAGTGAGTTTGATATCCAAGGCCACTTGATGAGTAGTATTGAAATAGGCGTGCGCACGCATGTGTGAATTAGTATGTGATATTGATGTCATACATATCTTGTTCAAATTACTCTGAGATCAAGAAAGTCAATGAACGTTGATAGGATGATTGTTCCATGCCTCGAGTTCATTCGAGATATCAGCGACAAAGGAATTATACATTCACTGTAACACCATTCATGGATTGTAGGATTGAAAGTTGTTCTCCAACTTTCTACTTTTACTTGGGTAGCACTGATGTGTGACTAGGCACCACTCTTTGCTTGTGAAGTCATAAGTGTTATGGACTTTCACTGCCAACGTGAAATGGACCTACAGGGTCACACACATAGGATTTAAACTGGAAGAGGAGTTTTGTCCACAAACAATGTTTAGATTGATTACTAAAGGAGTTTAGTAGTTCAATTAAACACTCAATCAATTGATAGCTCAATATCATATTGTTCAAGGTGTTGGACATATTGATTGGAGTATCAGATTGATTGAAATCACATTTGACTGATTCTGCACAACCTGTACTCCCAACCGATCAGTTCAAGTGTTGAACCGGTCGGCTGAGGTTGCTGAAACTGGTCGGCTCAAGTGTTGAGTCGATCGACTCATGGTCAGAGTGAAACGATTGGTTCAAGTGTTGAAATGATCGGTTCAACTGGTGCAACCGAGCAAGTTGGGAAAGTCAGGTCGGTGAGAATTTTCCTTGCTTTTCACTTGCCCAATTTGATTGGAACAAGGATTGGTATTCGATACCAATTAGAAACAAGAGAAGGAAAGTCAATCGGGAACTGATCAGGACCACGAACCAACCGGTTCAGAAGTGAACCGATCGGCTCATGGGTCCCAACCGATCGGTTGAGATGTCAACCGATCGATTCAGGTCCCCAACCGACCGGTTCACTTGTGAACCGATCGGTTCAAGTTGCGAGTTGGTTGCTTTTGTGGAAAATCTCAAACCCTTCTACTCCTACTTTTAGTCCCGCATTGCCCGGGATGGAGAACCCTGTCCCATGACCCTCCTATATATATAGGGGTATTGGGGGCTTCTCAAAGTACAACTCAGTGCAACCAGTTGCTCTGCAAAGTTGTCGTTCTCTCTGGTTTTGGTAACCGAGAGAGAGCCTAAGAAAGTGCTTCCCGCAAAGGGAGGTGCAGCAAGGGAAGGACAACTACAGTTGCAACTGCAGGTAGGAGAGTGTGTTGGTGACTGGTACGTGAACAGGAGGGTGCGACTCCTTCCACTTCCTTGTGGGACAAGGAGTGTGGAGTTCCAGGTGGTCTGTGTGGACTACTTCAAAGGAGGGAGGTTTCTGTCGCTCAGGAGGACAACTGTCAATCCCGACAGTCCCGGTGAGAGGAGGAGTCTTCAGTCCCGGTGTGACCAGGAGTTGCACAGACACCGTCCTAGACCAGAGGTGAAGACCGCGCAATGCGCGAGGTATTGTCGCCGAGCAAGCCTCGGGACAAGGTATGATTCCACAAACCATCCTTTCCTATTATATAGACATTGAAACGTTTCCTCGTGCTGGGTTTGGGGGAGAAAATTTTTGTTTCCGCTTCCTTCTCTTCCTCCCCTAAAACCCAACAGGGTTAATCAACCCAAGATTTTAAATCAACCAATTGAAATTTCAGCACTTAACCCGATTAGGGTTTGATAATTGATTAACCTTCAACTGATGAACCCTTTGGAACTAATCAATTGAATTTAATGGGTCGTCAACCATCAACATCAGCCTATGAGCTCCTAATGGTCGACCATTGCAAACGGTCAACCAATCCAAATGGTTTGAAACCATTTTGTTTCTAACGGTTTGTTGAAACTGTTTAACCAATTTCAATGAAACTGATTGGTTTACAACTTTTGAAACCGTTTGCCTAGGATATTTTTGAGGTGTGCGCGTAGGATGATGTCATCATCATCAAGCTATGATACTTCACATTTTGTTGTAATTTTCATGGTGGTTCTATTGATTTGATCAAGTGAATTTCAAGAAGAACAAATGATCAACATTTGATAAGGAATTGAATGAAATAACAATAGTAAGGATTCAAGTTATAAAAACCCCCTACAATTGAGCTTCAAAGCTTCAAGCTCATGTAAATAATGGTGTATGCAACTCCTTTCACTATCCCAAGGATCGTCCTCAAGCTTTGAGTGAAAAGGAATGATTAGAAATGAACATGGGATCGGGATAAGAAGAAATCATGCATTGATTTTTGATTCCCACCATGGAATTAAGGTGAAAGGAAGTCAAGAATCTTACCAATAGGTTGGGGGTCATCCTCCTGATCCTCCAAATCTCCCTTGGTCGTTTTGCAAGCAAAGAGAAGAAGTGGATTTGAAAAAGCCTTTGATTTGAGTTGTAAAAGGTGTTTTTATAAGGAAATCAATGAAAGAGAAAATGCCTTATAAAAATCTTTTAATTCCAAAATTGGTGCCACCTCCTCCCCCTCAATTCCTTGCAATCAAATATATCTTCCTCCCCTCCGAATTCCTCTCCATTATCAATGAATTAAAGGAAAAGAAATCAAGCACCTTAATCATATAATAATAATATCCATAAGTTAGTGGATATTTCTTTTTCTTTTCTTAATGTGAGTGGGTTCTCCACTCACGTAGATATTTCCATTGCCTTTGTAAAGAACAAGGACGTCCACACTTTTTTTATTTTCAACCAACACCAATTTTGGTTGAAAGGCAATGCAATTAATATAATTATTTTTGCATTAAATTGAATTAGGGTTTCAATTATGCTTAAATCTTGATTATTTTAATATCAAGATTCTCTCTCCTTCAAAGTGATACAAATGAGATGCACCTCTCATTGTTTTTGCTATACATGATGCCACGAAACATTAGGGACTATTTTGAAGTGGTAATTTGCATATTTAACCCTAGGTTTTGGGTAAATTGCATTTTATACCAAAACTAGGTTTTAATGCACAAACATTGCTTTATCAGCTCTTTCTTGGTACTCAGGCTTTTCCCAAGCCATAACTCTACATCATATTCATTCTCATGATGCTTCGACACATGAGGAACATTTAATCATGTAACATTTGCAAGTTAACCCCTCAACTTGGGTAATTTTCACTATAGTCCAAAATAAGCAAACATTCCTTCAACATTATTCAAATAGGACCAAAATTGAAACATAGGTTTCTCTTGGGCTTTAATTACTTTTCATAAGATAAAATTAAGGATCTAATTAACTTAATTAAGAAAAACGTCCATGGTTAAGGCATAACCCAGGTCAGGGATGTTACAGAATGGGTAATTTACTTCAAAACCAAATGGGTAATTGAGTTCAAGACCGAATGGGTAATTGACTTCAAGATCGAATGGGTAATTGAGTTCAAAACTGAATGGGTAATGGATCTCAAGATCGAATGGGTAAATTGAACTTCAAAATCATTTGGGGTCTATTGCTTATGTGAATAATGAAGAGCCAATGGCTTAAATTGATTTAATGGATTCAAGAATGGGTGATCCATTGATTACAAACCCTAATTGGATTGATTTGGTTGAAACCCTAAATTGATTGAGTCAATTTCAATCTTGAATGGCTCAAACGGTCTCAAGACCGTTTGAGGGCAAACGGTCTCATGATTGTTTGAGGTCAAACAGTCTCAGGACCATTTGAGGTCAAGTGGAGTCATGGATGGATGGAGATCCAAGGGTTGTAGTTTGATGTACTTTCAATGGTCTCAATATTGGATGATTCAATGAGTGCAAACCCTAAAATCAAATGATTGATTGAAGGAAACCCTAGATGACCCTTTCGGTTGCAAGGTGGTTTGGACCAAACAATCTTCAAACTGTTTGGAGGGAAAATGGTCAACCATTTGATGTTCAATCAGTTTCAATGATGAGTTGTTCATTCGGTTTCAAACTGTTTGGGGTTAATTACATTTAATTCAAACGATCTCAAACAGTTTAGGGATTGTAAGATAAAGACTGTTTGATGGTCTAACGGTCTTAACACCGATTGAAGATGTGGATCAAGACTGTTTGGAAGTCAAGCACCTCAATACCGTTTGAAGGTCAAACATCTTAAAACTGTTTGATGGTTCAAAAGTATCAAAACCGTTTGGAGACCTAATAGCCTCAAAGCTATGAAAGATCAATTAACCCTATGATTGTTAATGACGTACCTCAAAGATAATTACAATGGTTGTACCTTTAAGGTACTAGGGTGATTAGTATCCTTAGAAGGGTTAACCTTTGACGCTTATGAAAGCAATATCTCAATACATTATGCTAACCCTAAATGTATGTGCTTGAATGGAGGGTTGACCTAATCTAATAAAGTTTGAAGCAATCAAAATCCTAGAGAGGATGAGAGAGAGAGGAATTCATACATGTATGATAATCATGTAGTGGATAAGCCTCAACACTTTCAACATGAATAAAATATGTAGTTAGGGTATGATCCTTAATAAAGAGATCATGAAACCCTAATTGAGAAGGTTGATGAGCCCTAACCATAATTTAGGGCAATATTAGGTGAAACCCTAATCTAGGGTAATGGTATAACCCTAATCTAGGTTGATGAGATGAGTAATCCCAATTCAGGGTAAAACAATGAAAAACCTTAATTTAAGAGAATGCTTCATGAAAACCCTAATTGGGGGTAAAGCCACATGAAACCCTAATTTGGGGAAAAGTTATAAGGAACCTTAATTCAAGATAATGATGCGTGAAACTTTAATTTTGGGATTATAGTGCATGAAACCCTAATTTTGGGCAATATGATGATAAACCATAATCCTAATTTTCATCTATGGGTCGAGTAACCCTAATTTCAGGTAATGCTATGTGAAACCCTGATATAGGATGATGATATGTGAAAGCCTAATATAGGGTGATATTATGTAAACCCTAATTGATAAAGATGGGAAACCCTATCCCTAATAATGGAATAGTGACTAATATATTGATAAGTGAAACACCTAAGGTGGTTGTTAATGGATGACCTTATATCAATAATGCCTTAACTCGAGATGAGTCCATATCATGGACAATGGTTGTATATTTCAAATAAGTGACTTATGACCAATACATTACATGATAAATGTGATGAACTGGTGCATGAAGTATTAGGATGGGAGATACCCTAATACAAGATAAGTTGATGAACTTAAGATAAAGGTGATGCAGGAAGTGATACATCAAGACATGATAGATATCACATCCAACACCTCAAGATTGATACACCTTGATGTATTCTAAATCCAATATACTTGGATGAGTAACACATGAAGTGTGTCATGTCAATTGTGACATTGAGATATAATGCACTTTGATAAGTGTAGGCTAACATACCTTAAGAAAAGGTTAAGCCAAGTTAATAAAGTATGATGTAACCATATTCTGGTAAAGTTGAGAGAGGAACTCATATCTTGTGTTGATATTTCATTTAATG
This sequence comes from Alisma plantago-aquatica, assembly GCA_963693085.1. Lineage (NCBI taxonomy): Eukaryota > Viridiplantae > Streptophyta > Magnoliopsida > Alismatales > Alismataceae > Alisma > Alisma plantago-aquatica. The sequence continues at coordinate 1,331,953,394 of OY856412.1, forward strand.
ATAAATGATGAGAATAAATAAGCATGATTGAATACTTATGTTATTTATGTTGGTTCCTAGCTGTGTAGAGCAATGAATTAGGGCTTGATCATTAATAATATGATCTTGAGAACCTAAATGGTTAATAATGGAAAACCCTAAACCTAGTAAAGGGTGATGATATGTAAGAGAAACCCTAATCGATAAGGAAGGGAAACCCTAACCCAAATGAGGGGAAGGTTGTAATTATTTTGTTGCATAAACCATTGTAAGGCATGTTAAATACTTGAATAAAAGTATAATGTGCAATGGTCTTGCGAGCCATGTAAATAAGTTGTTTCCCAGTAAGAGGTGACAAGATGAGTAATGGCATTATGAGCCATGTGATAATTTGTTGACTAATGAGAAGTGACAAGATACTTAATGGGCCTTGTGAGACATTTAAGATGCTTGTGTAGCAAGTATCATGTTTACCTTGGTCAGATGACCTAAAGGTAATAGTTACCTGATAAATGGTAACTGTGTTTAGTGATGAACTAAGGGTTTGAATACCCAGATCCAGTAAACATGATGATGATGTTGAGGGATGTGAATTCCCAGAAATGAGATAAGGGATTGAGATCCCAATGTTTTATAAAGCTTTGAAAAGTACTTGATAGAAGTATTACACATTCTTTGTAGTATTTGTAATAATAATTTATGTTTGAAAACCTGAATGATGCTAAAAGAATATGATAATACATTTAATTAAACAAGTGGAATCTTATCATGTAGTGCCCTGGCCATATAACCATCAGTGTCAGAACATGCTAGATGGTGAAACGGGTTGCTCTGCGGCATAACGCAGAATGCATATTTTTGAATATGCAGGGGTGATGGGCGAAAATATCCTTACGCCCTAATGAAGGAATTGATGTGAGATAAACATTAAATATCTCAATCCTTTAATATATATGCTGGGGTGGATGTATCACTAATCCCCTGAAGCCGGGATGGATGTATCACTAATCTCCCAATAATTTTAATGCCGGATCGATGTGAGATAAACATTAAATCTCTCGATGCTGAAGGAGTGTAGTTGACACTGTAAATCTATAGCGAAGTTTCCAGTATACCCTGGAAAGCTATTAGAGGAGACACAAGATGTCCTGCATGGAATCTTGTACTGACCGAGATAAGGGAGGTCATGGCAGTCATCTCTTCCATTGACCTTGTATGGCACCGATTTTGAATTCGCAATGGTCAGTTGGAGTATGAGCGGTATACCTCATCTCCTTAGGGCATAAGTGTGATTATAAAATGTAATCAGTTGTATAGCATGTATGCTTAATGATTGAATGCAAAAATCATTGGCTGATGTTACATTTCTTTATGCATCTTGAGTTTATAGATGATATATTTATGATTCCTTACATTCCTTGCAAAGTAGATAGATGATGTACAAGTATACCATGGGCAGATGCAATGTTCTCTTTAAGAAAGGGGATATCCTATTCTGCTCATATAATGATTAATATTGTTGTTAATATAAAAGAACTCCTGCTCAGTTTATTATTGTTTATCTACAATAATAATGTTTTTGGCAGAGAGTTATATCTCTCGCTGGGACAATTTTCAATTGTCTCACCCCCGTGGGATCCGACTTTTTAGGTAGACGCAGAAGAAGAGGTAGAAACCCTATAGCAGGGGGAGGGCAGCAACAGCAACAGGGACAACTGTAATATTCCAGGTGGAGGCTCTGGATGTCATATTTTGTATAGAAAGTCCTATGTGTCGTCTCTGTACTCTCAGGTCCTTGGAGTTAGTAGTTAGTGCTTTTAATGAATCGATCTGAGATTTTGGCTTCATGCCTCAAGGTTCTTATACTGTCTGTGTATAGTTTTAACAAGGCAGTTGATGCTTGTAATCCTCGAGATGAAATGGTACAAGATATGTACTTATGAACCAGGATGTAAACAAAATACTTTGGTTCCTAATAAAAGAGTTTTCCTGTGCTTGGATCACTTTGAAAAAGGTTTTAATTTTTAGTGATTTTCAGTAATCCGCTGCTAATAATTGTTTCTGTTTAGTTAAAAATGTTTTGTTTGAACGCTTCGCCACAGTGATAGTTTAAGAAGCATGAAGACAACTATCCCATGCACAATATGGAGCTAGCCACAGTTGTTCATGCTCTAAATATCTGGAGACCTTATCTATATGACGAGAAGTGTCAGATCTTCATAGATCACAGGAACCCGCAATACATCTTCTCGAAGCAAGAGCAGAATATGAGGCATCATCGCTGGATGGAGTTAATCAAGGATTATGATTGCACTATAGATTACCATCCATGGAATGTAAATGTTGTGGCATATGCTCTGAGAAAGAAGTCTTCATAATCATCTGTTGAGAAGGCACATCTATGTTCTTTGGTGTGCCATAAGAGAGACATGTTGGTCTCCTTACATCATATGAATGTAAAGTTGGAGGTGTCCATGTTAGCAGGATTGTTGGCCCAATTATAAGTGAAGCCTACATTAATACAACAACTCAAAGAGGGTCAGCATGATGATATTATGATACAGCAAATCTGAGAAGATTTTGGCAGGGAGAAGCATGATGGTTTCCATGAGGCAAAGGATGGGATAGTATGTTACCACATCATAATGGTGGTACCTGACGCTGATAATCTGAGGAAGTTGGTCTTAGAGGAGGCTCACTCCTCAATGTACTCTATGAATCTAGGAAGAACCAATATGTATCACCACATAAAATATTTGTATTGGTGGCCTAGTTTGAAGTGTGACGTGGCCGCATTTGTTTCCAGGTGTCCTATGTGCCAACAAGTTAAAGGAGAACATCAGAAGCCTACGGAAAGTTTGCAATCGTTGTCCATACTGCAGTAAAAATGGGATCATGTCAAGGTGGACTTTGTGGTTGGTCTCCCTAGGACAGCTAAAGGTCATGACTCCATATGGGTGATAGTTGATCGTTTGACAATGAAAACACACTTTTTTCTGGTAAAGGCGACATACATTGTAGAGAAAGTTGCACATATATATGTTGATGATGTGTTTTCATGGTATCCAAACTACCATTGTGTTTGACAAAGGTCCTCAGTTCACCAGTCATTTTGGGGAATGTCTGCACACAACGATGGATACACAGTTGAGGTTTAGTACAAAGTTTCACCTATAGACAGATGGACAATCAGAAAGGACGATTTAGATTCTCAAAGATCTATAAAGATCTTGTGTTTTACAATTTTTGGGAAGTTGGGATATGCACCTCAGTTTGATAGAGTTTTCTTAGAATAATAGTTATCAGAGAAGCATTGATATGGCCCCTTATGAGGCATTGTATGGGAGATGTTGTAGATCTCTGTTGTGTTGGTATGAGACAGGTGAATACTAGGTTCTAGGTCTTGAGCTTGTTCAACAGACAACAAAGAAGATTAATGTGATTTAGAAGCAGTTGACGGTAGCACAAAATAGGCAAAAGTTGTACGATGTTAATCGTTGTAGACTCTTAAGAGTTCTAAGTGGGAGATAGGGTGTATCTCAAGGTATCTCCTTGGAAGGGTGTTTTGAGGTTTGGCAAGAAGGGTAAGTTGGCTCCTTGATATATGGGACCTTACTTGGTGGTGACATGTGTTGGAAAGGTGGCCTACAAGTTGGAGTTGCCACCTGAGTTGCACATGTAACATATAGTGTTCCATGTGTCTATGTTGAGGAAGTGCCACCCTCATACAGAATTGGTGTTGCAGCCAGTGGAGGTTAAGCTAGATGAGGATATATCTTAGGTGGAAGGTCCAATATTGATCCTTGATAGAAGGATCAAGAAGTTGAAGAAGAAGGACATCATGTTGGTTAAGGTTTTATTGCATCATCATGGTGTAGAGAATGCCACATGCGAACTTGAGGTGGAGATGCATAGAAGGTACCTATCTCTTTTCGTGTAGGATATTTGGGGAGACATCCTTGCTTGGGGTTTATGGTTGTAAGACTCCTAACCAGGCTTTTGGGATAAACTTTAACTTGATTAGATGCTTAAACCTTAATCTAATCCCTTGAGTGCTTTTTTAACATGTGAGACATGTATGTTTTCAGTCTGATCATGTTTGGATGATGTTTGAGCTTGATATGCTTGTTTTGGACCAAGTTGCAATTTACCCATGTTGAGGGGTTATCTTGCAAATTTTGACATGTAGAGTGTGTTTCTTGTGCCTTAACATCATGATAAGAAGTTGATGCTAAGGGGTTCCTTACTTGGACCATGGTTGATGATGTGGCATCACATGAGGAGTTTAGGGTTTGCTTGAGTTGCCTTGTTGTTGAGTGTCGACCTTGCTAGGGTTTGGTGTGTTTTAACCACAACATCACTCTTGAATGAGTGTTATGACTGCAACACATGGTTCAGGTGTGGTTTTCTTCAACCTTAGTGACCTTGAGGTGGTTTGGTCGAAGGGGTTTGTCTTGTAGTGGTGTGTTTCACCCCTGTTGCATGGGTGACCTAGTGTAGTGGTTGCTACATGGTCTACCTTGGTTTGTTGTGACCAGAATAAGGGTTGTAGAGTCACTAAACTCCCTGGGTTGTATCACCCTTTGATACATGCAAGTGTTTAGTGGTTCATGGATGTTTTCTTGGTGGACAAGTGTCCTTTTGGTTCTCTCTTGTGTTGATACCTCATACCCACCTTATCGCCCTCCAACTTTGTGTATATAACCTCTCTCTTCTTCAAGCAAGCATCCTTTTTGACCATCCTTCTTTCCTTATCCCTTTTGTTTGTCCTTGAAGCTTTGTGGAGCATAGAAGGACTGATCTAGGTGCTTTGGTGGCCGATCACCCTTGCATGTGGTGATCTTGAGCTTGATCATCTCCTTTGTGGTAATATTTGGTGATCATCTTTCTTGGTAAGTGGTTTTAAACCCTTGATCTCATTTTCTTTTGATCTCCACGCAACCCCTCTTTCTCCCTCTCAGCCATGAGACTATGGTGCAACCATGGTGGCTTTCTTGGAGAACTTCTCCTCACAAAGGCCGGAGACTATGGTTTGACCATGGTGGTACTTATGTGAGAAGAAGCTCTCTTCTCTCTTCTTCTTGTTTGGCCTAGGGTTTTCACCCTCTTTCTTGAGCTCTTCTTTCACCATAGTGTTCTTATATTTTGATTTGATCTTGTGGCTGTAGAGTTGATGTTTGTTGGAGTTTCTTTCTCTTTCTTGGAGATCATGATCTTGGAGCTTTTTTCTACATAAGGTGGGTTATATAACTATTTTCCCTCTTCTACTATATGCACCATAATCCTACTTACATGCTACTATTTTAATCTCTAAAATTGATGTTGATGTTCTAGATTAAGTTATCATGATCTAAGTGTTGGGTTTTACGTGGTCGGAGTAGGCAGTGGAAACAAAAATTTAACTTGACCATAAACCCATAACCAGAAGGTCGCATCAACATCTATGTAATGAGAAAGGTGGTTTTAGCGAGATATAGATGGTCCTGAGGCTTTCTCAGTGACTATACCTCACACCAAGTGCGGTCTTTAACCACCTATCTTTGACGACGTCTGTGTAGCTCTTGGTCTTGACCCAGACTACTGTTGATGGTCATCTTTCTAAGCGGCAGAAGTCTCCCGCCTCTATAGATAGTCCACAGAGACTACCAGGAACTCTAGTCATCCTAAAGAATAGACTAAAAGGAGTTGTCCCCTTCTTTCAATGTACTAGTCACCGACACACTCTCCCACAACTAGTTGAAATTCTACAATTGTCTTTCCCTCATTGTTCCTCCCTAGACATGTAGAACTTGCTTGGGCTCTCTCAGTTACCACAACCAGAGAGGACAACAACTTTGCATAGCAACTAATGTTCTGTGTTGTCTCTGGAGAAGCTCCACGTACCCCTCTATTTATAGTAGAGGTCAGGGTCAGGGTTCCCATTCCGTGCGAGAGTAGAAGGGTCCAAAATTTCCATGAACAATTTGCACTGCGGCAGGAGAATCGGTCGTTTCATAACTGAAACGATCATTTGGAAAGGTGAGCCAATCGGTCCACTAGTGAACTGGTCAGTTGGGAGTGTGAGCTGATCGGTTCACCCAGGGAAGTGGTCATTTCACTTCCCAGACTTGCCTGCAATTGACTTTCCTTATTCGTTTCTTATTAATTCAAAGCTTAATTCTTGTCCCAATCAAATTGAACAAGTGAAAGGAAAAAAACTTTTCTCACAAATTGGGACAACCCAACACTACTCCTTTGGTCCAAGTGAACCATTTGGGTTCACCAGAGTGAACCGGTCATCTCACTGACCATGAGTCGATCAATTCACCTAGTGAACCGATCGGTTGGTAGTCCAGATTGTGCAAAATATGTTCAATTCAATTGTCAATCAATCTGACACCCTAATCATTTGGTTCAACACTTGAACTTGATGATTCTGATTCAAGTCTATTTATTAAATGTTTGATTGAGTACCTAAACACTTTATTAATCAATACAAACATCATTCATGGATAAACTCCTCTTCCAGGTTAATCATATGTGTGTGACCCTATAGGTCCCATTTCATGTTGGCAGTGAATGTCCATAACTAGCTTATGACATCACAAGCAAAGAGTGGTACCTAGTCACACATCAGTGCTACCCAAGTGAAAAGGAAAGTTGGAGAACAACCTTCAATCCTACAATCTATGATTGGTGTTCCAGTGAATGTATGATTCCTTTGTCTCTGATATCCTGAATGAACTCAAGGCATGGAGTTGTCATCCTTTCAATGTTCATTCATGTTTCTTGAGCTAGAGAAGACTGTCTGAGATATGTGTGACATCAATATCATATATTTATTCACATGTGCATGAGCATTCCATTCTCAATCTCGCTTATCAAGTGGCATTGACATCATACTCCCTTAGGAGGGAAAAATCCCATATCTATCACTCACAGTCTGTGTCATGCGTCAAAGCCACCCAATCATCACTGTTATAACAACCCATGTTTTAGGACTACATTTTGTGTTGTCAAAGTGTACCCAATCACATTCGACGAGTGCAGTGATTTCAGGTCTAAGAATCACAAACACCACCATCACTATGAGAGATGATTCTGACTACCATGTCATGGTTCCATGTATCACTCTCACAGTGAGTCTGTCTGATACACTATTCTCTAACATGTATCTGTGTGCTTGGTTTGTTATCATATATCATGCCTAATTAAACACTATCATCAATGAACACACACTCTAGTCTTGATGTGTCATTGATGTCTATCAATCTTCCACAATGACATCCGACTAGGGACATAACAAGAATGTACATACTATTAGCATCCATATGATCTCATTGTTTAAGTCACGTACTTGAAGACATACGTCATTGAGTATTGTCATTATTTAGACATTCATTCTGATCCATTATTTATCTCATAATCGATGGAGATAAAATAAATTGGAAGCTTGCCTTTAATATTTATCAAATCAATCAGAACATATGCCAATCCAATCATCATATGATTGGCTCTCTGGGCATACATACCAATAGACTCTCACTTGCACTTAGATCCAATCACCTTGGAATCATATTCTTAGTGATCTCTAAACATGTCCCACATGTTTCTACTGTACTAGTGCTAATCCAGTGAGTTAGCAACATTTTGCTTTAGTTGGTATATTGCATGTTTCACATCTCCTCACTGTACAACATATCTTATGAGATGGAGTTGCCATAATATGATATTTGATATTCCTTGCCTAACAATTAGCTCCATAGTTTGACTTAGTATTTCTACTTTGTCATCGAAGGTTGGAATATCTATAAGTTCATCTGTATGAACTTCTATATCCATATAGTATCCTCTGGTGTTCATAACACAAGGATACTCGACATTCCTTTTATAATTAAATGGTTTTTAATTTTACTTAGAATGTTTCCATTTATCAACACATATTCACTTTTATATTTTGCATTTTGTGATTATTTTTCTATCATTTTGGAAGCTTGCATCAGTGTAACTCATTTATACTCAACTCTTCCTTTTATTACCATAGAACTAATCCTTTAATACTTCACAAGTACTTAATTAAGTTCTTTGTGGTATTATAGTGACTCTCACTAGAAGTAGACAGACATCCACTCATCATGTCCAATACATACGAGATGACTGGGTGAGCATATCATATTGTCATTTCCAGTACATACAAGATGATGAATGCATATATGTTTTCTTGTCATGTCCAATACATACAAGATAATGGGATGATTACATACATGATAGATCCAATTGTGAATGCACACAACATCTATCTATGAGTTCCTATTCTTCATAAGAACTTGGGACACTAGTCATCTAGGAGACTAACGCCATGTAATATGGACAAGTTTTCTCCCACTGAATCTTTGCATACAGAACCCTTCAGCACAAACTGCCAATGTATGCTCTCTCTTTATCAGGTCAAGAGACTTCTGAGAACTATCTCAGTAGGTCTCTATTCCTATCACATAGGAAATTTCTCTTTATTCCCTTAAAGAAGGTATTTCCACACCAGTTTCTATTCTTAGAATGTTTCATTCCTCATCATCATGTAGAATATGAATATGCTTCCACTAAATCTTTGTAATCACATATCCTTTCTTTATTTTGACATATCAGTCAAAGCTTCTGTCTATATAATCAAAGTAAAGACTCTAGTTCTGAGGTGCTTGTATTTAATCAATCATATTGATTAAACTCTAGTAACTTATAGACTGCATTTGCATTATCAGAATTATAAGACCCTTCAGGTTGTGTCACATACACAACCTCATGTTATTCCTTCTAGGAATGAAGTTTTAATATCCATATTCCAAATTTCACATCCTTTAAGTTCCAATAGTAAGAATGATCCTTTATGGCCTATAGACACTACAATTGGTTAAATAAAATCATCAGGTTCAACACCTTGAACTCACTTGAATTTATCTGAACTAATCTACTCTTCAAATGTCATCCATATTAGTCTTAACTCTTGAGACCCAATTGCACTTATGATTTTTATCCCTATAAGTGCTACCATTAAGGTCATACCTTATTTGGTTCACATGGAAGTAATTTTGGATCTTATGGCTTCAAGCCATAACTCAAAATCTGGTTCCTCAACATCATCTAGATAGATTATTGGCTCATCATCATATGACCAATTCATCACCTTTGAGTTTGTAGGATATCATTATCCATCAAGCTCAAGGTGTTTTATACTAGATATATGAGGTGTATCTGCTACATAAGGTATTTGAGAATCCAGTACACTTGTGATTCTTAATCTCCTTTTGTACCTTTATTTAGTGTAAAGCATGTTCTTTAAAAGAATTCAAGAAGATTAGTTATTTGTTTGATGATCATACTCTTACTATTTGGAGTATGATTCCTTCTTTGATTTAGACATCATTATGCCTGAATCAAGAGTTCTCTTTGGTACATTGTCATAGTTACTCACAAGGTCATCAAACATTTGGTTTAAGTATCTCGTTCATTGATCATATCAAAGAATTAATACTTTTACCAAGTTTGTTCTTCATTTATGATATTCTTGAACATTTCAAGATATTCATATTGGTATTTCATTAAATACCATATCTAAAGTATTATCACTTACTCCAATAGGTATGTATATACATCAATATGTATTATACCTAATATAATAGTCATTCTCCTACAACATCTAGTGAAGATCGACTTGTCATCATGCCCAATAAACAAGACATTCATATCTCTTAACGGTTCATTAATCAAGAGAGTCTAGTTTATCCATCAATGTGGAACCTAGAGATGAATTTTTTATTCATTTGTTTAGATGATAATGCTAATTAATTGTTTGAGTCATCAATAACTTTAAGGTATTATTATTTTATCTCATGCATACCAAGTGCCACAAGATAAATAAGGAATTGCCATAAATGATCATATCTTTGAAATTGAAACATGAATTTTATTGATAGACATCCTTGTCATTACAAGATGCAGAAATAAAAATGTTTCGATTTATTGGAAAAATGAAATAGCAGTTCATAAATCTATTACATGCCCTTTGTGCTGAAATAAACTAAAAGGTACTACTATCTATGGCAGAAACACTTGCTCCAATGTTGATGAGTGTTCTTTCTTGGTCCTTCATAAAGGCCATCACTTCTTTCCAGATCCTACACATCATATATGTCAGATCTATATCTTGGTATCATATACCTAAGATAAAGAAGAATTTTAAGTTTATTTCATGATACATGAGGTGGAGACTTCCATCCCCTCCTTCTTCTTGTTTAGTTCATCTATGTAGAGAGGGAAATTTCTCTTCCAATGTCCTGGCTCATGAAAATGGTGACATTTGCCTCCCTTGTTCACCCCTCCCTTGGATTTGAGAGTTGAAGATGACTTGTGCTACTGGCTAGCATTAGAACCTTTCTTTTCTTTGCCCTTACCCTTACCTTAGACTTTCCCTTCTTTCTACTGATCATCATCACAGATTTGGGTTTGTCTTTCTTCATCTGTTCCTCAGCTGTCCTCAACATGCCCAACAACTCTGTCAGTGACTTTTCAAAGTTGTTCATGTTGTAGTTCATCACAAACTGACTGTAGGATTCTGGAAATGAGTGCAGTATCACATTAGTATCCAACTCTTGGCTTAGAGGTAATCCCAATCGAGTTAGGTTCTCCACATACCCAATCATCTTGAGTGTGTGAGGGCCTACTAGATCTCCTTCTATAATGACGCACTTGAACAATGCCCTGGAGGCATCATATCTCTCTTTTCATGCTTGGCCTTGATACATGTTCTTGAGATGTTAAACCATCTCAATGACGTCTATGTTCTCATATTGTCTCTGCAACTCATAGTTCATTGATGTATCATCCCTGGCCTGGGCTATGCTTTAACCCTTGGTGTTTTGTTTAAGAAATATAATTATATGCTTAATATTGTCTTTTGAAAATTAATTAAGGCTCAAGAGGAACTTATATTTCAATTTTAGTCCATTTTGAATAATGCTAAAAATAATGTTTTGGACTAAAGTGAAAATTACCCAAGCTGAGGGGTTAAATTGAAAATGTAACATGATAAAATGTTCCTCATATATTGAAGCATCATGAGAATGAATATGATGTAGAGGTATGGCTAGTGAAAGCCTGAGTACCAAGAAAAAGCTGATAAAGCAATGTTTGTGCATTAAAACCTAGTTTTGGTGTAATGTGCAATTTACCCAAAATTGAGGGTTCAATATGAATATTTATCACTTCAATAAGGTCCTTAATATTCTTGTCATCTTGTAGAGGCAAGAAAATGAGAGGGGCATCTCATTTGAGCTACTTTGAAGGAGAGAGAATCTTGATATTAAAATAATCAAGATTTAAGCATAATTGAAATAATGCAAAAATAGTTATATTAAATGGATTGCCCTTCAACCAAAATTGTGTTGGTTGAAATCCACATATTTGGACGTCCCTGTGCGTTGCAAAGGCAAAGGAAATATCAGCGTGAGTGGAGAACCCACTCACATTAAGAAACTAAAAAGAATTATCCACTCATTTATGGGATATTAATATAATACGATTAAGGTGCTTAATTTCTTTTCTCTTAATTCTTGGATAATGGAAGGGAGTTCGGTGGTGATAAAGATGCCTTTTCATGCAAGGAACCAAAGGGGAAGAGGTGGCACCAATTTTGGGTTTAAAGGATTTATATGAGGCATTTTCGCTCTCATTGTTGTTCTTATAAAAACACCCTTTACCACTCAAACCAAAGGCTTTTTTGAATCCACTTCTTCTCTTTGCTTGCAAAAATGATCAAGGAAGCTAGGAGCAGCAGGAAGATGACCCCTAACCTGTTGGTAAGCTTCTTGACCTTCGTTCATCTTGATTTCAGGGTGGAAATCATAAATCAATGCATGATTTCTTCTTATCTCGATCCCATCTTCACTTCTAACCATTCCTTTTCACTCAAAAGCTTGAGGGACGAACCTTGTGGTGTGAAAAATCTCCTTCCACCATTGTTGATGTGAAGCTCCAAGCTTTGAAGCTCAATTGGAGGCGGGTTATATAACTTGAACCCCTATTCATTGTTATTGAATTCAATTTCTCAATCAATTATGTTCAATTTCTCTTCTTGCAATTCCTTTGATTAATTGATGTAATTACCATAATAATGGCATTAGTTTTCGATGGACTAAGGCTTGATGATGATGACATCATCTTAGGCACACATTCCAACATGTTTGCATTGCAAACGGTTTCAAGAGTTTGGTCCAAACGGTTTCATCAAACCGTTTGGAGACCAAACAGTTAGCAAATAGTTTGGAGGTTTGGACCCCAAACCGTTTAGAAGGGTTGACCGTTTGGATGGGTTGACCATTTGAGGTCAGGTCCCTAGAACATGTTGGATGATGATCCATTTGATCCAATTGATTAACTCAATATATGGACAATCCTCCAACTAGAAACCCTAATCAGGTTAAGTGCTAAATTTGACTTAAAGTTTGGGTTGATTTGCCCAAACGGTCTCAAGACCGTTTGGAGGTCACCCCAAACGGTCTCAAGACCATTTGGAGGTCTAGGGTTGAGTACGGTTGAGTAATTGAAGAGTTAGAGATATCAATTTGAATTGTTGTCAATAGTTAATTTAATGATCAATCCAATGATGCAAACCCTAATTGGAATTCACAAATTTTAATGAATGATGAGGCAAACGGTCTCAAGACCGTTTAGAGGTCATCTAAATGACCTCAAGACCATTTGGAGGTCATCCAAACGACCTCAAGACCGTTTGAGGTTAGGTCATATTATAACTTGATGATGGTTCATTGATTTCAATTTGATTAGTTCCACAATGTTAATCCTTGAAGGTTCCTCGAATTCAAAACCCTAATTGATGGGTTCTTGATTATAAATCTTAGTTCAATTGGGTTCAAAACCCTAATTGATGGTCCAATTGAAGGATGATTCAATAGTTCAATTGATGAATGAATCAAGGATTCAATTGATAGGCGATTCATTGGTGGAAACCTTTAAATTGGTTAAGTGTTGAAAGACTTTTTGGTCCATTCAGTTTTGAGAGGGTTTGGACCAAACGGTCTTAAGACCGTTTGAGTTCAAATGGTCTCAAGACCGTTTGGGTCCAAACGGTCTCAAACCATTTGGAGACCCAAGCCCAATCGATTTCAATACATTCTTGCTTAAACGTTTTCAAGGGCAATGTGCCCAAACGGTTTCAAACCATTTGAACTCTAAGAGACCAAGACCGTTTAGGGTCTAAGTAATCAAAATTGTTTGAGTCCAACATGGTTAATCCATTTGGACAGTTAATGTAATTGAAGATTCAATTAGTCAATTCATTTGGATACCTCATGTAATTTAAGGTTCAATTGAACAAATCTTCTGGACATCCTAAAAGAGGATGAGAGAGAGAGATTCATACATGAAAAATGATCATGTAGCAATCAAGCCTAACACACTCAAAATAAGTATGATGTAGAATTTAGGGTATGATCCTTGAGAAAGAGATCATAAAACCCTAATTGAGTTAATTGATGAACTCAAATCCTAAATTAGGGCAATTCTAAGTGAAACCCTAATCTAGGAGGATAATGTGATATGAATTTAGGGTAATGACATGAGTAACCCTAATTCAGGGTATTTTGATGTAAAACCCTAATTGGGATGAATATTATACCCTAATTGTGGGTTATTGAATATAAACCCTAATCTAGGGTGAGGTGATGTGAATAGTAAACCCTAATTCTAAAATAGGGTAAAGATGTGTGAAACCCTAATTTTGGGTTATACTATAGAGTATGAAACCCCAATCTTAGACAATGAAATGATGAATCACTGGTCCTAATTGAATAAAGGGGATGTGTAACCCTGATTGAAATGAAATGGGAAACCCAAACCATGGTAAGGGAATAGTAGTGTTACCCTTGAATAGCATGGAACTGAATTATGATTGACATATTGGTTATCATCTATACTAACCATGCAGGTATCATGAGATGATGAACACAACTAGGTATGAGATATGATGTTTTAATTACTACAATTGTTATTGGGCCTTATGTGCCATAATATTCCTTGTTTCCTAGTAAGAGGTAATAAGAGAGTTAATGGGCCTTAAGTGCCATAAGAGATGCTTGTGTAGCAAGTGTCATGTTTACCTTGGTCAAATGACCTGAAGGTGATAGTTACCTGGAAAATTGGTAATAGTGATCAGTGATGAGCTAAGGGTTTGGATACCCAGAACCATATGTTTATGGCAGTGAGTTTGAAATGAGGGACTGAGATCCTAGTGTCTTATAAAGACTGAGAAGTAAATGATAAACATAATACATATTTCTTTGTAGCATTTTGTCCTAATAAGTTATGCTTGAAAACTTGACTGATGCTAAAAGAATATGATAATGTACTTAATTAATCAAGTGAAAGCTATTCATGCAATGCTCTGACCATAGATCCATCATTGTCAGTAGTTGGTGATGGTGAAATAGGTTTTCCTATGGGATCTCCTGGAGTTTGCATATTTTTTAATATGTGGGGGTCAATGGGCAAAAATATCCTTATGTGCTAATGGGGGAATTGATGGAAGGTAAGCATTAAACCTCTCAATCCTTCATTGTATGTTCCGGGATGGATGTATCAAAAATCTCCCGATAATGTTAATGCCAGATCGATGTAGGTAAACACGAAATCTCTCGATTGTGAAGAGAGTGCATCCACCGCTGTAGATCGATAGTGAAGATGCCACTACACCCTAGAAATCTATGTAGTAGAGACACAAGATGTCCTGCATGTGATCTCACACTGATCGAGATGTGGGAAGTCATGGAAGCCGACTCTTCCACTGACTTTGTATGGTACATATTTCGATTTCACAATGCTCGATTGGAGTATGAGCGGTATACCTCATCTCCTCAGAGCTTAAGTATGTTTGTAAAATGTAACCAGCCGTGTAGCGTATTTGCATAAGATTGAAATACGAGAACCACTAGTTGATGTTAACTTGCTTAACATGTCCTTGATACATAAATGTTACTATGTTCTTTAATTCATATTGAATACGAGACATGTTGCCTTGTCAAGTTATAGCTGAAATATCTGAATAGGATTGTTTCTCTAATCTGCATAGATACTGATTTTCCTGCTACTAAAATATATTAACCCACTACTCAGTTTATTTTCATTAAACTGCAATAATAATGTTTTTGGCGGAGAGTTATATCTCTCGCTGGGGCAATTGTATAATTGTCTCACCCCCATGGGATCCAACGTTTAGGTAGACGTAGACAAAGAGGTAGAAACTATGTGGCAGGGGAAGAGCAACAACAACAACAACAACAAGGACAACAGTGATATCCCAAGTGGGGATACTGGTTGTCAAGCTATGTCAATAGAGTCCTATGTGTCATCTCTGTACTCTCAGGTCTTACGAGTCAGTAGATAGTGTTTTCATAATTGATCTGAGATTTTGGTTTGATGCTTCGAGGATATTGTTACTTGTGCTGTTTAGCAAGGTAATGATGCATATATATATTCCTCGAGAAGAGATGGTACATGAAATGTACAATGAGGTCCAATATGTAAATATAATACTGTGGTTCTTGTTTAAAGAGTTTTTTGGTAATAGATCTTTTTACAAAATGGTTTTACTTTTTAGTGATTTTTAGTAATCCGCTGCTAATAATCGCTTCCGCTTTAGTTAATCTTGTTTTATTGGTTAAGACTGGTTCGTATGCAAAAAATTAGTGGTATCAGAGCTCTAGGTTCACTGATTCTACAGAGACATAGGATTAAGGTTGTTGAGTCTGTTCTAAGTGTCTTCTAGTTTATCTGATAGTGTCTTCTGCTCATATAGGAGAAGAAGAACTTGAAGATGTCTGGATCACATGACGAACATGCTATTGAGAGCAGCGTTGATGCACCAGGAGGAGGTGCAAGAGACTAAGATAGGGAGGGGCCCATACCTGAACAACCCCAGTTCAATCAAGTAGATATGGGAAACCCAACCTTCTAAGACATGTTTGGACAATTCATGGCATCCATGACTCATATGACTGATTGGATGCCACTACCTGCATCAAGGGCATCATCCCATAATGAGGGACAGGGAGCTGGCAAGACCTTTGAAAGGCTTCGCTGGGTTGGAGCCACAGAGTATGCTGGCACAACTGACCCAGCAGATGCTGACTTATGGTTAACTGAGCTGGAGAAAGCCTTAAGAATCCTTATGATTCCTGAAGATGAGAAGGTGAGGCATGCTGTATACCTTCTGAAGGGAAGTGTTGGTCATTGGTGGACCATTGAGGAAGGTAAAAGACCAAGAGCTGAAGTCGGATGGGAAGAATTCTGATGTGAATTTGTTGCTAGATACTTTCCCAAGACGTATCTAGATGAGAAGATCTCTCAATTTGAGAGGTATGTGATCGAGAAGTGACAGACCAGTAATAAGAAAGTGTATCCTCAGTTTCAAGGACAAGGGTCCGAGAGTTTCAAGAAGCTGAGATTCTCTTCACCACCACCACCAACGTTTAATACTCTGACGCAGTGGATGTCAAGTACGGGTAGGGGCCGTAGTTTTCTTCCAAGTATAGCCCCCAACACAACATCAACATCAGTGACAGGGCCACCCAGGCAGAGTTTGGGAAGCTACAACTGCTACCAATGTGGGAGGTCAGGACACTTGAAGAGGGATTGTCCTGAGAAAGTCAGAATTGTAACTCAACCCCAGAGGCAGAGTCAGCAAGGTTCACAGAGGCGACAATTCAGTAATAACGCTAGAGGACATGGACAAGCATCCCAAACTGGATCGTCAGCACCCAACAACCAAGCACAGGGTCAACAACAAGCAACGACTAGATTCTATGCCATGAATACCCCCGAAGCAGTAGTCAACCCTCGGGTTGTGACAGGTCAGATGGAACTATTTTATTCTGATATGTCCTTATCCTGCTTTGTATCTGTGTTAATTGATTCTGGGTGCTACGCATTCCTTTATCACTCGAGAAGTGATTTATGACTACAACATTATTTTCAGTCATAGAGCAGATAGTTTGATGCTAGAAACCCCTTTGCTGGGATCTGCAGTGTTGCGGGAGGTGTGTTCTCCTTGCACTCTTTCTTTTTCTGATCATTTCATTCAAGTGGATCTTATACCACTTGAGATGCAGGGTTTTGATATAATCCTTGGAATGGACACCTTAGAGAATTATAAGGTTGTCTTGGATTATGGTTCTGAGCAGGCTATGTTCACAAATAATGGTGACACATGGATCTTTTGAGGGAGATAGAAAGATTTTTCCAACTTGTTTAGTGTCAATTATGGTAGCTGAGAAGTTGATGAGACAGGGATGCTTTGCATTCTTGGCACATATGGTAGATACCACAATGGAGATCCCTCATCCTTCTGAAGTTCCGGTTGTTAGGGAATTTGAAGATGTTTTCCCTGAAGAACTTCCAGGTGTTCCTCCGTCCTGAGAGATTGATTTTGAGATTAATCTAATCCTAGGCATGCAACCAATAGCACAAACACCATATAGAATGGCACCTGCTGAGATGGAAGAGCTCAAGAAACAACTACAGGAGTTGCTTGAGAAAGGATTTATCCGACCGAGTACTTCACCAATGGGTGCTCCGATCCTCTTTGTTAAAAAGAAAGATGGGTCAATGCGGTTATGCATTGACTACAAACAGTTAAATAACGTAACAATAAAGAACAAGTATCCTCTGCCAAGGATAGATGACTTGTTTGATCAGCTGCGTGGCGCAACTATCTTTTATAAGATAGATCTAGGTCGGGATACCATCAGTTGTACATTAAGGAGAGTGATATACCTAAGTCTGCCTTTAGGACAAGGTATGGTCACTATGAGTTCATAGTTATGTCATTAGGACTAACTAATGTACCAGCTTCATTCATGGAACTCATGAATAGAATTTTTCAACCTTTTCTTGATCAGTGTGTAGTAGTCTTCATAGATGACATCTTGATATACAGTAAAGATGCTCAACAACATGAGAAACACCTCCGTCAGGCTTTGACTTTGCTAAGAGAGCATAAATTGTATCCTAAGTTTAGCAATGTGAGTTCTGGTTACCAGAAGTTTCTTTTCTTGGACACATAATATCTACCTCAGGTATTTGTGTTGATCCTAAGAAGGTAGAATCTGTCCTGCAATGGGAACAACCAAAGACACCGACGGAGATACGTAGTTTCCTGGGATTGGCAGGCTATTACAGGAGGTTCATTAAGAACTTCAGCTCTATAGCTTTACCCCTAACCAAGTTGACCAGGAAGGAGGTTCCTTTTTTTTGGAATGACAAGTGTCAACATTCTTTCCAGTTGCTGAAAGAAAGGTTAACCAGTGCACCTGTATTAGTGCTACCTGAGCAGGGAAATGGGTACATAGTCTTCTGTGATGCATCTAAAAACGGTCTAGGATGTGTGTTGATGCAGGATAAACAAGTGATTTCTTTTGCTTCTCGACAGCTTAAGAAACATGAGGAGAATTATCCGACACATGATCTGGAGCTAGCTACTGTCATCCATGCCTTGAAGATCTGGAGACATTATCTCTATGGAGAGACATTCCAGATTTTCACAGACCATAAGAATCTAAAGTATATCTTCTCACAACATGAGTTGAACATGAGACAGTGCTGCTGGATGGAGTTAATCAAGGACTATGACTGTACACTTGATTATCATCTAGGGAAGGCTAATGTGATTGTTGATGCACTGAGTAGAAAATCAGCAACACCAGCCTTAGGTAAAGCATAGTTGAACTCCTTAGTTTTTTCTAAGATAGATATTCTTATTTCCTTAAGGCAAGACAATATATAGCTTGAAGTATCGTTGTTAGCGGGGCTGTTAGCTGAAATGCAAGTAAAACCTACTCTAAGACAGCAGATTAAAGAAGCACAACAAGCTGATACTGTGATTCAACAGATTAAGTCAGAGTATGGTAGTGAGAAACGAGATGACTTTCATGAGTCAGATGATCAGGTAGTCTATTGCCATGGTAGGATGGTAGTACCTGATGCTGATAACTTAAGAAAGTTAGTTCATGAAGAAGCTCATTCTTCAATGTATGCTATGCATCCAGGGAGCACCAAGATGTATCATAACTTAAAAGATATGTATTGGTGGCCTAGTTTGAAGAAAGATGTAACTGAGTTTGTTATGCGGTGTCCAATATGTCAACAAGTTAAAGTTGAACATCAAAAGCCCGCAGGAATAATGCAACCTCTGCCTATACCGCAATGGAAATGGGATCATGTAACCATAGACTTTGTGTTTGGTTTGCCTAGAACAACCAAAAGTTATGATTCCATTTGGGTGATAGTTGATAGGTTGACTAAGACGACACATTTCTTACCTGTCAAAACAACCTACGCAGCTGAGAAGCTTGCACAGATATACATAGATGAGATAGTGCGGTTGAATGGAGTTCCAGCTACAATTGTTTCTGATAGAGGTCCCCAGTTTAGGAGTCATTATTAGGAGTGACTCCATAAAGCCTTGGGTACGCAGTTAAGGTTTAGTACAACCTTTCACCCATAGACAGATGGACAATCTGAGAGGACCATACAAACTTTGGAGGACTTACTTAGAGCATGTGTCCTTTAGTTTGTAGGAAGTTGGGATCTACACCTGAGCTTGATAGAATTTGCTTATAATAATTGCTATCAACACAGTATAGAGATGGCACCATATGAAGCATTATATGGTAGACGTTGTAGATCTCCTTTATGTTGGTATGAACAGGGGAATATCAACTTTTGGGTCCTGAGCTAGTACAACAAACAACTGAGAAGATTAAAGTCATACAACAACAATTGAAAGTTGCTCAAGATAGAAACAAATCTTATGCTGACAAATGTCGTAGACCCTTAGAATTCCAAGTTGGAGATAGGGTATACCTCAAGGTCTCACCTTGGAAAGGTATTATGAGATTTGGAAAGAAGGGGAAGTTATCTCCTAGATTTATGGGGCCTTATCCGATCATTGAAAGGATGGGAAAGGTAGCCTATAAGCTGGAGTTACCACCTGAGTTACATAGATTGCACCAAATGTTTCATATCTCTATGTTGAGGAAGTGTCATCCTGACACATAGTTATTTCTGCAACCTGTGGAGGTAGAACTAAATGATGATATATCTTATGTTGAAGGACCTGTGTTGGTTCTTGACAGAAGAATTATAAAGTTGGAAAAGAAAGACATTTGTCTAGTAAAAGTTCTCTGGCATCACCATGGCATTGAAGAAGCTACGTGGGAGCTAGAGGAAGAGATGAGGAGGAAATATCCCACTCTATTCTCTTAATATTTTTGTTGATGATTTCGGGGATGAAATCCTTGTAAGGGGTGGATAACTTGTAACATCCCTGACCTTGGTTATGCTTTAACCCTAGGTGTTTTGTTTAAGAAAGATAATTATATTCTTAATATTGTCTTTTGAAAAGTAATTAAGGCTCAATAGGAACTTATTTTCAATTTTAGTCCATTTTGAATAATGTTGAAAATAATGTTTTGCTTGTTTTGGACTAAAGTGCAAATTGTTGGATCCTAGATGGGTGAATAGATGCTCTAGAGGGGGGTGAATAGAGCTGAATGCACTTAAACAAAATTTATTAGACCTTTAAGATATATGATAAGATAAGGTTGCTAAATAGGTAATTTGAGTGCAACTAAAACATGCATAGCAAGGATGAGAGAGATTGAGCAAACACAAGTAGACAAGCTATTTAGATTGGTTCCACACTTCAAACTAGAAGTATGTCAGTCCACTTACCTAGAGAGGTCAACCTCTAGGATTTCCTAACCATTGCATTCTTATATTCATTCATAAGACTTACAATACATGACCAAACAAAGGACTTACCTATCCAATACAAAGAGTCTTCATACTTACCAAGGACTTACCCACTTTGCAAGAGTCTTTCGCCTTCTTCCAAGGACTTACCTACTCTTGCACAAGTCTTCACCCTTGCAGAAATTACCCACTCTTCTTGGATCTTCTGCCTTTGACTTCACCTTCACTCGGAGAAGCTTCCACCAAGGACTTACCCACATGAGCAAGGAGTCTTCTGCCTTCACCAAGGGGTTACCCACTCTAGCTCCAAGTCTTCAGCCTTGATCTTCACCAAGGGATGCCTTCTCTTTTTCTTCTTCACCTCTCTTAGCTAAGAGAGAGAACCTTCATCTTCATGATTGAAATGAGAGATGGGGAGGTGGTGGAAGTGAGAGCCTCACAAGATATACATGTAGGACTAGCTCTCTTACAAATTTCCTACTCACTCTAATGGATGTAGCAAGTGATTATGCTTAGAGAGAGAGAGGAGGCCGTAGGAAGCACTCAACTATAGAATAGGAACCTCACATAGAGTTTTGCAATGAATGCTCAACCTTGGAATAAAGCCCAAGGGGTCCTATTTATAGCTGAGGATGCCTCTTAGCCTTTGGGAACACTTAAGAACGAAAACTATCCGTTTTGTGGCTTGCAACAGATATATTTTCACTTGTTGCAACTCCACAAAGGCTAGAAGCACTTTTCCGTACAGTGCAATCGGTTGAGTTTCTATAAGGGTAACTCGACCGATCAAGTAAACGACAAGGACGATACTTAAATGATTGGTCATGTTTGTCCTGACAAAACTTGACCGACCATTAGGAATCAAAATGATCAGTTACTTGATCAGTCGAGTTCTGTGTAAACACAACTCGACCAATGCAATCTCCAGAAAATTGATCAAGGACACTCAAGTAGAGACGTTAGACACCAATATGTGGAATGGTTAGTCATCATCAAAACACGGGTTTAGTCAATTTAGACGTGAGTCAACATTGACCTAATTGACCTTGAGTCAACATTCTCCCCCTTTTTGAAGATGACAAACCATTCCATAAATGTATTGAAAGCTTTCAAATAAAATCATACCTTCAGAGAAACCTAGGGGTTTCAATAGATTGAGTTCATGTGCTCCCCCTCAATTGATGCTAGTGGAGTTCCCATACTCCCCCTCAATTGATGTTATTTCTCCTGCATGGTTTTCTTTCATAACATTTATAGAATACTATGTCTTCTACTCATATATGTTCTACACATATATGTCTTCTCCCATTTACCTTCTCCCCTTTACATGGACATTCTTCTCCTCTTCATGTAAGACATGCCTTCTTCCTCTTTTAAAAGAAGACATACCTTTCTCCCCCTTTGTCATTTTAAAAAGGGGTTATGAAGAAAATAAGAAACATCACTTGTTAAAGAGAAAGGAGATAACACAAATATACATAAGGAGAGTAGAAGAGAATAGAAAGGGGCTTGTCCAAGCATAGAAAGAAAAGCAAGTTAAAGCATATACTTGAACAACCCAAAATGCAAGATAAAGTGCTACAAAAAAACAATAAAACATAATTTTGACCCTCAAGATGACAGAATTTGATCAAAAACCATCAGATCTCATTGCACAACAATGAGTCTTGCTCAAAAGGTCGTTTCTGCATGAAAAACACTAGTCTTGCACCAAAAACTAAAACTGGAGAAAAATCTGCTTAAAATCTAAAAATACTCCAATTTCTACATATAATGTAGATCTATGTACCCTGCATCATAATGTTATGTAAGCAACTCAAGATAGTAGATATGCCATTCAAGGAACAAGCTTGAGCATGTAGGAGGCAAGATACAAACATAGCATATAGATGAGCAAAGATGCCAATAATAAACAGGGTTAGAACTACTTGTATGTGAACTACTAGTAGATGATATCACAAGTTAGGACTACTAGTAGGATCTAGATCATAGCAAAAGATGCACAAGTTAAAAATCTAGCTATGAGTAGATGTAGAGATATATCCAAACAAAGAGATAAGCAATTTTAGAGGCATGAAAGGATATAACTCACTAGATATGCATCCTTACCATAAGATGGTTGCCCCTAAGAACCTCAAGGTTGTATCAAAACAATATATACACCTAGATAGATGTACCAAGTTAGAGCAAAACGGAAGCAATTTAAGACACAACCAAGAGATCCAAAGAGATCATCATCAAAATCTGCAAAACAACTCAAAGCAAGTAATTGCAAGATATAGATATACCAATTTAGAGAAATTAGAGAGATAGAGTTGTAAGCAAGATAGGCAATTTAGAACATGGCAATATGCATATATAAAGGTACCAAATGAGAGTGCCAAAGAATAAGGCTATTGGTTGAGAAAATCTAGTTGAGAGGGAAATTCTCATTCAATAAGCCAAATGTATATTCTGTGCACAGTGTTATTGGTCGAGTTCTGTGCATTGACAACTCGACCGATGACAACTGCTGGCAACACCCATTGGTTCCTATCGGTCGAGTTTCAAACAGGGAAAACTCGACTGACAGAGCAGCTGTCAAAAAGCATATATATCATAAAAACATATTTAAAGGCATGCTAAAAATACAAACCATATCCAAACATGTCTAAGAAAGTTAGTAATGCACTATAGAATCATTAGAAATAGTTTTTGAGCAAGAGTGTGAAGAGAAACACAAAATACCACTTTTGACTCAAGAACCATATGTATAGTGGACACTAACTTGACAAAAACAAGTTAGGACAGGTTATAAGCAAGAGAAACATTACCTTTGTTCTTACCATTCCTTTTTCCATTTGTTGTCACCCTCTACACATCTCACCTTTCTTCTTTCATTTGGATTGACAAGTCAACTTGCAATTCAATAGCTCAAGTCGATCCATTTGCAAGTACCTACAAGAAGAAAGATGAAATGGTCCTCAATCATGTTTTTGGGTCCGGAGGGGTTAGTTTAGCAACCCAAGTCCTATTGCTCTTGAGTGCTTTCCTAACATGACAACAAGTAGAATAATGACCAATTTCATTGGAATAGTTGCATGTGCCCATAGTCTTGGAATTGGAGGATTCTCCATGGAATATTGGAGGTCCTTTATCTTTGTTGTTACTTTGACTAATATCATATCCTAAACCATGTCTACCAATTTATTTAGTAGAATGGTGTAGGATGTCATTAAGACTCTTTTTAACAACTAAGAATCTTTGCAAAGATGATCTCAAACTATGATTATCATGCTTAAGAGAAGCAATAGTAGAAGACAAAAATTTATATTATCTCTAGCATTCAAAAGATCATTTTTCTAAGAAAAGAGCTTTAGTTAAATAAGAATCCCTATTAATGTGAAGAGCAACAACATCATTCTCTCTATTATTAGAACTAGAACAAGATTCATGCATATTGATTTTAGCAAGCAAGGAGGCATTTTCTGTTTCTAATTCTTTCAAAACAAAAACTTTGTCCTTGTTTTCAGATTTAAGAACATCAATATCATGCATGAGAGAATCAATAATTAAAGTATTCTCTTCATTAGAACTAGGCATAAGAGGTTGAGCTTCTAAAAATCTAATCTTATCAAGAAAACTAGCATTTTCAAGTTTAAGAGAGTCTACTTGGCTAATACAAGCATTTTTATCATCAAGCAAGCAAGAACTAGAATGTTCAAGATCATTTAATTCTACGTGAAAATTATTAACAATTCTAGAAAGCTTTTTCCTTTTCCTTTTAGAATACTTAAGAGAGGCACACATATCATGAATAATAGCAATCAAAGATTCTTTATCTAAGGAGTTTAGATTTACCTCACTTGAGTCCTTACTTGTTGATGCTATAAGAGCAAAATGGCATTATCCTTCATCACTAGAGCTTGAGCGTGATCCTTCACTTAAATCTTCACTTGAGATTGAGTTGGAGGAGTCACTTGAGCTTGAGTGCCATTTCTCCTTCTTCTTGTGAAGATGGGTCTTTTTGCCTTGTGGACAATCTTCCTTGTAGTGACCCTTCTTTCCACATGTGAAGCACCGGATGGAGGAGGACTTGCCTTTGTAGAATCTACCCTTGGAGTACATGTCATCTTCTTCAACTTGAGAGGATGGAGAGGCTTGATCAACAATAGCCTTGATTTGAGCCTTGATTTTAGCCTTCTTCATTTTCTTGAGTTCTTTCTCTTCTTGTCTTTCTACTTCCTCCCTCTTGTCAAGTGTATCTTCATGTGCTTGTAGATTTCCAATGAGCTCTTCAATAGGAATATCCATAAGAGACCTTGCTTCTTCAATGAAAGTCACCTTGGGTTCCCACCTCTTGGGAAGAGTTCTAAGGATTTTTGAGTTTATCTCTCCACTAGACATAGGATGACCTAGAACCGCAAGACCATTTAAAATGGTGTTGAGCCTTGAGTACATGTTTTCTATCCTCTCCTCCTTTCCCATCTTGAAGTTCTCAAGCAGCCCTTTGACCATGTAGACTTTGCTTTCCTTCACTTGATCTGTCCCCTCATAGGTGATGCATACCTTTCTCCATTCCTCATGGGTAGTTTCACATGAAGAAATCTGGTTGAACTCGGTGGGGGTCATAGAGGCATAGAGAATGTGCATGGATCTAGCATTCAAGGTTGCTTTCCTCAAGGTAGCTTCATCCCATTCTTCAATCTTTGTCTTTGGTAGCTCGTATGGGTTGTTCACCATTTGCCAGATCTCAAGACTTGATCCTTGGATGTAGAATTGAAGCCTTCTTCTCCAATAGAGGAAATTTCTCCCATCAAAGATTGGTAGGATGATCAAGTATCTCCCTCCTTGGTAGTCATCCATATTCTCCTACTTGTTGAAGTATGCTTGGAGAAGACCCGCTCTGATACCAATTGTTGGATCCTAGATGGGTGACTAGATGCTCTAGAGGGGGGTGATTAGAGCAGAATGCACTTAAACAAAATTCATTAGACCTTCAAGATATATGATAAGATAAGGTTGCTAAATAGGTAATTTGAGTGCAACTAAAACATGCATAGAAAGAATGAGAGAGATTGAGCAAAAAAAAAGTAAACAAGCTATTTATAGTGGTTCCACACTTCAAACTAGAAGTATGTCAGTCCACTTACCTAGAGAGGTCAACCTCTAGGATTTCCTAACCATTGCATTCTTATATTCATTCATAAGACTTACAATACATGACCAAACAAAGGACTTACCTATCCAATACAAAGAGTCTTCAAACTTACCAAGGACTTACCCACTTTGCAAGAGTCTTTCGCCTTCTTCCAAGGACTTACCTACTCTTGCACAAGTCTTCACCCTTGCAGGAATTACCCACTCTTCTTGGATCTTCTGCCTTTGACTTCACCTTCACTCGGAGAAGCTTCCACCAAGGACTTACCCACTTGTGCAAGGAGTCTTCTACCTTCACCAAGGGGTTACCCACTCTAGCTCCAAGTCTTCAGCCTTGATCTTCACCAAGGGACGCCTTCCCTTGTTCTTCTTCACCTCTCTTAGCTAAGAGAGAGAACCTTCATCTTCATGATTGACATGAGAGATGGGGAGGTGGTGTAAGTGAGAGCCTCACAAGATATACATGTAGGACTAGCTCTCTTACATATTTCCTACTCACTCTAATGGATGTAGCAAGTGGTTAAGCTTAGAGAGAGAGATGAGGCTGTAGGAAGCACTCAACTATAGAATAGGAACCTCACATAGAGTTTTGTAATGAATGCTCAACCTTGGAATGAAGCCCAAGGGGTCCTATTTATAGTTGGGGATGCCTCTTAGCCTTTAGGAACACTTGAGAACGAAAACTAGCCATTTTGTGGCTTGCAACAAATATATTTTCACTTGTTGCAACTCCACAACGGCTAGATGCACTTTTCTGCACTTTTCCGTACAGTGCAATCGTTCGAGTTTCAATAAGGGTAACTCGGCCGATCAAGTAAACGACAAGGCCGATACTCAAATGATTGGTCGAGTTTGTCCTGACAAAACTCCAACGACTATTAGGAATTGAAATGGTCAGTTACTTGATCGGTCGAGTTCTATGTAAACACAACTCGACTGATGCAATCTCTAGAAAATTGATCAAGGATGATTGGTCGAGTTTTCAGGCTGGGAAACTCGACCGACAAAGTGTCTGTAATCATTTTTCAAAGTTGCATCTAAAGTGATCTAACATTCGATCTAAGTGCTCCTGGTTTTTTCTAAGCTTAATTACAAGTCATACAATCATTACAAGTGATTTACAACATGATTCTAATGGATTTACATCATATTACAAAAATGTGCACTTGTATTGACTTTGACTTGTCTTTTCAACAATTTAATATGTGCAAGTTAAGGCATTTGGAGTGTATCTATACCTGATCTGAAATCACTCAAGTAGAGACGTTAGACACCAATATGTGGAATGGTTATGCATCATCATAACACGGGTTTAGTCAATTTAGACACGAGTCAACATTGACCTAATTGACCTTGAGTCAACACAAATTACCCAAGTTGAGGGGTTAAATTGCAAATGTAACATGATAAAATGTTCCTCATATGTTGAAGCATCATGAGAAAGAAGATGATGCAGAGGTATGGCTAGTGAAAGCCTGAGTACCAAGAAAGAGCTGATAAAGCAATGTTTGTGCATTAAAACCTAGTTTTGGTGTAATGTGCAATTTACCAAAAACCCAGGGTTGAATATGCAAATTTACCACTTCAATAAGGTCCTTAATATTCTTTTCATCTTGTAGAGGCAAGAAAATGAGAGGGTATTCTCATTTGAGCAACTTTTAAGGAGAGAGAATCCTGATATTAAAATAATCAAGATTTAAGCATAATTGAAATAATGCAAAAATAATTATAGTAAATGGATTGCCCTTCAACCAAAATTGTGTTGGTTGAAATCCACATATTTGGTCGTCCTTGTGCCTTGCAAAGGCAAAGGAAAGATCAACGTGAGTGGAGAACCCACTCACATTAAGAAACTAAAAAGAATTATCCACTCATTTATGGGATATTAATATAATATGATTAAGGTGCTTAATTTCTTTTCCCTTAATTCTTGGATAATGGAAGGGAGTTCGGTGGTGATAAATACGGCTTTGCATGCAAGGAACCAAAGGGGAAGCGGTGGCACCAATTTGGGATTTAAAGGATTTATATGAGGCATTTTCTCTCTCATTGTTTTTCTTATAAAACACCCTTTACCACTCAAACCAATGGCTTTTTCAAATCCACTTCTTCTCTTTGCTTGCAAAAATGATCAAGGAAGCTAGGAGCAGCAGGAAGAAGACCCCCAACCTGTTGGTAAGCTTCTTGACCTTCGTTCATCTTGATTTCATGGTGGAAATAATAAATCAATGCATGATTTCTTCTTATCTCGATCCCATCTTCACTTCTAACCATTCTTTTTCACTCAAAAGCTTGAGGGACGAACCATGTGGTGTGAAAAAGCTCCTTCCACCATTGTTGATGTGAAGCTCCAAGCTTTCAAGTTCAATTACAGGTGGGTTATATAACTTGAACCCCTATTCATTGTTATTGAATTCAATTTCTCAATCAATTATGTTCAATTGCTCTTCTTGCAATTCCTTTGATTAATTGATGTAATTACCATAATAATGGCAGTAGTTTTCAATGGACTAAGTCTTGATGATGATGACATCATATTAGGCACACCTTCCAACATGTTTGCATTGCAAACATTTTCAAGAGTTTGGTCCAAACGGTTTCATCAAACCGTTTGGAGACCAAACAGTTTGCAAACCGTTTGGAGGTTTGGACCCCAAACCGTTTAGAAGGGTTGACTGTTTGTATGGGTTGACCATTTGAGGTCAGGTCCCTAGAACATGTTGGATGATGATCCATTTGATCCAATTGATTAACTCAATATATGGACAATTCTCCAATTAGAAACCCTAATCGGGTTAAGTGTTGAATTTACAATTGATTGACTCAAAGTTTGGGTTGATTTGCCCAAATGGTACCATTTAGAGGTCATCTAAATGACCTCAAGACCATTTGGAGGTCATCTAAACGACCTCAAGACCGTTTGAGGTCAGGTCATATTATAACTTGATGATGGTTCATTGATTTCAATTGGATTAGTTCCACAATGTTAATCCTTGAAGGTTCGTCAAATTCAAAACCCTAATTGATGGGTTCTTGATTATAAATATTAGTTCAATTGGGTTCAAAACAGTAATTGATGGTCCAATTGAAGGATGATTCAATAGTTCAATTGATGAATGAATCAAGGATTCAATTGATAGGCGATTCATTGGTGGAAACCTTGAAATTGGTTAAGTGTTGAAAGAATTTTTGGTCCATTTGGTTTTGAGAGGGTTTGGACCAAATGGTCTCAAGACCATTTGGGTCCAAATAGTCTCAAACAGTTTGGAGACCCAAGCCCAATCGGTTTTAATACATTCTTGCTTAAACGATTTCAAGGGCAATGTGCCCAAACGATTTCAAACCGTTTGAACTCTGAGTGACCAAGATCGTTTAGGGTCTAAGTAATCAAAATTTTTTGAGGTTCAACATGGTTCATCCATTTGGACATTTAATGTAATTGAAGATTCAATTGGTCAATTCATTTGGATACCTCATGTTATTGAATGTTCAATTGATCAAATCATCTGGACATCCTAAAAGAGGATGAGAGAGAGAGATTCATACATGAAAAATGATCATGTAGCAATCAAGCCTAACACACTCAAAATAAGTATGATGTAGAATTTAGGGTATGAGCCTTGAGAAAGAGATCATAAAACCCTAATTGAGTTAATTGATGAACTCAATTACTAAATTAGGGCAATTCTGAGTGAAACCCAAATCTAGGAGGATAATGTGATATGAGTTTAGGGTAATGACAAGAGTAACCCTAAATTCAGGGTATTTTGATGTAAAACCCTAATTGGGATGAATAGTAAACCCTAATTGTGGGTTATTGAATATAAACCCTAATCTAGGGTGAGGTGATGTGAATAGTAAACCCTAATTCTAAAATAGGGTAAAGATGTGTGAAACCCTAATTCTGGGTTATACTATAGAGTATGAAACCCCAATCTTAGACAATGAAATGATGAATCACTGGTCCTAATTGAACAAAGGGGATGTGTAACCTTGATTGAAATGAAATGGGAAACCCTAACCTTGGTAAGGGAATAGTGGTGTTACCCTTGAATAGCATGGAACTGAATTATGATTGACATATTTGTTATCATCTGTACTAACCATACAGGTATCATGAGATGATGAACATAGCCAGGTATGAGCTATGATGTTTTAATTATAACAATTGTTATTGGGCCTTATGTGCCATAATATACCTTATTGCCTAGTAAGAGGTAATAAGAGAGTTAATGGGCCTTAAGTGCCATAAGAGATGCTTGCGTAGCAAGAGTCATGTTTACCTTGGTCAAATGACCTGAAGGTGATAGTTACCTGGAAAATTGGTAACAATGCTCAGTGATGAGCTAAGGGTTTGGATACCCAGAACCATATGTTAATGGAAGTGAGTTTGAAATGAGGGACTGAGATCCCAGTGTCTTATAAAGACTGAGAAGTAAATGATAAACATAGTACATATTTATTTGTAGAATTTTGTCCTAATAAGTTATGCTTGAAAACTTAACTCATGCTAAAAGAATATGATAATGTAATTAATTAATCAAGTGAAGTCTATTCATGTAGTTCTCTGACCATAGATCCATCATCATCAGTAGTTAGTGATGGTGAAACATGTTTTCCTATGGGATCTCCTGGAGTTCGCATATTTTTGAATATGTGGGGGTCGATGGGCAAAAATATCCTTACGTCCTAATGGGGGAATTGATGGAAGGTAAACATTAAACCTCTCAATCCTTCATTGTATGTTCCGGGATGGATGTATCACAAATCTCCCGATAATGTTAATGTCAGATCGATGGAGGTAAACACGAAATCTCTTGATTGTGAAGAGAGTGCAGTCGCCACTGTAGCTCTATAGCGAAGATGCCACTATACCCTGGCAAGCTATGTAGCAGAGACACAAGATGTCCTACATGTGATCTCGCACTGACCAAGATGTGGGAAGTCATGGAAGCCGACTCTTCCACTGACTTTGTATGGTACCAATTTTGATTTTGCAATGGTCAGTTGGAGTATGAGCGGTATACCTCATCTCCTCAGAGCTTAAGTGTGTTTATAAAATGTTACCAGTTGTGTAGCGGATTTGCATAAGATTGAAATATGAGAACCACTAGTTGATGTTAACTTGCTTAGCATGTCCTTGGTACATAAATGTTACTATGTTCTTTAATTCATATTGAATAAGAGACATTCTGCCTTGTCAAGTGATAGATGAAATATCTGAAGTGGATTGTTTCTCTAATCTGCATAGATACTGATTTTCCTGCTACTAAAATATATTAAACCATTGCTCAATTTATTTTCATTAAACTGCAATAATAATGTTTTCGGCGGGGACTTATATCTCTCATTGGGGAAATTGTATAATTGTCTCACCCCCATGGGATCCAACGTTTTTAGGTAGACGTAGACAAAGAGGCAGAAACTCTGTGGTAGGGGAAGAGCAGTACCAGCAACAACAAGGACAACATTGATATCCCATGTGGGGATATTGGATGTCAAGCTATGTCAATAGAGTCCTATGTGTCATCTCTATACTCTCAGGTCCTAGGAGTCAGTTGATAGTGTTTTTATAATCGATCTGAGATTTTGGTTTGATGCTTTGAGGATATTGTTACTTGTTTTGTTTAGAAAGGTAATGATGCATATATATATTCCTCGAGAAGAGATGGTACATGAAATGTACAATGAGGTCCAGTATGTAAATATAATACTGTGGTTCTTGTTTAAAGAGTTTTTTGGTAATAGATCTTTTTACAAAATGTTTTTAATTTTTAGTGATTTTCAATAATCCGCTGCTAATAATCGCTTCCGCTTTAGTTAATCTTGTTTTATTGGTTAAGACCAGTTCGTACACGACAATTGAGTACAACATCAATCACTTCACATCAATGGCATCCTCAGTATGCTTCTTATATGCATCCCTTTCAGCCTTTGGTGCGGTGGGAGTGGGTTCATCTGGCTCTGGTGTATCTAGGACATAGCGCTTTTGCTCTTGAGTGAGAACAATTCTCAACATCCTAAACTAGTTGTGAAAGTTATTCCCATTTGGCTTGTCCTTCTCAAGGACCGATCACAACATAAAGTGATTGTTATTGGTAGCCATTTATTCCACAAAAAGGAAATTTGCAATTTTAGTCCAAAACTCTTTGGATTTATTTGATTTGAAAATTCATGATATTTATTAGGTCTTTAATTAATTATCACTCCCACTATTTTGACCAAACTAATATCCCTCATAATCAATTCAGAAGATTGCATCATCCAATCTTCTAGTGTGCATGATCCTAATTTCCTCTAAGTCATGGACCAGCTAGGGCTATCACCCACAACTAGATTCTTTCAGGTAGGAAATTTTTGCCAATTGCATTATATGAACTCTTGATAGATGTCATGCGCAACTCCTTGCCATGTTCATCTTTATGCCTCAAGGTGCTTGATCTAATCAATGTCACCTTATTAAGTCTGAACCAAAAGCCAACACAATGAATATGCACCCTATGAAGGCAGACCCACATATTCACCATCACACTTCCATGAGATAGACGATGCACCATGCAAAGGCATGCCCACACTTAGTCGATCAAGCTTTTCATGTGTACTTCTTTTGGAAGGCATCTTCAACTTAATATGTTTGTTGAGGGGTTTTAATATGTTTATATATGCATATATGTATCCAATCACCATATGTATAGTACGTATCATATACATGCTATATCCCACAAAATAAAATATGCAATAATGATAAACTGTTGATTATGGCCATCCTATTATAGTTCCTTGGATCCACAAGGAACTACGGTCATCTAAGGTCTACATCACATGCAACCTGTTATTGATGAAGATACGTGCTTGCCAATTTGGGTTGACTGGTTCAACCTTTGAACTGGTCAATTTACGTCTTAGTCGGTCGATCGGTCTCCTCCAGTCGTTCGTCTGGCTCCTCCAGATGGTCGGCTCATCTGATTGTCTGGGCTTCTTGTCGGTCCACAACTACTCCTTAGTCGGTCGTCTCAGTCCATCAAGCAGTCATCTCCGGTCTTCATCATAATAATAAATAAATCTTAATTCTATTTTACACAATCTTTGTGAACCCTTGAGTTACATTCGAGGGAAGCAAAGGTAGAAGAGAATCTCGAGTTATCTCGAGTTACATTCAGAAGAGAAGAAGAGGGCTCAGTTCATAGATCGAGATGCAAACAACCATAACCAACCAAACACATGCACATAGGGTTTGTAGGCCATAATCATGCTACACATCAACCATCAAAACCATTTTAGGGTGAAGCGTATCGATTGAATATATTACATATCATATATGTATATATTAGTTTGGGATCATGTGGTATTAATCAAATATTCACATTAGTCATTTAAATATTTGCATCGTATGCAATAAATAAAAGGTAGTAAAACCAAAATCTGATCTTACTGATTATCCCAAAACATAGAGTATTGACATGGCTATGATACCACTGTTGGGCTTTACATGGTCAGAGTAGGTAGTGGAAACAAAAATTTAACTTGACCATAAACCATAACCAACAGATCGCATCAACATCTATGTAATGGGAAAGATGGTTTTAGGAAGTTATACCTGGTCCTGAGGCTTGCTCAGTGACTATACCTTGTAGCAAGTGGGGTTTTCAACCACCAGTCTTTGATGGTGTCTGTGCAGCTCCTAGTCTTGACCCATAATGTGGTTGACGGGCATCCTCCTGAGCGACATAAGTCTCCCTCCTCTATAGATAGTCCACACAGAGTACTAGGAAATCTAGTCATCCTGAAGAACATACTAGAAGGAGTTTTCCCCTTCTATCAGTGTACTAGTCATTATCATATTCTCCCACAACCAGTTGTTGTTTTGTAGTTGTCTTTCCCTCATTGTTCCTCCCTGGATGGGTAGAACTTGCTTGGGATATCTCAGTTACCACAACTAGAGAGGACAACAACTTTACAGAGCAACATATGTTCTGAGTTGTGTCTCTGGAGAAGCCCCCTGTACCACTCTATTTATAGTCGAGGATAGGGTCAGGGTTTCCAGTTTGTACGGGAGTAGAAGGGTCTATAATTTCCATGAACAATTTATACTGTGGAAGGTGAACCGGTCATTTCATAACTAAAACGGTCATTTGGCAAGGTGAGCCAATCGGTTCACTAGTGAATCAGTCGTTTTGGGAGTGTGAATCGATCGGTTCACCCAGTGAACCGGTTGTTTCACTTTCCAAACTTGCCTACAATTGACTTTTCTTATTCGTTTCTAATTAATGCAAAGATTAATTCTTGTCCCAACTGAATTGAACAAGTGAAATGAAAAACTTTTCTCACAAATTGGGACAACCCAACACTGCTCCTTTGGTCCAAGTGAACCGGTCATCTCAATGACCATATATGATTCGATCAGTTCACCTAGTGAACTGGTCGGTTGGTGGTCCAGATTGTGCAAAACACAGTCAATTCAGTTCTCAATCAATTTGACACTCTAATTAGTTGGTTCAACACTTGAACGTGATGATTATGAGTCAAGTCTATTGATTGAATGTTTGATTGAGTACCTAAACACTTTAGTAATCAATCCAAACATCATTCATGGATAAAATCCTCTTCTAGGTTAATTCTATGTGTGTGACCCTATAGGTCCCATTTCACATTTGCAGTGAATGTCCGTAACTAGCTTATGACATCACAAGCAAAGAGAGGTACCTAGTTCCACATATGTGCTACCCAAGTGAAAAGGAAAGTTAGAGAATAACTTTCAATCCTACAATCTGTGATTGGTGTTCTAGTGAATATATAATTCATTTTTCTATGATATCCTGAATGAACTCACGGCATGGAGTTGTCATCCTTTCAACGTTCATTCATGTTTCTATAACTAGAGTAGACTGTCTGAGATATGTGTGACATCAATATCACAAATTGATTCACATGTGCATGTGCATGCCTTTCTCAGTCTCGCTTATCAAGTGGCCTGGACATCATACTCCCTTAAGAGGGAAAAATCCCATATATATCACTAACAGTTTGTGTCATGCGTCAAAGCCACCCAATCATCACCGTTATAACAACCCATGTTTTAGTACTGTGTTTGATGATGTCAAAGTGTTCCCAATCACATTTGACGAGTGTAGTGATTTCAGGTCTAAGAATCACAAACACCACCTTCACTATGAGAGATGATTCTGAGTACCATGTCATGGTTCCATGTATCACTCTCACGGTGGGTCTATCTGATACACAATTCTCTAACATGTTTCTGTGTTTTTGGATTGATTTCATATATCATGGCTAATGAGACAATATCATCAACCAACACACACTCTAGTCTTGATGTGTCATTGTTGTCTATCAACCTTCCACAATGACATCCGACTAGGGACATAACAAGAATGTACATACTCTTAGCATCCATATGATTTCATTGTTCAAGTCACGTACTTGAAGACATACGTCATTGAGTATTGTCATTCTTTAGACATTCATTCTACTCCATCATTTATCTCATAATCGATTGATCTAGAATAAATTAGAAGCTTGCCTTTGATATTAATCAAATAAATCAAAACATATGACAATCCAATCATAATATGATTGTCTCTTTAGGCATACATACCAATACTAAGGTTTATGATTTTGTAGTATTCTCAAGTAGATTTCTCTCTTTCTTAAACCCTAATATCATGTGCCTGATTTTTTGCTAAGTGATGTTGAGGGGATGTTCTTACATTCACCATGAACCTTGATTTTATCACCATGCTAAGTTTTTTATCCATCTTGTTTTACTTGAGGTTTTGAATCGGTTCTACATGTGTTGAAGTTAGGTTTCTCTCTCTTAACCTTGGTTCTCCTTCACTACTACAAAAAATGCTTTTTACAAGGGGAAAAACACAACAATTCTATTGGTTGTGTTGTAGTTAGCATATCTTTTACAACAAGTCTATTTGTGTGTTGTGAATTATATATTTTATACAACACAAGTTATATACAATGGGCCAAACTCGTTGTAGTATATGAGATACTACAATAGGTGCTAAATTGTTGTAATAGACTGTAATATCACAACATACTCAAACTCGTTGTAAAAGACCATAGTTACACAACATGCTCTAACCCGTTGTAATAGTCACATATGCTAACTTGTTGTAATACATCATCATTACACACCATACTCTAAACTATTGTAAAAGATCATAATTACACAACATACTCTAACCTGTTGTAAAAGTCATGTATGTTAACCTGTTGTAATAGACCATCATTACACAACATACTCTAACCCATTGTAAAAGATCATAATTACACAACATGCTCTACCCGTTGTAATAGTCGCATATGTTAACCCGTTGTAATAGACCATCATTACACAACATACTATAACCTATTATAGTATACTTTAATTGCACAACAAGCTTTCACCTATTGTAATAGTTACCTGTTGTAATAGACCACAATCATACAATAGGTTTGCACGTCATTTGTTGTATATGTACAACAAAGAATATGTGTTGCATAAAATGAAATTGGTTCATCAGTTTGAGATGTGCCTTACTTTCAAGTGGTCTCAAGTTTGAAACCTTGTGTCTAGATGTATTTTCCTTTTGTCTCAAATGTTATATACAACACCCCTATTACAACATGTGTGTTCAATGAACTACAACATGTATTAACTATTGTATAAAATACATATATTACAACATGCACAACACCTGTTGTATAAAGAACCCCCCCCCATAAGACCACATGATCTAATACAATAGTTGACACCTGTTGTAAAATGGAAAAATGAACTATTGTAAAAATCATTTTTTTGTAGTAGTGCTTGTTGATCTCTATTGTGGTTTCTGTGATAAAGTGGATTTTTGCATAATTACACTTTTGCCCTCATTATACTCACTCATGACCCTCAATGTTTTTTTCTCACCTTAATAACAAATTTTGAGACTCAAATCCAAGATATGGTGACCAATGTTGATTTTATACACATTATAACATCACAAATTAGTTTCATTCATCACTTTGTCCAAAGAATCAAATTGGTCAATCAAACTTTGTCTTTTTGTTCTCAAACTTTTTATAAAGGTTCTCCACGTTTTTTTTGAAGCTTTGGTCCAAATTTTAGGTCATTTGGACATTCCTACAATTTTCTATGAATTTTTGCAGTTCTGTGCTAAAAATCCCTTGGTTTGCCTTTTTAATTACTCTTTTTCCATGTTAGCAATCCAGGGCAAGGCACCAGGGGTGCGTTTTGGCACTTGGATCTGTCTCCCATGGATCCAGGCCAGATCTAATGGTTGTTGTATCATCTTCAACCTCACGCTGATTGCGGGGAGGTATTAATGCTACCAAAACCAACAATTTAGCGATATCGACCTCGATTTGAAAATCTGAGCGAACAAAAACACCCGCCTCACAATTTCGAATTCGACTAGCCCTACTTTGACCTCATTTATTGCTCTCTTTAGTTGGAAAAATGATATCTTCGCCTCCCAGTCTCCTCCGGCGACATGGCTGCCACCAAGGAATCCCCTAGCCCTAACCCTAGCCCAAAACACTATAAAAACCTATGGGTACGACTCCTCCCATATTTCCGCAGGGGTTTCCCCCATCTTCCATGCTCTCTTTTGGCTTAAAGAACCTTGATTTCTCCCGTCGTTCTCTGCTTCTAGATTTGTGCCTCCGCCACACAAGCCCCTTTGGGCATCTCGGTGCTGCGCACCCGCCCCCAAATCAAGGACCCCCATCACCTTCGAGAGATCTGGGCGAGCATGACCGGCACCTCCCCATCCTCCCTCACCCACTTCTGCTCCTAAAGCCCCATGTTCCGGCAAGGTCCTCTGCCTTGGTTGCAGGCCCGTGTGAGCACTGGACGAAGAGGAGATAATCTCCAGACCGTCAGCCCAGACAGGGTTTTGAACCAGACCAAAAGACTAGTGAACCGCTGTTTGAACCAGGAAAATTGAGATCGAACCGACAAATCGAAGGCCTGGACCGAATCTTAACCAAGTGAGCTGCCTAGCTCACGTGGCTTGATCTGGGCCATCCAAGCGGCATCCAATGGCCAGACTTTATGTGCCATAAGGTATTTTTACATCTCCTCTCTGCTTGAAAATTCAATTAAATGCTGAGATCTCGATTTAATCGTAGAAAATGCATCCTAACTCCAAATAATACGAATAAGTAGTCCATTTTGATTAGAAAAATCCAATGGATCATTTAAAAATACTTTTGAGACCAGATTCAAAATGTTGTTCGTTGATATCCCTATATTTGATATCTTGCTAATTTAGTTTATTAAATGGAACAATAATGATGTCTAATCTTTTGAAACCCTATATCGGACTCTTATGATTATCCTGAAATACAAATTTAGATCTGATCTAGTTGACTATTGAAAATGAATCATTAGTGATCTTGATCTATTTTGATTCAATCTTAATTATAATGGATAATGAGTGAATCTTAATATTGATCTTAATCTTGCAAAACCCTTGATATAGTTTTGACCCATCAATCTGATCTTGAATACAAATGATGTTAGAACAACATGATTTGATGATGACTTGGATAATGATCATAAATTAGGGTTAACACATATAATCCTAGAAAACCTAGGTAAGTCATTCACACTCTAATATATTGTATATTTGAAATAATGTTGGACATATTGGAATATTGATTATAAGTGAATGACCCAACCCTAAGGTTGACATAGGAAAAGTGTAACCCTAATCTCAAATATTAAAACACAATTTTCCGAACATCATGATCTTGACCCTTGATCCAATCTTGATGATTTAGGATCTGACTCGAAGGGTTGACCTATTGATCGGATATTGATTATACTCGAAATCTCGGTGAAAGGTACGCTATTATATGAATCCTCCTTTATTGTATTATAGATACTTTTATGTATCTCTTGATCGTATGCTTGGCTATTTACTTGGATGAGCTATTGTTCCCTATGATTAGTCTTCTGTTTTTCTATATTATACTTTGAAAAACATGAAAACATAAATTGCATGCCCATTATGACTGCCAGTATATTGATAATGATGATGATATTGATAATGTTGATAATGTTGATATTGAGTACAATAACCCCCTCATTTGGAGGTGGGACTTGTACATTGGCCTCCTATGTTCCTATGGTGAGAAGGAGCCTAGTGACCTTCCCCATCGCGTTGGGGTAATAGAGTCACACAAAATACATAAGCATGCTTCTCGAATTACAGCATGATGGGAACTCGTAATAAAATTCGAATTTCTTGAAAAACCTGTCGAATAAATGTTGGATTTGCAAATTGCTTATTATTCTTTGAAATATAAGTTCTGCCAAGCATACTATTTTGTTATAAATCGTTTTACTTGATTTTGATAGTGTACCGTGCAATTGCATGATTGTGTCTTGAATTTTCTTGATTTTAGGCATTACAAATGGAATATTAAAATAAGATCGCTTCCACACTCATACACTCAGATGACAAGGATAAATCAGATATATCTCCATATTGGGTTAGTTTATTTTTTTCAATTATCCAGTATTGAGTTATTTATTTCTTATTGTTTATGCCAGTGTGTTAGATCCTATCGGGCCACTCAGGGACGGGCGCTTCAATCCTTTTTCTACTGTCTAGGCAGTAGGATTGGGATTGGGGTAAGAACAGTTCCGTGACAGTTGGTATCAGAGCTTACACACTCTCATATACTTTAAGTAAATAATTTCTCAAGTCTCTTACACCCAAGAAACCCTAAAGTCCATAATGGTGAAAATTGAGGCGTCTAGGCTCGGGGTCCTGACATAATTTCTCCTATCCGTCTTCACGGTGGCTGAGATCCCCCACTCTACCTGGCCTCAATTGATCCAGAACTGGACCTAAAGGTTCTCTTGTGAAACCTTAGAGAGTCTTCTAGCATCTCATCTCTTCTTTAAGGACAATCCTAAGCCACCCATGTAGATGAAGATTAGGTAGTCTTCTCATCTCCTCATGTGGTCCTTCCTTGTGACCTTATACCACATGATGTCTCGATTATGGGTAGCTTAAGAATGAGAATCGCTAAATCTTGAAAGTTGAAACCATGATCTGACCTAAATTTGAAAACTCAATTTTTGATCAATGCAATCGAACACTCATGCTTAACCATTCATGAAAACTCGATTTAATCAAAACTCGACTACTTTTTTTCTATGTTTGAGGTAAATCTTAATTTGGTGAGATAAGAAATATTTATACCTTTTTGTTGATAAGGTCCCTATTTGATTAAACTCATGTTGCCCTATTGTTGATTAAACCTCAAACATAGTTAACCAATCTCGTATCCTATTTTTATACATATCTTGACCATGCTATCAAGTTATTAAGCCTAAGACTCACAAAATTAAGATGTAAGACTTATGATGCAAAAAGCAATTTTCCTATTGACTATTTATGCTTTTTGTAATCTCGATTTTGATATGCTGATTATGGACCTAGATTTTGTACTATTATGCTCTAAATCCTTGATTTATAAATTATATCACTACCTTGATCATGAAAGGAAAGAATTGCAAATCTTGACATTATTGACCTATTATCTTGAATTTTGATCTTATGAGCTTGATATGTACAATTAAATCATGGATACTCTCCCTATTTGAATAAGCTCAATTGATAATGACTAAAGTTGGTAATGTGCCAGATTAGGGTGGTAGTTGACTCATGACTCCCCTAACCTAGGTCACACCCCCATTACGACTACCTCTAAGTTTTCATCTAATGATTATTTAGAGTTTGGAAAGGTATTT
Source organism: Alisma plantago-aquatica (assembly GCA_963693085.1). Lineage (NCBI taxonomy): Eukaryota > Viridiplantae > Streptophyta > Magnoliopsida > Alismatales > Alismataceae > Alisma > Alisma plantago-aquatica. The sequence goes on from OY856412.1 coordinate 1,331,994,093, forward strand.
CCCTTCCACCCAATTTGGATTGGTTTACCTAAGCCAGAATAGGTTAAACCCAATGTTGATACTTGATCTTCAATATTGATTTAATAATGACCTCAATATATGACAATATTGACTATAGCTTGTGGTTGATTTCCTAGATAGACCTAGGCCTAGATCATTCATCAACCTTGGAAACTATGATAATGAAATCTTGACATGTTGATCAAATATTGCTTGAATATTGTTGCTAAAAATTGAATATAGATGAGTGATCTCCCCTAAGGTCTAAACAGGAATATAAACCCTAGCTTTAAAATATTTATACATGTGATCAAATTTTAGATCTGTGACTTTTGGTGTCTAAAGTCTCGACTCTTGATATTGATTATAGAATTGTGACTCACGATTATCAAATCTCAATAATGATACAAATTCTATGATCACACTATTTGGACATTGATATATATGACTAGTGACTTCAAAATCCCAATTCCTAAATTTTTTTGAAATGGTGATTATGTTGAATCTCTCGATTTATGACTTAGGGTTTAGCTCTCATTAGGACTAGTATGGGACCTTCCCATTGATTTTGAGCTCGAAATAATGATACTGAAAGCATGATGTTGTCTCAAAATGTTAAAATTTGAAATTTGGAATCTCAAATCATGGATATATAACCCCACCTAGGCCAATGTAGAGGGTAAGACCCTGAGATATTGGGATTGAAAGTCACCTTGTACACTTAATTCAAAAACTCTATTTGTTTGACCTAAGATATGAACTCTCCAAAATTTGTGATCAATAGGATCATTTCCATATTTGCGACTCATATGATGACTTTGGACAATATATGATATGAACTTGATACTCAATTGCTTGATGATGAAAATGGTGTTAGTACCAAGTTGATTTTGATATGGAACATGGAATCCCAATTATGATGTTTTCACTACTTGAACTTTTAGGACATGATTTTAATTGTATAGTTGAGGATACACCAGTATTTGAGGATATGATCTAGTTTTTGGAATAGTCTCAGTTTTGAGGATGTTTTTGAATTTTGAGGACAAAATTCCTTTTAAGGAGGGAAGGATGTGATAAAGTGGATTTTTGCATAATTACACTTTTGCCCTCATTATACTCACTCATGACCCTCAATGTTTTTTCTCACCTTAATAACAAATTTTGAGACTCAAATCCAAGATATGGTGACCAATGTTGATTTTATACACATTATAACATCACAAATTAGTTTCATTCATCACTTTGTCCAAAGAATCAAATTGGCCAATAAAACTTTGTCTTTTTGTTCTCAAACTTTTTATAAAGGTTCTCCACGTTTTTTTTTGAAGCTTTGGTCAAAATTTTAGGTCATTTGGACATTCCTACAATTTTCTATGAATTTTTGCAGTTCTGTGCTAAAAATCCCTTGGTTTGCCTTTTTAATTACTCTTTTTCCATGTCAGCAATCCAGGGCAAGGCACCGGGGGTGCGTTTTGGCCCTTGGATATGTCTCCCACGGATCCAGGCCAGATCTAATGGTTGCTGTATCATCTTCAACCTCCCGCTGATTGCGGGGAGGTATTAATGCTACCAAAACCAACAATTTAGCGATATCGACCTCGATTTGAAAATCTGAGCGAACAAAAACACCCGCCTCACGATTTCGAATTCGACTAGCCCTACTTTGACCTCATTTATTGCTCTCTTCAGTCGGAAAAATGATATCTTTGCCTCCCAGTCTCCTCCGGCGACATGGCTGCCACCAAGGAATCCCCTAGACCTAACCCTAGCCCAAAACACTATAAAAACCTATGGGTACGACTCCTCCCATATTTCCGCAGGGGTTTCCCCCATCTTCCATGCTCTCTTTTGGCTTAAAGAACCTTGATTTCTCCCGTCGTTCTCTGCTTCCAGATCTATGCCGCCTCCACACAAGCCCCATTGGGCATCTCGCTGCTGCGCACCCGCCCCCAAATCAAGGACCCCCATCACCTTCGAGAGATCTGGGCGAGCATGACCGGCACCTCCCCGTCCTCCCTCGCCCACTTCTGCTCCTAAAGCCCCATGTTCCGGCGAGGTCCTCTGCCTTGGTTGCAGGCCCGTGTGAGCACTGGACGAAGAGGAGATAATCTCCAGACCGTCGGCCCAGACAGGGTTTTGAACCAGACCAAAAGACTAGTGAACCGCTGTTTGAACGAGGAAAATTGAGATCGAACCGACAAATCGAAGGCCTGAACCGAATCTTAACCAAGTGAGCTGCCTAGCTCACGTGGCTTGATCTGGGCCATCCAAGCGGCATCCAATGGCCAGACTTTATCTGCCATAAGGTATTTTTACATCTCCTCTCTGCTTGAAAATTCAATTAAATGCTGAGATCTCGATTTAATCGTAGAAAATGCATCCTAACTCCAAATAATTTGAATAAGTAGTCCATTTTGATTAGAAAAATCCAATGGATCGTTTAAAAATACTTTTGAGACCAGATTCAAAATGTTGTTCGTTGATATCCCTATATTTGATATCTTGCTAATTTAGTTTATCAAATGGAACAATAATGATGTCTAATCTTTTGAAACCCTCTATCGGACTCTTATGATTATCCTGAAATACAAATTTAGATCTGATCTAGTTGACTATTGAAAATGAATCATTAGTGATCTTGATCTATTTTGATTCAATCTTAATTATAATGGATAATGAGTGAATCTTAATATTGATCTTAATCTTGCAAAACCCTTGATATAGTTTTGACCCATCAATCTGATCTTGAATACAAATGATGTTAGAACAACATGATTTGATGATGACTTGGATAATGATCATAGATTAGGGTTAACACATATAATCCTAGAAAACCTAGGTAAGTCATTCACACTCTAATATATTGTATATTTGAAATAATGTTGGAAATATTGGAATATTGATTATAAGTGAATGACCCAACCCTAAGGTTGACATAGGAAAAGTGTAACCCTAATCTCAAATATTAAAACACAATTTTCCGAACATCATGATCTTGACCCTTGATCCAATCTTGATGATTTAGGATCTGACTCGAAGGGTTGACCTATTGATCGGATATTGATTATACTCGAAATCTCGGTGAAAGGTACGCTATTATATGAATCCTCCTTGATTGTATTGTAGATACTTTTATGTATCTCTTGATCGTATGCTTGGCTATTTACTTGGATGAGCTATTGTTCCCTATGATTAGTCTTCTGTTTTTCTATATTATACTTTGAAAAACATGAAAACATAAATTGCATGCCCATTATGACTGCCCGTATATTGATAATGATGATGATATTGATAATGTTGATAATGTTGATATTGAGTACAACAACCCCCTCATTTGGAGGTGGGACTTGTACATTGGCCTCCTATGTTCCTATGGTGAGAAGGAGCCTAGTGACCTTCCCCATCACGTTGGGGTAATAGAGTCACACAAAATACATAAGCATGCTTCTCGAATTACAGCATAATGGGAACTCATAATAAAATTCGAATTTCTTGAAAAACCTGTCGAATAAATGTTGGATTTGCAAATTGCTTATTATTCTTTAAATATAAGTTCTGCCAAGCATACTATTTTGTTATAAATCGTTTTACTTGATTTTGATAGCGTACCATGCAATTGCATGATTGTGTCTTGAATTTTCTTGATTTTAGGTATTACAAATGGAATATTAAAATAAGATCGCTTTCGCACTCGTACACTCAGATGACAAGGATAAATCAGATATATCTCCATATTGGGTTAGTTTATTTTTTTCAATTATCCAGTATTGAGTTATTTATTTCTTATTGTATATGCAGTGTGTTATATCCTATCGGGCCACTCAGGGACGGGCGCTTCAATCCTTTTTCTACTGTCTAGGCAGTAGGATTGGGATTGGGGTAAGAACAGTTCCGTGACAGTTTCTCTAGGGTTTGATTTCCATGCATATATGAGTTTTGGACATGGTGACGCTTGGTTTTCTTGGTGCACCATACATGTTTTAGTCATGCACTTTTCCCCTTGGCATTGTTGGTAGACACTCACATGTGGTTCATGTGTTTGGCTATTTTTCTTGATCCTTGTTTTGATTGACACATGTGATGTTTGGTGAAGGGTTGTGGGCGTTACATATTCTTTGCTTTGGTTTGGTCGCAATGCATTGTTACTTGTTTGGTTGCTACACATATGTGATGTGTTGGTTACTATCCTTTGGTTTGTTTTGGTTTCTGCAAGTAGCCTTGGGTGTTGCGGTCTCTATACCTATATGTGTTGCGGTCACAACACTATATCTTGATGGTTTGGGTTGACAAATACATGAGTATATGGTTGCTACAAGTGAATGTACAAGTATTTGATGGGAAATACACTGTGTTGTTTAGATGATTGTTTAATAAATCCTAATCATGTTTCTTAGCCTTAATGTGTTCCAAGAAAATGGGATATGGGGTATCATTTATGGTAGAATGATAATATATAACCCTAATCATCTATGTATGTGAAACCCTAACCCTAATTTTAGGGTGTGTTATCCTTATTGAGCTTGCTTGGATGACTAGCTTGTAATTATATTTTCTCTCTCCTACCTATGTAATCCTAAGCTTGTAGGTTGAGTGAATGTCATAGCTTGTGAATGCTATGATGGTAATCATATGATACAGGGTGATGGCTATGAGCCTTGATGAGGCATGCTGAGATCATAATTATGTGATGGGTCTTATGAGCTGCAAGAGGCATAATGTCTAGTGTGAGGTGTTATCCTCTAGTGATGTGATGAGGGATTGATATCCATGACAATGTGATAATGTTGATGGCCTTGAATTGGCAGTGGTATCAAGTGATATTATGACAAATCTGCACCTTATACATTTTATATCTTCTGGAGTTGTATTATTTAATTATCTTTGTAGAGTTTGTCTAGGGTTTATACGTTGTAACTTGATTTATGCTAAAAGATACTCAATTGGAGTAACTAATCAAGTGAAACCCTAATCATGTATTTTCCATGTGTCATAGATCCATCTTCAACATTAGTACTTTGCTGGATAGTGAATTGGGTATTCTGAAGGGAAACCTGGAGCACATACTAGTGAGTATGTGAGGTGCAAGTGACTATGTCTGCTTGACATCTTGATCCCAAGTGTTTTGAGAATGACTGCGCTCGGGTTCGGTGATAAGCATGTGATATGATGTGACAGAGGACAACTACAATTGTACCTCAGTGATTGGGCTACATTCCTTGGTTTCTAGTGCCTTGACCTATACCAAGGTGGGCTAGGTGTTTTATAGGACCATAGCCTTGACTATGATTTGATGTCTCTATGAGACTATAACTTTGACTATAAGTTGCTATCTTTGTAGTTTGGCTATATGTCACTGCGGTGCAGACTCGAACTGACTGAATAATATAGGAGAAGATCATGGATTCTGGCTCTTCCATTGATGTTGTATAGTACTGATTTTGACTTAGAAGTGGTCAGTTGGATTTGGGTTGTACGACTCAAATCCTAAGGGCATAATAGAAGACATAATACAATTGTGTAGTATATTTGCTTAGAGTCAAATATGATTCACGTTGGATGACCTCCTTTCCTTATCTTTTGTGCTTTCTTGAATTATAATGTGGTAAGAGAAATTAACTGTTATACATGTTCTTCATATTCCTTCTTAAAGTTTAAAGTGTTCCACTGCTTAGTGGTAAATTAGTCTAGAAGTTTGAGATCTATATTTACATAATATGTTTCTAGTTGTGGGATCACTAGTGTGTATGTATATTTCATATCCCTTCTTTGTCTTAAATATATCAATATTTATTGATACATAGGATCCTTTGGTTAAGAGATTTAGTTGATAAAATGTGTATTTCCATTGTGCCCCCTTTCCTCAAAAACCCTACAGATATCATATCTAACATCATATCTTTTAACACATTTTGGGTTTTGAACCAAATAACCTTGATGTATGTATAATTATGAAGTATGAATCATTGTTAATCACCAACTATCATTTATGATATTATATAACTGTAATTCATAAACCTATTTGACACCTTTGAAATCAATTAGTTTGATGTATGTGGATGTGGAAAATAGATTGTTTAGGTGCTTATGATCTCAAATATGTAAGTTATTAGTTTTGATTATTATCAAAATATATAACATGTATATGACTTGCATGACATGGTCCCTCTATCTACATTTTCCCTGTAAAATTTACGTCATTAATTTATATTAAATGTATTGACATCATTGGTGGACCATGGTGGAGAGAAGGACATGATCGAAAGCCTAAACCAATAGGGAAGTTGCTTAGAGCATTTGCTTGTGTTACCTCATCCTCGTAGAAACACCTTCTCTTATCTGTGAGTATGTTGTTCGTCACCAAGCCTTCTCAAAATGACCTTAGCCTCAAGATCATTCATGGGGATTTATGAGATTTTGGCATATCATCTTGGTCACCAAAAGGAAGTGGAACTTAGAGTTGGAAACATACTATTGTCACTCACTCTCCTTCTCCTTCTACTACATACTATTGTCATTGGGACAAGTTTCTCTCTTTCTCTACAAGATGAAGTACTCATAAACAACTTGTGTTTTGATGTGTGTGTTTTCATTTGGACTTGCAACCCTTAATATAGATGAGTTATGGGCATTAATTTCTATAAATCCAATCACGCCCAATTGCAACTCAAACTAGAATCAAGCAAGGAACATTTAAAGAGATTTACCAATCCACCAGTTGTTCAGCTACTGGACAGATTGTATCACTTAGTTGATTGGTTGGTAAAAAAAATGACATGTTGACCAACCTTGGTCTGTTCAAATTGATCGGGTTCGATTCCATAACGAACAAGTTTCCTTTTTCCTCAATGTTTCTTGACTTGTGTTTAATTGACTGGTTGAGTTATATAATTGACCAATGGACCAATTTACCTAATGGTAACCAATGTATCACCTGACAACTACTCAACCAAACTAAACCATCTAGGAGAATTAGTGACTTACCCAATCAACTTGTAGGGTAGGAAATGGAATTTTTCATGATTTATAACCATTCTAGTCATGTGTATAATTTTAAACTTCAATTTCCTTAAGAACCTTGTGTATATGATCCTATAGGTTCCATGTTATGTTTCAAGTAATTTCATACACCTCACAAGAAAATATTGGTATCAAGATATGACAACATATCTACGAAAATAATTGGAATAAATTGCTAACAACTTTAATGTATAAGTGACCCTTATTTCTATCAACGTGCAATCCCTTTTCAATAGATATCCTAACTAAATAGAAGGTATGTAGTAGTCATCCTCTTAATATTAAATTTACATTTCTTGAACTAGAGTAGAATAATGAGATAGTGTGAGTCCAATATCATATATTGACTCACATGAGATCTCCATGCATTTCACAGTCTCCCTCAATAAGTGGTCACGATATCACTCAGATCAGAGGGAGAAATTACATCTACCTTACTCACAATAATAAATAGGATCACAATGCACCCAATCCTTACCAACGTGGAAACCCTTATTTATAGTCACATTGGGTAGTGTTAAAGTTCACTAACATGATAACATTGTAATGACTCCAGGTTTGAGGATCACATTGACCACTTTCACATTGAGATGTGACTCTGAATTCCATGACATGGATTCCATGTTTTATTCCTGACATGGGTATGTCCAGTGCAACTTATTCTCTAACGAGTACCCATACATCTAATTGGTATATAATATCATGACTAAAGAGACATATTCAACATTCAACACACATGCTAGTCTTATTTCTTATTGTTTTCCTATAATATTCAGAATAATAACTGACTATTAACATAATAAGAATGAATAAACTAAGTATACATATAATCTCATGCTTAGGTCCTCAATTTAAACCATATGTAGTAATGTAAAAACATTCTTCGAAGATTATCATAACTTTTCACTTTCTCACTATTAAAACAAACATAGGAAGTAGAATTGATTTTTATTAAAAGTTAAACCATATACGAGGTTTCCTATTACAATCATCACATGGCAACTCTCATGACACACAACCAACCAAATAATTCTATACTTAATAATTTTGATAAGTCATATTGTAAACCTATATTTTGTGAAGTTCACTGACTTGTGAGTCAACATCACCTAGGGATGAGCTAAGAGAATGACATGTGAAGTTATACTGACAAGTTTGTCCACCTTGTGTTTGAAGTTAAGATACTTCAACTAGGACTTATCATACTGATTGTATAGGTGATAAATAAACTTCACACAATATTTGAAGATATATAAAAACGTGAAATAATGTAAAAAAAATCGAAATAAATTTTGTTTCCATCTGTGAAAATAATAAAGAGTACATGTAATGACCCAAATTCAGCTTACCCAAGTAACTAGGTCTTTGTAGGATATTTAATGCTTAATTTGTTCAACCTTTGTTTTATCTTTGTTAATGAACATCATTATAATTATCATTTTTGAACATGTTTACATATGATAAACATTCTTTTGTTGGAACTAGTTTGGGTTAAGAAAGTGAAACCCTAGTTAGGTTTGAAATTAGGGTTTTGTCTTTTGGTTGAAATAATGATTTCAAGGATGTAAATAAGAAGAAACCCTTTCTCTAATTAGATTTGGAAATGTCAAATTTTTTTTTACAACATGCTTTATTATCTCTAACTATACCATGATGACAATTATATTAGTAGAAGGTTGATCCAAAACCCTAGTTTACGTGGTTAGGCTTTTGGAGGCATTTAAGGGTCTTTTTACAATTAAAATGGGAAAATAGAATGACTCTTCACCTAAATTAATGTAAATATTTGAAATCATGTTTCAAAAAATATTTTAATTTGAAAAATACAACTAAGTGGGATTGAGGTTTCAGGGTGTTAGGTTGGTTGAAAATTTCCCCAAATCGAGTAAGACTGACTAAAACTGACTCAGAAAAGACCATTTGATCAGATAGAGTTGTATGGAGAACATACATTCTACCTTAGCTAATAATTTATACAAAATTTTAGTCATATGGAATGTCTTCCTTCAAATTCCATCTGACCATAATGTTGAATTTTTCAAAACACATCGTCAAATGTAATTTCCATTTGAAAATCTAGTTGATAACTGTATCTAGTGAAATTAAAAAAGTATTGGACTTCTGTGTAATTATAACAAGCATATTGAACCATGTATATGATTTCCCTAACACCCAAACACCTCTTATCATCTGCAATCACCTCCATAGATCAATATCTAGAGGAGAAATGAGAGAATTAGGAGTATGGAGAAAAAATAAGAGAATTTGATATTTTTGAGTTGTCATTATTTTTTTGGTGGAGAATTTTCATAAAAAGATAGGACTCAATAGTAAGAAACCCTTCTTATTCATTATTCTATACTAAATTCCAAATTTCTTCAGATCTTTCCCTCCTAAACCCTTAAAATCCTAATTTAAGCCCAACAAGGATTTTCACTAGATCAACCCTAAATAGTTCCAACCAAAGAATATTTAGCATTTACAATTTCAATGTATAGATTAATATTGATTAACAATGAGTAAGCAAAGTATAAAAATGTTAAGAATAAACCTAGCCAAGTATTACCCTAGTTACTCAACAAAGTTGAATCATGGTCACTACACTTGTATTTCATTTAGGATTATATGGCTAATTCCATACTTAGACTGTTTATCATTCATTTAATTATAGCAAAAATATGAGTGAATATGTTCTTGTGATTTTTGAAACTTATTTGGTTCAATAATTTTAAGAAGCAAGATCAAATCCTTAGTTGGGACCATTTTTAATAGCATGAATCCATTAAGCACAATTTCCAAATGAATCTACTTCATTATCTTCCACTATAAAGTAATAATGATTTAACTACAATGATTTTGGTAACATATATCTTATTTGTAGCTAAAACTTCTTCTAATTACGAAATATAAATATGTTAGAAAAATGTGTAGCTAATTTAATTGGCTATACACATAATTATATTTTCCCTCCCTCATATAAAATGTAAATAAAATGAGTGTAACCAATCTTGTACACTTTTAACCAACCTCTCATCTAATGAAGATTAGGTCATCCTACTATTCGTTTCACGCACAGTGGTTCATCCAATTTGCTTGAATCTTCCCCACTCGCCCTTGGTTTCTCCCAATCTCCTTTTGTTTCCTTAGATTTCTCACATGTGCGACACCTAAACCCCTTAAATGTGATGAACACATCACTCTCCAGCACCCTCCTCTGCCATGGCTCTACCCAGTAGGGGTTTATTCTCATATTGCGAAGCTCCACACAGGGCTCCGTGTGCATGCATTCTCCTCCTATTACTCCACTCTTCAAGGGCACACGAGGTTCTACTCTGCAACAACAATCTCAAGCAAAAGAGATGCATGTTCTGCTCCTGAAAACTCACCTAAAAAAGGCATCATAAATTGTCTTCCTCTCCAGGGATGCATGACTTTTCTTTTCTCTTGATGCATGTTTTGCTCCTAGAACTCACCTAGAAAAGGCATCATAAAATGTCCTCTACTCCAGGGATGTCCAACTTTTCTTTTCGCTTCAAGTACTCATTAGATTGTTGTGATTGTAGCTCTAAATAGATAAACATGGATATATAGTTATAGATGAACCTATAGTACGGCGCCCTTGGCAATGATCTCACCAAATCATTGGAAAACTAGTGATCATCCTAGCTATTAGCACAAATCATTCCCATCAGAGCATGCATGATGTCCTTGAATGTATTCTTGGATCATTGCATCTGAATTATCTATTTATTTTACCTACATGAACAATGTATAGGGAATCCCTGAGTTACTTACATGCATTCATTCATATTTTGAATGAAACAATAGGAATGCCATCTCCTTTCTAACAATGCAATAGACTTTGAAACAATGTGTAGTTAATCCTCTATGTTGGTAAGACCACATCTCGTAAATATGAATTTTATGATGATGCCCAACTTTTTCATTCACATCATACTCTATTGGTGGCATGAAAAAATTTGCTTGAAGTCAGGGGGTCTGAACTAGAAGGGTAATCTATTTACTAAATGCCAGTAAAAAAAATTTACTTTTTAACTATGGGCACTTGCATTATGTTTACGTCATCTAAATCTAAGTCTGAAATAACTATAAGATCGTGTTAGATGTTTATGTGTACATAGGATTTATTACTTATCTTAGTTTCTTCATATGTGGTTTAGTTGTGTAAAATATAATTAGGTTATTGGACGCCGCCAAAGTCGATAAACAAATGTGCTAATTTCATATTACTTTTAGTCAATGGGGTTGTTTTCTATCCTCAAGAAGAGGCTAATAAAACCATTGTGATGTAATGATATGTAGTAATAGGATATACATCATGGTGTCAACCCCATATATCCACATTGGTCACCAACATCTGAAGTCAGATGCCCTGGTGACACCAAATTAAGCACAAGAGAAAATTAGTCCCTTGTTATCGTATTTGTTGATGCTTATGCATGAAGAGAACACCTAAAAGGTCTATGTATCTTAGTAAATTTATTAGTAGAATACATACTTTCATATCATGAAATGAACAATTTTTACACCACATGGACAATGAAGCAATTCATTTTTTGTGCATGACCCATTTATAATTAAGAGGTGGACCTATTCAATTCACTTTTGGATTTCCTAATTGAATGAGGTTGGTATCGTATCAACCTTTACATTATATGTTCACTTAGTTATCAACTATGAAAGGATATCAAACTCATTATATTGAGTTGAATTATAAGGAATCATACAAAGAATTCCAAACATCCTTGAAATAATAGATGGAATGACCTCATAAAGATTTTCACATAATAATGTTAATGTAACCAACTATTTTATGGTTGACACTGGTTTGAAAATAAGTATCATTTTTGTAGCAGATTTCAAGCTTTATCTTGAACAATTTTTACTGATTATTCATGCAGTCAGTTAATTTTTAGAGAAAATGATGATGGTAATGTTTTTGATGTTGTTGAAGATGACATTTGCAAACCTTATGAGGTGATTTGTTTTGCAACTGAAACTGACTTTAGTATTATTGCATTGTTCTCTCACTTTGATTTTCATGAACTATTACACACTTATTGAATGTCTACATTGTCCTTTCAAAGCTAATATAATTAGAATTTAGCATTTACATAAATGGCAATTTAAATATGACATATCTGTCATGGTTCATTACATCTTTGATTCTTAAAGAAATTTGTAGGCCTTTTCAATTTAGCCTTTCAAAACCACATGCAATCCTACCACAACAAATTTTAAGATGAGAAATATGTCATGGAATCATAGGTAATTGCATCTTTTTGCTCGTTGGATGTAGAAAGACCACATATCCACCACAATTACGTTCTTTCATATCATTGTTAATGACTTGTGGAATGGGAAATAACCACCAAGATTAAGATTTGTTTTGTTACTTTATATTAATGTTTCAACACATGAAGAATCGGTAGCCTTTGGGTGTAATACATACATTACAACACAACTGAACCTCAGTGTCTTAGCTTTCATGCTATAAAATTAGTTATGATAACTAACATATAAGGATTCTTACCGATCCAAACAAAAAATATGTGCATTCTTATAACTTTATATCTTGTTGCATGTGGGATATTTAATAGATGTTAAATCCACTAAAACATTTCTTGTATTGTAGAAACCATTGAAAAATAGTAAAGCTTCTCTCAGTATAAGGTTTTGATTGTATATGATCATTAGTAATTTTTACCCATGCCACAAATCATTTTCTTGGTGTAATATCCATTATATTTTGATATAATTATCACATATGAAGAAGGATAACTTTACTTAATTTTGTTTAGATTTGATAGGAATTACCTAGGGTTGTCCTTCAAGCACATCCTTAGAGTATCTTCAAAATAATAAAGGAATAAGGTGGTCAATATCATTGTGAAGCACATCCCAGTGAGTGTTTGTATTGACTAAATATGACTAGAATGGGCTCACTTTTGCATCTTATCTTAATCACATTCATTTTCTCCAACTTTTTCCTCTTTATTATCATCTATCATGTGGTCATGTTATCATAATAGGATTAGATAAGCCTATGACTTTCATCTTATCATAATCCCATGCAATCCTTAATGAGACCAAACTAGAGAATTTTATAGGTAATATAAAAAGTAGTTAATCTAAGGCTCAAAAATCATATGAAGACAATTTAATTGATAAGGTGTAAATACTATTTCCATATTCATTTTTTATTTGACTATTATATTTAGTACAATAAAACAAAAAAATAGTAAGGATTTATTTGGTTGTGGACACATCATTTATTGCATGTTCTCTTTATTGAGACACATCATTTTTGCCTCTTCTCTTTATTGAAATAAAAACATGTTACAAGTCAAGGAGATGAAATGGGATTAAATGATAATTTTGTAAATTAAATATGAGGAGCATTGTATGAATCACAATTTTTTAGAATAAATAGATCAAATGGTATTTTTTTACATAAATATAAGTAGGATTAAATTCTACTTTAACATACTCATTAATTAACAATGAGAAAATGTTAAGATGAGGAATGACGATGTATAGGAAATTTTAAATAGAAAATAATATGTATATACAACCAACACATAAAAAGGTGTATGTTGCTACTAATTTATGTTGAATGGTATCATTGAAATATCACATAATGGTCACAAAAATGTAAACGATCCAATAAGAAAAACATTTTTTTATTGTTGGTAATGTTTATTCTGTTTCTAAAATTTACTTATTTTGAAAGTTTCTCTAAGTGGTGATTGACTTTCCTCTCGCCACATGTTTGAATGGATAAATAATTAAAATACAATGGAAAATCATTTTTAGCATCTCCCTCTATAATTATGACATGTTTTACTTCCATATTTTAACCTATTAAATGCCTTATTTAAATCATGTCTCTAATTCTATTATAGGAAACACTATTTTAATTGAGTTTTTATGTATTGTTCATTAACTTGATGTACTTTTATATATAATTTTTTGGAATAAAAGAAGTCAGTTAATGTACTATGTGGGATCTTGGAACAATAGCAAAAATATTGATGCCATTCTTTTGATTTTCTAATTTATGTACAATTACATTTATCATGCCTCATATTCCTATATCCATTTTTCTATGTAAATATATAACTCTTGTACTAAAATAAGAAATATGGTTGTGTAGATTTGTAACGACTCATGCTTCTTCCTTTTCAACTTAATTCATGTATCTACACAAACAATTGTAGTAGGCTACAAGATTATTTTACCCTCGTAGATTTTGCTTATTTTCTTAATATTGAAGGACAAGATTTTCCAAACGAGTCTTCAAATACACTATTATCTTGATTTCCTGGTTTGTCTCTTTAAGTAGTGTTATATTTCTTAATTTTATTTTACAAACATGTTGATGTTCTCATCATATCACTATTGAATCCCAATATCTTTAACAGACTAACACTACCTTGAACAAATCTTGTCCTAGTAACCTAGGTGATCTCTATTCATTCCCACTTCATTTTATTGTTCTTACATTAATATATTAGAGGAATATCTAGAGGATCTACCACTAATCTTTCATATCAATCTTCCAAATGTAACTTTGTGAATGGAGAAATCCAACTCTATATTCCCCCTATTGTTCTAGAGTTTTAGTTGGCTAAGGAGCAAGCCTTCATATCCCTGCCTTATATGCTGATTAAGAGGATTTTTTTTATGTTGGCTAAGGAGGACACATCTTTAGATTCTACACTTGAATACCGGTAAGCATAACCTTCATCTTCGTACGCATAGATGTGTTTTCATCTCAATTTTTTTTAGTATTTTTTAATGCAGATATCCATCACATGATCTTATGAAATGATGGACTATAGTGTGTTATCTGGATAATTTATCAAATTTAACCAATAGTTTGATTTAGAATAAAAATTTTAGTTGTTATTTATTGGAGATACAAGAGGAAGGCCTTATAAAGCTACCATGAACTCGAAGTAATCCAATTCAATAATAGTTCAATTTATTTTCTCGATAAGAGGTACAAGCCATGCATATGGGGGAAGAAAAAAAAATATAGAAATAATATATGTGGGAGAAAAATATTAACACCTACATATCTCTTGACCCTTAAAAGGAACATAAAATAAACTAACCTTCAAGTTTAACCAAAATTATCTGTGTAAATGTTGTACCTATGAGACCCTTAACCTTGCTTAAAGTGTTGAACATGTTTAATTACCATAAGTAAGTGCTTCAAACTTAATATAACCTTGTTATATATTTTTGGTATCATCTGGTAAGCTTAAGTTTCAAATATAGTCCAATTTGGACACTATTTTTGCAAATTATGCAATTTTATGCACATTTTAGACTTTTATGCAATTTACCAAAATCTGAGGTTTTACTTGCAATTTTTCACATGCCTTATAATTCTTATATGTTTCTTTATCATGCTTGAGCTTTTTTGGGACATGGGGAACCTAGTTAAACCTTGGTTTGGAGGTTTTTCCTTCAAGGGTATGTTAGGGTTTACCTCTTTATGGATTAGCTACCTTTAGGAGCTATCAACCAATGGTTTATTTGATTGGCGTGCAAATCCAACAACTGGTGGTTAAGAAGGTCTCCATGAATGGTGGGGTAGTTCTTGTGTGTCTTCTTGTATATCCATAATAATTTAAGGCCATGTACACATGGAGAGTTATTAGGACACCTCAAGCTTTTCTCTTTCTTTATCCATTAGCCTTATATACTTATCCTTTATCTCAAAAATGAAACCTTTAGACTCTTATCTTCTCCTCCTCTACAAATCTTCGTCTTTCACCTGCTTGGGGGTGGATAGAGTGCCCAAGGTAGAAGAATATAGCCAACCTTCTTGTTGGAGCATCTAGGATTCAAATCTACCCCTATCAAGAGCTTGAAAAACTTCCTTTTGGTGATCTTGACCTAAACTAGTAAGTACCTCCTTCTCTCCTTCGTTTCTTTTTATATTCCTCTTCCTCCTACCTTCTTTCTAGACGAAACCTTGTTGTTCCATGGTAAAGTTTGCTCTAAATCTCAAGGAACTTATCTTTCTTGTTTCTTCTTTCTAGGGTTTGCTCCTTTTGTGGAGAAAGGTGATACTTGGCCGAATTTGGACCTAAAGCTAGGGTTATTCACCTTCTTTGCTCCAATTTTCTTATTTCTCGGACTCTAATCTTCTCCCTAGAGTCAAGTTTTATAACCCTCTTCACCTTTATTGCTTACTAAAAGTTTTTTACTCATGATCTTGCTCTAAAATGAAGATCTATGCATATAAAAGCTATTCTTGCTTAGGATTTCGAATTTTATGGTGTTCCTTGATTATTTTCTAGTTCTATATGAACCTAAAATCATGTGCAAAACCTTCCTGAGGTAGAGTAAGACTTTTTTCCTTTCTTACATACCAACCTATCAAACGATGGCATATACTTAGTTTTTAGGCTGATATTCAATTTTATGCATAAACTGATGCTTGACCTTATATTAGAACCAATGGAGTTGACTTTGTGGTAACTGATGGTAATGAACCATGGTCATAGATGATAATGTTAACCATTGGTCACATCATAGTTCATTTTTAGACTCTTTTATAAGCTCAATTGTTGATGGTTTAGTTCCCTAAAGATGATATGATCCAATTGCGATTTTAGTTGAACATCTGATGGTGTTCAATGATAGTCATATTGACCTCATCAACAGATGGTGGCATAATGTGAAAAATTGATGGTGGTTTAGATTACCACATAATGGTGTAAGTAGGTATCATGATTTTCTTCAATAAACCTTAAGCCGATGGTTTCTTTGGTTATATGATCCAAGGGTTAAACCTACATATCAACGAATAGTTTTGAGATGTTAAACCTGATCCAATGGTCGTGAATGGATGCTTCAACATCCAATGGTTTGGAATGAAGTATATATTATAATGTTTTGGTTATAATGATGAGAATTTGATGGTCAATACCTTTTAATTTGTAGTCTTACCTTTGCCCTCGGGTGGATATAATTGATAATCACCATAATGCGTTCATGGGTAAACCTAATGAAGTGTGGCTTGTTACACCTAATCCTAAAGTATCTAAGTAATGGTCATTGATTATGAATAGAACCCTTGAATGGTTAATAAAATATTGGGGTAATCTCGTAATGGTGGTTGAAAACCTAGTATACTAGTGGCGGTTGAAACCCTAGTATACTAGTGGTGGTTGAAACCCTAGTATGCTAGAAATTTGATGGTCTCACCTTAGTGGTTGAGTGGTCAAAAGTGACAGATTGTAAATTTGGTGAAGGTTTTATATGTAGGTTCGAATCCTGCCTCTCCCGCTTTTATCTGACTCTCGAGAAGAAAAAGGATGCATTCATCAGCATAGGAAGGTTGAGTGACTTTCTTTGTTGTTTGTGGTTGTGCTAAATTGTATTGTATGTCTCATCGGTAGGCGAAGGAAGAGCTCACCCAGCAAAACAAAACCACACATGGAGTTAGAAAGGGATCAACACCTTTGAATTCCATGCCCTTTTGAATGTGATGTTTGATCGAGGATTGGTGAGGCAAGGTGGAACAAAAAGCTTAGGATGGATGGTAGAGTCTTAGTGTGAGTCGTATGCGTTGAGAGTCGCACATACAATAACGAGGGGGGTTCACGACTATACTTCTTTTGTGGTAGTTGGGATATGTTTGGATCCATACTTGAGTATAGTATGAAATTTGATGGTAATGCTTCACCTTGTGTATCCATGATCTGATGGGGATACCATGTATTAGGGTTTGGGTATGAATGCTAATTTTTAGCATCAATGTGACTTATCTTGTTATTCCTAACCCTATTACCATTAGGTGGTGGTGATAAAACATTATTAACCTCCCTTGAATGATTAATAGAATAATGGAGTATTCTTTTATCATTATTGAAACCCTGGTATGCTATAAATCTGATGGTTACACCCTAAGTTATGCATGAATCCATACTTGAGAATGGTATGGAATGTGGTGAAGAGGCTATGTATTATGCACCCAAGATTATATGGGGATTCTACGAGTGAGGGTTTGTGAATAAATGTTGAACTATAACTTTAATGAAACTTACCTTGCTACACCTAACTCTAATGCAAGTAGAGAATGGTGGTTAATCATATTATCCTTTCTTGAATGGTTAATATAATGATGGAATATCCTTCCTAATGATTGATTGAAACTCTAATGTGTTAACTAGTGGTCATCATAACTTCATGATTTATGTTTTCATATGCTAAACTTGTACACTGTCAATGTGATGTTGGCCAATCATATAGCTTCCTTATATGCTAATATAATATAGGAATGCTCCTAATGTTATGATAACCCTACAACGTTATCCTGTAAACATCTTTTAGTTATTTAATTCCATATCATGTTGAGCTTGTGCATCACATGTGTGGTGACGTTTGTTGAGCCTTGTTATAATTCATGGAAAGATAATGATGTTCTTGCACAAAATGATATTACAGTCTTAAGGACTTTTAGGCATGGTTGAGCCCTAAATGAGGTGTAATCCAATTTGATGACAAGGGTTGACCCCATGTGATGTTGTGATAAGAATTTATATCTTGTGATAGTGTGATGACAAGTGTCATCTCATGAAAGACAATGAATAAGTACCATGTGATGATGATGTGATGACAAGTATAGTCTCTTTATTGATAGGTGAATAGTTACCTATGATGTTGAGATGAGAAATTATGTCTCACCCATTTTATATATTTTGAAGATGTTATACTTATATGCTTGCTATAATAGAATTAGGGTTTGTATGTCCACTTGTTTGATGCAGCCTAAATTCACCCAACTAGAATAATTAATCAAGTGAAACCTTAACCATGTAGTTTCCCTATGCCATAGATCCATTCCAGTGCCAAAACTTGCTGGATGGTAAAACGAGTATTCCTAAGGGAAACTCGGAGCGCATATTATGAGTGTGCGAGGTTCTTGTCATCTTGAGACCAGGTGTTTATGGAGGATGGCAACAGTCATGCCTCAGGTATTATGATGTGCAAAAGGTAGTAGTATAATTGCAGGATGCCTCTTATAGAATGGCCATGCGGGAGCTGTTCTCTAGCGCTGTGACCTATACCAAGGCGGGTTAGTTACATGACTATATGCCATTGTTTTGCAATTTGACTGATATGTCACGACAGTGTAGACTTGTACTGATCGAGTAGGGAGAAGATTTTGGAGTCTGGTTCTTCCTAGATCTTGTATGGCATTAATTTTTACTTAAAAATGGTTAGTTGGATTTGGGTGGTATGAATCAAATCCTCAAGGCATACTAAAAGATGTAATATAGCTGTGTAGCATATCTATTTAGGGTTATACATGATTCTTCATATTGGACCCTTATTTGTTCCCTTTACATAAAAATGATGACTAGTGCATTAATAAATAATAGATTTTCTTATCTATAAATACTCATGATGTAGATGTGTACATACAGTAGTCATGCTACTTTAATAGATATACTACTACTATTGATTATGTTAATGGTGATATTTATCACATGTTGGTAGATATGCTTATATTGCTAGGCATGTCTCTATTATTAAAGATTCTTAAAGTGGTAATCATGCTTATGTAGATAATTGTGCTTTGATGTTAGTTCTACTTATGATGTAGATATGTTCAACTTGATAGATATGCTAACAATGTTATCTATACTTATGCTTCTAGACATATTCAAGATGTTAGAGAAACTTATGCTACTAGATTGCTTATACTGTTAGCAAAGCATAAGATGATAGTCAGACTAGTGATGACTTTTGTTATTTGATGCAATATTATCAAATACAAGATGATAGTTTGCTTATACTGTGATAATTATACTAGTTTCTAAGCTTATTTGCTTAACTTGTTCACTATGCTTGAACTGTTTAATCTGCACAATTTTCCATTAAATACTCCAACTTCTCAGTCTACTTATTGTTAAATAATTTGTTGTAATCAATATTTGTTGGAGAGAGTTATGTCTCTCGCTGGGACTGGGTCTCACCTATGGGTCACCACATCTTTTAGGTGATCGGGAATAGCAACAATAGAACTATTGAGTCAAGGAAAAAATATGGTGATGGATCTTAGAGAAGGTTATTTACTTGTCTAGTGTGTCCTAGAGTCATCTCTGTGCTCTCAGGTCCAGGTGAAAAGTTTGTGTATGATGTTTGATTGAATCGGGATTTTGATTGCATGTTGATGCTTGTATAAGTGGAATATGTGGATAATGTTCCTTTGTAAAGTTTATGTTGTAGTTGAGGATATAGAGCATTTGTAAAGGATATTGAGTATTATATAGAATGAAGCAAGTTGTTTGGCCTTTTATGTAAGTGTTTCTGAGCACTTGAGAAATGTTGAAATCAATTTTAATTTAACCCTATTTTTTGGATTTGAGTTAATTAATGAGTAATCATGTTTTGTGTTTTGAGTAATATCAGTTAGTGTAAAGGGTTCTCACAAGATGCTATCAGAGCTCTAGGTTTGCTAAGTTTATAGAGACACTAGGACTTAGGACTAGGATGATGTCAAAGTTAGGAATATGACATAAAAATATGGTCCATACTGCCTAACCTCAGTATTTGGGTGCCCTAGCTAGGTATTCAACTATTGAAGAAACGGTAAGTATGGAACTCTTATATTGTTATATTTCCAATTACTATGATCAAGTAATCATTTTGACAATCAAAAGAGTGTAATGAATAAGAAATCATGGTATATATATATATATCAATCTTACCTAAAGAAGATGAGAATTACATCATAACCTATCAAAACTTGAATGTTTGGTAATTACAATAGAAAGATATGACACCATGAAACTTGAACTTGAATACCAATAAGAAAATGAGGAATTCTTCAAGCTGTAATTCAAGAAAATTATAAAGTAAAAGTCAGATAAGTTTGTGCTAATAAAGTGATTCAAGTTATGAAATTCACATAAGATGGAGAGGACTCTTGTAATAAGTATAAAATGAGAAGATGAATGAGAACAATGGCATATGAATAAAGTAAAACCTGAATTAATCTCAAACCAACCTATGTGTGTAAGTAGTGCTAATGTAAATTCTTCATGACATATGAAAGAAATTAAGGGAGATGGTCCTTGTCTAATGAAGACAATGTGGGATATGATGATCTATTCCTTGATAAGTGGTTGAGAAACATGATAACATGAAATGACATACATATGAATGATGAAGAGTTAATCAGAAAGAGCAATGAGATGTGTTAATATTAATCATGACTATGGTAATGGCAAGGAACCCAAGTTGTAAGAGGTAAGATCATACATAAAAAGTGTAACCTTCATGGGAAAAATAGAATTGGTTACCTTTTGCCTATGACCCTAGACAATGTTGTAGTTATGTGGGAAGTGTGTTTCCCTTTGTGTTTATCCTTTTTGAAGTGTAGCCTTTAAGTGGATATTATGCCACCTGGTATGAGTGGATTCACTGGAATCCTAGGGAAAAATACCCTGATATGATGCGTGGTTTCCTTGGAATATAGTTCTAAAATCTTTATGTTTTGTAATGAGCATGCTTTTTTATCCCTCTAGGAGTTAGGGGGATTCCTCCTATATGTTCTTAGCCAGTTATGATGTTGAAGACTGGATGAGACCAGGGTATGAGTTCTTTATAGCACATGTAGTGGATACCAAGGTAATGAATGCTAGTATCCAAAGTGTATCAGTTATATATGAGTTAAATATATCTATTAGATCAGTTGTCTCAAGCCCCTCTCCAATAGAGAGAGAGAGTTGATGTTGATCCTCCAAGTGTTGTTTGGGAAAAGAAGAGTGATTATCTAATGTTGTGTATGGTTTGCTGATGGTTTGGCAAGACCGGTATTAAGGACATATGGTTTATTAATCAACAAACATGTGTTATTGTATTCCTTTAAGATAAACCTAGGATCAGAATATCAAGGGATAAGAGTTAGAGTGGATGACATAAGTTAAATTACCATGATGAGTTTAGGGTTATGTTGTTTAGACTAACCAATGTATCAATAGCATTCATAAATAGGAGGAATAGAGTAATCAGGTTATGTCTTATAAGTTGTGACAAGATTTGAATGTTGACATCTCAAAGTAATTCAGAGATGGTCAGCATCATGGTTAACATTTTTATTAAATCTTAAGACAATGTTGAAGCAACTATACTCATGTGTCACAAGTTTTGCAAGAGTGAGTTGGGGGTTAACTAGAGTACCCTCTTGGCGTTATGGTAAATCTGCTAAGTGGGTTGTGTGAATCCTGGTAAGATGAAGACAGTGTCATTTCCCTACCCCTAACAAGGTCAATCAAGAAGTTATATTTGTTTACAATTGTAGACAAGTGTATGATTCTTCAACTAGAAAAATGGCTAGTCCATCATTGAGATGATTGAAGAATCTTCTAAGAACATATGACTTATAGTTATTGACAATTAGGGGATACCTGCCTGATTGATTGAGTTGCAAATTACAACAACCATCAAAGGAGGATAGAGATGAATTGTAAAGTTACATATGATAAGAGATAAAGGATGTTTCATGGTTGGTAAGATCCAGAAAGTATGGCCTCTGAGTGATGTGTGACACAACATATAGAGCATTTTAGGATGATAGTTAGAGTCCTAAGTTGGAAAGGTACTACCAGACCTATGCAGGTGGCAAAACAATTCCTATGTCGAACCACTGTGACACATCCAAGAGTAGAACGAGAAGAATTTGACTTTTATGAGAATGATGTGACATCACCATGATATGAAAGTAACCATGAGAAAGAGTGAGTATGAGGTGCATGAGAAATGTCCATCTTTGTTTACCTTGGATTTTGGGGGCAAAATCCCTATTAAGGATTTATGGTTGTGAGACCCCTAACCTTTCTTAAAGTGTTGAACATGTTTAATTACCATAATTAAGTGCTTTAAACTTAATATGATCTTGTTATGTGTTTTGGTATCATGTGGTAAGCTTATGTTTAAAATTTGGTTCAATTTGGATATTGTTTGTGCAAGTTATGCAATTTTATGCACATTCTAGAGTTTTGCACAATTTACCCAAATCTGAGGTTTATTGGAAATTTTTCACATGCATTATAATTGTAATATGTTTACTTATCATTCTTGAGCTTTTTAGGCAATGGAGCGCCTAGTTGAACCTTGTTTTGGAGGTTTTTTCTGCAAGGGTATTTTAAGGATTCCCCTTTATGGATGAGCTACCTTTAGGAGCTATCAACCAATGCTTTATTTGATTATCTTGGAAATCCAACAAATGGTGGCTAATCAAGTCTCCATGAATGGTGGATCAGCTTCTTGTGTGGCTGCTTTTGTATCCATAATAGTTGAAGGCCATGAACACATGGAGTGTTATGAGGACACCTCAAGCTTTCCTCTTTCTTTATTCATAAGCCTTATAACTTATCCTTTAGACTCTTATCTTTTCCTCCTTTCTAGAACTTCGTTTTTCACCTGGTTGGAGGTGAATATAGTGCCCAAGGTAGAAGAAGATAGCCAACCTTCATGTTGGAGCATCAAGGATTCAAATCTACCCTTATCTAGGGCTTGCAAAGCTTCCTATTGGTCGTACCCTAAACTAGTAAGTATCTGCTTTTCCCCTTCATTTTTTTTCTGTTACTTTTACTCCTACCTTCTTCCTAGATGGAACCTTATTTTTCTATGTTAAAGTTTTCTCTAAATCTCAAGGAACTTATCTTTCTTGCTTTTTCTATCTACGGTTTGCTCCTTTTTGTGGAGAAATGTGATACTTGGCTGAATTCAGACCTAAAGCTAGAGTTTTCACTTTCTTTGCTCGAATTTTCTTGTTTCTTGGACTCTGATCTTCTCCCTATAGGAGATTTTTATAACCCTGTTCACTTTTATTGCTTACTACATGCTTGATTACTCATGTTCTTACTCTAAAATGAAGATCTATGCATATAAAAGTTATTTTTGCTTAGGATTTCGAATTTTGTGGTGTTCCTTGATTAGTTTCTAGTTCTATATGAACCTGAAATCATGTGCATGACCTTCTTGAGGTATAGGAACACTTGTTCCTTTCTTACATACCAACCAATGGTGCTAAGTACCTATCAAGCGATAACGTATACTAAGTGTTTTAGGCTGATTTTCAATTTTATACATGAACCGATGCATGGCCTTTTATTAGAACCGATGGAAATGCCTTTTTGGAAACTGATGGTGACGACCCATGGTGACATATTATAATGTTAAGCATTGGTCACACCTCAGTTCAGTTCTAGACTCTTTTAGAAGCTCAATGACTGATGGTTTAATGCCCTAAAGATGATATGATCCAATTGCAATTTTAGCTGAACATCTGATGGTGTTCAATGATGGTAGTGTTGACGTCATCAATTGATGGTAGCATATTCTATCACAAATAATGGTGGTTCATGTTACCACACGATGGTGTAACTAGGTATCATGTGTTGCTTCAATAATCCGTAAACAAATGGTTTCTTTGGATATATGACCAAGGTTTAAACCTACATATCAACTGATAGTTTTGAAATGTTAAACCTGATCCAATGGTTGTGAATGGTGATTAAACATCCAATGGTTTAGTATGAAATCTATAGTATAATGTGTTGGTTCTAATGATGAGAACTCGATGGTCAATACCTTTAATTTTATAGTCTTATTGTTACCCTCAGGTGGATATAATTAATAATCACCATAATGAGTTAATGGGTAAATGTAATGAAGTATAGCTTGTTACAACTAATCCTAATTTATCTAAGTGATGGTGATAGATTATGAATATCCCCCTTGAATGATTAATAAAATAATGGGGTAATCTCTTATGGTGGTTGAAGCCCTAGCATACTATAAATTTGATGATCTCACCTTGAGTTATGTTTGGATCCATACTTGAGGATTGTATGGAATTTGATGGTGATGCTTCACCTTATGTGTCCATGATCCGATGGGGATTCCATGTGTTAGGATTTGGGTATGAATGCTTATTTATAGCATCAATGTGACCTATCTTGTTACTCCTAACCCTACTACCATTAGGTGATGGTGATTAAACATGATTAGTCTCTTGTGACTGATTAATAGAATAATGGAGTATTCTTTTATTATTGTTGAAACCCTGGTATGCCATAAATCTGTTGGTTACACCTTGTGTTATGCATCGATCCATACTTTA
This sequence comes from Alisma plantago-aquatica, assembly GCA_963693085.1. Lineage (NCBI taxonomy): Eukaryota > Viridiplantae > Streptophyta > Magnoliopsida > Alismatales > Alismataceae > Alisma > Alisma plantago-aquatica. The sequence continues at coordinate 1,332,019,294 of OY856412.1, forward strand.
GAATGGTATGGGATGTGATGAAGATGATTTGTCTTATGCACCCAATATTATATGGGAATGTTATGAGTGAGGGTTTGTGAATAAATGTTGAACTATAACTTTAATGAAACTTACCTTGCTAAACCTAACTCTAATGCAAGTAGATAATGGTGGTTAATCATATTATCCTTTCTTGAATGGTTAATATAATGATGGAATATCCTTCCTAATGATCGGTTGAAACTCTAATGTGTTAACTAATGGTTATCATAACTTTATGACTTATGTTTTTTCATGCTAAACTTGTACACTATCTGTGTGATGTTGGTCAATCATATAGCTTCCCTATATGTTGATATAATAAAGGAATGCTCTTAATGCTAAGATAACTCTGCAATGTTATAATGTAAACATCTTTTAGTTATTTAATGACATATCATGCTAAACCTGTGCATCACATGTGTGGAAATGTATGTTGAGTTTTGTTATAAGGCATGGAAAGATAATTATGATCTTGCATGAAATGATATTATGGTCTTAATGACCTTTGGGCAAGGTTGAGCCCTGAATGAGGTGTAATACTCTTTGATGACAAGGGTTGACACCCTGTGATGTTGTCATAAGAATTTATATCCTGTGATAGTGTGGTGACAAGTGTAGTCTCATGAAAGACAATAAATAAGTACCATGTGATGATGATGTGATGACAAGTATAGTCTCTTTATTGGTAGGGGAATAGTGCCTTGTGATGTTGAGATGAGAAATTATGTCTCACATGTTTTATATCTTTTGAACTTGTTATACTTATATGCTTTCTAGAACTGAATTCGGGTTTGTATGTCCACTTGTTTGATGCAACCTTAATTTAACCATTTGGAATAATTAATTAAGTAAAACCTTAATCATGTAGTTTCTGTATGCCATAAACCCATTCAACTGTCAAAACATGCTAGACTAAAATGAGTATACCTAAGGGAAACTCCGAGCGCATACTGTGAGTAAGACGGGTGCTTATCATCCTGACACCGGGTGTTTATGGAGGATAGCTATGGTCATGCCTCAGATATTGTGATGTGTGAAAGGCATCAGTATAACTACAAGATGCCTCTTATAGAATGTCCATGCATGAGCTGTTTTCTAGCGTCGTGACCTATACCAAGGTGGGATACTTATAGGACTATATGCCACTATTTAGTAGTTTGAATGATATATCACAACGGTGCAGAGCTATACTGACTGAGCAGGGAGAAGATCTTGGAGTCTGACTCTACCTAGATCTTGTATGTCACTGATTTTGACTTAGCAGTGGTTAGTTGGATTTGGATGGTACGACTCAAATCCTCAAGACGTAATAAAAGATGTATTACAGCCATATTGCATACATGTGTAGGGTTATAGATGACGCTTCATATTGGATGATAAACCTTGTTTTCTCTCTTTATTAAAAGTTATGATTAGTGCATTAAGAGATAATAAATATGCTTATGTTGTAGAAATACTCATGATGTAGATGTGTACATAAGTCATGCTATTTTAATAGAGATACTACTACTGCTGATTATATTAATGGTGATAGTTATCACATGTTGTTAGCTACGCTTATATTGTTATCCATGTCTCTATTATCATAGATTCTTAAACTACTAATCATGCTTATGTAGATAATTTTTCTTTGATGTTAGTTCTACTTAAAATGTAGATATGTTCAACTTGATAGACATGCTCGTACTTATGCTGCTAAACATATTCATGATGTTAGAGATAGTTATACTACTAGATTTCTTATGCTTTTAGAAAACCATAAGATGATAGGCAGACTAGTGATGACCTTTGTTATTTGATGAAATCTTATAAAATCCAAGATGATATCCTGCATATATTGTGATAATTATACTTTTTGTTAAGTTTCTTTGCTTAACTTGTCTAGTATGCTTAAACTATTTAATCTTCTCAATTGTCCATTAAATACTCCAACTGCTCAGTCTACTTATTGTTAAATAATTCGTTGTAATCAATATATGTTGGAGAAGGGTATATCTCTCGCTGGGATTAGGACTCACCCATGGCTCACCACATCTTTTTAGGTGATCAGAAATAGTGATAGTAGAATTGTGGCAGCGAGGAAGAAATATGGTGATGGACCTTAGAGAATGTTATTTAGTTGTATAGGGTGGCCTAGATTCATCTAAGTACTCTCAAGTCCAGTTCAAAAGTTTGTATATGATGTTTGATTAAATGGAGCTTTCAATATCATGTTGATGTTTGTATAAGTGGAATATGTGGATAATGTTCCTTTTTAAAGTTTATGTTGCAGTTGAGGCTATAGAGAAGATGTAAAGGATATTGAGTATTATATGGAATGAAGCTAGTTGTTGGGATTTTATGTAAATGTTTCTGAGCATTTGAGAAATGTTGACATCAATTTTGATTAACTCTATTTTCTGGATTTGTAATTAATAAATGAGTAATTATGTTTTGTGTTTTGAGTAATCTCATTTAGTGTAATAGGTTCTCACACTACCCATCTCCCCATCATATCATCTTATACAATGAATCTTTCTCCAAATGGAAAAGTTGGAAAAACCAAAGTGGTAATATATCAAAATCACTGGAGGGATCAACCATTGTAACACCTATTTTTCTTGTAAAATTGTTAGAAGATTTTCCTAATGGTAATTCCATTTCTACCTTGTTATAACTGTGCCCACTTCCTTAAAGTAAATGGAAATAATGTTTCCAATTTTTTTTGCGTAGATTTTATTGTTGGAGCCTCATTGAGTCAAACATGTCATGGAAGAAAATTCAAGTGACAACTTGATGCACACGAACATGGTAGAAACACTATATTAATATTCACCCTATTGTAGTTACGATATAAATATCCATGTGAACAATCTCCAAGTTGATGTTCACATTTATGCCCCCATTTGTGTGCACTATAATACCATCTCTATCCTGGTAGATTGAGGTTAGCATATATTGACCTCTTAGGTGAATGATTATGGTTAGATACTTATGAAATTGAGAAAGCACACCCTAATGTTTTCAACATGATGTTACAGATCTTGGAAGATGGAAGACTAATAGAAATTAAATGATGCACTGTGGATTTCAATAACACAACATTGATCATGACTTCCAACATTGGTAATAGTTTTATTAAGAAGCATGGTTGTAGTGTTGATTTTGACATAGATTATGACGAGAAGGATAATAGCTATAGAGAGCCTAGTCATAGACGAGTTGAAGCACTATTTCAGGCCAGAATTTCTGAACAGGTAGGATGAGGTGATTGTGTTCATATAGCTCTCTAAGATCGAGTTCAAGGAGATTGCATACATCATGCTTAAGTACATGTTTGATAGGTCGGTAAAAAAGGAAACAGATCCTTAAGTAACTGATAGATTTAGGGACAATTTTTTTGAAGAAGTATACAATCCTCTTATGTGTTGACTTGAGAGTTATATGTTGTCCATTTATTGATAATGACTTAACCATTCTATTCATATGTATCTAATATGTTTGCTTAAGATTGATTTTAGGCTTTAGGTACATGAAAAGGATCAAATTACACAAGACCTAGCTTGTCCAAGTTCATGTCAAAAGCAATGCAAATGCACTTTTATGGAAAATACTCCAAACCACCTTAGAATACTTTTATAATCATTTGTATTGATGATATGACTTGTAACTAAAATGAGAAAAAATTAGGGATGCTTAATTCCATCGTTTGATCAGATAAAAATCATTTTAGAATATTTTTCACAACACTTTAATTGGCTGAGTTTGAATTTCGGCCTATCTATGATAGATTTTTGGAAATGGTTGCATCGGTTGAGTTGCACATTCACATAACTCAATTGACCAACTTACTGGACCAAAATTGATTTTAGTTGATCAGTTGAGTTACCCCAGGACAAAATTGACTGATAGTTTTAAAATTGGCTTTGTCAGTTAGTGGATCAGTCGAGTTACCTTTATTAAAACTCGACTGAATGTATTGTACAAAAAATATAGAAAAAGTGATTCCAACTGTTGGAGAATTGTTAGAAATGAAAATAGATATCTTACCAGTTGTAAACGACTATTTTTTGTACTCAAGGTTCAATATCATGTTGAACAACCTCCTTATGAAGGAATAAAGCAAGTGAACGAGGCAAAGATCTACATGTCGAACAACCTCCTTGAGAAATTCAAGATGGGGAAGAAAGAAGTTGTCGAGATGTACTCAAGGCTCAACATCATCATCAACATCCTAGCTACTTTGGGACATACTTTAGATAGAGGAACAATCAACTCAAAGACCTTGAGGTCTCTTCCATAGAGATGAAAGCTAAAGGTGACCTCCATTGAAGAAGTAAGAAGTCTTGGTGATCTTCCAAATGAGGAGTTTATTGGCAATCTACAAGCTCATGAGCCAAGACTTGACAAGAAAGAAGAGGAAGCAAAGCAAGAAGAAAAGGAAACAAGGAAGATTAAAGATAGTGCCTTCAAAGCTCAAGTGGAGGCTCTTATACTTCAACAACAACTTGCTTTCTGGACCTCTCCCTCCTCCTCAAGTGAAGATGATAGCTCTAGTGAGCATGAAGCCAACTTCTCCAAGGGAAATCACTTCAAGGGAAAGCAATCTTCTTCAGCTACTGCAAGGTGCTACAAGTGTGGTCAAAACGGGCACTACAAGAGTGAATGTCCTAAGGCTAGAAAGTCACACCACAAGAGTATATCCAAGAAGGAGGAAGAGTACAAGAAAGATAGCAAATGTAAGAGGAAGGACAACAAGGAGAGGAGGCACAAAGACGCAACTCATGCAACTTTGGACAAATTATCATCTAGTGGCTCAAGCTCCGACAAAGATGGAGAGTGCCACCTTGCACTCATGGCCTCTATAAGTGAAGATATTGGTGAGGTAAGTGAGGTAAGTTTGCATGAGTTAGCTAAAGAAATTTTTATTGACATGCTTGTTACTACTCATTTTTATTATTTGGAATGTAAATCTAAAAAGAAGAGGGTGGTTAAAATCATTGATGACTTGTATGCTAAACTTGATATTCTTGAGAAAAATGAGAAAATTCATCTTGAGAGCATTGATTCCTTGCAAGGCCAATTTCTTTATCTTGAGCTCCAGTATAATGGAGTTGAAGTAGAGAATGGGGTCTATCTTAAGAATATTGCATCTCTTAAGGAAGACAACTAAAAGTTCTTTAATGAGATTAAGTTACTTAAAACTAAAAATTCTGAACTTAAGCTTATTAGTGATACTCATAGAGATGAGAGTGATGTTTATCTCAAAGAAATTCAATAGCTTAAATATGAAAATGCTAGGTTACTTGGTCAAATTAATGATTTATCTTCTAGACCTATTTTTCCTAGTAATGATGTTGCTTCCATTACTCTTGAAAATGATTCTTATTTGACTAAAGCCCTCTATTTACAGGCCGACATTGTCCATTCTAGAGATGATCTTTCTAGTTTGTCTTCTACATTATATCTCTTATTGATGACAATCATAGAGCCTCTCTGTAGAAATTCCTCAAAGTGAAAAAACTCCCTAAATGAAATCCTTGACTATTCTACCAAACAAAGTGGTACTAGTGGTTTGGGATTTATAGGGGGAGCCCCTAAGGGAAATAGTAAGGCCAAATGTAAGAAAAAGAGTAAGGAAACTCCTATTTTCATAGGAGAATCTTCTGGTTCTAAGAACCCTATGACTTTCTCTCATTGAAAAAATGATGATCATTATTCTATTTATTGTCCTTACAATCCTAAGGGGACAAGCCCAAAGATGAAATGGGTCCCCAAGCTAACACCAACTCCTAAAGTTTGAGTTGGGAACTGAGACTCTCCTTTCTTGCAAGAAAAATAAAAATGGACTGTTGATAGTGACTGCACAAAGCACATGACATGTGATATAAGCCATTTCAACAATTTCACAAACAAGAAAGGAGGTTCAATCACTTTTGCGGACAAAAGAAATGTAAGGTAAAGGTGAGGGTGATGTAGGTGAATCCTTGTGTATCAAGAATGTTCTCTTTGTGGATCGCCTATATCTCAATTTAATAAGTGTTAGTCAATTATGTGATAATGATTACCTTGTGCTATTTACTTCTTGTGAATGCTTGCTCCTAGATTCCCTAACTTACCCTGTCATATATAAGGGAACTAGGAATGGTAATCTTTATGTAATTATGCTTGACTCTATTAAGCTTATTGTTGGTAGATGCCTTGTAGTCAATTCGAATGATATTTCTCTTTGGCATAGTTGTCTAGGTCATGTTAATATGCATGAATTGAAGAAGTTGAGAAACAATGACTTGGTCAGGGGACTTTCCAAATTAGATTTTGAAAAGGATGAGGAATGCCAACCTTGTACCCAAGGAAAGAAACTGAGTCCTCCTTCAAATCCAAAGGAGTCCTTAGTACCAAGAGTGCTCAAGAACTTCTTCATATTTACCTATTTGGACCTATGAGAACTCAATCCTTTTGTGGTTCCAAGTATTGTCCTATTTTCTTTTTGGAAATTTAGGTAAATATATTTCCAACCCCTAGAAAGGGGATAGTTACAAGCAACATACATACATGATGTTTAAAAATATTTGGAGCAATATCCTAAATAGGAAACATAGCTGTTTCTTGCTTAAAGCTACTAAATATATTACATTTAAGGATCAATTCCTTACAAACAAAGGTGAAATTTTAGGTAGTTTCTTCTTATGACATTCAAACGATAGCATAATGTCCTCAAGCTTCTCAAACATCATGATGGAGTCCATATTCGGGCCACCATGCATCTTGTGATTCCTTTCCAACCATATATGTTGCACACAACTTGTTAAGGCCCACAACTTGATAACCCCATTGTGCTTTGATTTGGTGCCAATGCAGTTGAGACATTCCATAAGGGTATATAAAAATCTGCTACTAAGTTTCAAGTATTGTATTGTTATTGTCGATGATTTTTCTCGATAAACTTGGAAGTTCTTTCTCATTTCTAAGAGTGACACACTTAATGTTTAGTAATGGCTTGTGTTCTCACTTTCAATAAAATCCTAGGAGATCACATCTTATAGTTGTTAAGAGGATTTTAAGGTACTTAGCCAAAACCCAAAATTTGGACTATGGTATCCCAAGTCAAGGGACTTTACTCTTACTGCTTATAGTGATGCTGATTACATAGGATGTTTGATTGATTTAAAAGTGCACACGTGGGACTTGCTTACCTCTAGGACCATGCTTGGTGTCTTGATTTTCCAAGAAATAGAGAATAGTGTCTTTATCAACTACTGAGGCTGAATACCTTACAGTCGAAAGTGTTGTGCCCAGTATCTATGGATGAAACAATTGCTCCAAGATGTGAACATTTATTTTGATGCTTCTCCTATCTATTGTGATAATACTAGTGATATCAATTTATCTTACAATCCTATATTGCATAGTAGTGCCAATCATATATAGGTTCATCATCATTTTCTTTGTGATCACTAGCCAAGAAGGATATTTATATAATGCATGTGGACACAGAATATCAGTTGCCAGACATTTTTACTAAACCTCTAGCTAGAGAGAAATTTAATTTTATTAGATCTAAACTTCTTATAACTGCTTTGGATGAATCTGATCTGTCTTCTAGCTAGTTGCTATCTATCCTATATGCTTTGCTCATGTCTTGATCAACCTTGCTTGCCAAAGTGCTAAAAGTTTCATGTTCTTTTGACTTGTTTTTCGCTTGTTTTGGGTATTTTTCACAAACTATGGTTTTATCACTAAATAGTACCCAATGATGAGTGATATGTGCCTAAGTATGTATAAAATGCAAATTGGACTAGAAAATTAAATTTAATTAGCACTCAAATGGAAAGAAACTAAGATTTCTAGGTTTAGGACAGAACCTCTATCGCTTGAGTTGACAAATCGAGCGATTGGTGGCTGCGAGATTTTGTAAAAATTCGGTCGTGTTTCCATCTCGCAGAACTTGATCAATGGCCAGGATGGAACAAAACTTAAGTAGGTTTCAATCAACTATTCTCCTTCTCAACTAGACAAAAGTCGACTGATTCCTCCTCCAGCTCTCTCAAGCTCTCAACCCTAACCCCGACCTTCCCCCTCCTAGCCCTAACCAGCCCTTGTTTGACCTCCCTTGATCCTTTTTCTATCAACCCTAGGTGGTCATACAACCTTAGGTGGTGATCTTCTCCAGTTTCAGCTCCCATTGTTCTCCATTTTGCCTCCATGGCTTCAAATAGAAGAACGATAGCCACCCCTACTGGAGTTCCTTCATCCTCATCCAACTCTCACCTCATTCCCTATGATGATACCTTATTTGTCTCAACCGAAGCTCTTAATCAGTACATGGAGCTCCTTCCTAAGAACCCCTTTCCCTTCCATGCTTTGTTTGAGCCTTTACCCACTATGCAAAATGTCATAGATGAGGTGGTCAAGTTGCTTGATGATCATCACCTAGCTTCCCTAAGTGTCGAACGCTGGAGCTACCACAATTCCATGACAAGCAATAAGGCGGTTCATGGATTTTATGCTAATCTATCATGGAATTATGACACTCTTATACCCTCGCCTAATACTCAAGTGATTATCACTTCCATAATTTCTGATAAGAAGTTCACAATCTCAGATGATACATTGAATATGTTTTTCAATGGTACTGAGGTAACTGGCACATGGAGGAAAGACTATCCTGAGTATTTTGACCTCCTTGACCCTGAGGCTTTCTACAAACAATATGATATCACTCTCCCTGACATGCATAAGTTCTTAAATAAGCCCTAGTTTCCCTATAGGAAGAAATCCACCCTACCTTCCTCTGCCTTGGACCTTAAAAATCACATTCTCGCTCTAGTAGTCAACTAAAATATTCATCCCCAAAAGAATCAAACTAAAATTGCAGAGAATACCACAATGATTATGTTTTTCCTGTTGGTCTAGATATGTTCTCCACCACATGACCTGCATTGACTCTAGGAAGAATAACCATGGAATCCACCCTCCCTACCCAGCTTTGATTTGTGGTCTCTTCAACTTTTTGACTAAGAAGTCTCTTTTTCATGATCTTCATTACAAACCTTCTACAAAAGAAGTCTGTATCAGTGAGACCACAATCAAGAAAAGGTTTTTTCCTACATCTTCTTCCACCACAAATGGAGCCACTACCTCCACTCAAACACCTCCACCTCCACCACCATCACAGACTACTCGCACATGGTTTCATGTATCCAATAAAGCCCTCATGGGTTACATGGTGCATCAACAGGCATACAACCTATAGGTTCAGGAGCATCTACATCACGATCTATGTTCTATCGTGTCTTCTTTCAACCTATCCTATGCCCATCATTATCCTCCCTACCAGCCCTACCCAGGTGGTGATTATGCTTCCTTTGCATATAATCATTTTTACCCGGCCCCTCCACTGGATGCTTTCACTGTTACACCCTCTATAGTTGGTGGAACTGCCACCCTTGGAGTGCTACCTCTCCCTAGTGGCCTCATAGATACCCTGATTGCAGGTCTTAGCACTTCTACTCCCACTTTCCCTCAATCCAATGATCTCCATGATCTTGGCATGACTTGGGACGAACAAAATGCCATGTGGCCCGGTCATGGTTTCGGTCCTTCTACTGATGAGGAGATGCCCGACCAGGTTGATGAGGAAGTTGCTACTGCTAAGAGGTGGCATCTGTGGATGATGACCATGAGGATGGTTCAGTGATGTGTGAATTTTATATCATCTTTTGGACCACTTTTGGTTGCATTTCCAAATCATTTTCACCCAATAGTCACTCTTAATCATGCTATATTTTCTAATTTATTGTTATATTTAATTGCTCTATGGTTTGGTTTGTAGATAAAACAATTTGGCATCAAAATGGGGAGAAAATGCCATCATAACATCCATCAAACATTCCCTAATCATCTAGACATTCAAGACAATCAATGTTGTTGAAACGGATAAAGACACCTCGTGTCTTAATAAAGACACATCGTGTCTTATTAAAGACACTCCATGTCCCAGTCTAGAAATTGAACCTAGAACTCTAAAATTTGTAGTAACACAGTGTGTCTTATTAAAAACACACCATGTCTTATTAAAGACACGTCATGTAACTTTCTAGAACTCGATCCAGACTTCAGTTATTGCATAAGACACGTAATGTCTTATAAAATACATGTCGCGTGACCTACAGATTTCACTCAAATGTAAATTTAACTACCTCACACTTATATATACGACCCCAAGACATCTTGGGCCAATTATCACAACATATTTTGGACTTTTGGAGAGGGACTGAAGGAAGGGAAAGCAAGGAGGATTTGGAGGTGTTCTAAAGGGAATAAAAATGGTTTATCAGGAGAGAAACTTCTTATTCTTCCTTCTTTCCAAAAATTGTAGAAGAAATCTCCGTCATTCTCTTCTATCCACTCCAGCATGAAGGTTTCTATAGAGTTTCTAGTAGAAAGGACAGATTTGAAACTCCTCGACTGGACTTCCAACTCTATCTTACTTCTTCTAATGACATCCAAGTTTATTTCCTTCTATTATGATGTCTAGCTCTATTTTCTATTGCTTGTATCTGCTTTCTACAGCCATTGATGAGTAGATTTCTTGTTCTTGGGCAGGGGGAGTAACTCCCATGTCATAACATTGTTGAACACGAATTTCATACATAATGCTAGTTGTTTTACTATTCTAAGGTTCATCAATGTTTAATTCTTCTTACATGCTTCGTTGGCCACTTTGTGTGTATGATTTCTGCTCTTTGTATAATCTGGGAAGATGTACATAGGAGTAAGGAGATGTACCTTAGCTGCACTACCTTGACCATGGGAGTGGTTGGGATGTGTTGGGGAACAAAGGTTTGTAGTCTGAATCTAAGTATATCCACGTGAGTGGTATACAAAGTTAGGACTTTTCTACACTAGGGAGCTAGGTGTACGATACATGCCTCCCTTGTGTTATTGCTAATTTTCTTGATCTTTGTTTTTCTTCATGTTATGATGTGGATGTGAAACCCAATCCTTAAGAATCCCTAATACAAATTGATCCTTAATACAAGTGATTTATGTTCTAGTTCTTTTCCTTTTGATTACTTAGTTAACTAAAAACCTCTCTTATTAAAAAGATCTAGATTGTTGAAGTTTAATACTCTTTCACCTAACAATACCTTGCTCATTGGATGACCTTGATAATACTACAAGCACATGTATACTTGCAGGGTAGTGTTCGAGTTTATAAATACTAAAACTTGTGCACACTTCGAACAAGTTTTTGACACCATTTTCGGGGAGCATCGATATTTTTGTTATAGTAAGAAGTGTTGAATTGTATGTGAGACTAGGTCACTCCACCACATGTCATATCCACCATCATTTTTACCTTTCATCATGATCATGATCATCATCATTATCATATTTTTATATCTTCCATTCTCATTTTTGTACTCCACTCACCTTTTTTATTTGCAGGACAATATGAGGCGATCCAAAAGGGGTCTTGAACCATCCATTTTTCTAGACCCCAAAATTTAACACACTATTAACAACCTTCAAAAAGCAAGGAGGAGTACCTGAATCATATTTAGAGGACTCACAACCATCATCACCAACATTTTCACCACCATCCTCACCAGCCCAATAAGAAGAACAAATCATGGAAGATGATCGTCCCCTAAAGGACTTCATTGTTCTAGGAGCTACAAAAAATCAATGGGGTTATGACTATCTCACAAATTGAAGAAAATGACTTTTCTATCATCCCCTCAATTATATAGATGATACAATAGAACTAGTTTGGAGGGATGCCAATGGAGGATCCAAACCTCCACATTACTGAATTTCTGCAGTATCATAGCACTTTCAAGATAGATGGTGTTCCTAGTGCAGTTTGTCTTCTTCTTTTCCCCTTCTCTTTGAGAGATAGAGCCAAGGTGTGGCTTTATTCTTTTCCAAAAAACTCCATCAATAGTTGGGATGAACTCCTCAAAGTTTTCTTTGCCAAATACTTTCCACCAAGCAAGACCACTCAATTGAGTAATCAGCTCATCAATTTTTCTCAAAGGCATGGAGAGACCATGTATGACACATGGGAAAGGTTCAGAGACCTTAAATGTCTTTGCCCACACCATGGTTTAAACAATTGGATTATATTGAAAACTTTCCATAATGGCTTATTCTACAATACAAGGATATCTATCAATGTTGCTACAAATGGTGCTTTAATGAACAAATCATACAAGGACGCTTATGCCATTATTGAAGACATGACACTTAATAATTGCCAATGTAGTACTGTCTGGAGCAGCCAACATTCTTCTTCAAGCTTTATTTTTGGAAAGCAAGCCATTGAAGTAATTTGTGATGCATGTGGAGCAACAAGACACACTCTTGATTCATGTTTTGCCACACTACCACAAATTGAAGAGATACCAGAGCTCAACAACAATGTCAGATGTAGTTCCATCTAGCAACAACAACATTTGCAGTGCAAGCCGAGTTTGGTGTCCATGCTTGAGACCTTTGTCTCAACTCAAATTTAGGAATGATGAGCTTCACCAACCAAGGGAGCTGCTAAAGGATGCTATTTCACAACTTTCTTCTAAGATGAATGAAATTTCCACTCATACTAGGATGTTGGAGAATCAAATATCTCAATAAGATTTTTCCAATCAAAAACACCCTCCAGTTCCTTGCCTAATGAACCACAAATAGATATAAGGGAGACATTCACGTTAGTTACCTTGAGGACTAGAGCTTCTATAGAAGAACCTTCTTCACCATCACATACAATATCATATGAAGTTGTTGACTCCAATGTAGGTAATGATGTTGAAGCTCAAAGTAAGAAATATGCATATGCTTCTAAGAATGATTTTTCAAACAAGACAAGTGCATGATCGCAACACATCTTTGATACAATGCTTGGTGATGAAAAAATTCTCTTTGAACCAGATGTTGATTATTTTGAAGAAGAAAATGAAGGGACATACAATATTGAAATCCAAAAAACTATTCCTATTGCAAATCACAAGCGTCGATCTTTGGGCCAAATAAAAGATATCTTGAAAAAGTGGTGTAGATGCTTAGCACAACAAATCAAAGCAATAGACCTCCATCTTCACCATTCATCATGATAGGTAACCAGTTGTAATCCTCCTGAGTTTGTTATATGTAGCGAGGACACTACAAATTCAAGCTAAGGGGGAGAGAAACCAACCAGTAATCTAGTGTTGTTTTATTTCTCTTTTATCATCATTTTCTTCATTGTTGTTTTCAATTTTTTCTTCTTGTGGAAAATCTAGTTTGATTTGAGACCCATCTTTTATATGTATATTGAACTTCTATGCTTAACTGATTGTCCTCTTTTGCTGAGAAATATCATTTCTAGAAATTGTAGAAGGCATGCTTTAATCAAACGGAACTTTTTGGCCATCAACATGTGCTTAACTTTGGTTTATGCTCCTAGTCTGAACATTCATCTTTCACATCCTTAATTTCTTAAAACATGCATTGGTTTCAATTATTGTGAGTAAATCAACTTTACAACATCATTTAGAAAATGGGATGCCCTTGCCAAGCTCTTAGTACATTTACAACCACTCTTTCGGTGAAAAATTTCAAAAAAAAAATGAATGAAATCTAGCTAACGTTGCAATTTAATTGACTATCTTGTGTTGTGGAAAACTTTATATTGGCTTATTTCACCCTCATACCCCATACAAGATGGATAAACCTCCCACATATCATGCTATACTAGTATAAGTTTGATCTGGACACAATGGTTAGGTGGTATGTCTTAAAAGAGGGTAAAATACCCCAATCGACACACCACGTGTGCATAAGCCTACATTAGCAATTGAGTGTCAGAACTCATAATCCATTGTCATATCATTTTTAGGAAAGAAGGAGAGTACAGTTGAAATTGTTAATTTTAACTAAGATTTCATCATTTGTATCATTAATAGTTGAGGGTTTGAGTTGCACATCCACTAATTGTTTGGCTTGGTCATCCAAATTCTACTTAGTGTTGTTTAATTGATTGATTCATTTAATTGTGACCACCCCTACTGAACTAAAAATCTCTTTTTTGGGTGTTTAAGTTGAATTGACGTCTATGGCTATAAACATGTTGATCATGGCTAGTTTGGTCTTATACACATCTTTCAGTTCATTAGATCTATGCATGAACTTGACAATTCCTTCATTTGTGTTTCTCTTCTCTTTTTTCTTGTGGACAAGAAATGGTTTTATCTTAGGGGAATTTGATGTGCATATTTTATATCATCTTTTGGACCACTTTTGGTTGCATATCCAAATCATTTTCTCCCAATAGTCACTCTTAATCATGCTATATTTTCACTTTACAGATATCTTTACTTGCTCTATGGTTTGGTTTGTAGGTACAATAATTTGGCATCAAAATGGGGAGAAAACACCATCATAACATCCATTAACACATTCCCCAATCATCTAGACATTGAGAAAATCAATATTGCTAAAACTAATAAGGACACCCAATGTCTTAATTAAGACACCCCGTGTCTTAATAAAGACATGTCATGTCTTATTAATGACACCACATGTCCCAGTCCAGAAATTGAACATAGAACTCTTAGATTTGTAGCAACACGATGTGTCTTAAAGACACACTGTGTCTTAAAGACACGCCATGTCTTATTAAAGACACATCATGTCTTATTAAAGACATGTCATGTAACTTTTCAGAACTCAATCTGGGCTTCAGTTATCGCATAAGGCACATCATGTGACCTACATATTTCACTCAAACGTGAATTTATCTACATCACAATTATATATATGACACCAAGTTGTTTTTGGATGGTTATCATGACATATTTTAGATATTTTGGAGAGCCACTGAAGCAAGGGAAACCAAGGAGGAGTTGGAGGTGTTCCAAAAGGAGAAAAGGTGGTTTCTCCATAGAGAAACTTCTTCTTATTCCTTCTTCTTGAACAATTGCAGTAGGGATCTTCGTCGTTCTCTTCTCTCCACTACGAAGTCAAGGTTTCTAGAGAGTTTCTAGTAGCAAGAACAAATTTGTAACTCCTTGATCAGAGTTCCAACTCTATCATACTTCGACGGACATTCAAGTTTATTTCCTTCTATTATGATGTTTAGCTCTATTTTCTATTGCTTGTATCTACTTTCTACAATCATGAATGAGTAGATTTCTTATTCTTGGGAATGGGGGAGCAACTCCCATGTCATAACATTGTTGAAAACAAATTTCACATATAATGCTAGTTGTTTCATTTTTCTAAGGTTCATCGGTATTTAATTCTTCTTACATGCTTTGCTGGCCACTTTGTGTGTATGGTTTCTTCTCTTTGTATAATATGGGAAGATGTGCATAGGAGTAAGGAGATGTACCTTACCTGCACTACCTTAACCACAGGAGTGGTTGGGATGTGTTGGGGAAAAAAGGTTTGTAGTCCAAATCTAATTATATCCACAGGAGTGGTATACAAAGTTAGGACTGTTCTACACTACTGGGAGGTGGGTGTAGGATACATGCCTCCCTTGTGTTATTACTAGTGTTCTTGATCTTTATTGTTCTTCATGTTATGATGTGGGTGTGAAACCTGATCCTCAAGAATCCCCAATCCAAATTTATCCTTAATACAAGTGATTTTTGTTCTAGTTTGTTTCCTGTTGATTGCTTAGTTAACTAAACAAAACCTCTCTTGTTAAAAAGATCTAGATTGTTTAAGTTTAATATTCTTACACTTAACATACCCTGCTCCTTGGACAACCTCGATAGTACTACACACATCACCCATATACTTTCGGGGTAGTGCTCGAGTTTACAAATATTAAAACTTGTGCACACTACTAACATTCAGATGATCATGATGGCTTTGTCGGTGCCTCTGGTAATGAAGGTGAAGTTGCTACCTCTGCTGCTCCTTCATATGGAGATGAGGAATATGAGCATGAATCATCTGATGATGATGTTGATGATGATAACCCTCTGGACATAGATAGTTTAGATGTTTAGATGTTTTAGTTTTTAGTCTTTAAATGATGTATATATATCTTTCTAGACTATTTTTGGACTTAAGACATATGGTCACATTATCTTAGATGTACTATTTCTATCATCATGTTTTTACATCATTTTGGCTTGTAGTTGCTTTGAGAACATGCTTTTGGTGTTGTAATTTGAATCATATGTATCTTTACACTCTGATTGACCATAACTCATGAGTTGATGCTATGTTACCCATATTTTGATTATGACACTGGTTGCTTGTTTCTCTTTTGTCTCTATTTGATGTGCGATATGTGGTTGCAGGTTTTATCTATGTGGTTGGATGGTTTTCGGTTGTTCATACAGAAGACCTATTTTATTTATTCTCTTCTACCCCTTCGTTTTTTATAATGCCAAAAAGGGGAGAGAAGTTTGGTGTTTAGAAGCTCAACTATATTGTTTTTATTGCCTATGTAATAATTTTCTTGTCTAAATATTTGTTTAATCATGTGACTTGCTAGAGGACCATGTAGTATACATGTTATATAGCTTTGTGTAGAAAGACTAACTATACAGGTAAGAGTGAGCATAGATTGAGGGGGAGAAATTCACATTGTTCAAATTATAAATTCCCTTGCAATTCACAAGGCTAAGGTATAACTTGCATATCATTTCCAATATGTTAAGGAATGGTTAGTCATTGTCAAAAAGGGGGAGAATGTTGACTTGAGAACTATACATTGTCCATATTTTGATAATGACTTAATCATTCGATTCATATGTATCTAATATATTTGCTTAAGATTGATTTCAGACTTTAGGTACATGAAAAGGATCAAATTACACAAGCCCTAGCTTGTCCAAGTTCAATTCAAAAGCAATGCAAATGCACTTTTATGGAAAACACTCCAAACCACCTTAGAATAATTTTTGAATCAGTTGTATTGATGATATGACTTGTAACTAAGATGAGAAGAAATCAGGGACACTTAATTCCATTGTTTGATCACTTAAAAATCAATTTGGGAAATGTATCACAACACTTTAATCAGTCGAAATTGGATCTCGATCGATCTATGATGGATTTTTTGAAATGGTTGCATCGATCGAGTTGTACACTCACAAAACTTGACCGACCAACTTACTAATGGAAGTTGATTTTAGCTGATCGATCAAGTTACCCCAGGAAAATGATAGTTAGAAAACTGGCTTTGTCATTTAGTGGATCGATCGAATTACCTTTATTGAAACTCGACCGAATGTACTGTACGGAAAATATAGAAAAAGTGATTCCAATTGTTGGAGAGTACTTAGAAATGAAAATAGATTTGTTGCAAGTTGTAAAATAGCTATTTTTCATTCTTAAGTGATCCCACACTCAAAGGAACACCCCGAGTTATAAATAGAACCTCTTAGAGTTCATTCCAAGGTTGCTCATCCATGCTATCCTTAGTCCTTTCCATAGTTGAGTGTAGTACAACCCTTTGAGCCCCCTTCTCTCTCTCATTTACAAAGAATTTCGTGATTATGATTGAGTTAGGCATGTTGCAAGAGAGATACCTCAATGTTACCTTGTAAATCTCTCCATTTTTCCATCTTTCCAATCCCCTTTCTCAAAGAGCAAAGGTAAAGTGATCTTCTTTGAGTGAAGGAGGAGTTTTTGTTCTTCTTTTAGGATGAAGAAGGTGTTAAGATATTCTCCAAGTGAAGGAGAAGGACAAGGCAGAAGATCCAAGAAGAGTGGGTAATCCTTGTGAGGCCAAAGACTTGATGCAAGTGTGGGTAACACCTTGTTGAAGGCTGAAGACATATTGATCAAGTGGGTAAGTCCTTGTGTAGGTGAAAGACTCTTGTCTTGGATAGGTAAGCTCTTGGATGTAAGGTGGTCTTCTTGTATCTCTTATAATGGAATATAAGTATACATGGGTTGCAAAGTCCTAGAGGTTGACCTATGTAGGTAGTGGATAGATGGTCTCCTAGTTTGGACATTAGAAAAACTCTAAACACCTTGTCTAAGTGTTTGTTTAAATCTCCCTCATCCTTGCTATGCATGTTTAAATAGGATTACAAATTCAATTTAAGCATTTGGTTTCAATTGATATAATTTGAAGGTTTAACTATTCTTGTGAGAATTTTTAAGTTCTATTCACCCCCCCTCTAGAGCCCTAGATCCAACATTATACATATAAGACTTTGAGAAGAACTAAGGAAGGATGCAATCCTCATATTTTGCAGATCCCATTTCCCTTGTTCTCTATAAGGCCTCAAGTTAGAAATAAAAAATTAAAGTTATACTCTTATACAATGAACTTATAAGTACAACATATGGCTTTTGTGTAGGATAATATGTTCAAACATTTTTTATAGACACACACATTTTTCTTGTCAAGTCTTATTAATTTTTCAGGTTAGATTTCAATTTATATTTTTTCCAAAGCATGGTACTACCTTCTACTTAACCCATCATGCTGCCAGATAATCTCAAGTCTTTTTATTATTTTCTCCCATTTATATCTATACATAAATATTTCATAGGAATCCATAGGATGATGGCAGTTGTGATGACCAACACCTATGAACCTATTATGATAGTCCTGAGTTGGAGTCCAAGATTTTTATGTGACTGGTAATAGTCCCTTAAACATGTAAAATTTAAGATTTGAAAAGGTACTTTCGATAATTGCCATGCTAACTATATGCAAAAGCTATCCCATAATATTAACTAGTATCTAAAATTGGTGCCAAAAGATAGGTCCATGGCTCACTATGATACTGAATATATCAAGGTTGATGAGCATTTAAACAATTATATCAATTAGATATCAAGTATATTTGAGGATTTAGGTTGTTATTATGTTCTCAGAGGATCTTGTTTCTCTACATTCATGCAAAAAAGTATAGTGTGGTCCCTTATCTTTTAACTTGCATAAACTAGAATTTGATATGGTCTCTTTTTCATGTACTCTCCTTTTGGCGTAATCCTCTGCATGATCACATATGCTGGAATATATTTGGTAAGCATAAAGTGTTGCTATATATTTATTGTTGTTACGTATGAAGCAAGGTATAGGTAGTATCTTGAAGAGGACAGTGATAATTAGTTCTAGAATCTCATGTATCACATCTGTGGAATTATATATTTTGATTTTCTTTTATTTTATGGAGAAATTCTTTGTCTAGCTGATTTAGTTATTTAAAGGAGCTGTCTAAACTTCAATAATTCCTTTTCTCTTTATTATTCAAACATTTGTAAAAGCAAAGACTTCTTTGAGTATTGTTTTCTATGTAGGCTTAGGGATGTTTTCTAGACTAATGAATTCTTGAGACTTGTCTGTTTCAAAACTAGTAAGTTGGTGTCCTAAGATTTTACTAAAGGAAGTGATGTGATACTATGACGCCCTAATCCCCGTGTCATTTGTCTGAAGACCGGTGAGTCAACCTTGGTAAACCATCCTTAACTTTTTCTTTTCTTAATCACTTAAAATTAACCTAAAGGAAAATCTTATAACTTGGAATAAACTGAAATCTTACTAAACTATGGAAGCAATTACTATTTACATTACTAAATAGGTACAGTAGATTTACACAACATATTACATTTTCATGCAGAATATAAGAACAACAGATAACTTAAAACTAATCTACATATTACATTATATTCTCTCTCTACTACACCACATGCCTAAGGACCGAGGGGAAAGGACTAAGAGACCTCTATTCTAACTATGAACTACCTTCTAAGAGCTTGGATGATAAGATCCTTCATCTTCCTGATGCTGTCATTTACCTAAAACAAATTTCAATAGGTTGGTGAGCTACTGGCTGAGTGAATAGAATTTCACCCAACCATCGCAGATAACTCATTTTATGTTTATTAAACTGAAATAAAATGCAGGAATTACTATACATTGAAAATCTAAAACAAAATAGTTAAATAGCATAGAATGCCAAAATTTCATTTAATGAACAACTACTGTGAAACTGTACCCAAATCTTTCTTAACCTTTCTTACTTATGAGAAACTCTTTAAACCTATATGAACATATTTTAGCTTATGCCCTGATCATATGCAGTGTACTCTACATATGAAGACTCATAGCGGACTATGATCTCACCGTACAAGACTTAGCTGACACACCTGGGAATGCTAAGCCTGACTACGTCGATGTCTACAATAGGAAAATGGCTCTCTGGCCTCAACACACCTATTATGCTGTAACAACTGGACTCCTCCTTTAACCTGAGCACACAGGAAGAGAGTGAAGCCACCTATTGGCTTTATTGTACTCTAGTACCATCAGGATTTCTGGTTGATGTTGGACACTACATCCAGTATTTTAAGGAGGCTTCCACTAGGGCTTCATCCCCCGTACCACATGTTCGTACGTTTTGACCCCCGTATACTAGACATTGCCAAGGTTAGGTCATTTCATCCCTACGGTGCAGACCTCTCATAGGGAATCTACGATGTTCAGGGCTCTTAAGTATATTATTTTATTATTCTTAGAAAGCTCTTACTATATTGTATCTTTTCCCTTACGTATACTTGACTCTGGTATCTGTATGGTACCATGTCTATTTATCTGCAGTTTATAAATACAACATGTATGTCATCCTTAACTTGGCAGAGTAGTATATTCAAACACTATAATATACTGAGCAATCAATATACTACACATGCAGGCAGACTGAAATACTTGAATAAACATAATACATGTCCATTTGGCACTTATACACTAGAATCATGCAATTAAACATCTTAATATACTGATAAGAGCTAATTACTTGACTTACGAGTAATCGTCATTTGCACCTATAAATTATTTGCACTTTCTTGGAAAATATGCACATCGACCCTAATCTTGGGTTGTGCATCTCATAACTTAATTAAGAGTTAATTGCTTAACATGGCAAGATTTATTTATAATAACTGAGAATTTTAATGATGTCCTTGAAAAATGTGCCAATCCGTATTAATACTAAATCACACATATTAACTATAACAGAGAGCGTGCAACAGATTTATATTGAGACATTGTGAGTCATCTTCTATTTCTTTAAATCATGCAACTAGTTAATTACTAAAATCATACAGTCTGGGTTTATACCCAAACCATACAACTACTGCAAATCTGGATCGTGTGCTAATGTCTTTTACCTCTAAACTGAGTAGTTTAGGATTTGATCTATCATATAGTTTCAGTAATCCAAATCATACAAATCAGTTAATAAACTGAATCATACAAAACGTGAAGAAGCGAAATGTGAAATAAAAGTCAGGCAACGCCAATATCACAAGGCTCCTGGGTAATTGTCATTACCCGCGAATAACATAGTTCTAACAGAAAACACCCGTTTATTGCAGTTAAATCTTTTTTGGTGAGTGAGATTCTACTCACAGAGAATCGAGATGGCCGAAATCGACTGGAAATGCGGCCAAAGCCTGCTTCCAGGTGTCTGCGGGGTCGTCTTCAACCTTGGGCGCCCTGGATTTGAGCCTACTGCAAGCAACAACTACTACGCACGTACATAGGAAGGAGGGGGCTTGGCTAATCGTAGCTGTTTGTGGCTAGGTGGCTACGAATTCGAGTCCTAGACTCATGGCCAAACTCAAGGGCACTGTTTTCATGGTGTTTCCCGTGCCAAAATGCCCCTGGACGGTGCCGCAAGACTGGTCGGTGCTACTGCTGGCTGGCGCTTACTCAAGCAGGTCAGTCGTTGGTTGGGGGGGTTGCAGATACTTGCTTGGACCTCAAGGACAAGGTCAAGGTTGGCGTTTCCTAGATGCTTGATGTGCCCAACGACTCCTGTCCGTGCTGGTGGTAGCACCGCACTTGCTGCAGGTCAGGGAGATACCCTAGATGGTCGGGTTACAGGTGGTTGGGGCAAGTAAGAGAAAGGATAAAGGAAGAAGAAGAAGAAGGAAGGAGAATGTGGAGGTGGCGCCCTACTGGCTCGAGGCTAAGGGGCTCGAAAATCGCCCTACCTTTCTCTCCCTCTGCTGCGATCGGGTGCTTCTTGGGTGCCTACTTCAAGTGGTGCTTAGCACAGATCGGGTGAAAGGAAAGGGAAGATAAGGGAAAAGGATATTAAAGCTATTAATGGAAAAATTGCAGCCAAGTCCAAAACCCTTGAAAACATCATAACGTTTTCCTCGAAGGTTCGATTTGAATGATTTGTTTTGCAAAATTTCAAGCACGAGATCCACTACAACCTCAAGGCATGAAAACATATCAACTAGCTTGTCTCAACTTAATCAAAACACTAATCACATCATGAACACTTATCTTATCTTAATCAACATGATGATGCACTAATCTATGTGCTTACTAGTTAAACTCAGAGTGGGTCACAACAATCTCCCTCCCTTATAAGAATTTCATCCCGAAATTCCTAAAAGAGAAAAGGAAACTTGTTATGCATCTCGGACTCAAGCTCCCACGTGGCTTCCTCTAAGTTGTGGTTCCTCCACAAAACCTTCACTAACGGTATCTCGCGATTCTTGAGTTTCTTAATTCTCCGATCAACTATTTGTACTGGTCCATCAACATAGGACACAACTTCTCTGAGCTGAGCAGGTTCTGGGCCTACTACCTTCTCTATACCAGGGTAACACTTTTTCAACATCGATACATGAAACACATCATGTAAATTAGCTAACTCGAATGGAAAATCCTCTCAATGACAGGATATGGGCAACCTTAATTTAACCATTTGGAATAATTAATTAAGTAAAACCTTAATCATGTAGTTTCTGTATGCCATAAACCCATTCAACTGTCAAAACATGCTAGACTAAAATGAGTATACCTAAGGGAAACTCCGAGCGCATACTGTGAGTAAGACGGGTGCTTATCATCCTGACACCGGGTGTTTATGGAGGATAGCTATGGTCATGCCTCAGATATTGTGATGTGTGAAAGGCATCAGTATAACTACAAGATGCCTCTTATAGAATGTCCATGCATGAGCTGTTTTCTAGCGTCGTGACCTATACCAAGGTGGGATACTTATAGGACTATATGCCACTATTTAGTAGTTTGAATGATATATCACAACGGTGCAGAGCTATACTGACTGAGCAGGGAGAAGATCTTGGAGTCTGACTCTACCTAGATCTTGTATGTCACTGATTTTGACTTAGCAGTGGTTAGTTGGATTTGGATGGTACGACTCAAATCCTCAAGACGTAATAAAAGATGTATTACAGCCATATTGCATACATGTGTAGGGTTATAGATGACGCTTCATATTGGATGATAAACCTTGTTTTCTCTCTTTATTAAAAGTTATGATTAGTGCATTAAGAGATAATAAATATTCTTATGTTGTAGAAATACTCATGATGTAGATGTGTACATAAGTCATGCTATTTTAATAGAGATACTACTACTGCTGATTATATTAATGGTGATAGTTATCACATGTTGTTAGCTACGCTTATATTGTTATCCATGTCTCTATTATCATAGATTCTTAAACTACTAATCATGCTTATGTAGATAATTTTTCTTTGATGTTAGTTCTACTTAAAATGTAGATATGTTCAACTTGATAGACATGCTTGTACTTATGCTGCTAAACATATTCATGATGTTAGAGAGAGTTATGCTACTAGATTTCTTATGCTTTTAGAAAACCATAAGATGATAGGCAGACTAGTGATGACCTTTGTTATTTGATGCAATCTTATAAAATCCAAGATGATATCCTGCATATATTGTGATAATTATACTTTTTGTTAAGTTTCTTTGCTTAACTTGTTCAGTATGCTTAAACTATTTAATCTTCTCAATTGTCCATTAAATACTCCAACTGCTCAGTCTACTTATTGTTAAATAATTTGTTGTAATCAATATATGTTGGAGAAGGGTATATCTCTCGCTGGGATTAGGACTCACCCATGGCTCACCACATCTTTTTAGGTGATCGGAAATAGTGATAGTAGAATTGTGGCAGCGAGGAAGAAATATGGTGATGGACCTTAGAGAATGTTATTTAGTTGTATAGGGTGGCCTAGATTCATCTAAGTACACTCAAGTCCAGTTCAAAAGTTTGTATATGATGTTTGATTAAATGGAGCTTTCAATATCATGTTGATGTTTGTATAAGTGGAATATGTGGATAATGTTCCTTTTTAAAGTTTATGTTGCAGTTGAGGCTATAGAGAAGATGTAAAGGATATTGAGTATTATATGGAATGAAGCTAGTTGTTGGGATTTTATGTAAATGTTTCTGAGCATTTGAAAAATGTTGACATCAATTTTGATTAACTCTATTTTCTGGATTTGTAATTAATAAATGAGTAATTATGTTTTGTGTTTTGAGTAATCTCATTTAGTGTAATAGGTTCTCACACTACCCATCTCCCCATCATATCATCTTATACAATGAATCTTTCTCCAAATGGAAAAGTTGGAAAAACCAAAGTGGTAATATATCAAAATCACTGGAGGGATCAACCATTGTAACACCTATTTTTTCTTGTAAAATTGTTTAGAAGATTTTCCTAATGGTAATTCCATTTCTACCTTGTTATAACTGTGCCCACTTCCTTAAAGTAAATGGAAATAATGTTTCCAATTTTTTTTGCGTAGATTTTATTGTTGGAGCCTCATTGAGTCAAACATGTCATGGAAGAAAATTCAAGTGACAACTTGATGCACACGAACATGGTAGAAACACTATATTAATATTCACCCTATTGTAGTTACGATATAAATATCCATGTGAACAATCTCCAAGTTGATGTTCACATTTATGCCCCCATTTGTGTGCACTATAATACCATCTCTATCCTGGTAGATTGAGGTTAGCATATATTGACCTCTTAGGTGAATGATTATGGTTAGATACTTATGAAATTGAGAAAGCACACCCTAATGTTTTCAACATGATGTTACAGATCTTGGAAGATGGAAGACTAATAGAAATTAAATGATGCACTGTGGATTTCAATAACACAACATTGATCATGACTTCCAACATTGGTAATAGTTTTATTAAGAAGCATGGTTGTAGTGTTGATTTTGACATAGATTATGACGAGAAGGATAATAGCTATAGAGAGCCTAGTCATAGACGAGTTGAAGCACTATTTCAGGCCAGAATTTCTGAACAGGTAGGATGAGGTGATTGTGTTCATATATCTCTCTAAGATCGAGTTCAAGGAGATTGCATACATCATGCTTAAGTACATGTTTGATAGGTCGGTAAAAAAGGAAACAGATCCTTAAGTAACTGATAGATTTAGGGACAATTTTTTTGAAGAAGTATACAATCCTCTTATGTGTTGACTTGAGAGTTATATATTGTCCATTTATTGATAATGACTTAACCATTCTATTCATATGTATCTAATATGTTTGCTTAAGATTGATTTTAGGCTTTAGGTACATGAAAAGGATCAAATTACACAAGACCTAGCTTGTCCAAGTTCATGTCAAAAGCAATGCAAATGCACTTTTATGGAAAATACTCCAAACCACCTTAGAATACTTTTATAATCATTTGTATTGATGATATGACTTGTAACTAAAATGAGAAAAAAATAGGGATACTTAATTCCATCGTTTGATCAGATAAAAATCATTTTAGAATATTTGTCACAACACTTTAATTGGTTGAGTTTGAATTTCGGCCTATCTATGATAGATTTTTGGAAATGGTTGCATCGGTTGAGTTGCACATTCACATAACTCGATTGACCAACTTACTGGACCAAAATTGATTTTAGTTGATCAGTTGAGTTACCCCAGGACAAAATTGACTGATAGTTTTAAAATTGGCTTTGTCAGTTAGTGGATCAGTCGAGTTACCTTTATTAAAACTCGACTGAATGTATTGTATAAAAAATATAGAAAAAGTGATTCCAACTGTTGGAGAATTGTTAGAAATGAAAATAGATATCTTACCAGTTGTAAACGACTATTTTTTGTACTCAAGGTTCAATATCATGTTGAACAACCTCCTTATGAAGGAATAAAGCAAGTGAACGAGGCAAAGATCTACATGTCGAACAACCTCCTTGAGAAACTCATGATGGGGAAGAAAGAAGTTGTCGAGATGTACTCAAGGCTCAACATCATCATCAACATCCTAGCTACTTTGGGACATACTTTAGATAGAGGAACAATCAACTCAAAGACCTTGAGGTCTCTTCCATAGAGATGAGAGCTAAAGGTGACCTCCATTGAAGAAGTAAGAAGTCTTGGTGATCTTCCAACTGAGGTGTTTATTGGCAATCTACAAGCTCATGAGCCAAGACTTGACAAGAAAGAAGAGGAAGCAAAGCAAGAAGAAAAGGAAACAAGGAAGATTAAAGATAGTGCCTTCAAAGCTCAAGTGGAGGCTCTTATACTTCAACAACAACTTGCTTTCTGGACCTCTCCCTCCTCCTCAAGTGAAGATGATAGCTCTAGTGAGCATGAAGCCAACTTCTCCAAGGGAAATCACTTCAAAGGAAAGCAATCTTCTTCAGCTACTGCAAGGTGCTACAAGTGTGGTCAAAACGGGCACTACAAGAGTGAATGTCCTAAGGCTAGAAAGTCACACCACAAGAGTATATCCAAGAAGGAGGAAGAGTACAAGAAAGATAGCAAATGTAAGAGGAAGGACAACAAGGAGAGGAGGCACAAAGACGCAACTCATGCAGCTTTGGACAAATTATCATCTAGTGGCTCAAGCTCCGACAAAGATGGAGAGTGCCACCTTGCACTCATGGCCTCTATAAGTGAAGATATTGGTGAGGTAAGTGAGGTAAGTTTGCATGAGTTAGCTAAAGAAACTTTTATTTACATGCTTGTTACTACTCATTGTTATTATTTGGAATGTAAATCTAAAAAGAAGAGGGTGGTTAAAATCATTGATGACTTGTATGCTAAACTTGATATTCTTGAGAAAAATGAGAAAATTCATCTTGAGAGCATTGATTCCTTGCAAGGCCAATTTCTTTATCTTGAGCTCCAGTATAATGGAGTTGAAGTAGAGAATGGGGTCTATCTTAAGAATATTGCATCTCTTAAGGAAGACAACCAAAAGTTCTTTAATGAGATTAAGTTACTTAAAACTAAAAATTCTGAACTTAAGCTTATTAGTGATGCTCATAGAGATGAGAGTGATGTTTATCTCAAAGAAATTCAATAGCTTAAATATGAAAATGCTAGGTTACTTGGTCAAATTAATGATTTATCTTCTAGACCTATTTTTCCTAGTAATGATGTTGCTTCCATTACTCTTGAAAATGATTCTTATTTGACTAAAGCCCTCTGTTTACAGGCCGACATTGTCCATTCTAGAGATGATCTTTCTAGTTTGTCTTCTACATTATATCTCTTATTGATGACAATCATAGAGCCTCTCTGTAGAAATTCCTCAAAGTGAAAAAACTCCCTAAATGAAATCCTTGACTATTCTACCAAACAAAGTGGTACTAGTGGTTTGGGATTTATAGGGGGAGCCCCTAAGGGAAATAGTAAGGCCAAATGTAAGAAAATGAGTAAGGAAACTCCTATTTTCATAGGAGAATCTTCTGGTTCTAAGAACCCTATGACTTTCTCTCATTGAAAAAATGATGATCATTATTCTATTTATTGTCCTTACAATCCTAAGGGGACAAGCCCAAAGATGAAATGGGTCCCCAAGCTAACACCAACTCCCAAAGTTTGAGTTGGGAACTGAGACTCTCCTTTCTTGCAAGAAAAATGAAAATGGACTGTTGATAGTGACTGCACAAAGCACATGACATGTGATATAAGCCATTTCAACAATTTCACAAACAAGAAAGGAGGTTCAATCACTTTTGCGGACAAAAGAAATGTAAGGTAAAGGTGAGGGTGATGTAGGTGAATCCTTGTGTATCAAGAATGTTCTCTTTGTGGATCGCCTATATCTCAATTTAATAAGTGTTAGTCAATTATGTGATAATGATTACCTTGTGCTATTTACTTCTTGTGAATGCTTGCTCCTAGATTCCCTAACTTACCCTGTCATATATAAGGGAACTAGGAATGGTAATCTTTATGTAATTATGCTTGACTCTATTAAGCTTATTGTTGGTAGATGCCTTGTAGTCAATTCAAATGATATTTCTCTTTGGCATAGTTGTCTAGGTCATGTTAATATGCATGAATTGAAGAAGTTGAGAAAAAATGACTTGGTCAGGGGACTTTCCAAATTAGATTTTGAAAAGGATGAGGAATGCCAACCTTGTACCCAAGGAAAGAAACTGAGTCCTCCTTCAAATCCAAAGGAGTCCTTAGTACCAAGAGTGCTCAAGAAATTCTTCATATTTACCTATTTGGACCTATGAGAACTCAATCCTTTTGTGGTTCCAAGTATTGTCCTATTTTCTTTTTGGAAATTTAGGTAAATATATTTCCAACCCCTAGAAAGGGGATAGTTACAAGCAACATACATACATGATGTTTAAAAATATTAGGAGCAATATCCTAAATAGGAAACATAGGTGTTTCTCGCTTAAAGCTACTAAATATATTACATTTAAGGATCAATTCCTTACAAACAAAGGTGAAATTTTAGGTAGTTTCTTCTTATGACATTCAAACGATAGCTTAATGTCCTCAAGCTTCTCGAATACCATGATGGAGTCCATATTCGGGCCACCATGCATCTTGTGATTCCTTTCCAACCATATATGTTGCACACAACTTGTTAAGGCCCACAACTTGATAACCCCATTGTGCTTTGATTTGGTGCCAATGCAGTTGAGACATTCCATAAGGGTATATAAAAATCTGCTACTAAGTTTCAAGTATTGTATTGTTATTGTCGATGATTTTTCTCGATAAACTTGGAAGTTCTTTCTCATTTCTAAGAGTGACACACTTAATGTTTAGTAATGGCTTGTGTTCTCACTTTCAATAAAATCCTAGGAGATCACATCTTATAGTTGTTAAGAGGATTTTAAGGTACTTAGCCAAAACCCAAAATTTGGACTATGGTATCCCAAGTCAAGGGACTTTACTCTTACTGCTTATAGTGATGCTGATTACATAGGATGTTTGATTGATTTAAAAGTGCACACGTGGGACTTGCTTACCTCTAGGACCATGCTTGGTGTCTTGATTTTCCAAGAAATAGAGAATAGTGTCTTTATCAACTACTGAGGCTGAATACCTTACAGTCGAAAGTGTTGTGCCCAGTATCTATGGATGAAACAATTGCTCCAAGATGTGAACATTTATTTTGATGCTTCTCCTATCTATTGTGATAATATTAGTGATATCAATTTATCTTACAATCCTATATTGCATAGTAGTGCCAATCATATATAGGTTCATCATCATTTTCTTTGTGATCACTAGCCAAGAAGGATATTTATATAATGCATGTGGACACAGAATATCAGTTGCCAGACATTTTTACTAAACCTCTAGCTAGAGAGAAATTTAATTTTATTAGATCTAAACTGCTTATAACTGCTTTGGATGAATCTGATCTGTCTTCTAGCTAGTTGCTATCTATCCTATATGCTTTGCTCATGTCTTGATCAACCTTGCTTGCCAAAGTGCTAAAAGTTTCATGTTCTTTTGACTTGTTTTTCGCTTGTTTTGGGTATTTTTCACAAACTATGGTTTTATCACTAAATAGTACCCAATGATGAGTGATATGTTCCTAAGTATGTATAAAATGCAAATTGGACTAGAAAATTAAATTTAATTAGCACTCAAATGGAAAGAAACTAAGATTTCTAGGTTTAGGACAGAACCTCTATCGCTTGAGTTGACAAATCGAGCGATTGGTGGCTGCGAGATTTTGTAAAAATTCGGTCGCGTTTCCATCTCGCAGAACTTGATCAATGGCCAGGATGGAACAAAACTTAAGTAGGTTTCAATCAACTATTCTCCTTCTCAACTAGACAAAAGTCGATTGATTCCTCCTCCAGCTCTCTCAAGCTCTCAACCCTAACCCCGACCTTCCCCCTCCTAGCCCTAACCAGCCCTTGTTTGACCTCCCTTGATCCTTTTTCTATCAACCCTAGGTGGTCATACAACCTTAGGTGGTGATCTTCTCCAGTTTCAGCTCCCATTGTTCTCCATTTTGCCTCCATGGCTTCAAATAGAAGAACGATAGCCACCCCTACTGGAGTTCCTTCATCCTCATCCAACTCTCACCTCATTCCCTATGATGATACCTTATTTGTCTCAACCGAAGCTCTTAATCAGTACACGGAGCTCCTTCTTAAGAACCCCTTTCCCTTCCATGCTTTGTTTGAGCCTTTACCCACTATGCAAAATGTCATAGATGAGGTGGTCAAGTTGCTTTATGATCATCACCTAGCTTCCCTAAGTGTCGAATGCTGGTGCTACCACAATTCCATGACAAGCAATAAGGCGGTTCATGGATTTTATGCTAATCTATCATGGAATTATGACACTCTTATACCCTCGCCTAATACTCAAGTGATTATCACTTCCATAATTTCTGATAAGAAGTTCACAATCTCAGATGATACATTGAATATGTTTTTCAATGGTACTGAGGTAACTGGCACATGGAGGAAAGACTATCCTGAGTATTTTGACCTCCTTGACCCTGAGGCTTTCTACAAACAATATGATATCACTCTCCCTGACATGCATAAGTTCTTAAATAAGCCCTAGTTTCCCTATAGGAAGAAATCCACCCTACCTTCCTCTGCCTTGGACCTTAAAAATCACATTCTCGCTCTAGTAGTCAACTAAAATATTCATCCCCAAAAGAATCAAACTAAAATTGCAGAGAATACCACAATGATTATGTTTTTCCTGTTGGTCTAGATATGTTCTCCACCACATGACCTGCATTGACTCTAGGAAGAATACCCATGGAATCCACCCTCCCTACCCAGCTTTGATTTGTGGTCTCTTCAACTTTTCGACTAAGAAGTCTCTTTTTCATGATCTTCATTACAAACCTTCTACAAAAGAAGTCTGTATCAGTGAGACCACAATCAAGAAAAGGTTTTTTCCTACATCTTCTTCCACCACAAATGGAGCCACTACCTCCACTCAAACACCTCCACCTCCACCACCATCACAGACTACTCGCACATGGTTTCATGTATCCAATAAAGCCCTCATGGGTTACATGGTGCATCAACAGGCATACAACCTATAGGTTCAGGAGCATCTACATCACGATCTATGTTCTATCGTGTCTTCTTTCAACCTATCCTATGCCCATCATTATCCTCCCTACCAGCCCTACCCAGGTGGTGATTATGCTTCCTTTGCATATAATCATTTTTACCCGGCCCCTCCACTGGATGCTTTCACTGCTACACCCTCTATAGTTGGTGGAACTTCCACCCTTGGAGTTCTACCTCTCCCTAGTGGCCTCATAGATACCCTGATTGCAGGTCTTAGCACTTCTACTCCCGCTTTCCCTCAATCCAATGATCTCCATGATCTTGGCATGACTTGGGACGAACAAAATGCCATGTGGCCCGTTCATGGTTTCGGTCCTTCTACTGATGAGGAGATGCCCGACCAGGTTGATGAGGAAGTTGCTACTGCTAAGAGGTGGCATCTGTGGATGATGACCATGAGGATGGTTCAGTGATGTGTGAATTTTATATCATCTTTTGGACCACTTTTGGTTGCATTTCCAAATCATTTTCACCCAATAGTCACTCTTAATCATGCTATATTTTCTAATTTATTGTTATATTTAATTGCTCTATGGTTTGGTTTGTAGATAAAACAATTTGGCATCAAAATGGGGAGAAAATGCCATCATAACATCCATCAAACATTCCCTAATCATCTAGACATTCAAGACAATCAATGTTGTTGAAACGGATAAAGACACCTCGTGTCTTAATAAAGACACATCGTGTCTTATTAAAGACACTCCATGTCCCAGTCTAGAAATTGAACCTAGAACTCTAAAATTTGTAGTAACGCAGTGTGTCTTATTAAAAACACACCATGTCTTATTAAAGACACGTCATGTAACTTTCTAGAACTCGATCCAGACTTCAGTTATTGCATAAGACACGTAATGTCTTATAAAATACATGTCGCGTGACCTACAGATTTCACTCAAATGTAAATTTAACTACCTCACACTTATATATACGACCCCAAGACATCTTGGGCCAATTATCACAACATATTTTGGACTTTTGGAGAGGGACTGAAGGAAGGGAAAGCAAGGAGGATTTGGAGGTGTTCTAAAGGGAATAAAAATGGTTTATCAGGAGAGAAACTTCTTATTCTTCCTTCTTTCCAAAAATTGTAGAAGAAATCTCCGTCATTCTCTTCTATCCACTCCAGCATGAAGGTTTCTATAGAGTTTCTAGTAGAAAGGACAGATTTGAAACTCCTCGACTGGACTTCCAACTCTATCTTACTTCTTCTAATGACATCCAAGTTTATTTCCTTCTATTATGATGTCTAGCTCTATTTTCTATTGCTTGTATCTACTTTCTACAGCCATTGATGAGTAGATTTCTTGTTCTTGGGCAGGGGGAGTAACTCCCATGTCATAACATTGTTGAACACGAATTTCATACATAATGCTAGTTGTTTTACTATTCTAAGGTTCATCAATGTTTAATTCTTCTTACATGCTTCGTTGGCCACTTTGTGTGTATGATTTCTGCTCTTTGTATAATCTGGGAAGATGTACATAGGAGTAAGGAGATGTACCTTAGCTGCACTACCTTGACCATGGGAGTGGTTGGGATGTGTTGGGGAACAAAGGTTTGTAGTCTGAATCTAAGTATATCCACGTGAGTGGTATACAAAGTTAGGACTTTTCTACACTAGGGAGCTAGGTGTACGATACATGCCTCCCTTGTGTTATTGCTAATTTTCTTGATCTTTGTTTTTCTTCATGTTATGATGTGGATGTGAAACCCAATCCTTAAGAATCCCTAATACAAATTGATCCTTAATACAAGTGATTTATGTTCTAGTTCTTTTCCTTTTGATTACTTAGTTAACTAAAAAACCTCTCTTATTAAAAAGATCTAGATTGTTGAAGTTTAATACTCTTTCACCTAACAATACCTTGCTCATTGGATGACCTTGATAATACTACAAGCACATGTATACTTGCAGGGTAGTGTTCGAGTTTATAAATACTAAAACTTGTGCACACTTCGAACAAGTTTTTGACACCATTTTCGGGGAGCATCGATATTTTTGTTATAGTAAGAAGTGTTGAATTGTATGTGAGACTAGGTCACTCCACCACATGTCATATCCACCATCATTTTTACCTTTCATCATGATCATGATCATCATCATTATCATATTTTTATATCTTCCATTCTCATTTTTGTACTCCACTCACCTTTTTTATTTGCAGGACAATATGAGGCGATCCAAAAGGGGTCTTCAACCATCCATTTTTCTAGACCCCAAAATTTAACACACTATTAACAACCTTCAAAAAGCAAGGAGGAGTACCTCAATCATATTTAGAAGACTCACAACCATCATCACCAACATTTTCACCACCATCCTCACCAGCCCAATAAGAAGAACAAATCATGGAAGATGATCGTCCCCTAAAGGACTTCATTGTTCTAGGTGCTACAAAAAATCAATGGGGTTATGACTATCTCACAAATTGAAGAAAATGACTTTTCTATCATCCCCTCAATTTTATAGATGATACAACAGAACTAGTTTGGAGGGATGCCAATGGAGGATCCAAACCTCCACATTACTGAATTTCTGCAGTATCATAGCACTTTCAAGATAGATGGTGTTCCTAGTGCAGTTTGTCTTCTTCTTTTCCCCTTCTCTTTGAGAGATAGAGCCAAGGTGTGGCTTTATTCTTTTACAAAAAACTCCATCAATAGTTGGGATGAACTCCTCAAAGTTTTCTTTGCCAAATACTTTCCACCAAGCAAGACCACTCAATTGAGTAATCAGCTCATCAATTTTTCTCAAAGGCATGGAGAGACCATGTATGACACATGGGAAAGGTTCAGAGACCTTAAATGTCTTTGCCCACACCATGGTTTAAACAATTGGCTTATATTGAAAACTTTCCATAATGGCTTATTCTACAATACAAGGATATCTATCAATGTTGCTACAAATGGTGCTTTAATGAACAAATCATACAAGGACGCTTATGCCATTATTGAAGACATGACACTTAATAATTGCCAATGTAGTACTGTCTGGAGCAGCCAACATTCTTCTTCAAGCTTTATTTTTGGAAAGCAAGCCATTGAAGTAATTTGTGATGCATGTGGAGCAACAAGACACACTCTTGATTCATGTTTTGCCACACTACCACAAATTGAAGAGATACCAGAGCTCAACAACAATGGCAGATGTAGTTCCATCTAGCAACAACAACATTTGCAGTGCAAGCCGAGTTTGGTGTCCATGCTTGAGACCTTTGTCTCAACTCAAATTTAGGAATGATGAGCTTCACCAACCAAGGGAGCTGCTAAAGGATGCTATTTCACAACTTTCTTCTAAGATGAATGAAATTGCCACTCATACTAGGATGTTGGAGAATCAAATATCTCAATAAGATTTTTCCAATCATAAACACCCTCCAGTTCCTTGCCTAATGAACCACAAATAGATATAAGGGAGACATTCACGTTAGTTACCTTGAGGACTAGAGCTTCTATAGAAGAACCTTCTTCACCATCACATACAATATCATATGAAGTTGTTGACTCCAATGTAGGTAATGATGTTGAAGCTCAAAGTAAGAAATATGCATATGCTTCTAAGAATGATTTTTCAAACAAGACAAGTGCATGATCGCAACACATCTTTGATACAATGCTTGGTGATGAAAAAATTCTCTTTGAACCAGATGTTGATTATTTTGAAGAAGAAAATGAAGGGACATACAATATTGAAATCCAAAAAACTATTCCTATTGCAAATCACAAGCGTCGATCTTTGGGCCAAATAAAAAATATCTTGAAAAAGTGGTGTAGATGCTTAGCACAACAAATCAAAGCAATAGACCTCCATCTTCACCATTCATCATGATAGGTAACCAGTTGTAATCCTCCTGAGTTTGTTATATGTAGCGAGGACACTACAAATTCAAGCTAAGGGGGAGAGAAACCAACCAGTAATCTAGTGTTGTTTTATTTCTCTTTTATCATCATTTTCTTCATTGTTGTTTTCAATTTTTTCTTCTTGTGGAAAATCTAGTTTGATTTGAGACCCATCTTTTATATGTATATTGAACTTCTATTCTTAACTGATTGTCCTCTTTTGCTGAGAAATATCATTTCTAGAAATTGTAGAAGGCATGCTTTAATCAAACGGAACTTTTTGGCCATCAACATGTGCTTAACTTTAGTTTATGCTCCTAGTCTGAACATTCATCTTTCACATCCTTAATTTCTTAAAACATGCATTGGTTTCAATTATTGTGAGTAAATCAACTTTACAACATCATTTAGAAAATGGGATGCCCTTGCCAAGCTCTTAGTACATTTACAACCACTCTTTCGGTGAAAAATTTCAAAAAAAAAATGAATGAAATCTAGCTAACGTTGCAATTTAATTGACTATCTTGTGTTTTGGAAAACTTTATATTGGCTTATTTCACCCTCATACCCCATACAAGATGGATAAACCTCCCACATATCATGCTATACTAGTATAAGTTTGATCTGGACACAATGGTTAGGTGGTATGTCTTAAAAGAGGGTAAAATACCCCAATCGACACACCACGTGTGCATAAGCCTACATTAGCAATTGAGTGTCAGAACTCATAATCCATTGTCATATCATTTTTAGGAAAGAAGGAGAGTACAGTTGAAATTGTTAATTTTAACTAAGATTTCATCATTTGTATCATTAATAGTTGAGGGTTTGAGTTGCACATCCACTAATTGTTTGGCTTGGTCATCCAAATTCTACTTAGTGTTGTTTAATTGATTGATTCATTTAATTGTGACCACCCCTACTGAACTAAAAATCTCTTTTTTGGGTGTTTAAGTTGAATTGACGTCTATGGCTATAAACATGTTGATCATGGCTAGTTTGGTCTTATACACATCTTTCAGTTCATTAGATCTATGCATGAACTTGACAATTCCTTCATTTGTGTTTCTCTTCTCTTTTTTCTTGTGGACAAGAAATGGTTTTATCTTAGGGGAATTTGATGTGCATATTTTATATCATCTTTTGGACCACTTTTGGTTGCATATCCAAATCATTTTCTCCCAATAGTCACTCTTAATCATGCTATATTTTCACTTTATTGATATCTTTACTTGCTCTATGGTTTGGTTTGTAGGTACAATAATTTGGCATCAAAATGGGGAGAAAACACCATCATAACATCCATTAACACATTCCCCAATCATCTAGACATTGAGAAAATCAATATTGCTAAAACTAATAAGGACACCCAATGTCTTAATTAAGACACCCCGTGTCTTAATAAAGACATGTCATGTCTTATTAAAGACACCACATGTCCCAGTCCAGAAATTGAACACAGAACTCTTAGATTTGTAGCAACACGCTGTGTCTTAAAGACACACTGTGTCTTAAAGACACGCCATGTCTTATTAAAGACACATCGTGTCTTATTAAAGACATGTCATGTAACTTTTCAGAACTCAATATGGGCTTCAGTTATCGCATAAGGCACATCATGTGACCTACATATTTCACTCAAACGTGAATTTATCTACATCACAATTATATATATGACACCAAGTTGTTTTTGGATGGTTATCATGACATATTTTAGATATTTTGGAGAGCGACTGAAGCAAGGGAAACCAAGGAGGAGTTGGAGGTGTTCCAAAAGGAGAAAAGGTGGTTTCTCCATAGAGAAACTTCTTCTTATTCCTTCTTCTTGAACAATTGCAGTAGGGATCTTCGTCGTTCTCTTCTCTCCACTACGAAGTCAAGGTTTCTAGAGAGTTTCTAGTAGCAAGAACAAATTTGTAACTCCTTGATCAGAGTTCCAACTCTATCATACTTCGACGGACATTCAAGTTTATTTCCTTCTATTATGATGTTTAGCTCTATTTTCTATTGCTTGTATCTACTTTCTACAATCATGAATGAGTAGATTTCTTATTCTTGGGAATGGGGGAGCAACTCCCATGTCATAACATTGTTGAAAACAAATTTCACATATAATGCTAGTTGTTTCATTTTTCTAAGGTTCATCGGTATTTAATTCTTCTTACATGCTTTGCTGGCCACTTTGTGTGTATGGTTTCTTCTCTTTGTATAATCTGGGAAGATGTGCATAGGAGTAAGGAGATGTACCTTACCTGCACTACCTTAACCACAGGAGTGGTTGGGATGTGTTGGGGAACAAAGGTTTGTAGTCCAAATCTAATTATATCCACAGGAGTGGTATACAAAGTTAGGACTGTTCTACACTACTGGGAGGTGGGTGTAGGATACATGCCTCCCTTGTGTTATTACTAGTGTTCTTGATCTTTATTGTTCTTCATGTTATGATGTGGGTGTGAAACCTGATCCTCAAGAATCCCCAATCCAAATTTATCCTTAATACAAGTGATTTTTGTTCTAGTTTGTTTCCTGTTGATTGCTTAGTTAACTAAACAAAACCTCTCTTGTTAAAAAGATCTAGATTGTTTAAGTTTAATATTCTTACACTTAACATACCCTGCTCCTTGGACAACCTCGATAGTACTACACACACCACCCATATACTTTCGGGGTAGTGCTCGAGTTTACAAATATTAAAACTTGTGCACACTACTAACATTCAGATGATCATGATGGCTTTGTTGGTGCCTCTGGTAATGAAGGTGAAGTTGCTACCTCTGCTGCTCCTTCATATGGAGATGAGGACTATGAGCATGAATCATCTGATGATGATGTTGATGATGATAACCCTCTGGACATAGATAGTTTAGATGTTTAGATGTTTTAGTTTTTAGTCTTTAAATGATGTATATATATCTTTCTAGACTATTTTTGGACTTAAGACATATGGTCACATTATCTTAGATGTACTATTTCTATCATCATGTTTTTACATCATTTTGGCTTGTAGTTGCTTTGAGAACATGCTTTTGGTGTTGTAATTTGAATCATATGTATCTTTACACTCGGATTGACCATAACTCATGAGTTGATGCTATGTTACCCATATTTTGATTATGACACTGGTTGCTTGTTTCTCTTTTGTCTCTATTTGATGTGCGATATGTGGTTGCAGGTTTTATCTATGTGGTTGGATGGTTTTCGGTTGTTCATACAGAAGACCTATTTTATTTATTCTCTTCTACCCCTTTGTTTTTTATAATTCCAAAAAGGGGAGAGAAGTTTGGTGTTTAGAAGCTCAACTATATTGTTTTTATTGCCTATGTAATAATTTTCTTGTCTAAATATTTGTTTAATCATGTGACTTGCTAGAGGACCATGTAGTATACATGTTATATAGCTTTGTGTAGAAAGACTAACTATACAGGTAAGAGTGAGCATAGATTGAGGGGGAGAAATTCACATTGTTCAAATTATAAATTCCCTTGCAATTCACAAGGCTAAGGTATAACTTGCATATCCTTTCCAATATGTTAAGGAATGGTTAGTCATTGTCAAAAAGGGGGAGAATGTTGACTTGAGAACTATACATTGTCCATATTTTGATAATGACTTAATCATTCAATTCATATGTATCTAATATATTTGCTTAAGATTGATTTCAGGCTTTAGGTACATGAAAAGGATCAAATTACACAAGCCCTGGCTTGTCCAAGTTCAATTCAAAAGCAATGCAAATGCACTTTTATGGAAAACACTCCAAACCACCTTAGAATAATTTTTGAATCAGTTGTATTGATGATATGACTTGTAACTAAGATGAGAAGAAATCAGGGACACTTAATTCCATTGTTTGATCACTTAAAAATCAATTTGGGAAATGTATCACAACACTTTAATCAGTCGAAATTGGATCTCGATCGATCTATGATGGATTTTTTGAAATGGTTGCATCGATCGAGTTGTACACTCACAAAACTTGACCGACCAACTTACTAATGGAAGTTGATTTTAGCTGATCGATCAAGTTACCCCAGGAAAATGATAGTTAGAAAACTGGCTTTGTCATTTAGTGGATCGGTCGAATTACCTTTATTGAAACTCGACCGAATGTACTGTACGGAAAATATAGAAAAAGTGATTCCAATTGTTGGAGAGTACTTAGAAATGAAAATAGATTTGTTGCAAGTTGTAAAATAGCTATTCTTCATTCTTAAGTGATCCCACACTCAAAGGAACACCCCGAGTTATAAATAGAACCTCTTAGAGTTCATTCCAAGGTTGCTCATCCATGCTATCCTTAGTCCTTTCAATAGTTGAGTGTAGTACAACCCTTTGAGCCCCCTTCTCTCTCTCATTTACAAAGAATTTCGTGATTATGATTGAGTTAGGCATGTTGCAAGAGAGATACCTCAATGTTACCTTGTAAATCTCTCCATTTTTCCATCTTTCCAATCCCCTTTCTCAAAGAGTAAAGGTAAAGTGATCTTCTTTGAGTGAAGGAGGAGTTTTTGTTCTTCTTTTAGGATGGAGAAGGTGTTAAGATATTCTCCAAGTGAAGGAGAAGGACAAGGCAGAAGATCCAAGAAGAGTGGGTAATCCTTGTGAGGCCAAAGACTTGATGCAAGTGTGGGTAACACCTTGTTGAAGGCTGAAGACATATTGATCAAGTGGGTAAGTCCTTGTGTAGGTGAAAGAGTCTTGTCTTGGATAGGTAAGCTCTTGTATGTAAGGTGGTCTTCTTGTATCTCTTATAATGGAATATAAGTATACATGGGTTGCAAAGTCCTAGAGGTTGACCTATGTAGGTAGTGGATAGATGGTCTCCTAGTTTGGACATTAGAAAAACTCTAAACACCTTGTCTAAGTGTTTGTTTCAATCTCCCTCATCCTTGCTATGCATGTTTAAATAGGATTACAAATTCAATTTAAGCATTTGGTTTCAATTGATATAATTTTAAGGTTTAACTATTCTTGTGAGAATTTTTAAGTTCTATTCACCCCCCTCTAGAGCCCTAGATCCAACATTATACATATAAGACTTTGAGAAGAACTAAGGAAGGATGCAATCCTCATATTTTGCAGATCCCATTTCCCTTGTTCTCTATAAGGCCACAAGTTAGAAATAAAAAATTAAAGTTATACTCTTATACAATGAACTTATAAGTACAACATATGGCTTTTGTGTAGGATAATATGTTCAAACATTTTTTATAGACACACACATTTTTCTTGTCAAGTCTTATTAATTTTTCAGGTTAGATTTCAATTTATATTTTTTCCAAAGCATGGTACTACCTTCTACTTAACCCATCATGCTGTCAGATAATCTCAAGTCTTTTTATTATTTCTCCCATTTATATCTATACATAAATATTTCATAGGAATCCATAGGATGATGGCAGTTGTGATGACCAACACCTATGAACCTATTATGATAGTCCTGAGTTGGAGTCCAAGATTTTTATGTGACTGGTAATAGTCCCTTAAACATGTAAAATTTAAGATTTGAAAAGGTACTTTCGATAATTGCCATGCTAACTATATGCAAAAGCTATCCCATAATATTAACTAGTATCTAAAATTGGTGCCAAAAGATAGGTCCATGGCTCACTATGATACTGAATATATCAAGGTTGATGAGCATTTAAACAATTATATCAATTAGATATCAAGTATATTTGAGGATTTAGGTTGTTATTATGTTCTCAGAGGATCTTGTTTCTCTACATTCATGCAAAAAAGTATAGTGTGGTCCCTTACCTTTTAATTTGCATAAACTAGAATTTGATATGGTCTCTTTTTCATGTACTCTCCTTTTGGCGTAATCCTCTGCATGATCACATATGCTGGAATATATTTGGTAAGCATAAAGTGTTTCTATATATTTATTGTTGTTACGTATGAAGCAAGGTATAGCTAGTATCTTGAAGAGGACATTGATAATTAGTTCTAGAATCTCATGTATCACATCTGTGGAATTATATATTTTGATTTTCTTTTATTTTATGGAGAAATTCTTTGTCTAGCTGATTTAGTTATTTAAAGGAGTTGTCTAAACTTCAATAATTCCTTTTCTCTTTATTATTCAAACATTTGTAAAAGCAAAGACTTCTTTGAGTATTGTTTTCTATGTAGGCTTAGGGATGTTTTCTAGACTAATGAATTCTTGAGACTTGTCTGTTTCAAAACTAGTAAGTTGGTGTCCTAAGATTTTACTAAAGGAAGTGATGTGATACTGTGACGCCGTAATCCCCGTGTCATTTGTCTGAAGATCGGAGAGTCAACCTTGGTAAACCATCCTTAACTTTTTCTTTTCTTAATCACTTAAAATTAACCTAAAGGAAAATCTTATAACTTGGAATAAACTGAAATCTTACTAAACTATGGAAGCAATTACTATTTACATTACTAAATAGGTACAGTAGATTTACACAACATATTACATTTTCATGCAGAATATAAGAACAACAGATAACTTAAAACTAATCTACATATTACATTATATTCTCTCTCTACTACACCACATGCCTAAGGACCGAGGGGAAAGGACTAAGAGACCTCTATTCTAACTATGAACTACCTTCTAAGAGCTTGGATGATAAGATCCTTCATCTTCCTCATGCTGTCATTTACCTAAAAAAAAATTCAATAGGTTGGTGAGCTACTGGCTGAGTGAATAGAATTTCGCCCAACCATCGCAGATAACTCATTTTATGTTTATTAAACTGAAATAAAATACAGGAATTACTATACATTGAAAATCTAAAACAAAATAGTTAAATAACATAGAATGCCAAAATTTCATTTAATGAACAACTACTATGAAACTGTACCCAAATCTTTCTTAACCTTTCTTACTTATGAGAAACTCTTTAAACCTATATGAACATATTTTAGCTTATGCCCTGATCATATGCAGTGTACTCTACATATGAAGACTCATAGCGGACTATGATCTCACCGTACAAGACTTAGCTGACACACCTGGGAATGCTAAGCCTGACTACGTCGATGTCTACAATAGGAAAATGGCTCTCTGGCCTCAACACACCTATTATGCTGTAACAACTGGACTCCTCCTTTAACCTGAGCACACAGGCAGAGAGTGAAGCCACCTATTGGCTTTATTGTACTCTAGTACCATCAGGATTTCTGGTTGATGTTGGACACTACATTCAGTATTTTAAGGAGGCTTCCACTAGGGCTTCATCCCCCGTACCACATGTTCGTACGTTTTGACCCCCGTATACTAGACATTGCCAAGGTTAGGTCGTTTCATCCCTACGGTGCAGACCTCTCATAGGGAATCTACAATGTTCAGGGCTCTTAAGTATATTATTTTATTATTCTTAGAAAGCTCTTACTATATTGTATCTTTTCCCTTACGTATACTTGACTCTGGTATCTGTATGGTACCATGTCTATTTATCTACAGTTTATAAATACAACATGTATGTCATCCTTAACTTGGCAGAGTAGTATATTCAAACACTATAATATACTGAGCAATCAATATACTACACATGCAGGCAGACTGAAATACTTGAATAAACATAATACATGTCCATTTGGCACTTATACACTAGAATCATGCAATTAAACATCTTAATATACTGATAAGAGCTAATTACTTGACTTACGAGTAATCGTCATTTGCACCTATAAATTATTTGCACTTTCTTGGAAAATATGCACATCGACCCTAATCTTGGGTTGTGCATCTCATAACTTAATTAAGAGTTAATTGCTTAACATGGCAAGATTTATTTATAATAACTGAGAATTTTAATGATGTCCTTGAAAAATGTGCCAATCCGTATTAATACTAAATCACACATATTAACTATAACAGAGAGCGTGCAACAGATTTATATTGAGACATTGTGAGTCATCTTCTATTTCTTTAAATCATGCAACTAGTTAATTACTAAAATCATACAGTCTGGGTTTATACCCAAACCATACAACTACTGCAAATCTGGATCGTGTGCTAATGTCTTTTACCTCTAAACTGAGTAGTTTAGGATTTGATCTATCATATAGTTTCAGTAATCCAAATCATACAAATCAGTTAATAAACTGAATCATACAAAACGTGAAGAAGCAAAATGTGAAATAAAAGTCAGGCGACGCCAATATCACAAGGCTCCTGGGTAACTGTCATTACCCGCGAATAACATAGTTCTAACATAAAACACCCGTTTATTGCAGTTAAATCTTGTTTGGTGAGTGAGATTCTACTCACAGAGAATCGAGATGGCCGAAATCGACTGGAAATGCGGCCAAAGCCTGCTTCCAGGTGTCTGCGGGGTCGTCTTCAACCTTGGGCACCCTGGATTTGAGCCTACTGCAAGCAACAACTACTACGCACGTACATAGGAAGGAGGGGGCTTGGCTAATCGTAGCTGTTTGTGGCTAGGTGGCTACGAATTTGAGTCCTAGACTCATGGCCAAACTCAAGGGCACTGTTTTCATGGTGTTT
This sequence comes from Alisma plantago-aquatica, assembly GCA_963693085.1. Classification (NCBI taxonomy): domain Eukaryota; kingdom Viridiplantae; phylum Streptophyta; class Magnoliopsida; order Alismatales; family Alismataceae; genus Alisma; species Alisma plantago-aquatica. The sequence goes on from OY856412.1 coordinate 1,332,062,747, forward strand.
CCCGTGCCAAAATGCCCCTGGACGGTGCCGCAAGACTGGTCGGTGCTACTGCTGGCTGGCGCTTACTCAAGCAGGTCAGTCGTTGGTTGGGGGGGGGTTGCAGATACTTGCTTGGACCTCAAGGACAAGGTCAAGGTTGGCGTTTCCTAGATGCTTGATGTGCCCAACGACTCCTGTCCGTGCTGGTGGTAGCACCGCACTTGCTGCAGGTCAGGGAGCTACCCTAGATGGTCGGGTTACAGGTGGTTGGGGCAAGTAAGAGAAAGGATAAAGGAAGAAGAAGAAGAAGGAAGGAGAATTTGGAGGTGGTGCCCTACTGGCTCGAGGCTAAGGGGCTCGAAAATCGCCCTACCTTTCTCTCCCTCTACTGCGATCGGGTGCTTCTTGGGTGCCTACTTCAAGTGGTGCTTAGCACAGATCGGGTGAAAGGAAAGGGAAGATAAGGGAAAAGGATATTAAAGCTATTAATGGAAAAATTGCAGCCAAGTCCAAAACCCTTGAAAACATCATAACTTTTTCCTCGAAGGTTCGATTTGAATGATTTGTTTTGCAAAATTTCAAGCACGAGATCCACTACAACCTCAAGGCATGAAAACATATCAACTAGCTTGTCTCAACTTAATCAAAACACTAATCACATCATGAACACTTATCTTATCTTAATCAACATGATGATGCACTAATCTATGTACTTACTAGTTAAACTCAGAGTGGGTCACAACAATCTCCCTCCCTTATAAGAATTTCATCCCGAAATTCCTAAAAGAGAAAAGGAAACTTGTTATGCATCTCGGACTCAAGCTCCCACGTGGCTTCCTCTAAGTTGTGGTTCCTCCACAAAACCTTCACTAACGGTATCTCACGATTCTTGAGTTTCTTAATTCTCCGATCAACTATTTGTACTGGTCCTTCAACATAGGACACAACTTCTCTGAGCTGAGCAGGTTCTGGGTCTACTACCTTCTCTATGCCAGGGTAACACTTTTTCAACATCGATACATGAAACACATCATGTAAATTAGCTAACTCGAATGGAAAATCCTCTCAATGACAGGATATGGGCAACCTTAATTTAACCATTTGGAATAATTAATTAAGTAAAACCTTAGTCATGTAGTTTCTGTATGCCATAAACCCATTCAACTGTCAAAACATGCTAGACTAAAATGAGTATACCTAAGGGAAACTCCGAGCGCATACTGTGAGTAAGACGGGTGCTTATCATCCTGACACTGGGTGTTTATGGAGGATAGCTATGGTCATGCCTCAGATATTGTGATGTGTGAAAGGCATCAGTATAACTACAAGATGCCTCTTATAGAATGTCCATGCATGAGATGTTTTCTAGCGTCGTGACCTATACCAAGGTGGGATACTTATAGGACTATATGCCACTATTTAGTAGTTTGAATGATATATCACAACGGTGCAGAGCTATACTGACTGAGCAGGGAGAAGATCTTGGAGTCTGACTCTACCTAGATCTTGTATGTCACTGATTTTGACTTAGCAGTGGTTAGTTGGATTTGGATGGTACGACTCAAATCCTCAAGACGTAATAAAAGATGTATTACAGCCATATTGCATACATGTGTAGGGTTATAGATGACGCTTCATATTGGATGATAAACCTTGTTTTCTCTCTTTATTAAAAGTTATGATTAGTGCATTAAGAGATAATAAATATGCTTATGTTGTAGAAATACTCATGATGTAGATGTGTACATAAGTCATGCTATTTTAATAGAGATACTACTACTGCTGATTATATTAATGGTGATAGTTATCACATGTTGTTAGCTACGCTTATATTGTTATCCATGTCTCTATTATCAGAGATTCTTAAACTACTAATCATGCTTATGTAGATAATTTTTGTTTGATGTTAGTTCTACTTAAAATGTAGATATGTTCAACTTGATAGACATGCTCGTACTTATGCTGCTAAACATATTCATGATGTTAGAGATAGTTATGCTACTAGATTTCTTATGCTTTTAGAAAACCATAACATGATAGGCAGACTAGTGATGACCTTTGTTATTTGATGCAATCTTATAAAATCCAAGATGATATCCTGCATATATTGTGATAATTATACTTTTTGTTAAGTTTCTTTGCTTAACTTGTTCAGTATGCTTAAACTATTTAATCTTCTCAATTGTCCATTAAATACTCCAACTGCTCAGTCTACTTATTGTTAAATAATTCGTTGTAATCAATATATGTTGGAGAAGGGTATATCTCTCGCTGGGATTAGGACTCACCCATGGCTCACCACATCTTTTTAGGTGATCGGAAATAGTGATAGTAGAATTGTGGCAGCGAGGAAGAAATATGGTGATGGACCTTAGAGAATGTTATTTAGTTGTATAGGGTGGCCTAGATTCATCTAAGTACTCTCAAGTCCAGTTCAAAAGTTTGTATATGATGTTTGATTAAATGGAGCTTTCAATATCATGTTGATGTTTGTATAAGTGGAATATGTGGATAATGTTCTTTTTTAAAGTTTATGTTGCAGTTGAGGCTATAGAGAAGATGTAAAGGATATTGAGTATTATATGGAATGAAGCTAGTTGTTGGGATTTTATGTAAATGTTTCTGAGCATTTGAAAAATGTTGACATCAATTTTGATTAACTCTATTTTCTGGATTTGTAATTAATAAATGAGTAATTATGTTTTGTGTTTTGAGTAATCTCATTTAGTGTAATAGGTTCTCACACTACCCATCTCCCCATCATATCATCTTATACAATGAATCTTTCTCCAAATGGAAAAGTTGGAAAAACCAAAGTGGTAATATATCAAAATCACTGGAGGGATCAACCATTGTAACACCTATTTTTTCTTGTAAAATTGTTTAGAAGATTTTCCTAATGGTAATTCCATTTCTACCTTGTTATAATTGTGCCCACTTCCTTAAAGTAAATGGAAATAATGTTTCCAATTTTTTTTGCGTAGATTTTATTGTTGGAGCCTCATTGAGTCAAACATGTCATGGAAGAAAATTCAAGTGACAACTTGATGCACACGAACATGGTAGAAACACTATATTAATATTCACCCTATTGTAGTTACGATATAAATATCCATGTGAACAATCTCCAAGTTGATGTTCACATTTATGCCCCCATTTGTGTGCACTATAATACCATCTCTATCCTGGTAGATTGAGGTTAGCATATATTGACCTCTTAGGTGAATGATTATGGTTAGATACTTATGAAATTGAGAAAGCACACCCTAATGTTTTCAACATGATGTTACAGATCTTGGAAGATGGAAGACTAATAGAAATTAAATGATGCACTGTGGATTTCAATAACACAACATTGATCATGACTTCCAACATTGGTAATAGTTTTATTAAGAAGCATGGTTGTAGTGTTGATTTTGACATAGATTATGACGAGAAGGATAATAGCTATAGAGAGCATAGTCATAGACGAGTTGAAGCACTATTTCAGGCCAGAATTTCTGAACAGGTAGGATGAGGTGATTGTGTTCATATAGCTCTCTAAGATCGAGTTCAAGGAGAATGCATACATCATGCTTAAGTACATGTTTGATAGGTCGGTAAAAAAGGAAACAGATCCTTAAGTAACTGATAGATTTAGGGACAATTTTTTTGAAGAAGTATACAATCCTCTTATGTGTTGACTTGAGAGTTATATATTGTCCATTTATTGATAATGACTTAACCATTCTATTCATATGTATCTAATATGTTTGCTTAAGATTGATTTTAGGCTTTAGGTACATGAAAAGGATCAAATTACACAAGACCTAGCTTGTCCAAGTTCATGTCAAAAGCAATGCAAATGCACTTTTATGGAAAATACTCCAAACCACCTTAGAATACTTTTATAATCATTTGTATTGATGATATGACTTGTAACTAAAATGAGAAAAAATTAGGGATACTTAATTCCATCGTTTGATCAGATAAAAATCATTTTAGAATATTTGTCACAACACTTTAATTGGTTGAGTTTGAATTTCGGCCTATCTATGATAGATTTTTGGAAATGGTTGCATCGGTTGATTTGCACATTCACATAACTCGATTGACCAACTTACTGGACCATAATTGATTTTAGTTGATCAGTTGAGTTACCCCAGGACAAAATTGACTGATAGTTTTAAAATTGGCTTTGTCAGTTAGTGGATCAGTCGAGTTACCTTTATTAAAACTCGATTGAATGTATTGTACAAAAAATATAGAAAAAGTGATTCCAACTGTTGGAGAATTGTTAGAAATGAAAATAGATATCTTACCAGTTGTAAACGACTATTTTTTGTACTCAAGGTTCAATATCATGTTGAACAACCTCCTTATGAAGGAATAAAGCAAGTGAACGAGGCAAAGATCTACATGTCGAACAACCTCCTTGAGAAATTCAAGATGGGGAAGAAAGAAGTTGTCGAGATGTACTCAAGGCTCAACATCATCATCAACATCCTAGCTACTTTGGGACATACTTTAGATAGAGGAACAATCAACTCAAAGACCTTGAGGTCTCTTCCATAGAGATGAGAGCTAAAGGTGACCTCCATTGAAGAAGTAAGAAGTCTTGGTGATCTTCCAACTGAGGTGTTTATTGGCAATCTACAAGCTCATGAGCCAAGACTTGACAAGAAAGAAGAGGAAGCAAAGCAAGAAGAAAAGGAAACAAGGAAGATTAAAGATAGTGCCTTCAAAGCTCAAGTGGAGGCTCTTATACTTCAACAACAACTTGCTTTCTGGACCTCTCCCTCCTCCTCAAGTGAAGATGATAGCTCTAGTGAGCATGAAGCCAACTTCTCCAAGGGAAATCACTTCAAAGGAAAGCAATCTTCTTCAGCTACTGCAAGGTGCTACAAGTGTGGTCAAAACGGGCACTACAAGAGTGAATGTCCTAAGGCTAGAAAGTCACACCACAAGAGTATATCCAAGAAGGAGGAAGAGTACAATAAAGATAGCAAATGTAAGAGGAAGGACAACAAGGAGAGGAGGCACAAAGACGCAACTCATGCAGCTTTGGACAAATTATCATCTAGTGGCTCAAGCTCCGACAAAGATGGAGAGTGCCACCTTGCACTCATGGCCTCTATAAGTGAAGATATTGGTGAGGTAAGTGAGGTAAGTTTGCATGAGTTAGCTAAAGAAACTTTTATTGACATGCTTGTTACTACTCATTGTTATTATTTGGAATGTAAATCTAAAAAGAAGAGGGTGGTTAAAATCATTGATGACTTGTATGCTAAACTTGATATTCTTGAGAAAAATGAGAAAATTCATCTTGAGAGCATTGATTCCTTGCAAGGCCAATTTCTTTATCTTGAGCTCCAGTATAATGGAGTTGAAGTAGAGAATGGGGTCTATCTTAAGAATATTACATCTCTTAAGGAAGACAACCAAAAGTTCTTTAATGAGATTAAGTTACTTAAAACTAAAAATTCTGAACTTAAGCTTATTAGTGATGCTCATAGAGATGAGAGTGATGTTTATCTCAAAGAAATTCAATAGCTTAAATATGAAAATGCTAGGTTACTTGGTCAAATTAATGATTTATCTTCTAGACCTATTTTTCCTAGTAATGATGTTGCTTCCATTACTCTTGAAAATGATTCTTATTTGACTAAAGCCCTCTGTTTACAGGCCGACATTGTCCATTCTAGAGATGATCTTTCTAGTTTGTCTTCTACATTATATCTCTTATTGATGATAATCATAGAGCCTCTCTATAGAAATTCCTCAAAGTGAAAAAACTCCCTAAATGAAATCCTTGACTATTCTACCAAACAAAGTGGTACTAGTGGTTTGGGATTTATAGGGGGAGCCCCTAAGGGAAATAGTAAGGCCAAATGTAAGAAAAAGAGTAAGGAAACTCCTATTTTCATAGGATAATCTTCTGGTTCTAAGAACCCTATGACTTTCTCTCATTGAAAAAATGATGATCATTATTCTATTTATTGTCCTTACAATCCTAAGGGGACAAGCCCAAAGATGAAATGGGTCCCCAAGATAACACCAACTCCCAAAGTTTGAGTTGGGAACTGAGACTCTCCTTTCTTGCAAGAAAAATGAAAATGGACTGTTGATAGTGACTGCACAAAGCACATGACATGTGATATAATCCATTTCAACAATTTCACAAACAAGAAAGGAGGTTCAATCACTTTTGCGGACAAAAGAAATGTAAGGTAAAGGTGAGGGTGATGTAGGTGAATCCTTGTGTATCAAGAATGTTCTCTTTGTGGATCGCCTATATCTCAATTTAATAAGTGTTAGTCAATTATGTGATAAGGATTACCTTGTGCTATTTACTTCTTGTGAATGCTTGCTCCTAGATTCCCTAACTTACCCTGTCATATATAAGGGAACTAGGAATGGTAATCTTTATGTAATTATGCTTGACTCTATTAAGATTATTGTTGGTAGATGCCTTGTAGTCAATTCGAATGATATTTCTCTTTGGCATAGTTGTCTAGGTCATGTTAATATGCATGAATTGAAGAAGTTGAGAAAAAATGACTTGGTCAGGGGACTTTCCAAATTAGATTTTGAAAAGGATGAGGAATGCCAACCTTGTACCCAAGGAAAGAAACTGAGTCCTCCTTCAAATCCAAAGGAGTCCTTAGTACCAAGAGTGCTCAATAACTTCTTCATATTTACCTATTTGGACCTATGAGAACTCAATCCTTTCGTGGTTCCAAGTATTTTCCTATTTTCTTTTTGGAAATTTAGGTAAATATATTTCCAACCCCCTAGAAAGGGGATAGTTACAAGCAACATACATACATGATGTTTAAAAATATTAGGAGCAATATCCTAAATAGGAAACATAGGTGTTTCTCGCTTAAAGCTACTAAATATATTACATTTAAGGATCAATTCCTTACAAACAAAGGTGAAATTTTAGGTAGTTTCTTCTTATGACATTCAAACGATAGCTTAATGTCCTCAAGCTTCTCGAACACCATGATGGAGTCCATATTCGGGCCACCATTCATCTTGTGATTCCTTTCCAACCATATATGTTGCACACAACTTGTTAAGGTCCACAACTTGATAACCCCATTGTGCTTTGATTTGGTGCCAATGCAGTTGAGACATTCCATAAGGGTATATAAAAATCTGCTACTAAGTTTCAAGTATTGTATTGTTATTGTCGATGATTTTTCTCGATAAACTTGGAAGTTCTTTCTCATTTCTAAGAGTGACACACTTAATGTTTAGTAATGGCTTGTGTTCTCACTTTCAATAAAATCCTAGGAGATCACATCTTATAGTTGTTAAGAGGATTTTAAGGTACTTAGCCAAAACCCAAAATTTGGACTATGGTATCCAAAGTCAAGGGTCTTTACTCTTACTGCTTATAGTGATGCTGATTACATAGGATGTTTGATTGATTTAAAAGTGCACACGTGGGACTTGCTTACCTCTAGGACCATGCTTGGTGTCTTGATTTTCCAAGAAATAGAGAATAGTGTCTTTATCAACTACTGAGGCTGAATACCTTACAGTCGAAAGTGTTGTGCCCAGTATCTATGGATGAAACAATTGCTCCAAGATGTGAACATTTATTTTGATGCTTCTCCTATCTATTGTGATAATACTAGTGATATCAATTTATCTTACAATCCTATATTGCATAGTAGTGCCAATCATATATAGGTTCATCATCATTTTCTTTGTGATCACTAGCCAAGAAGGATATTTATATAATGCATGTGGACACAGAATATCAGTTGCCAGACATTTTTACTAAACCTCTAGCTAGAGAGAAATTTAATTTTATTAGATCTAAACTGCTTATAACTACTTTGGATGAATCTGATCTGTCTTCTAGCTAGTTGCTATCTATCGTATATGCTTTGCTCATGTCTTGATCAACCTTGCTTGCCAAAGTGCTAAAAGTTTCATGTTCTTTTGACTTGTTTTTCGCTTGTTTTGGGTATTTTTCACAAACTATGGTTTTATCACTAAATAGTACCCAATGATGAGTGATATGTGCCTAAGTATGTATAAAATGCAAATTGGACTAGAAAATTAAATTTAATTAGCACTCAAATGGAAAGAAACTAAGATTTCTAGGTTTAGGACAGAACCTCTATTGCTTGAGTTGACAAATCGAGCGATTGGTGGCTGCGAGATTTTGTAAAAATTCGGTCGCGTTTCCATCTCGCAGAACTTGATCAATGGCCAGGATGGAACAAAACTTAAGTAGGTTTCAATCAACTATTCTCCTTCTCAACTAGACAAAAGTCGACTGATTCCTCCTCCAGCTCTCTCAAGCTCTCAACCCTAACCCCGACCTTCCCCCTCCTAGCCCTAACCAGCCCTTGTTTGACCTCCCTAGATCCTTTTTCTATCAACCCTAGGTGGTCATACAACCTTAGGTGGTGATCTTCTCCAGTTTCAGCTCCCATTGTTCTCCATTTTGCCTCCATGGCTTCAAATAGAAGAACGATAGCCACCCCTACTGGAGTTCCTTCATCCTCATCCAACTCTCACCTCATTCCCTATGATGATACCTTATTTGTCTCAACCGAAGCTCTTAATCAGTACACGGAGCTCCTTCTTAAGAACCCCTTTCCCTTCCATGCTTTGTTTGAGCCTTTACCCACTATGCAAAATGTCATAGATGAGGTGGTCAAGTTGCTTTATGATCATCACCTAGCTTCCCTAAGTGTCGAACGCTGGTGCTACCACAATTCCATGACAAGCAATAAGGCGGTTCATGGATTTTATGCTAATCTATCATGGAATTATGACACTCTTATACCCTCGCCTAATACTCAAGTGATTATCACTTCCATAATTTCTGATAAGAAGTTCACAATCTCAGATGATACATTGAATATGTTTTTCAATGGTACTGAGGTAACTGGCACATGGAGGAAAGACTATCTTGAGTATTTTGACCTCCTTGACCCTGAGGCTTTCTACAAACAATATGATATCACTCTCTCTAACATGCATAAGTTCTTAAATAAGCCCTAGTTTCCCTATAGGAAGAAATCCACCCTACCTTCCTCTGCCTTGGACCTTAAAAATCACATTCTCGCTCTAGTAGTCAACTACAATATTCATCCCCAAAAGAATCAAACTAAAATTGCAGAGAATACCACAATGATTATGTTTTTCCTGTTGGTCTAGATATGTTCTCCACCACATGACCTGCATTGACTCTAGGAAGAATACCCATGGAATCCACCCTCCCTACCCAGCTTTGATTTGTGGTCTCTTCAACTTTTCGACTAAGAAGTCTCTTTTTCATGATCTTCATTACAAACCTTCTACAAAAGAAGTCTGTATCAGTGAGACCACAATCAAGAAAAGGTTTTTTCCTACATCTTCTTCCACCACAAATGGAGCCACTACCTCCACTCAAACACCTCCACCTCCACCACCATCACAGACTACTCGCACATGGTTTCATGTATCCAATAAATCCCTCATGGGTTACATGGTGCATCAACAGGCATACAACCTATAGGTTCAGGAGCATCTACATCACGATCTATGTTCTATCGTGTCTTCTTTCAACCTATCCTATGCCCATCGTTATCCTCCCTACCAGCCCTACCTAGGTGGTGATTATGCTTCCTTTGCATATAATCATTTTTACCCGGCCCCTCCACCGGATGCTTTCGCTGCTACACCCTCTATAGTTGGTGGAACTGCCCCTGCACCTACCCTTGGAGTGCTACCTCTCCCTAGTGGCCTCATAGATACCCTGATTGCAGGTCTTAGCACTTCTACTCCCACTTTCCCTCAATCCAATGATCTCCATGATCTTGGCATGACTTGGGACGAACAAAATGCCATGTGGCCCGGTCATGGTTTTGGTCCTTCTACTGATGAGGAGATGCCCGACCAGGTTGATGAGGAAGTTGCTACTGCTAAGAGGTGGCATCTGTGGATGATGACCATGAGGATGGTTCAGTGATGTGTGAATTTTATATCATCTTTTGGACCACTTTTGGTTGCATTTCCAAATTATTTTCACCCAATAGTCACTCTTAATCATGTTATATTTTCTAATTTATTGTTATATTTAATTGCTCTATGGTTTGGTTTGTAGATAAAACAATTTGGCATCAAAATGGGGAGAAAATGTCATCATAACATCCATCAAACATTCCCTAATCATCTAGACATTCAAGACAATCAATGTTGTTGAAACGGATAAAGACACCTCGTGTCTTAATAAAGACACATCATGTCTTATTAAAGACACTCCATGTCCCAGTCTAGAAATTGAACCTAGAACTCTAAAATTTGTAGTAACACAGTGTGTCTTATTAAAAACACACCATGTCTTATTAAAGACACGTCATGTAACTTTCTAGAACTCGATCCAGACTTCAGTTATTGCATAAGACACATAATGTCTTATAAAATACATGTCGCGTGACCTACAAATTTCACTCAAATGTAAATTTAACTACCTCACACTTATATATACGACCCCAAGACATCTTGGGCCAATTATCACAACATATTTTGGACTTTTGGAGAGGGACTGGAGGAAGGGAAAGCAAGGAGGATTTGGAGGTGTTCTAAAGGGAATAAAAATGGTTTATCAGGAGAGAAACTTCTTATTCTTCCTTCTTTCCAAAAATTGTAGAAGAAATCTCCGTCATTCTCTTCTATCCACTCCAGCATGAAGGTTTCTATAGAGTTTCTAGTAGAAAGGACAGATTTGAAACTCCTCGACTGGACTTCCAACTCTATCTTACTTCTTCTAATGACATCCAAGTTTATTTCCTTCTATTATGATGTCTAGCTCTATTTTATATTGCTTGTATCTGCTTTCTACAGCCATTGATGAGTAGATTTCTTGTTCTTGGGCAGGGGGAGTAACTCCCATGTCATAACATTGTTGAACACGAATTTCATACATAATGCTAGTTGTTTTACTATTCTAAGGTTCATCAATGTTTAATTCTTCTTACATGCTTCGTTGGCCACTTTGTGTGTATGATTTCTGCTCTTTGTATAATCTGGGAAGATGTACATAGGAGTAAGGAGATGTACCTTAGCTGCACTACCTTGACCATGGGAGTGGTTGGGATGTGTTGGGGAACAAAGGTTTGTAGTCTGAATCTAAGTATATCCACGTGAGTGGTATACAAAGTTAGGACTTTTCTACACTAGGGAGCTAGGTGTACGATACATGCCTCCCTTGTGTTATTGCTAATTTTCTTGATCTTTGTTTTTCTTCATGTTATGATGTGGATGTGAAACCCAATCCTTAAGAATCCCTAATACAAATTGATCCTTAATACAAGTGATTTATGTTCTAGTTCTTTTCCTTTTGATTACTTAGTTAACTAAAAAACCTCTCTTATTAAAAAGATCTAGATTGTTGAAGTTTAATACTCTTTCACCTAACAATACCTTGCTCATTGGATGACCTTGATAATACTACAAGCACATGTATACTTGTAGGGTAGTGTTCGAGTTTATAAATACTAAAACTTGTGCACACTTCGAACAAGTTTTTGACACCATTTTCGGGGAGCATCGATATTTTTGTTATAGTAAGAAGTGTTGAATTGTATGTGAGACTAGGTCACTCCACCACATGTCATATCCACCATCATTTTTACCTTTCATCATGATCATGATCATCATCATTATCATATTTTTATATCTTCCATTCTCATTTTTGTACTCCACTCACCTTTTTTATTTGCAGGACAATATGAGGCGATCCAAAAGGGGTCTTGAACCATCCATTTTTCTAGACCCCAAAATTTAACACACTATTAACAACCTTCAAAAAGCAAGGAGGAGTACCTCAATCATATTTAGAGGACTCACAACCATCATCACCAACATTTTCACCACCATCCTCACCATCCCAATAAGAAGAACAAATCATGGAAGATGATCGTCCCCTAAAGGACTTCATTGTTCTAGGTGCTACAAAAAATCAATGGGGTTATGACTATCTCACAAATTGAAGAAAATGACTTTTCTATCATCCCCTCAATTATATAGATGATACAACAGAACTAGTTTGGAGGGATGCCAATGGAGGATCCAAACCTCCACATTACTGAATTTCTGTAGTATCATAGCACTTTCAAGATAGATGGTGTTCCTAGTGCAGTTTGTCTTCTTCTTTTCCCCTTCTCTTTGAGAGATAGAGCCAAGGTGTGGCTTTATTCTTTTCCAAAAAACTCCATCAATAGTTGGGATGAACTCCTCAAAGTTTTCTTTGCCAAATACTTTCCACCAAGCAAGACCACTCAATTGAGTAATCAGCTCATCAATTTTTCTCAAAGGCATGGAGAGACCATGTATGACACATGGGAAAGGTTCAGAGACCTTAAATGTCTTTACCCACACCATTGTTTAAACAATTGGCTTATATTGAAAACTTTCCATAATGGCTTATTCTACAATACAAGGATATCTATCAATTTTGCTACGAATGGTGCTTTAATGAACAAATCATACAAGGACGCTTATGCCATTATTGAAGACATGACACTTAATAATTGCCAATGTAGTACTGTCTGGAGCAGCCAACATTCTTCTTCAAGCTTTATTTTTGGAAAGCAAGCCATTGAAGTAATTTGTGATGCATGTGGAGCAACAAGACACACTCTTGATTCATGTTTTGCCACACTACCACAAATTGAAGAGATACCAGAGCTCAACAACAATGTCAGATGTAGTTCCATCTAGCAACAACAACATTTGCAGTGCAAGCCGAGTTTGGTGTCCATGCTTGAGACCTTTGTCTCAACTCAAATTTAGGAATGATGAGCTTCACCAACCAAGGGAGCTGCTAAAGGATGCTATTTCACAACTTTCTTCTAAGATGAATGAAATTGCCACTCATACTAGGATGTTGGAGAATCAAATATCTCAATAAGATTTTTCCAATCATAAACACCCTCCAGTTCCTTGCCTAATGAACCACAAATAAATATAAGGGAGACATTCACATTAGTTACCTTGAGGACTAGAGCTTCTATAGAAGAACCTTCTTCACCATCACATACAATATCATATGAAGTTGTTGACTCCAATGTAGGTAATGATGTTGAAGCTCAAAGTAAGAAATATGCATATGCTTCTAAGAATGATTTTTCAAACAAGACAAGTGCATGATCGCAACACATCTTTGATACAATGCTTGGTGATGAAAAAATTCTATTTGAACCAGATGTTGATTATTTTGAAGAAGAAAATGAAGGGACATACAATATTGAAATCCAAAAAAACTATTCCTATTGCAAATCACAAGCGTCGATCTTTGGGCCAAATAAAAGATATCTTGAAAAAGTGGTGTAGATGCTTAGCACAACAAATCAAAGCAATAGACCTCCATCTTCACCATTCATCATGATAGGTAACCAGTTGTAATCCTCCTGAGTTTGTTATATGTAGCGAGGACACTACAAATTCAAGCTAAGGGGGAGAGAAACCAACCAGTAATCTAGTGTTGTTTTATTTCTCTTTTATCATCATTTTCTTCATTGTTGTTTTCAATTTTTTCTTCTTGTGGAAAATCTAGTTTGATTTGAGACCCATCTTTTATATGTATATTGAACTTCTATGCTTAACTGATTGTCCTCTTTTGCTGAGAAATATCATTTCTAGAAATTGTAGAAGGCATGCTTTAATCAAACGGAACTTTTTGGCCATCAACATGTGCTTAACTTTGGTTTATGCTCCTAGTCTGAACATTCATCTTTCACATCCTTAATTTCTTAAAACATGCATTGGTTTCAATTATTGTGAGTAAATCAACTTTACAACATCATTTAGAAAATGGGATGCCCTTGCCAAGCTCTTAGTACATTTACAACCACTCTTTCGGTGAAAAATTTCAAAAAAAAAATGAATGAAATCTAGCTAACGTTGCAATTTAATTGACTATCTTGTGTTGTGGAAAACTTTATATTGGCTTATTTCACCCTCATACCCCATACAAGATGGATAAACCTCCCACATATCATGCTATACTAGTATAAGTTTGATCTGGACACAATGGTTAGGTGGTATGTCTTAAAAGAGGGTAAAATACCCCAATCGACACACCACGTGTGCATAAGCCTACATTAGCAATTGAGTGTCAGAACTCATAATCCATTGTCATATCATTTTTAGGAAAGAAGGAGAGTACAGTTGAAATTGTTAATTTTAACTAAGATTTCATCATTTGTATCATTAATAGTTGAGGGTTTGAGTTGCACATCCACTAATTGTTTGGCTTGGTCATCCAAATTCTACTTAGTGTTGTTTAATTGATTGATTCATTTAATTGTGACCACCCCTACTGAACTAAAAATCTCTTTTTTGGGTGTTTAAGTTGAATTGACGTCTATGGCTATAAACATGTTGATCATGGCTAGTTTGGTCTTATACACATCTTTCAGTTCATTAGATCTATGCATGAACTTGACAATTCCTTCATTTGTGTTTCTCTTCTCTTTTTTCTTGTGGACAAGAAATGGTTTTATCTTAGGGGAATTTGATGTGCATATTTTATATCATCTTTTGGACCACTTTTGGTTGCATATCCAAATCATTTTCTCCCAATAGTCACTCTTAATCATGCTATATTTTCACTTTATTGATATCTTTACTTGCTCTATGGTTTGGTTTGTAGGTACAATAATTTGGCATCAAAATGGGGAGAAAACACCATCATAACATCCATTAACACATTCCCCAATCATCTAGACATTGAGAAAATCAATATTGCTAAAACTAATAAGGACACCCAATGTCTTAATTAAGACACCCCGTGTCTTAATAAAGACATGTCATGTCTTATTAAAGACACCACATGTCCCAGTCCAGAAATTGAACACAGAACTCTTAGATTTGTAGCAACACGATGTGTCTTAAAGACACACTGTGTCTTAAAGACACGCCATGTCTTATTAAAGACACATCGTGGCTTATTAAAGACATGTAATGTAACTTTTCAGAACTCAATCTGGGCTTCAGTTATCGCATAAGGCACATCATGTGACCTACATATTTCACTCAAACGTGAATTTATCTACATCACAATTATATATATGACACCAAGTTGTTTTTGGATGGTTATCATGACATATTTTAGATATTTTGGAGAGCGACTGAAGCAAGGGAAACCAAGGAGGAGTTGGAGGTGTTCCAAAAGGAGAAAAGGTGGTTTCTCCATAGAGAAACTTCTTCTTATTCCTTCTTCTTGAACAATTGCAGTAGGGATCTTCGTCGTTCTCTTCTCTCCACTACGAAGTCAAGGTTTCTAGAGAGTTTCTAGTAGCAAGAACAAATTTGTAACTCCTTGATCAGAGTTCCAACTCTATCATACTTCGACGGACATTCAAGTTTATTTCCTTCTATTATGATGTTTAGCTCTATTTTCTATTGCTTGTATCTACTTTCTACAATCATGAATGAGTAGATTTCTTATTCTTGGGAATGGGGGAGCAACTCCCATGTCATAACATTGTTGAAAACAAATTTCACATATAATGCTAGTTGTTTCATTTTTCTAAGGTTCATCGGTATTTAATTCTTCTTACATGCTTTGCTGGCCACTTTGTGTGTATGGTTTCTTCTCTTTGTATAATCTGGGAAGATGTGCATAGGAGTAAGGAGATGTACCTTACCTGCACTACCTTAACCACAGGAGTGGTTGGGATGTGTTGGGGAAAAAAGGTTTGTAGTCCAAATCTAATTATATCCACAGGAGTGGTATACAAAGTTAGGACTGTTCTACACTACTGGGAGGTGGGTGTAGGATACATGCCTCCCTTGTGTTATTACTAATGTTCTTGATCTTTATTGTTCTTCATGTTATGATGTGGGTGTGAAACCTGATCCTCAAGAATCCCCAATCCAAATTTATCCTTAATACAAGTGATTTTTGTTCTAGTTTGTTTCCTGTTGATTGCTTAGTTAACTAAACAAAACCTCTCTTGTTAAAAAGATCTAGATTGTTTAAGTTTAATATTCTTACACTTAACATACCCTGCTCCTTGGACAACCTCGATAGTACTACACACACCACCCATATACTTTCGGGGTAGTGCTCGAGTTTACAAATATTAAAACTTGTGCACACTACTAACATTCATATGATCATGATGGCTTTGTTGGTGCCTCTGGTAATGAAGGTGAAGTTGCTACCTCTGCTGCTCCTTCA
The DNA here is from genome assembly GCA_963693085.1 of Alisma plantago-aquatica. Taxonomy (NCBI): domain Eukaryota; kingdom Viridiplantae; phylum Streptophyta; class Magnoliopsida; order Alismatales; family Alismataceae; genus Alisma; species Alisma plantago-aquatica. Next base: position 1,332,078,906 of record OY856412.1, read on the forward strand.
TATGGAGATGAGGACTATGAGCATGAATCATCTGATGATGATGTTGATGATGATAACCCTCTGGACATAGATAGTTTAGATGTTTAGATGTTTTAGTTTTTAGTCTTTAAATGATGTATATATATCTTTCTAGACTATTTTTGGACTTAATACATATGGTCACATTATCTTAGATGTACTATTTCTATCATCATGTTTTTACATCATTTTGGCTTGTAGTTGCTTTGAGAACATGCTTTTGGTGTTGTAATTTGAATCATATGTATCTTTACACTCTGATTGACCATAACTCATGAGTTGATGCTATGTTACCCATATTTTGATTATGACACTGGTTGCTTGTTTCTCTTTTGTCTCTATTTGATGTGCGATATGTGGTTGCAGGTTTTATCTATGTGGTTGGATGGTTTTCGGTTGTTCATACAGAAGACCTATTTTATTTATTCTCTTCTACCCCTTCGTTTTTTATAATGCCAAAAAGGGGAGAGAAGTTTGGTGTTTAGAAGCTCAACTATATTGTTTTTATTGCCTATGTAATAATTTTCTTGTCTAAATATTTGTTTAATCATGTGACTTGCTAGAGGACCATGTAGTATACATGTTATATAGCTTTGTGTAGAAAGACTAACTATACAGGTAAGAGTGAGCATAGATTGAGGGGGAGAAATTCACATTGTTCAAATTATAAATTCCCTTGCAATTCACAAGGCTAAGGTATAACTTGCATATCCTTTCCAATATGTTAAGGAATGGTTAGTCATTGTCAAAAAGGGGGAGAATGTTGACTTGAGAACTATACATTGTCCATATTTTGATAATGACTTAATCATTCGATTCATATGTATCTAATATATTTGCTTAAGATTGATTTCAGGCTTTAGGTACATGAAAAGGATCAAATTACACAAGCCCTAGCTTGTCCAAGTTATATTCAAAAGCAATGCAAATGCACTTTTATGGAAAACACTCCAAACCACCTTAGAATAATTTTTGAATCAGTTGTATTGATGATATGACTTGTAACTAAGATGAGAAGAAATCAGGGACACTTAATTCCATTGTTTGATCACTTAAAAATCAATTTGGGAAATGTATCACAACACTTTAATCAGTCGAAATTGGATCTCGATCGATCTATGATGGATTTTTTGAAATGGTTGCATCGATCGAGTTGTACACTCACAAAACTTGACCGACCAACTTACTAATGGAAGTTGATTTTAGCTGATCGATCAAGTTACCCCAGGAAAATGATAGTTAGAAAACTGGCTTTGTCATTTAGTGGATCGGTCGAATTACCTTTATTGAAACTCGACCGAATGTACTGTACGGAAAATATAGAAAAAGTGATTCCAATTGTTGGAGAGTACTTAGAAATGAAAATAGATTTGTTGCAAGTTGTAAACTAGCTATTTTTCATTCTTAAGTGATCCCACACTCAAAGGAACACCCTGAGTTATAAATAGAACCTCTTAGAGTTCATTCCAAGGTTGCTCATCCATGCTATCCTTAGTCCTTTCCATAGTTGAGTGTAGTACAACCCTTTGAGCCCCCTTCTCTCTCTCATTTACAAAGAATTTCGTGATTATGATTGAGTTAGGCATGTTGCAAGAGAGATACCTCAATGTTACCTTGTAAATCTCTCCATTTTTCCATCTTTCCAATCCCCTTTCTCAAAGAGCAAAGGTAAAGTGATCTTCTTTGAGTGAAGGAGGAGTTGTTGTTCTTCTTTTAGGATGAAGAAGGTGTTAAGATATTCTCCAAGTGAAGGAGAAGGACAAGGCAGAAGATCCAAGAAGAGTGGGTAATCCTTGTGAGGCCAAAGACTTGATGCAAGTGTGGGTAACACCTTGTTGAAGGCTGAAGACATATTGATCAAGTGGGTAAGTCCTTGTGTAGGTGAAAGACTCTTGTCTTGGATAGGTAAGCTCTTGGATGTAAGGTGGTCTTCTTGTATCTCTTATAATGGAATATAAGTATACATGGGTTGCAAAGTCCTAGAGGTTGACCTATGTAGGTAGTGGATAGATGGTCTCCTAGTTTGGACATTAGAAAAACTCTAAACACCTTGTCTAAGTGTTTGTTTCAATCTCCCTCATCCTTGCTATGCATGTTTAAATAGGATTACAAATTCAATTTAAGCATTTGGTTTCAATTGATATAATTTGAAGGTTTAACTATTCTTGTGAGAATTTTTAAGTTCTATTCACCCCCCTCTAGAGCCCTAGATCCAACATTATACATATAAGACTTTGAGAAGAACTAAGGAAGGATGCAATCCTCATATTTTGCAGATCCCATTTCCCTTGTTCTCTATAAGGCCACAAGTTAGAAATAAAAAATTAAAGTTATACTCTTATACAATGAACTTATAAGTACAACATATGGCTTTTGTGTAGGATAATATGTTCAAACATTTTTTATAGACACACACATTTTTCTTGTCAAGTCTTATTAATTTTTCAGGTTAGATTTCAATTTATATTTTTTCCAAAGCATGGTACTACCTTCTACTTAACCCATCATGCTGCCAGATAATCTCAAGTCTTTTTATTATTTTCTCCCATTTATATCTATACATAAATATTTCATAGGAATCCATAGGATGATGGCAGTTGTGATGACCAACACCTATGAACCTATTATGATAGTCCTGAGTTGGAGTCCAAGATTTTTATGTGACTGGTAATAGTCCCTTAAACATGTAAAATTTAAGATTTGAAAAGGTACTTTCGATAATTGCCATGCTAACTATATGCAAAAGCTATCCCATAATATTAACTAGTATCTAAAATTGGTGCCAAAAGATAGGTCCATGGCTCACTATGATACTGAATATATCAAGGTTGATGAGCATTTAAACAATTATATCAATTAGATATCAAGTATATTTGAGGATTTAGGTTGTTATTATGTTCTCAGAGGATCTTGTTTCTCTACATTCATGCAAAAAAGTATAGTGTGGTCCCTTATCTTTTAACTTGCATAAAATAGAATTTGATATGGTCTCTTTTTCATGTACTCTCCTTTTGGCGTAATCCTCTGCATGATCACATATGCTGGAATATATTTGGTAAGCATAAAGTGTTGCTATATATTTATTGTTGTTACGTATGAAGCAAGGTATAGCTAGTATCTTGAAGAGGACAGTGATAATTAGTTCTAGAATCTCATGTATCACATCTTTGGAATTATATATTTTGATTTTCTTTTATTTTATGGAGAAATTCTTTGTCTAGCTGATTTAGTTATTTAAAGGAGTTGTCTAAACTTCAATAATTCCTTTTCTCTTTATTATTCAAACATTTGTAAAAGCAAAGACTTCTTTGAGTATTGTTTTCTATGTAGGCTTAGGGATGTTTTCTAGACTAATGAATTCTTGAGACTTGTCTGTTTCAAAACTAGTAAGTTGGTGTCCTAAGATTTTACTAAAGGAAGTGATGTGATATTGTGACGCCCTAATCCCCGTGTCATTTGTCTGAAGACCGGAGAGTCAACCTTGGTAAACCATCCTTAACTTTTTCTTTTCTTAATCACTTAAAATTAACCTAAAGGAAAATCTTATAACTTGGAATAAACTGAAATCTTACTAAACTATGGAAGCAATTACTATTTACATTACTAAATAGGTACAGTAGATTTACACAACATATTACATTTTCATGCAGAATATAAGAACAACAGATAACTTAAAACTAATCTACATATTACATTATATTCTCTCTCTACTACACCACATGCCTAAGGACCGAGGGGAAAGGACTAAGAGACCTCTATTCTAACTATGAACTACCTTCTAAGAGCTTGGATGATAAGATCCTTCATCTTCCTCATGCTGTCATTTACCTAAAAAAAATTTCAATAGGTTGGTGAGCTACTGGCTGAGTGAATAGAATTTCACCCAACCATCGCAGATAACTCATTTTATGTTTATCAAACTGAAATAAAATACAGGAATTACTATAAATTGAAAATCTAAAACAAAATAGTTAAATAACATAGAATGCCAAAATTTCATTTAATGAACAACTACTGTGAAACTGTACCCAAATCTTTCTTAACCTTTCTTACTTATGAGAAACTCTTTAAACCTATATGAACATATTTTAACTTATGCCCTGATCATATGCAGTGTACTCTACATATGAAGACTCATAGCGGACTATGATCTCACCGTACAAGACTTAGCTGACACACCTGGGAATGCTAAGCCTGACTACGTCGATGTCTACAATAGGAAAATGGCTCTCTGGCCTCAACACACCTATTATGTTGTAACAACTGGACTCCTCCTTTAACCTGAGCACACAGGCAGAGAGTGAAGCCACCTATTGGCTTTATTGTACTCTAGTACCATCAGGATTTCTGGTTGATGTTGGACACTACATTCAGTATTTTAAGGAGGCTTCCACTAGGGCTTCATCCCCCGTACCACATGTTCGTACGTTTTGACCCCCGTATACTAGACATTGCCAAGGTTAGGTCGTTTCATCCCTACGGTGCAGACCTCTCATAGGGAATCTACGATGTTCAGGGCTCTTAAGTATATTATTTTATTATTCTTAGAAAGCTATTACTATATTGTATCTTTTCCCTTACGTATACTTGACTCTGGTATCTGTATGGTACCATGTCTATTTATCTGCAGTTTATAAATACAACATGTATGTCATCCTTAACTTGGCAGAGTAGTATATTCAAACACTATAATATACTGAGCAATCAATATACTACACATGCAGGCAGACTGAAATACTTGAATAAACATAATACATGTCCATTTGGCACTTATACACTAGAATCATGAAATTAAACATCTTAATATACTGATAAGAGCTAATTACTTGACTTACGAGTAATCGTCATTTGCACCTATAAATTATTTGCACTTTCTTGGAAAATATGCACATCGACCCTAATCTTGGGTTGTGCATCTCATAACTTAATTAAGAGTTAATTGCTTAACATGGCAAGATTTATTTATAATAACTGAGAATTTTAATGATGTCCTTGAAAAATGTGCCAATCCGTATTAATACTAAATCACACATATTAACTATAACAGAGAGCGTGCAACAGATTTATATTGAGACATTGTGAGTCATCTTCTATTTCTTTAAATCATGCAACTAGTTAATTACTAAAATCATACAGTCTGGGTTTATACCCAAACCATACAACTACTGCAAATCTGGATCGTGTGCTAATGTCTTTTACCTCTAAACTGAGTAGTTTAGGATTTGATCTATCATATAGTTTCAGTAATCCAAATCATACAAATCAGTTAATAAACTGAATCATACAAAACGTGAAGAAGAGAAATGTGAAATAAAAGTCAGGCGACGCCAATATCACAAGGCTCCTGGGTAACTGTCATTACCCGCGAATAACATAGTTCTAACAGAAAACACCCGTTTATTGCAGTTAAATCTTGTTTGGTGAGTGAGATTCTACTCACAGAGAATCGAGATGGCCGAAATCGACTGGAAATGCGGCCAAAGCCTGCTTCCAGGTGTCTGCGGGGTCGTCTTCAACCTTGGGCGCCCTGGATTTGAGCCTACTGCAAGCAACAACTACTACGCACGTACATAGGAAGGAGGGGGCTTGGCTAATCGTAGCTGTTTGTGGCTAGGTGGCTACGAATTCGAGTCCTAGACTCATGGCCAAACTCAAGGGCACTATTTTCATGGTGTTTCCCGTGCCAAAATGCCCCTGGACGGTGCCGCAAGACTGGTCGGTGCTACTTCTGGCTGGCGCTTACTCAAGAAGGTCAGTCGTTGGTTGGGGGGGTTGTAGATACTTGCTTGGACCTCAAGGACAAGGTCAAGGTTGGCGTTTCCTAGATGCTTGATGTGCCCAACGACTCATGTCCGTGCTGGTGGTAGCACCGCACTTGCTGCAGGTCAGGGAGCTACCCTAGATGGTCGGGTTACAGGTGGTTGGGGCAAGTAAGAGAAAGGATAAAGGAAGAAGAAGAAGAAGGAAGGAGAATGTGGAGGTGGCGCCCTACTGGCTCGAGGCTAAGGGGCTCGAAAATCGCCCTACCTTTCTCTCCCTCTGCTGCGATCGGGTGCTTCTTGGGTGCCTACTTCAAGTGGTGCTTAGCACAGATCGGGTGAAAGGAAAGGGAAGATAAGGGAAAAGGATATTAAAGCTATTAATGGAAAATTGCAGCCAAGTCCAAAACCCTTGAAAACATCATAACTTTTTCCTCGAAGGTTCGATTTGAATGATTTGTTTTGCAAAATTTCAAGCACGAGATCCACTACAACCTCAAGGCATGAAAACATATCAACTAGCTTGTCTCAACTTAATCAAAACACTAATCACATCATGAACACTTATCTTATCTTAATCAACATGATGATGCACTAATCTATGTACTTACTAGTTAAACTCAGAGTGGGTCACAACAATCTCCCTCCCTTATAAGAATTTCATCCCAAAATTCCTAAAAGAGAAAAGGAAACTTGTTATGCATCTCGGACTCAAGCTCCCACGTGGCTTCCTCTAAGTTGTGGTTCCTCCACAAAACCTTCACTAACGGTATCTCGCGATTCTTGAGTTTCTTAATTCTCCGATCAACTATTTGTACTGGTCCTTCAACATAGGACACAACTTCTCTGAGCTGAGCAGGTTCTGGGTCTACTACCTTCTCTATACCAGGGTAACACTTTTTCAACATCGATACATGAAACACATCATGTAAATTAGCTAACTCGAATGGAAAATCCAACCTGTAGGCTACTGGTCCAATCCTCTCAATGACAGGATATGGGCCCATAAACCTAGGAGTTAGTTTACCTCTCTTACCAAACCTCAACACTCCTTTCCATGGTGAAACTTTCAGATACACTTCATCACCAACTTCAAACTCAAGAGGTCTACGCCTCTTCTCAGTGTAACTCTTCTGCTTGTCCTGTGCAACTTTCAACTGTTCTCTGATCACTGTAATTTTTTTTGTAGTAAAATCCACTATCTCTGGTCCAAGAATCTCTTTTTCATCCACCTCGTACCAACATATGAGTGATCTACACATTCTGCCATATAGAGCTTCATACGAGGCCATACTAAGACTGGAATGGTGACTATTGTTGTATGCAAACTCTATAAGGCTCAAGTGTTCTTCCCAACTTCCTCTAAAATGTAGGACGCATGCTCTCAGCATGTCCTCAAGAATCTAAAAGTTCCTCTCTGACTGACCATCCGTATGCAGGTGAAAAGTTGTACTGAATCTCAACTTTATGCCTAAAGCATGATGCAACTAATTCCAAAACCTGGATGTGAACTTAGGATCTCTATCAGATATTGTTGAAACTGGGATACCATGCACCTTGACTATTTCTTCCACATATATCTTAGCCAATTTCGGGACATCATAGGTTGACTTAACAGGAAGAATGTGAGAAAACTTAGTCAGTCTATCCACAATCACCCATATCAAGTGACAACCTCTAGATGTCTTGGGCAACTCTACCACAAAATCCATTGTGATATGTTCCCACTTCCACTCTGGTATAGGAAGAGGTTGCAAGGTACCTGCAGGTTTTTGATGCTCAGCCTTATCCTGTTGGCACACACTGCATTTATCCATGTACTCAACTACATCCTTCATCATACCTGACCACCTGTATAACTCCTTAAGATTTATGTACATCTTAGTGTTTCCTGGAGCATGGCGTACATCGATGCATGCACTTCATCAAGAATATGTTCTTTCAAATCACTGTCTCTAGGTACACACAACATGTCATGCTGATACAACAAACCATCATCTGAAAACCTGAACACTGATCTTTTTCCCCCTGTCATGTCCTGCATGATCTGCTGTAACTCTCTGTCACTCTATTGTAGTTCCTTGATCTGATCATAAAAGGTAGGCTTGACTTGCATCTCTGCAATCAAACCACTCTGTTTTGTCACCCCTAAGTCTAAGTTCAACTTCCACATCTCTACTAGCAAGTCTCTCCTAAAACATGCCATAGAGAATACATCAGCTATTGAACTTGACTTCCTACTCAGGGCATTTTCTACCACATTCACCTTTCTAGGATGATAATCTATCATCACTTCATAGTCCTTGATCAATTCTAACCGTCTCCGCTGTCTTAGATTCAAATCCTTCTAGGTGAAGATATATTTCAAGCTCTTCTTATCTGTAAACACCTGTCATGCCTCACCATAAAGATAGTGGTGCCATGTCTTAAGAGCATGAACTATTACAGCTAACTCAAGATCATGTGTCAGGTAATTCTCTTCATTCTTCTTAAGCTGTCTAGATGCATAAGCTACTACTTTACCTTCCTGCACCAACACACAGCCTAAACCTCTCCTTGAAGCATCACAAAACACTGTCTAGCCTTTATCTGCCTCGGGCAGGATTAACACTGGTGTTGTAGTCAATCTCTTCTTCAAGATCTGAAAACTCTTCTCACAGTTGTCTGACCAGACGAACAGTGCATCCTTTCTCGTTAAGCGTGTTAGAGGTGACACTATAATATTGAAGTTCTAGATGAACCTCCTGTAGTAACCTACCAATCCTATGAAGCTTCTGATCTCAGTAGGAGTTTTAGGCTGCTCCAACTATAGAAAAGACTCGACTTTCTTAGGGTCAACACTTACTCCATCTCCTGAGATGACATGTCCAAGAAAAGACACCTCAGTTAACTAGAATTCACACTTACAAAACTTAGCATATAGTTGGTGTTGTCTCAACAACTGTAACGCTATCCTCAGATGCTGCCCATGCTGCTCATCATCTCTGGAATAAATCAAAATGTCATCTATGAAAACAACTATGAACTGATCCAAGAACGGCTTGAAAATATGGTTCATCATATCCAACAAAGCTTCTGGGGCATTAGTCAGTTCAAATGACATGACCATAAACTCATAATGCCCGTATCTTGTTCTGAAAGCCAACTTAGGAATATGTGAAGCCTTTATCCTTAAGTGATGATATCTAGATCTCAATTCTATCTTACAAAAGATCATCACTCCACACAATTGATCAAACAAATCATCTATCCTTGGCAACGAGTACTTATTCTTGATGGTGATCTTATTCAACTATGTGTAGTCTATACATAACCTCATAGTACCATCTTTCTTTTTCACAAACAAGACTGGAGCTCCCCATGGCGAAGAACTAGGTCAAATGAAACCCTTATAAAGTAACTCCTGTAACTGGATCTTCAGTTCCTTCAACTCTACAGGTGTCATTCTGTAGGCTGGCAGCGCTATAGGGTGACTACCTAGAAACACCTGGATCTTAAAGTCTATCTCTCTTTCAGCAGGTAGACCTAGCAACTCATCTGGGAAAACATTTGGGAACTGACAGACCACTGGAACATCCCATAGGCTGACTGTGTTCTTCTCTAGATCTGGTATCTACTACATGTGCCAAGAATGCCTCACAACCTTTCTACAACATCTTATCTACTACAACGGCTGATATGATACATGTAGGAAAAACTTTCCTGTCTCCAGAAAAGACACAAGAAAATCCACCCTGTTGAAAGATAGCCTCCTTCTTCCAACAGTCGAGCTGAACTCGATACGTCTCTAGGAAATCCATACCTAAGATAACTTGAAAATATTTAATATCTAGGAGTATAAGATTAACGGCAATGGTGTATCCACCAAAAGTCAACAAGCATTCGGGACAAAACTCAGTCAACATTGTCGGTTCACCTAATGGAACCCTCAACAAAAACTCAAATGGTAACTCCCGGGTTAACAAGTTAAGTTCACAAGCTAAAGAACTATGTATAAACGAGTGAGTAGCACCCAGATCTATCAAAACTGTAATTGAAATGATATTAAAGAAAAGCATTTCTCATGTAATTACTCGGGAAGAAACAATACCTTCTTGTTGTGTCAGAGAGAAGAAGTGTCCTAAAGCTCTTCCTCTCCCATGATGTCCTCATTTTCCTTCCCTGCCACTGGGTGCTCCTCCTCCTCAAGAACCTGAAGCTACTGAAGAACTCAATCCTCCAGCTGGAGCCTGTCTCAAAACATTCTGGTATTGTAACTGAGAACCCTATGTTGCCACTTGTTGCAACTGGGGACATTGTCTTCTAAAGTGTCCCGCCTGTCTACAGATGTGACATCCCTGAAAATCTACACCCCAACACTGATTGGAGTGTGGCTTTCCACATATATCACACATTGATATATCTTTCCTTGGTGGACCTGTCACTGAGGCCGATGATCCAGAAGACCTTGTTGGAGGTGTCCATGTAGACTGTGTATTCCATCTACTGGAATTGGGCCTTCCTCCACTTGATGAAAAACTAAATCCTTGTCTACCAAAACAGCCAAGTCCTCATTCTATCTTTGAAAAGAAACCACCACCTCCTCTGTATGCACCACTGCCTTGTCCCCATTTATTAAAGTCTCCAGATCTTTTCTTACTCTCAGGCTGCTTATCAGCATTAGCTGACTCTTCTACACGTCTCGCTGCTTCCACAAATTTCCCAAAGTTTTCTCTATCTCTACGACCAATGGCTGACATGATATGTCTAATCTATGATCTTAATCCTTGTTGAAATCTTCTACACTTTTCTACATCATCAGGTACAAGTTGCGGATAGAAATTTGCCAACCTTGTGAAATGTGCCTCGTATTCACCAATTGTCATATTTCCTTGTCTGATATTCTCCAACTATTTATTCTTGTCACTTTGGAAGGTAGGAGGATAATACTTAAGGTGAAACTGATCCACGAAGTCCTTCTAGGTCATCTATGCATTTCCTCTTTTATCTTCCACTCCTCGCCACCATAACTCAACATCTCCCTTGAGCAAATAAACTATGTGATTGATTTGTCTCTCCTCAGACAGCTCCATCAGACGGAACACTTTCTCTAACTATCTCAGCCATACATCTACCACAGCTAGATCTGTTGTTCCAAAAAAATTAGTTCCACCAAGCTTTTTCACCAACTCATAGGATCTCATCATATCCTTTCTGGAAGATGAAGACTTCTTGCCCATCTTGTATTTTTCTTTTGTCTCCAGAAAAATACAATACATTCTTGTTGCCTCATTATCCTCTTCACCTTGAGCCATTGCTCGAGGGTCAGGTCCGTAATGGCTCTCAGCTTGTTCCTCACCATGTCCACATCCTCTTCCTTCCATCTGCATGTCCATAACAGAACACATCTGTTAGAAAATTGCAGTTCAAAGAGGAAAACATCCTAAGTCCTAATCCTATTGGTCTCTTATCGTCCCCTGACCTTGACTTAGAGTAACTACATACTCATCCTATGCTCTCATTACCTTACTATGATACCAAAATCGCTGTGATGCCCCGATCCCCGTGCCATTTCTAATGACCCCGAAGACCAGAGAGTCAACCTTGGTAAACCACCCTTAACTTTTTTTTTCTTAATCACTTAAAATTAACCTAAAGGAAAATCTTATAACTTGGAATAAATTGAAATCTTAGTAAACTGCGGAAGCAACTACTGTTTACATTACTAAATAGGTACAACAGATTTACAGAACAAATTACATTTTTCATGTAGAATATAAGCACAATAGATAACTTAAAACTAATCTACATATTACATTATATTCTCTCTCTACCACACCACATGCCCAAGAGACAAGGGGAAATGACTAAGAGACTTCTATTCTAACTAAGAACTACCTTCTAAGAGCTTGGATGATAAGATCCTTCAGCTTCCTTGTGCTATCGTTTACCTAAAAAAATCAGTAGGTTGGTGAGCTACTGGCTCAGTGAATAGAATTTCACCCAATCATCACAGATAACTCATTTTATATTTATTAAACTGAAATAAAATACAGGAATTACTATACTGAGCAGATCTAAAACAATACAGTTAAATAACATAGAATGCCAAAATTTCATTTAAATAATAATTACTGTGAAACTGTACCCAGATCTTTCTTAACCTTTCTTACTTATGAGAAACTCTTTAAACCTATAAGACCATATTTTAGCTTATTATGCCGTAAAAACTGGACTCCTCCTCTAACCTGAGCACACAGGCGGAGAGTCAAGCCACCTATTGGCTTTACTATACTCTAGTGCCACCAGGATCTCTGGTTGATATTGGACACAACATTATATATTTTAAGGAGACTACTACTAGGGCTTCGTCCCCTGTACCACATGTTAGTACGTTCTGTCCCCCGTATACTGGATACTGCTAGGGTTAGGTCATTTCATCCCTACGGCGCAAACCTCTCATAAGAAATCTATGGTGTTCAGGGCTCTTAAGTCTATTATTTTATTATTTTTGGAAATCTCTTACTATATTGTATCTTTTTCCTTACTTATACTTGACTCTAGTATCTCTATGGTACCGTGTCTATTTATTTGAAGTTTATAAATATGACATGTATGTCATCCTTAACTTGGCAGAGAAGTATATTCAAACACTATAATATACTGAGAAATCAACATACTATACATGCAGGCAGACTGAAATACTTAAATAAATAGAATACATGTCCATTTAGTACTTATTCACTAGAATCATGCAATTAAACATCTTAATATACTGATAAGAGCTAATTACTTGGCATACGAGTAATCGTCATTTGCACCTATAAATTATTTGCACTTTCTTGAAAAACGTGCACATCGACCCTAATCCTGGGTTGTGCATCTCATAACTTAATTAAGAGTTACTTGCTTAACATGGAAAGATTTATTTATAATAACTGAGAATTTTCAATGATATCCTTGAAAAATGTGCCAATCTGTGTTAATACTAAATCACACACATTAACTATAATAGAGAGCGTGTAACAGATTTATATTGAGACATTGGGAGTCATCATCTATTTCTTTAAATCATTCAACTAGTTAATTACTAAAATCGTACAACCTAGGTTTATACACAAACCGTACATCTACTGCAAATCTGGGTCGTGTGCTAATATCTTTAACCTGTAAATTGAGCAGTTTAGGATTTGATCGATAATATAGTTTCAGTAATCCAAATCATACAAATTAGTTAATACACTGAATCATACAAAACGTGAAGAAGCAAAATATGAAATAAAAGTCCGGCGACGCCAATACCGCATGGCACCTGGGTAACTGTTGTTACCCGCGAATAACATAGTTCTAATAGACAACACCCATTTATTGGAGTTAAATCTTGTTTGGTGAGTGAGATTCTACTCACAGAGAATCAGGATGGCCGAAATCGACTGGAAACGCGCCCAAAGCCTGCTTCCGGGCGTTTGCGGGGTCGTCTTCAACCTTGGGCACCTTGAATTTGAGCATGTTGCAAGCAACAACTACTATGCACATACACAGGAAGGAGGGGGCTTGGCTAATCGTCGTTGTTCGTGGCTAGGTGGCTGCAAATTCGAGTCCTGGACTCATGGCCGAACTCAAGGGCACCATTTTCGTGGGGTTTCCCACGCCTTAACGCCCCTGGTCGGTGCCACAAGACTGGCTGGTGTTGCTGCTGCCCGACGCTTGCTTAAGCAGGTCGGTCGCTGGTTGGGGGGCTGCAGATACTTGCTTGGACCTCAAGGCCGACGTTCCCTAGATGCTTGTCGCGTCCAACGACTCCTGGTCGTGCTGGTAACGGCGCCGCACCTGCTGCAGGTCAGGGCGCTGCCCTAGCTGGTCGGGTTACAGGTGGTTGGGGTAAGGAAGAGGAAGGAGAAAGGAAGAAGAAGAAGAAGAAGAAGAAGAAGAAGGAAGGAGAAAGTGGAGGTGGCACCCTACTGGCTCGAGGCTAAGGGGCTCAAAAATCACCCATCCCTTCTCTCCCTCTGTTGTGATCGGGCACTGCTTGGGTGCCTGCTTCAAGCGGTGCTTAGCACCGATCGGGTGAAAGGGTAAAGGAAGATAAGGGAAAATGATATTAAAGCTATTAATGGAAAATTTGCAGCCAAGTCCAAAAACCTTGAAAACATCATAACTTTTGTCTCGAAGGTCCGATTCGAATGATTTCTTTTGCAAAATTTCAAGTACGAGATCCACTACAACCTCAAAGCATGAACACATATCAAATAGCTTGTCTCAACTTAATCAAAGCACTAATCGCATCATGAACACTTATCTTAGCTTAATCAACATGATGATGCACTAATCACTGTACTTACTAGTTAAACTCGAAGTGGGTCATAATAGATACCGTCTTGAATATTGAGGTTTTTTAATTTTAAGATCTCGTCTATGGATATGTATCCATTGAATGCAATAATTTGTGACTGGAGCAAACTCATTGCCTACTTAGATGGCTAGACAGATTTCTACTGATCATTATTTGTTGTATAATGATTGTTTTAAACAAACCGTATACTCATTCTTGTAAAAGAACTAGATGTTGTTTATTTTTTTTATTCTATAGACGCTTAAGGTCAGTGGTTGTCATCTTTGTGCATAATGTTTGCATGTTTCATACTCGTTGCTATTAGGGATCGAGGATTTGATTCCACAAAGAAGCACTATTGGTGACAATTCACCACCCATAGATGCATAAATCAAAGTGGACATCGAACAGTCAATGAGATGGGCGCAAGTCAAGGGTGTTACGCAACCAACTTTTCCCTTAAATGAAATGCCCAGAGACTTGTTTGATCTTCATTATGATGCCAACAATAACCAACCACACCTCTTTCTTATTCAAAAGGACATAGCACTAAAGTCGTCCGCCAAAGTTGGAAGCATCAATAACTTCTTCTAACTTGGAATGGAGGTCAGATTTTCCATAGGTACACACATCAAGAAAATTTTATTCAGCTGAGTCACCAAGTTCATCAAAATATTGAGGGTCCACCTCATCACATCATATGCATAAACATTCACGAACCATGTCATTGAGGATCAACCTCTTGGCATCAGGATCATACACTTGAAATCCCATGAAACATACTCAAATCTAGGTTCGTAGCCCAACCATCCCTTATCCCAAACATGTATCAATTATGCACCTTTTTCGCTAATTTAAATGTGCATCAGTAGTAATTGAGGTCAAATGACATGGTGTTATTTATATATTAGGTATTAAAATTAAATAGCCAAATCAACTCAATAAGGCTCAATGTGCAATAATTAATAGTTTTGACACAGTAGAATGCTTCTAGGAGTAAGAGATAGTACATGTCACTATTGATTAATTGAAAGGATAAATGAATTAAGTACATACTTAATAAACAATTAATGATATATGACTTGAAATGCTTTTAAAATATAAAATAAACGGGAAATTCGGTTTCACATCTTAATTAGTTTACGTGGTAAATTTCAGGTCAATTGCATATTAATGGCTCCTCTAAATAAGTTGAAAAATTAAGCGTGACAAATAAGGACCTTTGTATTAATATTCATGGTTGATCGGCCGTTTTCCTGAAGTCCGCAATTTACTCATTGTAACGCTTCCCGTGCGTCACCCTTTCTGATCGCGACCCCTACCCCATGCTTCTCGCCTCGCGTGAATGACAGCCGTGAAAGGCCGGTCGTCCGCTGGTAACCGACCGTTCCGACCCCCGACGTATCTCTTCCTCCCCTACATGTTTTCCTCTGAGCTTGGACTCTTCTGCTCCTCGTCTTCTCATTCTCCTCGCCGCTTCTTCCTCTCCTCCTTCCTTAACGAACTGCAACTAAACCCTAGCCACGCCTGCAATCATCCGTGCTTCTTCTCCGAACGGTGGCGCCTGCAATTGACGGCCGCTGCCTCTTTTTCTCCTCCTTCCGCCCTCAAGGCGGCAAAGAGAAACCATCACCAGGCTCGACTGCCAACACTGATGTTGCAGATCCACGGATCAATAGGATCGTGGGTGCTGAGGCACCATCCCTCCCCAACCATGTCAACTCATAGACCTGGTCACCCATGTGTGACGTTGCACCTTCAAACTTGCCAGCAACGCCTAATCCACGACCACCTCTGGTCTCTAGACGCCAATCCAAACCATTACCACAACTTCTACCTGAGATGTAGGCGCCTCCGGGAACCAACAATCCCTCCCCAAGGCATACCCCTTCTAGCTATTGATCCATGTCCAGTTTCAGACTCCGAATGAACTACAACGCCTACCTACTCCCCTCACTAACGGATCTGTAATCTTGATCTCACCATCATCACTTGCGTCAAGTCATGCGGATGCTCATGGCAGGAGAGAAACCTCGCTTAGGTGGTTATTAACTTGTTTACACCTCGCATAGTGAAGCCTTTAGTTGATTCGATTCCATGTTTTCATCTATTTGAGTAGATCCACCACCAAGGTTGAATATGGTTGGTCTCATATCAGTTCTTGAGCAAACCGTGGTGTTGTGGAAAAGACGGAAAACAACTTTGAACTTATACGGATTGTGGTATCTCAGTACAGGCATGACCAGGAGGTTAGTATTCTACACGTTTGATATTTTCTAAACCATCATACGTGATTAATAAGATGACTAAATGAAGTATATAAGAAGACGACCTTAGCAACATAAAACTTGGTTGAATTCTAGAATAGTAAACTCATCTACCATCCATATGTATTACGTTAGTATATGCATATATCCATACCTATGTGCACGTCACTATACTAATATTAGTAAGCATGATATACATAATCAATATAATGAGATACGAGGCAATAATAAACCCTTAGATGATCATCAGAATATAATTGTCGGTGGTTATAGTAATACATAATACTCTTTTAATTTCTCTAAATACTTGTCATATTAGTGCTTATGTGTGTGAGTACTAATAAGATATTAAATGGTGAATCTGAGATTTTAGTGGTGATCAACAAGAAAACTATTGTAATAATCTCATTTTTTTAATGAAATAGAAACCCTAGTGATCCATATATGAATATATATTTAATGGTAATAAAAAATACATATGGATTGTATTGGAATTACTATAAATCATCTACATAATGCATGCTTGTATTTAGGAGGTATTCAAGAACTATATAATAAAATAGGGGATTAAGAGGAAATGATCCCCACCTCCTCTCCCACGCCTACGGCGGAGGCCGAACGCCTGGGAGGGTGGTCAATCAAGACGACAATTGATATTCAAACCCGGGTCCCTTTGTTAGGGGACACCGTGCTTGATCACTTGAGCCACTACTTGTCGGCTACATAATAAAACATGTATACACATTAGTATGTATGTTTAATGTTATTCTAGGAATAACATAGGCTCACATAGTATAGAAAGAAATAACATTACCGTACCTAAGTTGGAAGAATGCATGTAATCGCTTACATATATATATATATATATATATATATATATATATATATATATATATATATATATATATATATATATATCATGGACATGCTTACACTTATGTGATCAAAGATAAAGATTATAATAGATATCTAACAAATCATATGGTAGTTGGTACTAGAATAAGAAAATAAGGACAATCTATAATAGGGGTGCACACACATGTTGCTCTAGTTTGGTTGACATACCATATTATGCTCATAGGATGAACATTGAACTTCCTGGGCCAAGTATATAAATTGAGCTAAGCATTATCTGTGAAGATCGAGTATGTGCAATTCCTATTTGCATTTAAGAATTTTATTGATCATAAACCCATTTCCCCCATAGTTAGGCATATTTCAATATTTCTCCTTATTGACAAAATTTCGATATCCCATGAAATATATTTCTTCTTTTGCTTCATAAATGTGGAACTTATTCTTTGATGTTAGGCTTATTGCCCCTTTTCCATATTTACATTGTTGAATATATTGATCACGAAATCACTTCATCTTGCCATATTATTTGAATTCTTATTATTAGATTGGTAATCTATAGTAGCGGTACTTTTGTACAATCATACAATTTTTATATATTGAGTGTCAAGGTTTAATTCCCCCTTGCCCATGGGGTATCAGGGTTTTACTCCCCCTTATCCTTGGAGGTTTGGGGTTTTACTTTCCCATGCTCCTTGGCTTGAGATCCTATGTTGTCTCAACCCTATATCGATTCACTTAGTCTAACATGTATGCACACTTTTATTATTGTTGTAATTTATTGGGCAAGATATTTTAAATGATTTTATTATTCTCATAAATTCCAATGCCTAGTTCTTTTGTAATTTGCCTTTAAACCATATGCTCTTGAACATACCCACTTGGAGAAAAACTTCAATTTTTAGAAGCACCCTTTTCTCTTTTATCTTACACATCTAATAATGCTCAAATATGTTCATTATACACATACTTAGAAGTAATCTGATGTATACCCTTTTGTCTCCTCTTTATTGGGTGTCATTCACAAAACCACCCAAGTATAGTAGTGTTAGATGACAATGACTCCAGAAGAGAACCTTCATGATGATGACATGATGATATCTTGGAATGTTTGAGTTTTCACTACTACAGAAATGACTTATAATGTCACATTCAGAGGCGTCGGTTGTATCCTAACAACCGATGCCTAAACCCTACAATGTCGGTTGAAACCACAAACCGATATCTATATGTGAAGACCGTCCAGACACGGGTATCACTTTTTATTTAGTATCGGTTGCTCAGTAAGAAACTAACGCCTAAAATCCCACGCCAAATCTAATTTTTTCAGTGCAAAAAAATTACTTCCAAAATTTCACATACGGCGTCAGTTGTTTACCTAAGAACTGACAACTAAAGGTTTTTCGTGAAACAGAAATCGGGCCTATTTTTGTCGTCGGTTTTCTTGCAACAACCGACGCCGATGTGTTTTCGCACCTCTATCCCCGTGAAAAATTTTACCCCCCTTTGGCATCAGTTTTTTATGGCAACTGACGACTATGGACATAATTCAAGAATATTTTTTTGTCGACATATGTAGATAGATGTCGGTTTTTCTAGTTGAAACCGACGACTATCATGGAACATTTGTATCGGTATTTTTGTGGTGACCGACGCCTTTTATTTTAAGCATCGGTTGTTTTTAATAACTGACATCTATTGTTAACTTAATAGCACCTGCGTGAACCATACTCTTCCCCTTTCTTTGTTTCATTCCCGATTAAGTTTATGTCTGGCGATTCCGCTGCTCGCCTAGTACTCCGTCGCCATGCCTGATGCTGCTGCCGCCGTTGCTCGCCGCCAACACTCCTGCCGCCGCCACTACTCGCCTACCGCCTACTGCTCCGGCCGCCTGCTGTGAGCCTACTGCTCTGCCCACCGCTCGCCTGCTGCACCGCTTCCGCCACGCCTGCCGTCGCTCGACAGTTACCCTTCTTCCTCCTATTCTTCATCCTATCTTTGCATTGCACAACTGGTGGTTCTCCACTTCTACCTTCTCCTTCCATGGTGAGCAAGTTGTGTGCCCTTCTCCTCCATTGGCCACCCTTCTACTACTCCTTCTACTACTCAAAGTCCACGCCAACGCCAACTCCTTATCAGTGCGGGATTATGATAAATCCCTTTTTCAGTGATGCACCTTATTTTGGTGATTGATATTATCATTTTAAGCATTTTCTTGTTTAGTTGGATCCATAGTCATTGTTCCTTGTTCATTGATGTGCTTTTTCCATCTATTTCCACTACCCAATTTATTGAATTATGTTTGATAAGAACTGTTGAATAATGTTTTAAAATAATATTATGATGCATGAATGTATTGATTGTATAAAATTGTTATACTTCATGACTGTTTGCTAAAATTCCATTTTTTTGGTACCATATTAACCATAAACTAGATGCATAGGTACAAATATACATGTCTTAATAATTCAATTTGAATATGGAATAATCAAAATAAAACTAATATATGGGGGAAAGAATAGTTATATATAAGAAGGTTGTTCTTATTAATATACATATGGATGAGTTTTAGTAACATAAATTTAGATTATAAACCATGGAGTAGAATAATTGATTAAATACCCTATTATAGTTCATCTATATCGTACTTGTATTTGGGAACATAATAAAGATATAAGTAAATCACTAGTGTATATTAAGGTATGTTATATTAAACTATAGATATCCCTAGTAAGGATATATTGGGAAATAAACGTATTTGATCGTAGTAAATAAATAGAACATATATAAGAGGGTATGGTTAGGACTACAAAATGTTGCTACTATAAATCAACTCATACACTATTTCTAATCTTGTTGGCCTAGAAACCCGTCCAAGATTTACTCATTAGGATTAAGTCTTGGATAGTCCCTAGTTTGGGACTATTCTTGAACACTTAATATCACTTAGGATGTAAGTGTATAATGTGCATTGGGTTTTCAAGAAAATTTCAGTAGCATTTCCCCATTTGTTCTCTAAGTACATATGTACTTGGAGAACAATGGGGGAAATGCTGCCAAAATTTTCTTTAAAACCCAATACACATTATACACTTACTAGTGAGATTAGGTGTTCAAGAATGGGATAGGTGTTACACATTTATTATATATAAGACCATAAACCCTAAAATTTTAACCATAAACCCTAATCTTTTAACCCTAAACCCTAATCTTGTTCTAATATATACTTGTTTTCTCTTTGATCATAGAATGGATAGATCATGGATGTCCATTCCAAATCTCTACACCCTAGAGTTTATTTCTGGTCTTGATCAGTTTATTAGATTTGTCGAGGAACATAGGAAACAACCTAGAGATAGGTTCTACTTTCCATGTAGGCATTGCGGTAACAACTAGAAAGTTAGCACTGGTGATGAAATCAAAAGTCATGTCATGTGCAACGGGATTGTACAAGGATATACAGAATGACACTGGCATGGAGAGATTTCAAACTTGAAATTAGTGGATGTCGATAGCAGTGCTTGTGTGGAAGAAGAAATTGCCTCCGATGACATACATGTGAACGAACCAGTTCCAGTAGACATCATTGGTGTGATGTTGGATGGTTGTGGGGTAGAGCACACCAATCCACCTCCCATGTTTAGAAATATTGTGCATGATTCTGAGATACCATTATATATAGGTTGTACTAAGTTTACAAAGCTTAGCGTTGTGTTGAGATTGTATTTCCTGAAAGCTAACAATAGATGGGGCGACAAAAGCTTCATGTCATTGTTGTCTTTGTTGAAAGAAATTCTTCCTGAAGGAAACAAGCTTCCAATCTCAACATACCAGTTAAAGAAATTGTTGTGCCCAATGGGAATGGAGGCTAAGAAGATACACACATGACCAAATGATTGCGTATTATTTCAAAAGGAATATGTGGATTTGAAAGATTTTCCCAAATGTGGTGTTTCAAGGTATGAATTGATGACTTTGGGGGAGTCCAAAACTGGTTCTCCTGCCAAGGTGATGTGGTATCTACCTATAATATCACGGTTTCAACACTTGTTTGCCAATCCGATAGATGTGAAGAATTTGAGTTGGCATGCAGATGTTAAGAAAAATAATGATGGGATCCTATGACATGCTTCTGATTCCCCACAGTGGAAGAAGATTGATTTATTGTACCCTAAATTTGGTGAAGAAATCAGGAATCTAAGACTTGGGCTTTGTAAAGATGGGATGAATTTGTACAGAAAATTGAGCAGCCAACATACCACTTGGCCAGTTATGCTTGTTATATACAATCTTCCTCCCTGGTTGTGTATGAAAAATAAGTACGTTATGCTGTTGTTGTTGATATCGGGCCATAAACAACCTAGAAATGATATCGACGTTTATCTTGAACCTCTGATTGATGACTTAAAGAAACTCTGGGGTGAAGGTGTGATGACCTATGATGCTTCATGAAGAGAGACATTTCATTTGCACGCTATGTTGTTTTGCATTGTTATTGACTTTCCAACATATGGGAATTTTTCTAGATATAGTGTCAAAAGATCTAAAGCATGTCCTATATGTGAAGAGAACACTATTTTAATACGACTAAAACATGGCGACAAGACTGTATATCTTGGTCATCGAAGGTTTCTTCCAAAATTCCATCTATATCGTAGGTTGTGCAAAGCATTCAATGGACGAAATGAGGAACAGAGTGCACCTAAACCTATACCAGGGGAGGTTGTTTATGAAAGAGTAAAAGAATTTGCCAATGAATTTGGTAAGAGATCACAATGTACCATGGCCACACAGAGTGACAAATCTTTATTCAAGAAGAAGTCAATATTTTGGGATCTTCCTTGTTGGAGTTCTTTGGCAGTCAGGCATTGTATCGATGTCATGCACGTTGAGAAAAATGTTTGTGATAGAGTCATTGGTACTATGTTGAATATACCAAGTAAGAGTAAAGATGAGATAAAATACAGAATGGACCTACGTGAAATGGGAATAAGGAAAGAATTAATAGAAGTAGTTAGTAGCGATTGGAGAACATACTTACCTCCCTCTTATTACACGTTGTCTAGAATGGAGAAGAAATATTTTGTGAATGCTTGGTAAATGTTAAGATTCCACAGGGTTACTTATCCAACATCCGTAGATTGGTATCAATGAAAGATATGAAGTTGATAGGTCTTAAATCTCATGATTGCCACACTCAAATGCAACAAATATTGCCCATGGAAATTCGATCTATATTTCCGAAGCATGTAAGGTTTGCAATCACCAAACTTTGTTTCTTTTTCAACAGTCTGTGCAGCAAAGTTATTGACCTTGATACTCTCGATAAATTGCAAAAAGAAGTGGTTGTTACCCTATGTCAGCTTGAGATGTATTTTCCTCCTTTGTTCTTTGATATCATGGTACATCTTGTTGTCCACTTGACTAGGGAAGTGAAAATGTTGGGACCAGTTTTCTTGCATTGGATGTATCCCTTTGAACGATACATGAGCATTTTTAAAGGTGATGTTCGAAACTGTTATCGGCCTGAAGGGAGTATTATTGAGGGTTATGTGACGAGAGAGGTTATGGATTTTTGCAATGACTTTCTGAGTGCTAATGACGCTCCTGTTAATGACAAGAATATTGAGGAGCATTTTGGTAAAGGAATTTTGGGATCACGGATGAAAGTAATCAGCCGTGAGCAGTTGGAACAAGGTCACTTGTATATTTTACACAACATTAACGAAGTGAATGTTTATATCGAGGAACATACCAATTTCATCAAGAGACAATATCCTCAAGCCAATTCAATGTGGCTTGCTAGAGAGAATAACAAGACATTTATTAAGTGGTTTGAAGTTAAAGTCTTACATCAACTATCTCAAATACCAGATAATCTTACTGAAACTATCAAATGCCTCACCTTTAAACCAAAATTGAATGTTATGTCTTATGAAGGGTTTGACATAAATGGATTCTCATATTACACAAAGCATCAAGATGATAAGAGTGTCATCCAAAACAGTGGGGTCACCCTTCAAGCGTCTTCATTGTTTTTTGCAAGTGCAAAGGATAAGAGTCCACGTGAAGCTAAAACGTCATATTACGGAGTCATTGAAGACATATGGGAGTTTGACTACGTAGATTTCATAATTCCTCTCTTTACATGTAATTGGGTTGATAACACCAAAGGAATTATAGTGGATGAATTGGGTATCACATTAGTGAACTTTGAAAAGATTGGCAAGAAGGGTGAACCATTCATATTGGCATCACAAGAGAAACAAGTATTTTATATCAATGATCTTGCAAATGATAAATGGTTAATTGTTCTTAATGATAAAAGACAGTTCATTGAAGATCCTATAGATGAAGAATAGTACTATGATAAGTATGATGACTCGAGTCCATTCTCAGTTGGGTTGCCAACACCACCAAATATTGAAGCTAATGATGACTTGTATGTGCACGGAGATAACAATGAAGGATTGTTAATTGATAAAAGATCGTAATATTAGAGGCATGCGTGCTTATATTTTTTTATATGTTTTATTTTTCTGAATGTGAATTTTACAATGTTTTATTATCTTCTAGTTATGTCAAATGCTAAATGTTTAATTTTTTAATGACACTTTCAGATGGCTGAGCATGAGCATGATGACCGTGATGATGATTATTGTGAGGGTGAGGATATTAGTGCGCCGCCTCACAATGTAACTTTTAAAAATATATCCTATATTTCTATCTATATGTTCATTTATAGTTATATCATGTAAGTGTGTTTTTTTTGTCAAATTTTAGGTTGGTGATGTACCCCTAAAGAAATTGGGGCACTTGCTGAGCAGCAAAAAAATTGAGAAAGTGAGGGGCATCACAATGATGAACAAGTTACTACAGTAAAGGGGCAATGGACCCAAACTGGCTGTGGATTTTGATCATGCAAGAAATCCAGTTGGAGTGAACCACAACTCATTTATTTCATATTTTGGGGTTCTTACTCACAGCCATTGTATTCCTAACTTAGAATCCTGGCATAAAGTTCCTAAGGGGAAGAAAGACTTAGTATGGAAGGAACTATGTGTGAGTTATTATTATTTGCAATTCTATTTTTGTAGATTACTAATTTTTAGGATACTAGTTAATAGCAATTCTATTTTGCAGAGTATATTTGATCTGGATGAAAAGATGCATCGTAAATGCGTGATGCAACGCTGTGGGAGGGTCCTAAGGAACTATAGGACAAATCTCACCCGAGATTACATACACGATGCTGAGAAGAGGTTCTTGATTGATTTCCAATTCTAGATATTGATCACTTTTTGACTAACTCTACACTAATAACTTTTGTTTGTATTCTCTTAAAAATAAATTTAGGAAGAAGGCAGTCACTAAGCAATGGAACTACCTAGACCCCAAAGACTGGGTGGAGTTTGTTACCCAAAGAAAAATGGATGGATTCAAGGTATTAAGCGCCACTCCCAATTTAATTAATATACGTTCTTATGTATTCACCTATTCAAGATTAACCTTTAGTGCTAGTAACCAAATCAATGTGCTTACTAACAAGGCTATCAGCGATGCTCAAAGAGAAAGGTGTGCACTAAATGTGCATGACCACACAATGGGTCCAAGAGGCTATGCAGGCGTTCTCCAAAGACTACAGGCTGAGTCGACTGCTCAGTCTGCTACTACTCAAGAGACTGCAGAGTCCTCTACTATTGGTCCCGTACCTCTGCCTCGCCATGCTATGTGAATAGTTGGGAGGAAAAAAAAGAAGGGATTAGCATTTTTGCAGTCGCCTCAGTAGTTACGGGCTTTGTTATATCTCCCTTCTTTTTTTTCCTCCCAACTATTCTTTGGGCCATCACAATGCAAATCTGTCCCAAAAGTAGGACTATCAAATGTTGAGGTAACCTGTTCTTTTTTTAGAATGTTATTGCGAAAGGGAATTCAATAATCAAAAGCTAGTGTTTCTTTTGTCCATGTATAGGTAGATGAGTTAATTAATAGGAGAGTCAAGGAAGAACTTTATAGGAGAGTTTGGAAGCACTTGATAAGAGACTCAATGAAGCAATTAACAAGTGGCAGACATCTTAGCCTGCCACTCAGATAGTACTTGTGGCATGCCGCTCTTCTCCTACTGTAGAGGTGGTTGGGAGTAATCCAGTAGACCCACCACCTAGAACGTCCGTTGTAAGTATTTTTATGACATATATAGTAGCTAGTCTTTTTAAGATGATATGTTTATGTATATATGTATATAACATTCTTTACGTAAATTTGTAGGGGTTGAAGCCATGTTGTCTAAAAATTCAAGAATATATCGTTGCAGAGGCACAGGCTTACCCAACCCTTCCAGGAGACATGTTTTATGGGACTCTAGTACCAACTGGTGTGGTTCGTGTGAGCCCGATACATGTACTCCCCAATTGGAGGGATCTTTCATTACCATATGCCCACCCAAATTCTGAAATGATTGGTGTGGAAGAAGGCGGAGTGATAATGTGGCCCAAAGAAGATGTCATCTATACTAATATGGTATGGTAAATTTACATTATGTTAATTTGTTAATGTGTATATATGATTCAATTGATTTGAAATAAAATATATAGGTCATCAGGAAGACACCTGCTACATCTCGGCCTCCACCTCCACCTCCTGAAGTACCAAGTTCGCTTCCAAGGGACCTACATGCCTCGTTAGGTCCTAATTGTAGGGGTATGGTAGTATGGATAGGCGAACATGATCCAAATTACTCTATATATGTTTCTATTCCAGAGGATGTTGCAGGTCAATCATATGATAACAAGCTATTTATGCAAGATATTTTGGAGTTGTTTCATTATGATTGGCTGAATACATCTATGATAGAGCTATGGATATGGTGAGATCTTGTTTATACATCCATATACCTTGTTTTATATACAGTAATCTGTTTTCTTATATATTCATGCATACATATTACATGTTTTGTAGCTACTTACACACGATATGTACATATTTTTCATTTTCCCATGTGGGATTTTTAGTTCCATCTTTGATTAGTCTTGTAGATAAAGACCATTCTTCAGCTACTTCATACTGTTGTGCTACTTTTAAATATTTTGACAAAAGAAAGAAGATGGTGATAATAGTTCCATTCAATGTCGAGTAAGTTTACTTTGCTTATAATTTGGACTTAAGAAAATTACATTTTTATTGTGGATTTTGAGTTATTAATTTTTAACTTTCTTACCTATAGTGGTAGGCATTGGGAGTTACTAGTTATTGTCCCCAAGACATTCACTGTCTATTATTTAGATCCAGCGGGGAATTAATTGAATACATTATAAGGACACACAATGAAAAAGCCATTATTCCTGTGAAAAATATTTCATATTTTTATATCTGTTAACATCTGTTATTACATTACTATTTAATTATGCAATTTAATGTGTTACATTAACATGTATGGCTTTAAATAAGTTCAAAAGAGTTGGAGGAAAGGTCCCCAAGAAAAAGAATCAACCCCTAATTTGGGAGAATGTGAATGTAATTTCCTGACTCCAATGTATATATTATTTATGTGAACTGTACTTATTTGTATTTTTGAATTTGTATGTTTCAATTTATAGTGTGCTACACAAGACAACGGTTGGGCATGTGCATACTATGTGATGTGATTTATGGACCTAATCATCAAACATGCCACAATGGAAATCGATACTATACATAAGGTATTATATATAGTCTCATTAGATAATATGAAATATATCAATCTTATTATATATTATTAATTATATATATACATCATTCTCTTTGCAGGTGTTTAAAATTGACTTGACTGCAGGTAGAAAATGTTGGGTTTTTGTGGAGAAAACATGCGCGGTGGAAGCGATAAATTCACGCAACCCGTAACAGGATCTCGTCGATAACAGCGTATTCGGAAATAGGTTTGCGGGATATACCTTATCGCGGAGCAAGTCCGGCGATGCTCCTTTGCGGCAGTGACGTACGTTGCTCGCAGCACGTACAGGTGGTCGTTGACGTCCTCCGAACGCAGGCGTCAAGACGTCTGCGTCTCTACTTCGTCCACGTGGATGGACGGAACTCCACGTCGCGCTTCTCAAGCCGGTGGGAAGGAGCGTGTCTCTGCGGCGGCGTGCTAGCGGCGCGTTGCTCTCCTTTCTCTCCTAAGGACGGCGACGGCTAGGTTTACGTACGTGAGCGTAACCTAAAAGCGTCTCTCTATATCTTATCTAGATATCGGACGTCTATCCTCCTTTAAATGGGATAAGAAGAGAAGTAGGGTTTCCTAAACCCATCGGTAAACAGAAACGTTGCGTTAATTAAAACGCTCGTGGATTAATTAGAATATTTCGGAATTCATTAATTAACCAAATAATCACATTAATTGATTAATTAATATCCGACTCCATGCAATCGCTTGGGATGGCTCTACGGGCATACATATACCAACAGACTCCCACTTGCACTTAGAGCCAGTCACTCCAATATTATTCTAATCGATTACATCAATATTTTAGTAATCAATGTGATTCGAAGCAATTTCAATCAAATCCACAATTATACTCCTATTCCAACACATCCTGTGCGTGTGACCCGGTAGGCTCCAAATTACGTTGGCAGTGATATCCATAATCATATTATGATTTCACAAGCAATGATTGGTATCTAGCAAGACTTCATTGCTACCCAAGTAATTGGAGAAGTTGGAGAACAACTTGACCTATCATTCATGACTGGTGTTATAGTGATTGTATAGTTCCTTTGTCGCTGATATCTGGATTGAACTCAAGTCATGGAATTGTTATCCTCTTCAATGTTCAATCCATGTTCCTTGAACTAGAGCAGACTGTCTGAGATATATGTAAGCTCAATATCACATATTCACTCACATCAGCATGGCCATGCATTTCTCAGTCTCGCTTATCAAGTGGCCGAAATATCAAACTCCCGTAGGAAGGACAAATTCCATCTACATCACTCACAGTCATCCCCATGTGTCACAGTGCACCCAAGCACCATCTTTATAGCAATCCTTATTCAGGACCATGGTGGATGATGTCAAAGTACACCGAACGACATGTGATAAGTGTAGTGACTTCAGGTCTAAGAACCACAATCACCACCATCATTATGAGATGTGACTCTAACTACCAATCATGGTATCCATGTGTCACTCTCAAGGTGGGTCTATCCGATACACTGTTCTCTAACAAGTATCTATGTATTTGGTTTGATATCTCCATATCATGGATAATGAGATTCTTCCATCAACCAACATACATTCTAATCTTATGTGTTATTGATGTCTATGGATATTTCCACAATAACAACCGATTAGGGACAAAACAAGAATACATACTCTTAGCATACATATGATCTCACTGTTCAGGTCATCAACCCGAAGACATATGTCATTGAGTATATTATTCTATAGACATCTATAAGTCTTATGGTCATCTCACAATATAAAATACAAACATATAGATTGGAAACTTGCCTTTATTGATATGATCAATGTAGTATTACAAATCATTTACATAGTATCCCATTACAATCATCGAATGATAGTCTCTATGGGCATACATACCAACAGATTCCCACTTACACTTATACCCAATCACTCATGAATCTCAATCCAAGTGATCGAACATGTCCGTCATGTTTCTACTGTGAAAGTGCTTTTGTGAGCGGGTCAGCCACATTGCTTTCTGTAGGTACTCTGCAAATCTTCACATCTCCTCGTTGTACGATCTCTCGTATGAGATGGAACCGCCGTAAAATATGTTTGGAACGTTGGTGCGATCTTGGTTCTTTAGCTTGTGCAATTGCTCCATTGTTGTCGCAAAACAACTCAATTGCATCACCAGCGCTTGGAACCACTCCAAGTTCAGAAATGAACTTCTTGATCCACACAGCTTCCTTTACAGCATTAGATGCGGCAATATATTCGGCCTCTGTTGTAGAATCCATAACCGTCTCTTGCTTGGAACTCTTCCAGCTCACAGCTCCGTTATTCAGGCAAAACACAAATCCAGATTGCGATCTGTAGTCATCTTTGTCAGTTTGGAAGCTAGCATCGGTGT
Source organism: Alisma plantago-aquatica (assembly GCA_963693085.1). Classification (NCBI taxonomy): domain Eukaryota; kingdom Viridiplantae; phylum Streptophyta; class Magnoliopsida; order Alismatales; family Alismataceae; genus Alisma; species Alisma plantago-aquatica. The sequence goes on from OY856412.1 coordinate 1,332,108,190, forward strand.
AACCCTTTACCACGAGCTCTTCCTCACCACCGTATACCAAGAATTGATCCAAAGTTCTTCTCAAGTACTTTAGGATGTTCTTTACGGCTGTCCAGTGACATTCACCTGGATCTGACTGATATCGGCTCGTCATGCTCAAAGCATACGACACATCAGGACGAGTACATAACATTGCGTACATGATAGATCCAATTGCTAATGCATATGGAATCTTACTCATGCGTTCTCATTCATCACATGAACTAGGACACTGGGCTTTAGAGATTGTAACCCCATGGGACATGGGCAAGTTACCTCTCTTAGAACCCTCCATGCTAAACCACTTTATCACCTTGTCAATGTATGTGCTCTGGCTTAGGCCTAGAAGCCTTCTAGATCTATCTTTATAGATCTTAATCCCAAGTATATAGGATGCTTCGCCTAAATCCTTCATAGAGAAAGTCTTCCCTAGCCAACCTTTTACTGTCTGAAGAGTAGGGATGTCATTTCCCATCAATAGTATGTCATCCACATACAATATGAGAAATACGACTGTGCTCCCACTAACCCTTTTGTAAACACAAGGTTCATCTTCATTTTGACTAAAGCCAAACTTTTTGACTACTTCATCAAAACGTAGATTCCAGCTCCGAGATGCTTGCTTCAATCCATAGATTGACCTTTGTAGCTTACAGACTTTATTGGCTTCCTTTGGATCGATAAAACCCTCAGGTTGTGTCATGTACACATCCTCGAGTAAATTCCCATTAAGGAATGTTGTTTTAACATCCATCTGCCAAATCTCATAGTCATGATAAGCTGCAATGGCAAGCATGATCCTGATGGATTTAACCATGGCAACTAGTGAGAAGGTCTCGTCATAATCAACACCTTGAATTTGACGGAATCCTTTCGCAACCAATCTACCTTTATAGGTTTGAACATTTCCATCCATGTCAGTCTTCTTCTTGAAGACCCACTTGCACCCTATGGGTCTTACCCCTTCGGGTGGATCCACCAAGGTCCATACCTTGTTGGTGTACATGGATTCCATCTCAGATCTCATGGCTTCGAGCCATTTCTCAGATTCCGGTCCCTTAGTAGCTTCTAGATAGGAAGTTGTCTCATCTGCTATGCCCAATTCGTCACTGTCTTGAGTCACGAGAAATCCAAATCTCTCAGGCTCAATTCATGTCCTACTAGACCTACGAGGTTCCTGTGTTACATTTGGAACTTGAAATTCCACAACAACTTGTGAGTCCTCATGTTCCTTATGTACCTCCTCAGGTTCTCTGCTTTCTTGTTGGTCTCGAACTTCTTCAAACTCTACATTCCTCCCACTAATTCCTTTGGAAATAAATTCCTTTTCAAGAAATACAGCAGTCCTAGCAACAAACACTTTGTTGTCAGTTGGTGTGTAGAAGTAGTATCCCTGAGTTTCCTTGGGGTATCCAACAAAATAGCATTTTTCCGATTTGGGTCCAAGCTTTTCAGGAAATTGTTTCCTAACATAAGCTTCACATCCCCAAATCTTTAACATAGACAAATTGGGACGATTCCCATTCCATATCTCATATGGTGTCTTTTGAACCGATTTGGAAGGTACACGGTTAAGTGTAAACGCTGCAGTTTCAAGAGCATATCCCCAGAACGATATTGGAAGTTCGGCTGAACTCATCATTGATTGTACCATGTCTAATAATGTACGATTCCTTCTTTCTGACACACCATTATGTTGTGGTGTACCAGGTGGAGTCCATTGTGATACAATACCACGGTCTCTCAGAAGGTCCTCAAACTCTTGGCTTAAGTATTCGCCACCTCGATCTGAATGGAGTGCTTTAATACTCTTACCAAGTTGCTTCTCTACTTCATTCATGAAAGTTTTGAACATTTCAAGAGTTTCTGACTTGTGTTTCATAAGATATACATAGCCATACCTACTGAGGTCATCAGTGAAGGTAATGAAGTATTGATAGCCTCCTCTAGCATTTGATCTAAAAGGTCCACATACATCAGTATGTATGAGCCCTAGCAGATCACTGGCTCTCTCACTGTGTCCAGTGAAAGGAGTTTTGGTCATCTTCCCTAATAAACATGCCTCACATGTATCTAATGATTCAAAATCAAAAGAGTCTAGATAACCATCCTTATGGAGTCTAGATATGCGCTTCTTGTTTATGTGCCCAAGATGACAATGCCATAAGAAGGTTTTGTTTGAGTTGTCAAGTTTTAACCTTTTAGTATTTACGTTATATATGCTAGTCTCAAGTTCTAACAAGTAGATACCATAAGACATAGGGGCATTGCCATAAAAGATCTCATCTTTAGATATAGAAATAATTCCATTCTTAATGTGAAATTCAAATCCACTCTTGTCCATACAAGATACATAAATAGTATTTCTATTAATGGCAGGTACATAATAGCAATTCTCTAATTCTATTACAAGGCCCGTAGGCAAATATAAACTAATAACTCCAACTGCGGTGGCAGCAACTCTTGCTCCATTAGCAACCCGCAGCTCGACTTGGCCCTTTCGTAAAGGCTTACTTCTTATCAGATCCTGCATATTAGAACATATGTGAGATCCACATCCGGTATCCAGTACCCATGATGAAGAAGTATTTACGTTTATCTCAATAACGTATATACCTGAAGTGGAGATCTCTATCCCCTGCTTCTTCTTCCTCAGTTCCTCCAGGTAGAGAGGACAGTTTCTTTTCCAATGTCCAGGCTGGTGACAATGGTGACAACTGCCTTCTTTGGAGATCCCACCTTTAGCTTTGAGCGCGGATGACTTTGGCTTCTGCCCGGCTTTAGAACTTTTCTTAGCCTTGCCTTTGCCTTTTGACTTTCCCTTTGTCTTGCTGATCATCATCACAGACTTGGGCTTGTCTTTCTTCATCTGTGCTTCAGCTGTCCTCAACATGCCCAACAATTCTGACAACGGCTTGTCAAAATTGTTCATGTTGTAGTTCATGACAAAATGATTATATGATTCAGGCAACGATTGTAGAATCACATCAGTGGCCAACTCTTGACCTAGGGGAAATCCCAGCTTGGATAGGATTTCCACGTACCCAATCAAGGTGAGTATATGGGTGCCAACTGAGTCTCCCTCTTTCATCTTGCTTTTGAACAACGCCTTTAAGACATCATATCTCTCCTGTCTTGCTTGATGTTGATACATGTTCTTGAGATGTGTTACCATCTCCATGACATTCATGTTCTCATGTTTCTCTTGCAACTCATAGTTCATTGAGCACAACATTAGGCACTTGACATCCACGGCATCATCAAGGTGCTTCTTGTAAGCATCCTTTTCAGCCTTGGGCGCATTTCCAGCGGGCTCCTCTGGCTCTGGTGTTTCAAGGACATAGAGCTTACGCTCATGTGTGAGAACAATTATCAACGTCCTAAACCAGTTTTGAAAGTTTGTTCCGGTAAGTTTGTCCTTCTCAAGGACCGATCGCAACGAGAACATGTGAGTGTTGTTTGCCATTTGATTGCTACAAAAGAAAAAATTTGCATTTAGTCCAAAACATTTTGACTTGTAAAGATTTGATAAATGAGATTAATTAGGCCTTTAATTAATTACGCTCCCACTATTTTATTCAAATTGATAGCCCTCACTATCAACTCGGAAGATTGCAACGCACAACCTTCTAGTGAGCCAAGACCCAAAATAATTGGATCAATGCCCAGCCAACGCTGGCGTCAAAGACCAAATACTAAGGTAGGAAACTTTTGCCAATTGCATCATATGCAACTCTTGGATAGATGATCATGCACAACTCCTTGCCATGATGCATCTGTGTGCCTCTAGGTACTTGATCCTATCAAGGTTCCCTAGTTAAATCCAACCCATAAGCCAACACGATGAGTGTGCACCCTGCGGAGGCAGACCCACACACCCACCTTCACACTTCCACGAGATAGACAGTGTACCACGCGGAGGCGTGCCCACACATAGTCGATCAAGCTTTTCATGTGTGTTGCTTTATGGAAGGCAACTGAAACTTAATATTATTAATTGAGGGGTTTTATTAATACATATACATATCCAAACACCACATACTTATAGTACGTATCATATACTACTATATCCACAACCACAAATGATAGACATGCAATCACAAACACAAATACATCGGTTATGGCCATACTATTGTAATCCTTTGGAGAAACAAAGGATTACGGTCCACCTATGGTCTTATGCATCTCATGCAACACCTGTGAATCAACTTGTAAGCACGTAATGATCAACATTACAATGAACAACTTCATGGATGCTTCGTGAGGTTGGAACTTCAAGTTGCTTCTTGGAATGGGATCTTCATGGTGCTTCTCCATGGACACTCCTTGGAGTTGGATCTTCAAGTGGCCTCCTTACATCAAGTTTACAAAGACTAAAACTAATCCTATCTCTATTACATCATATGAGTACAAATATAAAAGAAAAGAATTAATTACACTTTGAAATAAGAGATGAGGCTCGGCATGCAAGCCGAATACTTTATACAAAGGATCCATATGTAACCATTATACATCCATAGAATTCACAAACAAACATATCCACAAGATCGGCATCCACATTCATTCACAACATTCACAAAAGGGGATACTAGGCCATAACCGTGCATGCACTTACCACATAAAATAGATTTTAAAGGCGACGTGTATGCTATCATAGGTATATCTACATATACATATATACATATTAAAATTGCAGTACTTTTAATGCAGGACATTCCCCATTAAATGAATTTTGACTCCCACAGAGACAATGCGGGGTACACAGGGGCAGAGCCCCTGAAAGGTCTACAAAATTTTACTTCCGTGCACTTAGGAAAATCACTATTTTCCATAGTCGACCCCGTCCAAAACGTCAAAAACAATAGCCTGCGGCGTATGTGGAATTAGGTTTAGATTTGCACATTAACAAGTTTAATTCGCATTGTATGCAATATAAAACAGTATACAGCGATTTGATCATATCGAAACGAATCCAAATACGCCGTAGATCGACGCTGCTCTGATACCACTGTTGGGTTTTTGTGGAGAAAACATGCGCGGCGGAAGCGATAAATCCACGCAACCCGTAACAGGATCTCGTCGATAACAGCGTATTCGGAAATAGGTTTGCGGGATATACCTTATCGCGGAGCAAGTCCGGCGATGCTCCTTTGCGGCAGTGACGTACGTTGCTCGCAGCACGTACAGGTGGTCGTTGACGTCCTCCGAACACAGGCGTCAAGACGTCTGCGTCTCTACTTCGTCCACGTGGATGGACGGAACTCCACGTCGCGCTTCTCAAGCCGGCGGGAAGGAGTGTGTCTCTGCGGCGGCGTGCTAGCGGCGCGTTGCTCTCCTTTCTCTCCTAAGGACGGCGACGGCTAGGTTTACGTACGTGAGTGTAACCTAAAAGCGTCTCTCTATATCTTATCTAGATATCGGCCGTCTATCCTCCTTTAAATAGGATAAGAAGAGAAGTAGGGTTTCCTAAACCCATCGGTAAACAGAAACGTTGTGTTAATTAAAACGCTCGTGGATTAATTAGAATATTTCGGAATTCATTAATTAACCAAATAATCACATTAATTGATTAATTAATATCTGACTCCATGCAATCGCTTGGGATGGCTCTATGGGCATACATATACCAACAGAAAATTATTAGATGTACATACTCCCTAAATGAGGGAAGAATTAGATGATGTAAGAGAAGAATGGGAAAAAGCCATACAAGTAGTGGGAATTTTTAAATGTAATTGGGATACTGATGGCGATAATGATGATGATGAATAAAGAATGATATTTCTAAACTTTGTTCTCGTAATTATTTTTGTGTGAATGTGAATGAATTTTTCTGAATTGTCATGTGTGAATGTGAAGATGATCAATACATGAATGTTTCTACATGTGTCTGAATGTGAAAAGTGATGAAATGAATGGAACTGCAGGTTACTAAATGTGTGTGAAAATGGAGGAAATTTGAAATGGAACTAATGGTTTCTACATGTGTGTGATGAAAAATAATATGAATTAAATGTGCTTATACATGTGTGTGATCATAAATTGTTGTCCAACTTGTTAATTTTGCAGATTTGTGGCTTGGTGTTGGCTGATATCAGTGGATGTTATAAACCTACAATTTAGAACTGAACTGCAGGTTCTGCATCCTACTAACTAGACATACAACAGGCTGCAAACTGATAAGAAAAAAAATCAGTACATATGTGTCAGTTATTAGTATAAAAAGACAACAAAGACATACGGCATCGGTTATTAGTAAAAAATAGACGTCTATGTGGCTATGGGTGTCGGCTATATATAAAAATTGATGTCGATGGTGCCCTTGCTGGCGTGTTTTATGGGTGGGGGGAAGGGTTATAGAATGTTGGTTTTTGTGAAACGTCGACGTCTTTGACCTAGATATAGTGTTGGTTTTATTAAATAATTGACACTTATAGTGCCCTTACTGGTGCATTTTTGGTGGCGGGAAGGGTTATGGCGTCGGTGTTAAAACTGACGTCGAAGGTTTCAACTTTTAGCGGCGCCCACTTGGGTGTTGCTTTGAAACTGACGCTAAAGGCCTTAAATAACTGACACTAAAGGTCGGTTCTGTACTAGTATTTCCTATGTAGATGGGATCCTCTACTAGTGCCTAGACTCATTTCATTTGTAGTACTACCTCATATTGTGAGGAACAATTGTATATGAATCGTCATGTAACTTTGTAATAGTTTTATTTTTGTCGCTTCTTCATTATCTTGTTATGTAATATACCATTTAGGGAAAATATGCAATACCTCATTCCCTCATTATTGTGGAATATGATGGTTTTATATTCCTTAATTTAGTGAAGAATGGATCTCCTCTTTGATCCTACTATGTACAACCTATCTATAGTAGATTCACAACAAATGAAATAAGCACTTGTAATTGAATATACAATAAGGGAAGTTAGAAAGGATAGACTACTTAATAGATTAGATAAGGGAAAACGTGAAAGCTAATAGAAAACCATTGTATATGCCCCCTCTACCTGATTATTGCGCATGAAAATCCAAGGTGTTACATGTTCTAGTCAGGCCTAGTACCCCACTTCAAGCTGCATTCTCTCCACCAACCATATCAGTGTGAACCAGTGTGTTTGTTTCAAACAAAATACATGAAGTGGAAAGCAACTTAAAACTTCTTCCATAGTACGTTCATGTAATGTTGTAGTACTAGGCCATTAAGAAGGGGATGATTAATATTCAACCAACATCTAACCACCACCTCATGCCAAGCCATCAACTAATAATAGACCTACAAGCAATGACAACCCGACTTTGAGTAACCATCATGCTAGGCCAACGATGCTTCTCTCATATTCTTAAGTCATCTTTCAAAGGTCTGCACTATGGGCATAAACTAAAGTTGTCCTCTTCCTCAAATCCTATGGTCCAATGGACATTAGTGTTCACATACTATCTAGGTTTGCTGCAATCTAGCACACATCTAAGAAAACCAGGTGGTCACTAATTTTCAACAAACTTCTTAATTTAAGGCATGGTAGTTTGTATGATGCAACAAAAAAATTCAATTATAATCGCTAGTCCAATGAAATGGTACAACTACTACATTATGAGAAATGAAAGAAAATGAAAGCTTTCTAACTCAATCTCTTAGACATCAAAATGCTACTTTTTCCTACCTATTCGCAAGTGATAACATTTCATGTTAGTAAAATGCATATTTTGTATTGACCTTTTCTTCAAATTAGTTTCACCTTTAGATAGAAGAGGTTTGGTATCTCCTATGAAATCCTAGTAACAAAATTGTAGAATTTCCGGTGGGATGTCCTCAAGGTAATGCTCTTTAGGCTGATGAAACTACATTGTATTCATATGCGGTTACAGATTATGCAAAGGATGTTGATGTGCATTATTTGGAGGAAGATCATTCTCTATGTCACCTCTTTATTTCCTTTTTTGTCCCTATTCTTTTTCAAGTTCTTCACATCGGGGGTAGAAATTGAGGAATAATAGTAGGGTCTATCTAGCTTGTTGTAGGAAATTTAGTGCATGTAGGAGGTAGTTCTCCTACCCTATGTTATCCTCCTCCTCTTATGTTGTTTTTTCAAAGATATATCAGACTTGTCTATAAATGGTGGTTGTTGGATTTGCTAAGTCCTGAAGGTAGCTTTTCAATAAAGTTGGGAGTTGGAACATGTAAGGGAAATGAACGTGTGCATAGTTTGGTATACAAATCAAAACAAATTGGAAAAGTATACCAAAAATTTTGTTTGACAAAACTTGGAACTAAAACTCAACCAAACCTCATATTTGAACCAAATATATGGGTTGGTCTTGGTTTTCACAACTGAGGTGCCTTGACCAAATCCACGACAATTTCAAAATCCACCAAGAACTAAATTTATATATAGTGATAAAATCTAGGAACCCTTTTCAAGAATAGGCCCTAGACATATTACGTAGAACTAATTCACAAACACAAAGCATGTTCCACTTATACACTGTCATACATGATCAATTATAATTTGATTTTACTTGCTAACTTTTTATCTTAATATTTTAAACATGTATCTTGAAAACCATATACACAAACAATAACATTAGGATACCTCATCGATATAGACCCAAGAAACAAAATAAATTGGTAGACAACAGTTTTGGGGCTTCCTATAACCAATATAACATCTTTATATTCAATAGACACCCAAATGGTCACAACATTTCAAACTTTACTATTTTACAATTAGGGTGCATAATCTATGACCTTACAACTATATATGTTGAGAACCTGACTTACTATAACTTGGATGCAAAATAATCAATGGAGCTTAATTGAATAAACATACAGAAGATTTGAGGAGAAACAATAAATTTGTGAAGAGAGGATAGGATGAATGTAAATTGGTAGGCCTACTAGTTGACGATTAACTTTGACAACTCATTGATTCTTTAAACCAAACTTTTAGGCCACTTCTAAAATAAAGTTACCAGCTTCTAGAAGAAGAATGGTCATCCTATTAAACTTTCTTTTCTCAATGAGGTCTATAATCTCTTGCTTTTGTTGCTATAGTCCTACCTAAGTAGTTGGACATCATTTAGAGGCCAATCAACACTCTCTGGTCATGTGAAACTTCTCTTGCCTTGTAAAGGGATTGATGTTATTGTCACACAATCACTTCCCCAAAAGATACCAATTCTACTGATGGGAGTTGTTGCCACCCACCCTCCTCTTTCCCCTTCCATGCCATTTCGGCATGCAAGTAGTTGGGTAATCCCTTACATGCTTTTATGTCTTTTAGATAATTTCTAAGTTAATGTTGCCTTCCTTGTAGGAAAATAGTACGCGAAGAGGACATAGAGGCTTCCAAAAAACTGAGAAGAAAATAGGAACATGTTGTCAGTTTGATCATAAATATGCTCATGTTGTCGAACTATTACCTAAGATCTTTACATTCTTGCAAGTAATGATTATTTATTTGAGAAGTTATACTTTCTTGTGATGAATCATCATTGAATATGGTACGATCATTGATGAATGCATATTCATACTATTTTTAATGGTTGTTTAACCCCAATTTAGCATCCAAATCTCTTAGTTTCATTAAAAATAGCTTTGTTTTAATCTACTTATATTTACATGCTAGTTTGAAGTAATTTGATACTTTTCTTGACTCCTCTTATAAGTTTTGAGTTTTATCACTTCCATAAGGAAGACCAATCAAAAAATTTTGTGCCCAAGACCAAAATTGGCATGCCAATATACCTTCAAATATCATCAATTATCGAGCATCACAATCGAAATTCAATTCATTGACCTCAATGCTTAAGCATCCTATCTACCTTCAAGGTCGATGACCCATCAACCTCCCTGGTTGACATCCAAATTCTCAACATCCAGACCCATCGATGAAAAAGATCAAGGTCGATGACCCATCTATCTCTCTTTGTTGACCTCACATCCATAGACCAACAAGCATGCACATGCCCTCAACTGACAACCACCAGGTTGTCATTCATCAATTGACAGGTAGAGCTCAACATCCAATCAATCAAGCATTCAAGTACATTGACCTTGTTGATTGTCCATCCACCCTATTGACCTATATGTACTTTGCTTAGCCACAAAGCAATCGATCTCAACCATCCATGTGGTGCAAATCTGTCCATTGATCTAGGTATAGAGGCCTATAAATATCCATTTTACAACCACATGAAATCTCTCTAAGACTTCACCTTTATCAAGCGAAAAAGTGTATCAACTCCAAGTCATTTCTAGAGTGATCGACTTGATCATATCTAGAGCCATCGACCTCCTAAGTCCAGAGCCACTGATCATCCTACTACTTCCTAGAGCCATCTACCTCTCCACTAAAAAGAGCCATCACCTCCAGGTTGACAACAATAATCAATCAACCCTTCCCTTCAACAACTCAATAGCCATCGAGATCCAGTGTGTCAACCTCTGCATGTGCAAGCCATCAACCTCCCTCTCCAGGGCGATTGATCTCTCCATCGAGTTGTCGATGATCCACCTACATCAACTATAAGTCAAGGTTATTACATAGAAGAGAGAGAAAGAATTAAGTTTGTCTTTACACACCACCCCTAGCTACTTCTTCTACAGTCATTACCATGATCATGTACTCTTATCTTACCACTAATATAATCTCACCATGTCAACAAATTAGTCCTTTCACTGGGGTGTGAGGATTAGCCCCACTACTTGTTTCTTGCAATTTCATTCTTATTCCAAGCCTTGTATGAACTCATTAATTCATAATTTTAGACTATGAGAATTTTGAAGTTTAGGATTTGAATACCGATTAATTTTGGTTGTTGTCCTGATGAGAACTTTAATGGAAAGTCTCCAGAGTAGTAGATAGACATCATGTAAGCATCGAGACATCGAGCTTAAAGTGATATTTACAAATGAAAGTTTCTAATGTCAAAACGGAAAGCTTGCATAGATCAAATGATTTCTTTGTGTAAGATTTGAATGAATGCAAGATTAGAGTGATGGAAATGAAACTTGATTCCACCCAAGTGTTTTTCATCAATAATCTAGATCCAATTTTTATTTTGAGCTTTTATTTTTCTTGCAAAAAGCTTAACTCAACTCCACCAAATATTGGTCAAAAACATTAGTCTTAGTTTAAGTGGATACAAATTAGAAAGTTCTTAATAAAGTTGTCCTATGGGATTTGATCTCAACTATACTGCAATAAGACCCTCTTTCTTGTGGGTGGCATTATTACATGTTTGTAATGATAAGCTCTAGGAATCATATTCCTAGTGAATTTGTTAGTGTGATGATATCCACATCAATCATCATCTTCTGACTAACAAACTATGCTAATCTATGTTTGTACAATAGTTGTGTCATAAACCATGCCAAATGTGTTTCATTCTCCTTTTTGCATCTCTCCTTCACCCATGCATTTCTTCCCTAATCCTTCTTGGATTCAGGGAAGAATAGTAGTGAGCTCGTATTTGGTTTTATAACATTACAATGGAATTTGAGCATTAGTAAATGAACTCTGAGCTAACATCAAATCACCCTTAAGAATACTGAATCAAGGATGTGCAGTGTATACAATTACAAGGTAACTCAACAGAGCTACAATCCTACCATGAGTAGATTCAAAATTTAGAGACAATTTATTTGAGTATTCCAATAGATTATAGAGGAATCTATAGTTGTTACTAGGTATTTATGAGGAACAACTTATGGTTAAATGATAGTTCTTGAATGGCTATACAGTTTATCAACTCCATATATTGAAATCATGCTCTAAGGTCCAATTATCAAATTGCACATGAAGCTTTATAAAAATGTTAGTCATAGGCATCTCTTCAAGTTTTAAAAAGTATTTTGTCTTAATAGATGATGATTTTTGTAGGATCTGAAAATCTCAAGTTACCTACGTGAATAAGAGGAGGTCAGGGTGGTCAAGGCTCAGCCCAAGGGAGAAGGGACAACGCCAAAGGCAGACCCCCGGATGACTCAATGGAGTATGACGGTTGTTCAGTGTGGGTGGAAGAGATAGGTCTCAACCTGCACTTTGCAGGGATGAGAGGTGGTGGCCTAAGCTTGCCCAGCGTGAACAAGGGGGCTAGCTCACAGAACGGCCACCAGGATACGGAGATGAACGATTCCACTCTTCCAAATGCAGGCATGGGAGCGCACCCACAAGGGCGTACGATGGGCGGAGGCAAGTCCTTCAGAGATGCGGTCGGCGACAGCAAACTGCAAGAGGCAGGCTTCATCCTAGACGAACCCATGGAGAACGTGAGACCGGAAGACATCGAAATAGTTAATGAAAAGGGTACCCTGAGATCTACATTGTGCCAGAGGCACATGCAATCCTACAAAAGTATTGGAAGTACGATGTGGTCATGAAGCTAGCAGGGAAAATGCAAGGTTATCTGACAATGATGGACAAGTTGAAGCTCCTCTAGAAACCTGTAGGAAGAATGAATGTCCATGAGCTGAACATGGGGCATTACATTATACAGCTGTCGTGCGAGGAGGATTACTTAAGGGCCTTAATAGGAGGATCGTGGGTGATCTTCGGAAGCTACTTGATGGTGTGGTAGTGGGAGTTGTACTTCCAACCATCTGAGGAAGTGTCCCAATGGCTGGTGACCTGGGCACGGATACTGAACCTTCCCCTTCACCTGTATAATGATATGGTGGTGCAGAGGATTGGTCAAGTGCTGGGCAGATTGATCAAAGTGGAAGTACATGGAGGTGTGCACTAGGAGCAAATTCTCCCGCATTATGGTCGAAATATAAACCAGTAGACCCATAATGCCGGCAGCCATTATTGACGGACACAAATACAAAGTGGAGTATGAAGCCATTCAGAGATATGCACCAGTTGCGGTAAATTTGGACACTCGAAGATGGAATGCGAAAAAGAACCAAGAGCAAATCCGACAGAGGAGGAGAATGTTGACAATGCAGGGGTCAAATGGGACGAGTAGAAGGAACAATGGTGCACTTTCTATGGGAAAAACGTCCATACAAAGTGTCCAAACTACAAGGACAGAAGGGAAGGTGTACAGGGGATAGGGAAGACGACCCAGAACAAGTTCAAAACTCTAGAGGTGGAGGAACTGGAAGAATCAGATGTTGGAGCTGACAAGGATGAACCGGCAGGAAAGGAGGCAACCGCCGGTGGTGCACAAGGCCGCAAACCAAGGAGGAGGAAGAGGAAAACACCAGTGGAAGAGGAAGCTGTGACAGAGGTGTTGAATGACAGTACTGAGAAGGAGGCAGAAGGAAATAATAGGAAGAAATCCGTAGTGGAGAAGACCAAATGCGACCACACAACAGTCAACCCAGGAGTCGATGAAGTGATCACTGATCTTGGTGGAAAAGAGAATCAGGAGGTTGTGATGATGGACAACTATGTGGCAAAAAGCACACCCATTTCAAGTGGTGGCGAGCACGTGCAAAGAACTGGAGACTTGGGCGGAGAGATGTAGGTAAGCAAAGAAAGGATGAAGCAACAAGGGTATAATACCAGACAGCAGAGGGTAGAGGAAAGGGTTGAATGGGCATAGCAGGGAGGCTACACCCAATGAGCGTGCCACCCTTTCTTCCTTGCGTTTTTAATTATTAACATGATCGCATGGAATGTAAGGGCATCTGGAATGATGACACCCTTAACAACCTAAAAGACATAATTCATAGATATAAGGCCAAGGTGGTAGTAGTGTTTGAGCCGCACATCTCAGCTGATAAGGCAGACAACATGATCTGCAACCTTCGCTTCACGCATTCCCACAGAGTGGAGGCGCGGGGTTTTTCTGGTGGCATCTGGATGATGTGGAATGAGGAGGACTGCAATGTGGAGATTTTGGAGAGTCACATGTAATATGTTCATTGCAAAGTGAATGGTACATACTGCACTGCGGTTTACTCGAGTCCAAATCCAGTGCTAAGACCTTTACTGTGGAAACATCTGGAAAGGATTGGCACAAGCATGAATGGAGGATGGGCAGTGTTTGGTGATTTCAACGCGATGATGGATCCCAAAGAGAAGAAGGGAGGCAAACATTTTAATTACAACGAAGCTGCAAAGTTCTAGGAAGCTCTTCTCAAAGCGGGTCTGAATGATATTGGCTACTCTAGACCACCGTTCACCTACAAGGCAGGTAGGCTGCTTGAACGGCTTGATAGATGTGTTGTGAATGCGGAGTGGGTTCTGCAATATTGTAACTATGGCGTCAGGCACCTTCTGAGACTCAGTTCTGATCATAACCCCATCCTTATTGTGAGCACTAGCATGAAGGGGGCAGCAGGAGATTCAAGACCAAGGCAGCTTGGTACTTGGACAACAACTTTAACGAATTAATCAAAGACAAATGGGATGGAGGCCTGGACTTTCATGAAGCCCTCAATAGTATTAACTCGGACATCAGGAAATGGGATCAGAAGCAAGACATTGAAAAGAATAGAAGAAAGAAGGACCTCTATGCAGAAATCAACTTTATGCAAGTTACCCAAGTCATCAGTTACAACCCGGAGGTGGATATTGAATGTCTTAAGGCTAAAAAGGAATACACAGGTATTCTGGCTAAGGAAGAAGCTAATCTCAGGCAGCAAAGCCACCTAAACTGGCTCCAGTTAGGTGATTGCAACTCTAAATTATACCATGATATAGTCAAAGGCAGAAGACAAAGGAATTGTATTATAGCCTTGAAGAACGGAAATGACCAGTGGGTGAGTGAGGATAATCAACTTGAGCATATGGTAAATGATTAATTCAGGCTTCAGTTTACAGCGGATGGATCCTCGTCAACTATGAATATGAGGCAGATTCCATTGGCTTTCAAATGCCTTTCTGAACCCCAGCTGAACTATATCTCTAGCATCCCTAATGAAGGAGAGATCTTGTCTACCCTGAAACAAATGGCTCTTAACAAGGCCAGCGACCCGGATGGGGTGGACACTGAATTTTTGTAGAAGAATTGGAATGTGGTGAAGGATTCGGTGGTGAAATCGGTCCAAAGTGCCTTGCTGGGGCTCCCCCTTCCAGAGGGAATGTGTGATGCGGTGATAGCTCTGATCCCTAAAGTGTCCAACCCCTGCAGCTGCACCCAGCTCTGACCTATTTCTCTGAACAATACCATCTTGAAGTTGTGTTCTAAGATAGTGGTGGAACGTGTCAAAGAACATATGCTTGATTGGATTTCCAAAGAACAAACAAGCTTTGTACCTGGTAGGAGGATCTTAGACAACATCATCACTGTCCAGGAACTGTTCCATAGCATGCGTAGAAGTGGACACAAAAACTATATGGCAATCAAAGTCGATCTCTCTAAGGCCTACGACAGAATGGCCTGGCCGTTCATTCTTTATACGATGGAACAGGCACATTGGCCCCCTAACATCATTAGGTACGTGATGAACTCCATTACAGGTGGTGGAACTAATGTCCTCTGGAATGGCAAGAAGCTACCTTAGTTCAAGGCTACTAGAGGCCTTAGGTAGGGGGATCCCCTATCACCGTACTTGTTTATCATGTGCTTGGAGCGGCTCAGTCATTTGATTCATAAATAGGTGGATAAGGGGTGCTAGAAGCCGCTGTAGATTACCAGAGGTGGGCCAAAGTTCTCCCACCTTGCCTTTGCTGATGATATCATTCTCTTTGGCAAAGAAGAACTCAACCAAATAGAGACGATTCTGGAATGCTTCAAAATGTTTGAACTAGCTTCTGGGCAGATCATTTCGGCAGATAAGACCCAGATCTACTTCACCAAAGACACCCCTAAACGAACTAGAAGGCAGGTGTGTAGGTGGTCCGACTTCTGACCCACTGATGATATGGGGAAATATCTAGGGGTTCCTACGGTGCATGGACGGATTGACAAAAATACCTACAATGAGGTCGTTCAGAAAGTGGAAGGGAGAGTGACGGGGTGGGCGGAAAAGATCCTCTCTATGGCGGGCAGAAGATGCCTAATCAAAGCAGTGATGATATCCATTCCATCGTACACTATGCAAACAAGCATTCTACCGGCCAGTCTCTGCAATAGGTTGGACAAAGTCAACTGCAGTTTCTTGTGGGGAGATGGACGCAAGGATCGCCCGCTCTCATTGGTTGTCTGGGACCAGGTCACGCCAAGCAAAGAGGATGGGGTCTGGGGTTGATCTGCAGTGAGGACTGGAACAAAGCCTTGCTGATGAGAAGCAACTAGGAGCTATAGAGAGGTCAAGAAAGCCTCTGGAGCAGTGTGATCAAGAACAAATATAGAAACTACAGCAACAGAAATGGGCAACGGGCTACGACTTTTTGGAGAGCCATTTATAAAATGAAGAATCTGATGGAGGAACACGGTAGGAAAATTATTATGGACGGAGCTATGACCAGAGTTTTGGAGGATTACTGGGTTCCTGGGCACCCTAAGCTCATGGACAACGTTACCAATACGGTGGGTGCTACTCTGCGGGAGCTCAGGGTGGCGGATATGGTGACCATTGAGGGAGGGTGGGATGAGGATTTTATGAGGTTGTACCTGCCGGAGCTGGTCATCAAGGGTATCAAGGAGGTGTCCCCTCCGTTAGCATCGTTGGATGCTAACAAATGGGTCTGGGACCTGCGCGAGGATGGGCAGTTTACAACAACGTCAGCATATCAATTTCTCATAAGAGGGAAGAGCAGAACTAAATTTGGTCCTTGGAAGCAGATCTGGAAAGCCCCTATACCATCCAAGATGCAAATTTTTATGTAGACAACTGCACATGACGGCCTCATGACCAACAGAAGAAGATGGCACCGACAACTCACTACAGACGCTAGTTGTGGCAGATGTGGTGTGGAGGAGGAATCAGAGCTACACGTGCTGAGGGACTGTGATAAGGCCAAGGAGATCTGGAGCAAAATGGGGATGTCGAAGAGCTTCCTCGAGACCAGGTCCATGGCTGAATGGCTAGGCACTAACCTTAAAGGTAACGAGGAGGAGGTGATCAGATTCTTCGTGGGCTGTTGGAGAATTTGGAATGATAGAAATCATGCGATTTTTCAACATGCTGAACGGAAGGTGGAACAAAGTATTAATTACATCTGTAACCTGAGAATGGATCTTCTGGAGGTCCTTACCAGGAAGAAAGTGAAAGGGAACCTCCAACACTCTAGCTGCCAACAGCCCCAGCAGGAGGGTCAGGGTAGTGCCATCATCATTAATGTCGATGCGGAAGTACATAGGAGTTGTGATGCGGCTGTTGTGGTGGCGAGCACTGTAGGTGGAGAATGGATAATGGGAGTAGGGCAGAAGATGAAGGTCAATTCTTTGGTGGAGGGAGAGCTCAAGGCTATTTTGCTGGGTATTGAAATGGCGGCGCAACACAGTTGGACAGAGGTCAAAATTCGTGCAGACTGTGTGACGGCTGTGAAGGAGGCTACGGCAAAGGGGGAGGAGGGATGCCCTGCTTGGGCACTGTGGACATCTAGAATCAAGAAGCACCTGCAGGTGAGGACGAAGGTTGCCATTGTTCATATCGACAGATCCGACAATTACATTGCTGACGACCTGGCCAAAAGACACCTTAAACAACCTCACTCCCTTAAGGAGTATAACCAGCCTCCTACTGAAAGGAGAGCTCTCAATTCCAAATGTAAGACCAGTAGTACTGCTCAGTTTAGTTTGCGCAATATCAACAATAGTTGTGACCATGCTTTAGCCTACACGAGGAGAGTGGGATAAATAAAACTATCTCCTGGCTTCCCCCCCCCCAAAAAAAAGTATAAAAAGTAAGGTAATGTGGATGTAGATAAACTATTCAACAAATTTAACATGAAAACATGGAAGGAGCATGATAATTCATAAAACCCTTACCTTAACATGTGTCTTTAAAATGTGAGGGATTTCTTAGCTCTGAGTATTTGTATCCAAAATTTCAGTTGACTATTATGGCTCCTATATGCATGAGCTCGATCCTGTAATTCGTTGGTTTATTTCTGACCTTTTTGGCTGTCCTAGAGATCCTTTCTTGTTGAGATGAGCAATAACCTTATAAACTGATGAGTTGTGTAGTCCCCCTGACAGAGTCTCTATTTTAGTTCTAACAATATTCACCCATAATTCATATTCCTAACAATTGTTTTGTTTGAGTGTTAACTACCTCCTACATTTGGATGATCATCCGTGGACAATAACTCAACTATGCTTATGATTTTTTGTGTATAAAGGATCCAAGTTGGCTTTGGAGGGTTATTACCTGATCTTTTGGAATGATCTTGATTAACTCAGGGATAAGCATACCCTCTACTCATATACACTATAAGCCTCTTGTGGATTATTTTAGTGTATCTTTGCATATCAATTTCATTATCACTTTTAACATGCTGCATTTCTAGCTTAGAAATATGGTACCTAAGAAATTCACTAGATTTAGCAAGTTTTGAGACTGCATAGGGGTGTTCAGTCCCCACTTTCTCTATGTGATACATCTATGCAAGATAGTTGGACTATTCTCTATCCTACCCAGTTTTGTGCATGTGAATACCATATGTATCGAATTGTTTATACGAACTACTCAGATTTCTAATAGTAATTATAACACAATTTTGAACTGGTTTTGGCATTTAGTTTTCTTTTCCTAGAATTAGTTTTAAAAAATCTTGTATTGCGTATGTAAAAACATGGAACATGGAAAGAATTTTGATTGTCTTGAAGATTTGCTTGTTTTCTATGAGAATGCACACATGCAAACTGTGTCTTTGGGCGTTTGAGAACCCAAACCTAAATGAAAGCTCGTCAAGTCCTTTTCTTGTATCGGTTAATGTTCCTTTTGCCATGGTCACCAAACCATGCCTCCTTTACATAGGTAGATAATGTTATATGTATTTTCTACTTTAGGTTATTCAATAAGATCCTAGAGTTTTCCTATTAATATCTAGATTTAACACCCTCACCAAAAAGTAGGGTTGTAAATAGGTATGAGTAGATCCACGGACCCGCAAATCTGGACCCTTTAAATATCTGCACAGGTCTAACTTTTTATACTAGCATACCTGTGGACCCACATATAAGTCGATCCACTAATGGATATACTTTGGCCCATACTCACTAAACTAGTGTACTCGCTATATATAAATAACTACTTATATAATATGTTATTGTATCACATTTTACTAATTATACTAATCAAATACTTGATATTATATCTTACTCTAGTAATGATAAGGTTGAGACTAGTCATCTGATCGAGAACTTGAAAAACACTAGAGGGGGGGTGAATAGAGTTTTTAAAATAATTTTAACAATTTATTGAACTCAAACAACCACAATTGAAAATTGAAAGAAGGAGACAGGTGTTTAGAGTGGTTCCAACTTTAGCAAATACTAAAGTTTTCAGTCCACTACCCGGTTGCTTACCCAACTGGGATTTTGAAAGTATTTATTTTATTACCTTCTCAAGGATTTATACAAAATACAATACTTTCCTTTACACCCTTTGAACAGCCTTCACTTGAAGTAGGTGCACCAACTTTGAGGTAGCCTTCTTGAAGTAACTCCAAGCTCCCCCTTGAAGTAGCCTTCCTCTCTAGAAGTAAACTCCCGTTGCACCAGCCTTCTAAAGTAGTTCAAAGTCACCTTCTTCACCAAGAAGATCTCCACCCTCTCCAATCAGCAACCTCCAACCTAGGAGTAGCAAGGAGAGTACAAACGGTAATAGAGAATAAGAAAGGAAAAAGGAAATTACAACTTATCCTTTGTAGCCCAAGGCTTGATTTGCCTAGATCAAGTGTATAGATCTCCTAACCAAGTGTATGGACTTGTGATTGCAGTGGGTAGGAGATACTAGCCTATAGGACATGAATTTTGAGCTAAGGAAGGAAGTAGCCAATTGTCACAATGCTCAAATTGCTCACAAACAGATTGCTCAAAGTATGTTCAAGGATTTCTCAAGTGTAACAAGTGTGTTTGAGTGTGCTATGGCTTGTCCTATTTATAGGAATGGCCTAAGGATGCTTAAGGACGTTCTAGACAACTTCTAGGGGTTTCTAAGTGCTTAACTAGCCGTTAGGTACAAGTTTGTTGCTTTAACAACAACTAATTAATTAGTTCTGCAGTTGCTGTCAGAGAACATCTCGGTCGAGGAATGGTCGACCGAGACACCTACTCGGTCGAACTTTTGTCGACCGACAGGCTCTCTGGAACAAGTGTTTTGCAACGTTTATCTCCAACTGCCAACTACCTTGTTAGTTGTGTCTAACGGCTACTTTGGATCTTTCTCGGTCGAGAAGATTGTCGACCGAGAGTGTCTCGGTCGAGGAGTTATTCGACCGAGATAGACCCTGTTTCAATGTTTTAATTAAACCACTAAATGTGTGTATGAGTGTGCATATTGACTTTATTTGAAGGAGATGACCTATCTACAAGTGGTGTTTAGCTAGGGAAAATCTAACGCTTGATTTACATGCAATCTAAGTACTTGTAACATGTAGGCATATGGATTTCCCTAGTTGCTTTATCATCCACCTAAATCCTGCACACTCAAGTAGCTCGTTAGATCAATAAGAATGAAATGTTTGTCATAATCAAAACAAAGGGATTTATAGATGTCCATTTAGCCAACAATCTCCCTCTTTTTGAAGATGACAAACATTTCCAAAATATAAATGAAGGAAATATAAAACATATGAGTTTCATACCTTTAGATTACCTTTTGTAGCTTTTCCTCTTGTTCATAAAATGTGTGCTTATTATTCCCCATGAATTATGGAACATGAAATCCAATTCACTAGGGAATATAACAACTTTCAATGTAAAGCCAAGAGTTTTTTTATGAAACTCATTGATTGAGTTTATAATTACTAAGTTTTAGTTTTATATTTATTTCTCCCCCTTTGTCACTTCAAAAAGATATCCGTTAAGAATAAAAACCCCCCCTTAATTTGATGTCCCATCAAATCTGATGAAAAAGATGTCCATTTAAAAGTTTTTGTTAAGAAGCACAAATATCAAAGAAAACATCTTCCAAAGGAGTGATAAGCAGTTGCTTCCTAATTTTGTTAAATTGATCTAATGGAAGCGGTTTTGTAAAAATATCAGCCAATTGATCTTCCGTATCAACATGATGAAGGGAAACACAATTTTTGGAGATATGATCCCTTAAAAAGTGATGACGGATTTCAATATGTTTAGCTCGGCTGTGTAAAATAGGATTGTGTGCTAAGTTTATAGCGCTCGTGTTGTCACAAAAAATAGGCGTAGATGAAAGAGTAAAACCATAATCATTTAACACTTGTTGCATATAAAGCACTTGAGCACAACAAGACCCGGCTGCCATATATTCATCTTCAGTTGTAGATAGGGCAACCGTATTTTGTTTCTTGCTAAACCAAGATACTAAAGCTCTCCCTAACAAGAAACAAACACCACTAGTACTCTTGTGATCAAGTCGACAACCAGCATAATCCGCATCAGTATAAGCTTTAAAATCCAAGGATTGTCCTTTTGGATACCATAAACCAAGACAAGTAGTGCCGGCTAGGTAACGAAGAATTCGTTTAACTGCTAGAAAATGAGAGTGCATAGGTTGTGATTGAAATCGAGCACAAAGACCAACGGAAAACATAATGTCTGGTCTAGAAGCAGTTAAGTAAAGCAAACTACCAATCATGGCTCTATATAAGGAATCATCAATAGGTTCCCCATTTTCATCCTTATCAATTTTAATAGAAGTAGCCATAGGAGTAGTAGCATGTTTGCACTGATCCATCCCGAAATGTTTTAAGAGTTCTTTAGTATATTTTTCTTGGCTTATGAATATTCCGACAGGTGTTTGCTTAATTTGAAAACCAAGAAAGAAAGTTAGTTCACCCATGAGGCTCATTTCAAATTCTTTTTGCATAATGTCACTGAATTGTGTGCACAATGAATCATTAGAAGCTCCAAAAATAATGTCATCAACATATATTTGTACAACTAGGAAATCAGATGTATATGTTTTGAAAAATAAAGTAGAATCTGAATTTCCAATAGAAACATTATTATCAAAGAGATATGTCTTGAGCCTTTCATACCAATTCCTAGGTGCTTGTTTTAAACCATAAAGTGCTTTCTTAAGTTTATAAACATAGTCACCTTTTTCTGATATTTCAAAACCAGGTGGTTGGGCAACATATACTTCTTCTTGAATAATGCCATTTAGAAATGCACTTTTTACATCCATTTGGTAGAGTTTGATGTTTTTATGTGCATCAATAGCTAGTAACATTCTAATAGCTTCAAGTCTAGCTACCGGTGCATATGTTTCATCAAAATCTATTCCTTCTTGTTGATTATATCCTTGTGCTACTAACCGAGCTTTATTCCTTATTACTTCTCCTGCCTCATTTAGCTTATTCCTAAAAACCCATTTAGTTCCTATGATGGTTTTATCTTGTGGTTTAGGAACTAAATCCCATACATCATTTTTAGTGAATTGATTCAATTCTTCTTGCATGGCTATTATCCAATAATCATCTTTAAGAGCTTCATATATCTTTTTAGGTTCAATGATAGAAACAAAAGCCATGTTTGCAACATCTTTGAAGGAAGACCGAGTTTTGACTTTATCATTAGGATTTCCAATAATAAGTTCTTGAGGATGATCCTTAATAAGCCTAGGTGTAGGTTGTGGTTCAGCTTGGTGATTATTTGTAGTAACTTTCTCACTATCATTTGGTATGTTTAAATTTTCGAATTGATTAGTGAGATCTATGATTTCTAGATTTTCAGATTTGGTCTCTTCATGAAAAGAAACATGAATAGATTCCTCAACTTTTCTAGAGATAGTGTTATATACTCTAAAAGCTTTGCTAGAAGTGGAATATCCCAAAAAGAATGCTTTGTGTGATTTAGAGTCAAACTTATCTCTATCATCTTTGGTATTTAAAATATAGCATGTGGAGCCAAAAGTATGAAAATAGTCAACTCTAGGTTTCTTAGAATGTATTATTTCATATGGAGTTTTCTTCAAGTGAGAGTGAATAGATACTCTATTTAACACATAGCATGCAGTGTTTACAGCTTCAGCCCAAAAGGTTTTGGGTGTGTTGTGTTCGAGCATCATAGTTCTAGCCATTTCTTGTAGTGATCGATTTTTCCTTTCGACTGTACCATTTTGTTGTGGGGTGCGTGGAGCAGAAAAATTATGAGTGTACCCTTGAGATGTACAAAATTCCTCAAATGTATGATTTTCAAATTCTCCACCATGATCACTTCTAATGGTACATATTTTGCTTTGTAATAGATTTTCAATCTTGGAACAAAATTGTATAAAAACATGAATAGTATCATCTTTAGTTGCAATAAAGTGTACCCATGTGTATCTACTATAATCATCAACAATAACAAAACAATATCTTTTACCACCAATAGATTGTGTCCTCATGGGTCCAAATAAATCCATATGAATTAATTCTAAGGACCTACTGGTGCTAAGTACATGTTTTGGTTTAAAAGAGGTTTTGGTTTGCTTTCCCATTGTGCATGGTTCACAGTTTTCAACTTGATCAAAAGATAAAGTAGGCAATCCACGAACATGATCATATTTTACTAACTTTTTAATAACATGTGAACTAGCATGTCCTAGCTTTTTATGCCATAGTTGTAAGGTATTTTCATTTGCAAGCAAGCATTTTCCCACTACTGATTTCAAAGAGTTAGGTATTTTCATTTGTAGTACAAACGGTAATAGAGAACAAGAAAGGAAAAAGGAAATTACAACTTATCCTTTGTAGCCCAAGGCTTGATTTGCCTAGATCAAGCGTATAGATCTCCTAACCAAGTGTATGGACTTGTGATTGCAGTGGGTAGGAGATACTAGCCTATAGGACACGAATTTTGAGCTAAGGAAGGAAGTAGCCAATTGTCACAATGCTCAAATTGCTCACAAACAGATTGCTCAAAGTATGCTCAAGGATTTCTCAAGTGTAACAAGTGTGTTTGAGTGTCGTATGGCTTGTCCTATTTATAGGAATGGCCTAAGGATGCTTAAGGACGTTCTAGACAACTTCTAGGGGTTTCTAAGTGCTTAACTAGCCGTTAGGTACAAGTTTGTTGCTTTAACAACGGCTAATTAATTAATTCTGCAGTTGCTGTCAGAGAACATCTCGGTCGAGGAATGGTCGACCGAGACACCTACTCGGTCGAACTTTTGTCGACCGACAGGCTCTCTAGAACAAGTGTTTTGCAACGTTTATCTCCAACTGCCAACTACCTTGTTAGTTGTGTCTAACGGCTACTTTGGATCTTTCTCGGTCGAGAAGATTGTCGACCGAGAGTGTCTCGGTCGAGGAGTTAGTCGACTGAGATAGACCCTGTTTCAATCTTTTAATTAAACCACTAAATGTGTGTATTTGTGTGCATATGTGACTTTATTTGAAGGGGATGACCTATCTACATGTGGTGTTTAGCTAGGGAAAATCTAACGCTTGATTTACATGCAATCTAAGTACTTGTACATTATATATTTGTACAAGTTTTTACAAAGCGATTACATTGCATGAAAACATAAACATGTAGGCATATGGATTTCCCTAGTTGCTTTGTCATCCACCTTAATCCTGCACACTCAAGTAGCTCGTTAGATCAATAAGAATGAAATGTTTGTCATAATCAAAACAAAGGGATTTATAGATGTCCATTTAGCCAACAGAACTAACTATTCTAATAAAAATCAGAAGTAACATATGTAGACAGAAAATCAAAATACTAACATGATATGCTATATATGTAAAATACTATGACCCCAACTACAAATATGTAAACAATTAACTCAACTGATCTTCAATTTATAAGGTATTGTATTCTTTAATATAACTATTGCATGCTAATATCCTACATTGTAGGAATATCTCTATATATATATATATATATATACATATATATATATATATAGTTTTTCTTACATAGATAGTGCAAATGTGTTACAAAGAATTGTATACCAGAATATCAGATATTATTATGGGTACATGTATGAAGTGGATCTAGATTTTTACAACTTGGATCTAAAACTAGAACCGAACCCACTAAATAAAATAGGTATGGGTGAAAGTATTGCCAGACCCACACCGTACCCACATCATTTACACCCTTACTAGACAATAATTACTAATATAAGTTATCTATTGCTAGGAAGAATTGAGTTTCCTTTTGGATTATTTTATTTGAATATTTCTATAATCATAAAGTGATGAAATGCAATTTTTCCTGGCTTCCTAATGCTAGATGATGATCCTCAGTCTTATCTCAAAGAAAACTTTTTTGAGTGTCTAGAATATCTTACCTTATTAAATTCCGACATACTTCTCACCCTAAGTTGTAAGTGACATTGATTTTAGTACATTATTTGAGTTTATTAAAACTTGTTGATTTACTATTTATGCATTCAATAATACTAATGTTTTGCTCATATGAAAAAGTGGATAGTCTATTTCAGATGTCGCTCAGCTATGGTATTGTACGATTATTATTAGATTCTCATAATTTTAAGTAAATGATATTGGAATCTATTTCAAGGATCCAAACTTGTTCCTGTGATTCACAAAGCTCATGTTTGAACCAAACCCTATTAGCAAGTCCCTATGGTGGCTAGCAAAATAGCCATATATCTGAAGCAAATAAATTAGCATGGATTCTCAGCTGTAATGGAATTGGGAAAATGAGAATGTACTTAACCACATGGAAGTAGACATTAATATAACAACAAATTGGATTACTCAACTAGTATTCAAGTCCATTATTGTCATTCTTCACTTTTTATTCAACGACGTTATCATTTTGATGGGGTTATCTTTGGAAATGACAGAGGAAAACTAAAAGGTGCAGCTACCAAAACTACAAGAGGTGGTTGGTCTTTTCATATTACTATGAGATATAGCTATGCCAATTGTCCTAAGGATTGCATGGTTGATGGACTTTTCTCATTTATTAATATGCAAAGTTTGATTCTATAGCTTTGGTGAATTTTCTTTTAAAATAGAAAATACATTATCTTTCTCATTATTCTCTTGGATTGTGGATCAGTTGCAAAGGAAGTAAGATTGAAGAATAGGGACTTGTGGAATAGTTGCAAAAGCAACACATGCTCATATTCATTATGGTCCAACAACTACAAGAACACCATGTAGTCACCAACTCATAGAACTAAAGAGAAGACAAAAAATATCTAAAAATGGTTGAGGAAGATGCACACACTTTATCGAAGATGCTTATAAACCTCACTCGGTCATTAATATATGTATAACTTTTTCCATGTACATATCAATATGGGCATTATATTCATCATACCTATGTACATTATTTGTTTAATATAAGAGGAAGTATGATTGCTGGTATTTTAAGTAGAACTTGATCTAGTTACTATAAATTCTTCTAATAAAAAGGTTATTGAATAGATAAATTACTCAGTGTATGCATAATCTATCTATATGTGAATGTGTGGTAAATGTGACCACATATGTAGGTACATGCATAATCTAACAACATATTTATAGTGGTAAATGTTCATTTTTCCCTAGACATTAATTACACATACCATTGTAGTAAAATCATCTTTTGTGCTACACATTACCTACATAGGCAATTGTTTATACATTTAGCTACAATTACACCTAAATATAAATATGTGAATACCATATTTAGTTACATTCTAGACTACATATGTATTTGTGGTCAATATGTTATTTAATTTCATCTTTCAAAAATGTAGCCAAAAACTTCCCAACACGGCCATATAATCCAACTTTTATTTGTAAAGCAAACTGTCTAGAGCCTTTAGCTATAAAATATGGGGGTTTTGCTATAAATTTTGTAGTTAAAACCGAAATTTTTATAGTGTTCCTATCAATCTTAGTAGTGTCTCAATAATTATGTAAGATTTGTGTGATTCTAACTAAATATTTCAATTCAAGAAGAGTACATTTAGATTACCTTTACTCATATCGTGGTTATTACATGTTCTCTAATTTTTAGTATATTATTTTTGGGTGAAGAATTCCATTCATCTTAGATTTTCAACCTAATCTTCAAATGCACATAATACTACATTATGATTTATTTTATCTTAAGACGTCTTCTTAACTCAAAATTTATTAGAAAATACCAAATTAGGAGTGTATCCATACATTTACACAAGTAATAAAAATGTGAGTTTTACCTTGCATTTACACCCTAATTGTAGATTTGACAATTTTTATGAATAACTACTTCATTACATACTTATTATCATCTTAAAGACTTCTTCACTCTTATATTTTAGTGTATAGAAAGAATTTGATACCATTCTTAATATTTAGACACCATTCATCCTTCTACTAAATATTCATTTCATAATTTACAAGTATGCAACATCGAGTTTGTCTTTGTTGAGCCAATCTCCTCAACACTCACCCTAAATAGAATAATTTCATTTCAAACCTATTATGTAATTCACGATACTCAGAACATATTCAGTTTCATTAGATGTTCAATAACAACTATAAATAGACTTCTACCTATAACGTCATTTCAAACCCTAGCCATCATTCCTAATTATAGAATACACCCATATTATCAACATTAGAAAAAGGTCCTCTCTTCACTACATGATACTAGTAGATTCAAATTTAACAATACAAGCATTATCTAGTAAGAAATGAATCTATACAAATATTACAACATTTGCAAATGACATTCTAGATGGCACTTATCAACTTAACCCTAACATCCACAGGAATTTTGGACATCCTCCTATTGAGCATTTAAGAATCTGTGACAAAATCTATCTTTCTCATTATCTCTCTCGATTTTCACTTCATATAGGCTAGAGATCATGAAAGATAGAGAGAAGATAAGAAATTAGAGTTATAGGGCTTAGTGGAGTGGAAGTCAGTGGAAATTTATAAATTATTATAGTATTACAAATAGGTCAATATTTTGACCATTGAAAACTAGCTTTTAATCCAATTTTACCATCCAAAGCAAGGCAAAATTTCATAATTTGTGAGTTAGTTATTTCTCAACAAAACCCTAATCCTCTCATTTCTCATCCCAATCATCATATTTTGAGGAGATTATAGTTATGAGAGGTGTTGGGATGTTAGGTAAGTAATATATATGGTTTGAGGTGCTTGGGATACATGTAAACAAATTAAATCACTTTGTTTTTTTTTATAATTTTAGCAACAACCACTAGATGAATTTTCATCTAAAGTTTTCAACTAACCATGACTTTTGGTCACCCTATATGTTATTTCGAGATGGAATGCCAACCAACCACAATTTTTGTGCAAAATCATCTTTCTTTGTAGACTAGATTTACCTAAGACAATATGATATGACCCTAGGGTCCATTTTGAGTCAGTTTGACTCAATTAATGGCAAATTAAACCAACATAAAACCGTAGAACCTAAAGTCTATTTAGAATGTGTTTCAAAGTTTTAATGTATGAGAAACATGAATGCAAAATAATCATATTAAGTTGGCTGAATATTCATTTTTCTTTCCTATTTTAATTATATCAAAAGACCCTTAAATAAACCAAAAACCTTATCTTGAGGACTTGAAAGATGATAACACCCAATTTTTTGGTCATTATCTTGCTCCTTTTCTTTTCCTTTTAGTCACTTTTTCCATATTTCATCTAAGATAACCCCTATGGTTTCTATCCTAGGACTAACAACTTTCTCTATATTCCAAACAGACCAAAAGATTCAAGCGATCGATGAACCTTGAGCCACTATAACGGTCTCTACCCGTCCACCATCTCTATGGTTGAAGGAGCAGAATCTTCATCGATCAACGAAGGAGACTTCCTCTACAGTCATTTTCACAAACTATCCCTGCGGTCGCTTGGCCCAACATTCCTACGATCACTTGATCCAACATTTCTGCGACCAAAGTAAGCATGACTCCTCTACGACCGAAGAACCCCTACTTCTTCCTGTGACCACTGGGACCCCTATTTTCGGCTATGCATGACTATAAATAGAGACCAACTCATTGCATGAAAGGGGTCAGATCATCAAGGGACGAAGAAGTGTTGCCACACTCCAGACTGACCCATCAACCTCTCCATCAATCTTGGATCTCTGAAAACAAAAGTTGGAGGAGAGAGAAGATCTGCGACATCATCTTCGAAAGGAGGAATTTCCATCCATCCTCTACGCCAACGCCAAATCTAGATCTGAAGGAGTATTATTAGTGTATCTCCTTCTTTGTTTCGATCTATTATTTCCTTCTACACTGTTCAACCACCCCTTCATCTATCTTAATGTATCTTCACATGTGTAATCTTGTAATGCTACTCATGAACATGAGTGTCTAAACTCATTTTTTGGGTTGGGAGTAGCCACTAAGGCTCTCCCAACATGTATATACTTAAATTCATTTGAATATATATTCTCTTAGGAAATATTATCTCCATTCGCTTAGTCTTAATTCTTCACTTGTATGATTAGCTACCATCTTGTGATGTTTGATTTTTAGTTCCTCAAAAGAGTAATAATAGCCTTATATAAGTGTTTTGAAGTTACATGAATGCATGAGAATGTTGGAATGTTAAAGTTTTTGATCATACAATTATCTTTGTGATTGTTTATTTGCCATCTCAAGAGAGAGAGACAACCTTATAATCTAGATCTATCCTAAACTCGAGAGAGGAGATAATAGATACATATGATGATTGCTTATAATCTTGCTAAGGGTATACAAAGGAGTGTGAGTATTGCATGTTGGGGAGAGATCTTAGTAGGTGAAACCCAGTTCAAATTCCCATCCATATCTTGTTACCGTGTGCTTGTTTATTTTTGTTCTTTTGTTTTGTTTCTTTATCTTTATCTTTCTTTTACTTGTTTTATTTTGTTTGGAGTATGACTGTTCTGTTAGGAACACCTTTTAAACATATCCTCCTTGGTCGGTATAATTGAGATAAGATTCTATTTTCTTAGCACTCACCACCTTGTCCCTATGGATCGACCACGATTACTACATCAGATCCCATATAATAGTTGCGGGAGGCTGAGTGTCAGGTTATAGATTAAAGAGTCTGACTACTCTAGATCCACTCCATTTTGGACATGTGATTTAGGCCAGTCAGAAGCCTCTTACTAATCTAGTTATAATCATGGTATTGATCAACATAGCAAATGATGTTATTAAACTAATATTTACCTTAACAGACAAAACTGTAATGTGGGTTTCATCTTCATTTAGATCCATGATCAAATTTTTTTAAAGACATCCCAAAATCCTAATTTTAGCCACAAATCAATTTTTCATTCGCTAAACATTAACTAGTTACAACGAAATTATGCTTGGATGTCTAAACAAGTTCAATACATCACAATGAGATTGATCATTAGTAATTAATATTAAAATATATTAAACAAATTAAACATATAATTATCCAAGTAACTAGGAAATGACTTAATTTCATCTGAATTAAGTAACATGGTTTTGCTTACTAATTTTGCAAGTGACTAGGCATGAACTCAGTTTTATAACAGGGAGACTGAGCAAGGGTTTTTGTTTTGAACTAGAAGAAATTGAGGGGGGGGGGGAATCAGAGTAGACTTATTGTTGTAATTCTCTCATGTTTACACTTATGGTCTTGGAATTGAATTTTAGTTAATGATTTATTTACAACATAGGCTGCCAACTACAAGTCATTCATAACATGTCCACAGTTCATGATAACGGGCTTAACTCTTACAAAAATGTGTTTGACACACGCTCAATGATCCACCGATGGATGATGAAGACATGGATTCTTGACCTTCTTTACTTCAGATGGTGGCCACTCTGTTTTCTTATCCTTGAATGAATACTCGACGGCTTGTTAAGGGCCGTCAAAATCTCAATCCCGGGCCAAATTTTGAGTTACGAAATGTTGAGCAATGACACTCAGACTCGGAATTGACGTGGGTCCAGATTTTAGTTATTCTGTCCAATTAAATTTATGCAATATGTTAAATTTAGAAATCAGACTTGGCCATGACTTGGATTTCAATAAGATGATGTGACTAAAAATCGGTCGATGAAGTGTAAAATTAGAATAATTAAAATAGATATGTCAAAATTTTAGTCCCGCGTAAACTAAACTTTTTAGTATTGTAACATGCAACTGACCCAACCCAGTTTTGTCCAAACCAGAAACAACTCAGAATTTTCTATGTTAGAACCTGGAAGGAACTTGCACTCAAATTGTTTATTCATGAGAACCCGAAACCAACTCGAACTGTCAAAACTAGAACCTTGAACGGATTTTTTTTCCAGATTGGACATGACCAAGTTTTTGAGTTTAAACTTATCTTTGACTTTCAAATGTTTGTTTATGCCTTCCCCAACTAATTAAAAGCTCTTGCCATCCCTTTGTTGGGTTTTGTTAAGGGCATCTCACTTCAAACTTCGAAAATTCCTTTTCTCATGATTAACGGCTAGGTACTCGTTATTCATCCTGGTCTGTTATGTATTTTATTTGTGCTTTAGGGGTGGAGACACTTTGTAGTCCCTTTCCCATAACCTACATCTGGTTGTCCTTTCGTTCCTTATTTTCCATTTATTACTTCTTGTACATGTAATGTAATCTACTTATAATAATTGTCCTTCTTTCCTTGTTTTTCTTTGATTACTTTACGAGCATGTGATGTAATCTACTTATAATATAACTGTGTGATTTATAAAATAGAAGCCTCTTTCGTGTCAAAATAGAAGATTTAGAAACTATCAACTAGCAACGTCTTCCTTTCCTTGGAAAGCCATATCCCTTTAGCAGTCACCCTGCGCATCTATCAGGGCAACAATTAAATAAATCTAATAGATGTGACTGGAACCTGAATATAATTTGTCGTGTGTCGATTTGGTGCCATTTTACTGTTGTTATGGTTACACCTCAGTCTATTCGTCACAAGGCTAGGTTCCGTGTTCCAGGGTTCCGCTAGGTTTCAGCTTAGAAGCTGCACTTAGTTAGGGAGACTGTTTAACGACGACATTGGTCAGGCGACAATATTTTTCGTGTGCTGGTTAATCGTTTACGTGCGCTTCTCGGAAACGATTTTAGTGGGTGGCCGGTCTTTGTGGAGAGGAAAAAACAAACGACCGAAAGTTCAAGATCCTACAAGCAATTAACTTCCCAAGAACGTTTGCTTTGGACGTTTGGGATGGTGATTTTATCCTATTTTGATTTCAAGAAGGTTTAGTTAATACGTTGTAGATATTTGACGTCCTGGCTTGCTTTCCGTGTATGGATCAACCGCTAGCGGGTCTCCTTGCTAGATGGAAAGAAAGTGACACCGGACGTTGTAATCCATCGGTGCCGTGTCGGGCTATCTTAGGTGCAAGGGTGTCTGTACTTCGGACATGGACATGCACTGAATTCCAACTGCCAACAAGAATCTGAATGACTGGGACATCACCGGAATCTACGATACTGCCCGGTGGTAGCTCAACCGTCCACTAGCGTTTTTTCTAGCTAGTTAATTAGCTACGAATCGCAAAATTTCCACTAGCGTTCAAATTCCATCTAGGGCCAGTAAAAGTCGAACTTCAATTAGATTAGCACGCCATGAGGAATGCTAGTCGACTAGCGCTCCACAAAGACGTACGCCTGCCGGCTCAATGTTCCATGGGAAGTTGTCGTCAGAAGCGAAAGAAAAGAATCTTCAGAAGCTCACTATAGCTTGATAAGGATTCAAGATATGTTGCTACGGTGGCGTATGACAGAATGCCGGGAGAATTCTCTGATCGCCATTTGCTTTCTATTACGTGGTAAGGCACTTGAAAGTTCCTCCTCCAATAACAAAGTGAATTATTCGCGTGGTTGCACAGATGCTCATTGTTTCTGCTATTAAGATCTGTCAGCTTCTTCACGGTCAGGTGGCGGCCTAGCTACATATATATCAAGACAGACCCAACTGATTGCCAACACTGAGGGCACGTCTATTGGCAAGCAACAACATGACCGCTGCAGCAGTATTGACACCACAGGCGACATAATCTTCAAGACATGGACCTTCACCCACATGCTACTTTATTCCTTAATCAAATCTTTTTGGTTTCTTGATGTCATTTGTCATCATTTTATAGCTTTCTCAGCTACATATTTTCCATTCACAGACAGAGATAAGGCAGGACTCGACAAATGGGCATGATTTTTCACAAGGATCAGATGTTCAATAGAAGAGATGATATATATTACAAAAGGATCATATTCAAAGGAAGAGATGATATTACAAAACTCGGAACTCTCATACTCACGCATAAAGAGGGGATGAGATGGTAGAAGCAGCTTGAAGAAAGATTCAAACATGGTAATATGGGCAGCAATAGCAAGAGGAGGTAAAGCAAGGGGCCGCACATCCAAATAGAATAAACTTGAGAAAAACATTTCAACATTATAGTACACTTTTGTGTTTTGATTCATGTTTATATACTTCTATGGTCTTGCAATTGATATATTGTAGATCCTCTATCTATAAAATAGTCTAGCAAAATCAAATCCTTAGTAAACCATCTGTGGTTCATGATAATGAGCTTGATTCTTTCAAATGTGTTAACACCCCCTCAATGATAGACCAATGCGATGATGAGATAAATTCTTGGACTTTTTTTCTCAAAATGCCTCCTCCTTTGGTTACCTTGGATGGATCTATAGGGTCTTTTTTAATTCCCCATAGGTTTGCAAATCATTGAACGGAGGAGACCTCAAGTTATGAGGAATCGTTGTGTACTTTTCTATGCCATGACTTGAGCCAATATAAATGCCTTAGAGCAACCATTGTGATATAATGAACCTCCAAATCTCCTACCCTTGTATGTGGTTGTAATAACACTTTTGTGATATGTATGTTAACTCATTACTTGGCAACTTAAATCTTAAGTTGTTCGTTATATCTTTTTTTGCCTTTATTATGTCAAGAGAAAACACATGGACTCATCAAATTTAATGATGATAGTGAGAGGCTATACCAAGAAATCAAGGTCTTTGATTACTACATTTAGAGTTTTTGTATGCTTGTTCACAAGAAAGGCAAAATTGGCCTTCAACATAGTAGTATGTACTCATACATTCACAGTAATTTCCCTTTGTTCCTTAATAAAACTTTTTTGGTGTCTTATTGTTGTATTTGCTACATTATAACTTCCCAACCACTATTTTTCTAAAAATAGCCAAAGAGTGGGAAGGGAAATAACAATAGGGAGAATTTTTTTTGCAATCATCGATCCATAAAAAAATGTATAAAGTTTTGTTATATGGAATTTTAGTACTCACATATAACAGAGAGAATGAGATGGTCGGACTGGCCAAAAGGCATATTGAAAACATTGATGTGGTATCAACAGAATGAGAGGGTAGAGAAAGAGGTCATACAATGAAATATAAGAGTTTTAGCAAAAACATTCATATCAGTAATACACATTGGAATTTTGATATATGGTTCTACAATTGACTATTTTCTAGATGTTGTATCAAATCTTAGAAGCCCCAAAAGCCCAATCCTTCATAACAAGTTTGTGCCTTATTAAAGTGGTCCAAATTTCATCAAAAATTCGGTAGTGGTGATGATTAGAGGAATCAACATTTAAGAGGTGGCTTTATTTTGTTTACTTGGATGATTATTATGGGATATTTTATCCCCCCTCCCAAAAAAAGCTCCCATGTTAGGATTTCTAGTCATGCCTTTTGTTATCTCAAGGGCTTTATAAGGATATCGCTCCCGTCAAACTTTTCTTTTCAATGTTTATCATGGTTACGGGCTTATTCATCATGTTCATACATGGATTTTAGTCATGTCTAGTATACGTCAACACTTAGCTTGGGTCTATAGGCCCTTTCCAATAACCAACATTTTTGTTGTTCTTCTTCCCTTCTTTTCCATTGATTACTTCACAAACATGTAACTATGCAATCTAGTTTTTAAATGAAAAAGATGAGTTTAGTTTCAATATAGAAAACCATACCCCCTTTATAGTCACCCCAACACATCTTCGAGGGTAACAATATAACAAGCCCATTGGATGTGATCGTACCCTAAATATGATTTCGTGTCTGTTTCAACTTTGATTCCGCTTGTACACCAATGGTGGTTACACCTCAATCTATCTGTCACAAGTGAGGTTCCCTCATCCATGATTTGGCCATATTTCAAGGTGAAGCCCCCAAACTGAATGATGACTAAGTTATGGACAATATTGTCGATACAAGGTCATCCAGGTGGTTAGTTGTTTATGTGCACTTCTTCTTAAACATGTTATATGGGTGGATAGTCATTCATTTGAGAAAAAAAAAACCATTGTCAAATTCTAGCAACCATTTTAACTTTTGAGGTTTGCTTTGGGCAGGTGGGATGGTAATTAGACTCCTAAAATTTACACATTTGTTTACATGATGGTTAATTGTGATGCTTGTAGATAATTAACATTCTTGCTTACTTTTCATGTACAGTTCAACAGATGGGGCCTCCCTTTGCTAGATAGAAACAAAGGGACCTCGGGTAACATAATACATCTGATGTCGTATTGGATGTAGGGCGTCTGTATGGACTGGAACCAAATTCCAACCTCAAATAAGAACTTAGGTAGCAACACAACATCAAGAACACTAGAATCTACAATAGAGGCCAATGATAGTTTCCCATCTTTTGAATGACCTCTATCAGTTTGGGTTTCATATTACTGATTGACTCCCAATGTGAAAGTTATTACTACTATTTCAATAATTCATTCAATGACAAGTTTTCTACCTGATTTTCAAATCACTCGTCGAGACCTGCTCAGTGGCACCGGTAAATAATGTTTGTCTTCTATTAGATAAATTACCAGCCTAGCTATTGGGTACTATTGACTAACAAGCTCTACTAAGATGTAGACCAGTCTAATGTTTCAAGGGACATCATCATTGGAAGTGAAGAAAAGCATCTTTTGAAGCTAACTATTGACCGGTAAGAATTAAGTATATGTGGTGATGCAGATGACTAAAAACGAGGAGGAATATGGACCTTTGTTCACCCTCTACTGCGTGGTAGTGCAAGGTGGGATGTTGAATGCAAGCAACTGATTCTTATTGTGGTTGGAAAATGGTTATCTCTAACTTTCTATGGAAAAAGCTAAGTGGAGTTAATATTCAAACACAATACAGACTCTAGTAGTTTTTGTCTCAAAAGACATAGGAAAGAGGAGAGAACTAATGGGAAGAGAAAAATAAAAGACAAGGATGAGGGATGTAGTGGGAAAAGAGATAAATAGATAGAAAAATAAGAAGATGGGGATGGAAGTAGTCGAAAGATAAGGGGCTATAGAAAAGTTTTTCTAAGAAAAAGAAATAGAAAATAGGAGGGAGAAGGAGGGAGGTAGTGGGAAAGATCCTAAAACATGAGGGAGTGGATAGGAAAGTAGTGTGAATAGATTAATTAGAGAGGGTAAGAGAAATAGGAAGAGGAAGAAGTAGTGGGAACAAAAAGAAAGAGAAAAATAAGAATAATGAAGGAAGTAGTGAGAAATATTACATCAACATGTGATAGAAAATACATATCAACACATGTGGACACATATAGAGGAGAGAAAATAATGGAAAGAGAGATATAGAAAAATATGAGGGAGAATTGAAGTATTGGAGAGAAACACATTAAAATGTGATCAAAAATAAATTATAACACACTTAGCCACAAATAGAGGTGGAAGTAGTGGAAGGAGAGATAAAAAAAGGAGGGTGTTACAACCTCAATTTTGCACATGTTTTCATAATTGAATTGTAAAGATTTTTTGAATATGGACTTAATTGAAAAGGTTGTATGCTTTGCTTCAAAAGATGGATTTCCTTGCAAGTCTCCCTTTTGATAGGAATTTCGTAATTTCTATTATTAGATTAATCCAATAATGGATATAAAAGAGGAGAAAAGAAGAAAAGTCCAAATAAAAGGAAAAGATACAAGATAATGGATATTAAGCAAAGTAATTATGAGAAATACATAGAAATCTCTAGAAAGTGGAATTAATGGCCACAATTAAATAAATTTCATTTCTATGTGATTTCTAATAAAAGAAATATGAAAAGACGAAAAAGGAAATAAAAGATAAAGAGAAATCTTTTAATAAAAGAATAATTAAGAAATGGAGAAAAGAAAGATGTAGAAACCTCTAGAAGGCTAAGGAATATTCCCCAAAGGTGGATTTCATGCCTTTTGGGTTCCTTGGGTTCCAAGGAGTCCAATTTGCA
Source organism: Alisma plantago-aquatica (assembly GCA_963693085.1). NCBI lineage: Eukaryota > Viridiplantae > Streptophyta > Magnoliopsida > Alismatales > Alismataceae > Alisma > Alisma plantago-aquatica. The sequence goes on from OY856412.1 coordinate 1,332,145,394, forward strand.
AAGATAATGCAACAAGAAAGAGAAAAGATCAATTAAATATTGCTTTATTAAGAAGGAAATTAGAGATAATAATAAAATATGGAATATAAGTGGAAACATGTTTGATTGAGTCATCATGGGTGAATTTTCATATCCACAAGGTTTGTAATGGTAAAATGAATCCAAATAAAGAAAATAGAAAGAAAAGAGAGAGAAAATATGTTTAATATGTCTTATTATTAGATAACTTGCATGGGAAGAAAATACCTCTTTCCTTTTGAGTTTGAGTCCCAAATTTTCAATATAAGTAGAATAAGTATTTATAGACTTTCCTTTAAAATTTGGATGAAAAAGTATAAACGAGGAGAGAGATATGATTTTAGCAAGTTTTCCTAAAGTGAATGGATAATCAAATAATCACAGTAAATGTCACAATTTTATTTCCTAATAGAACTATAGTTGATATTGACGTGTGACACCACAATCATTGGATTCAGATCCAACAGAGGCTATGTTGTCACCTTCCTCGGTCGGATAAGGAAACAAGAGGCTGAGGGGGTGGACTTTCCAAAACCAATATCTTGCAAGATAATGGATGAATCATTAAGGAAATTAGTCCAGTAGATTCAGGAGAAGAATTTGAACCTTGGAGACCTAAGTTTTGGTAGGTTTTGTGGACGCCAAGGAAAATGCCCAAATCTGGTTGGGATCTCTTCATCGACCTTCCCTATATATAAGGGTCTTACACACCATCTAGGAGAGCCCAAAGCATCTCAATATATCTGTACAGAGCCGACGAACTCTCTAGTGCTTCCAATTTGGTCCTTGGTCATGATCTTAACCCCTACCCAGCAGCAACTTCTCGCCAGAGAAGAGCTTCGCCGTCCCGATGATCTGGTTGAGCAACGAAGCTATGGAGGGGTGCCTTGAGTCTGGGGTGCCAAGACAAAGATGGAGGTGGTGTTGGCTTGCGCTTAGGTGGAGAAACGTGTGGAGTCAACTCACTGGTTGACCACGGTCCACTGCTAGCTCGCAAGCAGGGCTATCGTGAGGTTGAAGAAGAAAGGATGGTAAATTACCTCCATGCCCCTAGGCGCGGGTGGCTTGAAGAAACGGACGTAGGGGCAAAAACGTCCTACCATCCTGACCAGGTGCCTTGCTAGCATGAAAGCATGCCACACATGTGGCAAGCGTGGATTCATGGAAGTGGGTCTGCATGGAAAAGAAAAGAAAAATGAAAGGGGCCGACGTGGCAGCCATAAATTGGCTTAAAGGTAATTATCTTGTGAAAATCATAACTAAATGTAGCATTATCCGATAATGACATGTTACAAATAATTTTTTATCAGAAAAAGGCAAGGAATGCAATAAAAATGTAATTGAAGCCTAATTCTTCTTGTAATTCAAAAAGTATGTAAAGTTGCTATCTTTCATGGTTTATCTAATGGAAAACCCTAATGTTTATTGATTAATGATTTGAGAAGGGTTATATGGATGATTAAAGTTGATATTAACCTCTTGATTATAAAAAGACGCATTAGATCTAAAAGGATGAACTTTATACGTAATTTGATTAATTTAGGGTTCCATATACATAAATGAGCTTTAAGGGGCCTTGAAACCCTAATGTTAGTAATTATGTTTCTTAATGACTTTAATTGTTCAAATTCATGTATAAAGCAGAGATTTGATGGTTCTAAGCTATTTTGAGTATAAAAGTTCCTTTTTTTTCAACTAAGGCTATTTTTTTATTGATCTCGTGCCCTAGAATAGGAAGAAAGCAAAGTAGTTGTCGCTTGGACATTACAACTGAGCTAGGCAGGCTATAGAAATGTAGAAAAGGAACGTCTAGTTCTTAATACATTCTTTTCTATGCCATCTGCAATGACATTTTTATTTCTAGGAATATAATGCAGCATGTCCCTATTGTTTCTTCTGAGGTCTCGGTACCTTCTGATTAGGGGTTTGAATCTGCCATCACCATCAGTTCTTCCTGTCAAGCATTTCACGGCCTTCTTGGAATCTGATAAGACAACATAGTTTCCTATATCCTTTGAGGCACACATGAGAACAACTTGAATGATCGTATGGATCTCAGCTTCTAATCTAGAGTAGCTCGCAGAAGGAAGTCCTGCAAAAATCGTTTTCTGTCCCATATTGTCGCAAATGAAGATACCAAGACCTGAGTGACCAGAGTGAGTCTGATAGGTAGCATCTACCATAACCAGATATCTGTGTGGCGGAATATCAAGGCTCTCTTGTGATTGTCTTGGCTGGTGTGTGGTGATCCTGGCTTTCTGAATTGAATGAGACCATTCCTGGATGAACTTAATTCGACAGGCTAGAGGAACAACAAGGTTCTCATGTATGAATCTATTTCTCAAATTCCAATTGTACCAATAGGTGACCACAATAGTGTTTGCATCCGGTGTATCTCTCAATGAGGAAGATAGGCAGAAGGCGATCCAATCATCCTCCAACAAATCAAAATGTGAGTTATCCACGGAGAGCTCCTTCCAAGTCTTCTTGCACTCCAGACAGTCTCGAAGGGCATGGAGAAGAGTTTCATTGCCATTATTGCACATGGGGCAGAGGGTGTCCACATCCATGTGATACGGGCTCGTTCAACATTTTTAAGAAGGGCTTTGTGTTGTAAAAGCCAAAGGAAGACACAGATACATTTTGAAACCCTAGCTTTCCAAATGAGATTCTAGCTGCTGAGTAAATTGCATTCAGTATCAGACCGTAACCATTGATAAGCAGAGAGGCTACTCATCGCGCCCGAGATTTCCAAGGGCCATTACCATTGATCCTCACCACCATTAGGGCAAGGAGGCGGGATAGTCTTTATCATCTCCCAAGTCAGGCTTGGGAGGAAAGCTTTAATGAAGCCCCAGTCCCATTCACCATTGTCTAGGACCATAGAGCATGTTTGTAATGTATCTAGATAAGAAGGAACAATCCAAGTGGGAACAATGTCCATGATCGAACGGTTGTTCAGCCACTTTTCATACCACACGTTAGTAGATTGGCTATTATTGATAATTATTCTGCATAGAGGTTGGATATCACTTAACCTATTCTTAACAAAACTCTAGGTAGGAGAGTTGGGTTTCTTCAGGAAGCTACCATTGACAGTGTACTTTTCCTCAAGAATCTTAACCCAAAACTTTTCGGGTTCATTTAGGAAGGACCATACGTTCTTCATCATTAAAGAGATGTTCTGATCCTGGGCATCCTTGATACCCAAGCCTCCCTTATCTTTGGATGATGTGAGCTTTCTCCACACAACCAATGAGGTTTTCCTGTTGCCTGAGCCTGACCAGATAAAGGTACAAACATGTTTATTAATGTCATCACAAAGTGCAGGAGATATCTTTACAGTTTTCATGGTATAAGTTGGCAGTACCTGAAGGGTGCTTTTGGCTAGCGTGATGCACCCAGCCATAGAGAGATGGTGCATCGCCCATCCATTGAGTTGATTTTTTACAAGAGTTGTGATGTGGCCATGCGTCTTCTTGTTTAATGTGTGGTGAAGGATAGGCATACCAAGGTACTTCCCAAGGTTGGATGTCCAAGGGAATCCCAATTTGTCACTCACCAACCTGCATTCAGAGCTAGTAACACTGCTAGAGAAGTAGCATTTAGATTTCTCCTTGGAGACAATTTGGCCTGAAACTTTAGAGAATGCTTTGAGGATTTTGTTGATACTTAGAGCCTGGTGGATAGATGCTTCTACGAATAGCAGTATATCTTCTACAAAACAGACGTGTGACACTAGTGTTCCACCTCGAGTGAGCGTGATCAGAATCCAAGAACCATTCCCTACTGCATTGGTGATGGCTTGGGATAGACGCTCCATGCAAAGAACGAACAAATAAGGACTTATAGGGTCACCTTGGCGTACTACATACGATGCTTTGAAGGGTTGCAATGGCTGACCACCCCAAAGGATGGATGTTTCCCTAGTAGTAATAATTTGCATGATTATGTTGATAAGTCTGTGTGGGATCCCCATTTTCATCAAAGTATCATTCATAAAACTCTAATTCATTCTATCGAATGCTTTGGCAAGATCTAGCTTGATACACATCCACTTCTTTTTGGTGGTTTTTGCTTTCATTGAATGTATGATCTCCTGTACAAGAAGGACATTGTCACTAATCTTGCGACCAGGAATGAAGCTAGACTGGTGAGGTGAGATCTAGTCATTCAGGTATGGCCTGATGCATTCCACAATGATCTTCGATAGTAGTTTGAATCAACCATTATTAAGGGATATGGGCCTCAAGTCACTACAAGTAATAGGTGCCTTGGTTTTAGAGATAAGCACTATGTGTGAGTTTACAGTGGTAGCATCAACTACACCTAAGGCAAAAGTATCCATGATCGTCTTAATCATAGAAGGACCAATCTTGGTCCAGTTATTCTGTATGAATTCATTATACACACCGTCAGGACCAGGAGCCTTGGACGGTGCCATCATGAACATAATGTCACAGATTTCTTATGAACTAGGGACCAGTTGAATGTGATCATGCTCCTCGTCAGTGAGATGCTTGAACACCCCAGGGTACCAAGCTATAATCACAGGGTTGGGATGGAAAGAACAAGACATAAGTTCTGCAAAGAAATCACGGACATGCTTGCAAAGGGCTTTTGGTTCAGTGATCCATACCCCAAAGACATCTTTTAGCAGCGTAATCCTATTGTGATGAATGTGTGCTTTGACAAAGGATTGGAAAAACATTGTATTACTGTCACCATGGTGGAGCCAATCAATATGTGCTCTTTGTTTCCAATCAATCTCCTCACTAAGGAGGAGTTGATTGTATTTTTCCTACAACTCAATATCAGATAAGTTAGTAGGACCAGCAGGGTTCAGTTCATCTTGTACCTGGATGCGACTAATGCGAGCAAGGAGCTTATCCTTTTCTTTACTTTGTTTTATGATGTGATTATGATCCCATTTTGAGGTGGGACTTTGAAATGCACGTAGAGCATCCTAGAAGGATAAAGATGAGTCCCAGTGAGTCATGACAGAAGAACGGAATTCTAGATTAATAGACCAGTTGGCCTTTGTCTTGAAGTATCCACAGTGTTGCTTTTTAGGACCATTTATGTGTAGTAACAATGGGTTGTGGTCGGAGAGGAGCCTAGGGAGGGTGGTCACTGTGGCCTCGTTGAAGCGACTGAGCCATTCGTTGTTAGAAATAGCTCAGTTGAGCCTTTCAAGGAGGTTGCCTCATCTGAAAGTGAAGAGGTTGCATTGTGTTTGTAGGTCAGAGAGTCTGATATTCATTAAGACATCGTTAAAATAAGCACATGATCTTTTATCGAAATTTTTTCCTCCCTTCTTCTCAAAGATATGTAGCATGGTGTTAAAATCACCCATGACTACCCAGCTGGAATTTATGGTGGTGGAAATAGCTTCGAGATGATCCCATAGATGCTTCCTGACTTTCGAATTGGGGCTACCATAAATGATAGTTAGGAACCAACTCTTATCTATATTCAAATGAATAAACTGCCTGTGGTTGAGAAGGACCTCATCATCACATTTATGATGGTCCCAGAGGATCCAAATGCCGCCTGAAAATCCAATTGCTTCAACTCTATGAGAAGAGGAGAAGCCCAATTGGCGAATGATGTTAGAAGTAGTGTCACCACTTCAATGGGGTTCAACTATAGCTAGAAATTGCAAATTATGAGAATGTTTCATCTCCTTAATATGACGAATCTTCTTGTCTTGGAAAGTTCCTTGGATGTTCCAGCAATAAAACATAAAGGATGTGAGGGAAGAAAGGGTGTTGCGTTAGATAGCAGCGAGCAGTCCTTCAGACTGCCCATCATGACTTACTTGCATTGGGTTATCAGTGTCACCATTGGCTTGTTCATCACCAAACTCAAGGGCTTTTTTAACATGGTTATCTCTGGATCTAGCTTCAGTTGCCTAGTTTGGTGGTTCAGTCTCGATGATATCTGTTTTGCCTTTCTTCCGGACCTGGTCTGGGCTAACCACAGTTTGGTAGACTACCTTACGGTTCCTTAAAATGACGAAGCCATTGCCATTGTCCTTTCCTTGTTTATTAAAGGGTTTGTGAGGGTTCTACCCTTGGGCAGATGAAAATGATTGGAACTAAAAAGGTTGTACTACATCAACCTGATGGGAGTGACCAATACTAGTTTCATTTCCAACCAGGTTAACGACTGATTCGTCGACTGCCTTGGGTATGGATGCATCTTGGCCGGATGAAGCACTGGCCACTTTCTTTTTTTTCTATTTTTGTTTCTTTCTTATCACCTTAGTGAAGCCCTCCTCGTCTACCTTCGCTTCAGAGTCCGAGACATGGATTGGTTTCTCTGCATCTGCGGTAGAGGTTTTCTTAGTGATAGCTTTTTTTGCGCTTGTTTTCTCAGCTCTGGTTTCTTGGCATGGATTGCCATGGTATATGTGACACCAAGCAAGGGAATCAGTGTGGAGGAAGTTTATTCACTGGTCTCAGCACATACTACCTATTTGTAGTCCTGGTCTGCATGACCGACTCACCCACACTTCATGCATACCACAGGAAGGTTCTCGTACTCATGATGAAAATGTTCCCCATTGATGAAAATAGTCGGTAGAAGGGGTTTGGAAGTTTCCACTTCAACAACGATCCGTGCAAACTTCCCTCGATGTCCCTGGAGAGTATGAGCGTCTACCTTGATTTTCTTCCCAATAGAGTTGCCTATGGAGGTTAGCAACTGGTTTTGGAAAAGGAAACCAGGCAACTCTGGGATTCTCACCCAGACAACTAGCTTTCTTGGAATAGGATCAGATGGACAGAAGGTCACTGACCATGACTGAATGGATAGGTAGTTGCCGAAGATCGTCCATGGCCCCCCGGTCATGGCATTCAAGTAGTCGTCTTGCCCAGAGAACTGAATGATATAGTAGTCGTTCTCCAGATCAATAACTTTGAACTCTTATTTTGGTTCCCAGATGGTGTAGATCTTGTTGATCAAGGCTTTGAAGCCAAAGTTGATCCCAATAGCTTTGACTACAATAACAAACTTCCATGGCTCAAGAAGGAGTTGTAGTGCCTCATTGTGGACCAAGAAGGATGGGAGGATCCCGCTGAGGTCCATGTTGATGTCAGATTCCCACAACATGTCAGGAGAGATCGGGTTTTCATAGGTTAGCATGCTAAAATGATGTCCAGAGACCGTCTCAGCATATGAAGGTCTTGCATCGTTACCAGTGTTCAAGCTTGTATCTATCTCCATTGTTGCACATTCAGACGTGGTGGTATGGGTAGTGTCATTAACGGCCCTAGCAGATCCGTGACCAGGAGTCACTCCTTTCTGGTTGCCCGTATTGTGATCAGGCAGACGATCGATGTGACCATGGCCCCAACCACCGCCAAGGTTTCACCCGCGGCCGCCGGCTCGGGAGAACCCTAGGAGAGAGGACATCACTTTCTCTTAGTATAAAAGTTCCTAATTGTGGATGAATACCCTTAATTTAGTAATTAAGGTTTTCTAATGGATAAATATGGAATTAGTAATAAATAGAGTTCATATATGAATTGAACTATAATGAAATATGAGTTGTCAATTTGAAAGAAACTGAATATGATAATTGGGCTTATGATGTTGAAATTAGGGTTTGTGAACTAAAAGAGCATTAAACGTGATAAAAGCATTATGGTGGCTAAAACCCTAATAAAACCCTAAAGTAGCCTAGAAAGCCTAAGATGGAATCCAAGTCTATCTTGAGAATGTTTTGGATAAACTATAACACTTGGATGTATTGCATTAATTTCAAGATATTGTTGATTGCTTGTTTGATTGTTCTTTATCATTATTGCTTGGAAATCAAGTTGCTCTGGATCATGTATGTCGTTAATTATGGTTAATCAAATTAGTTTCCCAAAGGTTTTCTGGATGATTAATCGCATTGAATGCAACCTATCAGTTTGGATGTTCAAACTTGCAAATCATAAAGTCACTATGGATATTACAATTAAAAAATAAGTGTGTATTCTCCCACCTACATGCCACCCTGATGGACGATGCAAAAAGGTCAAGCCCAGGAGGGAAGACCCATGGGTACCATGAGTGGTAACCCCAGACACCAAGCTCGGGATTGAGAAGGTGGTATTTGTTGAATGACTAATGGGCACCATGAGAGGTGACCCCAGGCACCAAGCTCGGGATTGAGAAGGTGGCCTTAAGTCAATGGCAAAAGAGAAACCCTAAAGAGGGTATTCTAGGGTTAGGGCAAAAGCAATGGAGAATGTCACATTGAAAGCGTAAATTGGCTTGTTAATTAATTTGATTGTGATATTTAGATTGTTAGCCATATTTGTGAAATTTTGGTTGTCCTCACATACTGGCATTTTCATTTATGCTGACCGACATTTTGTTTGTTGGTGTTTTAGGTACAACCCTAAAAAGAACAAACAGTAAAGTGACACTTTGTGAAAATAAGAAATAAAGTGCGAGGACGATTAGATAGAATAGATTCAAGCTATGGATAGAAGTAGATATCCAAAGTTTTTAAAAGGTATGCAAAGTTTTATATTATACCAACTTTCAGTATAGTCATGGTAGAATTTAATAATTATTACTAATTATTTGTCAAACCTTTGATCCTGTTAATTGGGATAATGGCTCTGACCTCTTGGTCTCCCTTAATTGGGGGTTACCGGGACGCGGGGTCATTACATTTGGTATCAGAGCATTGGTTCCTCATTTAATCTTTAGTAATTATTAAATTTTACAAATTCCATAGAACCGAGGGAGTTATTCGAGGATTTTCCAAAAGACAGAGGTGTCTAGAAAAGGATCACGTCTAGGGGCTGGCAATATTTTCCTCCGCACCTCTAGTCGGAATACGAGGACTCCCAGATTTGTGTGACTGCCTAGCCAATGTCTCAGGATTTGACTCAAAATAAGATACCTTTAGGACTCTCTCATCTTGTTCATCCCTTCTCAACTCAAATGCTATTAAGGATTTTAAGGATTAGGGTTTTCTCTCTCTTCCTCACCCTCTTGAGGTATGGGTAAAGTTGATAAGGTTTAAAGAATCCTCCACCAAATTAATGAAAAGCATGTAAATAAGATGTCATGGACATAAGCATAATAGTTTAAGTGTAAACTAAAGAATAGTTGCATGCTTAGGTCATATGACATATGTTGTCATGCCCTCAGGAGAGACCTGAGGCTAGACCTTCTTGTCAGGAGGATAAGTAGAGAGAGTTAGTCTTAGAGGTAGAGATCTCCATCATAAATAGAGACCTACTCTGAGGATGATGTTAACCCTAACCCTAAGTGAAGGTTAGAGAGAGAGATGACACGATGAGCTACATGTCATGGTAGACCATGTGTGTGAGTGGACATGCTTTTAGTTTGGATACCCATGATGATATGAGCCATGTGAGGTTGTTTGACCTAGTACCTTTGGTGACCCAACCCTGGGAAGGGTCGTGCATGTTAGGGTGAAGGATAACTCCTTCATTGATGAGGTTAGTGATGACCATATAGAAAGCCTATGAGCTTATATGAGCATGGCAAAGGTTCACCCAAAGTACGTCAGTAGGGCTGATAGTAGGCTAAAACCCAGGCTAGGAGAGTATGTTGGATAGCTTATGAGATAAGTATAAAGAGTTATGGATAATCTTGAGCGAACATAGGTTTGAACATGGGTTTCACCCATGTAGGCATATGCTTGTGAGTTTGATCCACCTTGGAGAGAGAACCCTTAGTAGTAAGGTTGTTTATAGGGTTAACTCTAGAGAGAGAGAGGAGGACCCAGGAAAGAAGGTTGGAGGTTTAGACTCTGGGTTAGGAGGAACCCTGAGGAGTGGAGGATGATGTGGCCTAAGTGGATGGTTGTGGTTGCCTCGTGCATGATCCCTGGGGGCTTATGGTATCTTGGTTTCCTTTAGAGGAACCAAACCCTAGAGGTAGGATGAGGTCGCTGGTACCTATGGGCCTATGGTATAGGTGTTTACCTTCTAGGGTTAGGAAGAAGAGTTCCTTAAACCCTGAAAAGGTTTAGTAACAAGTTGTGAGGCCTTATACCTAGTTGGTTGTCCTTGAGGAGGACTCCACTCTGAGGTGTTATTCAAGTGGAATGATAATAGGAAGTGCATGTCATACCTTGTACATGCTTGGTATGTGGTTACAGGGTTGAACATGCAGTTGGACATCAGAAAGGTGAACCTAGGGTTCCTAGACCTAAGAGGGGAAGTAGTAGTGCTGGGTGTACCTGATGCTCATGATGAGATTTGAGTTTCCATAGATTTGAGCATGGCACCCCTCATGTTTGGAGGAAAAGGAAACCCCTTGGTTAAGGTGTATGCTTGATGAACCCCTCACCTATAAGTTGGTGACATGGGCAGGTATGATGATGGTCCAATGCGAAGGAATAGAAACAAGTAGGACCTACCATGGAGACCTAGCATGGTTTAGAAGGTGGTCTATTTTTTAGCTATGTGCCTTAGTAGCTTGCTAGGGCTAAGCATGCTCATGTGAAGGTAAAACCTGGACATAAGGACATTGTGACCTTTATTATCAAGATGTAGTTTCCTCCCATCCTGGGAGAGGGAACCTTTTGTAGGGTGTATACCATCTTTTGGCTGGGTTTGTGGAAACACTGAGAGGTTTCATAGAATCTTGAGAAGCTAAGTGGAGAGTACATAGTATAAGAGTGAACCTGTAGACCCATAGATGATCATCTCTGAGTGCATGTGGATGTGTTACCATGGAGGTAACCGATATGGGGCCTGACCGAGGTAGATAGGTCGCCATGACCCCTATGAAAGGACATAAGTCAGACCATGAATGCTGAGAGAGATGATGGAGACTTGGGTAAGGTTCTAAGTTGGACATGTACTATGTTAGAATCCTAAGTCTATCCTAGGGTCAGGTAGGGATAAGAATTATGGAAGTAGTAGTTAACTAATTCCCAAGTTACACATGACCATAGGGTCGAGAGGTAACATCTATCATTGTCTGAGGGCACTGGGTTAGGAGATTGATCACCTTCATGAACTCATGGGACCCAAAGAGAAGATGAGGAGGGCACTCTCTGGATGCATAAGGGAAGAGGGATGACCCCATAAGTTTTGGCACCCTACAGACCTAGAGGAGATGATCAAGGATTGTATGTGGACCCAAGTGGGTTCGAGACCAGTTTTCCATGGAAGGAACTTTGATATCAAGATGATCGTGATGTAGAGACATATGTTGCATGTTTCAACTTAGATTTGAAGGTGTACTGGCAATGTGGGATGTACTATCTCTACTCTTAGAATATGAAGAACTTTGTGTTCGGACGACCGCCAAATGCTTATTTTCTCTTGTTATGGGAGTGAGAGATAGGACAATATGCATACCATACACCAGGGATAAAGATAATGTGAGTGGAAACATTGCTATGATTCATGAGGATGGAGATAATAACGTACCCTTATGGAGTGTAAGATGTGTGGATGTTGTACAAACACTAAGAGAACAAGGTAGCCATCTTATGAGGATGTTTTTATCATGAGCTATGTGGAATTTGTGAGTTATACAAGGTTGAGTTCGAAAACTAAGATGATGAGCTCAGAGTTTTCTTGATGAAGATAGACTTAGAGTTTGAGATGAGATAATAAGCGGAGTACATGGAGGTGTATGTCTTCAACATTACCTTATACATGAAGATTAAAGGTAGTAATGGATGCTCTGGTTGAGATGCAGCTGCCTAGTTTAGTTGGAGGCTAGAGGAGGTTGTTAGGTTAACCCTAAGATTGGATAAGGAGATTGGTTTGGCTAACACTCAGATGTAACGAGACCTATTGATCAAGTTCGTGGTTGTTTGATTAGCCAACCTAGGCCTTGATGCAATAAAAGGATAGTTGTAGAACCTCAAATGCACTTCTCTGGAGAAGAAGGTGATGAAACCCCGACTAGAGTGGTTTAGGGTTTCCGAGGAATCAATCTTTAGGAATCACGACATACAGGAGATCATGATTTTAAGTCACCATACACCATGGTACTACTAGGATGGTAAGTTTCAATAGTACTTTGGATGCCTAAGATGAAGTTTCATGTGGCTTGTCGCCATGCATGTCAGGAGGTGAAGGACAAACACCAGTAACCCAATAAGTTGATAAAATGGATAAAAAGTCCATGAGAGGGAATGGGAGTTCATCACTATGGATGTCGTGGTAAGTGTCCCCTGGACCAAGGAAGGTTAAGATGCAATATGGGTTATGGTAGATCACTTTACCTAGATGACATAATCTAAGAAAAGAGAAGAGTATTGTCTGGAGACAGATCCGGTTGAACTATATGTAAGAGAGATGGTTCGACTACACCATGATACGAGTTCAAAGGTTCTTGAGTATGACTCAAAGATTCACTTCCATGAAGTGGAGGTAGATACATGAAGAACTCGATGTTAGTACAGTTTATCACCCCTAGCTAATGGTTAGTACAATCCAGACTAGAGGGTTTGATGAGAGCATGTGTGCTCATTCAGGGTGATACACAGAGACAATTCTTGTCCTCAGTAAGATGTGATGATAACCACCATAGCCAGTATCAGGATGTAAATAAGCTCTGTAAGGGAGGTTGTGTCGGTCACCACTTCATTAAGATGATGTTGTGTCGGTCACCACTTCGGGAAAAGACCACGGTGTGTGCAGATGAAGTCGCTTTGATCGTGTGATGGCTGAAAAAGAGCCCAGGGACGACATGAGTTGTAAGAGGATGAAAAGTAGACTGACAAGCAGTCCACTGTGGGAGAATATGTGATGTGAAAATATGACCCCTCTAATGCTACAACTGAGAAAGCCGAGTCCCCAATATATGGGTCCTTTTGAGATGGATTGGTGGAGATGGTTATGTTTAGTCTTACCCCTCAGGATAACGTGATGTGTTCCATGAGTCCGATCTAGAGCACTATGTGAGGTACCCAAGCCATGTGCTGAGCCATGAACCTAGTTAGCTTTGAGAGAAGTTGAAATGTCTTGAGTCACCTATGAGGGTACAAGGTACCAAGGTGAGAAAGAACTCAGATGCAAGAACATGAGATGATGAAGGTTCTTGAGAGGCACCATGGAGAAGGTAAAACCACATGGGAGCCATGATGGACATGAGGAAGTCTTATGCTATTTGTTTGTATGTTTGAGGGAATTTTGAGGGAAAATTTCATAAAAGAGGGTAAGGATGTTACAACCTCAATTTTGCATATGTTTTCATAATTGAATTGTAAAGATTTTGTGAATATGGACTTAATTGAAAAGGTTGTATTCTTTGCTTCAAAAGATGGATTTCTTTGCAAATCTCCCTTTTGATAGGAATTTCATAATTTCTATTATTAGATTAATCCAATAATTGATATAAAAGAGGAGAAAAGAAGAAAAGTCCAAATAAAAGGAAAAGATACAAGATAATGAATATTAAGCAAAGTAATTATGAGAAATATATAGAAATCTCTAGAAAATGGAATTAATGGCCACAATTAAATAAAATTCATTTCTATGTAATATATAATAAAAGAAATATGAAAAGAGGAAAAAGGAAATAAAAGATAAAGAGAAATCCTTGAAGAGAAATCTTTTAATAAAAGAATAATTAAGAAATGGAGAAAAGAAAGATGTAGAAACCTCTAGAAGGCAAAGGAATATTCCCCAAAGGTGGATTTCATGCCTTTTGGGTTCCTTGGGTTCCAAGGAGTCCAATTTTCAAAGATAATGCAACAAGAAAGAGAAAAGATCAATTAAATATTGCTTTATTAAGAAGGAAATTAGAGATAATAATAAAATATGGAATATAAGTGGAAAGATGTTTGATTGAGTCATCATGAGTGGAGTTTCGTATCCAAAAGCTGTGTAATGGTAAAATGAATCCAAATAAAGAAAATAGAAAGATAAGAGAGAGAAAATATGTTTAATATGTCTTATTATTAGATAACTTGCATGGGAAGAAAATACCTCTTTCCTTTTGATTTTGAGTCCCAAATTTGGAATATAAGTAGAATAAGTCTTTTTAGACTTTCCTTTAAAATTTGGATGAAAAAGGATAAACGAGGAGAGAGATATGGTTTTAGCAAGTTTTCATAAAGTGAATGGATAATCAAATAATCACAGTAAATGTCATGATTTTATTTCCTAATAGAACTATAGTTGATATAGACGCGTGACACCATAGTCGTTGGATTCAGATCCAACAGAGGTTGTGTTGTCACCTTCCTCGGTCGGACAAGGAAATAAGAGGCTGTGGGGGTGGACTTTCCAAAACCAATATCTTACAAGATAATGGATGAATCATTAAGGAAATTAGTCCAGTAGATTCAGGAGAAGAATCCGAACCTAGGAGACCTAAGTTTTGGTAGGTTTTGTGGATGCCAAGAAAAATGCCCAATTCCGATTGGGATCTCTTTGTCGGCCTGCCCTATATATATAGGGGTCTTACACGCCATCTGGGAGAGCCCAAAGCATCTCAATACATCTGTATAGAGCCGCCAAACTTGCCAGTGCTTCCAATTTGGTCCTTGGTCATGAACTTAACCCCTACCCAGTAGCGGCTTGTCGCCAGAGAAGAGCATCGCCATCTCGATGATCTGGTTGAGCAACGAAGCTATGGAGGGGTGCCTTGATTCAGGGGTGGCAAGACAAAGATGGAGGTGGTGTTGGCTTGCGCTCAGATGGAGAAACACAGGGAGTCAATTTGCTAGCTGACCACAGTCTACCGCTAGCTCACAAGCAAGGCTATCACAAGGTTGAAGAAGAAAGGAGGGTAAATTACCTCCTTGCCCCTAGGCGGGGGTGGCTTCAAGAAATGGACACAGGGGCAAAAATGTACAACCAGCCCGACCAGGCACCTTGCTAGCATGAAAGTGCACCATGTACATGGCAAGCGTGGATTTGTGGAAGCGAGTCTGTGTGGAAAAGAAGAAAAAAAATGAAAGGGGCTGACGCGGCAACCATCGATTGGCCTAAAGGTAATTATCTTGCAAAAATCATAAATAAATGTAGCATTATTTGATAATGACATATTACATATACTTTTTTATCAGAAAAATGCAAGGAATGAAATAAAAATGTAATTAAACCTAATTCTGCTTGGAATTTAGAAAACATGTAAAGATGCTATCTTTAATTGTTTATCTAATGGAAAACCCTAATCTTTATTGATTAATGATTTGAGAAGGGTTATATGGATGATTAAAGTTGATATTAACCTGTTGATTATAAAAAGACACATTAGATCTAAAAGGATGAACTTTAAGTGTAATTTGATTAGTTTAGGGTTCCATGTACATAAATAAGCTTTAAGGGGCCTTGAAACCCTAATGTTAGTAATTATGTTTCTTAATGACTTTAATTGTTCAAATTCATGTATAAAGCAGAGATTTGATGGTTCTAAGCTATTTTGAGTATAAAAATTCCTAATTGTGGATGAATACCCTTAATTTAGTAATTAGGGTTTTCTAATGGACAAATGTGGAATTAGTAATAAATAGAGTTCATATATGAATTCAACTATAATGAAATATGAGTTATCAATTTGAAAGAAACCAAATATGATAATTGGGCTTATGACGTTGAAATTAGGGTTTGTGAACTAAAAGAGCATTAAACGTGATAAAAGCATTATGGAGGATAAAACCATAATAAAACCCTAAAGTGGCCTAGAAAGCCTAAGATGAAATCCAAGTATATTTGGAGAATGTTTTGGATAAACTATAACACTTGGATGTATTGCATTAATTTCAGGATATTGTTGATTGCTTGTTTGATTGTTCTTTATCATTATTGCTTGGACAACAAGTTTCTCTGGATCAGGTATGTGGTTAATTATGGTTAATCGCATTAATTTCCTGAAGGTTTTCTGGATGATTAATCACATTGAATGCAACCTATACGTTTGGATGTTCATACTTGCAAATCATAAAGTCACTATGGATATCAAAATTATAATATAAGTGTGTATTCTCACACCTACATGCCACCCTGATGGATGATGCAAAAAGGTCAAGCACAGGAAGGAAGACCCATGGGTACCATGAGTGGTAACCCCAGACACCAAGCTCGGGATTGAGAAGGTGGTCTTTGTTGCATGACTAATGGGCACCATGAGAGGTGACCCCAGGAACCAAGCTTGGGATTGAGAAGGTGACCTTAAGTCAATGGCAAAAGAGAAACCCTAAAGAGGGTATTCGAGATTTAGGGCAAAAGCGGTAGAGAATGTCACTTTGAAAGCGTAAATTGGCTTGTTAATTAATTTGATTGTGATATTTAGATTGTTAGCCATATTTGTGAAATTTTGGTTGTCCCCACATACTGGCATATTCATTTATGGTGACCGACATTTTGTTTGTCGGAGTTTTAGGTACAACCCTAAAAAGAACAAACAGTAAAGTGACACTTTGTGAAAATAAGAAATAAAGTGCGAGGAGGATTAGGTAGAATACATTCAATATCTGGATAGAAGTAGATATCTAAAGTTTTTAAAAGGTATGCAAAGTTTTATTTTATACTAGCTTTCAGTATAGTCATGGTAGAATTTAATAATTATTACTGATTATTTGTCGAACCTTTGATCTTGTTAATTGGGATAATGACTCTGACCTTTTGGTCTCCCTTAATTGGGGGTTACTGGGAGGCAGGGTCATTACAGAGGGGGAGAGGGAAGTAGTGGAATTTAATATATTAATATGTGATAGAAAATAAATTATAGCACACACACATAGAAATGAAGGAAATAAGTAGTGGGAAGAAAGATAAAAATAAAAATAAGAGGGAGGAGAAGTAGTGGGAATTCTACGTATTAATATATGAAGGAAAACACATTATAACAAACTTGAACACAAAGTAGAGGGGAGAGAAAGAAAATCATAACAAGATGAGGGAAGTAGTGGAAATTAAAATGTTAGCGTGTGTCGAGAAACATAATATAACACACTTGAATAAAAATGGAGGAGGGAAGTAATAGAAAGTGAAAGAGTGAGAAAACTTATGAGGGAGGAAAGAAAATGGAAGTAAAACATTAACATACAAAAGGGTACACATTATAGCACATGTGAACATAATTAGAGGAGGGAAGTAGTGGAAAGAAAAAAGGAGAAAAACTAGGGAGGAGGGAACTAACACATTAATATGTGATGAGAAACACATCATAACTCATGTGAAAATAAATGAGGACAAAAATAGCGGGAGCATAGATAAATATAAAATAATAAAAATGACAAAAGTTATGGGATATTTATGTTAATATTTCATAGAAACACATTATAACACATGTGAATATAAGTTGAGGAGAGAAGTAGTAGAAATAGAGAGAAAGAGGAAAAATAAACGGGAAGAGGGAAGTAGTGGAATATAACACATTAATATGTGATAGAAATATATAATAACACATCTTAACACAAATAGAGGAGGGAAGTACTGGGAAGGGAGAGAAAGAGAAAAACTACAGGGGGAGGGATGTAGTGGGAAATAAGATATTAATATGTGACAGAAAATATATTATAGGATACATAAACATAAATGGAGAATGAAATTAGTGCAAACAAAAAGAGAGAGAGTGAGTGACAATCTGCCATTGGAAAAGAGATTACTCTAAATCAAATGTTGATTAAATACTAGTTAACCGCATTGCCCAAAAGGCACATATTTATAACAAAATTAGAAGAAAAAAATCAAACATTTTGTAAAAAGTGGGAGCGATAGTGGGCCCACTAAATGGTACACATATGAGCCACGAAATTGTTAAGTAGTGAAAAACATAACTATTTACAAAGTTACAAAATATTTCCTTGTGCATAACCTTCTCACCCTAAGGGTGGTACATAAAATGAAAAAGTTACATATACATACACATAAGCCCATCTGTAGAGGGTGACAAGGCTATCTCAATATGTTCTTAAATTCACCAATGAGCTCATGATCATCATGAGTCTCTATCCTATAAAGCACCTACACTAAGGTGGAGGAAACACCCGGAAAAATAGGAAACACAAGAGTATGTGTCAGCAAAAGCTGAGTGTGAAACAACCTGCTTCCCGGTCGATACCATTGACAGGTGGTCGATGGTATCGAGATTATCACAGCAACTGGACAACAGTTTATCGATACCATCGACAGACCTGTCGATGGTATCGACAAAAGGTCAGCGGTGGAATCTGGCGATCTGTCTCTTGTCTCTATTTTTATTATATCATTTGTTTTATTGTTTTTCTTGGATTTTCTCCTTTGTACCACCTTGTATCTTACCCTAATATATAAAAAGGAGTGAGATGGCTATTGCCCTCACACACAATAGTTGCACCTAGCAGCCACCAACATTGTTCGTCTCCCTTCTCTCTCGTTAACATGGTATCAGAGCAAGGTCTGCTCTAGGCCGCTGTCTCTCTCCACCGCCAGTCCCTCCCTCTTCCTTCTTCTTCCTCCTTGTCTGCTGGATCTTCCCTTTCCTTCCTCCCTCTGGATCTTCTCACCACGGCACCAGCAACAGTAGCTGCGGTTGAGCCGCCGCACGGCGTATAGCCGTAATCTGCCGCTTTGAGGATCTTCGGGTAATCCGACGGAGATCTAAAATCTAAACCATAGGACTAGTCTCTCTATGGTTATTATCCTAGTCACACATCCTCCATGTGTGATTAGGAAAATCGTCTAGAGGCTGTGAATGTGTCAATAATGCATTTCTCTTTATTTGTTGTGTGACGTGTATCTCTCCATCACCTCAGTCTTCTTTGTGGCGTGTATCAATCCGTCACACAGTCACGTTTTGTAATGGGGGACATCAAGATGCCTATGATCTACAACGAGGTGTCTCCTATCGCCTCCATCAAGCTTTATGGGAAGAATTTTATTCTATGGATGAATGTTGTTCACACTGTCCTGGAGTCTCGTGACAAGGCGGGACATGTTGACTCAGGTCCTCTGGCCTCTACTGACAAAGGATATGTTGAATGGAAGCATCATGATAGTCTGGTGAAGACTTGGTTGTGGAACAGCATGGAACCTGCAATTACAGCAAAGTTCTTATTCTATTCAACAACTAAGGAGATATGGGACGCAGTGAAGCAGCATTATTCTCAAGAAAAAAATGTGCTTCGACAATTCATGATCTATGACTGTTTGTTTGTTGAGAGGCAGGGTTATAGATCTCTTGAGGAGTACTTTGGAGCTATTTAGGCATTTGCTCAAGAGCTGAGCTATTATCATCCAGTGATTGTTGTTGAACAGATCAAGGACAGGGACAATCTAGTTACGGCTAAATTTTTATCCGGGCTTAACCCTTCGTGTGGTTCCGTCTGGAGTGTCATTATGGCTTCTGATAAATTACCTAGTTTTGTGGAAGCCTATTCAAGAATACAACAATCTATCTTTGAGTCTGTTACTCCTGATCCGTCTATATCTTTTGGGGAGTCTCATGCATCCGTAGCTGCTGTGGTGAGAGGGGGATGACCTAGTATGGGCAGAGGACGTGGGACACGTCCTAAGTGTACTTTCTGTGAAAAATTGGGACATACAGTGGAGAAGTGTTGGAAGAAACATGGGAGACCTGTTGCACCACCTGTAGGGACAACACATTATACCACTACTACAAATTCATCTTCTTCTTCTGCTGTGGGAACTACTTCTGGAACTGGTATCACACTTACTCAAGAGGAGTATGATCGGTTTATTCAGGCTACACAACACATGAGTATGGGATCATCGTCATCATCGTCAGCAAACCTGGCATCTACTGCAGGTAATCAGGCTACATCTCTCATAGCTTCTGGATCTACTTCATCTTGGGTGGTTGATTCTGGCGTGTCACAACACATGACTGGTATGAGGAGATTTCTCCACTCTATTGACTCATATATCCCTCACCAATCTATTACACTGGCAGATGGTTCAGTGAGGAGAGTGTTAGCTAGTGGATCTGTCCCTCTAACACCCAAGATTGATCTCAAATCGGTACACTTTGTGTCTGAGTTTCCTTTTAATCTTCTTTCTATTGCAAAATTGATTGACACTATAAACTATACGGTAACATTTGGGCCTTCTTGTTTTGTATTACAAGATCTCAAGAATATGAGGATGATTGGTGGAGGACCTAGGAAAGGTGATATTTACCTTTTTCATGGTGACAGTCTGCCTTGCCAAGTATCTACTCCTGCTCCATCCGTCCTATTGAGTGGTTCCCCCTTACTATGGCATTGCAGATATGGACATCCTTCCTTAGAGAGCCTATGCAAGTTGGAACCAGAGTTGTCCCAAGTGTCATCTTTAGAGTGTCAGTCATGTCCGCTGGGAAAGCATCATAGGTTATGTTATCCCAGTCATGTCAATAAATGGGCTTCTTGTTCTTTTGAGTTAGTCCACGGTGATATGTGGGGTCCTGTTAAAGACCAGAGTTATAATGGTTTTCGTTACTTTATTTCCTTTCTGGATGATTTTTCTCGAATGACATGGATCTACCTTGTCAAAAGTCGAGAGTATGTTCTATCTATTGTGAAACATTTCCATACTGAAATAAAAGTCCAGTTTGACTGCAATATAAAAATTCTTCAATCTGATAATGCTTTAGAGTATGTTCAAAAGGCTATGTCTGATTTTTGCAGCTTTGTAGGTATGATCCATCGCACATCATGTCCTTACACCCCTTAGTAGAATGGGGTGGCTGAGCAGAAAAATCGCCATGTGCTTGATATTGCTCGATCTATTATGTTTCAATCCAATGTACCCAAGAAATTCTAGTATGAAGCGCTTTTAACTGCTTGTTTCTTAATTAATAGACAACCATCCTTAGTTCTTAAAGGAAAGACTCCCTTCTCTGTGTTGCGACCCACGGATCATCCCTTTTCTGTCCCCTTTAGAGTGTTTGGTTGCACTTCCTTTGTCCATAATGTTGACCCTAAGGCTGACAAGCTTTCTCCTAGGTCTGTTAAAACCTTATTCCTTGGTTACTCTAGTACTAGCAAAGGATACAAGTGTTACTGTCCTAGTCTTCATCAGATGTTTGTGTCTCGGGATGTTACTTTCCATGAGACCACTCCATATTTCTCCGATGCTATAAGTAAGGGGGAGCAATTGAGAGAGGGAGTGCCACCAATTTTTTAGAGTGATAGAGTGGCACCATCTATGCAGAGTGAGGGAGCGCCACCCATCATTCTTGATTATACTTTTATTTTGGATGAGCAAGCAGTAGACAGGTCTGTTATTGAGCATTACCCACATGTTTATAGTAGGCAAGGCATACACAATCCAGAAGTGGTAGCGACACCAGTCTCTGAGCCTTCATCTTCGTCTTCTACTCATGGGATTCCTACAGAAGCATCAAATCTTGATCTTCCTATTGCTATTAGGAAAGGTACTCACTCTTGTACTATTAGACATCCTATTACAAATGTGTGTTATCTGTCCCACTTATCTAAGCAGGCCTGCACATTTGCTATTGGGATTGATTCTATTGATATACCAAGGAATCACTATGATGCTATGAAGGACAGTGGCTAGAAATAGGCAATGCAGCTTGAGATGTCAGCTCTTTTGGATAATGACACATGGGATCTTGTTGACTTAGCTACAGGGAAGAAAGCAGTGGGTTGCAGATGGGTTTTCACCATCAAACATAATCCATATGGATCTCTTGACAGGTTGAAGGCCAGATTGGTAGCAAAAGGCTACACAAAGACCTATGGAGTTGGTTTCTTTGAGACTTTTTCTCCATAAGCTCGTCTAAATTATGTGCAAATTATTATTTCTCTGGATACTACCTTTGATTGGCCCCTATTTTAGCTTGATGTTAAGAATGCATTTCTACATGGTGACCTCCAGGAAGAGGTATATATGGAGCAACCTCCTGGGTTTGTTGCTCAGGGGAGTGTTAGAAGGTCTATAAATTGAAGAAAGCCATATATGGTTTGAAATAGTCTCGTCGAGTGTGGTTTGACAAGTTCAATGAGGTTGTACTCCAGATGGGCTTTTCTCGCTCCATGACTGATCACTCTTTATTCTACTCTAGATCTTCTTGTGGCTATATCATTATGACGGTATATGTTGATGACATAGTAATTACTAGAAGTGATTCTACAGGCATATCTCGTGTGAAGGAAGGGTTGCAGAAACACTTCCAAATGAAGGATCTGGGTAAACTGAGATATTTTCTGGGCATTGAGGTGCTTAGATCTCATGCATGCATCAATCTATCTCAGAGGAAATATGTGTTGGACTTACTACAGGAGACAGGCATGACTGGATCTAAACCAGTATCAACTCCTATGGATTATCACATCAAGGAGACGGCTCATGATGTTGAGTACTCAGATCCAGGATATTACAGGAGAATAGTTGGCAAGCTAATATATCTGAGTGTTACACGACCTGACATTTCTTTTGTTGTAGGAGTTGTGAGTCAACATATGCACTCACCACGATAGTCACACTGGACAGCAGTTTGCCGGATTCTGAGATATCTGAAGAGTGCTCTTGGTAAAGGGATCACATATTCTAAACCCAAGGTGTCTCCATCTACTTTGACTCTCACTAGGTACTCAGATGCAGATTGGGCTGGTGATCATACTGATAGAAGGTCTACATCAGGCTATTGTACTTTCCTAGGTGACCATTTGATTACCTGGAAAAGCAAAAAGTAGAATGTGGTAGCGAGATCCAGCATTGAGGCTGAATATCGTGCTATGGCCCATGCAGGTTGTGAACTACAATGGGTCAAATATGTTCTTTCTGAGTTAAAAATCACTATTATGTCTTCTATGGAGCTCAAGTGTGACAACCAGTCTGCTATACACATTGCCAGGAATCCTATCTTTCATGAGCGTACAAAGCATATAGAAGTTGATTGCCATTTTATTCGTGATCAAATCAAAGATGGCACTATTGTGACGCCATACGTCAAGTCTGAAGATCAACTGGCGGATATCTTGACAAAGCCTTTGGGTCCGACAACTTTTCAGAGATTATGTGGCAAGTTGGGCATACACGATGTGTACTCCCCAACTTGAGGGGGAGTGTGAAACAACCTACTTCCCGGTCGATACCATTGATAGGTGGTCGATGGTATCGAGATTATCACAGCAACCAGACAACAGTATGTCGATACCATCGACAGACCTATCGATGGTATCGAAAGAAGGTCAACGGAAGAATCTGGCGATCTGCATCTTGTCTCTATTTCTATTATATCATTTGTTTTATTATTTTTCTTGAATTTTCTCCTTTGTACCACCTTGTATCTTACCCTAATATATAAAAAGGAGTGAGACGACTATTGCCCTCACACACAACAACTGCACCTAGCAGCTGCCAACATTGTTCATCTCCCTACTCTCTCGTTAACACTGAGTATGTACATTTAACAATATTTTGGGTATTTAAATGGGTTAAAAGGGCAAAAGAGATGTTCCCTTAAAAAGGAGGGTCGTCAAAAAGTTAGGTAAGTTCTAACAAGAGGTATATCAAGAAAATAAATTCCAAAAGAATGGGCATATAGTAAAACAAGTGAGATAACACATCTTTCCATTAACCATTCACAATATCACAATTATCATAATCATTCACATGCAAATATATATTGACTAAAGATAACTATAGTAGGGCCAAGACACCACTGATCCATTAGCCTATATATAATTTTGGGTAGAAATAGCACACCCATAGGCAAAATTAGAACGCCTATATATATATAAGGGTAGAAGTAGCACACCCTAATAGTTACACATAAGCGCCTGTGATAGTTAGCTAGTCAATTTATCTAATATGCATAAATAGAGTGGCAAGAAGCATCATTAATCAAACACATATAGCAAGAGTAAAGAACAATAGCAGGTGGGGTCATTGACCCAATACATCATAATAACAACAATCTCAAAAGAGAACAATAAGTTTCAAATGACAGAATGTGATATTTCAACAAGTGGAGCAATACGAGTAAATGCCCCAAGAGATGCCTCATTGTAAAAATATTCAAGTCAAATTATGCTCCAAATTAAATAGAGAGGAGTGCATACCTCCAATCATGTTCATGTCAAAATAAAATTCACCTAGGTCTGAGCCAAAATTAATATCACCTATGCATAAGACTACACTTTGTGTTAATATTGTTCCCCACACAATAATTATTCCGTTACAACACCTTGTAAACTCGTACACTACGTCCTGGAATCGGTGTCGATAAATCAGGATAACTATACCGATTATGTACATACTTAATTGAAATCCTCATACTCTATGGTTTCCTCGTTGATTAACTGAGTCCAGCTATTCACTGTAATTTAATTAGGTAAGCATTGACTAACCAACATTGTTTGTTCTCGGTTTCCAAAAACAAAAATCGTCATGAGTTGTTTTATCGTGATTCAAAAGAACACACTGGTCTCCTACCTCTCCCTCGCACTTGCTGCAGGAGCAATCCTTGATACTAAGTTGGAGGGTAGAGTATATCAGATACAGAAAAATAAACAGAGGTGTACGCTTCTAAAAATGAATCGGTATGAAGAAATTAGAAAGAGAAGCTACTCATCGCCTCTTAGAGGCAGGCGGTGATCTAATACATCGACGGTTCTCAAAAGTCAACATTACAGCAATTTCGTGGCCTTACCAACTGCACTAGAAACAAAAAAATCAATTCATCACCTCCTAGAACTCAGCGGTTGATCTACCACCTTGGCCGTTCCTGGAAAGACAACAATACATGATTCGGACATGTTACCAAGATTCGGAATGAGGTACTACGAATGCCAAGGATAAATCATAACTGAAGATCCCTCACGGCTGATAAATAGTTCGACGCCACTGATTAGAATTGCATCAATACCAGCAGGAACCTCACACAAATCCCAGTAGAAGAAATCGGACAACCAATACACTTACAAGCTTGGCAACTTCATACTTCCAGCTCCATTTCTTATAGCTGACACACAATAATTGATTCATACGTAGACACAAGAAAATGAGGTGTGGCCTAAAAATGAGTCGTCCCAAGTATGAAGGACATCAAAAATCCTGAATCCAACTCATCGTCTGCGCACGGTGGGGAGGAAACCAAGATTAGAAACAGATCGGTCAAAATCGTCTACTCCAACCAGGAGTGGATCTAGTGCTCGGACTTGAGGGTTAGAACCAACCATGCATCCCGTCGACAAGAGCACGCCCGCGGGAAAACATGGGATTTTGTCGACCCATTGATTTGGGAAAAACCAACGCTAACCAAAAGAGATGATTGAAAGCTTATGGTGTGGAGATGGTGCTCCTACTTGTAATTGCTCTTAGAGCAAGAACAGAGGTGTCCCTTCTCGCTTCCTCCCTGGGGATGGTAGCAGCACAGGTACAAGAATGCAGCGGCACTCAGGGAAATTGGGTGGAAAAAAATTCGAGAGGAAGGATTGCTACACATACGTGCTTGATTTCGGGGAGAATGGAGTTGTAAAAGTTGGTGGCAAGGTATATTGGAGAGACCGCAAATAGCCAATCAGAATTGCTTTTGGGCATTTAGTTTCTAGGACACCGTAGAGGTCAATTTAGGGTTCTTTGCAACCGGTGCATTTTCCTGAAACGGATGCCACTAAAGTCATGAGAAATTAAGACGTTGAGAACGTGCGATCAACTGATGAAAGCCTCACTGCACTGTAATGTCTGCTTGTGGGCTATTGGGGATGAAGATGAGTTTTGTCCCTGTCCACAGTATCAATGTGTTACCAAGGTTTATCATGCGTCTCAATACCATGCTTAAAATAGAGTGACACATTGACGTCTAAATAAATACCAACTTTATACGATTACCTTCAATGCAAATACGATGTGCAAATAATGTCCTTTGAACTTCTAATTTCTCAAGAAAGCAATTAAACCAGTAAAGACATGATTTTGGCCTTGAAAACTCCCTTTTGAATTCGGTTCAGTATGATTACTAATAAATGTGTGTTAATTAGCTTACTAAAAGGTTGATTCATTTTCTATATAATTAATATCAACTCTAGGTGTTTTCTTCCCTCAAATTCTCTCTCTAGAGCAATATAATATTATATTCGACCCCCACATCTAAGATTGAATATGACTATACCAATATATGTGAATTTAATGTCAAAATTCCTGAAGTCACATAAAGTTCAAGTCTACACTAGATTATTTCAAGGTCGAAGACACTACTCAAAATAATTTAAAGAAAGGAATAGAATTTAAGTTTCAAGAGAAAGGAATTAGAGGGTGAGAACTAGGTTTGAGGTCGTTACAACACACCACCCCTTAAAAAGAGATTTCATCCTTGAAATCTTAAACAAATAGTGAGGGGTGAGTCTGCAACATTTCCTCTCATGAAACACTTGGAATGATTTCCGAGTGTCAATCTAGGATCAAGATTAATTATTTTTTGTCATTAACTCCCAATTAAAGAATTAATTAAATAATGAATTAGTCATTAATATTATAAAGAAGGTTATTCATTGCAACATTACACTTTATAGACTCTAAAAGCTACATTTAGTCAGATTTTATGGAAAAAAGGATTGAATGTTACATTATTAAAAATTGGTCCTAAAGACGGGGATGGTTGAACTAGGCATCAAGATTTGAGTATGTTACAACACTCCACCCCTTAAAGAGGATTTCGTCCCCGAAATCCACCACGGTACAACCCAAAATTCTAATCCAACCAATTATAAGTTTCTAATTCACCAGATAAAGTTAATATAATGAGTCCTAGTATAACACACCCACATCACACTTGTATACAGAACCCGATATGAACTTATATTACTCCATCCATCAATTCTATACTTTCTTCTCATACCATGTAGTGGTCCCAAAATTGACATTAGATTAGGATCATCTTAACAATTTGAATTCTTTATGGTTTCTTACATTGTAAAGGGGGTCCTCCATCCTACTATTATGATATGTGGTATCCCTTCTCTAATTAGTTCCCCAATGCTAATTACCATTGATTTCAACTATTCACAAAATTAAGTTACACCTCCAAGTGTACAAGCCTCCACCCCTTAAAGAACCTATTTAACCATACAAAGAGTTGATAGGGTAGTCGACGCGATTTTAGCTATTATATTTCTCTTAAATCATATATCACACTTATTCCTAGGGTCAGGGTTGAACATGCAAGTAAGTGATTTCTTACTAAAGGGCTTATATACTACTACAACTTCCTTGTGGTGGTGACTTGGTTCCAAAACCATTGAGAAAATCTGAAAAAAATAGTTTTTTAGTAAATATACTTTAATAATGAAAATAAGTTTGACGAGAACAAACCTTGCGATAGAAATCCAAATTGGCGCCAAAATCAAAACGAGAACCATGTCAACTACCTTCTAGCACCGACAACATATACTCTCACCCTAACATCACTTCATCTTCACAAAATAGGCTCCTATATACACATCGACAAGGAATACAACAAGAATATCCAAATTCTAGATTAGGAGGGGATACATGTTTCTTCTAGCATGTAGTAAATTTCTAGTAGGTACTACTAGGCATGACCTTCATTATTCCACCATTCTCTAAATTTCCGACTTAGACCATCAATCCTAAAATTCCATTTATTTATAAGATCACATACCATAATAAGAAGAGATTAGGGTTGCTACTTCCCTAGTTGGTTTACATCCATAATGTCATTACAAGCCCGGATGAACTAGATAGTCAAACTAATCCTCAAATCACACATTAGGTAACTAATTAAGTGGCGACGCTGAGTGAGTGGTAAACTCTTTAAGGATCACCCTAGATGTACCTACCTCACATAAGCTCAGTGTCGGTGTACATCCAAAGTTTCAAAAAAAGGAGTGTCCACTATAGCTTCCAAACATGATTGTTCCTCTATATGTCTTTGGGGAAAACTAACATGGGACAAAGTTTTATTACATGATCTAAATACGTGATTATGCCTATATAGGACAAGGGAGATAAGCATAATTCCTACATTATGGGTATGTGAGGGATGAAATCCCAAGTATCATTACTTGAAACCTATATCATCCTTCAACAAATCCTCATTTATGAGATATCACCTATTTATCTAGGATATAATTCAACCCTTGGATGGCGAGTCACAAGCAAACTATGTTGAAATAACTCCATGTTGCCGACAAGACAAGCCTAACCTTAAAAGAACTAGTCGATTACATCATGTGATATCATAGAACATCTCAACATCAAAAACTCAAGTCAATACTCTAAGATTGCCATGCATGCTCAGTCCACCAATGTGTGTATCGTAGGCATGCAAGAAAACAACAAAAATGAAAGGTTTAATTACTTGTACTGAGGTTACAAACAATTATGTGAGTTCAAGTCCACTTACTGTTGTCTCAAGGTCAATTAAGTCAATGTTGACTCACATCTAAATTGACTAAACCTGTGTTTTGATTATGACTAACCATTCCACATATTGGTGTCTAATGTCTCTACTTGAGTGATTTTAGATTAGGTATATACTCACTCCAAATGCCCTAACTTGCGCATATCAAATTGGAGAAAAACAAGTCAAAGTCAACAAGTGCACGTTTTTGTAATATGATGTAAATCCATTAGAATCATGTTGTAAATCACTTGTAATGATTGTATGACTTGTAATTAAGCTTAAAAAAAATAGGAGCACTTACATTGAATGTTTAAGAACTCAAAAGCCATTTTCCAAAATTCACATCAGGCTATTCATCGGTCGAGTTCTGTGAGTTGCAAACTCGACCGATCCTGATTGGATCTTGAAAATGACATTTGATCGGTCGAGTTTACACTTCACGGAACTCGACCGATGGAGTACCTGACCAATTCGATTTTTATTGGTCGATCGAGTTTCCCCAGGACAAACTCGACCGATGGTCTGAATATCGGCTTTGTCTTTTACTATATCGGTCGAGTTACCCTTACAGAAACTCGACTGATTACACTATACGGAAAAGTGCTTCTAGCCATTGTGGAGTTGCAACAAGTAAAAATATATCTGTTACAAGCCACAAAATGGCTAGTTTTCATTTTGAAGTGTTCCCAAAGGCTAAGAGGCATTCCCAACTATAAATAGGACCCCTTGGGCTTCATTCCAAGATGGAGCATTCAATGCAAAACTCAATGTGGGGTTCCTATTCTATAGTTGAGTGCTTCCTACGACCTCCTCTCTCTCTCTAAGCTTAATCACTTTCTACATTCATTAGAGTGAGTAGGAAATATGTAAGAGAGCTAGTCCTACATGTATATCTTGTGAGGCTCTCATTTCCTCCACCTCCCTATCTCTCATTTCAACAATGAAGATGAAGGATCTCTCTCTTGCCTAAGAGAGGTGAAGAAAAATAAGGGAAGGCGTCCCTTGGTGAAGATCAAGGCTGAAGACTTGGAGCAAGGGTGGGTAAGCTCTTGGTGAAGGCATAAGACTCCTTGCTCAAGTGGGTAAGTCCTTGGTGGAAGCTTCTCCGAGTGAAGGTGAAGTCAAAGACGGAAGATCCAAGAAGACTGGGTAATTCCTTGAAGGCTGAAGACTTATGCAAGAGTAGGTATGTCCTTGGAAGAAGGCGGAAGACTCTGGCAAAGTGGGTAATTCCTTGGTAAGGTTGTAGACTCTTTATATTGGATAGGTAAGTCCTTTGGTGGTCATGTATTGTAAGTCTTATGAATGAATATAAGAATGCAATTGTTAGGAAATCCTAGAGGCTGATCTCTGTAGGTAAGTGGATTGACTCACTTCTAGTTCGAAGTGAGGAACCACTCTAAAAAGCTTGTCCTCTTGTGTTTGCTCAATCTCTCTCATCCTTGCTATGTATGTTTTAGTTGCACTCAAATTACCTATTTAGCAACCTTATCTTGTGATATATCTTGAAGGTCTAATGAATTTTGTTTAAGTGCATTCGACTCTATTCACCCCCGCCCCCTCTTGAGCATCTAATCACCCATCTAGGATCCAAAATTTGGTATCAGAGCGGGCTTCTCCAAGTATACTTCAACAAGTAGGAGAATATGGGTGACTACCAAGGAGGGAGATACTTGATCAGCCTTCCAATCTTAGATGGGAGCAATTTCCTCTATTGGAGAAGAAGGCTTCAATTCTACATCCAAGGATCAAATCTTGAGATGTGGCAAATGGTGAACAACCCATACAAGCTACCAGCGACAAAGATTGAAGAATGGGATGATGCTACCTTGAAAAAGAAATCTTGAATGCTACAGCCATGCACATCCTCTATGCCTCCATGACCCCCACTGAGTTCAACCGGATTTCTTTATGTGAAACAACCTATGATTTATGGGGAAAGCTATACATCACCTATGAGGGGACAGATCAAGTGAAGGAAAACAAATTCTACATGCTCAAAAGGCTGCTTGAGAACTTCAAGATGGGAAAGGAGTAGAGGATAGCCAACATGTACTCAAGGCTCAACACCATTGTGAATAGTCTTGCGGTTCTAGGTCATCTCATGTCTAGAGGAGAGATCAATTCAAAGATCCTTAGAACTCTTCCCAAGAGGTGGGAACCCAAGGTGACTTCCATTGAATAAGCAAAGTCTCTTAAGGATGTCCCTATTTAAGAGATCATTATAAATCTACAAGCACACGAAGCCACACTTGACAAGAGGGAGGAAGTAGAAAGACAAGAACAGAAAGAACTCAAGAGAATGAAGGAAGGCTGAAATCAAAGCTCAAATCAAGGCTATTGTTGGTCAAGCTTCTCCATCCTCTCAAGTTGAAGAAAATGCCATGTACTCCAAGGCTAAACTTTACAAAGGCAAGTCCTCCTCCATCTGGTGCCTCAAGTGTGGAAAGAAGGGTCACTTCAAGATAGATTTCCCACAAGTTATAAAGACCCATCATCACAAGAAAAGATAAGATAAGTGCCACTCAAGCTCAAATGACTCCTCCCACTCAAGCTCAAGTGACTCCTCCAACTCAAGCTCAAGTGAAGATTCAATTAAAGGATCAAGCTCAAGATCCAGTGATGAAGGAGAATGTCATTTTGCTCTTATAGCATCACCAAGTAAGGACTCAAGTGAGGTAAATATAAACTCTTTAGATAAAGAATCTTTGATTGCTATTATTCATGATACTTGTGTCTCTCTTAAGTCTTATAAAAGGAAAAAGAAAAAGCTTGCTAGAAATGTTGATAATTTGCATGTAGAATTAAATGATCTTGAACATGCTAATTCTTTCTTGCTTGATGATAAAAATGCTTGTCTTAGACAAGTAGACTCTCTTAAACTTGAAAATGCTAGTTTGCTTGATAAGATTAGATTTCTAGAAGCTCAACCTCTCATGCCTAGTTCTAATGAAGAGCATACCTTAATTATTGATTCTCTCATGCATGATTTTGATGTTCTTAAATCTGAAAACAAGGACAAAGAATTTGTTTTGTAAGAATTAGAAACAAAAAATGCCTCCTTGCTTGCTAAAATCAATGTGCATGAATCTTGTTTTAGTTCTACTAGTAGAGAGAATGATGTTCCTTCTCTTCATATTGATAGAGATTCTTATTTAACTAAATCTCTTTGCTTAGAAAATGATCCTTTGCATGCTAGAGATAATATCTATCATTTGTCTTCTACTATTGCTTCTCTTAAGCATGATAATGACAGTTTGAGATCTTCTTTGCAAAGATTCTTAGTTGGTAAGAAGAGCCTTAATGATATCCTACACCATACTACCAAACAAATTGGTAGACATTGTTTGGGGTATGATAGTAGTCAAAGGAACAACAAAGGTAAAAGACCTCCAATATTCCATCGAGAATCCTCTAGTTCCAAGACTATGGGCACATGTAACTATTGCAATGATTTTGGTCATTATTATACTTGTTGTCCTTTTAGGAAAGCACCCAAGAGCAATAGGACTTGGGTTGCTAAACTAACCCCTCCGGACCTAAAAACATGATTGGGGACCATTTCATCTTTCTTCTTGTATGTACTTGCAAATAGATTGACTTGAGCTATTGAATTGCAAATTGACTTGTGAATTCACATGAAAAAGAAAGTTGAGATGTGTAGAGGGTGAAAACAAGTGGAAAAGGAATGATAAGAACAAATGTAAAGGTTTTATTGCTTAAAACCATTTCTAACTTGTTTTTATCAAGTTAGTGTGCACTATACATATGGTTTTTGAGTCAAAAGTGGTATTTTGTGTTTCTCTTCACACTCTTGCTCAAAAACTATTTCTAATGCTTCTATAGTTCATTACTAACTTACTTAGACATGTTTGGATATGGTTTGTTTTTTTAGTTTATGAAATATATGTGTTTTTTGACAGCAACTCTATTGGTTGAGTTTGTCCTATTTGAAACTCGACCGATAGGCACCAATGGGTGTTGCCAGCAGCTATCATTGGTCGTGTTGTCAATACACAAAACTCGACCGATAACACCGTGCACAAAATATACATTTGGCTTATCAAATGAGAATTTCCCTCTCAACTAGTTTTTCTCAACCAATAGCCTTATTCTTTGGCACTCCTTTGGTACCTTTATATATGCATATTGCCATGTTCTAAATTGCCTATCTTGCTTACAACTCTATTTCTCTAATTGCTCTAAATTGGTATATCTATATCTTGCAATTACTTGCTTTGAGTTATTTTTCATGTTTTGATGATGATCTCTTTGGATCTCTTGGTTGTGTCTAAAAATTACTTATGTTGTACTCTAACTTGCTACATCTATCTAGGTGTATATCTTATTTTGATACAACCTTAAGGTTCTTAGTGGTAATCATCTTATGGTAATGATGCATATCTAGTGAGTTATATCCTTACTTGCTTCTAAAATTAGATATATTTTTGTTTGGATATATCTCTACATTTACTCATAGCCATTCATTATCTTGTATATCTTTTGATATCTCTTGCTATAATCTAGATCCTACTAGTAGTCCTAACTTGTTATAACATCTACTAGTAGTTCATATACATGTAGTTCTAGCCTTGTTTATAATTGGTAACATTGCTCATCTAGTGGTATTTCACTATATGCTATGTTTGTATCTTGTTTCAAACATGCTCAAGCTTGTTCCTTTAAGTGCATATCTATTATCTTGAGTTGCTTACATAACATTATGATGCAGGGCACATAGAGCTACATTGTTTGTAGAAATTGGAGTATTTTTTGGATTTTATGCAGACTTTGCTCTAGTTTCAATTTTTGCTGCAAGAGTAGTGTTTTTATGCAGAAACGACCTTATGAGCAAGGCTCATCGCTTTGCCATGAGCCCTGATACTTTTTGGACAAATTTTGTCATCTTGAGGGTCAAAATTGTGTTTTATTATTTTTCTACAACACTTTATCTTGCATTGTGGGTTGTTCAAGTATATGCTTTAACTTGCTTTTATTTCTATGCTTGGACAAGCCCCTATATGTGCTCTTCTACTCTCCTTATATAACTTTTTGTTGTCTCCTTTCTCTTAACAAGTGGTGTTTCTTATTTCTTCATACCCCCACTTTTTGAAATGACAAAGGGGAGAAAGGTATGTCTTCTTTTGACAAAATAGGGAGAAGGCATGTCTTACATGAAGAAGAAAAGTATGTCCATGTAAAGGGGAAAAGGTAAATGGGAGAAGACATATATGTGTAGAGCATATATGAGTAGACGACATAGTTTCTATAAATGTTATGAAAGCTAACCATGCAGGAGAAATAGCATCAATTGAGGGGGAGTATGAGAACTCCATGTGCATCAATTGAGGAGGAGCATATGAGCTCAATGCTATTAAAACCCCTAGGTTTCTCTGAAGGTATTATTTTACTTAAAAGCTTTCAATACATTTATGGAATGGTTTGTCATCTTCAAAAAGGGGGAGAATGTTGATTCAAGGTCAATTAAGTGAATGTTGACTCACGTCTAAATTGACTAAACTCGGGTTTTGATGATGACTAACCATTCCACATATTGGTGTCTAATGTCTCTACTTGAGTGATTTCAGATTAGGTATAGACTCACTCCAAATGCCCTAACTTGCGCATATCAAATTGGAGAAAAGACAAGTGAAAGTCAATACAAGTGCAAATTTTTGTAATATGATGTAAATCCATTAGAATCATGTTGTAAAATTGTAATGATTGTATGACTTGTAATTAAGCTTAAAAAAATCAGGAGCACTTAGATTGAATGTTTAAGCACTCAAAAGTCATTTTCCAAAATTCACATCAGGCTATTCATCGGTCAAGTTCTGTGAGTTGCAAACTCGACCGATCCTGATTGGATCTTGAAAATGACTTTTGATCGGTCGATTTACACTTCATAGAACTCGACCGATGGAGTACCTGACCAATTCGATTTTCATTGGTCGGTCGAGTTTCCCCAGGACAAACTCGACTGATGGTCTGAATATCGGCTTTGTCTTTTATTCTATCGGTCGAGTTACCCTTATAGAAACTTGACCGAGTGCACTGTACGGAAAAGTTCATAAAAGTATTTCTAGCCATTGTAGAGTTGCAACAAGTGAAAATATATCCGTTGCAAGCCACAAAACGGCTAGTTTTCATTCTTAAGAGTTCCCAAAGGATAAAAGGCATCCCCAGCTATAAATAGGACCCCTTTGGCTTCATTACAAGGAGGAGCATTCAATGCAAAACTCTATGTGAGGTTCCTATTTTATAGTTGAGTGCTTCCTACGACCTCCTCTCTCTCTAAGCTTAATCACTTGCTACATTCGTTAGAGTGAGTAGGAAATCTATAAGAGAACTAGTCCTACATGTATATTTTGTAAGGCTCTCACTTCCTCCACCTCCCTGTCTCTCATTTCTACCATGAAGATGAAGGATCTCTCTCTTGCCTAAGAGAGATGAAGAAGAACAAGGGAAGGTGTCCCTTGGTGAAGATCAAAGATGAATACTTGGAGCAAGAGTGGGTAAGCCCTTAGTGAAGGCAGAAGACTCCTTGCTCAAGTGGGTAAGTCCTTGGTGGAAGCTTCTCTGAGTGAAGGTGAAGTCAAAGGTGGAAGATCCAAGAAGAGTGGGTAATTCGTTGAAGGCTGAAGACTTGTGCAAGAGTAGGTAAGTCCTTTGAAGAAGGCGTAAGACTCTTGCAAAGTGGGTAAGTCCTTGGTAAGGTTGAAGACTCTTTGTATTATATAGGTAAGTCCTTTGGTGGTCATGTATTGTAAGTCTTATGAATGAATATAAGAATGTAATGGTTAGGAAATCCTAGAGGCTGACCTCTCTAGGTAAGTGGACTGACTCACTTCTAGTTTGAAGTGAGGAACCACTCTAAATAGCTTGTCCTCTTGTGTTTGCTCAATCTCTCTCATCCTTGCTATGCATATTTTAATTGCACTCAAATTACCTATTTAGAAACCTTATCTTGTGATATATCTTGAAGGTCTAATAAATTTTGTTTAAGTGCATTCAGCTCTTCACCCCCCTCCTCTAGAGCATCTAATCACCCATCTAGGATCCAACAATTGGTATCAGAGTGGGCTTCTCCAGGAATACTTTAACAAGTAGGAGTTGATGGGTGACTACCAAGGAGAGAGATACTTGATCATTCTTCCAATCTTTGATGGGAGAAATTTTGTCTATTGAAAAAAGGCTTCAATTCTACATCCAAGGATCAAGTCTTGAGACGTGGAAAATGGTGAACAACCCATACAAGCTATCAACAAAAAAGATTGAAGAATAAAATGATGCTACCTTGAAGAAAGCAACCTTTAATGCTAGAGCAATGCACATCCTCTATGCCTCCATGACCCCCACCGAGTTCAACCATATTTCTTCATGTAAAACAGCTTATGAGGTGTGGAGAAAGCTATGCATCACCTATGAGGGGACAAATCAAGTCAAGGAAAGCAAATTCTACATGCTCAAAGGGCTGCTTGAGAACTTCAAGATGGGAAAGGAGGAGAGGATAGCCAACATGTACTCAAGGCTCAACACCATTGTGAATGATCTTGCGGTTCTATGTCATCCTATGTCTAGAGGAGAGATCAACTCAAAGATCCTTGGAACTCTTCCCAAGAGGTGGAAACCCAAGGTGACTTCCATTGAAGAAGCAAGGTCTCTTAAGGATGTCCCTATTGAAGAGCTAATTGAAAATCTATAAGCACATGAAGCCACACTTGACAAGAGGGAGAAACTAGAAAGACAAGAAGAGAAAGAACTCAAAGGAATGAAGAAAGCTGAAATCAAAGCTCAAATCAAGGCTATTGTTGGTCAAGCTTCTCCGTCCTCTCAAGTTGAAGAAAATGCCATTTACTCCAAGGGTAAACTCTATAAAGGCAAGTCCTCCTCCATCTGGTGCCTCAAGTGTGGAAAGAAGAGTCACTTCAAGATAGATTGCCCACAAGTTATAAAGACTCATCATCACAAGAAAAGAGAAGATACATGCCACTCAAGCTCAAGTGACTCCTCCCACTCAAGATCAAGTGACTCCTCCAACTCAAGCTCAAGTGAAGATTCAAGTGAAGGATCAAGCTCAAGCTCTAGTGATGAAGGAGAATGCCATTTTCCTTATAGCATCAACAAGTAAGGACTCAAGTGAGGTAAATCTAAACTCTTTAGATAAATAATCTTTGATTGCAATTATTCATGATACTTGTTCTTCTCTTAAGTCTTATAAAAGGAAAAAGAAAAAGCTTGATAGAATTGTTGATAATTTGCATGTAGAATTAAATGATCTTGAACATGATAATTCTTGCTTGCTTGATGATAAAAATGCTTGTCTTAGCCAAGTAGACTCTCTTAAACTTGAAAATGCTAGTTTGCTTGATAAGATTAGATTTCCAGAAGCTCAGCCTCTCATGCCTAGTTCTAATGAAGAGTATACTTTAATTGTTGATTCTCTCATGCATGACATTGATGTTCTTAAATCTGAAAACAAGGACAAAGAATTTGTTTTGCAAGAATTAGAAATAGAAAATACCTCCTTGCTTACTAAAATCAATGTGCATGAATCTTGTTCCAGTTCTACTAGTAGAAATAATGATGTTGCTACTCTTCATATTGATAGAGATTCTTATTTAACTAAAGCTCTTTGCTTAGAAAATGATCATTTGCATGCTAGAGATAATATCTATCATTTGTATTCTACAATTTCTTCTCTTAAGCATGATAATGACAGTTTGAGATCTTCTTTGCAAAGATTCTTAGTTGGTAAGAAGAGCATTAATGATATCCTACACCATACTACCAAACAAATTGGTAGACATGGTTTGGGGTATGATAGTAGTCAAAGGAACAACAAAGGTAAAGGACCTCCAATATTCCATGGAGAATCCTCTAGTTCCAAGACTATGGGCACATGTAACTATTGCAATGATTTTGGTCATTATTCTACTTGTTGTCCTTTTAGGAAAGCACCCAAGAGCAATAGGATTTGAGTTACTAAACTAATCCCTCCGGACCCAAAAACATGATTGGGGACCATTTCATCTTTCTTCTTGTAGGTACTCACAAATGGATTCACTTGAGCTATTGAATTATAAATTGACTTGTCAATCCACATGAAAGAAGAAAGGTGAGATGTGTAAAGGGTGACAACAAGTGGAAAGGAATGGTAAGAACAAAGGTAAATGTTTTATTTCTTATAACCATTTATAACTTATTTTTGTCAAGTTAATGTGCACTATACATATGATTTTTGAGTCAAAAGTGGTATTTTGTGTTTTTCTTCACACTCTTGCTCAAAAAATGTTTCTAAAGCTACTATAGTGCATTACTAACTTGCTTAGACATGTTTGGATATGGTTTGTATTTTTAGTTTATGAAATATATGTGCTTTTTGACAGAAGCTCTGTCGGTCGAGTTTGTCCTATTTGAAACTCGACCGATAGGCATCAATGGGTGTTGCCAGCAGCTATCATCGGTCGAGTTGTCAATACACAGAACTCGACCGATAACACTGTGCACAAAATATACATTTGGCTTATCGAATGAGAATTTCCCTCTCAACTAATGTTTCTCAACCAATAGCCTTATTCTTTGGCACTCCTTTAGTACATTTATATATGCATATTGCCATGTTCTAAATTGCCTATCTTGCTTACAACTCTATCTCTTTAATTGCTCTAAATTGGTATATCTATATCTTGCAATTACTTTCTTTGAGTTGTTTTGTAGGTTTTGATGATGATCTTTTTGGATCTCTTGGTTGTGTCTAAAAATTGCTTCTGTTGCACTCTAACTTTATACGTCTATCTAGGTGTATATCTTATTTTGATACAACCTTGAGGTTCTTAGTGGTAATCATCTTATGGTAATGACGCATATCTAGTGAGTTATATCCTTACTTGCTTCTAAAATTGCATATCTTTTTGTTTGGATATATATCTACATTTACTCATAGCCATGCTTTATCTTGTGTATCTTTTGATATCTCTTGCTATGATCTAGATCCTACTAGTAGTCCTAACTTGTGATAACATCTACTACTAGTTCATATACATGTAGTTTTAACATTGTTTATAATTGATAACATTGTTCATCTAGTGGTATTTCACTATATGCTATGTTTGTATCTTATTTCAAACATGCTCAAGCTTGTTCCTTGAAGTGCATATCTATTATCTTGAGTTGCTTACATAACATTATGATGCAGGACACATAGAGCTACATTGCATGTAAAAATTGGAGTATTTTTTGGATTTTATAAAGACACACATAAATCTATGCATACACAGAAATAAGTAAATGAGGTGTCGCCTCAGAAAATGAGTAGTCCCAAGTACGAAGGACGCCAAAATCCTGAATCCAACTCATCGTCTATGTGCGACAGAGAGAAAACCAAGATCAGAAATAGATCAGTCGAAATCATCTAGTCGAACCAGTAGTGGATCTAGTGCTCGGACTTGAGGGTTAGAACAAACCATGTTTCTTGTTGACAAGAGCACGCCCACAGGAAAACAGGGGATTTTGTCGACCCATTGATTTGGGCAAAACCAGTGCTAACCGAAAGAGACAATTAAAAGTTTATGGTGTGGAGATGGTGCTCTTACCTTAATTGCTATGAGATCAAGCACAGAGGCATCCCTTCTCGCTTCCTCCCTAAAGACTGCAGCAACACCAACTTGAGAATGCAGTGGCAGTCAGGAAAATTGGGTGGAAAAAATGCGAGAGGAAGGATTGCTATACGTACGTGCTCGATTTTGTGGACAACAGAGTTGTAAAAGGTCGGAGGCAAGGTATATTGCAGAGACCAGAAATAGCCGATCAGAATAGCATTTAGGCATTTAGTTTCTAGGACACTGTAGAGGTTGCTTTATGGTTCTTTCCAATTGGTGCATTCTCCCAAAACGGATGCCACTGAAGTCGTGAGGCACAGAGAACGTGTAATCAACTGATGAAAGCCTCATTGCATTGTAAAGTCTGCTCACAGGGAGATGTTGGAAGTGTTTAAGCACGAGGCAAGACAACGGTAAGTTAGAGGGAGAAAGCTCTAACTTCTCTCCAGGATTCTCCAATCGGTCCGTCGTCTCCTAGGTCGGTTGCTCCCCCCAGGTGATGATCTTCTCCAGTCTCTCGCCTCTCCACTGAAACGACGGGGTTTCTCTTCATTGACTAGACTGGGTCTCAGCTCCTTCGAGACTTCACTTCCTTCTTCTTCCTAGTAGAAACGGTAGATAGTTCCATCATCATCTCGTCGGAAACCACCACCTCCCTCTCGGGGTCTCAAGAATCCTCGTTCCTCAGGTATCTTTCCCCCTGCTCTCCTTCCTATTTTTGCAGGCTAAGGGTTTCACCATATCAGTTGACTCCAGTGTCTCGGTACAAATTCTATTTTGTTGCAACATCAGTTTTTATTCAGCCTCATCATCTCATCCTGTTTGTAAAAAGCTTTCCAATCTTTTTGCTGGAAAACGCCTCATATTACACCATACCTTGTGTCTCCCTATCATCTTAGGAACATGCAATCAACATCTCATTG
The DNA here is from genome assembly GCA_963693085.1 of Alisma plantago-aquatica. Classification (NCBI taxonomy): domain Eukaryota; kingdom Viridiplantae; phylum Streptophyta; class Magnoliopsida; order Alismatales; family Alismataceae; genus Alisma; species Alisma plantago-aquatica. The sequence goes on from OY856412.1 coordinate 1,332,185,208, forward strand.
ATTACCCATCTTCATTCTCTCTGTGGGATACATTCTCTTTTCCCAGATTTTTTGGGTTTCAAGGTTCACATCAGCTTAACTCTAGTACAAAAGAGCCGCAATAAAAGCCCCACCAAACAATCGATAATCAATATGAGAACTGGAGGCGCCCTCATCCTTGCCTCATGCATAAAACCGCAATGCATGCAACAATCGGGTAAGATCAAAACTTTCCACCGAGCCCTTCAGAAACATAAAACCCCGAAGTCCAGCAACATCTCAAAAACCCCACCTTCCTCTCTCAACATGAACTCATGCTTCCCCTTCCTGGAGATCCATCTCTCCGATCCAACCTTCTCAACAACCATCCCTCTTCCTAGAGCTTGTATTTACCACAAATATGACATCTCTCCAGGCATCTGTATGATAAACATAGGTCACCGCTCATTCCAGGTTACGCTTTCATGGTCTACCCCATCGGAAACAACGTGGGGTAAAAAAACCCTTTCCTCCTCATCTCGGTAGGATGGAAAGTGATGCGCATGGAACTGAATCTTCAACCAGAATGGACTATGTTCCTTCAACCTTATGAAGATCGCACCTTTCATGCCTGGGTTCGCAATTTCATACATGAAACTCCACCAGCTCTCGCCTATCTCTACAAAAGAAACGATCAAGACTGTTCTTCTTCCTCAGACTCTGCGGACCAACTCTTCGTCAGGGCAGAATACCAACCCCCAATGGGTGTGAAAACCTGGCCCATAACCATCTCCTCTGGATCAGAAGATGAAGATGATGAGGTCACATCTCCCATGGTTCAACAACAGATCTCCATCGCAGAAAGGTATAAACTTTTTCCCTCTCCATCTATTAAAGAAAATGATTATAGACCAAAACTATCGTCCTTATACAAAACCCTCAGTCCAAAGTCCTCATTGCTTAGAGATATCATCCCTAAGGACATTTATCATTTAAATCTCGCCTTTCCTGTTCTGGGACAAGCAAAATCTTCCATTCTCATAAAAGACACTCTAGAAAACAACCCCACCACCCAAATCTGGAAAATGGCCCCCCCAAAAAACCATTTCGTACCCTTTTCTGCTCCCTCTGCCACAGAAACAACCACTCCACTACCAGGTGCTTCTCACGATGCACTTGCTTCAACTGTGGATGCCTAGGGCACATAAAAAGGTTCTGTTTGGCTCGACCTCACCCCAACAGGTTTTTACAACAGCCAAATCTCCACCTTTCTAACATGCACTCTCGTTCGACGCGAAACCCCCCATTCCAAAATTGTTCAGTGGTCCCAAAAAAATCTTCTTCTGACTACTGGCCAAACGCTGTACCCCCCCTTAATCATTACCATTCAAAAAATTCATTTGCATGTCTAGCAAATCTCCCGCCCGAACATGCAAAAAATACAAACCCTTGTCTCGTAAGCTCAAACTCAAGGACACCTACTATATCAAAACCCTATCACTCGCCTAGAATCCATTCCAAACATCACACTCAAAAACATATCCCTCCATCTAAAACCCCTTCTGTCAAAGCCCATAGTGTCAACCTTCCTCCCTCTGTTCCAACCATGAAGACACCTGATTTCCTTGAATATGCGATCGCTATGGATCTCCCAGCTAACTCAATGCGATTACTCAAGGTTTTCTCTCTCAGAAGTATTCTTGTTACAATAGAAAATAACCTGGACAATAATCCTATCAATGTTCTTGATATTACTAGAGCTTTAGCTCTTCTTCTCCCTGGCCAAACCATTCTCAAACCAAAAGTTTTCTCACCGACCCAGCTCATTTACACAGTTCCTGAAGGGACGAAGATAAATCATATCTTCAACCAGATGATTACCATACCTTGTGGCTCCAGCTTTATCATGGCACGTCTCTCCAAATGGTCTGCTGATATATGCTCTTTCCCAGCTCCTGCTGGTGGTTCCGACTGGGTAGCCATCTCAAACCTTCCTCCACATCTGTGGGAGCTTGAAATCTTCAGAGGTATTGCTCATTCTATTGGAGCTACGCTTCAATACATTAGTCCAGAAATTCTCCATCCCACCCAATTCATCAAAGCTTATTGCCTTTTCTCCGTCAAAGCTGCCATCTCTCTTCCACCTTCTATCAACATCAAGATTGGAGAATCTATCTACCATCTGAAGCTTGCTGCTGAACACCCCACTATTAACAACACTACTTTCTCCGAGCTTTCCTCACACCCTCCTTCCTGGTTTAGCCCGAACAAAGGGAAAAACCCCATCCCTCATGCCAAAATTCCTCCTGCCAGAAACTGAGTCTGGATTAGGAAACAAACAAATACTTCTGAAAGCTCTATTCCTCTTCAAAACAAAAAAAGAAACAGATCTCCTGACCCCCCTACCCGCTTCCAATATCAAACCTAGCAAAAACTCTTGCCCATCTACTTCTTCTACGAAGGTTAGTTGGCATTCCCCAAATAAGGATAATCAAACTACTATTTTTCAAGACTCATCTTTAAAAAATAAGGAAACCTCGCTGCAGAGTTCGGAGCAGGAGAGCCCTATGCAAAAGACAAACTCAAGCTACTTGCAAAAGATCCTGCAACCAAAACAAGCCAACATCAAAGGAACCAGCATCATTAACATGCCAAAGAGAGGTAACACCCCACCTTGCTCAATCAGTTATGATTTACCTGTGTCAACTCTTTCTACATATCTATCACATAAAATAAATAATAAGTCTGTCACTATAGATGATGTAGCTTCTTGGTCTAGCACTAAAAGTTTTACATCATTTGTAAACAAGATAGGCTTTTGCTTTGAAAAGAATGATGATGCACAGTATATGCTAAATAACCTAGAATCATTCATGGGTTGGTCTAAGAAAAGTTGCTAACAGACTTTTGTTCTTCTGTTTTTTCTTGCTTCATTTTTCCTTACTCATGAAAATCTCTACTTGGAATATCTGTGGAGCAGCTAACTTACAAAGAAGAAAAAAATTACGATCCCATATTTACAAAAACAAAATAGATTTAATCTCCATCCAAGAAACAAAATCCTTTCTCACCCCCTTTGCCCTCAAAACTATTGGTGGAAATAGAATCACAAACTGGATTCAGCTTCCACCCAAGGGTTTTAAAGGTGGTATCCTTGTGGGATATAATAATCAGGTCCTTGATTTGCTTAACTCCTCCATTCTAAATTTTTCGATAATGATTGACTTTAAAAATCTTGCTGATGACTACCTTTGGTCCTTCTCTGGTATCTATGGGGAACCAGGATATGACAAAACCTCCTTCCTTGAGGAGTTGCGCTGTCTCTTCACAAAATACCATCAGACACCCTGGGTACTTGGTGGAGATTTTAACCTTGTTACCCAGATATCTAATAGGTGCAACACAAATCCATCTCCCTCTCCCATGACAGCTGCTGACAAAAAATTTAAACAAATGATTTCAAACTATTCTCTCATCGACCTTGTTCCCAAAAATGCCTTATTTACGTGGTCTAGAAATCAGTCCTTTGCCCGACTCGATCACTTCATTTGTTCAAACCATTGCGAAGACAAGCACCCACTCTCTACTATTTATATCTCCCATCACACTATTTCTGATCACTTTCCCCTAATCCTTGAAACAGCCTCAAACTCTTGGGGATCACGTCCTTTTAGATTTGAAAACAACTGGCTCCTCATTGAAATTTTTTCCAGATCTTGTCTTGATAACTGGACTCTTGCTAATCCACTATCAACAAACATAGGTCTACACATCTTAAATAACACAAAACACATCAAAAAGCATATAAAAAAATGGATGCTTCTAAACCCCTCGACCTTAACTGAAAATCAAAAAAACTTCGAAGACCAACTTCTCCATGTTGAAAAGGACCCTTCAACTGATCCTGCCTTGATCCTCTCCATTAAAGCTGACCTAGAACACATAAATAACAGAATCGATACTAAATGGAGACAAAGGGCCAAGATCACTTGGGCTAAAGAAGGTGACAAAAATACAAAATTCTTTCATAAAATCTACAATCAAAATTTTAGAAATAACGCCATAACTCACCTTATAATAAATGGTAGACTCACTTCTCATAAACAATCCATCATAACCCATATAAAAAACCATTTTAAAAAAATCTTCAACAATAATCACAACCCATCTGGTCTAAATAACCTTCATTGGAATTCTATTTGTCAAAATAAAATAAAAAACCCTCACGATCTCATTAAACCTTTCACACTTGAGGAATTACAATCTGCGATCTCTGATCTAGGAAAAAATAAATCTCCTGGTCCAAATGGCCTAAACGCAGAATTCTACTTGGCAAACGGGAACCATTATAAACACGACTTCCTTGCCTTTCTTTCCTCCTTCCAAGCAAGTTCAAACCCTCATAACATCATCAAATACATCAATAAAACCTTCATCTCTCTGATAAAAAAAATAGTAAACCAGAACTTATTTCACACTTTCATCCTATCAGTCTCATAAACACCTCCTACAAAATCATTGCAAAAACATTAGCAAATAGGATCAAACCACACATGGACGATATCATTCCTCTTAACCAATCCGCCTTTCTAAAAAACAGAAGCATCCACGATGCCTTTTTAATGGTAAATGAAACCATCCATCTATGTCACACAAAAAAACCCCTTCTTGCCATTAAACTGGATTTCGAAAAAGATTTTGACTTTGTCAACTGGAACTGTCTACTTCAGACTCTCAAAGGTTTTGCTTTCCCGGACAAGTGGATCTCTTGGATACATGCATGCATATCTACAAACCACTTCTCCACAATCATCAATGGCGTTCCTTTTGTCTATTTCCAAAATTCAAATGGACTTAGACAAGGGGACCCACTCTCTCCATACCTTTTCATCATTTTAACTACCATTCTCTCTAGCATGCTCCACATGGATAAGCAAAATGGTCTCTTTTCGGCTCCTGATGTCTGCATGGAGAACATTATTCAATTTGCTGATGATACTATCATCTTCTCCTCTCCAGATATTTCCTCTGTTCAGAATATCTTTAGGATCATAGGTCTTTTCTCTTATATCTCTGGACTGAAAGTAAACATTCAAAAATCCTCCATTTTTGGGGTAAACATTCAACAATCCTCTTTGGAGAACCTAAAAGATTTCCTAAAGTGCAGAACAGAAGACTTTCCGATCAAATACCTGGGTCTCCCTATCACCCCATTAAACATTTCAAATGCTATTTGGAAACCAATTATCTCAAAAATAAACACAAAACTCACCAGCTGGGAGAATAACTTCCTAAATCTCTCAGGAAGGCTCACCCTGCTAAATAGTGTCATCACCCCTATAACAACCCACTTATTAAGCTGTGTACCCCTACCCTCAAAAGTAAAATCCGTTCTTGACAAAATACGGAGAAATTTCCTGTGGAATAATGTTCAAAAACAAAATAAACAAGGGAAACACTATCATCTAGTCAATTGGAAAACTATTTCAGCTCCAATTAATCAAGGTGGTTGGGGCATTTTAAATATTGAAACACACTCTCTTTGCCTCATTGCTAAAGTCATAGATTGTCTTATCCAAAACAAAAAGAAAATCTGGACAAATCTTATCACAAATAAATACTATCAGCACTCACCTCCTTGGCATCATATCCAGTGGAAATTTGCTTCTCCACTCTGGAAATTTATCAATAAAAATATAAACACGATTTCACAAATCATAATCACTCCTCCACATTCCCACAAAAATATTTCCTTCTGGTCAGATCCTTGGTTTGAAAAAAACTCTGTTATAAACCTTAAAACATCTTGGACAATTCCAAAAAAACTTCTCAACTTAAAAATTGATAAAGCCCTTTCTCTCATTACAAGTAACAGATCAAACTCTCTAAAAAGATGTATCCTTTCCCAGGTCAGTCAAAGTGACTTTAGAAATCTCGCTAGTACTTTGGAAAACAACATCTCAAATAACATCACCTGGAAATGGGGGAAAGATTATTCGGTCAAACTTGCATACAATTTTCTCAGCAATAGAGGTATCTCTCCATCATCATCAAAGCTTTGGAAACAAAAATGGCCACAAAAATACAAAACATTCTTTTGGCTTCTTCTACACAATAAACTTCTTACAGGTGAAAACATTTCTAGAAAGGGTTTCATTGGACCTTTCAGATGTGTCCTCTGTGAAAAAAACAGTGATTCAGTCAGCCACATCTTCTTTAAATGCACTTTCTCAAAAAACATATTTTCACACTATATGTGAAAATGTCTTCCTGATCTCCAGGAAGATACCTTCCCAATCAAAATAACCCCTTTAAGGCACTACATAAATTTCAAAAGTAATGACATCTTCATCACAATTTGCTGGAACCTTTGGAAAGAAAGGAACAATAGAATTTTCAACAACGTCAAAAAATTGGCAAAAATTATCATTGCTCAAATAGATGCCGATCTTCACATCCTCACTAAACTGCAGGAAAACTAACATATGGAAAAATGGATGAATCAGAAGTAGGCGAATCTGAAGCAGCTTTTCTCTGCGATCTGAAAGCTATGGTGGATGACGAGGCTGGGGTCAGCTTGGTGCAACAACTTCTATGACTTTCAAATCAAATTCAAAGACGTTTCAAATCAATTTATCGCTTGGATGCAAAAACTTTATTTTGATAGGAGGTTTGTCTTAAGGGGAGCCTCCCCCCAGCTAGCTAAACTTTGCTTCTTTTGCTTTGTTTCATGTTTTTTTTTCTGTTTTTTCCGTTCAAGCTTCTCTCCCCTTCAACAAACTTTCTATAGGTTCTTCACATAAGCAGGTCTTCTCTTGCTTGATGTGTTTTTAATATATAACATTACCTTTCCTCAAAAAAAAAATCTGCTCACGGGCTATTGGGGATGAAGATGAGTTTCATCCCCGTCCACAGTACCCAATTTGTTACCGAGGTTTATCATGCAGCAAAATACCATGGTTAAAACATAGTGACCCATTGACATCTAAATAAATACCAACTTTATACGATTACCTTCAAGGCAAATACAATGTGCAAATAATGTTCTTTGGACTTCTACTTTCGCAAGCAGGCTATTAAACCAGTAAAGACATGATTCTGGCCTCCAAAACTCCCTTTTGAATTCATTTAGTATGATTACTAATAAATGTGTGTTAATTAGCTTACTAAAAGGTTGATTCATTTTCCATATAATTAATATCGACTCTAGGTATTTTTTTCCCTCTAATTCTCTCTCTAGAGAAATATAATATCAAACCCCCACATCTAAGATTGAGTGTGACTATACCAACATATGTGAATTTAATCTCAAAATTCCTAAAGTCACATAAAGTTCAAGTCTAAACTAGATTATTTCAAGGTCGAAGACACTACTCAAAATAATTTAAAGAAAGGAATAAAATTTATTTTACAAGAGAAAGGAATTAGAGGGTGATACCTAGGTTTGAGGTTGTTAAAACACACCACCCGCTTAAAAAATATTTCATCCCCAAAATCTTAAACAAATAGTAAGGGGTGAGTCCACAATATTTCCTCTCATGAAAGACTTGGAATGATTTCTGAGTGTCAATCTAAGGTCAACATTTATTATTTTATGTCATGAACTCCCAATTGGTGAATTAATTAAATAATGAATTAGTCATTAATATTATAAAGAAGGTTATTCATGCAACATTACACTTTCTAGACTCCAAACACTATATTTAGTCAAATTAAAAAAAAAAGGATTGAATGTTACATTATTAAAAATTGGTCCTAAAGACGGGGATGGTTGAACTAGGCATCAGGATTCAAGTATGTTACATATTTCTTCTAAATACTTGCACAAACACCAAACTTTATATATTTATAGAAAATATCTTTACATGAGCTTGGTGGTCTCAACCACTAACTGTATACAAAAGGTATCTTGCCAAAATTTAAAATATTTACATTATGCATGATACACAACCAAAAAATCGAGTCGATACACATCATATATAAATCCCACTACCTAGACCTGAATGTATACGGATGACTATAAGACTCTAACCAAGACCACACCAACTTCTTAGCTCTACTGATCTCCAAATTAAGGTTGCGATTGTGGATTTGTTTATTATCCTAAATCCACACTCCTAATGGCTAGACAGCCTAAGGCAAGTGGATCTGACTGCCCATCCGTAAAATGGTACAAGAACACATAAGCAATATATGTGAATAAGAAAAACAATGAATAGAGATAACAAGATACATTATGGAGATAGCGTCATGTAAACAATTCTACTTTAAGATTATGCATTGGTGTTTCATTTTATAGAGTAGTTGCCCCGAGTGTAACATATCTTCATTTGACATCTAAAACTTTAATAGACAAGACATATTAATGCTAATGCATTAAGTGTTTTATGAAAAAACATGAAGAACAATTTAAGAGTAATAATAAATGTTGCCTAGCAAGAACATTGTATAAACAGAACAAGGTGTAGAAACATTAAACCACGTTCATTTCTACAAAGCATATTTTAAGTTCCATTTTCATTTATATCAACATTAGGCCTTTGACCAACTTCTAGCGGAAGGTTCTATGAGAGGCACTTGTGGCTAAAAGCTTACATCTCACCCTATTTCTATGTGAGGGACCTCAAAATCAAAGTTAATGAGCTAAATCTATTTCACCATGTTGTGTGTCGTTACCTCAAGAATTTAGTCTGGTTCACAACGTTATATAATGGATATCTCTACATTATGTTCAAGGTTTGTAAACATAATATAGTGAAACATGAAAGTATTACTCATAGGAACAAAATCTCAAACAAGTAATTAAGTATCCAAGAATTTATAAGTTCATATATACAACCAAGTCAATATCATTGTAGGGTCAAGAGCTTAAGTGTACCTTGTGTGTAGTGAATACTAATGATTCTTGAGTAAGATTCTTATAGAGATCCAACCCAAGTGGACCTAAGATGCAAAAAGATAACATGTAAGGGTCTTAGATCAGTAGGATTTTGATAATATAAACATCATATATCATGTGGATGTTCCCCTAGGCCTAGTTTTCAAATAGTTCATGTACAGTCCCATCATGTCAAACATGCATGCATTTATTCAACATAGTCCAAGAATCAACATTAATACCTAGGTCTAGGTGAAGCATCCACATTATCAGTGATACTAGATAAAAACAAAGTGTGATTTGGAAATATAGGTAGGATAAGATTTAGATTATCATCATGGTTTAAACAAGTATGATCATAACTAGTCACATTAGGTCCATTTCATGTGATAGTGTCATACTTCCAAGTTCTTTGACCATAAAAAAGAATAAGGCTGTTCAAATTGGGGTTTAGTGCTACAAGTCTGATCAATCTACTATGTGAATTCTTAATATGTTATGTGTAGGATTAGAACATGATTTTTACACGATTAGGGTCCAATATGTGCGTAAAGATCATGTTAGGCCTAATTAGTGTAAACGGATGAGTCTTTATGCCATCTGAGGTACTAATGGAAAAAGGGATAAGATCTTAGTAAATCATGTAACATAACATCATATATGTATTTATTTCAAGGTTAAATGATTTCATGGTGATAAATTAAGCTGAAGTCCAAAACTTGATTAAGCCATATCATGCATGCACATAAAATAGCTATTTTTAGGTCAACAATAGCCATAGAAGGTCAAGATATTTATTAGGGTATATTTGGATGGTCCAAGACATCCACCACAAATAATTCAACTAAAGCTATGAGTTAGGGGATTTGAATTGGTAGGAGTCAATAATGATACCAAATATGCATGATTAAGTATTAATATCATTTAAAATATCATAAAGCAAGAATTTTAATAAAATAGAGAACATTTGAGAATATTATATTAGATATCATACCATCAGATAGATGGAAATTTTCTGATCAGAATGATATATAATATCATCATATTTGGTTAAAAGACATAGGAGTTATGTAGGTTTAAAAGTAAGCATGCTTTATTGATTTTTGGAGAGGATAAAATACTCAATAGGGTCAAGATTGGTCCTGGGATCGAGCGATTGGTGCCATCCCAGACCACAAAGGCATGATGGTCTCAGTACCCCATAGGTGCTAGTAAAAAATAGGCTGGCATGGTGCATGGAGAGCGTGGGTAACAGAGAGCTGGGTGCAACCACTATGCGCAGTTTGCGGCGAACTCCATTGGACCGAGGAGGATGAAGCGTGTCAGGTTACGTTGGGGATGTGGGCCCAAGATGTGTGGCATGTAGTAAGGGGGTGGAATGTTGAGGGGTCTGTGTGTGAGAGGAATGTATATATAGAGAGAGAAACAAAGAGTGAGTGGGGAAGACTTGGGTCATGGATGCCTGATCTAGCACCACCCATGTCATTTTCTACACTATGCTTAGGGCTTCTAAAGCTTGATGAAGATGATGGTGTTGAGATGAGGGATTGTAGGGGTAGTGTGGCTAGGTTAGGGGTTATGAGAGAAATAAGAGGGTTTCAAGGAGTTTTTGAGGGTTGTATAGGCAGGAAGGGGCGGAAGAGGGGCTGGATAGTGTTTGGGTAAGGAGGGCTGGAGGCCAAGGGAAAAAGATAGCATCTATCACTTCACCTATCCCTACACGTGCCTCATTGATTTGTGTAGTGGGTCAAGTAGAAAAAGATCACATAGGGGTGATAGAGGGAGAAAGAGGATGGGGAGAAGGTTCCACGACTAGCCTACCTACTCAATTATTGTAGAACAACACCTATGGGGGGGAAGGGGGATGATCCCAATGGTCATCATATCTTGGGTGGATCCTTGGATCATTGGGTCCCTCAGTCCACACAAACCCAGATGAGGGGTAGATAACTGGAAAATAGAGGAGAAAAAGAGGGAAAGAAAAAGGCGCATGTTGCACGCTAGGTCCGTCCCAAGACCAAAACAAATGGTAAAAAGACTAGAAATTAGGGTTTTCAAGGTCACAACTACAAGTGGGCATATATCCCTCCTCTGAGCTTTTATTTTAGTGAAATTTGAACCCATGGATGCAAAAAAGAAACCTCCACACGTCCATCAAGATCTGGGATTAGAAAGAGCACGAGAGGTGGGTTCAAAAAGGGAAGAAAGAGGGTTGTGCATAAAATGAGTGGAACTTTGATCTTGTATATCAAAGTTAAAGTCACTATTTTTTATTTTAAAGTAAGATGAACACAAAGGAATTAAAATACATCAAACTATGTTGATAGAAAGAATGGAAAATGATAAAAGGTAGAGATAGAGGGGACATATATTAAAGAGAGAGAAAGTTTGATCTATTATAGTTCCTCATAACCAAAGGTCTAACCACTCTTCTGATCACCTAAAAGATGTGGAACCATGGGGTAAGACTCCAATTCCCAATGATATGATATAACAACTGATAATATTTATTGCTTACAAGCAATTATGTAAATCAATATATTAAAGAAGATAACAGAATAGACTAGAGAACTAATCAAAGTCTACACAAATTAGTAGATATATAAGAAAGTACTGATAAGATAATTAAACAAGTATAAGTAAGAATCACATATTATGCTAGTAGGAAAAGAAAGGGAATTGTTATAATGTAATGTGATTCCCCAATTAGCCCTTAGCATTATATACTGTACGGATGAATTACATATTCTATTAATCCCTGGGTAGTTTCAGACATACCACACAAACTTTTCATTAACCATTGTGGTCACAATCAACCTAGGTATAAGATCTTAGGATGATATGAACCATAAAGATATCTTCCCCTTGGTCAATATGAGTGAACAAGTATACTAACACTATGTCCTAACCTATTAGTAGGGTCATAATTAAAATATCCATCGTATGACTAAAATTACTACAAGGATTTCTCATTTCATTATCCATCAAGTTTTAATCGTGAAGTAGTTATATAGTCACAAGGCACTACATGATTGGGTTACACTTAATTAATCAAGACATTTACACATTCTTCAGCATCATCAATCAAGTTACATAAAAGGCACCCATAAGTATTTATGAAATAATCATGTATTGCAACTTTTGAAGATATAATATGTATAAAACAATTCCAACTTACTAAATCATGGTATATAAAACTATTATTTAGGACACACAGAAGCCCAATATAGACATTAAGATCATAATAATGGTATTTCCTTGTAGGAATCTCATTATCATATGAAACTTTGTAGGTAGCTTTATAAGGTGTAAACAAGGTAGCATCGAGTATTCAATTTAAATCTCCAATGGATGTTTAAGTTATATCATCTTCAAGATATAGGGATAGAAAGACTAAAACCTATCATAGATTAGCTACCTTTGCTATTAAGATTTCATTCAATCAAAAGTTATGAAGCATAAAAGTTACGAAAAGTATTAAAATGATTATACAACATTCCCCATATAGGAAGAAAAAAGGTATGTAAGTTTATTTCTCATATTCTGGTATAAGGAGACAATAAAAATGACCTCTTAGGAACATTTAAATATGCATTTCAAATTCTAGTCCATGCATGTTTTAGGTCGGTATGTAATTAATACAATAAAATATTTGGGGTTAAAGAAGATGTAAAAATTTGTATCGCCATCTTACTCACACCAAACATTCCATAAAAGATCATATTATAGAAAAACATGGGCTTCTAGAGAAAGATTAATGATATGCATGTAACATGTATGCAATAAATGTATCAAAAGCTACATCACTCTCCTCAAGGGTGAAAACAAATTAAAACAACAAAGAATCACAAAAAGAATAGAAAAGATTTGAGGTTTATCCTTTGAAAGCTCTAAGAAAGATCTTTCTATAAGAATAGGGTGTATCTATAGCAAAGAGAGAAGAAAATATGGCTCCTTTATGCACACATTTTTAGCTTGTTGCACTATATATTACATCGATGGTAGAGGGGAGAAGAGGCAAATAGCAAGAAAAAGGGTTAGGAGAATAAATCTTACTTGGCCAGAAGGCTTAGATCCTTCCAAGGGGAGCTAGATCTAAGGCACACACAAGCATTCATCCATGATCTTGCAAGATTTTGTGTCTAAGATGCCTTCTTATCATCCACTGATGTCTCCTTGTTAGTCTCTAAAAGCAGTAAGAAGTTGGGTAAAAGATTTGTTAGATGTGTGTGGGTAGGGGTATTTATAGGTAGGATGAAAGAGAGAAAAAGTCAAAGAGTCTAAATCAGTATTTCCATTGATCAAAAGCCCACTTTTCCCATTAGTTTAATGTCTAGAACCTGCATCAATTGATAACCAAGGAAAACCAAAATTTCCATTTGTGATGACCATCTAGAAATTTTATTGGTTGATGACTACCTAGAACTTTCACTGGTTAAAGACTACAAAAAACTTCCATCGGTTTACAACCTCCCAGAAATTCCATGGTTGATGACTACCCAAAACTTCCACAAATTTATGACCATCGAAAACTACCATCATTTTACACCAACCTGAAACTTCCATTGTTTGATGATCACCTTGAACTTCAATTGGTTTTTGACCAAAAAATCTTCCATTAGTTGATGACCATTCAAAATTTCCATCAATTTATGACCACCCTAAACTTCCATCAGTTAACAACCACCTAGAACTTCCATAAATATCTTACCACCCATAACTTCAATCAATATCCAATCACCCACAACTTTCATTGGTTGATGAACACCTAGAGCTTCCATCGGTTTACAATCACTTAAAATCTCCCTCAACTTTCATCGACCCTGAACTTTCATCAAGTAACAACCACACAGAACGTTTGTTAGTGGATGATGTTGGTATGTATGCCCGAAGAGTCAATCATATGATGATTGTAATGGCATATCAGATAAATGATTTGATTAAGAATAAAAGGCAATTCTATTTGTTTTATTTTATTTAGTTATGAGATAATGATGTAACATAATAAATGTCTGAAGAATGATGATACTCAATGACATATGTCTTCAACTTTAGGACATTGGCAATGAAATCATATGTATGATAAGAGTACATGCATTCTTGCTATGCCCCTAGTTGCATGTTTTTCTGAAACAAAATAGACAATAGTAATACATACGACTAGAGTGTGTATTTGTTGATGACAGAATCTCATCAGTCATGAAATGTGTTATCAAAACAAACACATATGTACTTGCTAGAGAACAGTGTACTGGACAGACCCACCTTGAGAGTGATACATGAAGACCATAGAATGGTGGTCAGAATCATCTCTCATAGTGATGGTGATTGTGGTTCTTAGACCTAAAATCACTACACTCATCACATGTTTCTCGATACACTTTGACATCTTGAATACAAGTTGTCATTAAAGTGGTTCTCAGGTGCATTGTGACACATGGGGATGACTGTGAGTGATGTAGATGGGATTTTTCACTCCTACAGGAGTATGATATCCTGGCCACTTGATAAGAAAGACTGAGAAATGCATGGAAATCCACATGTGAGTCAATATGTTATATTGAGCTCATATATATATGTATATATATATATATATATATATATATATATATATATATATATAGACAGTCTATTTTATTTCAAGGAACATGGAATGAATGTTGAAGAGGATGTATATTCTATGCCTCGAGTTCAATCTGGATATCAATCAGAAAGGAACTATACAATCACTACAATATCAATCACATATTATAGGTTGAATTTTTTCTCAAACTTTCCAATTACTTGGGTAGAAATGATGTCTTTCTAGATACCACTCATTTCTTGTGATCTCATAAATTAGTTATGGACATTCACTGCCAACATAAGTTGGAACTTATAGGGTCACACACATAGGATACACTTGGAATAGGAGTTTATTCATGAATGTAGTTTAACTTGATTACTATAGTGTTAGGTATTCAATTTAAACAACAACGGATGAAAGTTGACTGACTAAATTGAGAGTCGACTGGTTCAAGAGTTGAGTCAATCAATTCAAGTGTTAAGTCAATTATACCAAGATTGGCAATCAAATCCATGAGACGGCTGATTCAGATGGTAAATCAATCTACTTAGGTCTGTGAATCGACTGGTTCAGGTTGTGAACCAACCTATTGGTTGATCAATTCAATTGGATGAAGGATTGATGCTGACATCATGTGCATTAACCAGATGTTAATTTTCAATACAATTGAAATTGGGTAACATAGTGAATTGAGCGGTTAAAGAGTTGAACCAATTGGCTCACATGCCAACCATTGGTTCACTATTGAACTGATCGTTTCATCATTCATGGGATATAGAAATTCATGAAATTCCATCCCCTTTGACTCCCGCTCAGACTAGAACTCCAAACCCTAACCCTCCTATAGATAGAGGGGTAGTTGAGGCTTTCTGGATACACAATAATAAGATATGACAACTTCTGTCTTCTCTAGTTGTGGTAACTAAGAGAGCTTGAGTAGGTCCTATCAGTCAAAGGGAAGGATAGAAAGGTAGAGAAAATTAAGAGAGCAAGTCGGGGCTAGCATTATGACTTGAAGGGACAATTCCTTCTTTTTTGTTCAATTAGAACAAGAGGAGTTTGTGGTGGTCCATGTGGATCACTACAAAGGAGAGGACGCTATTTCCTTCTTCTTGAAGGATAAAGTCAACTACCATCCTCGATGATCAACCAAGAGACCATTGTTGATAGTGTTCAGGTGCAACTTGAACAAAGGTGCACGCTACAACAAGGGATTGTCACTAGACTTGATCCAGGACCAGATATAACATGGAAACCATCCTTCACGTTACATAGTTGTTGACGTGATCTACTATTTGAAGGGGGGATTTTTCAATTAATTTTTTGTTTCTGATGCCTTATATGATGCCATATTTTCCTATTATGGTATCATACACACGTCAATTTACTATGCTTTAGGATTTAATTGATATGATCAGATTTTGGTATTCATCATTTATTTATCACATATAAAACAAAAAATTAATTTGTTAATGTGCATATCCTATTAAAGACCACATACGGTCCTTATATATATATACACACACATATATATATATAGTATTGTGTTTATGCAACTTATGTGTGTCGCCCTAAAATTGGTTTTGTTGGTGGATGTTAGCATGGTTATGGCCAATAACCCTAGATATGTGTGCTTGGTTGTGGTTGCTTATTCATGTTCATATCTCAGTTTTTATTTTGAGCCTCTATCTTCTCTTCCTTATGTAAAAGTATTAATTCTCTCCTTCCTATATTCCCCTTTAATATAAATTGAGGTTTCCCTATGGCCATGTAATATATTTCATAGCATTAGGATCGTTTTAATTCTTGTTATGAAGAAGAAGACACTCAACACTAGAAGAATTGCCCATTCCAGAAGATGAATCAATCGACTAGAGGACTGAGGAGGCCTGACAATAGGAGGAGCCGAACTGATCGGCTGGTGGCCCAACCAATCGACTGGAGGTCTCCAAAAGATGCTTATAGTGGAGACTAGACAAATGATCTACGAGACTAATTGACTGACTAGGAGGCAAGATGATCGGTTCAAATGGTGAACTGATTGACCCAGATTGGCTCGAGCATACATCTTCATAACGAATAGGTTGCAACATATGATGTAGACCTTAGGTGGTAGTAATTCCTTGTGGCTCCAAGGAATTACATAGTATATCCATAACCATCACTTGTGTTTGCATGTTTTTGTTTGTAGAATATATCATGTATATGATACATACTATAACTATATGGCGATTGGATTTGTATATGTATTTATAAATACTAATCCCTAAATAAATATTAATCCTAAGATGATTTCCATAAGCATCACACATGAAAAGATTGATCAACCAAGTGTGGGCATGCCCTAGCATGGTGTGCCATCTATATCATGGAAGTGTGATGGTAGATATGTGGGTCTGCCCTAGCATGGTGCATATTCTATCATGTTGGCTTATGGTTCAATCTTAAATAGGTGACCATAATAGGATTAAGTGACTAGAAGCATACAAATGGACTATGGCAAGGAGTGGTTCATACCGTCTATCCAAGAACTACATGAAATGCAATTCGGAAATGTTTCCTACCTTAATAATTGGTTATGAGCACCAACATTGGCTGGGTATTGAATTAATTGTTTTGGATTCTGACTCATTAGAAGATTCTATGTTGCAATATTCTGAATTGATAGTTAGTGTTATCAATTTGAACAAAATAGTGGGAGCGACAAAAAAATAATGGACTAATTAATATTGTCAATATTATGAAATCAAATCAAACGTGTTTTGACAAATTGCAAATTTATTCTTGTCGTAAATGGAAAACACATACTAATTGTGATCGGTCCTTGAGAAGTAAATCTAAATGGGATAAACTTCCATAACTGGTTTAGGACCTTGAGAAGTGTTCTCTATATTCCTGAAACACCAGTGCAGTGGAACCCACTCCATATGTGCCTAAGGCTGAAATGGATTCTTACTAGAAGCATGCCAATGATGTTGCAGACACCAAAAACCTTATGCTAGGTTGTATGAAATATGATTTGCATAAAAACATTATAAGAAAGAAAGGTATAATGTCTCTAAGGCATTGTTTGAGTGAAAAATGACAGAGAGAGATCCAATAGAGCCCCATGTGCTCAATATGATTGGGCATATGGAACATAAGGAAAGACTAGGATTTCCTTTAGGTCAAGAGATATCTATTGACATGCTTTTGTAATCATTGCCTAAATCATATAGTCATTTTATTGAGTGTTACAACTTGAGTAACATGGATAAAATGTTGTCTGAGTTGCTTGACATCTTGATATATGTCTAAGTACAAATGAAGCTGTGATGGTGACAAGCAGGAAACAGTTTGAGGACAAAGAAAAGGCCAAGAAGTGTTCTGAGGCTAAGTTGAAGTCCAAGTCCTATGAATTCAAAGTATGGAGAATGGTAGGTGCAGAAGGAATCTATCCTTTTCACACAAAAAGGTCAAAGGAAGATGAAATAAGGGATAGAGATCTCTAATTCAGGTATATACATCATTGAGATGAACTTGCTACTTCTTCATCTTGGGTACTTGATACTGAATGTGGAGTCCACATTTTCTCAAATGTGAAGGATCTGAAAAGAAGTAGACCTCTAATGAAAGGTGAGTTGAAGTGTGTGTTGCTAATGGATCAAGAGTTTTTGCAATGCAGTTGGAACCTATGAGTTATCTCTGCCATGTGGGCTATTAATAGAGTTGGATAACTATTATTATGCACCTGCCATTAATAAGAAGATCATATATGTATCTTGTTAAGACAAGAATGGATGCAAATTTCTTATAAAGAATGGTTGATTTTCTATTAGTAAAGATGGGAACTTTTATAGAAGTGCCCCAATGTCTAATGGTATATACTTGATAGATCAGGAGACAAGCGTATAGAATGTAAATACCAAAGGTTAAAAGTCGACCACTCAAATCAAACATACCTTTGGCATTGTTGTCTAGGGTACATAAATGAGAAATGCATATTCTGACTCCCTAATGATGGTTATATGGACTCTTTTGATTTTGAGTCAATATACACATGTGATTGTTTTTTTAGGGAAAGATGACAAAGACTTCTTTCACTGGAAACAATGAGAGGGAAAGTGATATATTAGGACTCATACATATTGATGTGTGTAGACCTTTTAGATCAAATTCTAAAGGTGGTTATCAATACTTCATTACCTTCACTGAAGGCTTTAGTAGGTCTTGTTATGTTTACTTGAAGAAACATAAGTAAAAAAACCTTGAAAAGTTCAAGGATTTCATGAATGAAGTATAGTACCAACTTGGTAAAAGTGTTAAGGCACTTTTTTTTATCAAGGTGGATAATACTTAAGCCAATAGTTTGAGGACATTCTATGAGTTGCGGTATCATATCACAATGGCCTGGAACACCACAACACATTGGTTTATCAGAAAGAAGGAATCACACATGACTAGATATGGTGTGGTCAATGATGAGTTTTGTTGAACTTCTGACTTCCTTCTGGGGACATGCTCTACAAACCACATTGTTTACACTTAACTGTGTACCATCTAATCGATTCAAAAGTTCCATATGAGATATGTCATGGGAAGTGTCCCAATGTATATTTTATGAAGATTTGGGATGTGAACCTTACACCAAGATAATGTTTCCTAAAAATCTTGGACCCAAATTAGATAAATATTATTTTGATGGATATCCCAAAGAAACTAGGGGATACTACTTTTACACTCCATCTGACAACAAAGTGTTTGTTAACAAGAATCATGTATCCCTTAAAAAGGAATTTATTCCAAAGGAAGTAGTGGGAGGAAAATAGAACTCGAAGAGGTTTGAGACCAACAAGAAAGCATTGAACCTAAAGAGGTATAGGAGGATCAAGGAGACTCACAAACTATTTTGGAATCTCAATTTCCTCATGTAACACAAGAACATCATAGATCTAGTAGGACACACCTTGATCCTGAATGATTTGGTTATCTTGTGACTCAATAAGGTGGTGAGTTGGTCATAGATGATGAGACAACAACCTACCTATAGGTTATTAAGTGATTAGTATATAAGAAATGGCTTGAGGCCATGAAATCTAAGATGGAATCCATGTACACCAACAAGGTATGGACCTTAGTGGATCCACCTTAAGGGATAAAACACATAGGGTGCAAATGGGTCTTCAAGAAGAAGACTGACATGGATGGCAATGTACAAACCTATAAGGGCAGATTAGTTGCAAAAGGTTACAAATAAGTTCAAGGTGTTCTCTATGATGAAACATTTTCTCCAATTGCCATGGTTAAGTCCATCAGGATAATGCTTGTTATTGCAACTCATCATGACTATGAGATTTGATAGATGGATGTTAAAACTGCATTCCTCAATGAGAATCTTCTTGAGGATATGTACATGAAACAAGCTTAGGGTTTTATAAATCCAAAGGATGAAAATAATGTATGTAACCTACAAAGGTCAATCTATGGATTGAAGCAAGCATCTCAGAGATGGAATCTTTGCTTTGATGAGATAGTCAAAGAGTTTGTCTTTAGCCAAAATGAAGATGAACCTTGTGTGTACAAGAAGGTTAGTGGGAGCATAATTGTATTCCTCATATTATATGTAGATGGCATACCATTGATGGGGAATGGCATTCCTACTTCATAGATGGTAAAGAACTGGCTAGGAAATGCCTTCTCTATGATGGATTTAGACAAAGCATCCTATATCTTATGAATTAATATCTATAGAGATAGATCTAGAAGGATTCTTGGCCTAAGCCAGGAGTACATACATTGACAAACTGTTGAAAAGGGAGCATGCATGACTCAAAGATAGGGAATTCTCCCATGTCTCGTGGAGTTAGTCTTTCTAAAGCCCAATGTCCCAGTTCTTGTGAAAAATGGGACCACATGATTAAGGCTCCATACACGTCTATAATTGGATCTATCATGTATGTATTGTTATGCACTCATCCCAATGTATCGTATGTCTTGAGAATGAAAAGAATATATCATTCATATCACAGTGAGAGTTATTAGATTTTTGTAATGAACATCCTTAAGTACTTGAGAAGAACTAAGGATGAATTTCCTATTTATGGTGGTAAGGAAGAGTTGGGTGTAAGCGACTACACACTTCCAAATTGACAAAGAAGATTATCGATCACAATTAGGATTTGTGTTTCGCCTCAACAATGAAGTTGTGAGCTGGAAGAGTTCCTAGAAATATATAGTTGTTGATTCTACAACAGAGGCTGGGTATATTGTTGCATCTGATGCAGCAAAAGAAGTTGTATGGATCAAGAAGTACATAAGTGAACTTGGGGTGGTTCCAAGCATTAGCATCACAAAGAGTTGTGTTGTGACAAGAATGGAGCTATTGCACTAGCTAAAGAATCCAGATCACATCGGTGCCAAGCACATACTAAGGCGATTCCATCTCATACGAGATATTGTACAATAAGGAAATGTGAAGATTTGTAGAATACCGACTGAAGGAAATTTTAGTTGATCCACAAAAAAAATTACTTTCACATCCGAAGCATGACGGACATGTTAGGCCACTTGGAATAAGATTCATGAGTGATTGGATCTAAGTTCAAGTGGGAGTCTGTTGGTATTCATGCCTAGAGAGCCAATCATATGATGATTGTAATGGAATATATTGTAAACGATTTTCTTAATAACAAAATGCAATTCTATTTGTTCTATTTTATTCAGTTATGAGATAATGAGGTAACATAATACATGTCTAAAAAATGATGATACTCAATTATGTATATCTTTAGGTTTAGAACATGGACAAGGAGATCATATGTATGATAAGAGTACATACATTTTTGTTATGTCCCTAGTCAGATGTTACTATCAAAGCAAAATAGACAAAAGTAATACATAAGACTAGAGTGTGTGTTGGATGATGATATAATCTCATCAGTCATGATATGTGATAATGAACCAAACCCATAGATACTTTTAGAGAATAGTGTACTGAACAGACCCATATTGAGAGTAATACATGAACACCATAGAATGGTACTCAGAATCAATTCTCATAGTGATGGTGGTGATTGTGGTTCTTAGACTTGGAATTACTACACTGATCACATGTTGTTTGATGTACTTTGATATCATCCATCATGACCTTGAATAAGGGTTTCCATAAAGTTGGTGCTCCAGTGAATTATGACACATGGTGATGAATGTGAGAGATGTAGATGGGATTTTTCCCTCCTACGAGAGTATGATATCATGTCCACTTAATAAGTGAGACTGAGAAATGCATGGACTTACTCATGTGAGTTAATATGTCATATTGAGCTCATAAATATATCTCAGACAATCCTCTCTCCTTCAAAGAACATGGATTGAATGTTGAAGAGGATGATGATTCCATGCCTCAAGTTCAATCTAGATATCAATGGCAAAGGAACTATACAATTACTATAACACCAACCACATATTGTAGGTTGAAGTTTTTATCCAACTTTCCAGTTACTTGATTATCAATAATGTCTTGCTAGATACCACTCACATAGGATACACTTGGAATAGGATTTTATTCATGAATGTAGTTCAAACTTGATTAGTAATGTGATAGATATTCAATTTAAACAACAATTGTTGAAAGTTGATTGATTGGACTCCAAACCAACAGGTACAAGAGTTGAACCGATCGATTGAAGTGTTAGGTCAATTGAACCAAGATTGGAAATCAGATCCATGAGATGACCAATTCAATAGGTGAACTGATCAACTCAGGTTTGTGAATCAATAACTTCAGGTTGTGATCTAATCGTTTGGTTGATCAATTTGATTGGAGCAAGTATTGATGTTCACATCATGTTGTTCATTAAGTAGATATTAATTGTCAATACAATTGTGATTGGGAAACATAGTGAAATGAATAGTTCAAGAGTTGAACTGATTAGCTCACATGCCAACCTATTGGTTCATTGTTTAAGCAATTGTTTTATCATTCGTAAGCCACAAAATGTATGAACTTATGTCCCCTTCAACTCCTACCCAGACTAGAACTCCTGACCCTAGCCCTCCTACAAATGAAGGGATAGTTAAGGCTTATTATATACACAACAATAAGCTCTAACAATGGAAACTGAGAGATCCTGAGAAAGCCCTACCTGTCAAAGGGAGGGATAGCAAGGGAGAGAAAATTAAGAGAGAAAGTTGGTGCTAGCATGCTAACTAGAAGGGAGGACTCCTTATCTATTCAACTAGAATGATAGGGGTTCATAGTTGTCCATGTGGATTACTATAGAGGAAAGGCGGTTTTTGCCTCCCACTTGGAGGACAAAGTGAACTTACATCTGCGGTGATCAACCAGGAGGCCACTGCTAACATTGTCTAGGTGCAACTTGAAGAAAGGTGCACGCTACATGAAGGAATTGTCGCTAGACCTGATCTAGAACTAGGTATAACCATGCAACTATCCTTCCCATTACATAGTTGTTGACACTATCTACTATTTAAAGGGTAATATGGTAGTTAATTTTTTGTTTCTATTGCTTTATTTGATGCCATATTTTCCAACATATGAAGCTAAAAAGGAATCGGTAGGTGTAATTACCATCACCAATGCACTATTCTATTACAAAGGATTAACACACTATGCAACAAGGTTCAAAACCATTCAAATAAGATATAAATATACTATATTATAATAATCACCATGTAAAAAATGTACATGTAATAAAATTGGGGCATTACAACCATAAACCACTTATAAAGATTCCCCCCCAAATCCTATATGAACAAAGACGGGTACATCCTACACATATCGTCCTCTAACTCCCATGTATCTTCCTCTACCCAATGATATTGCACAACAATTTCCATAAAACTATAACCTTCTTCCTCAAATTCTACATACACCAATCCAAGATAAAAATTGGGCCCTCAACATAAGAAATATTGTCCTCTGATTGGATCCTTAATTGTTGTATCGTCTGCTCCATATTAGGGTGACACTTCCTCAACGTCGATATATGAAACACATTGTGCAACATGTGCCACTTTGGTAGTAACTCCACCTTGTATGCCACCTTACCAACTCAAGCTCTGATAGGATAAGGTCCAAAACATAAATGCCAACTTACCCATCTTTTTAAACTACAAAACAATTATTGAGACACATGATGAATGCATATTCATCCCTTTTTATTTCATCTTTTAGTTCAATAATTTTGGACATTATCTCATTTTATCCCAATTTTAGAATTTACCTATTTTTATCCCCTTAATGATAATTCATATCACTTGTATTCATTTTTATAGGATTGACTCTCATTGAACCCCAAATACAAGAACCTATAAAGAATCAAACAATTGGAGGCCTTAATTGCACGTTCAGCCTCCCACACTTCCAGTTAGTGGATTTGTGTGTACATATTCTCACTGTGCATGATATATCCCATACCAAAATGTCCATAAATATTGCATTTCAATATGGAATTTAATGAATAGGTAAGCCTTGGAAGGTAATTTATTTATCCACATGAAAATTTTATTTTAAGCCATCTTGGCCTATTAGTCGACTAACTTTCCAATCCATCAAATCACCTGTAGATTTTCATATAGTGCTTGATATACCCCTCACCAAAACAAGTCGTGACTTCTCCATACAAATTTCAAATTCAATGTTCAAATATGCTTTGGAATCACAATTTAATCACCTATGGGAAAAGCATATTTTGGACCAAATTTGAACTTATTACTGACACAAAATTCATTTGAAATTTCTAAGATGGAAATCTACAGTAAAGAGAGTCAAAGGAGTCAAATGGTCAATTAAAGGAATGCAATCAACAATTTTCTCTATTGTCTATTGAAACAAGAAATTACTTTTTCAAATATTGCTCCATTGACCAGATCAAGAAAGGCCAAGCCGCTGCCAGGAGCAGCAATTTTTAGGGCATTTAAAATTCACTCCCTCCTATCAAAGGAGAAGGAGTCCAATAACAAATTTCATATCTTCTTTCAAAAATTCTCCTTTGAGGGATAACTTGTATCTTAGATCTTTTATTTTAGTTTCTAGACTTGTAATATTAGTGGATTTCTTGTATACTTGGGGAAGAACTAAAGAAGGATGTCCATTCCATTCTCGCTAGATCAAAGCCCATTCATATTTGTCTTTCACTACTGGCCTATGGATCCCCTTATTTCTTCTGCCATTATATCACTTTTCATAATGTCTGAGTAGTTTTCTACTGGGGCATGGGGACTAGCCCCATACCTTATATCATTTGATAATTTACTCCCTTATTTCAATGAAAGGTTGTTTTCCTTATGTTTCTTTTATGATTGCTGGTTACAATGATATATTCTTGTGTGGTGATGTGATCTTGGATCCCCACAATAATGAACCCATAATCCCTTTATTGCAATTATTATCTTCTTATCCTTCTAATCTGGTACTTATCTTCTTAAAAAGATTGATTACATTCTTTAGGGGGTGACAAGATATCGGATCCTCGTGCAAATGAACTCATAATTTCTTAATGATTTTTATGATTTGTCTACTTGTTTGACTTGTTTCTTATACCTTATGGAAACATGATCATCTGACTCATAAGTTTGAACGTTGAAATAGAATGCACATGTTTCTTGATAAGATCTCAGATAGGGATGTGTTGGACAAGGATATGCAAACACTAAGATCAATGGGTTTGTGAGATGTCCGACCTTTGTGACATTGTCTATAAGGACATGAATCTACATGGTCCTAAATTAATCATTAAGATTAGGAGTTGATTCTTTGAGTGAAGGCTTGCTTATGGTGGCGATATTCCAGACCCCCAATTCTTCTATCATTTGTTAGTTAAGTTTATTTAAGAAATTTACTTATGTTCTTAGTTTTGAATTAAACTTTCAAAATTAGAGTTTTACTTCCTTTTTTTGTGATTATATGGATGTCAACCACTCTTTTTTCATCTCTTGTAATTGATACCTTACTATACTAATAGTTGACTTGTGTGTTACATCAAGTTAACAACCTTTATAGATGGTTAAACTCTAGGACTTTCCTTAATGATTTGTTGTATGCGTGATGACACACATCAATACACACACTCTACAAAATGGAACTCCAAAGGTTGAAGACAATTGTCTCCATACAATGTTTTTCATCCAATGCTAACTTCAACTATTGTTTGATCAACTTGATCTTCTTTGTAATATATTGAACCACCTCAGGACTATGCACTAGTACATATACCATCTTTAGTGTCGATTTTAATAACCTTATAATGTTATTCTTATATCAACACATAATTGGGATACAATACATGTAAGGCCCTTCTACATCATTATTGAGGGAAAGGAAACACCAACAACATAGGACTAGTGTCAGTTTCTATGAAAATAGAAACCCTACTTCTATGAAAATAGAAGTTGTTGACCTACGTGATACATTGTCCACATTTTGATAATGACTTAACAATTCCATTCATATGTATCTAATATGTTTGTTTGAGATTGAATTCAGGTAGGTATTAGGTACATAAAAAGGATCAAATATATCAACTAGCTTGTTCTAGTTCAAGTCAAAAGCATTACAAATGCACTTTTTTGGAAAACACTCCAAATCACCTTTGATAATTTTTGTAATCACTTTTATTGATGATATGACTTGTTACTAAGATGACAAAAAAATTAGGAACCCATAATTCGAATGTTTTATCACTCAACATGAATTTTCCAAAATTCATTACATGCTATTTGTCAGTTGATATTCAAACTTGATCGATCCCTTGATGGATTTTGAGAATTCCTTGGTTCGATCGAGTTTGCCACTCATAGAACTCGATTGATGCATGCATGTAGCAAAATTGATTTCAGGTGATCAGTCAAGTTTCACATAGGATAAACTCGAATGATGCTTCAAATTGGCTTTGTCTCATAGTGCAATTGGTCGAGTTACCTTTATGAAAACTCAACCAACCGCACTCTACAAAAATGCAAAAAAAGTGATTCTAGTCATTAGGTAGTTTCAAAACTCAAAATAATATATGTTGCAACCTAAAAATGGCTAGAAAACATTCCTTATTGTTCCTACCCTCTACTGGACACCCCTAACTATAAATAGGACCTCTTAGAGTTCATTCCAAGGTTTCTCCTACATGCTATTCAAGATCTTTGCTATAGTTGAGTGCATACAGTCCACTTGAGCCCCTTTATCTCTCTTTATTAAACTTCAATTCATCCATATGAGTGAGATAGGATCTGTGTGAGAGAGCTACTTTATTGTATACTTATAAAGCTTACAAAGCTTCTCTTTTCTTGACCCCTCTCTTCAAGATCAAGTTGGTGAAAGCTTCTCCAAGTGAAGGAGAAGGTACAAGATTCTTAAAACTATAGAAGACGGAGAAAAAATATTCTCTAAATGAATTAGGAGGACAAGGCTGAAGATTCAGGAGTAGAGTGGGTAAATCCTTCAAGGTAGAATACTTGTTGAAAAGAGAGGATCTTCTTGGCGAAGGTGTCCAAATGTTGATAACACCCAACTTTATGCATATATGATAATCATTTATTTATGGTTTCATGTCACTATAGCCTTAATTTTCCCTAAATAAACCATGTTTCTTATCTCCTTGTAATTTATGCCCTTTTCTAAGTAAAGACCGCTCAACTAACCAATTTTGGGACTTGCAGATACCGAACCTGAGAAGACATCTTTGCTCCATGATTTCTCCCCAAATCCACACATTTTTGTAGCAGCAAAGTCTACACCACGACCGCGGCCCACATGGTCCCGACCGCAACCGTGGCCAGGACACACACTATGACCACGGTCCTCACTATCGCCACAGCCGCGACTGTGGCCCACATGGTCCCGACCGCGACCGCAACTAGGACACACACCGTGACTGCGGTCCTCACCATCACCACAGCCGCGACCGCACCCCATGTGGTCTCGACCGCAATCGCAGCCATGGAACCACCGCCGATGCAACTGAACTAACTGTGACTGAGGTTTACACCTCGATCATGGTGCCCAGCCACAGCCAAGGTGATCAGCCAGCCTCAACCGTGACTGTGGAAGGCACCTCGACCACATAACTGTGACCAGAGGTCCTCGACGCGACCGTGGTAGTTGAAGCAACGATCTAGTTCATAGTCACGATCACACCACCTATAAATACCCGTCCCTCTCCACCTAAAGAAGGGTTTGAATCTGGGGTGTTTTTCTAGCAATTGGTCTCAACCCAGTGAGGTTCCCAGAGCACCGTGGAAGAGTCTGGAGGTCTGAAGGGGCCGAAGTGCTTGTTCTACGTCTGCCTCTTCAACATGCTTTCATCTTCCACCGCTTTTCCACCTCCATCCACCGACCGAGCTGCTATTTGGAGAGGATCTAAAGAGGAAGGAGGCCAAGGTGTCCGGATGACCAAGGAGGAGGGCTTGAAAGATGAGATCCGGCCTATACAGAGGCTAAGGAGCGAGAGCCACCTCTCCTCTGCGGGCTTAATCTCTTCTTCTTCCTCCTTGTTTCTTCTGTTCCCCTTGGTGTCTTGTACAACGATGTTCTTCCATCTTTGTTCGGGGCCAACTATGCTTGTCCATGGCTAGTTGGGCTCCTTCTTGACTATGTAGCCTGTTTTGGGCATGTTTATGTTCTTTTACCTAAGGAAAGAAGTTTTATTCCATATTTATAGTATGTTGCTTGTTTTATCATCTCTCTTTGGTTATGATTGCTAGATTGGTTGATCTCCTTCTAGTTTGAACTGCTATTTATGCCTGTATCGAGAGATCCGTGTTGGAATAGACGTGAGAAGATAGTTTGGATCAGAATATGAGAGGAGGACCGTTCAAGGTGCTATGTTCCTAATATCTCTGAATGTCCTAAGACCTGAGAGGGAGCTTAGCATATTCTGAGGTGTTGATATGTCATCCTCGAGAGAGGACTCGATGACATATCGTTGATGGTTTTAGTCACGCTGTGCTAGAGCGAGTGGGATGACCCCACAAGAACAGATACCACAATGCGTACTATGTTTTGTTTTAAGATGTTTCCTTAGGTGTTCGGGGGTTGTCTACGCCCAAGAACGGGTGCATAGACTGCCCAAGTTGTGGTTACATAGCCAGGAACTCCTCCTCTCTCGATTAGTAGAATCCCGCAAACTATGTTTTGTTTTGTTTTATTTTGTGACAACCCACTAGACTAGTTCTAGCACATACTTTTCATTAACTATCGCTTTTGGCTTATCTGACCTAAGAATGAAATCTCTGGCGTCCTAAACGTCACCACGTCCCTGTGTTCGACCCCATATATCTACTTCGACCTCATAATAAAAGTTGTAGGCATCTTAGAAGGTTTTAGGTTATAAATTAAAAAGTCTGACTCAATTCTTAGGCCGATCAACTTTTTGGCACCATTGCCAGGGATCGAACTACCAAAAAGTTCAACCCACACCTTAGAGTATGATCAACTGGTTGCTAGAGTGGGTAAGATCTTGGTGAGGTAAAAGACTCTAGCTCTGGATAGGTAAGACCTTGGCTATTTTTGGATCCCTTGACCTCAAAGGTAAGCTAGGTATCCTTATCACGAAAAAGGAAGGTCAAACTGAATGTTTTATAATGGAGTATAAGTATACATAGGTTGCAAAATCCTAGGGCTTGACCTCTCTAGGTAGTGGAATTACTCTTTCCTATTTTGGAGACTAGAACCACTCTAAATACCTTGTTCAAGTGTTTGTTCCAATCCTCTCTCATCCTTGCTATGCATGCTTAGATTGCCATCAAGTTCACTATTTGCAATTGTGACTAGTTGAAGTAACTTGAAGGTCTAATGAATTTTGTGCAAGTGTTTTTAGCTCTATTCACCCCCTCCCTTTAGAGCCATTTGATCCAACAAGTGGTATAAGATCCATGGTCTTCACTGACACATCTCCCATGAGATGAGAAGATGGGCGACTTATTTGGGTCCCTCAACCTAGAGGGAGTCTTCTCCATGAGACCCCCGGTCTTAGACCGCAAAAATTTTCTCTATTGGAAATAAAGGATGTAGTTCTACCTTAAAGGGATGAACTACGACATGTGAATGGAGATGATTCTTCCATACAAGGAGCCGGTGGGTGATGTAGCTACTTGGGATGAAGTTACACTCAAGAAGGAAAAGCTGAATGCCAAGGCGATCAATATCATCTATGCTGCCTCACTCCCTTCAAGTTGAATTGGATCTCATCTTGGGACACAATCCATGAGATTTAGAACAAGTTGTACATTACCTATGAAGAAACATAACAAGTCAAAGAGTCAAATATCTACATGCTCAATGGACTGCTTGAAAACTTCAAGATGGGAAAGAAGGAAAGAGTGGCCAAGATGTACACTCGGATCAACACCATCATCAATGAGCTTGTTGTCTTGGGACACACCTTGGATAGAGGTAATATCAACTCTAAGATCCTAAGGTCTCTTCCCAAGATATGGGAACCCAAGCTGACTTCCATTGAATAAGTTAGAAGCCTTGGTGACTTAGCAACCGAGGAGATCATTGAAAACCTTCAAGCTTACGAGCAAAGACTAGATAAGAAAGAAGAATATGACAAGCAAGATGAGTAGGAATCAAAGAATATCAAAGAAAATGCCTTCAATGAGAAAGTGGAGGCAGTTATTCTCCAACAACAACTTTCTTTCCAATCCTCTCCTCCCTCCTCAAGTGAAGAAGATGACCCTGGTGATCATGAAGCAAACTACTCCCAGGCCAAGTACTTCAAGGAAAATTCTTCCTCATTCTCTACTCCTAGATGAAATGAATGTGGTCAAAAGGGGCACTACAAGAATGATTAACCCAAGGCAAAGAAGGCCTACCACAAGAGTAGGAACAAGAGGAAGAACGACTACAATAAGGAAGGAAACTATAGGAGGAAGGATAAGAAGGACAAGAGGAACAAAGATGTAGCCCATTCCACATGGGAAGAGTCCTCTTCAAGTGGTTTAATATATTATGAAGGAGAATGCCATCTTTCACTCATGGCTTCTACAAGTGAAGATATCTGTGAGGTAAGTGAGGTAAGTGAGGTAAGCTTGCATGAGTTATCTAAGGGAACTTTTATTGATATGATTGATGCTACTCAGTCTTATTATTCTTAATTCAAGTATAGAAAGATGAGGTTGGGTAAGATCATAGATGATTTGTATGCTAAAATTGATAGTTTTGATCAAAATGAGAAGTTGCATGTTGATAACATTGATTCCTTACAAGGGAAGTTTCTTGATCTTGAGCTCCAATACAATGGAGTTGAAGTAGAGAAATGGCATCTACCTTAAGAACATCAATAGTCTTAAGAAAAAAACCAAGCCCTAGTAGACAAGCTTACTTTACTTAAAAATGAAAATGATGATCTTAAGCTTGCTCGTGATGCTACTAACGATCAAAATAGAATTTATCTTGATGAGCTTGTTATTCTTAGAACTAAAAATGCTAGATTTCTTCATCAAATTAATGATATCTCTTCTAGACCTTTATTTTCTAGTCATGAAGTTTCTAGTATTACTTTAGAAATAGATTTTTATCTGATAAAATCCCTCTGTATGGAGGTTGACTTAATTCATGAACAAGATGTTCTTGCTAGCTTATCTACTAATGTAATTACTCTTAGTGATGATATTAAAAAACTAAGAGATTCCTTTTAGAAATTCTTCAAAGGAAAAAAGTCCCTTAATGAAATTATAGATCACTCTACCAAACAAGATGGTAAAAGTGGTTTGGGATATGTAGGGGGATCTGCAAAGAGAAAGAGCAAGGGAAAGGGTAATAAAAAGAGTAAGGGACCTCTTATCTTCAATGGAGAGTCATCTGGCTTTAAGAATGCTATGGTTTGTGTACTTGGCAAGAGTGATGACCATTACTCTACTTATTGTCCTTATAGAGATAACAGGACCAACCCAAAGATGACATGGGTCCCTAAGATAACACCGGATCCCAAGGTTTGAATTGGGAACCAACATCTTCCTTTCTTGTAGGTAAAAGGAAAATGGATTGTTGATAGTGGCTGCTCAAAGCATATGACAGGTGAAATAATCCACTTCAATCAATTCACAAAGAAGAAAGGAGGATCAATGACTTTTGGTGACAACAAGAAGGATAATGTGATAGGTGAGGGTGATGTAGGTGATTCACTATGCATCAAGAATTTTCTTCTTGTGGACGACCTATATCACAATTTAATATGTGCTAGTAAACTTTGTGATAATGGTTATCTTGTTCTTTTTACCTCACTCGAAGACTTGCTTCTAGAATCCCTCTCCTACAATGTTATATATAAGGGAACTAGAAATGGTGATTTCTATATTATTGTCCTTGATTCTATTAAGCCAATTTTCGGTAGATGTCTTGTTGCCAATTTGAATGATATTTCTTTGCGGCACCCTAGGCTTGGTCATGTAAATGTGCATCAATTGAAGAAGTTGATAAAAAAGGATTGGGTAAAGGGACTTAATAAATTGGATTTTGAAAAGATTGAGGGATGTCAACCTTGTACCTAAGAAAAGAAAATCTAGTCCTTCAAATCCAAAGGAGTTCTTAGTACCAAAAAAGTTCTTGAGCTTCTTCACGTTGATCTATTTGGAACAATGTGTACACAATCTCTTTGTAGTAGGAAGTATTGTCTTGTGAATGTCGATATTTTTCTTGATATACTTGGAACTTCTTTCTTTTTTCAAAAAGTTTTTCTTTTGATGTTTTCTTGAGTTTCTACAAATGAATTAAAAATAAAGATTCTTCTCAGATCATCTCTATCCGT
This sequence comes from Alisma plantago-aquatica, assembly GCA_963693085.1. Lineage (NCBI taxonomy): Eukaryota > Viridiplantae > Streptophyta > Magnoliopsida > Alismatales > Alismataceae > Alisma > Alisma plantago-aquatica. Next base: position 1,332,217,354 of record OY856412.1, read on the forward strand.
AGTGATCATAGGGGAGAGTTTGAAAATGAATCGTTTGAATGGTTTTATCAGGAATCTGAGTATGCACATAACTTTTCTTCACCTAGAACACCTCAATAAAATGTGATTGTAGAGAGAAAGAATAGGTCACTATAGGAAATGGTTAGGACTATGCTTCTAGAGTATGACAGTCCAAAGAAGTTTTGTCCGAAGATGTTCGTACTTCATGTTTTGTGCAAAATCGGGTATTTATTCATCCATATTTAAAGAAAACCCCCTATGATATATGGTGTTGTAGAAAGCCTTCCAATGATTTCTTTCATGTTTTTGGTTATCTTTGTTTTGTTTTGAACACCAATGATTTCCTCTATAAGTTTTATCTGAAGTCTTATAAGAATTTCTTTCTTGGATATAGCAATACTAGAAAGGCTTATAGAGTATTTAACATTGGATTATGTAAAGTATAAAAATCTATTATTATTATATTTGTTGAGACTAACCCCTCTATTTCCAAGAATATTTTTAATGATGATGTTGCATATGAGGTGATCCCTCACTTGAAAGATCTCAACATTGTTAATAAAGGAAAAGAGGTGTTAGTTAATGAAGTAGAAAAAGAAGAAGAAAAGAAGGATCCAACTCTCTGGTTTTGTAAAGCATCATCCTAAAGAGCTCATTATAGGTAATCCTTTTGAAAGGGTAAGGATATGGATTGCATTTAACAAAGAACATGATGAGAACACCTTCATCTCTCAACTTGAGCCAAAATATGTCAAAGAAGCTCTCAAGGATGATGAATGGATCCTATCCATGCAAGAAGAGTTGGAACAGTTCTAGAAGAACAAAGTATGGACTCTTGTGCCAAGATCAAGTGATAGAAAGATAATTGGCACCAAGTGGGTGTACCATAACAAGCTTGATGAAAGCAAAAAAGTGGTAAGAAACAAAACAAGGTTAGTTGCTCAATGCTACAAATAGAAAGAAGGTATTGATTTTGATGAAACATATGCACATGTACCTAGGCTTGAGTCAATTAGAATATTTCTTGCTTTTGCTAGTCATAAGAATTTTTTTCTTTATCAAATGGATGTAAAAAGTGTGTTTTAAATGGTACAATTGAAAAGGAAGTATTTGTTTCTCAACCTTTAGGATTTGAACATGATAAATTGCCTAACCATGTTTATTTGTTACAAAAATCTCTCTATGGACTCAAACAAGCATGTAGAGCTTGGTATGAGAAACTAAAGAACTTTTTGCTAGATAATGGCTGTATCATAGGCAAAGTCAATTCTACCTTGTTTTAAAACACACTTATAGCATTTTTTTATTATTTAAAATATTTATCATATTATCATTGGCGGAACTGACCTTGATATTTGCAAGAAATTTAGTGCTCTTATGCAGAGTGAGTTCAAGATGAGCATGATGGGGGAGCTTACTTTCTTACTTGGCTTTCAAATCAAACAAATGAAGATGGGAACCTCTTGAACCAAGGCAAGTACACCATTGAACTACTTAAATGATTTGGGATGGAGAACACGAAGCTAATGGACACCCCATGTATAACACTGCCAAGCTTGATAGAGATGAGAAAGAAGATAAGGTAGATGAGAAGCTCTATAGAGGTATGATTGGAAGTTTATTTCATTTAACTACCTCCATACTTGATATAATGTTTAGTGTTGGCTTGTGTGCTCATCTTTAGTCAAGTCCTGGGAAATCATATCTTATAGAGGTTGAGGATTTTGAGGTATGTAGCCAAAACTCAAAATTTTGGACTATGGTATCCCAAGTCAAGAGACTTTACTCTTACTATCTATAGTTATGTTGATTGTGCAAGTTTCTTGATTGATAGAAAGTACACAAGTGGCACTTGCTTCTTCCTAGGACCATGCCTAGTTTATTGGTTTTCTAAGAAACAAAGCATTGTGACCCTTTCAACTATAGAGGTTGAATACATTGCAGCTGGGAGTTGTTGTTCCCAAGTCCTATGGATGAAGCAAATGCTCCAAGACTTTAACATTCTTTTTTATGCTTCTCCTATCTTTTGTGATAATACTAGTGCAATTATCATGTATCACAATCCTATATTGCATAGTAGAGATAAACATATAGAGGTCTGTCATCACCTTATCGTGATCACATTGCCAAGAAAGATATATGTATCACACACGTGGCACAGAGAATCACCTTGTAGACATTTTCACTAAACCTCTAGCTAGATAGCAATTTACTTTTATTAGATCAAAACTACTTATAACTACTGTTGATGATATTGACATGCAATATAGCTAGATTTTGTCATATCTATATGTTTCTTTTTTAATTTGATCATCTCTTGACTGAAAGTGCTATAGTTGACTGATTCCATGCCTTGTTTTGCTTAATTTTGGGTATTTTTTCAAACAGATGTTTTATCACAAAATAATACCCTATGATGAGTGAAATGTGACTCAATATGTCTAAAATACATGGTAGGCTAAAAACAATATTTATATAGCACCCTAAAGGCTTGGAATTAATTTTTCCAAGGTTTGGACTGGTTAAGCATTCAATTGAGTTTGTCTTCTAACAACTCGACCGATTGCCATCCAAGAACATAGATAACCTAGTTGTTCAGTCGAGTTTCCAACCCACAAAACTTGATCGATCATGGAACTGGGCCAAATTAAAATATGGTATCGGCCAACTTTTCTCCCTCTCAACTAGAGAAAAATTGACTGATTCCAAAGTCTAGTGCATTAGTTCTCAAACCCTAGGTTCGACCTTCCTCTCCCAACCTTCGTTTGACTTTTCTTGCCTCTTCCTACCTTAACCTAGGTGTCTATGTTTGATTCTAGTGGTGGTTTCTTTCTCCTTTAGTGATCCTTTCTTCTCCATCTTCCTTCATGGCCTCAAAATATAGGAAAAGAGTTGTCCCTGTTGGAGCACCATCTTCTTCCTCTGCTCCTCACCCCATATCCTTTGATGGCACCTCTTTTTGATCCTGTCAAGCTTTGAATCACTATATAAAAATCCTTCCTAGGATTCCTTTACTATTTCAAGATTTGTACGAACCTTGTTTCACAACAAGTGAGGTTACTAAGGAGGTTGATGAGGTGTTTTGACCCATCACCTTAGTGCATTGCGTGTAGAATGCCAATGCTACTCAATGTCTATCTCTAGAACTAAGGTGGTCCATGAGTTTTATGCAAATATCCAATGGAACTACACTACAAATGTGCAACCACCTGATACCCAGCTCATTCTGACTTATATGATAGTCGGTACCAAATTTACCATCTTTGAAGATTCCTTGAATACATATTTCAATGGTCCCGAGATTTCCGACTCATGGAGGTTTGACTACCCTAACTATCATGACCTGCTTGACCCTGAGGCATTCTATAAAAGATATAACATTACACTTGCTGACATCATAAGTTTTTGTAGAAGCCCAGTGTCCCCTATAGGAAGAAGTCCATCCTAACATCCTCTTCCCTTGATATCAAAAATTGTCTTTTACATTGGTGGTTAACTGCAATATCCATCTGAAGAAAAATCAAACTGAAATTGTAGAAAAATTCATTGTAATAATGTTTTGTCTTTTAAAAGATATCGAAGTCAAGTGGTCTCACTATTTTCTTCATCACATGACTTCTATGATTCCAGGAAGAACACCTCTGGTGCCCATCCCCCTTATCCTATCTTGATTTGTGATCTCTTTACTTTCGTGACTCAGAAGTCCCTTTTCCATGATTTCCACTAAAAATCTAGTCAGAAAGGAGTAAGCATCCATGAGACTACAATCAAGAAGACTTTTCTTCCTACCTTCCCTACCACTCCTAGAGCCTCTACATCCACCCAGCCCCCTCCACCACCTCCACCACCCTACCATGACCACACCTCATTTAATGTATCAAACGAAACCCTCATAGGATATAGGAAGCATCAACATGCATATAACCTTTAGGTTCAGGATCATCTCCACCAGGCATATGCCAGATCATGTAAAACATGAACCTATCCTATAGCTATACCTACCCTACCTACCAAGTGTACCCTGGAGCTAAGTATGCCACCTATGCATACATTCAATTCTACCATGTCTCTCCACCTTATGTTGCTTCTACTTCCACCCCTGCTACTAATGGTGGACCTACCCCTACCCATGATGCCCTTCCTCTATTGGCTCTTCCTATTGGTCCTACTACCACTCTGCTTGCAGTTTTGATGGAACTTCTACTCCTTCCTTCGAGCAAGAGAATGCATTACATGCATGTGGCCCTACACAGAATGCCATGTGGCCTGGTCATGCTTTTAGACCACCTATTGATGAGGAGATGTCAGACCAAGATGTTGCTGATGATGCAGAGGATAATGGTTATGAGGATGGTTCTAATTATGGCTTTGTTGGTTCTTCCAATGATGATGGTGAGGCTACTACTGCTGTCTCTACTGAACCATTAGATGATGATGAGGTCACTAGCCTGAGGATGAGGAAGACGGTGATGTATCTAATGTTGTAGATGGTGTAGATGTTTAGTTTTATAGTCTTTAAAGTGCTCTTATATATATCTTTTTGTAGACTATCATATACTAGACATTTGGGAACTATGTATCTAAGGCATACTATTTTATCATCTTGTCATTTCCTGTTGGTTTGTAGTTCTATTCTGAGATGACATGTTTAGTGTTGTAATCTTAATCTCATGTACCCTTAACTCTTTGATTGCCTTTATCTTAGGAGTTCTTGGTATGCTATCCCATATTTTGATTATGAAAATGGATTTCTTATTTCTCTCTATTTTTGGTGTGTGCTATATGTGGTTGGTTGTTTAGTTTGTTCTTATGGAGAAGACTTGTGCTTTTATCTCTTCTACCCTCTGCCTTTTTGAAATGACAAACAAGGAGAGAAAATGGGAGAAAATGTACTATAGGTACCACAAGAAGTAATGACCTTGGACATATTGTTTTATTGCATATATATGATCCATTTATCGTCATTTATCTATACATCATGTGACTCAGTAGAGGACCATATAGTATATACATGTTCTATGGTTATTTGTGGAAAGACTAACCGTGCAGGCATAGGTAAGCATGCATTGAGAGGGAGCAATTAACATTGTCCATTCATGTATCCCCTTGTAATTCACAAGGTAAAGGTTCAACTTTCACATCCTTTCTCAAAGGTAAAGGTTTAATTTTCATATCCTTTTCAATATGTTAAGGAATGGTTTGTCATTGTCAAAAAGGGGGAGAATGTTGACCTAAGTGTTACACATTGTCCATATTTTGATAATGACTCAACCATTCCATTGATATGTATCTAATATGTATGTTTGAGATTGAATTCATGTATTAGGTACATGAAAAGGATCAAATCTATCAAGCCCTAGCTGGTTCTAGTTCAAGTCAAAAGCAATGCAAATGCTCTTTTGTGGAAAACAAATCAAATCACCTTACATGATTTTGTAATCATTTGTATTGATGATATAACTTGTAATTAAGATGAGAAAAAAATAGGAACCCTTAATTCGAAAATTTGATCACTCAAAATAAATTTTCCAAAATTCATTATAGGCTATTTGGCGGTCGAGATTCAAAATCGACCGATCCCTTAATGGATTTTGATAATTTCTTAGTTTGGTCGAGTCCACCACTCACATAACTCGACCGATCCCTACACTTAGAAATTTTTATTTCAAGTGATCAATCGAGTTGGACACATGACAAACTTGATCGATGCTTCAAATTGGCTTTGTTGCATAGTGCAATTGGTCGAGTTACCTATATTAAAAATCGACCAACTACATTGTACAAAAAATGCAGAAAGGTGATTCTAATTGTAGGAGGGTTGTAAAACTCATAATTATATCTATTGTAATACTCCAAATGACTAGAAAATATTCCTTGGTGTTCCTACCCTCTTGAGGACATCCCCAACTATAAATAGGACTTCCTAGAGTTCATTCCAAGGTTTCTCCTTCATGCTATTCAAGCTCCTTGCTATAGTTGAGTGCATCCAGTCCACTTGAGCCTCTTTTCTCTCTCTTGATTACACTTCAATTGATCCATATGAGTGATATAGGATCGATGTGAGAGAGCTACTTCTTTGTATGCTTGTAAATCTCTCAAAGCTTCTCTTTTCCCAAACCCTTTCTTCAAGATCAAGCTGGTGAAAGCTTCTCCAAGTGAAGGAGAAGGTGCAAGCTTCTTCAAGATGTAGAAGAAGGTGCAAAAAGCTTCTCCAAGTGAAGGAGGAGGACAAGGCTAAAGATCCGGGAGTAGAGTCATTAAATCCTTCAAGGTGGAAGACTCATTACAAAGAAGGGATCTCCTTGGTGAAGGTATCTAACTGCTTGCAAGAGTGAATAAGACCTTGGTGAGGTAGAAGACCCTAGCTCCGGATAGATAAGACCTTGGTTGTAAGGTTTTTGGATCCCTTAACTTCAAAGGGAAGCTGGGAGTCCTTATCATAGAAATTAAAGGAAGGTCAAATTTTTTGTATTATAATGGAGTTTAAGTATACATAGGTTGCAAAATCCTAGGGCTTGACCTCTCTAGGTAGTGGACTGAGTCTCTCCTTTTAGATCAAAGTGCTTGTTTTGATCTCTTTCATCCTTTCTATGCATGTTTATATTTCCATAAAATTCACTATTTACAATTGTGCCTAGTTGAAGTAACTTGAAGGTCTGATGAATTTTGTGCAAGTGTTTTTAGCCCTATTCACCCCCTGTAGAGCTCTTTGATTCAAGATAAACTGATGAGTCAAGTGAAGACTCAGAGCGATATCAGTATTGCGATATCTATCTGTGTTGTAGGTTTCTATCCAAGAACTGATGTTATAGCCAACTCTACATTTTCGGTTACCCTAAAACAAACCAATATATTATGTACCTTTCTCTTTTAAATTCTCCAAAGCCATGTAGTTGATTTCTTTAGAAAACTTGACATTGTAGACCAATTGTGTCATCATGTTTGAGAGAAAACTAACGTTATAGGCTAGCTGGTAGCACAAACATGTTGGGTAGCATGGCCATTTTAGGATATATGTGTCGTTGGTTTTACAATAAAATTGATTCCAAAGATCTATAGCGTCATTTTTTCTAACAACTGACGCCACATGTATTTTAATGTAGTAGGTTTGCAGACCTACTATCCAGTTGTTCAGTAGGATGCTGAACATGTATTCATTTGAGATGTAGGTCCCATCATGTGTTTATCTTAGCAACACGTTAGCACACCTACATAACCTACAATGACAAACACAAACATATAATTCATCCACCCACATTCCATTCATTAATTTCATTCTCTTCAACACTTAATCCATTCTCAATAACATACACCATTCAGAAAACACACAAACAATTCCATTATCATGACATGTACAAATGCAATTCATATTGTGTCCATTCATCTTCACGTTCATCCAAACACATGCATAGATATAAACATCATTCACATATGCTCCAACAACCTTGTATCAAATTTAATGTTGCATAAAGTCATAGCCACCACATGTATATAGAAACAATGACATAAAGGTTTAGAAAACTCATACTTTAACCCAATCAAATTTAGAGTTGACTTCATTAATGAAGGCATGTGCCCATTCTTCTCATATCTCATCTATATCTTCTTTTATATAGGGCTATGTTGTGTCAAACAACTGCAAAGAGAATGAAATAATTCAAAAAATTTATATTATTCTTTTATATTATCAAATGAGACTAGTTACCTTATGATCAAGACTATATAGATTACTTTTGTATACAATGGATGTCTAGTGCCTCTTGTCTGTGCATCATGTAGTATCTGGATTCTCCCAATCATTAATTTGTACATGACACTACAAATTTACAATTACGCAAAACATTAATAAATAAAAGTAAGCATAGTTGGCATATATATGCATCAGAGTAAAAAAAGTACCCCAACATTCTTCCAACTTAGTAATTTCTTTTTGTTATCTACCTTTACGTTGACCTTTTTGAATTCTTGTGTAGCACTATATGTTAAAGTAACCCATTTGATTGAATTAGTAAAAAGTCATGTCACTAATGCAAACATTAATATATATCGATGGATATAAAAATTTACTCACGTAAATAATGCACTTTTCATTGTGTGTCCCCATTGTCTTCTTTTTCACCCAAAGGATCTAGATAATAAGAAATTAGAAGAATATCTTATAAAATTACCAAAAACTCCCAATGATTATTGAGTGAAAATAAGGCGTAAAAAGAAAACTCAAAATCCACAATGAAATGTAATTCAAAAGTCAAAATTATAAGCAAAGTGCCTGAAACTTACCCAACATTTAAAGGATCTATAATCACACTCTTTCTCACGTTACCAAAATATTAAAATACTATAGAGCAGTCACTAATAGATTTTGGGTCTTTATCTACACTGATAATCAATAATGGAATGAAAAATGCCACAATGTTTAGTGTGAACTCTCCATACACCTTATATAAGTAGTTGCAAAATATGTATGTATGAATTATTATATAAGAAAACAAATCAAGACATATTTACAAATATATAGAATGTGGTATTTAGACATAAGATCTCACCATATCAAAATTTCTACAATAGTTGTATTCAACCAAGCATAAGTAAATAAATACACAATATCTATCAAGAATTCACTAGTATTGTAAGTTTAACCTGCAATATCCTCTATATATTGACCATCATAGTCAACCTTTCTTCTAAGTCACTTAGCCATAGTGGCAATCCCCTACACTTATGATCAGCGAGTTGAATAGGTCCTTTGCAATTCAAGAAGGTAATTGAATATTTGGAATAAGAAGTTGATGACCAACAATAGGGGTTTTCTTAGGTGTTGTGATATGCTGTATATATTCTCATACCAGTTGTCCATTATATACACAAGATGAAAACAAATCACAAATACAAATGCAATGAAAATTTAGAATACATAGGTATAGATAATTCCTTATTTCGGCCACACAACCATGCCACCTTCTGCATTACATATCGTCTTGTTCTTGGGGTGGCCATGTAGAAATGGTGTCTATTTGCAACAGCCATAGACAAGCTTGATAGACATAAGAACCGCATCAACGCGCATTGGAACATCATGAATCATGTTACCTAGAAGGGGTGGGTAAGTTTTACCTAGTGCAATGATATATTGTTCTACTACAAAACAACACGACCTCAACCCCTACAAATTTCTATATAGTGTTCTATGTACGTAAACATTTTCCTAAACGACTAATATATCACAAAAGGACTTACACCAGGTCTTCCAGCTGGTAGGTCCATGGAATTACTCCAAACAACCTATTTTGTAGTGAGGTCTACCTCATATGAAGAGCAGGGAGACACATGTACTGTTTGAGGAGGTTGAGACTGAGAACTTGATACTATCTCATTGCTTCCTGTATTCCCTTTGTAATCATGTCTTCCACCTACTCTTGTGACAATCCTCCTTTATAGAAAGATTTGCACTTCTATGATGATCTAAAGAAGGTTCTTGTACTAAGACCAGCCCCAGTGGCTCTAACATAGCTAGGATGCTCTAGAGTACCCAAAGAATTGTAAATTATTCCCTTGTGCCCACAAGGATGAACTTACCTTGTTTTCGTTTCTCATAGAGATCCCTCTAATCATTACCGATATTAATTGGTTGGCAAAACATAGCAATCAAGGTCATAAATGAGCACACGCTCTGAGAGTTGAATTTTACTATTTTTGCAGCCACCTCAATGGTTAGGAGTTGGGTAATTCTCCAGATCATTTTTTCCTTGTAGCTATCCACTCCTCATGGTGAATTAAGGGTGTGAGAGTAGTAGAATACTATATAGACCTAGAAGTAGGCTGCTCATAACAAGATGCTTCCAGTCTCTTTTGGTGATGCATTGTGTATCCACCTAGACCCATGTTGTGGTCATGCACATTTTTTGCATGCCTTTGTTTTTTGAGAAATGTGTAAATCCTAGTTAATACAAACTATATGTTAAATATGCAATACATTGAATTTGTAAGAATGCAATAAAATAGGTAATACATTACATAATATTTTGAATCCATTTGTTTTATCATAAGAATGTACAAATAAAGGAGGTCTAATACCTTGAATTCGTCTATTTGTATGGAAGAAACAAATGCTTCCCACACCTTCGGGTCAATACATGCCCATTTCTCAGTGACAAACTTCTTGTTGTTGTTGTTCATTATGCATTCTCTTGTCAGATTTTTCCTATAATTCCTTAATAGTCTCTCACAACACTATATCACCTTTTTATGATGTAGTTTTTCATCAAGGTCAAAGACGCTATACAAGATTCCATATACTTAATGACATATTTTTAAAAATATGGTTGTGAATTCTTTCAAATTCATAGTATCTCACACATAAGTCCTTTCATATGTAATTAGTGGAAGGATCAACTGTATGCCAAGATTCTATTGTTATCTCTAATTTGTTATTAATACTAACCCCTAGATATTGTGTGAAAGTATTATGATTCTTCCCAATAGGATTCCCTACATCATCAGAGTCAACATATTGCTTCAGTCATTTACCTCTTTGCACTACTAACTTGTTCCCAAGGTGATGCCTCTTTTATGTGCACAATCATATTGTTCCTCTACAATGCCGATAAGATCCTAAGGGTGCACGTCCTCAGGGTGCTCATCCTAAATTTGTTAAGAACTCATATAAGTGATAGGGAATGCAAAATACACATCAATGTAATAATTGTGATATATAATGTAAAATGCACATCTATGTAATTAAATAATACAACTTACACCATCATGGTGCTTATCCTAAAGGTGCACATTGTCATGGTGCTCATCCTCATGGTCAGACATCATCTAAGAAATGGCATATTAAAAATAGTCTAAGAATGAAATATAAGTGTCAAAGAATGTAAATTGCACATGTAACATATGAAACATATGTAGTTATAAGGAAGAATGTAAATGTGCATCTAGTGTTTGAAAAATAAAATACATGCCTCTAGTATAAGTTTGATATTTGATCAATTAACATTCCTTTTAAGTGATCTCCATGCATTTATAAGTCAATGTTAGCTTCAACATTTGGTGTTGGCAAGCCATCTGAGAAAGAACTGGAGTAATTGTACTTATCATAATACTCTTTTTCATTTATAGGGTCTGCAAGGAACTGCCATTACCCATGAAGAATGACATGTCATTTTTCATTTTTAGGATCATCAATGTCGAATACTTGCTTTTCCTATGATGCCATTATGAATGGTTCACCCTTCTTGCCAATATTTTCAAAATTAACTAATGTGTTATTAACCCAATTACACATAAATATGGAAAATCTAAAATTTATGTAATTAAACTCCAATATGTCTTCAATAACACAACAATCAAACATTTTAGCTTCACGTGAACTCTTATCCTTCACACTATAAAATATAATGAATATGCTTGAAGGGTGACCCAACTGTTATGGACGACATTTATCATCTTGATGTTTTGTGTAATATGAAAATCTGTTTATGTATGACCCTTCGTAAGACATAACATTCAGTTTTGGTTTAAGGAGAGCCATTTGATATTTTCAGCAACATTATTTGGTGTTTGATATAGTTGATAGAAGATTTTATCTTCAAACCACCTAATAAATGTCCTATTATGCTTTCTAGCAAGCCACATTGAACTGGATTGATGACATTTTGTCTTGATAAAATTGGTGTATTTAGTGATGAAAATACCCACTTCGTCAATGTTAAGTAATATATACAAGCGTGGTTGTTCCCATAACTCACAACTAAATACTTTCATTCATTCTCCTAAAGTCCCTTTTCTAGAATAGCGATCAATATTGTTTTCATTGGAAGGATCTTCAATGCAGCTCAGAAAGTCATACTAAAAGTCCATAACCTCTCTAGACACATAATCCTCAATAATACTCCTTTAGGTAGATAATAGTTTTAAACATCACCTTTAAAAAACATTCATGTACCATTCAAAAGGATACATCCAATACAAGAAAATCATACCCAACATTTTCACTTCCCTACTCAAATGGACAACAAGATCTACCATGATATCAAAAAATCAAGGAGGAAATAAAAATCAAGTTGGCACAGGTTAAGGACTATTTCTCTTTGAATCTTATCAAGGTTCTTAGGATCAATAACTTTGTTGCATATAGTGTTGAAGATGAACCAAAGCATGTTGATTGCAAACCTTACATTCTTCGACCATATAGATCAAATAGCCAGGGGAAATATTTGATGCATTATAGTGTGACAATCATGAGATTCAAGACCTATCAAGTTTAGATCCTTCATTGATGCCAATCTATGGATATTTGAAGAGTATCCATGTGGTACCTTGACATTAAGCAAGCACTTGCAAAAATTTCTCTTCTCCCATCCAGCCAATGTATAACAAGCATGAGGTAAATATGTTTTTGGATCACTGCTATTTTTTTGGTTTATTCTTTCCTATACCCATTACATGTAGCTTCATTCTAGATTTTATTCCTTCTTAATTCATACCTGGTATATTCAATAGAGTACCAATGACACTATCACATACATTTTTCTCAACATGCATGACAACGATATAATGCTTAACTACCACAGAACTTTAATAAGGAAGTTTCTAGAATATTGACCTCTTATTTAATAAAGATTTGTCACCCCATTTGGGAATAGTAAATTTTGATCCCTTACCAAATGCATTGACAAAGTCTTTTACTCTTTCATAAACAACCTCCCCTGATATAGGTTTAGGGTCACTCTGTTCCTCAGTTGATCCACTGAATACATTGCATAACCTTTGGTAAGGATGCATTTTTAGATAAAACCTTTGATGACCCAGATATATAGTATTTCCTCCATCTTTTAGTCATATTGAATCAATGTTGTCCTCACGTATAACACATGATTTTGATCCTTTTATGTTGTATACATATAAATTCCCATATGTTGGAAAGTCATTAATAGTGCAAAACAACATAGCATTCAAATGAAATGTCTCTTAACAAAAAGCATTATAAGTTATCACACCTTCTCCCCAGAGTTTCTTTAAGTCATCAATCAGAGGTTCAATAAAACATCAATATCATTGCCAGGTTATTTGGGGCTTGATATCAACAAGGACGACATGACGTACTCATTTTTCTTACATAACCAGGGAGGAAGATTGTACATAAGAATCATAACAACAGAAGTGCTATGTTGGTTGCTTAATGTGCTGTATGAATTCATCCATAAATACAAAGATAGAGTCTTAGATTCCTGACTTCGTCACCAAATTCAAGGAACAATAACCATCTTGGGGAATCAGACGCATGTCATAGGATCCCATCATTGTTTTCCTTTGCCTCTACATTCCAAGATAAAATTCTATACATTCATGTTAATCGAAAACAAGTGTTGAAGTTGGGGTGTTATAGGTAGATATCACATCACCTTGGTAGGAGAGTTCGTTTTGGACCTACCTGAAGACATCACTTTTTACCATAACTCCCCACATTTTGGACAATCTTTTAAATCAATATAGTCCCTTTGTAATAATCTGATAATCATTAAGGCATGCATGTATCTTCTTGGCATCCATTCCCATTGGCAACAACATTTTCATTAATTTTAATGTTGATATTGGAAACTCATTGCCTTCAGAACGAATTTATTTCAATAAAGACAACAGATACGTGAAGTGTTGGTCACTCCATCTATTGGTAGTCGCTAGAGTATACAATCTCAACACAACGCTCAGTTTCATAAACTTAGTATAACCTCATTATAATATATAGTCTCTCAGCATCATGTACAATGTTTATAGATAAGGATAGTGGATTAGTAAGATTTATCCCACAACTATCAACATCGCATCAACCATGTCTATTGAAATTGGTTTGTTTACATCTCCGTCATTGTCAGAAATTTCTTCTTCAACACTAGTACTACTATCAATATAGTCAACAAGGAGTGGTTCAAGTGGTCAAACACGGTGTCCCCTAACAAAGGGACCTGGGTTTGAATCACAGTTGCCGCCTTGATTTACCACCCTCCCAAGCATTCCACCTCTGCTATAGGTGTGGGAGAGTGGGGGAGAAATCTTTTTCTCTTAATTCCAATATCTATTGATATCATAGTACGAATCTCTCCATGCCAATACCATTTTGTACAACTCTATGCAATCTTGTTGCACATGACCTGACTTTTGATTTCATTCATAGTTTTGACTTTCAAGTTGTTACCGCAATTCCTACATGGACAATAGAACCTATCTTTAGATCATTTCTTATGTTCCTCCACAAATCTTATAAATTAATCAAGACCAGTAATGAACTCTTGAGTGCAACGATTTGAATGGACATCCATGATTGATCTATTCTATGAACAAAGAGAAAAATGAGTATTAATTTAGTTATTAAGGGAGTAGGATTTAAAGATTTGGGTTTAGATATTAGGGTTTATAGTTTAGGATTTTGGGTTTACATATTAGGATTTAATGTTTAGTAATTAATTTGTACCACCTATCCCATTATTTGAACACCCATTCTCACTAGTAAGTGTATTATGTGTGTTCAATTTTCAAGAATATTTTGGTAGTATTTTCCTATAGTTTTCCAAGTATACCCACCTAAATATGTACTTAGAGAACAAATGAGGAACTTTCGACAAAATATGTTGAAAATCGAATACACATTATACACTTACATTATAAGTGATATTTAGTGTCTAAGAATAGTCCCAAACCAAGGAGTACTCTAGATTTACTCTGAATGAGTAAATCTCGGATGGGTTTCTATGCCAACATAGATAATGTTATCATTTATATACCTATGATCTTAGTTTCATCATTTGTATGATAGGTGCAAAAAATATACATTAAGATACACATATTCTATTTACGCAACCTATACAATATTCAAACACAAACCATAAATGAACCCATTCATGTATTTTCCTAATCATCGTCTAAGCCTCAGTCCCAACTATGTTGGGGTCAACTACATGGATTCTTCATTTCCATTCTACTCTATCATGGGCCATATTCTAATTGAGATGTAGAGATTCAAAATATCTCTTTATAAGCTCATTCCATGTTAATTTAGGCCTTTGTCTTCTTCTATTTATAGTGTTTGGATCCATAGTATTTCTTTATATAGGTGCACTAATAGGTCTACATTGCACATGCCCGTACCATCTGAGTCGGCCCTCGTGCAACTTGTCCTCAACGCTCGCCACCCCCACTTTATTCCTGATATAGTCATTTCTCAAGCGATCTTTTCTTTTCTTCCCACACATCCATCTCAGCATACACATTTTATCCACGTTCATCTTGTTGAGAACTTGTTTCTTCACCACCCAACGCTCACTCCCATAGAGCATGGCTGGTCGTATAGTTGTTCTATAAAACTTACTTTTTAACCTGAGAGGGATCTTCTGATCACATAATACTCCAGTTGCACTCCTCCATTTCAACCATCCTGCAGTGATCCGATGACAAACATCATTTTGGACATCCACGTATATTTGAATAATAGAACCGAAGTATAAAAATTTATTATGTTTTGATATATCTACTCCATCCAACTTGGCTCCATCATTCACACTGTGAGATTGTCTAAAATTGCAATGAATATACTCAGTTTGGTTCCTGCTAATCATCAATCTCTCCAACGTTCAACTTTATCATTCAATTCATCTTTCGTTTTGTCAATCAAAACAATATCATAAGCAAATAACATACACCAAGGAATATCATCCTAAACATTCTTTGTCAACTCATCCATAACAAGAATGAATAGATATGGGCTGAGTGTAGATCCTTGGTGTACCCCAACTATGATAGGAAAAGTCAGTGTCTCTCCTCCAAGAGTCTTGACACTTGCACTAGAGCTATCATACATGTCTTTGATCAAGTCAATGTATTGGATTGGCACACCCTTTTCCTTCAAAACCAACCACAATACTTCTCTGGGTACTCGATCATAAGCCTTTTCTAGATCAATAAACACCATATGAAGATCTTTTTTGCTTTGTATATAATTCTCCATAAACCTCCTCATCAGAAAAATAGCATCTGTTATTGATCTACCAGGCATGAAACCCAATTGGTTGTTCGATACCTGTGTTATAGATCTTAACCTCTGCTCAATAATCCTCTCCCAAAGCTTCATCGTGTGACTCATCAACTTGATACCTCTATAGTTTGTATAGCTTTGAAAGTCACCTTTGTTCTTATAGATAGGGACTATAGTACTATTTCTCCACTCATCCAGTATCTTCTTGATCTTCATGATCTTGTTAAAGAAATTTGTTAATCACATAAATCCCTCATCCCCCATACTCTTCCATACATTAATGGAAACATCGTCTGGTCCACATGCCTTTCTTATTTTCATCTTTTTTAAAGCATTCTTGATCTCAAATGGTGAAACACGTCACGTGTAAATGATATCTATTGTATTCATGTCACACGAGTCACTAACATTATATGTAGTATCTCCATTGAAAAGCTTATGGAAGTAATTTCTCCACTGGTTGTTGATATCATTATCCTTCACCAATACTCTACCATCTTCATTCTTGATGCATTTTACTTGACTCAAATCTCTTCTTTTACTTTATCTTTTACGAGCCATTTTATATATATCTTTTTCCCCTTCTCTAGTGTCCAACTTCTTATACATATCATCAAAGTATCTAGACCTTGCCTCCCAAACAACCTTTTTAGCTTCTTTCTTTGCTTGCTTGTATCTTTGGAATGTTGCATCATCTCCAGATTTGGGCAAGCTCCTATAGATCTCCCTTTTAATTTTAATAGCCTTTTGTACATCATCATTCCACCACCAAGTCTTCTTCTGTGGAGGCCCACAACCTTTAGACTCCCCCAAAATCTCTTTGGAAATTTTTGTTATGCAGGAGCTCATGTTATGCCACATAGTGTTAACATCAGATTCCAAATTCCAAGTTACCTCCTTGATGAGTTTATCATGAAAAGTCAATTTCTTTTCTCCTTTAAGATTCCACCCACTTGATCCTACTATCTTGGTTTCTATTATGCTTGCCTTTATTGATCTTCATGTTAATATTCAAAACCACCAACCTATGTTGGGTCGTGAGTTCTTCGCCAGGAATCACTTTACAATCCTTGCATATTTTACGATCCACCTACCTTGTAAGGAGGTAATCAATTTGGCTAAAGTTGTGCCCACTCTTGAAAGTAATCTTATGAGATTCTCTTTTCTTGAAATGGGTGTTTGCCAAAATCATATCATATGCAACTGCAAAATCTAATATCATCTCTCCTTCTCGGTTCCTTCTGCCTAGTATAACACATAGTACATGTATTTCATATAGGAAATCCTGATACAATTTAGAATTTAATGAATTACAATACTACTTGCATTTTTATATCAAAAAAACAATTACAACCAAAACAAATAAAAAATGTAACTCACTCACTGGAACAAGGTGGTCGTGGAGTGATGAATAGTAGAGAAGAAAAAACAACAACAACTACCATGGAGCAATAGGGGAGCAACACCACAATAACATAAGACAAGTAGCAACAGTAGAGAAGTAGCACAACGACACAGTGATGGCAGTGAGCGACGATGGTGGTGATCGGCACAGTTGACGATGAGGGTAGTCCAAGAAGAATAATGACAATGGTAGTCAACACAACAAGGGTGGCGATGGTGGTGGTATGCATAGGGGACAACAACATCAGTGGCCAGCACAATGACGATGATCAACACAGGTCGTGATGAGCAGAGACAGAAGAAGAGAAGAGCATGATATCCAAAGAAAATATGATTGAAATAAGAGAAGTGGATGGAATAAAGTAGGTGGTTGTGAACAAAAATCAAAAGTAAGATCTGAATCATTAGTGCAAAACAAAATATGATGAACCTATAACTTGAAGGAATAGAGAAATTCATGAATCTTGATGCCTACTATTTGGTGGGATGATGCATGCACTGAAGGTCTCATCTGATTGATGAGAGTGGAATAACATAATGCATACATGTAACTTTTTTTCCTTCTCCTTGAAGAAAAAATAACATTTTAGTTCAAGACATCCTTTTCTCCCTCTTTATTTGATATTCTCTTTTTTTTTCTACCCTCTTATTTTAGTATGATTTATGAATTACGCTCGGGCTTTTCTTCAACATCTCATTGTTTTTTTCTATTTAGAGGGGTATGGATGTGTATACTTTCACTTTATATTTGAGGAAAAAACTACAAAGATACATGTGTAAAGAATTATGCAAAAGAAAATGCAATCTACATGAAATAATTATGCAACTAATGGATATGCAAAAAAAACCTTCTTACTAAGGAAATAAGAAGACTAACTATCTTGCTATGCAATGCAGTCAAGAGGAAAAAATTGAATTACTTGATCATCTTAAGATGGTGGATGAAATGTAATTAAAGGCGTGTGGAATCACATGATTAAGAGCCAATGCATGTCTTAAACTATGATATGTCCCTCTCAATCAAACTGTGTATATCTTAACCTTAGAGTTTCTTTCTAAAAATCCCATTTAAGGCCTTGTTACTTGTTTGGTCAATTTGAGCTCAAACCCCATCGTTGTACACAAGTCTTGGATAAATTAAGACTTTCATTCATATTAAGTGTCCTCAAGTTGACAAACCCATACACTTCCTCTAAGTGGTGTTGTCTTAGACTTTGCAAATTTATCTTAACAAGATATGATCATTAAAAAATTAGATTCCATTGCAAGTGCATAAAACACATTTCTCCTTGATGAAAGAGGAAATCATGACAATTAAGCTCCACGATTACACTAGATAGATATGGATCCTATACTTGTAAAAATAAAAGAACTAACAGAATATAAATGATAAAAATATAAAGTCATTCCAACACACTCGAAATCTTGAACTTGACTATGTTTGCATCCTCAGAACTCAAACAAAGAGGTGGAATAAGGGTACCATGTGCGTGGCACCGGTGGCGATAGCCAAAACATTCCCAGTAGCCTCTTGTGGATCAAATTTTTCTGGTCTCTATCCTTATGTGTCGGTGCCACTGACTTGTGTGTTGGTGGTACATCTTTTATCCTCTATTGAGTTATACGAGTCGGTGTCACCGACTTGTGTGTTGGTGGTATCAACAACGTTTCCTATAGCTTTGTGATTTTTCTAAGAAAAGTCGAAGGTACCGACTTTCTGTAGACTTTGATCTAGTAAGGTCTCAATTCGACCAACTTAAGTGTTGGTGGTATCAACATTCTATAGAATCCCTATATGAACAATTTAGTAGGTCAATGCCATTGACTCTGGTGTCAGTTGTATCAACTTTGAATTTTCATGCACACTAAACAAATGCATCAAGGTACTCTTTTTCATCAATTAAACCTATAATAAGACAAATATGAAATTGAAGCAATGAAAAGTCCTACCAGAATGTAAATGATAGAAATAAAACTAGTTTTCCTCCCATTACCATCCACGTTTAATGTCCTAGGCTCAACAAGGTGATTTTCTTCAGCTTGGGTTGTCACGGGATGGATGTGAAGACTCATCGATAGTCTAAACTCATTGGCTATCCTGAGTTTCAAGTAACCTCTACCCATGGCAATGATCACATTAGTCATATCTTGGAATGTCCTTGCTATTAGCATCTTCGATCCTCACATCTTGTGTATATCCATAACCACAAAATTGATATGATAGATGAATTTATTGACCTTGATTAACACATCCTCACATATCCCATACAATCTCACAATCATCTGTCTACCAACTAGATTTTCATGGACTTCTTTGTTAGTTTCTTCAATCCAACCTTCTAAAATGTGGAGAGAGGCATGAGATTTATGCTCATCTAAGAGTCACACTAGGCTAGTTGGAAATGCTTACTACTTATAGAACAAGGAATGTAAAAGCATCCTATATCTTTTCTCTTCATCGATAGTTTTCCCTAGATCATCACACTCCCCACTTTATCAACACGCAAGACATATGTATCTTTTATCTGTATCTTCTTGTTGATGATATCCTTCAAGAATCTTCCATATGCATGAATCTTTTCTATCACCTCTACAATTAGAATATTGACATGGAGCTTCTGAAAGATATCTAGACATTTCTTGAGTTGTTTTTCCTCCTTTCTCAACATCAGACTATCCGGGAATGGCACATGTTACTTCTCCACACATTTGTGAGGAGGAATGTAGGGGTCATTAGGGGTCTCCTCACCCAATCTTTCTTCAATGCCACCTCTGAGTATTGAATTAGGAACATCTCATGTGGATGTGATGGCCTATGGTTGTTCCTTCTCAATTATGGGTGCTTCCTTGCTAATTGTAGTTGTTCCACTGTGAAGGAGAACCTCCACCTATTTTTCTTGTAGATGCACCTTTTCTAGAACTGGAGGTGTGGTTATCATAATGGGAGGAACTTTGAGGTTACTTGTCTTGCATAGGCAGTGAAGATGGGTATCCTTGCCATTTGTTTCTGACCCTAGATCTACTAAAGTGAATGTGTGAGCATAATGCATAGACATTTTGAGTCCTCCTCATCTTCCATATAGGTTGTGGGGGAACACAATTTCTGGCACATACACCCAATCCGGCTGTGGAATGTGTTGATTTGATGACTCTATAGTCACATGCTCTGGTTCCTTGACAACAAAGATGGAATGTACTATGTGTTCATTTTTTCTGAGGTAGAAGTACATTTGTTTCACTAACAATCGATAAAGATGGCTTCCGCTGGCGTGGGTGAGAAGTCGAAGGGTAAGCCGATGACTTCCCGTCATCCGACTTCCCCGGATCTTTGCTGGAAAAAGGGGGTGGAGTTCACCGCTGCCGACCATCCCGAGGTGACATTGGTCCCAGATTTTCCTGATTCTCAATCTCATTTAAGATCTCCGCAAACTTGGGAGTCAATATACTCGAGATCCCCTGGGAACGCCTTGGATCTGAAGGCTACCGAAGTCACATTGAGAGATGGGAAGATAACCTATCTAGACAAGGAGGCTGAGGAGAATGCAGCAAGATGGAGCAACTGCTTATTGAGTTACGTGATTGACTTTTGGCCAGATATCCTGACTTTAACTGGATACTTTGATAGTATCTGGAACACAAAGAAATCGTATGAGGTTTTTGATAGAGGGTCAGGCTTCTTTCTGCTCTAATTTGAAGATGCCACAGTTCTAAACTTAGCTCTGAAAAGAGAAATCTATGTTAAAGGAAGACCAATGGTGCTCAAGAAATGGGAACCTGGAGATATGCAGAACAGAGCGGTTCTATCTGACGTGCCAATCTGGGTGGATATTCATGACCTCCCAATGGAGTTATGGGATGGCAGGATGCTTAGCAGAATAGGTTCCTATTTGGGTTGTCCGGTGAAAATGGATGAGGATACATATAATATGAAACGGCTAGACATTGCCAGAATTCAAGTAATGGTGAGCAAGAATTCTAGATTTCCGAGAAACTTATCGTTATGTAGTGAAGGAGGAAAAGAGCATAAAATTTGATTGGACTTTGAATGGATACCCTACAGATGTAAGACTTGTGGTTATTTCGGGCATGAATGTCTGGTGAGGCCGGCCAAGAAGAAACAAAGTTCTGTACTGAGAATTGTTAACATGAAAGTGTGGGAAGAAAAGAAGAACAATGTTGATATTCTATTCGATAATATCCTGCTGGTGCGGAAGATGCTGACTTATCAGTTATAGAGGAAATTGTTGATGAAGGGGAAAGAAGTATTGCTAAAGTCAAATATTGTGAAGAAGTACCAGCCATTGAAGATATGAAACTATCAATGGAAGTGAATGAAGGATTTGAGGAAGATATAAAAGAGGGTGCAAGTGTATCTGTCACTGAATCGGTTCCTTCTACCCCTAATGTAGTTGTTGTGTTGAATAATGACTCTCCAGGAAGCGAACTCAGTTCTCAATCTTCTAGTTCTATTGCTGTAATTCATGGCAACAAAGAACCTCCTAAATGTCAGGGCAAATTGAATGTCAGTATGTACCACAGAGTGGAAAAATCACAATTTTCACCAATCCAAAATGATCTTCACCTCTCATCTTTAAGTATTGAGGCTGTCATTCTGATCCAAGATGAAGATAAGGCTGAGGTTGTCAGCTCAATAGCCAAGGGTTTTAAATGACCTCTATCAGTATATCCTCTTGGAACGTTCGAGGAATAAGTAATAAAATTCTCAATGTCTAGGGGGAAGTTCACAGAGCAAACAGTGATGTGTTTGTTCTGGTGGAGACGAGACTGAGAGAGAACAAAATAGTCAAGATGATGAATATGTTCTTCAGAGATTACAGCTGGTCTTCTAATATTAAATCCCATGCTCTTGGTAGGATTATAGTCTTATGGAAGGAGGAATATTGCACTGTTAATATTCTTGGTGAAAGTGATCAAACGATGCATTTGGAGACCATTAAAGAAGATTCGAGAGTGTTAGTCACTGTTGCTTATGGTCACAATGATGAATATGATAGAATGACATTATGGAAAGAGCTGGAGAGTTTTAATCAAATGGTTGTTGAGCCTTGGGCTATCTTAGGGGACTTCAATGCGGTTAGAAGAAATGAAGAGAAGATTGGCATACATCCTCCTTCAAGGAAGTCCATGGATGATTTCAACGACTTTATGCTTGATAATGGTCTCATTGAGTTGGATCTCAGTGGTCCTTTCTTCACATGGGATAATCATCAAGATGATGATGATTTCATTACTACTAAGATTGATAAGATTCTGTACAACTCCAGATTTCTAAATAATTTTAAGAATTTTTATGGTGAGTGTATTTCTAATACTATAAGTGATCATAGAAGGATTCTTCTAGTTATCGGGGATGCTAAGAAGAAAAGAACACCGTTTAGATTTATAAATGGCTGGATGAAACATAATGAGTTTGATGCCATTCTTAAAGAGGCTTGGAAACATAACTCGAAGGGTTTTGCTATGTTCAGATTATATAGAAAGATGAAAACTCTTAAAGGCAAGCTGAAAGCTTGGAATTGGAGAAACTTTGGTGATATCACAATCAACTTAAACATTGCTAAACAAAAAGTTCTTGATGCTCAGCGAGTTGTTGGTATGAATCCTATGGACAAGGAGAAAAGGAAGCATGTCGTCAATCTGAGGAAGGAAGTTAAGGAAGATGAGATCACTAAGGAATCTTTCTGGAGACAAAAATCGAGAATACAGTGGTTGAAAGAAGGAAATAAGAATTCCAACTTCTTCTATTCCACCATGAGAACAAGAAGAACCAGAAATAGTATCAATTGTTTAAATATTGATGGTGCTCTTTGCAGGGACGATAATACTATGAAGGATTTTATCAAAAACTTCTATGAGAGTTTATTTTGTAACCAAGACAAAGGTAAGGCTTGGGAGGGACAGTGGATTGGCCCCAAAGTTTCTAAACAACAAGCTGACAACTTGATTGCACCTATCTCTAGAAACGAGCTGGATGACATTGTGAAAAATCTTAATGATGACAAATGTCCTGGTCATGACAGTTTTAATGGGTATTTATTTAAACACTCTTGGCCTATCATAGGTGATGATGTCTACACGGTGATTCAAGAATTTTTCTGTAATGATACTTTGCTTATAGAATCCAATAAAACCTACATTACTTTGCTTCCCAAAGGTTTTGATAACTCTTGCATTTCTAACTGGAGACCCATAGCTCTTTGTAATGTTTTTTACAAAATTATCTCGAAGGTGTTGGCTAACAGATTGCAGAGAGTTTTACCTTCAATTATTGACGTCAACCAGTGCGCTTTCATCAAAGGCAGGAGCATCAAAGATGCTATTTTAACTTCTAATGAAATTATCAGTGACTTCAAAAAAAGTAATAGCCGTTTGATGTGTATTCAGGATGATATATCAAAGGCTTACGATTCTGTCAGCTGGAAATATCTTTTCTCTATTTTGTTCAGAATGGGATTTCCGATCAAGTGGATTAGATGGATTGAGATCATGCTCCAATCTACTTCCTACCAGGTTCTTGTGAATGGTGAATCTACTTCTCCGATTTTTCCCTCGAATAGGGTGAGATAGGGGGACCCCATCGCACCGTACTTGTTCATTATTGTCATGCAGGGTTTTACGGAGATGATAAAGGAGAACTGTAAGGTGGACAACATTCATCCTATTAAGGCTTTGAAGAACTTTGATTGCTCCCATCTGATTTTCACAGATGACTTAATGATTTTTTCCAAAGCTGATGATACTAGTGTTACTGGAATTGAAAAACTCCTTAAAAGCTTTAGTGATTCCTCTGGTCTCAAGATTAATCTTCAAAAAAGCACGATTTATTTGAGTAACAAGAGAGATATTGAGCTTTCAAATAGACTTGGTATGAAAGTAGGAAATCTGGATGACTCTAAATACCTCAGCTTACCTCTGTTTACTGGGAAGTTAAACAAAAATCTCTATTTGAATCTGGTGGATAAGGTTAAGAGGAAGTTGGATTGCTGGAAATTTAATATGCTTTCTTTGGCTGGTGGACTTGAATTGGTTAGGTCCACTCTCTCCACTATGCATTTATACTGGGTTTTCTCTTTCCCTATTCCCTGCTATGTTCTAGATAAGATTGATGATATTTGCAAAAAAAAATTATGGGGTCAATCCGAGAAGAAGCACAATCTCCATCTGGTAAAATGGGATATGGTTACGTTGCCTAAATGTGAAGGTGGTTTAGGGCTTAGAAAAAGCAAGGAAGTTGCCAAAGCCTGTCTTATGTTAAACACTTGGAATATAGCTAGTAAGAAAGATTCCATGTGGATAAAATGGATCAGTGAAAAATATTTCAAAAAAGAATCATACTGGAGTATTGAACCTTCAACCAACTTCTCTTGGATGTTCAATTCTGTCATTCATATAAGGGAACAGTTGAGACCTTTATTTTCGATTAGCATTGGATATGGGGAAAATATTAAAACTTGGCTGGACCCTTGGGTCAAAGGGAAATTTCTCTGGGACTATGTGGATAGTAGTATGATTATCAGATCTGGAATCCCTCGTGATTCTAAGCTTTCCAATATTATTTAGAACAATCAGTGGTCTATTGCTAAGTCTAGGGTGTCAAAGGATATTCTCAATATTATTTCGGATATTCCCATCTCTAATTCTTCTACTAACTCTTTCTTTCTTAATGGTTCAAGGAAAGTGAATTTGAATCTTATCTGGGATCTGATTAGAAAGGAAGGTGCTAAAGAAGATATTTATGACTGGATTTGGAAGTCTAAAGGGAGCATGAATAGAAAAATTCATGTGTGGAAAGATTCTCTCAATAAATTACCCACATCGGACTACGCTAGAAGGGGTATTTCTATTGTTTCTATCTGTTTTCTCTGCATGAATGATTACGAGGACACTCAGCATATTTGTATTAGCTGCCAATTCACCAAAGATCTGTGGTCTAATGCTCTTAACGATAATTATATTGATTGTATTCCCTGCAATTGGAGAGATTTTGTGAATCATAAGTCTATCTCAGCCAGGACTGTTATTCCCTTCATTCTTTATCAGGTTTGATTGGAGAGGAATAGGAGAGTCCATGACAACAAGCTCATTTCCTCTAACTAGATTTGGAAGTTGATTGTGAATTATTTTGAGATGATGAATTATTTTTGTGAGGTTTCAGTGTTACTGGATGGTGGAAGGTACTCCTTCTTGGTTTATTCTTCCCTAGGAGCTGCCAGAGCTGTGTTCTTCTGCCTTCTGAAGATGAATGCTCTGTTCTCTATCCCTTTGTTGCAGGTAACTAGGTCCTGGTTCTGTTGGTTGCTCGTTGGAGGTTTTGTTCTGCTGGTTTTTTATCTTTGTGTGTTCTTTTTGTTCTTCTTCTGGCTGGATGTGTTTCTGGTGGTTGGTGACGATTCCGGTGGCTGGATGATGATTCTAGATGATGGTTCTACTGTAAGCTTTCCTTCGCGGGTCTGGGTTTTCTGGATGAGAGGGTCGAGTCCCCACTCCGACGAGTGTCGACGCTCCCCTTTTCCTGGTTCCTATCATCCTGTTCTGAAGAAGGTTGTTTCCTCTGATGACCTACTAGTGGTCTTGGTTGTTTTATTGATGGAAGGTGATGGTCGAGTCCCCCCTCTGGAGAGTGTCGACACTCCCCTCTCTCTTCCCTTTTCTGTCCAAGCTGTAGTAGGTTGTTCCCTTTCAGTCTTCTCATATGATCTGATGTGAGTCTGCTGTTTTGGGTGTCTGCGTGCTACTTTTTCTTTTTCTGTTGCTGGTTTTTGCTGAAGATGTTTGGGCTTGGTGCTTTGCTCATAAAGCCCTGCTTCAGCGGTAGAATGGCTAGTTATCCTCATTTCTGGTTAAGCTTTCTGGGCTGTTTGATTCTGGTACAGAGGTGTTGGTGTGGCGTTTATTCCCTTTTGATGGTGATCTTCTGAAGGTGGTAGTTCAGTGATTCGGTTGTTATGTTTGGAGTAGTCGATACGAAGATTGGTGGGTTGTGCTTGGTTTTTCTATTGGCGTTGCTACTGGGAGATGTAGTCCCCCTCCCACTACTGTTGCAGTGATGTTCGGGTTTTCTTGGGCCCTGTTATGGATTATGTTTTCTTTCTTATGCAATGAAAAGGTTGATGTGGGGTCTCTTGCTCCCCTCTCATAGTGGGATATAAAGCTACGATGGTAGAGTTCCTATGGATCTGGTTTTGGTTCTTTCTTGTGATGGCTGAGGGTCTCTCGCTCCCCTCTCATAGCTGGCTTTCACAGCTATGATGGTTGAGTTTTTGGGTCGAGACTTGGCTCAGTTCAGTGTTGTTATGCTGCTGGAGGTTCTCATACTTATGCTACTCTGAAGGATGACTGGCGTTGACTGGCTTGGATGTCTTTTGAAGGTGGTTTAACGTTTGAAGGAACTGGTGGTTTCTGTATTTCTTTGTTTGGAATCTTGTTCTTTCTTTCTTTTTCTATCTTCAGTTTTGAAGATGGATAGTTCTGTACAGAAACTATGAAAAAATACAAAAAAAGCAACACGAGTTTTCGACCGACCAAAAAAAAAGATGGAATGTACTTGATGATGTTGATGAATTGTCTCTATGTTTCTAGGAAACCCATGTTGAATGGGCTTCTTTATGGATGCCCCCTTTGCTTCCAGCTAAGAGATTTGATTTTCAACATTGTAATATGCACATTATGATTTTGATGTACCCATTTTGTTTGGTCCAATGAGGTTTCATTTTGATTCACTAGCCTTCCTAGCATGTCTTCCATTTTTTCTATTTATTGGGGACCCTGTCCTTTTGATATTGCTAATGAGGTACATGAAATCCTCCTCTTCACCCCTATATGAGGTGCTAGATTTCTACTCAAGCTTCCTCACAAGTTTCTCCATCTGAGATTTGGGTTCTCTGAATTTCCTAGATTCAATAGCACCTTTAACTATTGTTTGCCTTCTCTCTGGTGGCCCCAAGATTGACTCCTTGTCATTTCCTTCAAGATCTCAGGACACCAATTGGATTCATTGTTTAGAAAGAAAACTTCTCCAACACTATCCAACATAATCCTAGTACGTTTGTGTAAACCGTAATAAAATGTCTTTTCCTACCCATAGAGATCAATCCCATGATGAGGGACTTTCCTGAGCATGTCTGAAAATCACTCCCAGGCTTTAGAATGTGACTCTTTAGTGTGATTGGTCTTCTAAGATGGAAAGTACCACTTGAATAAGGCATATATCATTTCATCCCAAGTTTCTATGGATGCGTCTGGGAGGCTAAGGAACCATGTTTTAGCCTTGTCTAGAAGTGAGTATGAAAATAGCTTCAAATATATCATTGTAGCTAAAACCCTATCAATCTTCAACATATCATAGCTTTGTACAAAGTTGTTGATGTATGTCATAGGATCCTCCATACTGTGGTTGTGGAATGATTGTCATTTGATTAACACCACCATACCAAAATCTATACTATAACTTCCAACATTGACTGTCTGCCACTTGATTGGCCCTAGTTGAGTTGTGGTTAAGGATGATTTAATCTTCTCCCAGAGAGTCTGTTCTTCGAGCCCTTCTCCAACATGTTCTTCATCATTTGGGGATATGTCTATTGCTTGTGTCTACTCTTCTTGAGGTGGTGGGGTTTGGATGAGCTTCTCAACTAAAGCCCCAAACTCTCACACCTTGTGAAAAATCTCCTCATAATCTACCATGGATGGAGTAGACTCTCTCTAATTTGTGGTTCAAGTGTGAACCATGCATTAGTACATGAAACTTAATGGCATAGTGAACTGATAAGAAATTTTTTCCAATTATGCTTAGTTTCAAAGAGAAAGAAAATTGAAATGTAAATAAAAGAAAAGAAATGGCCTAGATATGCACATTAACAATATCTCTTATCTATTCACTTCAAAGTTGTCGTTTCCCCAGCAAAAACGCCAAAAACTTGACACACCCAAACTATGTGTGCAAAATACAAGTGTACATGTCAAGTAGTATAGACCTATGAGGCCCGAATGTCAAACTTAGGGAAATGTTAATCCAAAAACTACTACTTATTGTAACCTGATCAGCTTGACCTAGTGAAAAAGTGATTGATTGTTTGATTAAATTAATTGCAATAATTAAAAATGCAATGAAATGGATTGTGGTCACAAATTAATGGTTTCCTTAGGAATTTCTTTTCACCATGGCTTTCACTACAATTTACTCCAATTGATTGATAACTATTTATCCTAAATCTGGGATCAAGGGACCTCTTTTAAATATTACCTGCTCAAGCAGCATGATACACTACCAATACTAAATAAAATCCTACTCACATTGGGATTTAAGAGTTAGATATACACATTAACGATATCTCACAGCTACTCACTTCACAGTTGTAGGCCCTCTCACAAGACAAGCTATTAGCTATGTAACTATATGATTTATTCAATGCTTAATCCCTCTCATGAAGCAATTAACGGTCTAACTAATTGGTTGTGGTGATGAAGAACATATAATTCATTAATCTATCATAGAATTATGGCCATATTTAGGAAAATATATGTATTAACTCATTGAAGTCAATTAGAATACAAAATTGGGCTACTCGTGGGTCCTAAGGAACAAAGGGGATAAGCCCCACCTAATTTCTATTGTCATATCCATGGAAGGAAAGAAGACAAATATGGGAAACATGAAAAAACTAGTGTAACTCCTGGAGAAACTCATCCAAATGATCCCTTCTAGATAACATCTTGATCGGTAGCATTCGGGCTACAAATCCATTCTCTAAAAGTATCTAAATCACCTGAAACATGGTTGTCTCCTTTATTGCATCCTCTCCCTTCTCAATTGCAATAGACTGGAACATGATATTTTTGTTTGGTAAAACTTTCCTTAGGCCGTAAGTGGGACTTTGGCTGTCATTAAGTCCTGATTGTTGAATCTATCTTAATATGAAATCTACATTGATTGTGGCAAGTCGGTACCACCAAAAAACTACAAAATAACAACTCGGTGCTACTGATATGCTAGCCAGGTAGTACCAACATTCATCAAGAGTTTCAAGTCAATTAGAGACTTGATGCCACCCACAGTAAGTCAGTGGCACCGTGCCTTTGATTTACTTAAAACCCTTGCTAAAGTCGGTACTACTCGGCTAACAGGTCCGTAGCATCGAGTTGTTATTTTATGGTTTCTAAGTTCTACTGTTAATACATTTTGGTACTACCAATTGGTACTTCAGTAGCACTGAGTTGATAACCTTGGTTCCTATTGCTATCTGGACCATGAGTCTGTCACACTGACTTGCCATTTTGGTGGTCTTGAACTCTAACTCGGTACAACTGAGTCACCTCTTGGTAGCACCGAGATTTCTCTAATCCACCTATTGGACTTTTGCCTTGAGTCGGTACCACTGACTCTGGGGTAGGTAGCAAGCTGATAAGTGCTCCAATTTCCTAGAATGTGAAAAAACCAACGTAAGTCTAAATAAAATATGGAAAATTGGCATAATTCAGTAGAAATACTTAATATTGATTAAATAGTATTTCACAAGATGATATTGATAAAAAATGCACAAATAATATCAAATGATAAATTATGCATGAAATACATGGCAAACTAGCAAGTGAAAAGTGGATAAAATTTAGTGCATCAGCGAACTATGGTGTCAGTTTCTATGGAGTGTAACTGAAGACAGAGACTTTTTGGAGGGAAATTATTTGATCGGAATGGCTTTGTCGTTGGTTTTTTACTACTGGTGTAATAGACCTATAACAAACTTCTTCACTAGAATTGAATTTCACAAACTACCTTAGATGTCAATTCTTCACAAACAAACCAATGTATTAGTAAAAAGGTACTTGTATTTTTCTTAATCAAAATAATATGACTAGTAATTATGTTTGTGTTTTACCAACTGACACAATAGGCTTGTAATGTTGGTTTTGTGTAAAAACAAATGATAAAAAAGGTGACACCATATGTCTAGAATGCACTAGTGATAAAACCATACTCATCTTCCTCAAACCAAAAAAAAGTGACCTATGTCACAGTCTGTACAAAGACTCATATGGTGCCATATCTAATCTCCTCTGGTAACTATTGTTCCTGGAAAACCCGATCAAGATAAGGTGAATATTCCAACTTCCATGAAATTGGAATACGCAGGCTCTCAACATATCTTCTAACATTTGTAGCGCCCTCTTAGACTAATCATTTGTCTATGTGTGAAAGGATGTATTGAACTTTAACTATGTACCCAAAGCTACATGTATATATTCCTAGAAACAACTCTTAAACCGAGGACTCTTGTTTGATACTACAGTAGTTGGTATGCGGTGTAGAGAAACTATCTCATCATCATATATTTGTGCCATATTCTTTGTGGTGTAGTTATTCTTGAATGACAAAGAGGGAGATGACTTTATTAATTGATCAATGGTTAGAAAAATGGAATCTTGACCCTCTCAAGTCCTTGGAAGACCAAACACAAAGTCCATGATTATATGATTCCATTTCCATTATGGAATTGGCAAGGGTTACCAGTCCATGTAGTCTTTTGATGCTTAGCCTTAACTTACTGACAAACTGGATTGTTGCCCACAAACTCTACCACACCAAGCTTCAAATATAGCCACCAATACGAGTCATTTAGATTATATTGCATTGTTGTACTGCCACTTGGCATCACATACATTGAGGAATGAGGCTCCTCAAGTTTCATCTCTCTCAGACTGCCAACATCAGAAACCACCTTACAATTGTTAACTCACATTGTCTCATTATCTTTTTCATGATATCCATCATTCTTCCTACTATCCAACTTTGATCTGGTGTTTGGCATCATAGTATCTTCCTTCTGTGCATATCTAACTTGTTGCAACAAATTCAGCTTCACATGAAACTATTCCAACAAACCTACTAACAAGGAGACCTCAATTGTACATTCATGCGTCAAAGAAACACCAACATGTCCCTCTTGTGATAAGCCATAGGTACAATTGTACTTTATTGTAGATGATGATGAAGACAACTTTCTTATCAATGCATTAACCACTACATTGTCCTTTCTAGTATAATCATCTATCATACATTTGTAGTCCTTGATTAGCTCCATCCATATCCTATGATTAATGTTCAACTCCTACTTCAAAAGGATGTATGAAAGATTCTTGTGATTCATGAAGATTTGACACTTCTCTCCCTACATATAGTGCCTCCGGATGTTCAAATCAAGTACTACAACTGCTAACCACGGATCATGAGTTGGCTAGTTCTCCTCATGTTTCTTAAGCCATCGAGATACAAAAGGAATCAAATGCTTGTTTGACATCAACACACATCCTAAATCCTTCCTTGAAGTATAATAGAAAATGATGTAACCTTTCCCAAGCTCTGATAGAATCAACACTAGAGAAATTGTGAACTTATCCTTCAACGATTGTAAAAAAATATGCACTTCTCATCCCAAACAAAAGGCACACACTTCCTAGTTGACTTGGTTAAAGGTAAAGCTATTGCACTAAAGTTCTTCATTGACCTCCTGTAATAACTATATAAACCTAGGAAACCTCAAACCTCTATCATTGTCTTGGTCTGCTCCCACTACAACACGAACTTCACCTTCTTGGGTTCTACACAAACACCCTTCTCTATTATGACATAACCAAGAAAATATACTTCAGTCAAAAGAAACTCACACTTACTGAAATTGTCATTTAGCCTATGTTGTCTCAACCAATCGAATGGTTGACAAAGATGTTTTTCATGTTGGTGATTGTCTATGGAGTATATGGATATATCATCCATAAACACCACAATGAACTGGTCAGGAAATGGTTTGAAAATTATGTTCATAAGATCCATTATATTGTTGGTGTATTAAATAGACCAAATGGCATAAATGAAAACTCATAATGACCATACCTAGTCCCAAAATGAATTCTAGGTATGTCATCTACCCTAATCTTCAATTGATGATACCCAAAAAGAATTCTAGGTATTTATCTTAGAAAACACTTTTGCAACTCTCAACTGGTCAAAGAAATCATTTATCCTTGGTAATGGATATTTCTTCTTCACTATGACCTTTTTTAAATATCAATAGTCAACGTAAAGCGTCATATAACCAACATTCTTCATAAAAAACACTGGGGCACACTAAGGGGACGTTCTCGGACATATGAGACCCTCCCCAAAATCTCCTACAAATTCTTCTTCAACTCCTTCCTCTTAGTTGGATCCATCCTATAAGGTGTTTGTGATATATTTTGTATATGAGGAACTAGATTGATTTCAAAATCGATTAATTTCAAGATCATCTCTTGGGGGTGAAACATTAAGAAACTCATCAGGGGGTACAACCTCAAACTCATACACCACAGATACATCATGGATACTTGGACTCCTCACCATGGTATCTACCACATGTTCTAAAAGGACTTCACATCCTTGTCTCATAAACTTATCCACTATCATTTCTGATATTGGACATGAAGGGAAAATCTTCCCATCTCCTTGGAAATTCCAAGAGATATCCACACCAGAAAATTTTGCTACCTTGAAGCCACAGTCAGAAATTACATTTTTCTTCTCCAAGGTATCCATCCCTGGGATCAAATCAAACCCATGCATACCAAGTGGTATAAGATCCACTCAAATATTACATCCTAATAAAGAAAGAGTGCAATATGGAAACACTTCCCACAACACATATGATCCTACTAAAAGAGGCTTCTAACAAGGGCTTATTGTCTCTACTAAAACCAAGCAAGCTACAACTTTTTAGCATCTATCTGCAAAAAAAGAGTGTGTTGTACCTAGGTCAATAAATATATATATATATATATATATATATATATATATATATATATATATGCAAGTAAGTCAAAATGAAAAAGTTACGTCTAACTTGTCATAACTTATGATCTTACCACTCCTTTCAACAAACTCATGGAAAAAAATCTAGTTGTTGCATGTTGACGTCGTCACACTTGAACTCTCTACCTACTGGTCCAGAATACCTTTCCTGAGATCTTCGGCCACATCCTCTTCTAGCACAATTATTGCATTGCTACTGTATGCATTGTTGTCATCATCTTAGTTGTTGTGTAACTTCTTGGTTCCTCTAAGGGAAAAACCACTTGACGTACCCAACTTGTTCACACTTGAAGAAAGTCCTTATATAATTGTAATCTAGACAGACCTGTCACTTAAATACACTACAAAAAAATTAGGTTTTTGAAAAACACTAGAGGGGGGGTGAAAAGAGTTTTTAAATATTTTAACAATTATTTAACTCAAACAACTACAATTGCAAATGGAAGAAGGAGACAGGTGTTTAGAGTGGTTCCAACTTTAGCAAATACTAAAGTTGTCAGACCACTACCCAGTTGCTTACCCAACCGGGATTTTGAAAGTATTAATTTTATTACCTTCACAAGGATTTACACAAAATACAATACTTTCTTTACACCCCTTGAACAGCCTTCACTTGAAGTAGATGCACCAACTTGAGGTAGCCTTCTTGAAGTAACTCCAAGCTCCCCCTTGAAGTAGCCTTCCTCTCTAGAAGTAACCTCCCGTTGCACCAGCCTTCTTGAAGTAGCTCAAGGTCCCCTTCTTCACCAAGAAGATCTTCAACCTCTCCAATCCGCAGCCTCCAACCTAGGAGTAGCAAGGAGAGTACAAACAACAATAGAGAACAAGAAGGAAAATAGAAATTACAACTTATCCTTTTGTAGCACAAGGCTTGATTTGCCTAGATCAAGCGTGTAGATCTCCTAACCAAATTGTATGGAAATGTAATTGCAGTGGATAGGAGATGCTAGCCTATAGGACACGAATTTTGAGCTAAGAGAAGAAGTAGCCAATTGTCACAATGCTCAATTTCTCACAAACAGGTTGCACAAAGTTAATGTATGCTCAAAGATTGCTCAAGTGTAAAAGCAAGTATATTTAGGTGTCCTAAGGCATGTCCTATTTATAGGAATGTCCTACAAGTGCTTAAGGACGTTCTAGACACCTTCTAGGGGTTTCTAAGTGCTTAACTAGTCGTTAGGTACAAGTTTGTTGCTTTAGTAACGACTAATTAATTAATTATGCAGTTGCTGTCAGAGACCATCTCGGTCGAGAAATAGTCGATCGAGACTCCTACTCGGTCGACGTTTTGTCGACCGACAGGCTCTCTGGATCAAGTATATGTAACGTTTATCTCCAACTGCCAACCACCTTGTCAGCTGTGTCTAACGACTACTTGGGTCTTTCTCGGTCGAGAAGATTTTCGACCGAGTGTGTCTCGGTCGAGGAGTTAGTCGACCGAGATTGACCTTGTTTCAATTTTTCAATTTAAAGCACTAAGTGTGTGTATGAGTGTGCATATGTGACACTATTAAAAGGGATGACCTATCTAAATGGGATGTTTAGCTAGGGAGAATCTAACGCTTGATTTACATGAAATCTAAGTACTTGTACATTATATATTTGTACAAGTTTTTACAAGGCGATTACATTTCATGAAAATATAAATATGTAAGCATATGGATTTCCCTAATTGCTTTGTCATCCACTTTATTCCTGCAACACTCAAGTAGCACGTTAGATTAACAAGAATGAAATGTTTGTCATTATCAAAACAAAGGGATTTACAAATGTCCATTTAGCCAACAGTTTTAACTACATTTTTACATACTACATTTATTTGTTATATAGTTAAACATACCTTCCTTTACAATTAAAAATAGTATAGTTAGAATAAATGTAGTTAATATAAGAATGAAGTAATACCTGCATAGTAACTATGCTTGGTTACAAATAGTGACTGACTTCGTATCTTATTACATTTTTCTCCCTTACCAGCGGAGTATGATTTTCTATCCCCTCTTCTGAGATAACTGATAGTTATGCGATGCCCCTCACGTCGTCACACTCTGTAATAGATCTATCCATGACCCACCCAAACACTCACCTTGCCATTTTCTAGCAGTTACCACAAGCTATAGAGGTGATGCCCATTTATTCTATGGTTTGTTGGCGGAAGAAAAACGATCTCTATTCAATCCAATTCGAGGTTTCTTCTATCCCTGAAATCTGGGCAGATTAGCCAATGGTTCATAAAACTTGGTGGTGGGGTTCTAGCATCAGAGTAGTAGCAGTTTTCCAAGGTATCAAGGGTCTATTCTTGACGGGTACGCTCTGCAGCTTTGATGGTCAGTCATACGTTCTAGATCAAGTACAACTTTTATTTACATTTTTTCATTTACTGTTAGAGGGGTTTCCTCCCATTCAATTCTTTATGTCCACGATCTTTTTTGAATGTCTAGTTTCCACCCCCTTTCTATCTGTTCATTCATTAATTGATTACCTTCACGTTTCTTTAGTTAATTTCATCTTTTATAACTTGTACCAGATATTTAGTGTCTTCTATAAGGGCTCTGTTTGCAATCTATCTGGGGTTAACAAAAAATATGTTTAAATACCCTTTGCTTTAGTTTCTCGCTATTTGTGTGGAACTTCCTAATTGATTATAACTTAGGATCTTTATCCAGTTGATATCTTGGTCATGGAACTTACGTTTCCAATTACAATGGAGATGGATGAGATTCTATTATGTACCAATACAAGTGTCTTACTCCTTTTTCTTGGTTCTGAATATATACACCATCATGGTGGTTATAGTGTTTTAGTAGAGAGGTTCTATACATTTCAGAATATCTTTACTAGACTGAAAGAGAGCATTACATAAATGTATGAGTATATTTGTCACACATTCCCACCACCAATGGCTTTTGCATTCCAATCAAAAATTCATCTACTCGTATCCCATAAACACATCATGGATGGCATGCCACCTTAGAATGTTGAGGTTGTAGAGTCTCATTAGCCTCTTAAAATGAACGTGGTCATAGTAGAGTGATATATGTCTATACGAAAAACAAAAGGCACACAATCATAACATCTATTTTCCTTAGCAAAAACTAAAAGTTAACTAGTGTGTAGATTTTAAATCCTAACTCCTATCTAATACAAGTATTCCTACTAGATCATATGGTTGCCATCACTTTTGCGTATACTTCATTGAATCTCAGATTATATCTCTACTGATAGTATTTTTATTCTGGACAGATGGAATTATGAGATGGGAAAGAAAGGACTAATAGTTGAGTAAAGGGTGTTTGTTCTACTCATATATAATAGAATACCATTAGATTGATAGTTTTTATAATGAAACACACCATAGTAGTATCTTCTCTTGGTTTTTGTATTCTACAGTTCTTTTACCATATTTTTTTGTAAAAACAATTGTTAGGCTAAAGACTCTAAAATGCACAACCTAACTGGTTATCTATTTGCAATATCATTTGTGTTAGTACAAGGTATTAGTGATACAACATAAATGTTTCCATTTTACAAAGTGTCGCTTACCTCATTGAGGAAGAAGGCAAACCCCATTATTCTCTTATAATATATATTTTATATGAAAGTACAATATGTCCTTGAACTTTATGTCTTTGTAAAGTATGGTATCTCCTTGAATTTTGGGTCTTTGTTTTGTGTATCGAAAAATTCTATCATTTTTGTGTCTTGCATTCCATGCTTTAATCTAGTTTAACACTTGTAGGTTTAAACTACTGTAAAAAAGTTTATGACAGAGACAAATAAAGAGAAATCATGAAGAATAAAAGAATAATGTTAGAGCCCCTTAGAGAAACAATGAAAGAGTCTGAGACAAATTAGACAAAAGTGCCTTTATTCCCAGACACAGTAGCCACAAGGCCATGTTATTTAACAAAGAGAAATATAACTAGTCAGAGCCAATTTGAGAGTTATATCTATCAAATTGTTAGCTCTGTATTCCTATCTATCTCATACTTCTTACAATTCTTGCCTTGTCTACCTTTTTCCTTTTTCTTATGGTGCTTACTATCTAACATAATATTAGTATATGTTTTTCATAATGCCCAACACCACCATCAAGTTGTAAGATAGAGATCAACCAAGTAGTTTTGAATGATTTCTGGTATCCAAGTATCTTGGTATTAAAAATTTTGTCAAACATGATGGAAATCAATATGAAGAAAACATACTTAGATGTAAAGATTATTAGTAACTATTCTTCCATTCTGAATATATACAAAGAAAAAAAAGTTATGATGTTAAAATGCAACATAATAGAATAAATTGCGATGAGGAAGAGGCATGGAAATGTGAGGCGTGGAAATATGGAACCACGTCTCATTGAAATAGTCAGAGTGTTAGCAGCAAAAATATCATCAAACAAAGCAATATTATTGTAAAAGTGTTACAAAAATCTACTTTGAAAGTTCTATCTATAGAAAAAGTTTCACATATCCCATGTAATATGAAACTACATCTCATTGAAATAGTCAAAGTGTTAGTAGTAAAAATATCATCAAACAAAGCAGTATTATTGTTAAAGTGTTACAAAAATCTACTTTGAAAGTTCTATCTACAGAAAAATCTTTACATATCCCATGTAATATGTAAAAGTCTCCATAGATGTAATCATAGTAGAAGGCTCTAACTGATAAATCCATGATCAACCCCTTGTTTTTTGCATCTTCTATCACAACTCATTATCATTTTTCACAGTCCTCTAAAGATGAAATTTTTTCACCCTACTGAGCAACCTAAAACTACTCACTGAAATAGGATGTAAAGAAGGTCCTAGAATAATTTTGTCCTATGTGTATAGTGGTCTATTTGGGTATGCTTTACAATTGATGAAGTGATCCAAGTTAAACATTATGTCTGAGAGTAAGGTTACATTTTATACTCCAATAATCATAGATTTCCATCAAATACTAAGTTCATTTTTCATGCACAAGAGAAAATTTACTTTGTTATATTTCATTTAATCATAGATGTCCATCAAAGTTTATGAAAGATCCTGCAAACATTTAGGAGTGACCTCTTGTGGATGTAAAATTTTTAGTTTAGGATACCACGTTAATATTTTCTCCATTGTTAACACCTTATTCTTATTCAACATTGTTCTATTGTGGTCATTTTTTCTTTTTTCAGGTTGTATTTAAATTAATGGGAAAAATAAATGCTTTCTCTGTGGCCAAATGGGACATATGGATGCTGGTTGCAAAGGTAAGGCAAAAAGAAAGGCCAATGACTTTGATGAGAAGGGTGAAAGCATTACTATACCAGGTTACCCACTTATCTGTAGTTCTTCTTGAGTGGTCTAATGTCTCATTTTTAGAAGTTCACTTATTAACACCTCTTCTTGGTATGACCCTAGACTAGGACTGCCTTTAGCTGCTCTTCCTCCTTACCTAGGAGGGTTAGTTGTGCAGTTTGTGTTTGAACAATATTCACGACATATGAAGGCTACCACATCTCTCGTAATACTAGTTATATTTTAGGTGAGCATTTCTACCTTATATGGTGTGTTTACGTTTACTTATGTTGGCTGAAAAATACATTTACATTGTCTTCTTTCAATTATTTTCTATCCAAGAACTTGACATTGGCATAACCTAAAAGTGTCTCTTCTCTCAGTCATAGCTTAACTTTGATTTTGATATTCCAATTTCATTTGTGAAACTTGTCCCAACTAGGGACTTCTTGCTAGTTAGTTAAAATTTTGAATTTTATTCTATCTAAGATCATATTTAAAATCCTGGTAAGTAATGTCCAAATATATATAACATATACTGATGCAAAACACATGCATCATTCTCTGTTATCTAGAAATTCATCTTTAACTTCACTAGTTTCTACTTATGATTTAGAGATGAAGAACTAGAAATGTGCATTGTAACTTATAACGTGAGTTAATGGAGTCATAAGTTTTTAAAAAAGTGCTTTCCATATCCAAAGTTTCGCACATGATGCACATAGAAACAACATTTTTACAGTATGACATATCTCAAAGTTATATCTTGAACTCACATGAAGGTTGCTCCCTCACTATTTATAGGCATATCAATTACATCAACTTAATAGAGAAGCATAGCTTGTGTCAACATTAGCCTATTTTGTGCAAGGAGATGAAACCACATCTCAAACATTTTCCATAAGAAACTCATTGGGGGCCATATTAAACATCCTCCAATTTTAAAATTTCTCTAGTACCATCTTGTCTATCAAGGTTGTGGTATACGCTTCAAGTATGTATTTTTATACATGCACAAAATGACAACATACCTTATTTTTAGTTTATTACTTTTTATGGGCACAAGATACAACAAATATACAATCATGCATAGCCACTCTAGAAAAAAGCAAGTTATTAAAATAGAAAAGAAAACAAATGAATCATGGTTAGTGTTGCAATTAATGTCATGAACATCTAAGGATGAAGGTTTTTCATCCGACCACTTATCAAACTCAGGTCATTGAATTTGAGAGGAGAGACTTACAAAAAAAACAATTTTTAGTATATTCTTCTGAAAGACAATAAAAAAATTTCATTCTGTTGTTGAGGAAGATACATAGGCATACTCTAATTTAACCAACTAAAACCACAAGGAAGTGGCTTCAGTTGTTGCATTACTTTTATTCCTTAATCGTTTAGTTTCTTAACATTAATGGATGAGGTTCAGCATGTCAATGAGATGGAAGTTAATCTATCTATTCAAAATATAACCATACACTGGACATCTATGAAAGAATACAAATGTTGGGTATAGATTATAATAACAAAACAAAAAAAGACATTGCATAAATAATATATGTATATTCATGTGAGGGACACCTGACTAGGCTTTATAGTTGAATAAGATATGATTTTGTCTTGATCAAAATATAATTTTCATTTTTTATTGCAATGCCTCTGGTATGTAGGCTTTCTTCTTTTGAGGTTGTTGGGTCTTCTACTGTAAATTGTAATGACAATACTGGAACACTAACTTTATATCAACTGCATACTAATTTCTTAAAGATTCTTTTACTATGTTTTAAAAGTTATTCAGTTTATAATTCTCTTTAAATAATATTGTGGACTCTAGGAGGTAACTCTAATTTACATGTGATAGGATTACTGCCTCATACTTATCAAGTTGCCCTAGGTGGTAGAGTGCACTCTGAAGCTAGAATCATTATCTTTTGTGCATCCTATATGGTCTAAAGTATAGGTGACCTCTATATGTTCCCAAGATAGTGACACTTTGATCTTCTCTTTTGTATCTCCAACTCACTATTGTGCCAAGGAATCACCAATCTATTCATGTTTGACTGTTGTTCCTTACTAATAATGTTGTTGTAGTTATTGTTTAGATTTTTTATTTTAAAGTTATATAATTTTGTCTAGACATCTGTTAATATATGTGCAACATTTATTATTTCATAATAAAATCCTTTGGAACCACATCATGTAGAATTAACAAACGTTACTGAAATCTATAACCCTGACCTATATCAAAAACATCACCATTGTTGTCCAAGCCTCAACCCAACCATGTTGGTTGGATTGATCATTTTTGTAAGCTGTCTAAAATTCAAAATATAAAGGAGGGTTAGATGTAATTTCAAATCCAGATATAGAACTTCATCACTCTTTCTATGACTTTAATATTTATTTGCTACATATATTCTAATTGCCTATTGTATGACAAACACAATGGTTGTCTATGGATTGCTTCATTTGCACTAGAAAGTCTGCAAATCTTCTAGCTTTCTTCCTATCCTCCAGGACTCCAATTCTCTTGTTGATAATTATTTTCTTTTCAACAACTTTAGAATACGATTCCAGTAAATATACGATTTTCTAGGATTTTCAAAAGATACACACATGTAATAACGGCTCTTTAGTAGTTTTAGGATAAGATGTCAGTGGATAGAGGACTTCCATTGTCTCTTCCAACATTGACAATTTAACTAAGTTCAAAAACAAGAATCTTTATATTCTAGCTTTGCATTCTGCATAGTGTTTGGTGGAAAACAGATGACAGGTACTCAAAATCAACAAAATCCACCCATGAAACATGCCAAAGAACATCTAGTAATCATATTTTCAGTTAATATTCTATGGAGAATTTTTAGAAACAATTTTGTTGCTTTGACTGGCCTCGTTACATTTCCATATATCTAATATTTCCTTCCAACTCTCTACATAGTAAATGTGAATAGATCTAATAGCATCATTCTATTTTCTAATGTTATTAATTACCATATTGTGTTTCTTGTCTTTGTATCTGAAGATTAGACTTGCATTGTTCACTTGTAAAATGTACAATCAGTCAAGATCGCTGCTACAAGCATTAACAACGCCACTAACCCCTCATCACCACATTCAAGCCAATATAAACCCTATCTCCTAGACCATAAACACCATCAGATCCGACTTTGCAACAACACATTATTTCCTAAATACCCCTAAAGCATCCCAACACGTTCATATTCAAATCCAACCAATACCCAGATAATCATCGATTGGTAGAAAAACACCTAGAGTTATGAAACCTACTCCATTGTCCACTGGAAACTCCACTAGATGTTGCCAACTCATTGATGAGAGCCAACACCTTTGTTCATATGCAGTTGGACATAGAAAGCTCGATGATAAGGCACATATTATCCTCATCCACCAATCATCAATGGCAAGAATGATCAGAAGAGTGGTCATGGAAGATCAGTTCATATATGTTTGTGTGTCATATACTTTGTAGGAATATTAGAACTAGGAAACTTAGATTACATCAACATGGGAGACAAACAGTTCTTGCCAGGAACACAAGACCTCAATGATCATATCATATTTATGTTGAAATGAATCTGGATATGCATCTGAACCTCAATTGCGTCCACCAAGAGAAATAGAGAACCGATCATCACATATTAGTTTTTCTAGCAACTGCGGTGAGGATGTCGTTATCACCCCCAAAAACCTACTAGATAAATTATATTACAATCGTTTAAATATTAGATGGTTGATTGTGTTCACTCTAGATAGCTCGTGTTGAACTATCTAATCTTTATATTTCCAGTTGATGAAAACCAGGCTCTGTTCAGGCATGGTCAAGATACTATCTTGGTTGGATTCATTACTATTGATATATGTATTTTTTCTTCCAAATTTGGTCTGACATTACAATCTATTAATAAATATTGGTTACTTCTTAGCTCTTGATGCAAATTTAGCAGGTTTAGAAACCTCTTAGAGTGTTTGTTATT
The DNA here is from genome assembly GCA_963693085.1 of Alisma plantago-aquatica. Classification (NCBI taxonomy): domain Eukaryota; kingdom Viridiplantae; phylum Streptophyta; class Magnoliopsida; order Alismatales; family Alismataceae; genus Alisma; species Alisma plantago-aquatica. The sequence continues at coordinate 1,332,259,914 of OY856412.1, forward strand.
CTATTTTATTAGTAGGTCTTTTGGTTTTGATGAAATTTGGTTTAAAATTAAAGTTATGTCTGTTGCGATCTGATTTGCTGGGCTTGATGTTGGTTCAAATCTATAACCACATTAATTTAAATCGATCCTTAACTTTTGTGTGAAGAGTTGGTAGCCTTTATTGAATATGTGCACTCATCGTGGAACTTTGTTATAACTAGTTGAGTTCACATGTAGTTTTCGGCCATTTCTACAGGTCATGTTATTTGTTGTCTACACAAGTTTTACTATATCATCTTTTGTGTCTTGTTGAATCTATATGCACCTCAGATTCAAGAACTAAGATAATACTATCTAGTTCCAAGTTTATAAGATACATGATGGCATTAATGATATACATGTGCCAAAGACACTAGACATGGGATCACATTTCTTCTAACAAGTGTGTGGATAGTGTCATTTCTTTAACCACATATGATCAGTTATGTTTAGACTGAGGAGTTTGTTATTAACTAGTTCAATCTTTGTGTTAGGTTAGAAAGAGGCTTTCAAAACTTATTTGAAAATGTATAACTTCATAAGATGGAACTAAACTTGATAGTGGGAAGAATTAACTAACCTAAGTGGCTATCGAGTTATTTGCAATGGCTAACTATTTGCCTCAACACGTGGAAGCTAAAAAACGAGCTGGTCTTCACCTCCAAGAACTCACATCCAACACTATTTAACATGAATTCACCAAGCATGTCTCTCTGTCATCATGATACAGTTGTACAACACGTGGAATCTCTAAATGTATACTCTAACCTGAGACATCCAAGGCCAGTGTGTAGATGTTTGATAATGAGACCACCAATTTATTGAAACATGACAATGTGTAGTCAACTTAGGTTGAAATACTTAGATGAATAGATAGTAGGACTATGTTTATTGTGATGTAGGTCACATTTTACCCACTAATTCTTGAAAAACATAGTAGGACTATGTTTATTGTTTAGTTTTCGTATTACTCCCTCTTTATGTTGTACATTTTTAACTTTCCTGAAGCTCTTGCTCTTTATTTTACTGAGCAGGTTGCTAAAGTTGAAACTGAGAAGATGCTCATCTCTATGGTGGAAATTGAGTTAGAGAAAGGAAAACATGAAGATAAGTACAAAGGCAAGTTCAAGGGACAATCTCACTTATTTGGGCAGTTAGCTGATGTACCTATACATATTTTCATGATTTACAAGAATATCTCCTGCTTGATCATGATTTTCTATGCCTCTTAGATATGAAGGGTGATGTGGCTTGCCTACAAATAACATAGTTTCTATGTCTATAGGCAAGTTCAAGCTAGTAATCAAAAAGGAAATAATGGGGTAAGGTACTCATATCTCGTTTGAGTGCTTTGGGTAGTCTTATATGTTTCTTATCCATTCTGACTATGTTATGTTTCTTTCAATGTTATTTACAGACATGTTCTTATAGGTTCCCCAATTAAGAAGTTTGCTTCCATATGTTCTTAACCCCTTTCTTTTCTTTTTTAGTTCTTTAATCTTTGTATTCTAGTATATGTCTTACCAATCAACTTCCTTATTTTTTTTATTCTTATCGTGTTATACTGCAACATGGTCTACTCTATTTTGTAGCTTTGGAGGTCTCATATCAGAAGACCCATATCATTGGTTCGGCCTAGCCTGGGTGCCTCTGTGTCAATTGATTTTGATGCTAGTCATCCTAAAGCGGTAAGCAATTTGGAAGCTATATAGTTACATAATGAATGCAAAAGGTCATTAATTTAAAGGGTTAAATATCCATAAGTGTCTAGACTCTGGAAGGATAGCAACTAACTCAGGAGTTAGGATCCTGCAAGCTCTTTACTTAAATGACTTGAGAACTGCATCAGACAAGCAAAATTTATTCTGAAACTTTGATAGTACCAGATGATTGCCCAATATATTGGAAAGACAAGGCTTGACATGCATAACAAGTTTTTACTTTGGTTCATTTGATTTGAACTCTCTCCCCCCTTCTAGTTGGAATGTAAGAAAGGATAGACTGAACTAGCTTTGGACCCTTGTGTGTCCAACTATCCTTGTTTTTAGAAGTTTGAGAATGAAGACATCCTGTCATACAACTTATGACATTGAGTCAAACTATATATTAAAAATCACAAGTCGTCAAACTATATATTCAAAAGTAGCAAAAAGTCAACAATGTCACAAATTTGAAACATACATCTTAATTACTTTCTTGAGGTCAAGTTGCATCTAAAAGTCAGACAATAAAAGTTAATTGCTAGTTCATAGTTAAGCTATTTGAGCATTGGATTTTGTGTTTTTTAGGTTAGGTTATTTGATGCCAAGAATGATTATAAAGAAGCCCTTTGTATCACATCTTCATCCTAGATAAAATAACCCATTGTATAACCTTAATGGGAGTACCATAGACTGGTGTTCATGTACATGTGAAAGGTAAAATATGTAATAATTCCATTGGTTTGTTCCAGTACACATCATATTCTCAAAATTAGTGTCATACTCTCTTATTTTCACCAACATAACACTAATTATGTTGCTACAGGTTAAGTTATTGTTGATTGCCATATCTCTCATACAGGAACAACTACCACAACAAAAGGAAATGAGGACAAAGGAATTGTCCAATATATAGTCTCAGATATTGAACATGAACTATTCACTCTAATAGGTAGAAAACTAAGAGTTCTTCCCTTTCTAGGATACCAAAAAGAGTGCACTTGTATGCATGGCTCAGAAACTACCGATCTTGGGTGTGACAACTGATACCATTGATCTTACCGTAGTGCGGAAAACATCTAGTTATCATAACTCCCAAACTAATGTTCCTGACACTGAGCTAACATTTTCCTTGCATTGGAATCTCATAGGTTCACTAGTTTTCTCTTTTTTCTCCTAACTACCTCCATGAAGGTGGAAAATATCCCACAAATTTCCAAAGCTTACGTCTTCCATGTCAACTTGACATTCAAACCCTTCCTAAACCTCCAAATATGCTCTTTCTCAGTTGCTTCCATTTGAGGACAAAACCTCAAGAACTCCATAAAAAATTCACCAAGTAGTAATTCATAGGCCACGATCCTTGGTACAATTGCTTAAACTAAGTCATATACTCCTCTAGAAACGACTCAGGTTAGTAAAGGCTCATAAACTCCCACCAACACTAAAGCCAACTTATTATTTGTCTTAGTCTCTTCTCTTTTTCAATGGCCCACCAGTGTCCAACACTACCCTTCAGAACGTAGATTGCATGCTTAACCTTGTCCTCCTTAGTGATATCAAAGCTGCAAAATGCCTTCTCCTACTTTTCCAGCCATATGTCTACATGTTCTGGGTCTATAATGCCCACATACTGAGTGGCTCTAACATTCTTTAGCCGCTCAAAGGTCTTCCTTGGACGTTGTGACTCGACATTTTGGGTAGGTTCCCTAAGTGGAGATACAGGTTCCCTTTCATCCAAATGCATGATTGTATCCATTAGCTTCCTAAATATATTAGAAGGTTGTGTAAGCAAAGGTTGCATGATCCAATGGATGTAGGACAGTCAACTTTGGCCCTATCTTTGATACAACTCCAACTAGTACCTGCCTCCTACCATCACATCTAGGATCCACAAAACAACTCTTACCTTGTTCTTCACATTATCGAGATGTATTTGCATAACCATAAACCATGGATAGATATAGTGGATACATAAAAACATACAAAACATCATAATTCCTATGTCCATGTAGACTTAGCAGACCTAAATCTCTAATACCATCAAATGCGACAAAACACAACCAAAAATGAGATTACTAATAAAAATATCAATTGAAAATTTATTAAGAACATTACGACAAAGACACATATTTTGAACCAAATAAAAAATTTCAAAATTCCATATGAATACTTTCACAAAGGCCCAAACTTCACATATTATTATAACAAGTATATATACATGAGTTTGGTAGTCTCAACCACAACATGTGTACAAAAAGTATCTTTATAACAAGTATATATGCATGAGTTCGGTAGTCTGAACCACAACATGTGTGCAAAAGGTAACTTGCCAAACATTTACAATATTTATATTATGAATGGTACTCAACCAAAATTGTGTGTCGATATACATCATATATAAACCCCCTTCCAAGACCTGAGAGTATCGAGTCGACTCTAAGACTCTAACTAATACCATACAAACCTCTTAGATATGACAATCTCCAAACTAAGGTTCCTCTCTACTAAAGGTATGATTGTGGTGCTAGTCACCTAAAAGATATGGAAAACCATGGGGTAAGACCCCACGTCCCAGAGATATGATGTAAAAGTTGATAACATTTTGATCTTACAAGCTATTATCTAATTAAATTGGTTAAATTAGATAACATGTTGGAGAACTAATCAAAGTCTATACAATGAGAAAGTATAGATGAAGGTACAAATATGATAATTGAAAATGTATAAATGGTTATTCACAGATGATACTAGCAAGAAAAGCATAGAAATCATTATCATACAATGTGATTCACCAATTAACCAAAATGGACATACTACCTAGCTGAATGACATATTCTATTAATCCCTAGGTAGTTTGAGGCATACCTCTAAAACTACTAGATGGACACTACAAATTCACAATCAGCTTTGTATAAAATCTTAGAATGATCGGAATCCTAAAGATCTCTTTCCCTTAGTCAGTAAAAGTGAAGTTCTATAGGGAAACAAAAACCAAACCTACTAGTAGGGGTACAACATCCATACCAATAAAAACAATTTGAGATACGACTGCAAACTCATGTTATCACATAAAGTATGAGAGTAGGCCTCAACCACTCATTAATAACCTTGGAATCTTGATGATCAAGATAAACCCTCTCTGAACCAGCATATACTCAACCGTATATGACTCTAAACTCCTTTTTGAAATAAAAATTTCTACAATGATTACTCATTTCACTATCTAATAAGTTCTGGCACTAAGATAGTGCTATTGTCATAGGGCACTACATGATTATGGTTACACTTGATTAGTTAATCCAGTAAAGTATTTTTTGACATTATCAATCAACTTACATACAAGTCACCTAGAAGTATTTATGAAATAATCATGTATAACAATAGCACATATATAATAGTTCCAAGTTACTCAATCAAGGTACATAAAACCATTATTTCGGGCACAAAAAAGCCCAATATTGTCATTAATACCATAATTGTGATATCTCCACCTAGGAATTTTGTTATAATCTAACATTTACAAGTATATTTATAAGGTGTATTGTAGGTAGAGTCCAAAATTTCAGCTTAAAACTCCAATGGATGTAAACACTATGCTATATTCAAGATTTAGGTATAGAAAGACTAAAATCTAGCATATATGAGTTAGATTTACAAGTAAGATTTTGTCCATTCACAAGTTTAGAATCATAATAAATACTACAAGTCTTAAAATCATTGTAGAAAATTTCAAAAATATGAAGGAAAAAGGTATGCAAGTCATTTTCTTATCTTATGATACAAGGACACCGTAAGAATGACATTTTTAGGAACATTTACACATGTATTTCAAATTTAACTAGAAAAATAATATTTCAGGGCTAATGAAGATGGTGGAATTCATAACTTCTTATCCACACTGAATAGTCCATAAAATATCATCTTTTATCAAAATAGAGTCTTTTAGAGAAACTTTAGTGTTATGCATATAACAAGTAGGCAATAGATGATGACCCAAAAAAAGTTGGCAAGAGATTCATTAAAAGTTATATCACTCACCTCAAGGGTGAAAACGAACATGCAAACAATAAGCACTACAAAAAAGAGCCAAAAATAACTTAGCTTTATCCTATAAATGTTCTAAAAAAAACTCCTATCTCCAAGAACAAGGTGTATATATATCAAAGAGAGAAGAAAAGAGGTATCCTTTAACCACATGCATAAGTTTCTAGCTTGTTGCACTATATATTTTGTCCATGATAGAGGGGAGAATTGGGAAACAACAACAAAAAGGTTTAGGAGATAAGATCTTACTACAAGTGTCATGAAACTGGGCTATAAGTCTTATACATGTCCAAGCAGAGCTAGATCTAAGGCATGCACCAAAATGCATCACGATCTTGCAAGATTTTGTCTCCAAGAGACCTTCCCATCATCCATTAATGGGTCCTTGTTGGTCTATTGTAGAAAGAAGAAGTCAGGTAAAAGGTTTTCTAAATGAGAATGGAGAGGGGTATTGGTAGGTGGGATGGAATAAAGATAAAGTTAAAGAGTCTAAAGTATTATTATTCCATCAGTCAAAGGGATAGTTTTCTCATTAATTTGTGTGTCCAAAACCTTCCTTAGATGATAACCAATGAAAATTATAACTTACATTTGTTGAAAACCACCTAAAGGTTCCATTGGTTTATGACCTCTAGAACTTCCATTACTTGACAACCATCGAGAACTTCCATTGATTTACAACCACCTAGAACTTCAATTGCTTGATGACCACTTGAAATTTCTTTTGGTTTATACCCACCCTGAACATCCATTGCATGATGACCACCCATAGCTTCTATGAATTTATGACCACCCATAAATTCCATTAGTTGATGACCATATAGAACTTCCATCCGTTTATGACCACTTAGAACATCCATTGATTTAAAACCACCAAAAACTTCTAATAGTTGATGACCACCCATAAATTCCATCATTTTATGACCACTTAGAACTTCGGCTGATTAACGGCCAGCCAGACGTTCCATTGGGTGATCACACCTGAGTGCCAATGAGTTTTTTATTTGAAAAAAAGAATAAAGAAGACTATGACTTCGTCATATTGAATAAGAATATTAAGTAATAATAGCATGACACTTTAAGTTCGATATGTAAAACAATATTACATATTGAAATAGTAGTATGAAATAAAGATGTTTTCCAATTTGGTCTTTTTATTTTCATATTATGTATCAGAGACCCATTTCCGTATCACAAATCATTTTTCTTATAGGAATGATTGAAAAAATTCCCCAGAGAATGAACTCTAGGAAGATTACTGCCATGAGAATGATACTCAACAACTAAGTGAGGAGAAAGAGAAACAACTACCTTGTGACTATTAATTTAGTAGTTGGATGGCTGGTTACAGAGGGACCATTTTGTTTTTGTGGGTTGGTCTTGCCTATTGCTCTTTCCTTGTGCTTATTTCACTTTAGGAGGTTGGTTCACGGGTACAACTTTTGCAACTTCATGGTATACCTGCAGAGGCATTGTTGTTTATGCTCTTGGAAGTGGTATGATTAGGAGGATTTGCCTTTCTTTTTCGATCCCGAAGCAGGCCAGGAAGGTTGACTCATTTTTTCAGAAAAAAGGAGTTTGGGTCGTGTCTCAGTCCTAGTGTGGCTGATCATCCTCTCAAACTAGCTATTGATCATCAAATTGGTAGCCATTGCCTCACAAACTAGATAATCAAATGCCACTCCCTCCTTGGGTGTGGATATCTGAAGTGGAATCTCTATTTTTCTACATAGTAGATGTCAGACCTACTGCTCCATGGGCGAGCACTACTGCTACATGGACCCCTTCCTTTCAGTTGTTGCCAATGCTTTCCCGTGCCGAGCCATAATTCTTTGCAATTTTTTGATTAAAAAAAGGGACCACATATATAAAATATACTGTTGAAAAATGACTTAGAAAGCTAAGGTTTCACATTAAATGAGGAATTTCGCTCTAATTCAAACTCTTATGATGACATACACTAAATCATAATTAGCAGAATCCCAATCATCACTCCCTGTAACACCTTTTATGTAATATGATCAATCAAGCCTATCATTGTTTCTGTGCACATTGCGTTGATTTCACCCATGTCCGCTACAAAATCATAGGTTGAAACTTCCAGGAAGAAACTTTTCATCTATACTTCAATATAATGGCCCCCCCATTCCCTAATGTGACATCGACTGCTACTTTTTTGCCTAATAAAAGTCACCCTTGTCTTCTTATCATAACACCTGTCCTTACAGAAACTTGTCTCAGTCCCTTCTCGACTAGATGAAGGATAGCGAGCCCAACTTACGAGTTGGAGTGCTAGCTATATGCTTAATAGACGCATACACTTATGAACAGAATGCCCTCTATTTGTTCATTTCCTAGAGTCATATGTAGTGAGTTTCTCACTCAAATATGGGTCGTTCAAGAGGGCCCAATTAGATACTAGGGATCTCAGTAAGAAATGCAAAGGTTGTAGGAAATCAGTCGATTTCCAAAAGCAACGACTTGGGGTCTGATCTAAGTAGGATCAACATAGGGAATACCCTAACCCTTAGAATTGGGGCCTAGAAATCTCGACCATTGGGCTAGTGTGATCTACCGGTAGAATCTGATTGGGAGATTGTAGACATAGGGTGAACGCAATCCCCCCTGGTCGTCAGTGTCTGACCCAATTCTCACTTCCCGTGTTCCACAACAATTTCAAACAGTTGACAATTTCAATCTATAACCTCCATCCATTTTTTACTACCCATAACTTCCATTGGTTAACTACCACACAGAACTCTATCGGTCAATGAAGCTAAATAGGCACTGGTACATGTAATTACCATCACCGCAACGCTAGTCTATTATAAGGGATTTGTACCTTTTGCAACAAGGTTCAAAAGAATCCAAATAAGATAAAATTCCATATTATAAGTATGATCACTAAACAAATACATGTATTAAAAATATAGTTACACCCCTGGAAAAAATTGCATGTAAACCCACAAATGTACATAAATTGTAAAATAGAGCAAACGAAGTCTAATTTGGCTCAAATTTGAAATGTATCTTTGTCATATCACATTAAAACATAACATAAAGTTTAAGTAGGAAATAAAGCACCCAATTAAGACAAACATACTTATGAGTTAAGATAGGTCAGGGGTATTACAGAGAGTGAGAGAGAGTGAGAGTAACAAAAGAGAGGAGCTAGTGAGAAATAACATATAAATATATAAAAGGAAACATGATATAACATATGTGTATACACTATGATATATGTAAAACATAATAACATATTATTAACCTTGTATATTGCTAGTTAGTACTGTCAAAAATACATCAAACCTAATGTTGTGTTTATTTTAGTACATGATATGTTTTCAATTGTGGTCGATGTGATCTCTCTGGATCATTCTTTCTCCTTCTCATTCCAACTATTTCCTTCCTATATCCTCATTATCTCACTCCTCACTTCCTTCATGTAGTACATTATCTATCCAAAAAATCAAGGGAATAAATCCACTTTCTCATTCCCTCTCCTACTGTCTCCTATCCTTCATTTCTCTTTCCCACCATATCTCTCTCTTCTATACTTCTCCCTTTATCTCTACTCTCTCTCCCATCAATATCTATCAACACCGTTTGATCCCTCTCCCCTTTCCAACTCTCTCATTCCCATCTAGTCCACACCCATCACATGCTAGCATGTCCAACCCCCTCCACCTGAATCACAAAATTGGCCAAGTGGTGTGCTATATAGAACTTCCCTTCTTCTATATATGTCTTCAATGACCCATTTAAGGTAGAATTCTCAAGCATATGGTATCTTTTCTACATATCATGAAATACCTTAACAATATGACACTTAGAGTAGTCTACAGATGAAAACAATCTAATAGTTGCAACAATAGAGAGTTGATGTGATGGGTTGGTTTCATAGGGATGTGAGTGGCTACATGCTAGCACTCTGTATTCATGCATTTTCTAAAGGTTACATGACATAAGAAATTACCATAATGGTGATTGAGTCTATTGAGATGCAAATCTGGTTATAAGGATGATATCTAGAGATATAAATGCAATCAAAATTTAGGACATATAATCTGTGTGGAAGTGTCCTTCCTAGAGATGCATTCCCTCATTCGTAGAGAGTTACCTGGTACACACTACTGTTAGTGGAGTGAGTGGGTGATTACTAGGCAACCATACTACTCTTCACGTCCCTTGAATAGGTGTAGCAGATTGTGTGCATGTCCTATATAAACCAAGGAGCACTTTCCATCCATAGTATGAACTAGAGAATTTGTGTACTTATTGTTGGATAAATTGGATATTATGATAAATCCCTTTGTTTCGATGATGAAAAACATTTCATTCTTATTAATCTAACGAGCTACTTGAGTGTGCAGGATGACAAAGTAGCAAGGGAAAATCCAATAGCTTACTTAGTTATATTTTCGTGCAATGTAATCAATGTTGTAAAACTTGTACAAATATATAATGTACAAGTACTTAGAATTGCATGTAAATCAAGCGTTAGATTTTCCCTAGACAAACACCATAGTTAGACATGTCATCCCATTTAATTAGGATCACCTTTGCACACTCACACATATAATTAGTGCTTAAATTGAAACCTTGAAACAGGATCATTCTTGGTCGACAAACTCCTCGACCGAGACACTCTCGGTCGACAAACCTCTCGACCGAGAAAGATCCAAAGTAGCCGTTAGACACAACAAACAAGTTAGTTGGTAGTTGAAGAAAGACGTTGCAAATCACTTGTTCCAGAGAGCCTGTCGGTCGACAAAAGTTCGACCGAGCAGGTGTCTCGGTCGACCATCTGTCGACCGAGATGGTCTCTGACAGCAACTGCAGAATAAATTAATTAGCCGTTGTTAAAGCAACAACTTTGTACCTAACGGCTAGTTAAGCACTTAGAAACCCCTAGAAGTTGTCTAGAACGTCCTTAAGCATACTTAGGCCATTCCTATAAATAGGACAAGCCATAGGACACTAGAATACAGTTGTTACACTTGAGAATACACTTGAGAATACACTTGAGCATACTTGAGCAATCTTTTGCAAGCAATTTTGAGCACTGTGATCATTGGCCTACATTCTCCTTAGCTCAATCTCGTGTCCTATAGGCTAGATTCTCCTACCCACAGCAATCACAAGTTCATATACTTGGCTAGGAGATCTTACGCTTGATCTAGGCATATCAAGCCTCAGGCTTAAAGGATAAGTTGTAATTTCCTTTTTCTTTCTTGTTCCTTGTTATATTTTGTACTCTCCTTGCTACTCCTAGGGTTGGAGGCTGCGGATTGGAGAGGGTTGACTTCTCAGGTGGAGAAGGGGACTTCAAGCTACTTCAAGAAGGCTATCGCAAGGGAAGCTACTTCAGAAGGCTGGTGCAACGGGAGTTGGTGCATCTACTTCAAGGGAAGGCTGCTTCAAGGTTGGCGATTACTTCTAGGTGAAGGCTGCTTGAAGGGTTTGGGAAAAGAGATTGTATTTTATGTAAATTCCTTGAGAGGTAATAAAATAAATTTCTTTTCAAATCTCGGTTGGGTAAGCAACCGGGTAGTGGACTGACGGCTATAGTATTTGCTATAGTTGGAACCACTCTAAACCTTGTGTCTCCTTGTCCAATATTTTCATTGTGGTTGTTTGAGTTCAATAATTGTTAAATTATCTATAAAACTCTATTCACCCCCCCTCTAGTAGTTTTCAATTGGTATCAGAGCAGGATTCGAGGAACTCTAACCAGGTCTTGAAGAATGGAGGGAAATGGTGAAAAGTGCTTGAACGAAACCACTACATGCTGCAATTGGTGTTTAGGAACAAACCACAAAACAACCGGATGCCCATGGAGATCAAAGGAAGAGGATAAGCACAAAGAATGCTTTATTGCTACAACTAGTGAAGAAGAAGAAGAGGAAGAAGAGGTAAGTCTTTTTGATTTATCTAAAGAAGAACTAGTTGCTATTATTGAAGAAACACATAACAAATATGTTGAGTGCAAAAAGAAATTAAAGAAATCAAATAAGGAAAATGATGATCTAAATGTTAAACTTCTTGCTCTTGCATCTGAAAATGAGAATCTTAAAGAGGGAAATAAATTTTCTGATCTTAAGTTAAAATCTATGGAAGCCGATTGCAAGCTCCTTTCTGTTGAAAATTCAAACTTACAGACTCAAGTAAATGATCTTCAGAAACAACCATTATTGTGCACCCATATAGATTATGACACTATTGTTAAAGAAAGAAATTTATTGTCATCCAATCTAGACCAAGCAAAAATAGACATTAAGAAAAGAATGGATGAGATTGCCAAGCTACAACAACAAATTCTAGATAATCCCTATCAACAAATTGGGAGAAGGGGACTAGGTTACAAGCCTAAAGGAAAATCTCATCAACAACCTAGTCAGAGAAAGTCACAAACCCAATCTATATATGTACCTAAAAGGACATCCTCACCCAATGACAACATAGGACACAACCATAGAAAAAGATATGAAGTTGACTCAATATGTTGTCATTACTGTTTGCGCCTTGGTCACTATTCATTTTCATGTCCTTATAAGAGAAAAGATGTAGAGTTAGTTTGGATTCCAAAACCTCCAAACTAAATGAACAAAATCAAGTTGAGATATGACCAAAGACATTAGTTGCATATTTCTATGTCTATCTCAACTCTACATAATTACAAATGTAAATGAAATTAATATTAGTTTGTTCCCTAGATGATTTAAAGTCTAAGTCAAATGAAAAGAAAATTCCTATTTTCATATGATTTTTCGTAAAAGTATTTTCTGGTCTATTCATATACTAATTATAAAATGGAATTATCATTGTATGCTTTATACCATGCTTTCATCATTGGGTGCGCATAGAAAATTGTATACAAGCAAGAAAAATAACTTATTAGTTATATGTTATTGCTTGCAACAAAATCTCTAACTCAGTATCTTTGAAATAATTAATTGTGTCTCCAATTAAGTAGTATGCTTCAACTTGATATTTAAATTTTATGCAGATATTAGACCAAAAATATTTCAATCTGAAAAATCTGCAAAATTTGCCTCTTGGTCAAAATAAAACTTGACTAAGGGGCGCTATGGTCGTAGTCAAAGGTGACCTAAAATAAGCTTCGACAAAAATTGCTTATTTTGGAAATTCTCTCTTTGGACCTAATCTTAATATAAATTCTCTTGAAAATTAAATCATTTGTTATCATTTAAGCCTTAAATTATCCCAATATTACTCCCTTAGAATATCCATATAAATGCTCCACAAAAATGATCTACCATTTGCATTCAAAAATCAGCTTTAAAAGTTGTACTCAGTAAGTCTGTCGGTCGACGAATTCGTCGACCGAGAACCTCTCGGTCAGCCCATCTCTCTCGACCAACAAATACTAAACAGACTCAATATCGGACGAACTATCGGTCGACAAATGCTCGACCGAGACAACGTCGGTCGACAAGTTCTCGACCGAGAAATAGTCGTTGGATACGACCGTTGTAAACCGACCGTTATGACCGTTTTCTTTACCATTGGGGAACCAAGTGGCGCGTCTGCAACTCGACCGTTGCGGACGCTCGGTCGACGAATCGTCGACCGACCAGGTCGCTGGAATGCTATAAATAGGAGCAAAAACGAGTCACTTACTCACACTTACATTTCCTTGCCTCCATAGTCCATCTCTAGTGCATTTTCGTGCAACCCTTCAGCATTCTTATCCTCCAATCTTCCTTGCTTCTTCTCCACACTCAAGAAATACAAATGGCCTCATCCTCAGCTGCCCGTGGGAAGAAGAAAGTCGCCGAAAGAAAAAGAAGAGAAGCTCGGGAAGCCACTCCGCCACTGACGATCATCAACGACATCGCCTTCGTCGACGGAGATGCTGGAGATCGATATCTACGGCTTTCCTCTAAAGCTCCTCTTCCCCGACGCCCGGTCGAAGCTATGGACTTCATCAACATAGTCGATCTGGAGAATCTCTTTGGAGTGCAAAAGCTGAAGGACTTCATCTATCCTTCTTTTCCTCTCTATTCCACTAAGGTAGTCAACGAATTCTATGCCAATCTCTTATCCCACACCGAAAATGAAACCACATTCTTCTACACCATGGTCAATGGGCATAGTTTTAAATTTACCGAAGGGGATATTCTTGATATGCTAGAAATTGATATAGATGAATACCAAGATTTCCTTGACCTTACTACCGGCAATCCACTAAATTTATTATCCCATGATGACCACTCCACTAGCCTTAGTGATATAAAAAGAGTCATATTTCAAACCAATACCACTTGTCATGAAGATAGGGGAACCTATTATGCAATAAACCTGAAACCTGCATGTAGGATAGTAAACCTCATTGTTTCCACAAACATACATCCTAGAGCCAATAAATCTGAAGTCCCTATTTTCCGCATGTGTCTAATTTATGCTATCATAAAAGAAATTCCTATAAACTTCATTCGCATAATACTTAAAAACATGCTTGAGTTTTCTGGCAATCCACCGTATGCCGATTTTGTATGCCAGATCACTCAACATTATCTTAAGTTACAAATTGAAGATATGGGGTATACATGGGAGCGTAGACCACCAAAGATAAGTAAGAATACCGTAGAGAAGATGGGGATTGACTTTGGTCATAAAAGGGCAAGAGTAGAAGGAGAATCATCACATCAAGATATACCACCACCCCCTCCTACTAATCTTTCTGTTGATCCCATTCAAAATACTCTCACTTATCTTGTCGGCTCCCAATATCATCTTAGTAACCAACTCAACTATACCCATCATGCCATGACATACTTAAATCAAAGAATGCAAAATCTTTCTCCGAGCCAAACCGATGAATATCCGCATTCCTTAAATCCTGGCATGCTCAACCCATTTAACCCTTCATACAACTACTATCAAACTCCACCTCCACCATCAATGGATCTTGCACATACTCAATTTTCCTCCATACAATTGCAAGATATAGCTGCTCACTTCTGATTTGACCGAGTTCCCACATTTCTGGAAGCATATGCGTTAACTACGACAGGTGCTTTGGATTGGCAAACTTTGGTCAAATATTATGGAGCCGAGCCATTCCTTGGGAAAGATCCGGACATCGATGTAATTCTTAAATCTTTCCAGTGAAGAGTTGAAGTTGTACTAGTTGTAATGACAATGATTGTAATAAATTGGTCATTTCTATATGATTGTAATATTTTCCATGCTATTGAATGAAGTTTGCCATCTTTGCTTGATTCAATTGGTTATTTTTTTAAGCATATGAGACATCTTCAAAAATATGGATTATAAGTTCATTATTGTAGAGCATAACAAAAAAGGGGAGTAATAATTAAAACAGGCAACTATTAAAATTGTGGCTAAATTTCCAAATGACAAAACAGTTCTCCAGAAACATCCTCGGTCGAACAACTAGTCGACCGAGAACACTGTCAGTCGAGCAATTGTCGACCGACCGGGTTTCTGTTTTCCAGACTGACATAAATTGCATACATCTTTGTTAAATCATGGAGATCATCTACAACATTTTTTTTGCTTAGTACTCAAACTTTTATTTGAGATATCTATCTAAGGGGGAGCAAAGCATAAGACTAAGGGGGAGATCTTAAAAACAACTTTGACCATTTAATTGAAGAAGCTTACAAAAACATTGTAACCACCAAGTGTAGCTGGACATTTTCCTTGATTATAAAGCAATTTATGAATTTATTCAAAATAGTATCTTGTACTTGAAGGAACTCTCTACCCAAAACAGGGCTTAACATCCCTTGTATTTTGGATGGAGACATTTTTATTTACTCTAAGCTTAGAGGATTCTCATTTAATTTAGGGCTTAACATCCTTTGATAAATGAGAAATCAATATACATTCATCATACGCTTAAGGGAATCTCATATCATTTCAAGGCTTAACATCCGTTGCAAATGATTGAGAAACAAATTATGGATAAATTAGACAAAAATCCATGTTTCTAATAGGATATCTATTTAAGGGGGAGCATTATATTAAGGGGGAGAATAAAAATAAAATATTCAACTTGGATATCTTTTTTTAAATGACAAAGGGGGAGAAAGAATATAAAAATCAAAAATATAAATGAGTTTCATCACATCTTGGCCAGCACTCACTTGCAAAACATAAATGGCTACAAAAGGTAATTTTCAGGTATGAAACTCCCATGCTTTATATTTCCTTATTTCATATTTAGGAAATGTTTGTCATCTTCAAAAAGGGGGAGATTGTTGGATAAATTGGATATTATGATAAATCCCTTTGTTTCGATGATGACAAACATTTCATTCTTATTAATCTAACGAGCTACTTGAGTGTGCAGGATGACAAAGTAGCAAGGGAAAATCCAAGAGCTTACTTAGTTATATTTTCGTGCAATGTAATCAATGTTGTACAACTTGTACAAATATATAATGTACAAGTACTTAGAATTGCATGTAAATCAAGCGTTAGATTTTCCCTAGACAAACACCATAGTTAGACATGTCATCCCATTTAATTAGGATCACCTTTGCACACTCACACATATAATTAGTGCTTAAATTGAAACCTTGAAACAGGATCATTCTCGGTCGACAAACTCCTCGACCGAGACACTCTCGGTCGACAAACCTCTCGACCGAGAAAGATCCAAAGTAGCCGTTAGACACAACAAACAAGTTAGTTGGTAGTTGAAGAAAGACGTTGCAAATCACTTGTTCCAGAGAGCCTGTCGGTCGACAAAAGTTCGACCGAGCAGGTGTCTCGGTCGACCATCTGTCGACCGAGATGGTCTCTGACAGCAACTGCAGAATAAATTAATTAGCCGTTGTTAAAGCAACAACTTTGTACCTAACGGCTAGTTAAGCACTTAGAAACCCCTAGAAGTTGTCTAGAACGTCCTTAAGCATACTTAGGCCATTCCTATAAATAGGACAAGCCATAGGACACTAGAATACAGTTGTTACACTTGAGAATACACTTGAGCATACTTGAGCAATCTTTTGCAAGCAATTTTGAGCACTGTGATCATTGACCTACATTCTCCTTAGCTCAATCTCGTGTCCTATAGGCTAGATTCTCCTACCCACAGCAATCACAAGTTCATATACTTGGCTAGGAGATCTTACGCTTGATCTAGGCATATCAAGCCTCGGGCTTAAAGGATAAGTTGTAATTTCCTTTTTCTTTCTTGTTCCTTGTTATATTTTGTACTCTCCTTGCTACTCCTAGGGTTGGAGGCTGCGGATTGGAGAGGGTTGACTTCTCAGGTGGAGAAGGGGACTTCAAGCTACTTCAAGAAGGCTATCGCAAGGGAAGCTACTTCAGAAGGTTGGTGCAACGGGAGTTGGTGCATCTACTTCAAGGGAAGGCTGCTTCAAGGTTGGCGATTACTTCTAGGTGAAGGCTGCTTGAAGGGTTTGGGAAAAGAGATTGTATTTTATGTAAATTCCTTGAGAGGTAATAAAATAAATTTCTTTTCAAATCCCGGTTGGGTAAGCAACCGGGTAGTGGACTGACGGCTATAGTATTTGCTATAGTTGGAACCACTCTAAACCTTGTGTCTCCTTGTCCAATATTTTCATTGTGGTTGTTTGAGTTCAATAATTGTTAAATTATCTATAAAACTCTATTCACCCCCCCCCTCTAGTAGTTTTCACTTATGACCTCGACTCTATTAGGGAGATAGCATGTGAGAGTAAATTATCAAAACAATTTTTTTCCTTTCTCATTTTATTGTCTTCCATTACTTCACTTTCATTGGATTTCATTATGAAAGACTAAGCCTTGGTTGAAAATATTCGAGGTGTTATACAAGTTTTACATTGTCCCAACATATGGAATCATAACTCCAACTTAGAGAACATTTCCAAACTAGCCAAAATTATTGGTGCACCACGTAGGATGATCTCAAATTTGGCCTACATTTTGACGAGATTGACATGAAGATTCTGACTTGAATGAAAATTCTAGGGAATTGGAAAGTTCCATAATTTAGATACAAGGGCAGTATCCAAGTTGGATACATATATCACCTAGAAAAAATCAATAAGGATTTCTCTACATTGAAATACACTCTCTCCCCTATCTATTGCATGTACACCTAGCTAAATGTTTCTAGAATGAATGCTTTCAATGAAGTTCACAGTGCCAAAGAGTTAGAATACTTTATCTAGGACATGGAGCACTACTTTTTAGCGATGGGGAGAAGTTGAATGTTTATAGGAATGTACTTGGCTTCAGATGCCATGTTGTGGTTGAGGAAATGATTGGGGGATCCACAAAGACATGAAATCATTGCTTGGGTTTATCGGCAAAAGAACTACACGAGAAATTAATTACAACATATACGCCATAGGCTGTGAGAGATGTCATATGTCAACTCAAGAAGACTGGAAATGTTATAGATTATGTGAGTGATTCACATCCATTTTATTAGACATCAAGAACTAGATAAATTCCAACAAGATGTATCAATTTATGGTGAGCTCAAAGGGTGGGATCAATCAAATTGAGGAGCAAAGAAGTGAAAGACATACAAGATGAAATGATAAGGAATCATGCACTACTGGACCTACGTCTAATGATACCAAATCTAAGTAACAATAAGGGAAATATTTCTTGGTAAACAAAGGAAAAGGGAAGATGGAAGTTGTAGAATATTACAATGTAAACCAACTCAAAGACAAAGGAAATAGATAGTTGTGACGTTTCCTTTGTTCTAGCCCTCATAGAATAGTAGAGTGCCCTTAGATAAAGAAAAAATGTATAGTTATCCTTGAGAAATAGGTGGATGGTGTTTGTGACCCTTCATGCATCACTCCAATGCAACTTGTTTGTGTTGTATTCAAGAATGAGTATCATGTTCTCTGGATGACGTTCATGCCCATGTGTATCAACAATGTCAAGATTGAAGTTATGGTAGACATTGGTTCCACTAATAATTTTGTGTCTAAGAGGAGGAGGATGGGTCTTACATGTCAATTTAGACCCGAAATTCATACTTGGAGTTACACAAATTATGGTTCATTTCATTGGGATTATGGGTGTCAACATGACTATGATTGATGATTTTTTGTGTGATATGGGTATTGACGTTGTCATCAAGTCCTAAAAATAAACATACTTCATCATGGTGGACGTTTTCATGATGAGAGGAAACAACCCTACCTTTATATAAATAATGAATCAAGGAATGAAAGAACATCACTTTCTCCCACACTATCAAGGAAAGGGATTATAAATGCAAGAATGGAGACACTTAATTTGGCAATACTCAATTAGGAAAGGCACAATACTTAACAAAGCCTAATGAAATTCTAAGGCATTGTGCTTGCTCAAATCCCCACAAATATGTCTCTGATGAGAGAAGTGGGTCATTTAACCAATTGTTCATTGGGTGTGTGACCCTATGTGCAAGTAGAATCCCTCCAAGGAACTCGGAAGAACATTTACAGTAGGATTTTATCAAGCCATGTAAGGCTTTGTATGTCACATAATAATTCTTTTAGAAAATAAATGATGGAGTGCTATGTATATTTGTTGAGCGTGGGTCTTAAAAAAAGTCACCATGACAAATAATTAATTGATACCTAATACTATATATATGCATGATAAGTTACATAGCATATGTGTCTTGTCCAAGATGTGTCATCATTCAAGATACTATCCAAATTAGATTCTTGAGGGAAAAGAACCTAAGGAAACTTTTTTAATGAAATATGAGGGGTTTGAGTTCCTTGTAATGTTGTTTAGTCTAACCAATGTCCAAATAATTAAATCTTATTTAAAAATAAAATTTGGAATGCATTAAAACACACAAGAAGTCAAACAACCTTCAAAATCATGTATATCATACAAATCAAGTTAACAATAACAGTATTCAAGTATCCATGAAAATTGTAGAGAGCATTAACATAGATCATTTATATTTTTATATCACATTGATGTGTCATTGTGAAAATAAATTTTATTCACATTGAAAGACTCATAATCATGGTCACACAAAATGTACTGTGATAAATTGAGTTCTCTGATTATGTTCAGTTACTATTTCTCTCTGATTTATGTTCACTTTTAACATCAATTTATTATTTCTTAACTACTTGACCAATATTGACACTAAATTTTGAAATATAATAATCATCGAAAGTAGTACATTAAGTCGTCTAATTTTATCTTCTAACTCTCAAAATTTTTATGTGTGTTCTACACAATATTTTGAACTTATTATCCAAATTTGATACCAATTGGACACTCCTACGAATTTGTAGGATTTTTGGAAGTTTATGTGCAAAAACTCATATTTGGCCTTTTTTCTACATTTTCCACACCACTGATCTGTGACTAATTGAGTTGGATAGGTCTCAACCCTTAGATCAGGATCCCACAGATTGGGGACCTGATTGACTATTTAGTACCTCGTCTTCAACCTCCTTCTTTTTGTGGGGAGGAGAAAGCGAGTCGATCATGTTCAAGCCATCCCTCAAACTTTATCTCGAGATTTTGTTCTTCTAAATATCTTTGCCTCAAGTTTCCTCACCCAATGAACCCTATCCTGACCAAGATTCATGCATTGTTGCACAGTTCCAACAACCCCCTTGCTTATCCCCCTCACTCCAGGGATCCAATCCAAACCCCAACTAGCCCTAAACCTAACCTCATCTCTATAAAACACCGCCAAAGATTATCGCTATTGTCCTTTGATATAAACCCAAGCCTCGTGCACTCTCTCAGTTTCAAACACTCCCATTTCATCTTTATTTCCTCTCTTGGCCTTAGCGGAACCTTTGCACATCCCATTGGGGTGTTTCACCACCTCACACCCTTCTCCCAAATTTCTGCCCCTACCACACCACGGGGTTGCAACAACCTCAAGCGGTAACGCCCTTGCCGACATTGGTGCCTTCTGCTCCCAACTCACCCAGTGTTAGTGGGGTCACCACCCCGTGTTCCTGACCTCGTGTGAAGGTCTGAGCAGGTGGAAAGACTCAAACCGCCTGGTCCAGAGGAGTGAACCTGATCCAAAGACCTAGCGAGCTGCCACTCCACGTATGCTAGGTGTCTTAATCTAGATCATCCATATGTAATCATGTGACTGTCACATGATTACAAGATAAAAGGCCTATGTTTTTCTACTTTAAGGTATTTTCACCCCTCTCACATGCATGATTTATAAAATGCCTAGATCTCAATTAAATCATAGAAAATACATCATAGCTCCAAAAATATCGATATTATGGCCCATTTTCATCATAAAAATTAGCCTGATCCATTAAAAATGGTATCAAAGCCAATTCCCCTCTAGTAGGTGGGGCCCACTTGGGTTTGTGGCATGCTAGTCTTTGAGTTGTGCAGTCAGGGCATTTTGGAAAAGGCTAACCTAGTTGATGCAACCACCCTTGCACTAGTATTCATGGTCAGGAGATGGGTGTACATGTGCCATTTGGGTTTGCACTGAAATAAGGATATATTATGAGGCTATACAATTGAACCTTGATGAGGACGTCAAGAGTCCAAGTGGGGGAGATTGTAACATCCCATGATTTGAGGCCTCAAATAAAATGACCCTAAAAGGAATTATTGGACTACCCATATCACAAAGGTGCACCTCCTTTCCAGGGAGCCCGTCTCTAATGAACTTTGTGGTTAAGTGTGCTCATCTCAGAGTAGTACTAGGATGGGTGACCAGTTGGGAAGTTTATCCTAGCTTGCGTTTGAGTGAAGAAAAAGTGTGCAGTCAAGGCTAGTAGTGATCTGTGGGGCCATTGTTCAATCCTAAAACTCTACTAGAGCCTTGGACAGTGGGCCTATGAATTACATGTACATTGTCTTCAGACATAATTAATGTAAATCATAGACCATGCCTGATGATAAAATTGACATAATTCTCTATACAAAAAAATATAGAATAAATATTATAAAATTATATACTGAAAAAATTCATAGTTTTTGGACTGTAGGGTTTTGGGAAGGGGGAACAACAAAATTACAAAAAATATTCCATATCATTTGACCCTACTCATCAAATTTGTTGTAACTATAAAATATTGGTAAAGAAACTTGTAGAAAGGATAAATTGTATACCTTTGCACACACTAGTTTTCCAACAACTGGACACGTATATGTCAATGAAGAAGTCCAACATTTAGATCAAGATCTTAAATAGCCATCGATAAATTTGAATTGGCCACCAAGAAATATGACTCATCCACCAAGCAAATGCATGATTTTCTTCTTCAAATCACCTTGTTATTGTCAGGTGCAAAGCCTTCTCCAAGACTCCATAGAAGTGCCTTGGCCTCTATTTCATCCTTACAGATGAGAGCGAACACAGTGCACCACCTTGTCCATTAAGTTAAAGGAGAATAGGAGTTTTTGGTGTGATATTCATCCCATAACTCCCTTTATTCTCCTTATTGGGTCATCGGCCTTAGGTCAACTTTTTCTCTCACCAAGAGAGATGTTTTTTAGCCAATGTTTCTCACAAATTTTGTGTCTTGTTTGTAACCTTATTGGGATGAGTTTCTATTATACAAGAGTGTCATGGCATAGGAATTTTCTAAATCCAATCCCTTTCCTAATTGCTATATCAAAAACATTGCCAAAATGAAAACTCAGACTACCATTATAATTGGTCGAGTGGGATTCAAAGTCACCAGACTGGGTCCCTACTAGGACGAAAATGGGTGTGAATTACATGACCCACAAAGTAATTCGGTCGAATCACCAGTCCAGATATAAGTTGCATTCCCAATTTGATTCCAAACAAATATGAACACTTCTCCTATTAATTTCCAATTGGTCGATTGATCATTCACCAAGTGAAAGGCAATCGATCAATTAACATTCCATTGATCCATCAACTGAACCAATCCATTCAAATGATTGATCATTTCATTCTCTTGACTAGGTAAAAAATTAGCTTGTTTATGATACAGAACCATTCTTATAATATGTTTGATTGAAATTTTCAATTTCCTTATGTATCCTTATGCTTGTGACTTGATAGGTCCCTAATTATGTTTGTAGTGATAGAATAAACCTCATAAGAAAATAATGGGGTCTTGCAACACATCATTTCCACTCATGTAATATGAGTAAGTTGGAGAACAACTTAAACCCATGAGGCATGGAATTGTCATACTCTTATCATTCAATAGATGTTCCTTGAATTAGAGAAAACTATTCAAGATATTATGAGATAATTATCATACATTGAGTAACATGAGCTTGTCCATGTATTTCATAGTCACACTTATCAAGTGGTCGGGATATCATTCCAAAGGAGGGACCAATTCCATAATCATCACTCATAGTAATCCACAAGTTCTACAATGCACCAAATATCCACCTTTATGGCAACCCTTAATTCGGAGTCACGTTGAGCTAACATTAGAGTACACAAAACACAATGTATTACTATTGTGACTTCAGTTCTAGGGATCACAATCACCATTTTCACATTTAGATATGAGTCTAGAATATCATTATATGAATCCATGTGTATTCCCTAGGTGGATCTATCCAATACAATATTTATCAAGTACCCATGCATTTGAGTTAATATCCAATATCATTAGAAAGTGACATTGTCATCACTCACCATACACGCTAGTCTTGTGAATTGTTTTTGTCATAATATGTCCCTAAAATAAATGATTAGGGACACAACAAGAGTGAGTACTCTAATTATAAATATGATCTAATGTACAAGTCCTAGGCCCAAACTATATGTCTTTGTGTTTAATCATTCTGAGGATATTAACAAGTTTATTCATTATCTCAATACTAAAGCAAACAATAAGTGGAATTGCCTTTTATTAATAACCAAATCATATATGAAGTCTTCCTAGAACAACTATCCCATGACGGCTCTTAGGACATACAACCAACATTCTCACACTACACTAGAGCCAAACAATCACAATTCTAATCACAAGTCATCTAACATGAGCATCATGCTTCTATTGTGAAAGTTCTTTCATCAAGTATCATCAACGTTGCTTTTAATTGGTATTCTGCAAATATTAACATATCCCAATAGTATGATCTCTTGTATGAGATGGTAATGCATGAGTATGTTCTTGGAACACTAATGCAATCTATAAAATGGCTCAATCATTGCCCCAATATAGCTCTACTACATCATCAACGGATGAAATTCTTGATCCATACATGTTCTTTTGATACATTGGATGTGGAAATATACTCAAACTTTGTTGTACAATCAACCATCATTTTTTTTTGGAACTCTTCCAACTTACCACTCCACCATTTAGGGAATATAGAAATCCTGATTGTGAAAGATGATTGTCCTTGTCATTTTGTATGCTTGCATTTGTGTAACCTTTTATGATCAACTCTTCCTCACCACCATAAATTAGAATTCATCCTTAGTTCTCCTCAAGTATTTAAGGATGTTATTGACAACTATCTAGTGACCTTCATTGGGATTTGACTGGTACCTTATCATCATTCTCAAAACATACAAAACATTTGAAAATGTATATAACATTTCATAAATGATAGATCCAATTGTTGATGTATATGGAATCTTAATCATGGGTTCCCTCTCTTCAAAGGATCTGGGACATTGATCTCTAGAGAGACTTATTCCATGAGATGTGGGTATGTTTCCTATCTTAGAATCTTACATGTCAAACATTTTTAAGACTTTGTCAATGTATGTACTTTGACATAGAACAAGAAGCATTTACTATCTATCTCTCTAGACATTTGTAACTAATTGTAGAGTAGGGATGTAATTTCCCATCAATAATATGTCATTAATTATATAATATGAGTAATACAATCATTCTCTACCTTCTTGCAAACACAAGGTTCATCTTCATTTTGAATAACTCCTAAATGTTTCATTGTTACATCAATGTGAAGATTCCAGCTTCGAGATACATGATTCGATCAATTGATTGATATTTGTAGCTTATAGACTTTGTTGGCTTTATTTGAAGAAATAAAACCTCCATGTTGTATCATGTACACATCATCTATAAGATTCCCCATTATAGAAAGTAGTTTTAATGTCCATTAGACAAATCTCATAGTCATGATAAGATGCAACGAGAAGCATGATCTTGATGAATTCAACCATGGAAATAGGTGGAAATTTTTTTATCATAGTCAACACCTTGGATTGGTTTGAAATAATTTTATACTGATCAACCTTCATAGGTTTGGACATTACCATCAATGTAGGTATTCTTCTTCAAGATCCATTTGCACCTTATGGATTTTTTCCCTTATGGTGGATCTACCTAGGTCCATAACTTGTTGGTATACATGGAGTCCATCTTAGATATCATGGCTTCTAATAATATATCATAATTTTGTCCCTGAACGTCCTCATTGTAAGTTGTTGGTTCATCATTATCAACAAATCCATATCTCTCTTACTCAAGACATTCCCTACTAGACCTTCAAGGTTCATGTGTGTCATCAATTTTAGATTCCACTATAGTTTGTGTTCCTCTTGTTCTTATCGACCTCCATAGGTTCAATTTTATCTTGTTCATCTCAAACTTCTTTGAATTCTACTTTCCTCCCATTGTCTCTCAGAACATAAAATCCTTTTGGAGGAATACAATTGTCCTACAAAATGCACTTTGTTGTCAGATATAATATATAAGTAGTAACCCTTAGTCTTCATCGGGTATCCAAAAAAGTAACATTTATCCAATTTGAGTCCAAGATTTTCTCATAAATATTTCTTGACATAAGTTGCACATTCCCAAACTTTAATGAAAGACATATTGGGTTGTTTCCCATTTTATCTCCTATGGTGTCTTTTCAATGAATATGGAAGCTACCCAGTTAAGTGAAATCATCAGTAAAGGTGATGAAGTATTGGTATCAACCTCTAACACTTGTGCTAAGAGGTTCGTGCAGGTAGTATGTATGATTCCTAATAAGTCACTAGCTATCTGTAAGAATGGTACTTGAGAGGGATCCATTCTTCACTGAAACAGGACATAAAATACCATCCTATTCCAAAATTGGAGGAAAGGAGGAATTTCAGTCTTTCTCAAATGGTATATATAATATAGGGCATAAAATTTTATAAGAAAGGGAAATAAAACTATTATGAAGTTACATGATGATTTATATATAATTGTTCCTCGCCTTAAAAGGTCATGCTACAAACAATGAGTATAACTACTAGTACATGACCCAGCTGTAGAGGGAAACCCGACCATTCAAAGCTATCATCATGCCGACATCCTAAAGATTATCTTCCTGAGTCATTGCCATCTAACACTCCCTGCACCTGATGGTTTGGGATGACATTCAATAAAAGGAAAGAAAAAGGTATGCATCAAAGCACTGTTGAGTACGTGCACAATAAAAATTTGAGCATTCTTAGACATTTAAGGAGAAAGAAGGATGCTTTCAATAATATAGGGTTTGCATCAAGTAGGTTTGAGAAGATATAGTGCTAAAGTATTAAAAAGAAGAATGAGGAAATAAAATATATGAAAACAATATAATCACATTAAAGATCTTGACCAAAATAAATCACAACAACAACAAAAATATGCATGCATGTTAGACTAAGTGAATCTATTCTAGGGTCGATACACCATAGGATCCCAAGCTAGGTGAACTTCATAGTTCATCTTTCATGACCTAAAAGTGTTATATACACAAGTTAGTACATAATTACCTAATTTAGTATTCAAAGTATATCCAAACCTAGATCGGTTTCCTAATGTCAAGTTAAGCCTTGTAAATCTCGTAAATACTTATACATTAGGTGAGGTATTATCTATTATAGATCAGAATATCCTTATTAGTATGAGTTTTTAGTTTCAATAGTGTGTGAGCTATTTCCATTAAAAATCCCAAGTTCTTATTTGTGTGAAGTTATCTTTCTTCCTTTTAAGAATAAAGACCTTCATATGTGTCTTTTAGTGTTACAATATTCTACAAGATGCACTATATTCTTATTTTCATGAATTAAATCATAGTAACACTACTAATAATAATTCATAGGATCTATATTTTTTATCACCAGAGATCATGGCACATGCATGTATATTGATATATTACACGGTTGAGGAATATAACCAATTTCTAGAATAGTCATATTCTACTAGTACCTTGGAACTCCACTAATACAAGCATGCTAATGTGAAACCTTATATAATCATCATTAAGTAACCAACTCATTAGTCCATACTATAATCATTTTTCATAGGCTTATGTTGTAGTATATTTCCTCTCTATTTCATAGGCCTTCATAATTCTTACAAGACTATACAATACACTAGATTGATTTCAGCACTTACATATAGAAAACTATCTTGTATGCATAGATTTTAATACATATACAATGAGGTCAACACAACCAAAATACAATTAGGTTATTCTTAGTTTACCATATGTTCTAAGATCATCTACAATATAGTAATTTTACATAATATCAGTTAAATGAATCTTTGACATGTATATGTATCTATTATATAGTTATAAGGTAAAGTACCCTACCTAAGGGTTAGTATTACTTATAATTACTATTCCCTTTCAAATATGAACTGTTGTTACCCATTATTGTATCATCTTTATCTACTTAACTAATCATATAACAAAGAACTATGCTACAAGAAGGTAGATACTGACCTATAATAACTTGGTACAGGTATCCAAGGATCAAAACTACACATTATTCAAGGGTGAGAGATTTGGTTAGCTAGTGCCTTATATGTGTTCTCCTTCCTCTAGTCAGACCTGCTCCTACTTCTAGTGAAAACTGAAGAGCCTCCAATGGTCCTCTTTGCTAGGTTGCTGATTCATAGAAGTCAGATATGCATTACACGGGTGGAGAAAAGGGTTCTTCATAGTTTCAGATTGGCTGTCGTGAATACTAGTGATGTCAAATGGCATTGGCATGGAGTTTGTATGGTGCGATAGACCTCTAAGATAATGGTTGTGCATTGGGTGTCGGGGGAAGGCGAGTGAAAGTCACCACTATCATTATACCTTCCTTGACAGGATCAAAAATTGAGGAGGACAAGTACCATACTTGAGTCGTTGTCTGTGAAAAAAGAGAAGCATGGGCTGAAGGGGTTTGAGCTATCTTGAATCCCACTGTGGCAGGTGAGAAAGATATTATTATGGTTGTAAAAGGGGTAATACAAGACCAATTAACCCATCACTGAACTAGGCAAGATGACACTCTTTCAATTTTGTAGGATGAGGTTCTAGGTTTATCTCTATCTGTTGTCAACAATGAGAGATAGGAAGGGTGAGAGGGTGACAAAACACAGGTTGAGGTTGGTGATGAATGGTGGTTGTGTGATAGAAGTTGCAAGTTTGTTTTCACTGATGCAGAACTTCACATGATCATCAGAGATGCCAGGCACAATCTTAGGTCCTTGTGGCAGATGTAGTAGTTCTTCAACACTCTGCAATGGCAATTGGTGATGGATTTGATTCTCAAAATCCTTGGTGGTTAGCACAAGGTGAAATCATAGTCAGGATCTAGGGTTGCAAAAAAAGAAAGAGGAGAATAGGAAGACGAGAGGAAAGGGAGAACGAAGGGGGATATATAAGATAAGAGTGAAGCCAGGGAAGAGAAGGATAAGAGAGGGAAATAGTTTGGGTGATGGGGTAGAATGGTCAACAGAGGCCTGTGGATGGCACACGACGTGTATCAAAGAGCGAGTGGCCTGGGTAAGGTAGTTTAGGTGACATTACAGGATACCAAATAGGAACTCTGGTTCAATTGGTATCTTAACTCAATTAATTCATATAAAAGCTACTAAATTCCATTCATGTAATTGGGAGGGTAATTAAAGTTTGATTTACTCAAAATGTTACACGTTAGCTCAATTAGGTGTGAGGAAGACAATTTTAATGTTATTTCCATCTTTAAAGAAAAATGGATATATTGTTTCCTTATATGTAAATTAAGTAGTCAATCAGTGAATCTAATGTATTTCTTTATCAATTATAACATCATTCCATATTTATTGAGTTATATTTATCATTTAGACTTAGCATGATTCCACATTTCCAACTAGGCTCAAAACTATTTAATGGGTGAATTTATATAATCACCTCTAAGGACACTTAATAATTAATTTTCCATTAACCTTAAGTAAAAAAATGATTTATTAGAATTTATAATTTAATGGTTCAAATTACTTTTAATTTATTTAATTAAAAGAGAACGAATTTATTCTTTATTAGTGTGAAAGGGACTTAGTAAAAGAGGGTCAAGACTTGGTTCTAGATTCATGTATATTACACTCTATCATTGCTTCCAATGAAAGGTGATTTTGTCATCTTTCCCAATAAACAAGGCTCTAATGCCTCTATTCATTCAAGATGAAAAGAGTCTACATATCCATATTTATGGAGTCTATAAATGCACTTCTCATATATGTGCCCTAGACAATAGTGTCACATATAAGTTTTATTTGAATCATCAAGTTTAGAGTTCTTAATATTTAGTTATGTATATGTATCTGTGGTTCTAATAAATATAGACCATATGTCATTGGTGTACTAATGCAGCATATATCATCTCTTGAAATATAAATCTGGTCATTATTTCTTAGAGATTCAAAACCATATTATTTAAAAAATACAGAGATAATGTTTTCATTTATGGAGGGAACAAAATAGAAGTTTTACAATACTATTACAAGCCAATATTACAAGCCCATTGGGCTAGAGAGAAACAATTAATAGGTGCCTAAACAATTGGAAATAACTCTTATTATATTTTCAATGCATAGTTCCACCCAACCTTTCTTCAAGGGTCTACTTCTTTACAAATTCTACATTTTTTAGTATATGTGAGATTCACATATGATATCCAATACTCATGTTGCAGAAGTAAATAAGTCTTCTATAATATATGTACCTAAAGTGGAGATCTCTATCCCCTACAACTTTATCTTTAGTTCCTTTATGTAGATAGGGAAATTTCTCTTGCAATGTCTAGCCAAGTGATAATGGTGATAATTCCTTCCCTTAGCCACTTGTCCTCTTTCTTAATTGCATAATACTTTTCGCCATCCTTAGAACCTTTTTTGGATTTGCCTTTTTCCTTGGACTTTTCCTTCCTTTTCTGACCACCAACACGAAATTGGTCTTATCTTTCATTTTCCCCTCAGTTGTTCTGAATAACTTTGTCAACATTTTAAATAACTTGTTCATGTTGTAATTTGTGACAAATTGTTTGTATGAATCTATCAATGATTGTAGGATAACATATATGGCAAACTCATAGACCAAAGGAAATCCAGATCTATCTTGAATCTTTTACATACCCAGTTAACTTGAGTACAAGGGGTCCAACTGGATCATCTTTTATCATCTTGCACTCAAATAATGTGTTAAAGACATCATACCCTTTTGCCTTGTGCCTTCTTGATACATGTTCCTGAGATGTGTTATATTATCACTAAAATCCATGTTCTCATACTGCTTCTAAATCTCATGTTTCATGGATCATAGAATAGGAACTTGATGTCCACAATGTCATCAGAATGTTACTTATGTGATTCCTTTTTTATTCCGGGGTACATTTTGAACTAGTTCATTTGTTACTGGCATTTCTAGGAAATAACACTTATGCACATATGTATGAATAATTCTCAGTATCCAGAACCAATCATCAAAGTTATTCCCATTTAATTTTTATTTCTTGATGACTAATCAAAATTGTTAAGGATTTCTGTTTCTATTTTCCATCTGATCTACACATATTGCATTTGCACGAGTCAACAAATTGATTAGAAAAATGATTTTTTATTGAAAATATGATTTGATTAAATTAATCTGCTTTTAGTTAATTACGTTGCCACTATTTGTTCAAATCAATAGTCCTAGTCAGAGAGATAATAACAAGAAATATTCTAGTGATCCAAGATCCATAATACATTAAGTCATGAGTGAACTATGGAAGACCGCTTAGAACATAACTATTTAGGTAGGTAATATTAATCAAATGCATCCAATGCAATTCTTGAATAGATGGTTTCACAATCCATTCAATTATTTAGTATATGATTATGTTTCATCTTTATTCCTATAGATGATTAATCCTATTAAGATTCTTGAGTCCAACCTAAAGGCCAGTACATTAAGATATGCACCCTGTTGGGCAAACCTACATACTTATTATCACACTTTTCAATGGTAGACCTTGCACCGCACTAAACATACCCACACTCAGTCGAATAAGGTTTAAATGTGTATTTCATAATGGAAGGCATATTAAACATTTATATTATATTTAAGGATTTATATATATATATCCATATGTATCCAATCACCATTACATATGCATTTTTATACATATCACATACTATAACACTCACTACATTTGATAAAACAAAATATACCATCTGGTACAACATATTGATCCAACAAGTTTTGAAGAAATACAACTAAGAGATCCACATCTAATATAACCCTAAATCTATCCTTCACATGGTTTCCAGTCGCCTGACTGGGCCTTCCATTAGACCAATTGGTAGTCCCTATTTTGGGATGTTCTTCTATTTTTGATTAATTCACCATCTCATCTTGATCGCGGACCCTCCAAGGACCATTCACTTTGGTGTAGTCTTATGATGTTTTCTCCTCTCTATTATCCACCTTTGATGTCATTATATCATCTTATTTAGTTACATAGTTTAAATTGAAAAGGAGAAATGATAGAGAGAGGCATGGCATACAAGCCATATACATGTTATATAACTTTTGATAAAAATCAAAGTAGTGATATTACATGTTTCGGATCTTACCACAATGACCTACTTTCCACATTCATATCCACCAAATATAACTATTTTAATGACTCACATTGGTTTATATAATACATACACATATTGTATCATACATGATATTTGGTTATTATTGTTGATATAATGTTTCACATAATTGGTCCAATGAATCATTTGCGGTTCAAAATCCAAACTGCTGTCAATAGTGCACAATGTCAGCTTTGACACCACTGTAGGGTTTCAGTAACAGTGGCACAATAGAACAACAAAGAAACATTCCTTCTCGCTAATCCTAGTTGTTTTAAGTGTCATAGCTATAAAATGTTGGTAAATAAAAGACATAGGGAGAATAAAGATTTTACCTTTGCACGTAATAATTTTCCAACAACTATATATTCTTTGTTGGTGAAGAACCTATAACTTTCAGATCTAGATCCAAAATGAACACCGAGAAATCGGAATTGGCCGCAAAGCAACTACATAATTGTCTTCATTGCAACACCTTGTTATTGTCTTTTAAAGGCCTTCTTCAAGCCTCTACATAAGTTTATTGACCTCTACTTCATTTAAATAGAAGAGGGAGAATTAGGCGCTCCATCTTGACCACCAAGTTGAAGTAGAACATGAGTTGTCAATAGGCTAGTCATTCGTGAACTCTATTTTTTCTCCTATTTTGGGTTATTGTCCTTATAGAAAATTTCTCTCCTTCAAAGAGAGAAATTTTGTGGAAAAATTTTCTCAAAAGTTTTTTTCTCGTGTCTAATCCTTACCTAACAAACCCCATTCATATAGGAAGGTCATGGGCTTGAAATTTCTCAAATTCAATACGTGTCCTAATCAAAATCTCAAAAATAGTATTAGAACTAAAAACACAGAGTGCCATTCTGATCATTTGAATGGGACTGTAGTCACTCAACTGAGTCCCTCTAGGACTAAAATAATCAATTGATTGCCTAATTCACCAAGTGAATCAACTAACAAATCAGTCCATATCTGAATTGGTTACCAAATTTCATTCCAAATCAAATATGAACACTTTCAGTAATGAGTTCCAGTCAATAGACTCACTAACTGATTTGATTGATTGGTCACTCTTTTAAGTGAAACTTAGTTACTCTATTGAAATTTAGCTCATCCATTAACCCCACAAACCCAGTCAGTCTATTAGAGTTTCTAGTTGCTTGATTGGATAGGAAATGTTTATGATTCAGAATCATTCTAACCATATGTTTTATTGAAAAATTCAATCCCTTATCCATCCTTATGCATGTAACCTATTATGTTCCTAATTACATTGGTAGTGATGTTCAAAACCTCAAAAACAAATTGTGCCCAGAACACATCATTGCCACCCAAGTAGTAGGAGTAAGTTGGAGAACAACTTCAACTTGTAAAGTGACATATGTTTCCATGACCATATAATCCCTTTGTCACATATATCAATATTGAAACTGGCCATAGTAGCCCGGGTGGTAAGATCTCGGTAAGTCCCAATGAAGGACCTGGGTTCGAACCTCACCGAAGGCACTTTGTGAACGACAATCCACGCTGATTAGGCGTGGGAAGGGGGTGACCGGACCACACTCTCTCATGCCTCAAGAGTTTACCATGTCGGGATCGCCCGAGGTGGGTTCTCTCGGTCACCAAAAAAAAAACTGAAGTATGAAATATTCATCCTCTTACCATTCAATCTATATTCCATTAACTAGATTGTCAGATCAAAATCAAATATTCACTCACATGAGATTGGCCATGAATTTCATAGTTTCACTTCTCAAGTGGCCAAGATTTCACTGTAAAGGAGGGACATATTCCATCTCCATCACTCAAACTGATCCACAAGTGTTACAAGGCACCTAATCCCCACCTTTTTGGAAACCCTTAGTCTAGAGTCACATTGGGTGATACACATCGTTTGCACACCAGTTCACTAAGATAATTATCCTGGAGTTTAATCCTTTTTTTACTTTCCAGATAAGACTAGTATAGAGGGGTTGATCCCATAGGACAACATTTTTAAGATTCATTTTCTTTTAATCCTGATTGCTTTTGAAATTATTTATTTTTGGGTATTTTTTAAAGATTGACAAAATGTAAAATCCAGTTTTGAGAGGGGTTTGATTAAAGTAATGCAAGAAACTAAAGTGCAAGAAGAATAAAATATTACACTAATAAGAAATGAAATGATTAAAGTAAGCAAGAAAATAAAGGAAGAAGATGGCTAGTAAAAAATAAAAATTTCTAAGAAAGAGAATAATATTGTAAGAATTTAGAAAGAAGGCGATTCGAAAAAATGTTGGAAGAACGATTGAAATCATATGGGGAAAAACATCGAGGCTTAGGGGTTTTCACCACCATATCCAAAGTGAAGATCAAATCAAGAATACACGATAATTAAATGACAAGAAGAGGGTATGTGAATCATTCATAAACAAAATAAAAAAGTCAAACTCCACGTGAACCCATTGGTCATGGTGTTCATGCTTCATAGTTCATTATCCCAATGGGAATTTTCCACAGTTGCATCTGAATTTCCGTGCAACTGGTTTAGTTGTTCAAAATTTTGGGTTCCACAGTCGCATACGCCAGAATTAACTATGATGAAAATGAGAGATCACTTTGTTTAAATCGGCGGTTTTCTAAACCAAAAGCCATTTGTATAGATAAAAATCATATAGACTGAATCTAAAACAATGCAATGGTTAAGAGGCTATTCCCCTTGCCTTGATAAGAAGACTACTCGCTACTCATAGCGAGGAAGGATGAAATGGCTTAGCATCTTTGTTTCTAGCTCCAAAAATAAAATGTGAGAAGAAAGAACGAAAATAAAAGAATCCAGATTAGAGAAAAAAATAACTTTATTTCTTTGAAATGAAAAATTACACTAGAATGAAAATTAACAGAGATTCACTATAGAACAAGAACAAAATTTGGGACCCCTTTCTTAGTGGATTACCCACTCCTTTTACAAGGGAAGGAGAGGTGGAAACTCTGAGGGGTGAAGAAAATGGTTAAGTGGTGGCTGCTGAAATGTACTATCTGCGCACCGCGAAACGGCTGTCTCGCTAAGAGAGACAGTCGTCTGGTGATGAATGGTGGTGGGCCTCAAAAGTTCGGTGTAAAACCCTAAGAAGGGGTGTAATTTCTCACATTTGGATGAAATCTTGGGCTCCAAGCGGCGTCCTAGACGGTCATCTGGGATCTGTGAGATGCCCTTCTCGGTCGTAACATGGCGTGAATTTGGAGAACCTTAGATGAGAATGGAGGCACCCTTACTTTTGGTACGAGGCTAGGTCAAGTCGAACTAGCCATCTAGGCTCATCCAAATGCTCGTCTGGCTCTATGAGACGATCATCTCACTGATGTGAGATGACCGTTTGGTGTATAGAGTTACCTGATTGAGATGAGGCCAAGATGGCCGTTTGGCTATGAAACAATGGTCTTTGAGAAGTGAGTCGACTGTCTCGGCTCAGTGAGATAGATGTTTCACTGGCTCAATGGGTCAGATTGAACTTGTAGAAAATCCCTACAAAATTTGAGAAAATGGTTAAGTGTTTGTTCAAATAAGTTAAGAAATGGGTAATTTGCAATTTTAGTCTAGAAATTACCAAAAAAAGAAAATCTAATGAGAATGACTAATTTTTTTTGCAAAAAGATGGATGAATATGCATTCATCAAAATAACCCAGACTTGAATCTTTGTTGGTCTCGAGCAAATTATATTACAAATAAATTCCAATTTATACTCCCAAAATGTCATCCTCACCTCGTAAAATCACTATAGTCTCCAAATTTTGGCTAAGTGACCCAATATCCTAGAATCACATAGCATAAAGTTCTATATTTCCTATCAAAATAAAAATAAACTCTTGTTTATAAAATGAGAATTTGTAGAATAATAGGCTTCCTCTCATTGTTGCTTTGACACACTCAATTTTTGAATTTGTTGTAAGTTATTTGCACAAGAATAGAAAGAAGTGCGGTGTGAACAAAGAAAGAAGTAATAAAAAAATTTCATCCCTCCTCTATTCGACTTGAGATTTGGATTTTGTGAAGTTGTGGCTACATTGGTCACAATTTGTTTTCTTGTGCACTTTGGCATCTTTTTGATGGTATGCCCCTTGGTGGCGTATGGAATTTCATTTTGGGAAGCATGCCACCTGAACTTGATTTCTATCTAATGGTGATTCTTTGCTTCTCCTTTTTAGAAGAAAAGTATAGGGAACTAAAAGATGTTCTTGTGCTTTAATTTCAACATTTTTTCTTTCATATCTTTTTTTCAGAGAGTGTCATTTCTCAAGTTAGAATATTCATATAATTTACATTGTAAAAGTTTTAAAACAAGATAATCCATTTATTTAAAAATAGAGAAATATTATAATTGGTCCTAATCAATTCCTTATGACTTGCCAACTATTCCAAGTAGTAATGTTATTAGCGGTCCAAGGTGACACAATAGTTTCACACATGAACATTTGTAATAGATTTTGCAAAAAGTTTTACTAAATTCAATGGGTACAATGATATATGTCTACTCAATGGGCCGACTAGATAAAGGCCTTTACAACTTAAATAGAAAGTGATGGTTAGCTAGATAAAGGTCATAAACTAAAGCATGTATATAAAAAGAAAAGACAAAGAAAATAAGGGAAAAGATAGGGGGTGCAATAGAATTATACCACTCACCTCCGCCCTAGAATTAGACTTTTACTCGTCCCGAGAAAAACCTAAATCAGAGATGGAGGGAAGATAATCACTAAGACGGTGGAAAATGAGAGACGATGGAGGGTTGTAGTAGTAGTTTCCCTAATAGGTGGAGTTGGGGTCAGGGTAGGAATGATGGACCCCATACTCCTCATACTGAGGTCTGTTGGTGTCATAGTGGACCAGATGCACATGCCAAGACTCATAGAGCACTACATCAAATACATATGGTTGAGTTGATGCCCTTGACATTGCTACTCATGTTAGATCTCCTCCAACTGGTCTTAGATCTCGTAGAAACCATAAGGCTCCTCAGGGTCTTCCTGATTGCCTCAGTGTCTCCTAGTGTGGCATTCTGAGGAGGAGGTGGTGGTTTGGTCTCATCTCCATGTGCCTCCATGGAGACAATCCTCCTATGAGTTGTGGGCTCGAGAACGTTAGCTAGATCGGAATGCTCCTGGAGGAAACACTGAATATTTCCTGGCAGGTCTATCAGGTCAAACACCAAATTTGCAGCTGCAAACCTGGCATGTCGAGGAAGCTCTAGACCAAGGGTGATGCCTTTAAATGTCAAGTAATAGGAATCCCTATCTACTCCATATAGGATGAACTTGCAATCATTCAAATATGAAAGATTGATCAGATCATGCACATGGTCCAGTGATGGAAAAGGGATGTGAGTGAAGCCTAAGAATTTGTCCACCAGAGTGATAATGTGGCCAATACAGAATGAGGAGGAGGTGTTGTAGGTACGTTGATAGTTTAGATGTAATATCATAGTGTTCCCCCAATTGAAAGGCTCATCATTCAGCAAACACCATAAAGTGTCGAGGTCAATATGGGTAACTGCTTCCTATGTTCCATCCCTGCAAAAAATAGTTCATGCAAGGACACGATGAAGATAGCAGACCATGGGACTATTGATGTTGGATGCTTTGGCTCCACAAGGTATCTTGGGTGGGAGGCATGCGATGTATGCCCAAAATTTCTCCATGTTGTAGGAATCAGGATAGTTGTCATGGTGGTGACTCATGCATTAAGATAGCCAATCAAACTCCCCTTCATCGATGATGATGGAGGTGAACTGGCTAGCTGAGATCCCAGGCATTCCCCAAATATCTGGATTTTATAGATGGAATTTCCTTGGGAACGTCAGAAAGTGAAATGAACTCAAGGGTGAGATCATTGTATACTGCAAGGATGCGATAGACGAAGGCCATAATAGGGTTGCATTGAAGAATGTTGTCAACTGTTGTTTTGATGCCAAGTGCAGTCAAATTAGAGCCACATGCCCATCTGGGGAGAGAGACACTGACAGAAGATAATCACTCGAATCTCATGGAGTGCTCTTCACTAACAAACTAGACATAAGTACTAGGATGTGGAGCAATGTGAGGCGATCGAGGAGTAATGGAATCAGGTTCATGATGGGAAGAGGACCGTCCACTTGTGGTCTCCTGGATAAGTCTGTCCACCTCATAGATGTCCAGGAGCATCTCCTTGGCTACCTCAGGAGAAGATTCGTCAGTAGTCTCCTAGATCTGAATGCCCAGTCCAAAATGAGATCAGTGAGGTAGCTCGTGTGAGGAGGAAGTGGGGGACTTCCCTTTGTCCTTTCGGAAGCAGTTGAACATTTTCAGGTTGCAGGGCAGAGAGAGGGTGTCTAGAAGGCTAGAGATGCTCATCTGGGCAGTCAAGACAATGGACTTAGGGATCTAAATGATCATTTGGTGACTATTACTTGTGTGATGCTAGTAGTGGCTGCTAGGTCCTTGGTCACAGGGTGGTAATCTTGAGGATTGAGATACTCATTTGGTGTTAGAGAGGTGTCAAATGACCAACTCAACAAAGCAATTTCTAGGCAGTAGTGACGGTGATGGAGGAGATGAGGAGGAAGAGTTGCACCTCTAATGAGACGGTTGTTAGTGTGGGCAAGACGGTTAGTTGGTACAAGAGGCCTGGTCATCAAGATGAACGAGGTGGTGGGGAAGAAAAAAAAGGAGCAAGACTGGTTGAGCATTAAGGTGGAGCGGGACGGATGTCTAGCTTCAATACGGCGGCTGATACCTACGAGTTTTAGTCCGTCAAATGGCGCCACAGATGCTAAAATAGTGGGGAGTTTGAATGCATTTGAAAATGCCTTGAGGTGAGTGAGACGATCAGCTCGTGAACTCCAGACGGTCATCTAGAGTTTGAGGGTTCCTTTTTCGATTTACAAATATCAAACGTCTGTTGATGTTGTTGTGGTTGTCTTAAGAGTTGAAACGGGCACCTCATCTATACCAGATAATCATTTGGCTAGGCAAAACACCCTACTTCCTTTCATTGGAATGACCCTTATTGTTTACATTTTTCCTTCAAAAGAAACTAATCTAAAATTTGAAACAACAATGGTTAGCTAAAAATAAATATATAAGAAAATATGCAAAATTTAAATGATTGGGTTGCCTCCCAATAAGATCCTAGTTTTACGTCAAAGG
The DNA here is from genome assembly GCA_963693085.1 of Alisma plantago-aquatica. NCBI lineage: Eukaryota > Viridiplantae > Streptophyta > Magnoliopsida > Alismatales > Alismataceae > Alisma > Alisma plantago-aquatica. Next base: position 1,332,298,625 of record OY856412.1, read on the forward strand.
CCCGATAGAGCTGGATCATGGAGCCATTTCAGGCTCAGGTGGGGGAGATGGGGGTTCGTGTAGGTCGAGATCTTCAAGTAAGGAAAGTTTATGTGCCTCTGAAGATAGAAGATCGTCAACAGTGATGTACCATTTAAGAATATGTCCATTTACCTTAAACTTCCCTAAAACTTTATCCCAAAAAAGAAAAGTGCCATGAGGGTAAGCACGCTTGACGAGGTAGGGCCCATACCCTCTAGATTTAAGTTTTCTAGGTCAGAGTATCAACCTAGAATAAACTTGTTTTCCCTTCCTAATGACTTTTTTGCCTAATATGGCCATCATGCCATAGTTTGGTTTTGTCTTTGTAAATTCTAGCATTTTCATAGGTCGTCACTTGGAACTCATCCAACTCTTAAATTTGCAAATAGAAGTTTTCACCTGCAGCAGTTAAGTTTAAATTAAGAGTTTTGATGGACCAATTGGTCGTATGATCTAATTCTATGGGTAGATGGAAAGATTTCCCATAGATCAATTTTGAAGGGGTGTTGTCTATGGGGATTTTGTAGGCATTCATGTATGCCCACAAGGCATCATTGAGTTTCAAAGCCCAATTGGTCCTAGTGCGGTTTACCATTTTCTCTAGGATGGACTTGATTTTCCTATTTGACACTTCAACTTGACCACTAGTTTGAGGGTGATAAGGGGTGGAAACCTTGCGATGTACTCCATACCATTTCAAAAAGGACTCAAAACTCTTATCTAGAAAGTGGGAACCTCCATCAGAAACTACGGTCTAAGGTGTCCCAAATCGAGGAAAATAATATATTTGAAGAGTTTCTTCATGGGTTTGGAATCACAAGTTTTATAGGGGATGGATTCGACCCATTTGGAAATGTAGTCAACACCACCAAGATATATTTTTATCCACAAGAAGAAGGAGACATGCCCATATAGTTACTCCCCACACATCAAAGATTTCAATCTATTGCCAAGAAGTCATGGGCATTTGGTCTCTCTTGGATATGTATCAGTCCTTTGACATTCAGCACATGAAAGGATAAAATGATATGAGTCTTTGAAAAGAGTAGGCTAGAAGAAACTAGATTGTAAGACTTTTCTAGTAGTTTTCTGAGAGCTCAAGTGCCCTCCAGTGGGGCCAAAATGGCACTGCTCAAGTATTTCATGAGCCTCTTCTTCAATGCACACCTACAATAAAGTCCTCGGAACACAATCTAAAAAGATATGGGTCATTCCAATAATATTTTTTCACATCATGTAAGAATTTAGCCTTAGAATGTCCCTTGTATTCAGGGTGCAACACACATGCGACTAGAAAATTTATATAATCAAGAAACCAATGATATTGGGATTCCATTTTCAACAATTTATCATCAAGAAGGGAGTCATTTATGGGGATGCCATAATCATTAAAAAAACCAAGGCGACTGAGATGGTCGGCAACTACATTGTCGCAACCCTTTTTGTCTAGGATGTCTAGGTCAAATTCCTGAAGTAAAAGGACCCAATGAATAAGGTGGGGTTTGGCGTCCTTTTTACTCATTAAATATCTAATGGCTGCATGGTCCGTATAAACAATGGCTCTTGTCCCTACCAAATATGAGTGGAATTTGTCAAAGGCATATATTATGGCTAGCATTTCCTTTTCATTCATGGTGTAGTTCTATTTGGCATAATCAAGAGTTTTGGATGCATAGTAGATTACATGGTGCTTTTCATCAACATGTTGTCCCAAAATAGCACCAACGGCCTAATCGCTTGCATTACACATCAAATCAAAAGGTAAGGACTAGTCAGGGTCCCTAATAATGGAGTAGTAGTGAGGGCATACTTTAGATAGAGAAAACTGACCATGTAAGCTTTATCAAACACAAAAGGGGTGTCTTTTTGGAGGAGATTAGTCACGGGTTTGGTGATCTTAGAAAAATTAAGGATGAAACGCCTATAAAATCCCATGTGCCCAAGGAAGGCTCTAACACCCTTGATAGAAGATAGGAGTGGAAGTTTTGAGATGACCTCGGTCTTGGATCTATCCACTTCAATCCCACAGTTTATCATCCTATGGCCTAAGGCAATTCCTTCGGTCACTATGAAGTGACATTTTTACCAATTGAGGATCAATTGTGCTTCCTCACATTTTCCCAAAAAAAGAGATAAGTGATGGAGGAAAGAGTCAAAACTATCTCCATAAATGGAGAAATCATCCATAAACACCTCCATGATGGTCTTGATCAATCCAACGAAGATAGCGAACATGCACCACTGAAAAGTGGCTGGAGCATTGCACATCCCGAATGACATTCTCCTAAATGCATAAGTGCCAAACATGCATATAAATGTTGGTTCTCTTGATCATTTGGATGAATGGGGATTTGATAGAAACCTAAATAGCCATCAAGATAACAGAAATATTGTTGATGGGTGAGGCGCTATAGTACTTGATCCAAAAAGGGAAAGGGAAATGATCTTTCCTAGTAGCCGTATTCAGTTTTCCATAGTCAATACACATCCTCCACCTTGTGACGGTCCGGGTGGGTATAAGCTCATCATTATCATTTTTCACGACAGTGGTACACCCTTTCTTGGGAACTACCTAAACATGACTAACCTATGGAGAGTCAGAGATGGGGTAGATGATTACTAAAATCAAAAGCTTGATAACCTCTAGACACACAACCTCCTTCATGTTAGGATTCAGTTTTCTTTGAGGGTCTCTAGAAGGTTTGTATTCCTCTACCATAGGAATTTTATGCATGCAAATGGCTTGATCTATTCCTGTTAAATCAACCATTTTGTATCCTAAGTGTAACATACTAAAAATTTGGTACAAAATCTTTTTTGAACTACAATTCCTAATTTTTTCTTAACTTGGTCCCAATTGCAATCATGTCCTTGAATTGAAGTGTCACTTAGTTATTTTGACTCAACATTATATCCTTTAATATAATCAGCTTTCTTTGGTTTGAATAAATTGATTCCCCTCTCTAAACAAACATCTACATATAGGTACACTATTCCATTACAAATTAATATAGTTCAATACTTGTGGGCCTACACAATTTGGTCTAACCTTACACGAATCATATACTCTTCATTTAATTAAATAGATTTGGAATAAGTGAAAAATATCAGACACATTAATACATATTTATATTTGAATCATTTACAAGATTAATTTAGTTAGTCATCCTAGGACCATAATTGAGGAGTTGGTATCTTTATGAATTACTTTAAAAGAAAGTAAATGTTTGGAACAATGGACCATCAATTGAAATCTTGGAAAAAATGAGTTGTCCTTTTAGGAGTTACAAGGTAATTAGGAAAGATGGAGTTACAACCACTTTATTATGAATCAATAAACCAATTTAAGAGAAAATCTCATCTTCTAGTTGAGGATTTAGGAAAATAAAAATAACCTCATGATGGTACCACTCTCCTTATGGACAAATTTAATCTGTTACACCAATCCCTCTTCCTTTTCCTAGTATACCCTACTTCTCTTGCTGGTACAGCCGCCTGACCATAACGGACACGAGCAGACCACCAATGCCAGGTAAAAGAAACCATCGTTCCTTCTTCCCCTCCTTACCTGACGCTGACTGTTGTATCCTTTTGATCCCTTCCTCCCCTCATCAGTAGGCACGGTGCCCTCAAAACCCTAACACATACCATCATATATCAACGCCACCTTCATAGAAGATGCCCTCACCATCAAGAAACTACCACGTGCCACCAGTTCTGCAACCACCTTCCTCTTCTTCCCTACACTTGAATTGCGACACCACCCTTCTTTCTTCAACCTTCACGAGGAGCCATCGCCACCCTAGAATGGACAATAGTACCTTAAACCCCACGACCTCTTACAGTTGTCAGTTCGTTCCTAATCAGGATCAAACATCTGAAACCCAAGCAGCCTACAGCCACCACAACACCTCACCAGCAAATAGGTTGTTGATGGCTACTGATCTTCTATGGCAGTGACCACCCCACCCTCATACACCTCGCTAAACCTCATATGCTCCCTCCTACACCTCCTCCTAGTTTCTATTGTTCCAAAACTGAGTCATGAAGGACTTGCAAGTCAAGAAAATAACGTACAGACTAACCGCCACTATTCCTCCCTCTCTCTGCCCCGATGTCAATGAAGCTGGAGATCTGACTCCCTGTGGCCAAGCAGAGAGTAACCTGACCTGCGATCAACTTCCAGACTCAGTGGGTACATCCAGATCACTAGGTAGTTGAGTACCTACATCTGCAACTTTCCGATGCCAGAAAGCATCACTCCTACCCTACAACACCTTCAAATCTCTCTAATACAGAACAACATCACCATCTTCAACCTTGCTAACTTGACCTCCCAAGCCAATATTGCCCTACAACCTGATTGGAAATCACCTCATCACCACCCCCATGATGCTAGGGCCCCATTCAATTCTAGTTCCTTTATCTAGATGCAAAGTGCAGATGACAATCCCATCTAGACCAAGTTATTACAGACTGTATAAACTAATCATTGACCATCAGAGGGCATGAGACAATGAAGCATCATGCAAAACATCTAATCATCATCAACCTAGGACCAAAGAGTCCAATATGGAAGTGAAACACCATAGGAAGGCCCTTCATCGACCTTTAAAGTGAACTTTAGAACCATTTGATCAACAATTGGCAGATTAACACTACTTCGACCAATCAGTGAGGTACAATAAATCTTCTCTTCAGTTCAATATTGAATATAGTAGTATAGAATAATCTAAAGAAGTAAGCCAAGCCTAATCAATGATCTTAACCATCTAATCCCATAGTACCTATAGAACTCACATATGTACAAATCAATGTGTCTGACTATGTAGTAATACTATTGCATAATCACAAAATAGCTATTCAATATAATGTACACATACAATACCAATAGTACTGCAATTTCAGTGATGCACGGTAATCTCGATTATAACATACTAAGTAATGGTGATATTTATACGTATGAAACAAGGTTATAATTAGACTAATTATATTAGTCAATTAATCACATATATGATCCATGTTTATGTATAAATATTATAGTATATTGATGTGGTTAAAAATAGAATATATAGTTTGCTACTAACCAACAATTAGGTCACTAGTCTATCCTATTTGTGATGTTGAAACCCTGGAAGTATATAGACATTATCATTGAACATAAGATATTAATTTAAAGAATTCTTTTGATACATGCCAACCTTTTCTAATTAAAATGAAAGTTAACAAAATATTAAAGAGAAATTTGTCAGACTATGAGTAATCCCATATATGGAAATAAAATATATGAAGAAGCTTATGCTAGATCTGATGCAAATTATTCCATTCTTTATGTTCATATGCTTACAAATTCATAATTTGGTTAGCTAATTTTAGTTGTATATATGAGCTTAAACCCTAGATACATATGTATATATGTACATGTATTTCTATGGATCCTAGAATTATGGTTATCTTAATCATCCTCTGAAACTTGATATATGAGGATAAGAATGGAAATATATAGGGTTGCAAATGGGTACGAGAAGACCTATGGACCCACAAAACTGGATCCTTTAAAGACCTATCACAGGTCTAGATTCTTGTACCCGTGGACCCGCATACCCTTGGACCCACATATAAGTGGGTCCACTGATGGGTATGCTTAGATCTAGACCTGCGAGACCCGCAGACCCGCTATACATAAATAACTACTTAGATAATATGGTATTTATATCATACTTTTCTAGTCTAACTAATATGATACTTGAGATTATGTCCCACTTTAATTTTAACAAGGTTGAGGCTAGTCATCTAAATGAGAATTGACTATTCTAATTTCAATCATGAGGAACATATGTAAACTTAAAATCAAAATAGTTACAAGATATGCTAATTAATTAAAATGTTATGATGTTGACTACAAATATGTTACAAATTAACTCAACTAATCTTCAATCTACAAAGTTATTTAATATGACTATTGCATGTTAATATACTATATGATAGCAATATCTCATATTATTAATGTAAACAACATAATCGTAATTTTCTTATAATAAAAATATGATGTTATATGTGGAACCGCTTACCCACATACCCGCACCGCAAACCCACTATTAATGTGGGTACGGGTATGGTGCGAGTCTAGATTTTTTATTATGTGGGTCTAGAACTGGAACTGGACCTGCTAAATTAGATGGGTATGGGTATGGGTATGGCCAGACCCACACTGTATGCATTGCCATATATACATATATATATATATATAGTAGGGTTTCTCATGTAAAAATACACCTGGATGGATTTTGTTAACATAAACTTAGTTTAGATCATGTATGGGTGGAACAATGTATTATGACTACTCTATTTTAGTTCATTTAGATCCTACTTCTATTTGGGTGCATAATCTAGATCTAAATATATGACTAATGTGTGTTAAGGAATATTAAAATTAAAACCTAGATATTTGAATAAGGGTATATTGATAAATGAACATATTAGAACCTAGTGACTAAATAGAATAATCTATTATAACAATTCAACATGTAAAATTGATTATAAATAACCTAGTTATGAACCCTAGAAATGAGAATATTGGAAAATATAAATAATAGTCCCAGATGGAAAATCCTAATCACCTATAACACAACATAATCAAATTTGAATTAAAGGACATAATGATTCTAAGCCATATAGTGACAAATACTTCTCTAAATTTGTAGATTTCTCTCTTTATTGTCCATTGGAGTCAATATTTCAAATTATTTCATACAAAGGTACGAAATTTAAATTTTTATTTGGAAAGTTATTTCCCACATTGCATGCAGTTTTAAAATCGGGATATTGGATGTTGTTGAATTTGAAAACCCATTTCTACCTTTTGATACTTACCTATAATGTCCATTCCTTTGCATTTTGTCATATTAATTCTTTGTAGATAGTTTCATATTGTTTTTCTTTCCAAATACCAATTTTGTACCAACTTTGTTGACCTCAATTTCCCTTATTGGGGCCCACGTGTGGTTTTGTTCCTTCTGGGAACTCATGGGTAGGTTATCAGAAAATAAGTACAAAAGACTGCATGAGATAGCCCTATATTATAAGATTAGTCAATTTATTTAAGTTATAGTATTCAATGTATATGTAGCATTCACAAAAAAAAACATCATGTACTCAAGAAAATTGTATGAATGAAAAGATTGTTTATATTTTTTGAAGCAAATTTTGTAAATAGGTTGATCGTAAAAGATTGAGTTTTTACACTAAGGAATATTTCATCTTCCTAAGCGCAGTCATTATCTTTGCTTCCTATTCATGGGTGAGATCAGAGTTAATGATAACAGGATAAAGTTTTTGCCCATCAAGGAAGACATACTTAAGACCTTAAGGGAGGGGTTTCATATTGGGCACCTTGAGAGATTTAGGTTTTGTATCTACAATAGAGACCAATATTTAGTTCTTGAAACTCTTACTCGTGGATCTCCTCAAAGGTGTCAAGATGGTGTCTAAATTTCTCCAATTTCTCTTCTTCAAATCCACAATCAATAGGGGCCACGAGGGAATTTTGGAGGGGATCCTCAACTAATTCCCATTCTTGTCTTAATTGTTGCACCTTCTCAATACAATAAAAAAGATAGACCTCTTCATGGAGGCTTGGTCTGCGCATGCTTTCAAAACCCTAAAACTTTAGGATTTGTTTTCCTAGGCACAAGAAAATGGTGTCGGCCTCAACATCAATTAACACACAAGTGGTGGACAAAAAGGGGCAGACAAAGATGATGGGGTACCTTAGATCTTCCTTTATGTCCATGATGGAAAAATCACATGGGACATAAGTATATTCCCCTACCCTTATAGGTATATCTTCAATGATATCCATGGGTTTTGTCATGGATGAGTCAGCTAAGTGGATTGTCATGGTAGAAAGAAGCATGTCAACAAAGCCTAACCTCCTGCAAAGACTATAGGGTGTGATAGAGATACAAGCACCCAAATATGCCAGACCCTTCCTGCAAGCATTGTCACCTAGGTAGCACCCAATCCCAAAGGAACCAGTGTCTTTCTTCTTTTTAAGCATTTGGCTTTGGATGATATCGGAGGTGGTACTAGCAAGCTTTACTGTCTCATGCTCGTCAGTGTGGTATTTCCTGATCAAGAGATATTTCATGTACTTGGACTAGGTCGTCATATTAGCTAAGGCATCAAGAAAAGGGATATCCACTTGCAACTTTTTTGTGGCTTCCCTAAATTTCATGAAATGAGTATCAAGCTTATTTTTCTTAAGGCGGTCCTGGTAAGGTGGATGAGGTTCGTAAATAGGAAGTTCAGGCTCGTTAATTTCCATAGGTGGGACCACATGGGAAGGGATGGTAGGAGTGGGAATGATGGGAGTGGGTGAAGGGGGAGTTTCAATGACCACAATACCATCATCCTAAAAATCCAAAGGTACAATGAAGGGTTTCTCTAGAGGGGGAGTATAAGTTTTCCCCAAATGGGTGGAGACAACCTTAAGTTGTTCAAGATGTTTTGGGTTGTTCTCGGGTTTCCCAGCAAAGGTACCTGCATGGGGGTTTTTGTTGGGAAAAGAGGGAGGTGAATTGAGCACCGATCGACTTTTGATGTGATATTATGATTTGCTCTAGGGTCAAAATCCTATCATCAATCACAGGAGTGGGGACATTCTTTTGAGGTGGTGGTTGATGGAGGTTTTGGTATTGTTTTCCTTGGTAAGGTCCACAATTTGGGATATTACCCTTATAGTTCGCTTGGTTCACAAAATTCCTTTGATTATTATTGTAGGGAAAGCCTAGTGGTGGAGGGTAGTTGGATTTGGGTTGTGGGCGTCTTTATGGAGGGTGAAGCTGAGATGAGTTTTCAGCTCCTGGAGGGTTCCCATGTTATCATCTAGGATGGTTTTTGGCTTGATTTGGATTATAGTAAGCCTCACCCAAGATACTATGGATTGAATTAAGATCCTCCACTTGTTGACAGGCATCAGGATGCATTGAAGTGTTGTAGAGATATTGACATTGGAGGATAGCATGATCATACCATTGGCATATCCCACATAGAGATTCTACAACCCTCACTTGTTGAGGTTGCCTTTCATAGGCATTGAAAGACGATTCCAAGCGGTCCCATTTCAAGGAAATAAATTTAAGGGCTTCGACAATGGTATGGATATCTGGGTTCTCCTCGTCTTTAGCAACCTTGAGTACCCCACTGGATCGTCTTCTAGCTTAGGTCTTAGAGGCTCTTTTAACCACCTCCCATGCACTGCCTAGGTTTTGGAACATGAAATTTCGTCCATATGAGGAATCAAGAAACTTTTTGGTGTCATCATGAACACCACGGTAAAATATCTCAATGAGTTGAGCTTGTGATATGTCATGATAGGGGAAACGACGGAGGAGTTCTCTAAATATCTCTTAAGATTCTCCCAAATTTTCTTCAGAGACCATATAAAAGAGAAGGATTTATCCCCTAATCTCATAAGTAAGGGAGGAAGGAAGTATTTATCCAAATAAATTGTTTGAAGTGCTTCCCAAGTAGTGACATGGTTTTCACTCTCCATGGCATTATACCAACTACTGGCTGGTGATAAATGCATATTCATCCCATTTTTAGTTGCATTTTCAGTCTAGTATAGGATTCATATAGATTAGTTTTCATTAGAATAGCTTTGTTTTGATCTACCTAGGTTTTTATGTCAATTTGTAGGAATTTGATACTTCTCTTAACTCCATTTGTATGTTTTGAATTCTATCACTCTACAATAAGTTTGCCTAGGGGGTCCCACTGATGGAAAGAGTTCGACAACCTTAACCCTATAAATAGGCCCCTAGCGCAGCGTACAACTCATCTCAGATTTTTTGGAGATAGAAATGCTGACATTCTACCGTTGCGATCAAAGAAAAGATGAGACTTGTTGACTTGGCTAGTTCAATCGACCTATCTGGTCAACACCTATTGACCTCAAGCATGAATCGACAGATCCTTTCATTCAGTAATTCCAAAGTTCTCGATATTCCTTCTCTAAGGTGATTGATTTCTTCCTCGAGCTATCATTCCTCCACCTACTTACGCTACAAGCCAGGATTAGTTCCTAGATGAGAGAGAAGGAAGTCAATCATCACACACCACACCAATCCACTTCCTCCACCATCATGATCATGATGGCATCCTTTTCCTCTTCTTGTGATATTAATTTTGCCACGTCGAGGGTGTAGTCTTTTCATTGGGGTGTGGGGCCTTGCCCCACCACCTGTTCCTTTCAGTTTCATTCATGTTCCGATTCTTGAATGAACTCATATAACTCATAGATAATCATTTATCACATGTTTTATGGATTGATCACCTACTTTATGTGATTTATTCTAATATTTTACTACAAGAACTTCAATGTTTAAGATTTTAATATCGATTAGCTTTGGTTGACACCCTAATGAGAAATTCTGACAGAAAGTCTTCAGAGTAGTGGATAGAGGATTCATAAGTAATGAGACATCGAGCTTACAGGGCTATCTACTCATGCAAGTTTCTGACACTGAAAGGGAAAACTTTCATAACTCCAATTATATATCCATACATGTTTGTATTTGAATGATTTCATAGATTCAAGTAGTGGTGGTGAAACTCAGTTCTGCACTAGTGTTTCCATTCATTGATAACTAGAACCTTAATCTAGCTATTTTCTTCTTTACAATCTTAGATTTATCAACCCCATCTCCAGTTTTATGATAAATGCTAGTTTTGATAGTTTACTTTGATTAGTTAATTCTTAAAAATGTTATGCCTTGGGATTTGATCCTTAACTATACTATAATATGATTTGTCTGCTTGCGGGTGGCAATATTGCACTTTGGTTTTGGTAAACTCTTGGAATTATATTCCTAGTGAATTTGCAGTGCAATAATATTCCACGTCAGCTAGCCTTGAGAGAGTATTTGTAAAGCCTAAGTCTAATAGCATCTTCTGAGACACTTGGGATCTTGGTCAAGGTACTAAGGTCGATGAATCATTGAAAGTGATATTGGCAGTTCTCACCCTTGTTCCCAAAAAATGGGTTGGCATAGAGCATGGTGATTCACTAAGTGCATGCAGATCTCAAATTGAGGGGCAGTAATCGTGGATGGCACAATTGGGTGTTATGCATATCTAGTTTTTGGATGGGAAACTATTTTAATTATTTTTTGTCTCTCATCCTCCCTTTGAGAGGCTTCTATGACCTCTTGCTCGGTGATATAGGTTGTACACAAATTGGCTTCTTGGGCCGCACATTCAGCCATCATAACTTATATTTGAGTAGTAAGAGCATGCTCAATCCTACGGGCAACTTCCTCTTCATCCATCCTAAGTCTATTTTGTTGATTTAAGCGATGGAAGGTTCTATCTAGCTTGGGATCAAAAATTGACAGCGTAGAATCATCTGTTGGGAAGTGCATGCATAGTCATACAGATATATTCAAGTGCAGAAAAAATGTACTGCTAGAATGAAAAGTCAGTAGAAATAGGAGATATTACTTATGGAATGTTACTTGGAAGGAATAAAAAATAAATAAATAAATTTTAAAAAAATTGGAGTTTGAGGAAATGATTTGTTTTCCCCAAAAACGGCGTCAAAATTGATATGTCTCGTCTGCACACCAATTCACTAAGATAATTATCTTAGAGTTTAATCCTTTTTTATTTTCTAGTTAAGGCTAGTATAGAAGGGTCGATCCCATAGGAAATCATTTTTAAGATTCATTTTCTTTTAATCCCAGTTGCTTTTGAAATTATTTCTTTTTATGGTATTTTTGAAAGATTGACATAATGTAAAATCCAATTTTGAGGGGGGTTGATTAAACTAATGCAAGAAACTAAAGTGCAAGAAGAATAAAATATTGCACTAACAAGAAATGAAAAGATTAAACTAAGCAATAAAAATAAAGGAAGAAGATGGTTAGCTCAGGAAAAAATCTATGAAAGAGAACAATACTGCAAGGATTTAAAAACAAGGCAATTCGAACAAACATTAGAAGAACAATTGAAATCAAATGCGAAAAAACATCAAGGCTTAGGGGTTTTCACCACCTTAGCCAAAGTGAAGATCAAATCAAGAATACACATTAACTAAAGACGAAAAGAAGGTATGTGAATCATTCATAAACAAAACATAAAAGTCAAACTCCATGTGAACCCATTGGTCCTTCCGTTCACGCTTCATAGTTCATCATCCCAATGGGGATTTTTTCACTATCACATCCAAATCCCCATGCAACTAGTTTAGTTGTTCTAAATTTTCGGTTCCATAGTCGCATCTGTCGGAATTAACTCGCGATGAAAATGAGAGATCACTTTGTTTATATTGGCAGTTTTCTAAGCCAAAAGCCATCCGCATAGAGAAAAATTGTATAGACTAAATCCATATCAACACAGTGGTCAAGGGGCTATTCTCCTTGCCTCGATAAGAAGACTAATCACTACTCATAGAGAGGAAGGGAGAAACAAGGAGAAAAAGAAGGTAATCCATAGACCACAATTCCAAAATCTCCGAAGAGCCCAAGGTGGTGACAACTAACTGGCTTAGCATCATTGTCTACTACACCAAAGAGAAAATGCGGGAAGAAAGAACAAGAATAGAAGAATCCAAATGCAAAGAAAGGAACTAACTTTATTGCTTTGAAGTGTAAAATTACACTAGAATGAAAATTAACAGAATTTCACTTCAGAACAAGTACAAAGTTTGAGACCCCTTTCTTACTGGAGTCCCCCCTCCTTTTATAGGGGAAGAGGGGGTGGAAACCCTGAGAGGGGGAAAGAAAACAGATAAGTGGTGGTTTCTAAAATGTACTATCGGTACACCAGAAAAGTCATCTCGCTAAGTGAGATGGTCGTCTGGTGATGACTGGGCACATCCCCATAAAGTTTGATGTGAAACCCTAAGAAGGGTTGTGGAAGCACTCGTTTGGATGAAATCTTGGGCTTGAAGCAACATCCCTTACGGTCATCTGGGATCTGTGAGATGCCTATCTCAGTCATGACATGGTGTGAAATTGGAGTAGCAGTCGAACCTTAGACGAGCGAATGGCGGTGCCCTTACTTTTGATACAAGTCTAGGTCAAGTAGATCTAGCCATCTGGGCTCATCCAGATGCTCGTCTGGCTCCATGAGACGACCGTCTTGCTGATGCGAGGTGTCTGTTTGCCGTATAGAGATGCCTCATTGACCTGAGGCCAAGGTGTTTGTTTGACTATGAAATGTAGGTCTTCAAGAAGTGAGTCGACTGTCTGGGCTTAGTGGGACGGTCATTTCATTGGTTCAGTGGGTCAGAATGAACTATGGAGAAAATCCCTACAAAATTTGAGAAAATGGACAAGTGTTTGCACAAATAAATTAAGAAATGGGTAAATTGCACTTTTTTGTATAGAAATTACTAAAAAGGGAAAATCTAATGAAAATGACTAAGAAAATATGCCAAAAGATGGATGAATATGCATTCATCATTAGGCTAGTGTCAAAGTACACAAAAATACATATGATTACTATAGTGACTTTATGTCTAATAATCATAGTCACCACTATCACATTGATATGTGACTCTAACATGTCATTCTCAAAGTTGGTTTGTCTAGTACAACTTGTTCTCTAACAAGTGCCCATGTGCCTAAGTTTATATCCTACATAATGACTAAGGAGACATAATCATCAGTCCCCATACATGGTAGTCTTGTGAATTATTGTTGTCCCATGATATCACAATAAAAACTGACTAGGTACATACCAAGAACAAGTACTCTAAGCATACATATGATATCATGTTCATGTCCACAACACAAATTGTGTTCGTCGAGTCTAATCATTCTTAAGACATAATGATAAGTTTGTTCATTATCTCAATACTCAAGAAAATATAATAAGTGGAATTTCCTTTTATTAATAATCAAATCATATAAAAAGTGTCCCTATTACAATCATCACATAATGTATCTTAGGGCACACAACCAACATGGACAACACTAGGGATCTGAATTGAATTTTGGGTATATAGAGCCTTGAAAAGATGTGTAGTGCATGCTGCTTTGTGGAAGAAATTGGTAAATTTATCTACCCAAAAAGAAGATGAAAAATGTCCAATTTTGGGAATCTAAAGGTGAGACTCAGACACAATCCTCCAAAGCCTCAAGTAATTGGCAAGGGAAATAAGTTGGTCATGGAATTATTTAGTGTAAGAACTGAAAACCAATGTGCATATATCAAGAGGTAGATTTTATTGTAAAAAAGTAGAATTACATATAACATAATAATGTCTACTCAATGACAATTTAGAACCATAAGCATGAAATAGATGGTTCTAGACAATAGTAATAAATATATTACTACTAAAGAACATGGTAGACCTCAATTAAATATTTATAAATATCTCTAGCAGAGTACAAGGATTAAGTTACATGACATATTACAAGGGTTTATCATGCAGTGTCCTAAGTCTATATATCTATTTATCTAGGTTGTTAGGATAAATAATGAAGCGACTTAATCTTTTAGAAATGTATAAATTGTGAGAAGATACTATGAGTGTATAATTTTTAAATATATGGGGGTAAGTGGGGTTGATGTACCCTACCATCTACATGTTTCATTGGACTCAATTGTGACAAATGGTCAAGTGATATGTGATGGAGAGTGACTGTAGACGTGTCTTAGTTGTTGGGTTTTTATACCCTATTTTCTTAGAGTTGTGACCACAGTACCCAGGGTGTACCTATGATATATGTGGATCTGCTTTGAGAAATTCTAGAATAGACTCAAACTTCGAGAACTCTTCCTTTTTTACTATCACTTTGACCTAATTTGTGTGAAGAGATTTAATGGTGTCTTGAAATCCATAGATTGTATATAAGGCTAGTTTGGGATTTGTATCCACAATCTAGTAGTTTGGTGGTACACCTCAAACTATCTAGGACATAACAAAATTTGCAGTCGTGTAGTATATCTAGTTAGGTTTAAATGATGAATCACATGCTTGTACAATTGTATGCATTTACTTATTGTAAGTATTTCATATAATTCCCACTTTGTACATGCAAGTGTATAGGTCAGGTATGTTTATAGTATAGTCTATTCTACTTGCTAAATATACATCCATGTGAAGAGAATTAACACTTCCTACATACATTTCTAGTCAACAGAAAAAGGACTTGATGCATATATCATGTATAGTGATTAGTTGTTGAATAATCTGTATCTAAGTAATTTGATCATCATATGTCTATAAGAAATGAGTATGCTAGATTTTTCTATATCATATAACTATCACTATGGGTCTCAACCCATGGTTTCTCATATCTTTTAGCTATGTTGAAGTAGTAGAATTTTTTTTTGGTCAAGACGTAACAAGGAATAACATAGTAAAGTCTAAAGCATCCATGTACTCTCACCTTCCTAGTTTTTGGGTGGGTAGTTGATTATGTATATGTTAGGTTGTTTCTTTTGGTATTTCTATATGATCATGAGTTGTATATTGAATCCACCATCTTATGTAGCTAGAATTTCACAATAATCAATTCTTGTAATCCATTTCATGAAATAAATAAAGAGATGTTTTAGTTGATTCTCGATCATGTTGACGTATGCAATGATTCAAAAGTGTTGCAGTACAAATTTATATTATTTGCAAGGTTTCTATAGAGGTTTTTTGTAATCAAATTTTATGGTGATCACTTTGTTCAAAATTTTTCAACTTATTTTTAATGGTTGTTAGTTTTTTTAGTTAGGTTTTCAATAGAACTTTTCCTAACACTCAATTAGGATTTGATCATCGAGATGGATCCTTACAAGTCTGGTATTGGAGTGAGGTTAGTTGAGTCCACATAGATGATAAGAATTAGGATATAAATGATAACTAAATGATGGACCCTACATGAGCATTGTTCATGCTACTTGAACTCAGTGTTTGGATGCCCTTGTTAGGTATCCAAATATGGAGGGAGAGTCAATATGGGAGTCTTTTGATGTTCTTATCTTAATTACTATGTCTAGGTAATCAATTGGAAAACAATCGTAGAGTATAATAAGATAAGAGCTTATGATGAAAAGAATTAGATAAAAGATGACAAGAGATGTGGGACCCAAATTACATCTAGATATATTGAACCATAACTACATATAAAATTTAAAGAAGTGAATGTAAGTTCTAATCTAATCACTTGAGAAAGGTAAAAACCTAAGAGTTTGATGGAAAAGATAGTAAAATATGATCCTTAATGTGAGAACTAATTATGTAAAAAGGAATTCTTGTAGCTTTAAAGGACATCTTGTATGGATATGAATCTAGTTCTTGAAGCTAAGATTCATAGAATGGTGAGATTAAGGAAATATCACTAAGTATTTGAATATTTAATGATGCAAAAAAGTCAGTGAATTCTGAGTGTTTCCACTGTACATATGTGTACATGCAAGTTCATAGAGAATTTATGTAAGAAAGAGGAATTTAAGGTGTGAAATTAATAAAATAAAAGAACAATTTAGATGATAAATACAAGTTAAGATGAAAATGATGTAGAAAGGTAGACTAGAAGAGTGGAGCTTGAGGTAATCTTAGATGAAGCAATGTGTGAGAAGAAAAATGGAAGTAAAAAATATTAGAGAAGTTACATGGGAAATGATCTCTTATGAATGAAATTATGTTAATAATCATGGGGAATTGAAGTGATCTAAAGAAAGATGAGGAGAGAGAAACCTAATTTCATATAGTATATGATTCATGCTCGGGGCATGTGGTGAAAATTTAGGTTGAATAACACAAAGAGGGGTAACTACAATATTTTATTATAATAATCATGAAATCAATAGGTTAGTACTAGGAAGAAATGAGGATAAGTGATGGATTGATGGTTGACTATCAAGTTGTCCCAATTCATTGGTATACTTGGAGGATAATAGATATATGAATTACATGTTTTTGGAGTAGTCCTGTTCAAAAAGAACATGTTTCATCCATAGAACAAAGTCAACACGGTGATGTTTAAATGGAAAGTAAGAATATGTGGCATATACTCACGCGAAGATGAGTTTGCTATGGATCAATAACAACATAAAGTTGTTACCTTAGAGATAAGAGTGTACTTGTACACAAGAAGTATCCATTAATTATATGAGTTTCAAGAACACATGAATTAATAACCTTGTTGCAAAAACTCATGTACATAAATATATGATAAGAAGTGCAATTATTTGAGACTGAACACAAAATATGATGAATCACCCTTCATAGGAAAATCAAAACTATATTGATAAGGAAAGAGACTTAAGAATGATCAATATATAATAAGTAAGAATAATGGGGTATGATAATCTCTCTAATTCCTAAGAAGATGCCAAGTAACCTGGGTAAAACAATAAATGATGCATACGAAGTTGAAACATGAAACCAACAAAACAAAATGTACCGATAAAACCAAATAAAGTTCATGATGATCATGCACTAATGTTTGTCATAAGTGTGCCTAAATCCTTTGAGATCAGGTTATGGGCTGCTTGTTGGTCTTCTCTACTCTAGCTTAGTATTTTAGGAGTAAAATCCTTTTAAGAGTTTGATGGATGTATCACCATGAACCTAGCTTAATTGTAATGTCCTAGGTCTTTAGGCCTCAGATAAAAATGATCTTAAAATGAATGATTGGACTACCCATATCACCAAGGTGAAGCTCCTTTATAGAGATCCCATCACTAAAGAACTTTTTGGTTGAGCATGCTCAACCCAGAGTAGTACTAGGATGCGTGACCAGTCAAGAAGTTTATCCTAGCTTGCGTGCGGGTGAGGACAAAGTGCATAGTTAAGTCTAGTGGTAATCTATGGGCCAATCATCATTCTTGAAACTATACTAGAGCTTTAGGTAGTGGGCTCGGGTGTTACAGTAATCCTAACCTTACTCCAATTGTTGTATATGATCATAATTTTGAACTTGATTAATATTTTATACCAATAAATTAATGTATGTCTTTAATTTTGTTCCATTTGCACTTTCATTTCCCAAATTTCATGTTTCCTTGAAAATTATGTACACAATTGTTAATTCAACATAGTATGAGGACCTAATTTGTTGTGAAAAGTATCTACAATTGTTTTATCTTAATACTCATATTTATTTTATCTTTGATATCAATTGGTAAAAGTTTGACTATAATCTAACTTCAATTATACCTTCTTTGCCATGATTTGCAATTTCATATAAAATGGTGGACTAATATGAAATTTTATGCTAATAAAGGACCTAATTGTAAAATTGGGTATATGTTATTAAATTTAATGATTTCCTTCCTACAAATAAAATTTGATGAACTTTGAACTTGTTTTTTATGCATTTTCATCCTAGTTTTCTAATTATCATCCTATCTAATGTGGTGTTTGATGAGGGTCGATGGAACTCTAAACTGATGAGAGTCCTAGCATCTCAACTGATGGAGTTCCTAGACCTCTAAACCAATGAAGCTCATGTAATCATCAAGTTATGATACCTATGAGATTGAGAACCTATGGAAATCCAAGACATGGCTAATGATGTTATGGTAGGCTTAACAACTGACAATTTTTCTAGGTTATAAACAAATGGAGCTTCTATGTACATGCACTAATGGACTTTATGATGTATCAAAATAATAGACCAATGAAAATATTATATATACTGATGCAAATGATGCACAATCTGATGAGAATGCTAGGAGGGCAGATGAAAGGTGTAATATACTCAAATCTAGGCATATAGGTTAATCCTCAATTCTTCTAGGCCCCTATTGGACTATGATTAATCCCATTCTTTCTTTTCTCTTGACCCTTGCCCAAATAGATTCCATTTATTGCACATATTTATATTTTTAGAATAGATCAGACTTAATTGGGATCTATTAACCCTATTGACTCGTTACTATTCCAGGAACATGAAATCTTAGGATGTAATAACCCTAGTAAATTGAATAATTGGAATTTGTATCTAATAACACTAATATGTAGTCTCAAACACAACAATATACTCTATGGTAACCCTATACTATTAGAGTGACACTATTGGAGATAACCCAAAAGGATTCACCCTATTTGGATATTAGGTTAACCTAATTAGCCTATTTTGGTGATTAATGTGTAATGAAACAAAATACAACACAAATAATCTTGAATTACATTATAGGTCCAAATTGGTGTTTCTCATACTCAAATCATGCAACCTATCAATTTGAGCTTAATCATCAATCAAATACACCCCAAAAAGAAAGTTATAAGATAAGATGTAAGTTTACATATCAACTATGTGATTTATGACACTGCTTTTGTCCTACATTTCAGGTTTAATCAATGTCAAATGTTTTGCACCTAAATCTTCACCATGTGGGTCTACGGGTTGGATGGGTAGGTGGACTTTGTCTTCCACCCTTAACTATCTCATGTTCAACCGAACAACACATTCCAAGGTCCATTTACGTGCTTTTTAACTACAACAACTTAAATATACGCTATTTTCCCATCTAAATGTATGGATAATCATGCTCGCCTTTCTCCCTCTACACACAAAAATTCCTCATTATATCGTTACCATTAGATACATGTTCCTCTTGCATTTTGAATGAACCATATTTCATAGTATGCAAAAAAATTTGATGGAAAGCCCTCTTATATCCTTAAAGTTCTGTCATTGCACAAGTTAAAACCCTACACTACACTACACAATTAGCCATCACTGTCTAGTGACTCAAAAACCTCCATCAACTTTGTAAGTAGTGGATCCCCGAATGGGTCAAACTCTTTACAAAAGGGCTACATTGACCTGTGAAAGTTCTACTTTGACTAGTGGTTTCTCTAAATTAAAACTAGTTATATACATTTTTAGACTTTTGCACCCACCTCCCATGGGTCCTTGAGGCTCAATTGAGACCTCAAATTTCTTCTTAAATCTTTGGGGAAACCATGGAGGTAGATGAAAGCCCCTTGGAGAATGATTTCCAAGGATGGGAGCTTGGATGTGGATTCATTTCAAAGATCAAGAAACTCCATGGTGTTTCCAAACTTTCCAACTCTATTTCTTGCATCAAAACATAAGATCATCTCTCTTAATCTCTTCTTCTTTATTTTAGAAGGTATGCGTTCTTCCTTATAGGCTTAATTCCAAGGTTTTCCATGATGGTAACTTTCTCATCTATATAAAGTCCCTTTATTTCTTCTCATTTTCCTTTGTATGCTCTAGATCCACCATGAAGGAGCCATCTTAGAGCTGGATAGGTGATCTTGGGTATGAAAAGAAGGTTTCTTGAAGGTGTTCATGATGTTACTCACCTCAGCCTCTTCCTTTGGTTGAGTTGCATGGACTTCCATGTGTTGGATATGTAATGGGCTGTAGAGGGGGTGAATAGAGAGAAAACCACTTAAACAAAATTCATTATACCTTCAAGTTATATCCCAAGATAATGTTGCATATATGAAATTTGAGTGCAACTGAGCATGCATATCAAGGGAGAGACAAATTCAACAAGCACCAAATAACAAGTTATTTCTAGTGGTTTCGACCTCCAAACTAGGATATGTACATCCGCTAACTAGAGAGGTTACCCTATAAGATTGTCAACCATGTCTAAATCCTTATATTCCATTATAAGAGTTAAAAAAAAGACCTCCATGTTCAAGGTCAAGGGTACCTAGCATTCCCTTTGAGGACAAGGGAGCCAGTAACCTTACAAAAGAATTACCTATCCATGACTAAGAATCTTCTACATTACCAAGGACGTACCTAGTCTTGCAATGAGTCTTCTGCCTTCTCCAAGGACTTATCCACTCTTGCAACAAGTCTTCCACCTTCAAGGATTTACCCAATCTTGACTTGGATCTTCCGCCTTTGACTTTAGTAGGGAGAAGCTTTCACCAAGGGACTCCTTCCCTTCTTCTTCACCTCTCTTAGACAAGAGAGATAATCTTCATATTCATCGTAGAAATAGAGATTGGGAGATTGATGGACCGAGAGACTCAAAAGATATACATGTAGGAACACCTCTCTACAAATCTCCTACTCACTCTAATGGATGTGGCAAGTGATTAATCTCATGAGAGTGGATGGAGTCTCTTGGAGGCAAACCTCTCTAAACTATAACATCAGGACCTTCATAGTGCTTGGTAACCATGACATGAAGACCAGGGAGTCCTATTTATACTTGTGATTGTCTACTTGCTAGTAGAGAGACACTTATGATTGAATTTTAGCCATTTTGGGTATTCCAACAGATATATTTTTGAGTTTTGAAACACTCCATCGGCTAGAAACATTTTTTTGCACTTTTTCATATAGTGTAGTCAAAACTTGATTGATAGAACTATGTGACACATCAAAGTGCATGTGTCAGTCGAGTAGCCCCCAGGACAAACTTGGACGACCATGGGCATTTTCCAAAAGCCAAACATGTTGTTGGCTGAGCTGTCACCGAGACAAACTCAGCCAATGGTTTAGTCTGTAATCACTTTTGACAAATGTCAAAATAGCGCTTAAACATCTTAATTATGTGCTCTTACTTTTTTATAATCTTAATTACAAGGCATACAATCATTAAAATTGATTTACATCAAAGACCTACATAGGAAACTATCTTCAATCATGATCTTTATGGGTGTATGACTTGATTTCTCCAAGTTAGGATGCATAATTTTAAGCATTTGGAGTGTGTCTATCTAATTTGATATCACTCAAGTAGAAACATTAGACATAAATGAGTATAATGGTTAGTCATCATTAAAACAAGGGTTTAGTCAATTTAGACCCTAAATCAACATTCTCCCCCTTTTTGATGACGAAAAACCATTCCATAAATATATTGGAAGTGTTGAAGTGAAATCATACCTCTGGAGAAACCTAGGGTTTCAATAGAATTGAGTTCATATGCTCCCCCTCAATGATTCTAATGGAGTTCTCGTACTCCCCCTCAATTGATGTTATTTCTCACGCATGCTTAGCTTTCATATCATTTCTAGGAACTATATCCTCTACTCATATGTTCCACATATATGTGTTCTCCCCTTTACATTAGACATGTCTTCTCCCCCTTTTTCACTTCAAAAAGCGAGGGGGTTGAAGAGCTAAAACACAACTTGTTAGAAAAGTGAGTGTAGAATAGCAAAAATAAGGGCTTGTCTAAGCAATGTATGTAAAGAAAATCAAGACATGCATTAGAGAAACCCTAGATGTAGTTCTAGAAAACAATCAAGGTAAGGCTATACAAGAAAGTAACTTGCGATAGTAGATATGAAAGTCAAGGAACAAGATTGAGTGTGTATGAAACAAGATACAAGAATGGAAAATAGTTGGATACCGATTGATTACTAGAGCTACAACTTGATGGATTACTCATAGATGATATCACAAGTTAGAACTACTATTAAGATGTAGATCATAGAAAAATGAACAAGGTAAAGAACAATCTATGAGTATATATAGAGGAATATCCAAACAAAGAGAGATGCAATTTCAAAATCATGAAAAGATATTACTCACTAGCAAATATGCATCATTAATAAAGATGATTCCCAGTAATAAACTCAAGGTTCTATCAATAAATATGTAAATATATAGATGTACCAAGTTAGAGAACAACGGAAGAAATTTAAGACACAACCAAGAGATCCAAATAGATCATCATCAAAACATTAATAAACACTCAATATTAGTAATTGCAAGATACATAGATAAAAATTTAGAGCACTTAGAGATATAGAGTTTCATGCAAGATAGGAAAGTTAAAGCATGTCAATATACACATATAAAGGTACCAAGGGAGTGCCATAGAATATGCCCATTGATTGATAAAGTCTAGTTGAGAGGGAGATTCTCATCCAAAAACCATTTGTATATGTTATGTTTCGTGTTGTCGATCAAGTTTCTGGCTTAAATTTCTTGACCAATGAGAGTTGTTGTCACACCCACTAGTGCTTGTTGGTTGAGTTTCTTTCAAGATAATCTATTGTTGTCAAAAAACACGTGTATTTCAAAAAAAACACATCTAGAGGCATGATAAAAATATAAACCATCTCCAAATGTGTATAAGTAAGTTTCCAAGGAACTATGAAATCATTAGGGATAGTTTTTTTAGTAAGAAGGTGATGAGAATCGCAATGTACCAAATTTGATTAAAAAAACCCTCTGTAAAGTGCATAGAAACTTGGCAAAAACATGCTACGATTGGATTTGAGAAATAATACCACTACCTATATTCTTACCATTTCTTTTCTACTTGTTGTCACCCCATACACATCTCACCTTTTTTCTTTTATGTGGATTTAGAAGCCATTTTGCAAATCAATAACTCATGTCAATCCATTTGCATGTGACCTACAAGAAGAAAGATGAAATAATCCCCAATCATATTTTTGGGTCCATAGGGGTTAGCTTAGCAACCCAAGTCCTATTGCTCTTGGGTGTTTTCCTAAAAAGGAAATATTTAGAGTAATGATCGATTTCATTGCAATCTGTTACATGAGCCCTTAGCCATAGAACTAGAGGATTCTTCATTTAAATATAAGTTCCTTTGTCTTTGATGTTCCTTTGGATACTATCAACTCCAATACCATCTCTACCCATTTGTCTAGTAGTATGATCTAGGATTTTATTAAGATTCTTTTTATCATCTAAGAATCTTTGCATAGAGTATCTCAAACTATGATTATCATGTATAAGAGAAGTAGTAGTAGAAGAAAATTCATTTATATCATCTCTAGTATGCAAAAGATTGGTTTCAAAGCAAAGAGATTTTTCCATGTAAGAAACTTTTTCAATATGAAGAGCAACAACATTATTCTCTGTACTAGTAGAACTAGAACAAGATTCAAGGAAAAATTTTGAGCAGGAAAGGAAGTATTTTCTTTTTCAAGGAAAGAAATTTTAGAGATATAAACATTGTTTTAAGATTCTATTCCTTGCAAATTAAATCTTTGTCCTAATTATCAGTTCTTAAAACATCAATATCAACCATCAGATAACTAACAACTTTAGTATGTTCTTCATTAGAATCAATCATAAAAGGTTGAACTTCTACAAATCTAATCTTATGAACGAATCTAATGTTTTCAAATTTAATTGTATTTACTTGACTAAGATAATAATTGTTTTTTATTTCAACACCACTGAGTTTCAAATTAAGATATATATTAAGGCTCTTAAGATTTCAATATCATATTTTTCTTCATGCAAGGATTCAAAAAACAATTGCAAGCCTTTTTTTATGCTTAGTGGACTTGATAGAGGCACAACTGGGATGAGTGATCTCAATCAAAGATTCTTTAGATAAAAATATTATATCTACCTAATTTATGTCTTCAATTGAACTTGCCTTGAGGGCACAATGACATCTTCTCATCCACTATTTCTTCCACTAGTTCTTTTATTTGTGTTGATAGAGCCTTTGTGATCTTTCTCTCTCTTGTCATTCTTCTTCATCTTCTTTTCTTCCCTTCTCTTATTCTCTTGAAGGAGTAACTTCCTTCTTGATAGTTTCCCATCTTGTCCTACTTATATAATTATTGATTGGAGAAGACCCACTTTGGTACCAACTGTTGTATCTATAATGGACTCTAGAGGGGGGTGAATAGATTTAAAACCACTTAAACAAATTCATTATTCCTTCAAGTTATGACCCAAGATAATGTTGCAAATATGAAATTGAGTGAAAATAAACATGCATAACAAAGTAAAGAGATATTGAACAAGTACCAAATAACAAGTTATTTACAGTGGTTCCAACCTCCAAACTAGGATATGTACATCCACTACCTAGAGAGGTCAACCTAAAGGATTTTAAAACATGTCTCAGTCATTATATTCCACTATAAGAGTTCCAACAAAAAAACCTCCTTGTTCAAGGTTAAGGGAACCTAACACTCCCTTTCAAGACAAGGGATATAATAACCTTATAAAGGGATTACATACCCATGACCAAACATCTTCTACCTTACCAAGGATTTACCTACTCTTGCAACGAGTCTTGCAGCTTTTCCAAGAACTTAGACAATCTTGAAATGAGTCTTCTTCCTTCAAGTACTTACCCACTCTTGAATTGGATCTTCCACCTTTGACTTCACCTTCACCAAGGAGAATCTTTCACCAAGGGACTCCTTCCCTTCTTCTTAAACGCTCTTAGCCAAGAGAGAGAATCCTCATCTTCATGATAGAAATAAAGATTGGGAGGTGGATTGAATGAGTGCCTGACAAGATATACATGTAGGACCACCTCTCTTATAAATATCCGACTCACTTTAATGGATGTAGAAAGTGATTAAGCTCATGAGAGTGGTTGGAGGCTCTTGGAGGCAAATCTCTCTCATCTATAATGTAGGGACCTTCAATCTTCTTGGCTAACCATAGGATGAAGCCCAAGGGGTTCTATTTATGGTTGAGGTTGTCTAATAGAGACATGTAGGATCAAATTGTTCTAGCGAATATATTTTTTTAGTTTTGCAACACTACAATGGAGAGAAACATGTTTCTACACTTTTTTGTACAGTTTTGTCAGATGAGTTGTCTTTTGGGAAACTCGACCGACGGTGTTGCATGACACACCAACAACCAAGTGTCAATTGAGTTTCCATTAGGACAAACTCATTCGACCCAAGGAATTTACCAAAAGCCATACATGTTGTTGGCTGAGTTGTCACCAGGACAAACTTGCATGTCAGGCCAGTCTGTAATCACTTTTGACAAATATCCATCAAATGCTTAAAAGCTCAAAATTATCTATTCTTAGATCTTGATCTTTATCTATGTATAATTTGATTTCTCCAAGTTAGGATGCACAATTTGAGGCATTTGGAGTGTGTCTATCTAATTCGAAACCACTCAAGTAGAAGCATTAGACACAATTGAGTGGAATGGTTTGTCATCATCAAAATAAGGGTTTTGTCAATTTAGACCTTGATTCAACACCATGGTGGAACCTACCCCATATAGATAAAGAACCCTCTTTTTTTTTTGTTCTAAGG
Organism: Alisma plantago-aquatica; assembly: GCA_963693085.1. Lineage (NCBI taxonomy): Eukaryota > Viridiplantae > Streptophyta > Magnoliopsida > Alismatales > Alismataceae > Alisma > Alisma plantago-aquatica. The sequence continues at coordinate 1,332,324,612 of OY856412.1, forward strand.
GAAGCTAGATATTGGTTGGAGCTTTGGTTTTGGGGCTGTTTGAGAGATAGGATCTGTGTAATATCCTCAACTTTGGTAAAAATTGAATGATATAAATATAACACATGTTTTGATAAATAATTTTTCGCCAATGATAGTATTTGTGGACTAATTACCTTTGTGTAATGGGGGAAACCCATGGCCCATATAAAGGCCCAAGAGGCTTTTCTTTGCAAATAATCCTTGTGGCACAAGTTAAAGAAATAAATGGAATTTCATGTGCTTTGTGGTTTTTAATAATCGAAAAAGGTTTTTGGAAAAAGAAAAAGTGGAAAGTCCAATAATAAAGGATATGATTTTACTTTTTGCTATAACTAAAATATTGAAAATATGCATGTTTCAATAGGAAAATAAGATATGTGAAATTTTAGATAATTAGAAGAGTAATTATCTAGCCATTAATGGCAATAAAATGTTTGGGGCACCAAATAGTGTTATCTTAGTTGCCTTTTGGGATACTTGAAAATAATAATAAAAAGAAGAGAAATCTAGAATTTGAGAGAAAAAAGGCACTCCATGTGGAGTGGGTAATTAAATTAAGGTTTTTCTAAAAGAGTAATATTTGGCTAATTAACTTATTTCAATTAATCCCAAAAGTTATATTTAAGTTGGGAAGGACTTAAATGAGTTTCCCTCCCAATTTCATAGAAAAAGAATGCTTCTAGTAGTCAAGATAAATTCGTAAAGATAAAGGGATCTACTTGAAATTAGTGAATTATATTCCTTTTTAGGAAAGAGAGAATATGGGCATCTAGAAATATCTTTATACACCAAATTTTACCCAATCCAATATTAACTTATCAGAAACTTCCTTTTAAAATTTTGAGTTATTTGAAGGAGGGAGAAGAGAGATATTTTATAATAATTAATAAAGTGAAGGATTATTGGGAGAATGTATTAAATGTTCCCTTTTAATCATTTTGGAAACTTAGACTCGTCCCCATTAATATGACGTGCGTGACTGTGACCATCAGATCAAGATCAAATAGTGGTCCTTGTATATCCTACCTCATGCCTAATTAAAAACTAGGAATAATAGCCATTGTGATCCTCCTTGGCCATGTTCTCACTCTCCTCTCCCCCTTTCATGTTATTTTCTCTCCCATTGAATTTGGGAGAAGGAAATGAATTAGATGAACCATAAAATAGTTGGTATCTCATTGTATAAGGATAGTACCCAAATACCTATATGGAGGGGACTCTGGGGTATGGGGACTCTAGAGTAATCTTGGATCCTTGTATCATGTCCAGGAGTTCCTATATAATAGGCCCTATAGTCCCCCCATGGAGCAAGCAGTACCCCGACTTGACCAATTCATCACAGGAGACCCTATAACACCTCATGACCATCACCTCTACAACCCCTCTTTTTATGCTTTATCCAAACTTGACCCCCTCCTGCGCAATTGGCCCCAATGGGAGTGCTGGAAGGAGGTGTGACATAGTGTGACATGTCAAGAGGTTATGAAGAAACATGTAGGTCGGCTCCGATCACCTACTCTATCCATGAGGAGAATCATGAGAAGGTAGTCAGACTTGGCTATCAAAGATGATGGTGAGTAGCTTGACATGCGTGGCAGAGAAGGGTAGAGATCATTGAGCCTTTTCCTGAAGATTCATAGGTTTGAAGGTGGAAGTAAACACTGAGATTTACCACCTCCATTGCATCTAACACAGTTTGTGGGAACATGGGGGTTGAAGATGAACCCCACAAATATGACCTTTGTCCCCCCAAAGGTTAACAAAGCAAGATAAGGGCAACTTCATCTTTCTGTGTCATGTTCCACCTCAGGAGCGTCAAAGTGAGTTGTGGAGATGTCCACGGGCCATTGGCCATGCCAGATCCATGTGGAAAAGGCACAAAATCCAATTATGTTGACTGGACAGTTCCCCATTAGTCCCAATGTAATCATCTTATAATAGTTATAGAAATAAATTTGTAGCTTGGATGGAGACGAGTATTATATGAAAATTGATGAGGAGAACAAGAGGATCCCAAACAAAATATAGTTAGGACCTAATTCTAAATCCAATTCCAAAATTCAGGTTAATATTTGTTTAGTAAGTGACTAAAACCCAAGATTTGGGTATTATTATGTTGAAAACATTAAAAGCCTTTCTTTTATGCTTAATGATAATCAAAATGACAATGGCAATGATGATATGATATTTAAAGTTTCTAAAGTGGATAATCAGTAATATGTGTGAAAGTGGTGTTTAAATCATAAAAACCCTAGATTTGTACCTTGACATAATTAAATACATAAAATACTCTTAATTTGTGTTGTAATCAAATATTGTTGAATAGTCTTATATTCTAGTATGACCATGATAATCATGATGATATTTAGAGTTTGTAATGTGATTAATCATGCAAATGAAGAATTGGTGTTAAAGATCAAGAATGGTTATGTTGATTAAAGAACTTAATCTTATCAAAGTCTTCATAATTAAAGGGTATGATGGATATATAATTAGGGTTTCAATCTAGGTATGATATTGTAACAGATTTAGGGTTTGTACCCTTGTTTTGTATCCTAAACCCGAGACAAGCCTAAATCCTATATTAGGACCTGAGTAGGGTTTAAGTTGTTTAATGTGATGGTGACACTATAGGATTTACATAGATGCAGATTGAATGATTTTTGCTATTTTCTTGCTTGATTGTATGACATGCTTAAAGTATAATTTGATAATCTGTATGATTTTGCAAAAGGTATGTGGTTATACCTATAATTACCTATATTAGTTTCTCCGTGTATGTTGAGTGTTTCTCAAGGATTGAACAACTATACTATTGGATGTTTTTTTACATTTTATTCAATTATAATGCATGCATGTGTATCACACAAAGAAAGATTATGTGAAGAAAGTGACAGTTTTGATTCGTAGGCATTTGTTGGAATATATGTTGTTAGTTTACTTGCACACTTTTGTGTACACCTCACGTACATAGTATATTTCAATATGCTGATATGTGCTTTTATTTCATGGTTTTTTAGGTCATGCTTGAGAAGATGATATCAAGAAATGATGGTCAAATGAAATTAGTTGAAGACATTAAAGTTAACTTGTATGGAGGATTAGATAGATATTTCTTATCATATGTACAATTATTATGATGGAAGTTAAGTAAGTTCTAGAGGAACATCTTGTAAACAATATATTTGACTTAATGAAAATTTGTTTGCAATTATTTATTGTTTGTTAAAATTGGATCCTTGTTTGCAATTATTTGGTTTATGAGGACTCCCGGGCCCATGCATCCTGTCTGGCCAAAGTTGAAAGATTTTTCTCGAGGTAAAATACCTTTAGGTTTCCTTATCATCTTGATTCATCCATTTCTCATCCAATTTCTTGATAAATCCTAAAATGGTATTTCTCTCCTCATATAAAGTTAGGGTTTTTTATAAGAATTAGGGTTAAGGAATCCTCCAACAATTAACGTTATATGTAAATAATAATGTACAAATAATAATGTACATGTTAGGTGGAAATAATGATAAAAAAATGTTTTATGGGTTTCTCTTATAGGGTAACCCTAGAGGGAACACTACTATAGAAATAGCTTATAATGTCACTTTTAAAGGCGTCGGTTATATAAATACACCGACACCTAAAACCTACAGCGTCGGTTTAATTAAAAAACTGACATCTATCTGTGAAGGGAGACCAGACACGGGTATCGCTTTTATTCAGTGTCAGTTCCCTAATAATAAACCGACGCCTAAAATTAACCGCCAAATCAAAAATTTCCTGTGAAAAAAATTACCTCCAAAATTTAACATATGGCGTCGGTTATTAAATATTAAACCGACGACGAAAGGTTATTCACGAGACAAAAATTGGGCACATTTTAGTCATCGCTTTTACTACAATAACCGACGCTTATGGATTTTCCCACATGTTCTAGGGAAATTTTTCACACCCTTTGAGCGTCGGTTTTAGAAAGCAACCTACGACTATGGTCATAAATCGAGAACAATTTTTTTACTCGGCATATGTAGATAGACGTCAGTTTTTTTGTAGTAAAAACCGACGACTATCATTGAGAATAGGTGTCGGTGTGTTTGTAGAACCGACACCTTTAGTCTTATGTGTCAGTTTTTTTGACTAACCGACGCCTATGGTGCAGTTAATAGCCCCGCGAAACAGAGAACTTTTCCCCATTGTCTCTGTTTCATTGTGAACCTACTAGGTCTGGCGATTGTTGCTGGTGCTCCCCGCCGCCGTTACCCCAATGGTCGTTGTGCCCGCTGCTATTGCTCCCCCATGCCACCACCACTCACTGTTGTTGCTCCTCTCCTCACCGACGCTGCCTCCTGGTCACCCACTCACCGCTGACGCTCCTCTCCTCACTGTCGCTGCTCTCTCCTCGCTGACGCTCTGCTCCTGGTGGCCCACTCACCGCCTCCTGGTCACCCACTCATCATCCCCGCCCGCTCGCCGTCGCTGCCCTCTCTCCGGCTTGCAACTCCGTCCACCAGATCGCTGCACCTGGTACCCTTCTTCATCCTCTTCCTTCTTAGACTCTTCCATCTTAGATAATAGGGTTTCTCTGGCTTGCTCCTTGCTCCTGCTCCTGCCCCCCTACCCATCTTCCTGCTTCTTCCTACTCTTCTAATTTTTAATTGAGTTGTACATGCATCAAAATGGTTCCTACTTCATATAAGCTCTGTATGTATGTACTGATGCACCCATTTACATCTTTATGTATGAACTGCTGCACCTACATTACATATTTATCATTTGTACATACATTTTTTCTCTGCTATGAACTCAACCACTAATATTTACTGAAACATTATACTTGTACCTATGCATACATTCATACCTTAGTTTTTCTTGTATTGTTATGCGTTCAACTAATGTATTATCTATGTAGATGTACTTTGTAGTTTGCAATACATATAACGGTATAATGTACATATCATGTACTGCCTACTATTGTATAATGCATAGTCTATACTATGTAGCATGTACCTCTAAAGCATAACGTATTACATATATCATGTACTTCCTACTACTATATATTCATATACTATGTAGTATGTACCACTAATGTATATATATCATCTATGGGATACTTCTATATATATTAAATTTAATATATTACTAGTTACTAGATTGAGTATGTTATAATTGAGTTTATCATCTATGTAGTATGTACCACTAGTGTATATATCATCTATGTAGTATGTACCACTAGTGTATATATATCATCTATGGGCTACTTCTGTATATTACTTTATTTATCAATTGATATGTATTTATTTATCTACTGTTTGTATTTATTTATGTACTGTTTCAAGAATTAATTGATCATCTACTACTGCCCACTGTCTCCCTGCCCGTCACCTGCTCACCTGCTTGCTTACCTGTCTACTCGCCTACCCTCCATCTAGCCCTCTCTCCCTGATGATGCCTGACTGGGCTCAAACATAGGTAAACATCCCCCAAAACCCTATTTTATTACACTACTTGATCTTTAATTACATAGACGTAATCAACATTGCTACTTGTATGATCCTAGTGATTAAAAGCACTCTTTCCTGGTCCCCTCAGTAACTAATGTTCCCTTGAGATGAGTGTTAATTGATCTAGCTTGCTTACTTTCCTTGTAATGCCATCTTTTATGTGCTATGACCCACTAGTCACCTTTAGAGTATTAAAATGATGCAACTTGTACACTTGTTAAATTTGAATCTATAAATCCTATGAAATGATATCACCCCACAAAATCAGTAGTCACTATTATGTCTTGTACACTCTAGAATCAAGATCTAATACTCTTATGCTATTTTAACATCATGAGACCTTTTTTGCTCATTCTAGTGGATTATTATGACCTATGATGACCTAACATGAAACCATGCTCTTAATGATATGATTTTTTTGGCCTAGAAACCCATCCAAGATTTACTCATTAGGAGTAAATATTGGATAGTCCCCGATTTGGGAATGTTCTTGAACACCTAATCTCACTTAGGATGTAAGTGTATAATGTGTATTGGGTTTTCAAGGAAATTTCGGCAGCATTTCCCCGTTTGTTCTCTAAGTACATATATGTACTTGGAGAACAATGGGGAAATGTTGCCGAAATTTTCTTGAAAACCCAATACACATTATACACTTACTAGTGAGATTAGGGGTTCAAGAATGGGATAGGTGGTACACATTTATTATATATAAGAATGAAAACACATGTATAAAACCCTTAAGTTTTAACCATAAACTATAATCTGTTTACCCTAGACCCTAATCTTGTTGTAATATATACTTATTTTCTATTTGCTCATAGAATGGATAGATCATGGATGCCCATTCGCAATCGTTGCAACCCAAATTTTATTTCTGGTCTTGATCAGTTTATTAGATTTTCCGAGGAACATAGGAAACAACCTGGAGATAGGTTCTACTGTCCATGTAGGCATTGCGGTAACAACTTGAAAGTCAGTGCTGGTGATGAAATAAGACGTCATGTCATGTGCAATGGGATTGTACAAGGCTATACAGAATGGAACTGGCATGGAGAGATTTCAAACCCAAAACCAGTGGATGTCGATAGCAGTGCTTGTGTGGAAGAAGAAATTGCCTTCGATGACGTAGATGTGAACGAATCAGTTCCAGTAGACATCGTTGATGTGATGCTGGATAGTTGTGGGGTAGAGCACACCAAAACTGATCCACCTCTCATGTTTAGAAACGTTGTGCATGATGCTGAGATACCATTATACATGGGTTGTAAGTTTACGAAGCTTAGCGTTGTGTTGAGATTGTATAAACTGAAAGCTAACAATCGATGGAGCGACAAAAGCTTCAAGCCATTGTTGTCTTTGTTGAAAGAAATTCTTCCTGAAGGAAATGAGTTGTCGATCTCAACATACCAGTTAAAGAAATTGTTGTGCCTAATGGGAATGGAGGCCAAGAAGATACACGCATGCAAGAATGATTGTGTATTATTTCAAAAGGACTATGTGGATTTGAAAGATTGTCCAAAATGTGGTGCGTCAAGGTATAAATTGACGACTTTGGGGGAGTCCAAAACTGGTTCTCCCGCCAAGGTGATGTGGTATCTACCTATAATACCACGGTTTCAACGCTTGTTTGCCAATCCTATAGATGCGAAGAATTTGAGGTGGCAAGCAGATGTTAAGAAAAATAATGATGGGATCCTACGACATGTGTTTGATTCCCCACAGTGGAAGAAGATTGATTTATTGTACCCTGAATTCGGTGAAGAGGATAGAAATCTAAGACTTGGGCTTTGTACAGATGGGATGAATCCCTACGGGACATTGAGCAGCCAACATAGCACTTGGCCAGTTATGCTTGTTATATACAATCTTCCTCCCTGGTTGTGTATAAAAAATAAGTATGTTATGTTGTCGTCTTTGATATTGGGCCCTAAACAACCTGGAAATGATATCGATGTTTATGTTGAACCTGTGATTGATGACTTGAAGAAGCTCTGGGGTGAAGGTGTGATGACCTATGATGCTTCATGAAGAGAGACATTTTGTTTGCATGCTATGTTGTTTTGCACTGTGAATGACTTTCCAACATATGGGAATTGGTCTGGATATAGTATCAAAGGATCTAAAGCGTGTCCTATATGTGAAGAGAACATTGATTCAATACGACTAAAACACGGAGGCAAGACTGTATATCTTGCTCATCGAAGGTTTCTTCCAAAATTTCATCTGTATTGTAGGTTGCGCAAAGCATTCAATGGACGGAATGAGGAACGTAGTGCACCTAAACCTATATCAGGGGAGGATGTTTATGAAAGAGTGAAAGGCATCGCCAATGAATTTGGTAAGAGATCACAATGTACGATGGACACAAGGAGTGAAAAGTATTTATTTAAGAAGAAGTCAATATTTTGGGATCTTCCTTATTGGAGTTCTTTGACAGTCAGACATTGTATCGATGTCATGCACGTTGAGAAAAATGTTTGTGATAGCATCATCGGTACTCTATTGAATATACCAGGTAAGAATAAAGATGGGATAAAATCTAGAATGGACCTACGTGAAATGGGAATAAGGACAGAATTAACAGAAGTAGTTAGTAGCGATCAGAGAACATACTTACCTCCCGCTTGTTACACATTGTCTAGAAAGGAGAAGAAAGCATTTTGTGAATGCTTGGTAAATGTTAAGGTGCCACAGGGTTACTCATCCAACATCCATACATTGATATCAATGAAAGATCTGAAGTTGATAGGTCTTAAATCTCATGATTGTCACACTCTAATGCAAAAAATATTTCTTGTGGCAATTAGATCTATATTGACGAAGCATGTAAGGTTTGCAATCACCAGACTTTGTTTCTTTTTCAACAGTCTGTGTAGCAAAGTTATTGACCATGATACTCTCGATAATTTGCAAAGAGAAGTGGTTGTTACCATATGTCATCTTGAGATGTATTTTCCTCCTTCATTCTTTGATATCATGGTACATCTTGTTGTCCACTTGACTAGGGAAGTGAAATTGTTGGGACCAGTTTTCTTGCATTGGATGTATCCCTTTGAACGATACATGAGTATTTTTAAAGGTGATGTTCGAAACCGTTATCAGCCTAAAGGGAGTATTATTGAGGGTTATGTGGTGAGAGAGTTTATGGATTTTTGCAATGACTTTCTGAGTGGTAATGATGCTCCCGTGAATGACAAGAATATTGAGGAGCATTTTGGCAAAGGAGTTTTGGGATCATGGGTGAAAGTAATCATCCGTGAGAAGTTGGAGCAAGGTCACTTGTATATTTTACACAACATGGACGAAGTGAGTGTTTATATAGAGGAACATAACAATTTCATCAAGAGACAATATCCTCGAGCCAATACAATGTGGCTTGCTAGAGAGCATAACAAGACATTTATTAAGTGGTTTGAAGATAAAGTCTTACATCAACTATCTCAAACACCAGATAATCTTACTGAAACCATCAAATGCCTCGCCTTTAAACCAAAATTGAATGTTATATCTTATGAAGGGTTTGACATAAATGGTTTCTCATATTACACAAAGCGTCAAGATGATAAGAGTGGCGTCCAAAACAGCAGGGTCACCCTTCAAGCGTCTTCATTGTTTTTTGCAAGTGGAAAGGATAAAAGTCCACGTGAATCTAAAATGTCATATTACGGTGTCGTTGAAGACATATGGGAGTTTGACTACGTAGATTTCAGAATTCCGCTCTTTAAATGTAATTGGGTTGACAACAACAAAGGAGTTATAGTGGATGAATTGGGTTTCACGTTAGTGAACTTTGAAAATATTGGCGAGAAGGGTGAACCATTCATATTGGCATCAAAGGAGAAAGAAGTATTTTATATCGATGATCCTGCAAATGATAAATGGTCAGTTGTTCTTCATGGTAAAAGACAGTTCATTGAAGATCCTATAGATGAAGAAGAGTACTATGATAAGTATGATGACTCCAGTACATTCTCAGTTGGGTTGCCAACACCACCAAACATTGAAGCTGGGGATCACAATGATTTGTATGTTCGCGGGAATCATAATGAAGGATTGTTAATTCATAAAAGATCACAATATTAGAGGCATGCATGTTTATATTTTTATTATGTTTTATTTTTCTAAATGTGAACTTTACAATGTGAATGTGGACTTTACAATGTGAATTACTTTACAATGTGAATGTGAACTTTACAATGTGAATTACTTTACAATGTGAATGTGTACTTTACAATGTGAACTTTACAATTAGTGTTACTTTACAATGTGAAATATATATTTTGAATGTGAACTTTCAGATGGATGAGCATTCCCATGATGACCGTGCTGATAATCACCGTGAGGGTGAGGACGTGATTGCACCTCCTAACAATGTTAGTTAATTTTAATTATGAATATATCCCTGAGGTTTCTATCTATATGTTCATTTATAATTATAGCATGTAAGTGTGTTTTTTTATCAAATTTTAGGCTGGTGATGTACCCCCTAAAGTTGTTACAGCACTTGATGAGCAATAAAAGAAAATTGAGAAAGTGAGGGGCATCACAATGATGAACAAGTTAATTCATCAAAGGGGTAATGGACCCAAATTGGCTGTGGATTTTGATCAGGTAGGAAATCCATATAGAGTGAACTGCAACTCATTTGTTTCATATCTTGGGGTTCTTACTCGCAGCCATTGCAGTCCTATCCTAGAATCATGGCATAAAGTTCTGAAGGGGAAGAAAGACCACATATGGAAGGAACTATGCATGAGTTATTATTATTTGTAATTCTATTTGTGTAGATTACTCATTTTTAGGATACTAGTTAATAGAAATTCTATTTAATTTGCAGAGCATATTTGATCTGCATGAAAAGCTACATTGTAAATGTGTGATGCAATTTTGTGGGAGGGTCCTAAGGAACTATAGGACCAATCTCACCCGAGATTACATACGCGATGCTGAGAATAGGTTCTTGATTGATTCCAATTCTAGACATTGATCAGTATTTCACTAACTCTACACTAATAATTTGTGTTTGTATTCTCTTTGAAAAATAAATATAGGAAGAAGGAAGCCACACAGCAATGGAACTACTTGGACCCCAAAGAATGGGAGGAGTTTGTTACCCAAAGAAAAATAGATGATTTCAAGGTATTAAGCGCCACTCCCAATTTAATTAATATACATTTTTTTGTATTCACCTATTCAAGATTAACCTTTAGTGTTACTAACCAAATCAATGTGCTAACTAACTAGGCTAAGAGCGATGCTCAATGAGCAAGGCATGCACTGAATGTGCACGACCACACAATGGGTCTAAGAGGATATGCAGGCGTTCGCCAAAGACTACAGGCTGAGTCTACTCATCCTACTGCTACTCAGGAGACTGTAGAGTCCTCAACTGCTGCTCCCGTTCCTCTGCCTCATCATGTTATGTGGATAGCTGGGAGGCAAAACAAGAAGGGAGAGATACTGAAGCCCGCAACTGCTGAGGCGGCTGCAAAAATGGTAAAAATCAACTCTTAGAGCAATCTATCGATATTGATTATTGTTATGTTTACTTACGAATTTTTGTTGATGCTGATTAGCGGGAGTTGCACGAGCAGAGGAAGGAAGGCAAGTTCATCCCTCAGGGCATAAGGGATGAACTAACAGTTGCTCTGGGTAACCCAGAGCATCCTAGACGTGTAAGGGGTGTAGGCGTTGGTTGATGAATGCATTTTCATCTGAGTCTTATCGCCTCTTTTGGCCCAATTTTGCACTAATTAGTCGCCTTTATTGGCTTTATCTTCTAAATATGTGAAATGACTTGGCTTAACTTATTTAATGATCTTTTATTACCTATACTTTCTATTATGTGAGTAATTGAGCTTAATTGAATTATCACATATTTAATTGGATTTTTACATCATTTTTGGCAGGTCAAATCAAGCTTTGGGCCCGAGTTTTGGTCCATTTCCCAATTGTGGGCTTTGTTTAGCTCTGGTCAATGGCTGGTCAATGAGGGCCCCTCCTCCTTTTCCCTTTCATGTGGCCCTTCTTCTGGAGGCTACATCACCCGCGGTTCCTCCTGACCTAGCCACGACCGCGGCAAAATGATCGCGATCTCCACAAACCCCGTGGCCTGAAGTAGCCAATGCCGCGACCGCGACCTTCTTACACCTCTCCGCCTGCATCCGCGGATCCACCACCTTCACCCCAACTTGGACTTCACGGCAACGCCGCACCATCACCATCCGACCTCTGCACCTCACCTCTGCGCCACCACCACCTATCTTCAACCACCAGAACCACCTACAGCCAGCCGCGACCGCGACTCCATCTACCGCGACCGCGGTGATCTTCTTCATCTATACCGTGACCACACCTCAGGTCGCGACGTATCATCCCGCCCACGACAAACTCTTCACGACCCTGCGGCCTGCCAAGCAAATGAAGATCGCGGTTGTAGCCATATACCCGCGATCGGCAGCGACGCCAACACTTCTTCTCTGCTCGCTCCACCCTAATCGCGATCGTGACCTCGACGTCAACTGTGGTCTGCAGTTCCTCCCACATGTGTGCCCTCTCTCCACCTATGCTGGAGGCAACGATGACTTGATCCCTCCTTTTACGTCCGCCTTCACCCTACCCCTGCCGCTCTCCTCCTCCTACAGCAGTGACAACCTTCCACTTCTAGAGATCGTGACTCTCCTCTCCACCTACACCTTCCCTCCTCATCCCCATCGCAAGCAGCTCCTTCTTCCTCATCACCTACAAACCTGGTCGAGGTGCAGCACCAAGAAGCGACCCCGCACAGCTGCCCACGACCCAGCTACCTCAGTGTTCCGCCCTTGCTCCTTCACCGTTGCCAAGTTGTGACTCTTCCTCACATAGAGCAGCGCATTTGCCGCGACCACGACAAAGGCTGCGACCACGACAAAGGTCGTGACCACGACAAAGGCCGTGACCACGATAAAGGCCACGACCATGACAAAGTCCGCGACCACGACAAATTCTATGACCACGACAAAGGCTGCGACCATGCCATTTGTCGCGACCATGCCATTTGTCGCGACCATGACAAATGCCGCGACCACGACAAAGGCAACGACCACGACATTTGTCGCGACCCTGACAAAGGCCTCGACCACGACAAAGGCTGTGACCACGACAAAGGCCGCGACCACGACATTCGTCGTGACCTCGACAAAAGCCGCGACCCGCTGCAAAAATGATAAGGTCACGATTTTAAGTCGGTGCCCAGCCTTCCTATAAATAGAACTCAACTCCAGTCAGTCAAATCATCATCTCCAGACATCGTTAGGCTGCAGGACTGTCCTGGGCTTAAGGAGACGATCTCCATAGCCAATAACCTACCCCCTTGGTGGTTTCACGGCCTGTTCACCCAGATCTAGAGTGAAGACTCAGATCTGCAAGCCACCTCATTCAGATCCGGATCTAGATCTAGATTTTGGTCTAGATCTGCTACGTCCACGCCACTTCTACACCACCATCTCGTCCACGAGCCGCTCCTCCTACTGCGAGCGGGGATAACAAGAAGAAGAAGGTAAAGAGAGAAGATCTGCCCTGTCTGCCATGGTGTTCTTCCCTCCTCATCCAGATCTGCCCCGACATCGTGTAGAAGACTGTTTCTCCACCGAGCGGCGATCATCTTCTTCACCATGCTCATGGCGGAAACTTCTCTCTCTTGTTATTCCTATTTCTCTCACCAAGAGCGAGTAGTTTACTTTTGCTGGGGTGCGGGGACTAACCCCGTTGTCCATGCTTTCATATCTCATTGTTAAACATTTCATGGCATGTATATAATCTTTCATTTCATTGTTAATCGTTGATGAGTGTGTGTGGATTGATCACCTGCTTGCATATATCTTGTTCATTTCCTATGTTGCGAGAACTTCAATGCGTAGGTTTTGAATGTCGATTAATGTGGTTGACTCCCAAACTAGAAATAGAATGGGATTCCTTGAGGTAGTAAGTGTATGATCTGTGTGGTGACGAGCCATCTAGCCCACAGTGACGCTTCTGTGTGCCTGATGCCTGTATAGGGGGCCCGCAACTTCATTTGGATTTCTATATCTTCGGAGCCGTAAGTACGTGATCTGGATGGTGATGAGACATCTGATACCTAAGGTGATGCTTACGCGGACCTAACGCCCGTACGGGGGGTTCTGCTGTAGCTCTATTTGAATGGTTATATTTTGCCTATATGTTTGATGTTTGGATGTGATTGCATGTGTAGTGGTGGTGAAACCCGGGACCATCCCAACGATTTCCCTCATTAATCTTTAATCAACTTTTAATCCTGTTCGTTTACTTTCCTTGCATTTAGTTTAATTAAACTCAATTCAACCAACCTTGTTCTAGATATTAGTCTTGATTCAACTAGATTTGACTAGAAAGAAGATTCTTAAAAATGTTGTCCCTTGGGATTCGATCCTCAACTATACTGTGATAAGACCCGTCCGCTTGCGGGTGGTATTATTGCACGTTGTTTTAGTTAAAAACTTAGGGATTTCAACCCTAAGTGAGTTTGTTAGTGCGATAATATAAGCCACGTTAAATTCTGGCACTGATGTCGGGGAGAACGGAATCATCTAGTAAATCTAGTACTTTTGAGACTGATTTAGGTTTCTTTTACTTTTGATACTATCGATCATATATACTTGAATTTGGTTCTACTCTGTCCGTCTTACCGGCAAAAGATCTTTCCATCCTAGGTACCCACAAAGTCTAGTGTATGCGCCGCTCAGACAGTCTCAGACTCGCTGCTAGCTTTGACCCTGAGATAGACAGAACCTTTCGTCGTCAATACAGAGAGAACCAAGCAAGAATGGCTTAAGAGGAGGAAATTGCTCGAAGGGTAGCGCAAGCCCTTAATGCACAAAGAGATAGGCTTATGCAAGAAGCCCGAGCCGCAGTTTAAGAAGAAATCCAAGCAGCCCAAGAAGCAGCTCAACAAGCAGAGTTACAAAAGGACCTTAGGGAGTTCTCAATCCCTAAAGTTGCTGACTTTCATCACCCAGTGCAACCTCCTCCCATCAACGCTCCGAATTTTGAGATAAGAGCACATTGGGTCACTTTGCTTCAAAACAATCCTTTCTATGGTAAGCAAGGAGAAGATAGTCAAGAACATCTTCTAAGATTCAGAGACTTATGTGCCATGACAAAGCAAAATGGAGTCACAGATGATGCCATCAGACTCCGCCTCTTCAAGTACTCTCTTGCTGATAGAGCTATGAGTTGGTATAACTCTTTGCAATGCGAACCCATCACCACTTGGGAACAACTTCAAAATGTTTTTCTAGAAAAGTTTTATCCACCTTCTCTCACCTATGAAATTAGGGGCCGAATAACGCAATTCACCCAGGCCCCTGGAGAATCCCTAGCTGAAGCATGGGAAATATACAAAGAGCTTCTACGTAAGTGTCCACATCATGGAATTCCAAAGAATCAACTCATTGAAATCTTTTATAGAGGTGTAGACGATGATATCAAGAGGTTTTTGGATTCCTCATCTAGAGGAAACATCATGCGTCAGAGTTATGATAGTGCATGGAAAGTTGTCACCCTTGGAGCCAAAAACCAAGCCAACTGGGGTAGACCTGTTGGCAAAGGAGTGTTGAAGGTAGCTATGGCTAAAGCAACACCCGAGTACAAGTCTATCGTTGAATCTCTCAAACTCTTAGTTGCAAAGCAAGACCATCTAGAATCGTCTCTCGTAGCTTATGAAAGAAGACGTTTGCCCCCTCGACAATAAGAGCAAGTTAAGTCAGCCTCACTCTTCTGCGAAGCATGCAAAGGGACTGATCACTCTACTCTAGCCTATAACATTCTCTATGATGTTGTTTTAATTAATACATGTGCCCAAGGAGATAATGGTCAAATGGAAATTCTGAACGCGATCAATACCATCCCTGGTCATGGGTACTACAATTTGAATCAGAATAGGAACCATCTAGGTTTTCAATATGGAAACCCTTCTGGAGCAGAAAACTCACTACAACTTGGTTCAAATACTCAACAATGAGGCCCTCTAGGATTTCAGTATAACCAACAACCAAGTTTCGGGAATCAAGGAAACTTTAGAGGAAACTACCAGAATAGAAACTACAACAATTATCAGAACAATTCTCAGTTTCAGAACCCCAACCAAGTCCCCTATCAACAGCAACAACAAGGGCAACAAGTCGGTCCCATCCATCCTGATGACAAATTGTCAACTATTGAGAAGATGTTGCAGTCCCAACAGACTATGATAGCTAACCAACAAGCCCATCAAAAGGCTATTGAATCTCAACTAGCTCAACTTGCAGCTAGCATGAAGCCACCTGTTGGAACCTTTGCCGGACAACCAGAGAACAACCCTAAGCACCCAGAGCAATTGAAGGTTGTCACCACCAGGTTTGGAAAAGACTATTCTGACCCCCCTGTCACGATACCAATAGCAGAGACGAACGATGATGACTTTGCGAATGACCAAGACTATACAATACATGAGTCTCAACTGAAGGAACAACCAACCACTGGTAAGACAGACAAAGAAAGAGTGGAGGAACCTTTGGCTATAGAGGCAGAAGACACACCTGAGTCAGATGTGCCAGTATACAAGCCCCGTCCTCCCTTCCCAGCTCATTTGAAGCAGACAAAGCTCGATACTCGATTCAACAAGTTTAAAGAAGCTATGAAGAAGCTTCATGTATATATACCCTTTCTAGACGTGCTGGATGAGATACCAGCCTGGACTAAGTATTTAAAGTCTCTCCTCACAAGGAAGTACATAACTGAAGAATACGAGACAGTCAAGCTAGCATCAACCACTTCTGATATCATCCAGAGCAAGATGCCCAAGAAGCAGAAAGACCCGGGATCCTTTGGGATTTCATGTCATATCGATGACTCCTCATGTAAGAAGGGATTGGCCAATCTCGGTGCTAGAATCTCTATCATGCCACTTAGCCTTTGTAAGAGGTTAGGGTTTGCAGAACTTCTCCCGACTGGAATGACCATTCAACTTGCAGATAACTCTATGACTCTTCCTTTGGGAATCATTGAAGATGTCCCTGTCAAGGTTGGAAAAGACTCGTATGTCCCATGTGACTTTGTCATCATGGACATAAAGGAAGACGCCAGATACCCCCTTATATTCGGCCGCCTGTTCCTCTCCAGTGCAAGAGCTTTGATTGACGTTGAAGCAGGGACCTCGTTGCTCACACTAGGGAAAGAAACCCTTGAGTTCAAAGTTTTTGAAAGCATGCGAAGACCGAGCATGCAGGAAGAAGTCTATTTGATTGATTGCATTGAGCAAATGTCTCACCTCACACAAGAGGAATATGAACAAGACGATCATTTAGAAGTGGCTCTAACTATCCCATCTGCTGAAAATTTCATCAACAAACAAGTCAAGGATTGTATCCTTCACCTCGACTCTATAGAAGAAGATCCTAAAGCTAAATTTGAGGAACTCAAAGCTGTGAATGTAACTGAAGATCCATGCGAGAAGCCAGAAGCCCCTGAAATGAAATTGCTACCTGAGGGACTTAAGTACGTGTTTTTGGATGATCTCAAGGTTTGTCCAGTTATTATCAACTCTTATCTAACAACCGAACAAGAAGATAGACTCTTGAAAGAATTAAAGGAAAGAAAGAAAGCTATCGGCTATAAGATGAGCAATCTCACCAGGGTCAGTCAAGCGCTTTGTATGCACAAAATCCCTATGGTGGAAGACCACAAGCCGACTGTTGAGAATCAACAGAAGTTGAATCCTAATATGAAGGAAGTAGTCCGCCGCAAAGTTATCAAGTTTCTCACTACCGACATTATCTATCTGATATCTGACTCACCGTGGGTGAGTCCTGTACATGTCATTCCAAAGAAGGGTGGCACTACTGTGATACAGAACGAAGAAAATGAACTCATCCCCACTTGAACGGTCACCGGGTGGAGGATGTGCATCGACTACAGGAAGTTAAACAAGGCAACACGTAAAGATCATTTTCCGATGCCTTTTCTAGATCAAGTCTTAGTGTGATTGGCTCACCAGGAATATTTTTGCTATCTTGATGGTTACTCTGGATTCTACCAAATTCCTATACATCCAGATGATCAAGAGAAAACTACTTTTACTTGCCCCTTTGGGACATACGCCTTTAGAAGGATGCCATTCGAGCTCTGTAATGTGTCTGCAACATTCCAACGCTGCATGGAAGTCATATTTATTGGTTTAACCAAAACTATTATGGAAGTTTTTATGGATGATTTCTCCGTATATGGAGATTCATATGATTCATGCCTAAGGCACCTCTCCCTTGTCCTCAAACGATGCGAAGAAACACATCTAGTGCTTAATTGGGAGAAATGTCACTTTATGGTAAAAGAAGGTATTGTCCTCGGCCATAGGGTCAGTAATCGAGGAATCGAAGTTGACAAAGCCAAGATCGAAGTGATCTCCAAACTATCTATCCCTACCAATGTAAGAGAAGTCTGAGCATTCCTGGGTCATCCGGGCTTCTACAGAAGGTTTATCAAGGACTTCTCCAAGATAACCAAACCCATGACAAACTTGTTACTGAAGGATGCCGACTTCTATTTTGATGAAGAATGTATCAAGAGTTTCAACAATCTAAAGTGTGCCCTTACGACAACACTCATCATTCGAGCTCCAGATTGGGACAACCCATTCAAAATTATGTGTGATACCAGTGACTACATTGTGGGTGTCGTTCTGGGCCAATGTGTAGAGAGGAAACATCATCTCATCTATTATGCATTGAAGACCATTGACGAAGCTCAGAGGAACTATGCAACTACTGAGAAGGAACTCCTAGCAGTCGTATATGCCTTTGATAAGTTCAGATCCTACCTCATCGGTTCAAAGGTGATTGTCTATACTGATCACGCCGCTATTCGTTATCTTCTAAAAAAGAAAGATGCAAAACCAAGGCTAATAAGATGGATTCTCCTATTGCAATAATTTGATCTTGAGACTAGAGATAAGAGAGGCACAAAAAATGTTGTAGCAGACCACTTAAGTCGTATCCACACTCTGGAAACTGAGAAGGTCCCAATCAACGAGTTTATTCCAGATGGCCAACTTATGAAAGTATCAAAAGCTACTCCTTGGTACTCGGACTATGTGAACTACCTTGCCGCTGGTGTCATCCACCCTGAGTGTACTGGTAATGCTCTAAAGAAATTCTTGCATGATGTGAGGCAATATCACTAGGACTAACCGTACCTCTTCAATCTCTGTGCTGATGGTCTCTACAGACGTTGTATCACTGAGGAAGAAGCCCAACTTATTTTAGAGCAATGCCACGCGGGCCCTGTCGGAGGTCATATGAGTTCAAAGAAAACCTCTTTGAAGGTTCTGTAATGTGGGTTCTTTTAGCCAACCATATCCAGAGATGCTTACAATTTTGTTCTGTCATGTGACAAGTGTCAGAGAATGGGAAACATTACAAAAAGAGATGAGATGCCACTTAAGCTATGGCAAGAAGTTGAGATTTTTGATGTTTGGGGAGTGGACTACATGGGGCCATTCCCATCCTCACATGGATTTTGCTACATCCTAGTTGTAGTTGATTATGTATCCAAATGGGTAGAGGTTATACCAACAGTTACTAGCGATTCAAAACCCGTCATTAAAATGTTCAAAGATATCATTTTTCCCCATTTTGGAGTTCCACACACTGTGATCTCCGATGGAGGTTCTCATTTTCTGGAAAGAAGCTTTGAAGTGTTGTTGAGAAGATATGGTGTAACACACAAAGTAGCTTCCCCCTACCACCCACAAACAAGTGGGAAGGTAGAGGTTTCAAACCGTCAACTCAAAGCTATCCTGGAAAAGATAGTAGGACGCAACCGGAAGGATTGGTCAGTGAAAATCAATGACGCTTTATGGGCCTATCGGACTACGTTCAAAACTCCTCTTGGAACAACACCCTTCAGACTCATTTATGGAAAATCATGTCACCTGCCCGTGGAACTAGAACATAAAGCATGGTGGGCAATCAAATAGCTGAATTTTGACATGAAGAAAGCAGGCGAAGCTAGGATTCTACAACTTCAAGAGTTAGATGAACTCCGAATGACAGCTTATGAGAATGCACGAATCTATAAGGAACACACGAAACTTTGGCATGATGGTCATCTGAAGAGGAA
Organism: Alisma plantago-aquatica; assembly: GCA_963693085.1. Taxonomy (NCBI): domain Eukaryota; kingdom Viridiplantae; phylum Streptophyta; class Magnoliopsida; order Alismatales; family Alismataceae; genus Alisma; species Alisma plantago-aquatica. The sequence continues at coordinate 1,332,344,282 of OY856412.1, forward strand.
GGACATTCAAGTAGGAGACCAAGTTCTGCTATTCAACTCGAGACTGAGGTTATTCCCAGGGAAACTCCGCTCTCAATGGTCTGGACCATACATTGTCAAGAGCATCTACCCACATGGTGCATTTACCTTATGGAGTGAGAAGTCAGGTGATTTTATGGCAAATGGCCAACGCTTGAAGAGATATTTCACCACAGCTGATACTAGCACTGATGAATTGATGAATCTGTCCAAACCGACATACCTACCAGAAAACTGAAGAAATCACGTCGAGCCATCGACGTAAAACAAAGGTTCTTGTCGGGAGGCAACCCGATCTTTAACTTAGCTTTTATTTTTAATTTTGTTTTTAGAAAATTTTGCACCTAATAGACAATGCATCGCAAGATGCAGTCTTAAGTTCTGATAGATTCCATTTTGAGATCTTAGATGGAGGACATGTCGCCGAAAGGAATGCAACCACATCGGGTGGACCAACCGGCACGAGTTTTCCCCTCCGTCTCGGATTTAGAGTTTGCTCGAGACGAGCAAATTTCTAAGTTCGGGGTGGAGGGTGGGTGGTACGTACTTTACTTTCCACCCTCTCCTATCCGTTTCTGACTTAAGATTTCATCGTCGCAATTTTGAGCAAATTTTTTCAAAAAATTTCAAAAAATTTCAAAAGTTTTCTTAGCAACTTGTATAGAAACTTGATGAAGTTGTGACGCTTTTGTTTCAATCAAAGCCTTTACCTAGTCGGCTATCCTTTTTTTTCCATGCAGTTTTGAATCATTATACCCTCCTTATTCGAAGTGAAGCCTCAAGGAGAACAATCTCTGAAACTAGCCTATGATTAGAAATCACTGTGTGAAGCTTATGAATCCTATCATCATGATCAGTAGATATGGCAAGTATCCGTCGAACTGAGAGGGATCAAACACGTTGTGCTTCCTATCTGACTGGTGGAACAGTAGCATGGAATCTCCATCGGATCCTCATCAAGTCATTATTTGAGGAGAGTATGATAAGGAGAACAACCTGGTGCACTGAATTGTAAATCAAGTTGCATTCTGATCTGAACTCTTTTCTACACTTCTTATATCATCTTCTTACCCCTCTGTTCATCAAAACCAAACAAAAATAGCCAATATAATGCCAAACCCTAAGTTCGGGGTGGCACACCCTCTCTCTCTTTCTGCTTCTTCCATACCCCTCACTACAAAACAGGGGCGTATCACCAAGAAAAGATGCCTAAGTGCACACAAAAAGAAATGCAATCTCGAGTCGAATAGAGGAGAGATTCGCATAAAAAAATGCAATCAATGAAATTGCAAATCATATAATAAAAATCTCAAGTCAAATAGAGGAGAGATTTATTTCTTCCTTCCATACCACCCTTCACTCCTTTTTCTGCCTACTGGCACAATGAATGCCTACTCTCACCAACATCCTAAAAACACCAGCGTCAGATCAGGTGCACACTTGTTGTTCTGCGGGTATCTATGGACTCTTATGAAACTCTCTGACATGCTTGATTTTGGAAAAAGTAGAGAGGAAGTGATATTGGGAAGCGAACTCGGAAACGAAGATATGGTAAAATGTGTTCTGTGATCTCAGGATGTTGAGACACTTAGTCATACCGAGCAGAAAAGAAATAACCGTGATGTGAAGATGAGGCAATCACACGAGTTGAAAGTATTCATCCTGCGAGTGTTTTAGATTTTGTGTTACTCGAGGACAAGCAACGTTTAAGTTCGGGGTATTTTGATGAATGCATTTTCATCTGAGTCTTATCGCCTCGTTTGGCCCAGTTTTGCACTGATTAGTCGCCTTTATTGGCTTTATCTTCTAAATATGCGAAATGACTTGGCTTAACTGCTTTAATGAGCTTTTATTACCTATACTTTCTATTATGTGAGTAATTGAGCTTAATTGAATTATCAGATATTTAATTGGATTTTTACATCATTTTTGGCAGGTCAAATCGAGCTTTGGGCCCGAGTTTTGGTCCATTTCCCAATTGTGGGCTTTGTTTAGCTCTGGTCAATGGCTGGTCAATGAGGGGCCCTCCTCCTTTTCCCTTTCACATGGCCCTTCTCCTGGAGGCTACATCACCCACGGTTCCTCCTGACCTAGCCGCGACCACGACAAAATGATCGTGATCTCCACAAACCCTGCGGCCTGAAGTAGCCAATGCCGCGACCGCAGCCTTCTTACACCTCTCCGCCTGCATCTGCGGATCTGTCACCCTCACCCCAACTTGGACTTCATTGTAGCGCCGCACCATCACCATCCAACCTCTACACCTCACCGTTGTGCCACCACCACCTATCTTCAACCTCCAGAACCACCTGCAGCCAACCGCGACCGCGACTCCATCTACCGGGACCGTGGTGATCTTCTTCATCTAGACTGCGACCACACCTCAGGCCGCGACCTATCATCCCGCCCATGGAAAACTCTTCACAACCCCGCGGCCTACCAAGCAAATGAAGACCGCGGTTGCAGCCATATACACACGATCGGCACCAACGCCAACACTTCTCCGCTCGCTCCACCCTAATCACGATCGCAACCTCGACATCAACTGCGGTCTGTAGTTCCTCCCACCTGTGTGCCCTCTCTCCACCTGCGCTCGAGGCAACGATGACCTGATCCCTCCTTCCGTGTTTGCCTTCACCCTTCCCCTACCACTCTCCTCTTCCTATAACAGTGGCAACCTTCCACTTCCAGAGATCGTGACTCTCCTCTCCACCTACACCTTCCCTCCTCATCCCCATCACGAACAGCTCCTCCTTCCTCATCACTTGCAGACCTGGTCGAGGTGCAGCACCAAAAAGCGACCCCGCACAGCTGCCCACGACCCAGCTACCTCCACGTTCCGCCCTCACCCCTTCACCTTTGCCAAGTCGTGGGTCTTCCTCACATAGAGCAGTGCATTTTCCGCGACCACGACAAAGGCCGCGACCACGAAAAAGGATGTGACCACGACAAATGCCGCGACCATGACATTTTTCACGACCACGACAAATGTCGCTACCACGACATTTGCCACGACCACGACAAAGGCCGCGACCACGACATTTGTCGTGACCACGACAAAGGCCACGACCATGACAAAGGTTGTGACCACGACAAAGGTCGCGACCACGACATTTGCCGCGACGTCGACAAAAGTCGTGACCCGCTGCAGAAATGACAAGGTCGCGATTTTAAGTCGGTGCCCAGCCTGCCTATAAATAGAACTCGACTCCAGTCAGTCAAATCATCATCTCCAGACGCCGTTAGGCTGCATGACTGTCATAGGCTTAAGGAGACGATCTCCATAGCCAAGAACCAACCCCCGTGGTGGTTTTGCAGCCTGTTCACCCAGATCTGGAGTGAAGACTCAGATCTGCAAGACACCTCATTCAGGTCTGGATCTAGATCTAGATCTGGGTCTAGATCTGTTGCGTCTACGCCACTTCTACACCGCCATCTCGTCCACGAGCCGCTCCTCCTATTGTGAGCGGGGATAACAAGAAGAAGAAGGTGGAGAGAGAAGATCTGCCCCGTCTGCCGTGGTGTTCTTCCCTCCTCGTCCATATCTACCCCGACATCGTGTAGAAGACTATTTCTCCACTGAGCGGCGATCATCTTCTTCACCATGCTCATGGCGGAAACTTCTCTCTCTTGTTATTCCTGTTTCTCTTACCATGAGCGAGTAGTTTACTTTCGCTGGGGTGCGGGGACTAACCCCGCTGTCCATGCTTTCATATCTCACTGTTAAACATTCCATGGCATGTATATAATCTTTCATTTCGTTGTTAATCGTCGATGAGTGCTTGTGGATTGATCACCTGCTTGCATATATCTTGTTCGTTTCCTGTGTTGCGAGAACTTCAATGTGTAGGTTTTGAATGTCGATTAATGCGGTTGACTCCCAAACTAGAAATAGAATGGGATTCCTTAAGGTAGTAAGTGTATGATCCGTGTGGTGACGAGCCATCTAGCCCACGGTGACGCTTCTGTGTGCCTGACGCCTGTATAGGGGGGCCGCAGCTTCATTTAGATTTTTGTATCTTCGGAGCCGTAAGTACGTGATCTGGATGGTGACGAGACATCTGATACCTAAGGTGATTCTTACGCAGACCTGACGCCCATATGAGGGGTTCTGCTGCAGCTCTATTTGAATGGTTATATTTTTCCTGGATGTTTGATGTTTGGATGTGATTGCATGTGTAGTGGTGGTGAAACCCAGGACCATCCCAGCGATTTCCCTCATTAATCTTTAATCAACTTTTAATCCTGCTCGTTTACTTTCTTTGCATTTAGTTTAATTAAACTCAATTCAACCAAACTTGTTCTAGATATTAGTCTTGATTCGATTAGATTCGACTAGAAAGAAGATTCTTAAAAATGTTGTCCCTTGGGATTCGATCCTCAACTATACTGCGATAAGACCCGTCCGCTTGCGGGTGGTATTATTGCACGTTGTTTTGGTTAAAAACATAGGGATTTCAACCCTAAGTGAGTTTGTTAGTGCGATAATATAAGCCACGTCACTGGTGTGGGCATCAAAGCGTTCTTTGGGCCATCCCAACGCAAACATATCCCAAAAGCGGGACTTTCACAAGCTGAGGTAACTTATTCTTGTTTTAGAACGTTATTGCAAAAGGGAATTCAATAATCAGAAACTAGCATTTCTTTTATTTATGTATAGGTAGATTCCTTAATTGATAGGAGAGTCGAGGAAGTAGTTGATAAAAGGCTCCAGGAAGCAATTAACAAGTGACAGGCATCTCAGACTACCACTCAGACAGTACCTGTGGAGGACCTCTCTTCTCCTACTGCTTGTACTGTAGAGGTTGGGAGTAATCCTATAGACCCACAACCTAGCACGTCCCCTGGAAGTATTTTTATGACATATATAATAGCTAGTTTGTTCAAGATGATATGTTTGTGTATATATGCATATAACATTCTTTACGTAAATTTGTAGGGGTTGAAGCCATGCTGACTAAAAAGTGAAGGATATATCGTTGTAGAGGCATCGGCTTACCCACCCCTTAAAGGGTGCATGTTTCATGGGAGTCCAGTACCAGATGACATGGTACGTGTGAGCCCGATACATGTACTCCCTGGCTAGACGAATCTTGCACTGCCTCATGCACACCCAGATGCTGAAACACTTGGTGAGGCAGTAGGCGTAGTGATACTGTGGCCCGAAGAGGATGCCCTCTATACTGATATCGTATGATAAATTTTCATTACTTTAATTTGTTAGTGTGTATATATATGAGTCAATTGATATGAAATTATATATACAGGTCAAAAAGATGAGACCCGCTACATCTCGGCCTCCACCTCCTCGACTACCAAGTTGGCTTCCAGGGGACCTACACGCCTTGATAGGTCCTAATTGTAGGAGTGTGGCAGTATGGATCGGCGAACATAATCCAAATTGCTCTATAAATTTTACTATTCTGGAGAATGTTGCATGTAAATCATATGATAACAATCTATTTATACAAGTTTAGCATACTTATTAATGCATACGTAATAGAAGTTATGGATACGTATTAATGCAGGTCAAACATTCGGAAACAACATATTTATACAAGATATTTTGGAGTTGTTTAGTTATGAATGGTTGAACACATCTATGATAGAGTTATGGATATGGTGAGATTAATGCATATGGAAATCTGGTTTATACATCCATATACCATGTTTTATATACGGCAATCTGGTTTCTTATATATTAATGCATACGTAATACATGTTTTACAGCCACTTATACAAGACATGTACAAATTTTGGGTTTTCCCATGTGGGATTTTTGGTTCCATCTTTGATTAGCCTTGTAGATACAGACCCTTCTTCAGTTACTTCATAATGTTGTGATTCTTTTGAATATTTTGGTAAAAATAATAAGACGGTGATAATAGCTCCATTCAATGTCGAGTAAGTTTACTTTGCTTGTAATTTGGACTTAAGCAAATTACATTTTTATTGCGGATATTGAGTTATTAATTTTCAACTTTCTTGCCTGTAGTGCTAAGCATTGGGAGTTATTAGTTATTGTCCCCAAGACATTCACCGTCTATTATCTAGATCCTACGGGGAGTGAGTTGGATGTATTATATGGACATGCAATTAAAAGGCCATTATTCTCGTAAGAAATATTTTATGTTTTTATATTTGTTAACATATGTTACTGCATTGCTATTTAATTATGCAATTTAATGTGTTATATTAACATATATAGGGCTTTACAAGAGTACAAAAAAGATGGAGGAAAGGTACCTAGGAAAAAAAATCTGACACTCATTTGGGAGAATGTGAAAGTAATTTCCTGACTCCAATGTATATATTATTTATGTGAACTGTGCTTATTTATATTTTTGAATATTTTGTATGTTTCAATTTATAGTGTGCTACACAAGACAACGGCTGAGCATGAGCCTACTATGTGATGCGATTTATGGACCTAATCATCAAACATGTCGTATTGGAAATCGATAACATATAACAGGTATTATACATAGTCTCATTAGATAATATGAATATATGAATCTTATTATATATTATTATAATTATGTATATACGTCATTCTCTTTGTAGGTCTTTAAAACTGAGGACTTCAACACAGGTGCAAAGCATTTCGATGTACATACTCCCTATACGAGAGATGAATTAGATGATGTAAGAGAAGATTGGGCAAAAGCCCTGCAAAGAGTGGAAATTTTTCAATATGATTTTTTTGACAATGATGAAAATGATGAATAAAGAATAACTTTGTTCTCATAATTAATTTTGTGTGAATGTGAATGAATTTTTATGAATTGTCATATGTGTGTGAAAATCATCAATACATGAATATTTCTACATGTGTCTGAATGTGAAAAGAGATGAAATAAATGGAACTACAGGTTGCTACTGGTTTCTACATGTGTGTGATGAAAAAATAATATGAATTAAATGTTCTTATACATGAGTGTGAATCACATATATATAATATTGTTCATCATGTTAATTTTATAGGTTTGTGGCCTGTTGTTGGCTGATATCAATGGATGTCGTAAAACCTATAGTTTATAACTGAACTACAGGTTTCTCATCCTGCGACTAGCCACAGCAGGTCTGCAGACTGTCAGGAAAAAAAAATCAAAACATAGGCGTCGGTTATTTGAACAAAATCGACACCTAAGACATATGGCGGTGGTTTTTCACCTAAAACCGACGTCTATGTGACCGGGTACCACGACCGTGCTGGGAAGCACGGCCGTGGTGGCAGGGAGGGGATATGGCGTCAGTTATTATCACAAAACCGATGTCGGTTCAGATGATATGGCATCAGTTTCTTTTAGAACACCGACGCCTATAATCCCTTTGCTGACGTGTTTTTGGTGGTGGGAAGAGTTTTGGTGGCGGTTGTTTAGTAAACAACTGACGCCTATAGTCCCTTTGCTGGCGCGTTTTCAGTGGCGGGTAGAGTTTCAGCGTCAGTTTTTTAGTAAACAACTGACGCCTATAGTCCCTTTGCTGGCACGTTTTTGGTGGCAGGAAGAGTTTGAGCGTCAGTTTTTACTAAACAACTGACGCTGATAGTCCCTTTGCTGGCGCGTTTTTGATGGCAGAAAACATTTTGGCATCGGTTGGAATCTGACGCCGAAGGTGTCCCCCTTTAGCATCGCCCACTTGGGTGTCGCTTTGAAACCGACACTAAAGAGCTTAAATAAATGACGCTAAAAGGCTTTTATGTAGTAGTGGAACTAGGGTTGGTTTGTGAAAACTCTAGTGGGTTAAGGTACAAATAAATCCTAAGATGCAGGTTGTAGGTTGAGTAGTCCCTAACCCTAACCCAAAACCCGAGGAAATGGGAGCAGAGCGGGTGATAGAGTAACCATGCCCATATGAATCGTAATTAGGGTGGAAAAGGAAAATGAGGAAATACAAATGGGTTTAGGTGACCTAGTATCCAATGCGTGGATATGAACAAATTCATGCATGATGTATATGAAAAGATATGAATATATATGAGAAACATAAGTAACCAACGGTCATACATGAAAATAAAAATATCAATATAACTTACTCATTTCCCTAATTCTATTTTTGTAGGAATGGATGGATAAAGAATACCCCAGGGAGTGGGTAAGTTGTTGAGACTAACCCTTCGAGTGGGTATGTCATTGAACATACCTCTGGTGAGTGGGTATGCAATTGAAACTACCCCCCAGCGAGTGGGTGAGTTATTGAAATTACCTCCAGAGAATAAGTATGTTACCCCCAGCGAGTAGGTATGCCATTGAAATACCCCCAGCAAGTGAGTATGATGTTGTAAATACCCCCAATGAGTGAGTATGGATGGAGATCACCCCTAGAGAGTGGGTGGATCATTGAAATACTCTCGGAAAGTGAGTATGAATACCTCCCAGTGAGAGGGTATACCCCGTAGATTGAAAAGTAAGGGTTGAGAAGATATAATATAAAATGTATGTTCAACATATTATGGTTACCAAAAAATGAAAAATTAAACATTTATGGTTGGTGTCCCGATCTGGGGTGGGTTGACCCAAGAGTGGGTAAAGGACCTATGGGGGAGGAAAAACCTTAGACCTTGGGGTTAGGTTTATGTCTAGAGAGCCTAACTTCCTCCTATGAGCCAAGAAGGCGCCCTAGGATAGGACCTTCCCTAGAAGGGTGAGATGATAAATCAATTTAAAGATTGAGGTAACCTTAAATGTCACCTAAAGTGTGAAGAATTAAGGATAAAAAATACGAAATCATGCACATTAAGTATGATTATTTGAACCCAAGTATGCCATCTTTGTGGAACATGAGGAAAAGTTACTATGGAAATGGATGATAGTATGAGACCAAGTCTGGAATAAAAGGTCGTCATGAGCCCAATAAGGGGACATAAATTGAATAATGATCATCATAAAAGATGGATGAAATCTGTTCCAAAAAAATACATATGAAAAAAATGTGTTCTCAATAAACCCTTGGGAAGATTAGATCCCTAACTCGATCTTGAGGTCAATTAGGGAGTATTAATGGTACATGGGAATGATAAAATTAGGGGTTTATTTTCCCCTAAATGCACAAGACCATCTAGTTGAGAGGTAACAACTACATTTTCCCGAGGCCCATGTCACAAGAGATTGGCCACCTTCATGATGTTCATGAGGCCCAATGAGTGAATGTGAGAGGACTCCCTAGATGCGTAAGGATGATATCACTTCCAAAAGTACCTATACCCATAGATACCTCAAGGAAGTGGCTAAGGCTCATAATACATGAAGTGTAAATATAAAAGATAGAAAAAGCAGTGCAATAATAAAATCTAAATAGAAGTTGTGCACAAACTTAAGTGTGATAAAATCACTTGACTTCATGAAATATAAGAATAGTGGGAATTAAAAGTATGTATGGTTTGAAGTCAAGTAGAGAATGATTCAACTTTAAATGTGAAATTGAGAGTTAAAGGGTGGATACACCATCACATCTCTTGGAACGGGGTGAAGTTTATTTTTGAGTTGTAGCCAAACACTTATTTCCTCTTATTATGAATCAAAGACATTGGGTATACATATGTTATGCTTAAACTTGACATATGAAAATGAATACCTTAAGTTGTAGTTAATGACATGATCTAGGGTTTGAGGTGTTACCTCACCCTTATCTGAAAATAAATGAATGATAGGATGGAAACCTAGGTGAAGGGTGATCACTAAGTGAAATTGAGATCGCAAATGCAAATTGTAATCACCAAGTGCCAATATCATGTAAATACTAAGAATGTGGATGTACCTTGCATTGGAATCAAGTACCAATGTTAGTCGTAGTGTGTGGAATTTGTCATATCAATAAAAGATGTTCAAGATACCTAAGAAGGGTCTTTAACCCTAAGGTTTGGAACTAAGTTGGGTCATCATTCACCATAATCTTACTACGTTTGAGGAGAAATTCCTTTTGAGGAGGGGTGAATATAATATCCTCAACTTTGGTAAAAATTGAATGATATAAATACAATGCATGTTTTGATAAATAATTTTTCTCTGATCATATTATGGTGGACCAATTACCTTTGCAACATGGGTACAACCCATGGCCCATTTAAAGGAAAAAGAGACTTTGCTTTGCTAATAGTTCTTATGGAACAAGTTAAAGAAATAAAAGGAATTTCATCTTCCTTTTGGTTTGCAATAATCCAATAATGTTTTTGGCAAAAGAAAGAGTGGAAAATCCAATAATAAAGGGATTTCTTAAAGAAACATAAAATTGGTATTTTAAATAAGGAATTATGTGGAGTACTCTAGAAAAGATATTTCATGCATAAATGAAAGATAATAGTTTTATGGTTTTCTAAATAACAAAAATATTGAATAATATGAAAGTTTTAAGATATGTGGAATTTTAGATAATTAGAAGAGTAATTATCTAGCCATTAATGGCAACACAATGTTTGGGGGCACCAAATACTTTTATTGGGATACTTGAAAATAATAATAAAAAGAAGACAATTCTATAATTTTAGAGAAAATGACTCTCCATGTGGAGTGGGTAATTAAATTAGGTTTTTTCAAAAGAGCAAGATTAGTCTAATTAACTTATTTCAATTCATCCTAAAAATTATGTTTCAGTTGGGAAGGAATTCATTGAGTTGTCCTCCAAGTTTCATAGGAAAAGGATGCTTCTAGTAGTCTAGAGAAATTCTTATAGATAAAGGGATCTACTTAAAATTAATGAATTTTATTCTTTTTTGGAAAAGAGAGAAGTTGGACATCTAGAAATATCTTTTGACACCAAATCTTGCCCAATTTGATATGAAGTTGTTACTAACTTTCCTTTAAAATTTGGTATCATCTAGAGGAAGTAGGACAGAGATTTGATTTTATAAGTATTCATAAAGTGAAGGATTATTGGGAGAATGTATTAAATGTCACCCTTTTAATCATTTTGTAAACTTAGTCTCAGCCTCTTTAATGTGACACATGTGATTGTGACCATTAGATCAAGATCAAATAGTGGTCCTTACATCTCCTACCTCGCACCTAATTGGAAACTAGGAGTAACAGTCTTTGTAATACTCCTTGGCCCCGTTCTCACTCTCCTATCCCCCTTTCTCATTATTTCCTCTCCCATTGAATTCAGGAGAAACATATTAGAAGAACCATTAAGTAGTTGGTATCTATCTATATAAGGAGAGTGCATGAAACCCTATATGGATGAGACTCTAGGGCAATCTTGGATCCTTGTATATTGGCCAGGAGTACTAATATAATAGGCCCTATAGTCTCCCCACAGAGCGGGAAGTACACCGAGTCACCTAATTCATCACATGAGGCCCTAAAACACCTCTTGATCCTATTACCTCCTTTGCAAGCCCCTCTTTTTATGATTCATCCAATCTTGACTGTCCTAAGCAATTGGCTTGATTGGGAGTGTCGGAAGGAGGTGCAGGACATTTGCAACAATCTGAGATGTGTTGAACAAACATGTAGGTTGGCTCTGGTCACTTGCTCTAGCCATAAGGAATATCTTGACGAGGTAGCCAACCTTAACCATCAAAGACGACGGTGAGTAGTTGGGCATGTGAGGCAGAGAAGGGTGGAAATCATGGAGACTTTGCTTGAAGCTTCAAAGGTCCAAAGACAGAAGTCAACACTGAGGTTGACCACCTCCATGGTGTCTCTGAAATAGTCTGCATGAGCACGGGGGTTGAAGATGAACACCTCAAAAATTACCTCTTTACCCATGAGGTCAATTAAGCGAGATAAGGGCAACCTTGTCTTCTTGTTCCTTGTTTCACCTCAGGAAAAAATAAAGTGGGTTGATGAGATGGCCATGGGCCATTGGCCACATTGGATCCACGTGGAAAAGTTATAAAATTCAATTATGTTGACATGACAGTTCCCCATTGGTCCCAAGGTAATCATCTTACAATAATTCTAGAAACATATAGGTATCTCATATGGAGATGAGTTTTATATTCAAATTGATCAAGAACATAAGAGGAACCCAAATAAAATATAATTGGGACCTAATTTTGCACCCAATGCCAAAAGTAGGTTAATACTTGTTAAGTAAGGATTAAAACCCTATATTTGGGTATTATAATGTTGAAAACATTAAAAGTCTTCCTTTTATGCTTAATGATAATCAAGATGATAATGGTAATGATGATAAGATAATTAGAGTTTCTAAAATTGATAATCTGTAATGTGTCTGAAAGTGGTGCTTAAAGTATAAAAAAACCTATATTTGTACCTTGACATAATTAAATACATAAAATACTCTTAATTCATGTTAATATCAAATATTGTTAATTAATAAGATATTCCAAAATGACCATGATAATCATGATGATACTTATGGTTTCTAATGTGATTAATCATGCAAATGGAGAATTAGGGTTAAAGATCATAATTGGTTATGTTGACTAATGAACTTAATCTTATCAAAATGTTCATAATAAAAGGGTATGATGGATATATCATTTAGGTTTTTCCCCGTGTGTGATATTGTAATGAAATTAGAGTTTGTACCCTTATTTTATATCCTAAACCTGAGACAAATGTAAACCCTAGATTAGGACATGAGTGGGGCATAATATGTTTAATGTGATGGTGACACTTTAGGATTTACGTACATGTAGACTTAATGATTTGGATTCTTTGATTTCTTGATTGGATGAAATTCTTAAAGTATGATTTGATAATCTGTATGGTTCTACAAAAAGTGTGTGATTACACCTATGACTACCCGCATTAGTTTAACTGTATTTATCAAGTGTTTCTTGAGGATTGAAAAACTAAACTGTTGGATGTTTATTTATATTTGTTCAATTATAATGCCGCTATGATCATCACATAAAGAAATATTATGTGAATAAATGACAATTCTTATTTTCAAGTATTTGATACAATATATGTTGTTAGTTTTGTACACTTTTTTATGCACCCTATGTACACATTATATTTTGATATGATGATCCTTCTTTTATTTCATAGTGTTTTAGGTACATGCTAGATAATATGTATCAAGAAATGATGGTTGAATGAAAATACTTAGATTTTAAAGTTAACTTGTTAGGAGGATTAGATATATATTTGTTCTCATACATATAATTATGATGATGGAAAGTTATGTAAGTTCTAGCGGAACAACTTGTAAACAATATATTTGAATTGATGGAAATTGTTTGCTATTATTTATTATTTGTTAAAATTTGGATCCTTGGGAAAATTTTAGGTAGTGGATCTCATCTTTTTGGTCTTCCTTAATTGGGGGTTGTTGAAAAGTTAGGTTGTTACAATCTGGAATATTGTTCATGGTTGTATTAGATGGACCTCTTGATCATCTCCATGAGAGCCAAATGATATATATTTTGTGAGATATTTTTGCCTACTCGTGCATGCATATCTAAAGACTTTCTATAAAATTGATTTAAATGACGAAAGGTTCAATATTTAAGATTTGTTTTGCAATTATATGATATAGTTTCAAATTTGTCCCCCCTTTCATCTCTTAATAGTTATTCTTGATGATACAAACATTCCCCATTATTTGTTTAAGGATAAAACTTTTGGAATTTGTACGTTGGTGCTCTAATGTTCCCTAATGTTGCACTATGATCCTTTGATATGCCAAAAGATGATCTCCTGAGAATAGCTCTATATAGGTGAAAGGGAAATATGTAATTTATGTGCTACATAATCTTATGAAACTGGCCTCTGATGTTATTCTCATGTTTAATTAAACATATTTTTGTTGAAATTTGAAATACAAGTGAAATGTTAACAAAAGTTTTAACTTTATGGTATATTGATGCCATATGATGTAGAAATCCATATGCAGGTAATTGTACTTACTAGAAGTGGATAGAATGATCTTAAGACTCTTATACAATTGTCATACTTCTAAAATTTCATTTGAGTTAGAACCGTAATCTCAAGATAGCTATCTATGCTAGAGTAATCATTTTATGTGTCATCTTGTATTTTATGCAATTCTCACATACTTTCAAATTTGAAGTTGGAACTTGGTGTGATGGTGTTTTATTGTAATATGAGATGGTATCCACAATATCCTGTGGTGTTTGATATACCTATAAGGTCATGTCCTTAGTATGACCTTATGTAGTGAAATTAGCCTTTCATGGCCAGTAGTGATAGTTTGTGCCCTAATGAGTACTTTGTTTTACTTTGTGAACTATCTTATATCTCCATCCATGAACACTTGTTGGATCCATAAATGAATATAAACCTAATTATAAACAACGAAGCATAATTATATGAAGGCATGTGAAATCCATCAAGTGGTAATTAACAAAGTGCATATGAAGTATGAGTTTTTACATAAGATGATAGTCATTTTACATTAAAACCATCATAATAGAGTAAATTTTTCCTCATATGATGACATATGAATTTAGTCTCTCCTCTTTTTGTAATCTTAATATATTAAACAAGTATGTGAGAAAATATGTCACTACAAGATGTAACTTGGACATGGATACATATTTATATATGTATATATGTACATATATATGTATATGTGTGTGTCAATATATATGTACTTGATGCCTTAAGGCTGATTCTATGAATCCAACAATATGGTATCATCATTGGGATGATGTCAGGGCCCACTTATTAAGGTTAATCCATGATTTAATATACTGAAATATAGCATGATGGGTGATCTGGTGAAACTGACAAATTAGAAATATGATTTAATCTTATGAGTTTGGGAACCATGTCCTGATGAAGATGACCACTTAATGTTAACCAAGTAGTCTCTAGAAGATACATGTAATGAGGATTTGTTGACTTGAGATAAATGTTCATAAGACAATACAGTATGATAGTTCCTCACTATACCCTTACATTTGAATGATGATGATCAATCATTTCTATAATCATGTCTTATCGTATATAATGATTATGTATTGGATAATGTCCAATCATTGTGGTACTATTTGCACATTGGAAATGAAATAGTTGAGGGAAAAGTATTCCTTGTTATGCCTTGATTAAGGGTGTTATGTCATGACCTAATAAGTTGGGACTTATTGTGGCTTATATTGATATGTTGGACCATGTTGTTGTCAAATATGATTATACTTATCTGAGTTGGTGGTCTGAGTTTGTTAGACTTGATGAATATGTCAACTATATCTCCTTGTATTGTTTGTAAGTGTTTGATAAAATTGAAATACGATTAATTGTCTAATTTTAAGCAAGTGTAACCCTAATCATGCAATTCATTGAGTTTGTACGTCTAGTACCCTTGGTCATTAGGAGAAACAATGAAATGAGTCAATCGTGTAGAAACTAATGAATTTTGAGATGATTCTCAGAGTGTATATGTTTGAATATATGGGGGTGTGTGGGATTTGTATACCCTAACATCCACAAGTTTTATTGAGACTCAGTTGCCACAAAAGGTACAATGATATGTGATGGAGAGAGGATCAAGTCAATTCTCATATTGTTGGGTTTGATAGCCTATTTTCTTGGTGCTTGACCTATGTAATCAGGGAAGATGTTTCTAAGTAATTTGATCATCCTATGCATGTAAGAAATGAATATTCTAGATTTTTCTATACGATATTGCTAGGACTAAGGGTCTCATTTGGTGACTTTCTGCATCTTTTAGGTATTTCAAAGCACATGTTGATCAATATATAATAAGGAGTAATAAGTACAGTCTAGAGTGTCCATGTATAATCACTTTCTTGAGTTATGTGTGGATAGTTGATGATGTATCTTTTATGTTGTTTCTCTTGGTGTTTCTTTGTGGTCATGGGTTGCAAAGTGAATCGTCCATCTTATATTCATATAATTTCATAATCATAGACAAAATTGTAATACTTTCAATGAAAAAAATTAAGAGAGGTTTTAGTTGATACTCTATCATGTGTACATGTGGAATGATTCATATGTGAAGAGGTACACTTTTACAATCACCTGCAAGGTTGTTGTGGTTGTTTATTATAGTTTGATGTCTATGTGGATTGTTTCATTTGAAACTTTCAACTAAGTTTTGTTGCTTGTCAATTTTTTAAGTTGGGCTTTTCTTTGGGTATTTTTCTTAACGATCAACCAATATTTGATAGTGGGATGGGTCCTCACAATCAATTTGTTCCATCTTTCACATCATGCCTCTCTAGCTAAATGACAAACTCTTCATTTAGGCTCACAATAGGATGTCTTTGAGGAATTCAATGGAGAAGTGAGCCAAAGAGAAGGGTTATGTCCCTATTGTGTATGATTAGGAGGGGATGGTTGAACGGGGAAGGTTAGGAGTTATTGATTTAGCTTTCATATAAATAGATTGTAGAATGTGCAACTAAACCAAAAGTTAAAAAAGATAAATCGAATTTGTCATACAATAGAAATTGTTTAGTTTCCCAATTTAAGTTATATATGGCATATAACAACAACATAGTGTTGCTGAATTTGTAGAAGATATGTGCTTAATCCAATAACATGCAATTAATTACATGTAGTTTTTATATACAATTTAGATATATGCAGACTATGTGTCTAGAATAATTGTAGAAAATCATCACATTCTTAACGTAATAGTTTTTTACGTTAGAAGTGCATATTTGTCATAAATTTCAAAAAGACATAAATCAAGTTCTAAGACCTTATAAATCTAAATTAAGAATATGAAAACATAGTATAAATCACATTAAATATGAAAAATACCTCCAAGGCTTAACCATGAAGTTGAAATAGTTACATTATGCATAATCATCTCTTTTTCACTTTCTATACAGTGAAAGACTAAGGGACCATGCAAAACAGTACTCTTAAATAATATCACTATAGACACCATCTCATATGGAAATTCACTTATGACTTTGTTCTAATCTATCCTAAAGTTCCTCTCTCAATACAAATAATAACCATAGAATTATTAGAGTACAAACCAGAATCTAATCAGGGACATAGGGTATTGCATGCTATCTACTCAACTAGATGCCAGTGTTAAAAGATAACATGTTTGGTAGGGTGTAGTTGGACACTAAATTGCATGTTTGATGTACATTTTTACATTACAAACTCACACAACTACACCCAAATAAATAGCCCTAAAACAAGGGTGTTTTGGTGGCAAGAAATTGATATGAATATAAGTTTTGACGTACCAAAAGAAAACAAGAACCACATCCTATTATCTTTGTGGTTAATTTCAACAAAGGAAGTCTCTACCACCTTATTTCAAGACTATTTATTGAGGTTCCATGTATATTCCTATCAGTTCCTCTTCCTTATAAATCAAAGAAAGAGATTAGAACTCTTTTTGTGTTTTCTTTGTGTATGGGAAGATTCCATCGAGCCCCCTACATGTAGATCTTCAATGGGTGCATAGATTTGTCCAGTTATACACCTCAGGTGCTTCCATAAATGTGTCCGTTGTTATATTCATATAGCTATTGGGAGTCAACTTCCCACTCAAACATGGGTCACAAAAGCAAAATAGGCAAGTGATATACACTGCTCCCACAAAATGCCCATAAGTTTCCCATTCATATTGGTGTACAAACATCTTTTCTATCTAGTTTCTCACTTGGACAATTACTAGGTAAAATATACAACTCTAATAGGTTCGACTATGGGTAGTGCAATGGAATAGTTGATGTATGTTGGTGTAAGTTTGGGTTGCATGGTGTGTGTGGATGCATATGCATAAAGACGTAATTGTATTTTTGTTCATCTTTCCATATATGTCATGACATATGATGGTTGGACCAGGTACATGATGGATCACGACTGGACCGAACTAAAACACACTTTTCTTTTCTTTGATAAACTCATTTGTAATATTACATAATCATGCATAAATGGAAAAATTGTCACAAACCTATTGAAATAGATCTTCTCCGCAAGCCATATAGCATACTAATGTTTCACTCAAATGAAAATAAAAAAATATCAAATAAAAAGAGGTTTGAAAACAAAATAGGTCAGGGACCCAGAAAGAAAATTTGCATAACCAAGAGTTTATTAGGACAAAAGATGTGTGATATCAAACAATAAATACCCACATCAACTCATCATCATCCACATGTAGCCAAAAAATAACCCAATCAAAACATAGGATCATCACCAAGGACGAGAACCAACATGAGCCATCAACAGGAACCGCCAGCCTTTGATAGATAATCATGGAGAAATTGAGTTGTCACAGAAAAACTCATTTTGTATAATCTTCAACAAAGTTGATTAAGTTATAACTGATTCGTGAAACTTAAGGGGAAGATGAAGGTTTTTGGGGAAGATTTAACCTTAGAGACAGAAGAGGCATCACCTATCGACAGGATCTGTCTAAATAGAGTATGTGGATTAAATATCAACTATGTCTTTGTTGTGGAGATATATTTTTTCTAGAAATTAATTTATAGTTCCTTCTTTTCCAAATATTCCATATAATATAAATGGTAAAAAGGCTCCAAAGATGTCAAAGTCACTATCTTTAAATTCGTGTTTATTATTTACAACGTAAATGATGTGGTCCATGTGAGAACTGAGATAAAATGTGGTCTGATACTTTGAAGAAACCACATTTAGAAAAATGTGATCTATATAAATAATTGTTATCAAAATAACAAATATATAATAGGACCATGTCAACCACGTTTATGGAAATTTTCCATAGTGCGCCAACATGCAAGAGGAGCATTTCATGGAACGGACTATGGAAAATTTGATCCAAGGTGGAGGGATCATATGAAAATTGTGAATGGTGTAAACAGAACCAACCATGAAACCAATTGGTAAGAAAAAACTTGTGAACTAATGTTGATTTGATTTTACAAAAAAATGATGCAAATTGGATAGAAGGAGAAGTTAAACCACATAGTGAGTTTGAAATTTTCATGTTGGAATTTAGGAAAGCAAAAAATGATGTTAAAGGTGTTTTATAGATCTGGTGTCACTTCCATTCTAGTAAGTGAAATAACATTTCCAATCAGTACTTGATGCTTTTTGGATGTCATACACATTGATTTTATAATATTATATTTTAGTTATAAACTAAATAAATCAAATTGTAAATTATTACTGAATAAAATAATGTACCTTATGCAAAGGAAAAACAACAATGCATCAATATATAACTAATATTCTCATGTTTAGATATGAAGAAGGATGGTATTTGATATTGGGAACCAACTCAAAAGTGGTATCGTTCTACTTACCATTGAAAATAATAATTTCATCTTAGTAGAAAGCATTAAATATCAATAATGCACATGATAAAAATCAATTCCTTTAAATGCCCCATCCTTTACATGGAAGTTTTTCACGGAACGAATTATATTTATGTTAGATATTTCAAAAGTTATTTACTATAGATGTGGATATTGTATGGAATTAAATGAAGATATATAAAAATCACTTATCCATCCATATTATAGTAACACTATTACTATTGCTATTTGTTGAAGACAATATTCAATGCAAACATTCTTGTAGAAGATATATTTCAAATAACTATTTCCATCACATCAAGCTCCACCCTCAAATATCTTCTAGATGAAATCTACAAAAAAGTTGTAGTAGTTATGGATACACCGAGGTTGAAAATGTTTTGATGGTATATAAATACGTAAGTTTGTCACAAAACATAGACAAAATTTTAATCCTATCTTTCCCATTAGTAAGGAGGGGGTATCTTCTATTATGAGACTGCCAACCTAAAACAATGTGGACTTATCATGGAACATTAAAACTTTAGTGGGATTTCCTTGATATTATTTGCATCATCTCGCTTAATAAACACATACATCCATCGCATGTAGATTTCATTATTTCGTACATTGGTACATGTTTTAATACCTCTTTTGAAAAAAAAATCGAATGTACAATTTTTGATTTCATTAAGATAATTTGAATATCTCAATTGTGCCTTGAATTGGTATATTATAGTTTTATCTATTTGCATTTTTTCATATTAGTGACAAAAAAACTCTTTCAACTAATAAGGTTGCATGTGCTGAAATTCAATATTCAATTGTTCACAATCTTAAGGAGGATACCTTGATTATCTATAGGAAACATCTACAGGTAGACGCAACAATTTGTGCATCATGATTTAAGTTTGTGTAGATGATTAGGTGTAAAAACTAGGAATATAGAGCACAAAATTGTTGCTACCCTCTTATACCATTTCAATACCACCTTTTGAGCTATATGTGATTGGTACATTCTTTGCAAATTTTGGTCTTGCATTGTTCATTGCAACCTTTTTCTACTCTTTCATAACAATGAGCTAACATTTGCATTTGGTACCATATTTGTGATGAGGAGAGGTGTTACCAATCAATGAGGTTGGTTTAATAATTGGAAAGACTTCCTAAAATTTTTGCACACAAAACACAATATTTGTCTTCAACACAGTAAATGGTAACTCACATTTTCTTTATTCCTTGACATATATTTCTTATTATTTTCTATTATTTTATATATTTATTGGACACTTAGATTTCCACATTAGGCAAATAGTAGGGATGGCAAGATGAATGGCCACAATTTTCACAAGGACCTTGAAATAAAGCTAGAAATTCTAGTACATGAGATCCTAATACTCACACATAAAGAACATGTTGAGATGGCAGAATAACCATAAGGTGGTTTGAAAATTTGATTGTGAGTTAGCAATGGAAAGGGGTGGCAGAGTAAGGGATCATATGTGGAACTAGAAGAAATGTATAAAGAGAAAATTGAAGCTACAATACATTAGGACTTATTTTCTTATATACTTTTATTGTATGAAAATGACAATATGCAAATTCTATGTCGACTTACATCCAGGTAAATATAAATTTATTACATTATCATATCATTCTTGATAATGGGCTTGAATCTTTCAACTGTATTATACACTCCCTCATTTTTTATCAAAAGACAAAAATAAAAAAAGCGTAGCATGCTCCTTTCTTGATAATTACATCTACAGTTCAGATTTACTGCTCCTAGTTGGGAAAGGATCATACTATCCTTTTTGTTATTCTTCTGCACATGTAGATGTAATTATAATTTTTTGTTTGGATTAAATCTAGTTAACACAAGGCATTAGTCAGGTAGATGATGTAAGCTACTCTCTATTCACATAGAACTAACGAATGTTGACGGATGATGATGAGGTGGATTCTTGATAATCCTTGCTCTGAGATGTTGGATATTCTCTTTCTTTCATAAGATGAATTCTCAGGGACTTCTTTGTTGGGATAATGCCTATTATCCTACTTTTTGGGATATTAAATATTGTTTAGCAAAAAGAGGGAGGTCCCAATTTGAGAGACCTAGAGTTTAAGATAATGTTTAACTATCCTCTCTTTCTATCTATTTAGGTTGGTTTTGTCTCTCAATTACTCTTTTTTATAGATTAGCATTATCTACTCATATCGCCTTACATGGTTTTGCTTTATCTTTTTGTATAGTCTTATCTAGTATTGTGGGTGTACTACAATAGGACATAGAGTTGTATGATAATATGTGACAACGTTCAATAACTTTTGGGTGTGCCAAAGGGTGGCAACATTAGGTGTGCCAATGTACACCAAAATTGTGGGCCAAAAAGGAGAAGCCAAAAAGTTAGCTAAAAGGAGAGAGATCAAGAGTGGGATAAGGTATTCTATTGTACATAAGGGATTGTGAGAGAGAAACAACCCTTATAATATTTTGAGTTTATTTTAGAAAATTTGCAGTCTTCTTCCCCGATTTGCTCTCTCATTGGTTATGCTTGGCAGTTATTCGCTCGATCAATGAAGGTTGTTATTTTTTTTGTGCATCATGGGTTTGTATTTCACATACCATATTTTCTTGGGATTGGAGCTTATGCATAAATTACTTCAAGTTATGTCATGATGAGGTTGTTGTGAGACAATAGGTGAGCATTTGTTGCACATGAAAGCATACAACATCAAAAAATACCATTGGGAGTTATCTGGTAGAAAAACATGATGGCAACTTTATTATAGAATCATATACTTCTCATGGAGGGATATTAGATTTGAATTCTCATATCATTATGCATCCTACCCAAATTTATAATGGAACATATTGTACATCATTGAGGGTTCATTGTTTCCCCAATTTCAAGGACAATCTAATGTCCAAGAGGGAAAATATACTGCTTGTGGAATATCATCACGAGGTGGGGTCGTGCAATTCCATTATAGCATGAAGGTGACATGAGAAATACTTTATTTATGGTTCATATCAATTGGTTGGAGATTTTTTAACTTAAATAGGAGTGGCATACGAAAGATCTACCAACATTGGATGTATAGATGAAGTAGCACAAAGGGTGGCGGGCCTAATGAACTCAAATAATAGGTCTTGACACTATGTTGTCAAATGTTGGAAGGAGGAAGACGTTATGAGACTGACCACGTTGTACTATTGAACGTGTGTGGATCAGAGAGGGTACAACCCTAAGGTGTGGAGGCCAAAGGTGTGATGTATGTGGTTCTTCCAACCGTAACTGGAGATAGTGTAGTTTATCAAATTGTACATCTTGAGGAGCACTGAACGATGTGTTTGGACAACCATGCCCCGACGCACACTCCATGTAGGCTTCCATGGTAGAACATTTTCAGAGACAGAAACAACTTTTGAGGATAGAAGTATAGAAGAATAATGGGAACAAATTCTATTAGAGAAGAAATTACATCTCTGGGGATAAAATCAAAGGTGGAGATTTTATTTTTGATGACTGAGAGAACCCACCCCAAGCTAATCTGGAGTGATAAACTCTTGATCCATGAGATGGTGTTGTTCGGTCACCCCCTCCCATGTCAAATCAATGTGGATTGTCATTCACATAGTGACTTCGGTGTGGTTTGAACCCAGGTCCTTCATTGAGATAAATAAAAGATGGAGATTATTAAATAACCTCTCTTCTCCTGTCTTTAAGATATTAAATATTGTCTAACAATATTGACAATATATATAATTGGTAGACTTGGAGTATAAGATTATTTTTAGCATTATCGTCTCCTCCCATCTATTTAATTTGGAATTATTTATCAATTTTCTTCTTTAGCAATATTAGAAAAATATACATTTCATAGACTTGAAGTTTAAGATAATGTTT
Source organism: Alisma plantago-aquatica (assembly GCA_963693085.1). Lineage (NCBI taxonomy): Eukaryota > Viridiplantae > Streptophyta > Magnoliopsida > Alismatales > Alismataceae > Alisma > Alisma plantago-aquatica. The sequence goes on from OY856412.1 coordinate 1,332,367,364, forward strand.
AGTGTTATCATCTTTGCATGTTTATTTAACATATTAATCTTATAAGTGATTTTATGTTTTCTATTTATTAAAAATATTAAAAATATTCATCTTTGCATTATCACTTTATTATTCTATTTAACATATTAATCTTATCATCTTGTAAGTTATTTTATGTTTTCTTTTTGGATACTCTTATCGTATAATACTCAAGTACTATATTAATGACATAGAACATTATGATATAGTGTGTCAACCTGAGGTTACTTTGAGTGTGCCGACGGTGGAAACTTTGGGTGTACTGAAGGTGGCAACATCGGATGTGCCGACATGGGCCAACAGTGTGGGACATAAAGGAAAAGTAAAAAAAGATAACCAAAAGGGAGGAGAACAAGTGTGAGTTAAGATGTGTTGTTGTGTCCAAGGAATTGTGAAAGAGAGACAATGCTTGTAGAATTTTCTTAATAGAAATTATTGTCTTCTACATCAATTTTTTCTCTTAGGATTATTTATTGGAAATTATTGGCTCTATCAAATGAGATGTTTATTATGTGGGCTTAGGTTGTATTTTACATGACACATTTTCTTAGACTTAATCCTTTTGCATTATATTACTTCATTATTGAACACCCCCAACCTTACTTCTTGTTCTGCCTTTTCTTCCACGGAGGGCTTGCTACAGAGTGACTTTTTTTGTTTACTTTTTTTGATAAATACTCAATGCATTAATAAAAATGCTTACAAATGAAGATGCTTGTAAGCATGTGATAACAAGGTGTTCCACCCGGGGAACACATATGAGGATGTGGACCCAAGTTCAGATGTAGATAGCAATAAAGCAAGCAAGCATGATTGAAAGAAAATAGTGTTTGTGGGGGAGGCACCTCTTAACAATAGGCCTCAGTAATGGGATGAAATAAAAAAGTTGATATGACTGGAATGATGTACTTCTTCCAACTGAATCCCCGATAGATCAAGATAAGAATCATGTGTCATCAGCTATGATGTACTTCTTCCAACTGAATCCCCCGTAGATCAAGATCAGAATCATGAGTCATCTACTATGATGTCTTCCAGTGAGTAGCACCCTCCACCATTTTGGTCTCCAAAGATGTTATCCTCATATTCATCTTCTCCCAGCACATGTGTTGATGTGGAAGTCAGTCCTGTAATGCAAATTAATGTACAAGGAATGTTCAATGTCAGTTAGTAAAAGATGTTTTATTCGGCTACTATTTTTAAATTTTCTCTTGTTTCTTTCTAACCAAATGTGCCAGAGGGTGTTAATTATCAGATATGTTGGGGGAAGGTATTGGTGTTGTCTTAGAGGTTCTAAGAAAGCAATATGGTTTCGCATGAGTATTTTACTAGTAATATTGTCTGTTGAGAAGAATTTGTACAGGAAATATAGTGTGAAAGTGTAGCTAGTGAAGAGGTGTTGTGTGGTTTCTTCTGTAGATAGAAAAAGGTAGCATCTGGTAGGTCCCTGGAAGCCTCTTCTAATGATGAAATGGTAAGTGGGGATCTTGTTGTTAGAAAGGACCCAGAAGAAGATTTTAAATTTATGTGGCCATCTTTCCTTCCATATGATTTTCATATCTGATGTGTGTCCTCTATAGATTAAGTGCAAGTAAGCATATTTTAGAGAAAATTTTGGTACCCAAATCCAAGAAATATAGTTTGTTGTATTGTATTCAAGGTCATGAATGATATCCTATAATGTATTCTCATGAAGGTTATTTGAGAGGTAGAGATTAAGAGAGTTTTTCCGATTACTGGTAAGGAGTTTCAAAGCTCTGGTAGTATTTAGATTTTTCAAAGATGACAGAATGTGAAAATGGCATATTAGATTTTGTATGGAATTTTTTCAGAACCAAGGATCCCTCCAAATTTTGATATTTAAGTAAGCGTGTGGGGGGGGATTTATGAGGTGAGTATTGATATCCAAGTATTTATTTATATACTTTCAAAGTGGAGATGTTATGCACTTATTGATTTTGTGCCAATTTGGGGTATGTTTACAGTATTTGTCAAGGAGATCTTAGTAGTGAGGCATATAGCATGAATCTTAATGTTAATGATGCCCCAGCCACTGAATTCAATAAGTGCTTGAAGTGTGTCCCAGTTACCAAGTGAATTTTGTGCTTCTGATATTCTTCATTGAAGTGGTTCTATAGAAACTGTTTCCTGATGGAATCAATGAGTTTTAAGGTTTTGCAGGGTATGGGAGTACAACTGAGGTAATATGTGGTTATAGGAGTAATGACATTGTTGAGGAGGGTGAGGCATCCCGCAATGTTAAGGAAGTGGTTGGTTCAAGAGAAAAATTTATATTTAACTTTTTCAATAATGGGGTTCCATAGGAATTGTGTGATAGGGTGTGGAGATATGGGAAGACCAAGGTAGGTAATCGGGAATTGCTCAATCTTGCACTTAAGAAGTGATTTGTATCTGTTAACAAGATCGATAGGGATGTTGACTCCTATAATGGAAGATTTTGAGAGGTTTATTTTAAGGGAAGAGATGTATGAGAAGAGACCAATGACACGGATGGTATTGATGGTGTTATCTTCTGGTTTAACCAAGATCTTGGTATCATATGCAAACTGGACAATGTTTTTGTAGCATTCTACATGTGAGGAAATGAGGCCCTGTGCAGTGCCTGCAAATTGGACTTTTGTGTTTACTTATGGTAGAGGTCTAGGTACACTTTGTTCATCCGGTACAAATTATACTCACGCTTTGTGAGTGGATACCATCACAAAGTTAACCTCGATAATCCCCTTCCCATAAGCTACATATGGTTGTTCATATCTCTTTTTTTCCTTAGATTACTTTACAAACAGGTGGTGTAATCAACTTAATCATCAAGTTGTATAATTTATAAAAAAGAAAAATTTTCATAATAAAATGAACCGTTTGTAAATTAATTATATGCTAACGAAACGAAAGTGTTCCTTTCTTAGAAAAAAAGTCGTATCCCATTTGTACTCGGCCCAAGGCATCTTCGTGAGTGATTATATAATAAACCTAATAGATCTGACTGCAGCATGGATATATATGGTTTGGTTTCTGTGTCAAACATCTGTGCCAATTGGGAAGGTTCCGTCTTCCAGGGTTCCGTCATGCTTCACCTTGCAAGCCACCGTTTGATACACTAAGTTGCAAGTACTGTTTAACGACGACGTCGGCTAGGCGACAGTGTTTCTATGTGTGTTGGTTTTAGCCGTTTATGGGCACTTTTCCGCCCATCTTTTCCACGACGGGCCAGTCTTTCTGGGAAGGAAAACAACCTTCCGCAAATTTCTACAACCAATTAACTTTAAAGATGGCGATTGGAAGTACGTCACTGTAAGTACTTGGATCTCAAGAATGTTTGCTTAATGCGTTGTAGATATTTGACGCTCTAGCTTGCTTTTCGTGTAGGGATCAGCCACTAGCTCCTCCCCTTGCTAGACAGAAGAAAGGGACGTCGGACGCACGATGTACTCTATCGGAGCTGTGTCGAGCTATCTGAGGTTCAAGAAGATCTAGGACATGGACATGCACTATATTTCAACCACCAACAAGAATCTGAATTACTGGCTGGTAGCAAGCTCACCGGAATCTAGCTAAGTACAGGCCGGCCGGTAATAGCACCTCCGGTCAGCCTTTTTCTGTGCATTTTGCCATACGTGATAGTGTTTAATTTTCTACCTATCCTCGGCTATTTGATCATGTAGCCAGTTTTGGTGAAAGCCAATTAGATTAGCATGCCAATGCGGCTCAATCCAACGGTGAGAAGGTGGCTACAACTAAAAAAGCTCCACGAAGACTCCCGCGGGTTCATAGTTCCAAGGGACATCGTCGGAGGAGACGAAAAGCATCTTCACATGATACAGGATATCTGGTGATGGTGATGGTTGTTAAAATAATCTTTGATCGCTGCTTGCCCTCTTGTACGTAGTGAGGCACTTGGAAGATTCTCCTTGGCAAGCAAAGCCGATTCAGTATCGTGGCTCCGTGGCTCGATAGATTCTTATTACAGCCCTCATTATAACTGCTACAGCTGCTCATCAACGACAAAGATCACGGTCAGGTGGCAGCAGTGGCCTAGCTACATGTTAATCATGAACAATCCCTACCCATGGCTATACTGGGCACGATCTGTTAGCAAGAAACAACAGGCCGGCTCAGTGGCAGTGGCGGAAGAACAGGGGGGCCATGCCTCCGCCCTCCGCCCCCCGCCCCCCCCCCCCACCCACCCCCAAATTCCAGTAATTTTCGGTGTCATTGTATATTTTCACAGTTATATCTCCCCATTATAAGTTATTTATCCACGCCGTTTTCACAGTTTTTTCCTAATCCGATCCTGAAAGTGCGGAGTCTACTTTGAATTTGAAGTGTACTTAGGCCCCGTTTGGTTGGGCTGCAAACGAAGCCGTGCGGTTGCAACTCAATGTGATTTCCAACTTTATGTGTTTGGTTGGATGGAACTCCAACCCACCATGAGCAAGCCAACCACGAACCTGCTGCCGATCCCGCACAAAATGTTAGAAAATAGACCGCGCCCATTTTGGGCGCAGTTCGTTTTCTGCGTGTCTTTCCATCCCGGCTACCTGCTGCTGTAAGTCATATTTTCTATTGCCGGCTGCTACTTTTAATAATTCTACCTTCTGCTGTCGGTGACAGGGAGTACGATCAGTTAGTGGGCCGTCATATCCAGTGAAAGGCAACAACAAAAACACACAACCAAACGAAAAACAAACCAAATGAACAACTTAAATCTGCTCTCAACCAAACGGCGTCACTTTGATTGCAACTCATAACAATTCGATTCCCGTTTTGAAATTCACAGAACGGGTTGGTTTGTTGTGCAACCAGACAAGCCCTTATATGCAGTCAACTAAATCTATTTAGCAACAACGCAAATATTGCCTGTCGTTTCGTTACCAATTTACACGTCTCTGTCTCTCAATCTATAATAACCCTGACTTTCCGGCTTACTGTGTTATTTTCTCCGGTATATGAGCACGCCACTAGCGGTGGTTTAATTTATCAGTTCCTTGCAATGGCACCAGTCACTAGAATATGTCATTACAGCATATCCGATCAATACAGATTCATCGATCAATGGCTTGATGTTAGTTGCACAAAGATGCAGACTTCCTTTAGAATTGGGTAAGATAGTTGTACATAGATTGAATCATTCAGTTTTCTTCATCTTTCTCTGCATGATTCTCTAGCGTGTCTTTAACTCAGTACGATTTTAACATTTGGTTTTGATGTCTGTCACTCAGTACATAGATTTAGACTTTGTTTGACAAAGTGATAGTCAACAGCTTTCAATACTGCATATACAGAAGATAAGTGATTAGTCTACTGTACGCATCACCTACCAATCTACCACAACGTTTGACATTTTTCAGCATTCTGGTGCGACAAAACCAATCATCGTGTCTGTATTTTTTCCTAATGTTAGAATAGGCATTATCATACACTTATCAACGAAGTGGTTTAGGAACGCATAGGAACAGTCAGATCTATGTTTGGCATAGCGTTTTGTCTAGCGGCTTGGGTCTGCGTTGTCAAATGGTACCATAGCAGCACCGATCCCCACAAAATCATCTTTTGGCCACTTATTATCAGCGTCCTACAATTTGGAAGAGAAGGGAGTCCACTTATATTTTATTCTTGTTTGTATTTTAGTAATGTCGTGATATACATATTGTTTATAATAAAGTCATTTTTCATTCTAACAAGACACTTATTTTTCGACTATGTACTTGTTTATGAGTTTTCATTACTAAGTGCTATGGTTGAACTATTTTTTTGTTCTTTCTAGCTTTATTTTTTCCTTAAATTTTCTATTCAGCTTTTGTTTGTTTATCTCGATTTAGATATTAAAGTGACGACGTATTTCACTTCCTTGAATTACACTTATACTAGTCGGCACGTGGGGAGATTAATACATATTGTTTGCTCATTAGACACTTTTCTCATTTTGAACTAAAGAATTCATTACTGATTTATATTTTCATAATAACGAATGTGCTAACCTCTTACACTTTGAATCCAACATGTTACTTTATATCTGTCATAAGAAAATACATTACTTTATATATAGCTCTATTGAGAGTTTATCTATACTTGTTTAATATTTGGTCTTATATGACTATTACTTAGTTGAAAGTTGATACGTTTTGTATGTTTAATTGCCCCCCCCCGGTGTCGGACCTCTGGTTCTACCCCTGCGCCGGCTGCAGTAGTACTAACACGATAGGCCACATATTTCTTCAAGATGATTTCAGTACACATACCTTCTCCCACATGCTACTTTGTTCCTTGATCGAATTTATTTACTTGTTTGTTGTAATTCTTTTAGCTTTATTAACCACATATTTTCCAACAAAGGAAAGCCAAATGGTCATGGTTTTTTTGCTCAAGGATCGGATATTCAAAGAAAGAGAAGTTCTAATACTTGGGATTCTCCTACCCACCCATAAAGGAGAGGGTGAGATGGTAAAAGCAGCTAGAAGTAAGGTTAAAACATGTCACCGCGGGTGGCAATTGGAAGAGGAAGGGGTTGTACATCAACGAAATTGAAAGAAAAAATTCAGCGAAAAAAAAAATCAACATTTTAAAAGACTTTTCTGTTATGGTTCTTGTTTACATACATTTATGGTCTTATAGTTGATATTTTGTAGATGCTCGATCAACTTAATAATATTGAGAACACAAAACATTCGTACATAGCTGATATGCAACTGATGATAAGGGGCTTGCCAATGCACGATGAAGAGACAAATTTGTCCTTCCTTTTACTAGATCACACCTTCCTTTTATTTCCTAGGAAAAATTCATATGGGTTTCTTTATGCCCATCTCATGGAGGACGCCTTGTCTTTTATGAAGAATCATTGGTGGGCACAATGAGAATCCTTCTATGTCAAGAATTAATCCTACATAAATGCCTAAATGCAACCATTGTGATAGATTTCTGACTTCTCTAGTCCTCCATCCATCCAGGCTAGTTAATGAACATTTTTTGAAAGTAGTTCAAAGATAGGAAAAGGCAATTTTTTCTTCTTTTGATAATACTTTGTAAGGGTGTGTTTATTACATGGTGAACCATGGAGAGGGAAATGATGGTGAAATAAAAAATGTTGTTTGTTTGCCATGGTGATAGAGAATCATGGTGAATCCATGGTGAACACATGGTAAAATTTGATCAATTTTTGTCCCTGTGAAAAAGCATGGTGAAATCATGGTGAACGAAGGTTCTTTCAAGACTTCACTACTTATTTATACATATATGCAAAAGAACTTACTTATAAATATGATTCTTTCTTGTGTAGGGTGTTTTCTATAAGAAAATTTTCCCTCTTCGTTCCTATAACCATGTAACAAACAACATTTTTTAAGTTTTTCCCTATCACTATCCCTATCACCATGCACATTTTACCAAACAACACCTTTTAATAATTTTATCATCACTATCATTGTCCCCTTCCCAATTTCCGTCCCCATCCCCATCACCATCAATCTTGTCACCACGTACCAAACACAATCTAAAGGTTATTCAGTAATTATCAATTGTATTCAAACACTAATGTGACTCACCTCATGCTCTCTAACTCTAAGGGAGAGAATGAATCCTCTATTTCATAGTGGGGTCTAGCATGCAGTGCTCGTTCCCTATTGTACCCTTTTTATACCGTTGTTGTTATACATATTATAGACATGTTACATGAAAACTTCCTTCTTATGTTGTCCATCGCATCATTCTGTTACTATTTTTACAAGAATGAGCCAATAGATGAATTCATCACCATTGTTTGTGATGATTATGTTATATATATTACTAAAAGCTTATTTGAAAACTTCCATCTTGTGTTGTCCATCACATCCTTGTATTACTATTTTCATGAGGGTGAGTCTACATATGAATTCATCACCATTGTTTATGATGATTATGAGAGTGGATACTAAGTATGAGAGTGGATACTAAGTAATTGGGGTGTTTGAATACCAGGATTAGAGTCTTTGAAGGCTTGTTCACAAGATAGGTGGCCCTTTTCATCAACATAAATAATTTATTTAGTTTCTTAATTTTGTTGTATTACAAAATTAACTTCCCAAGACTCTTACATTCAAAAAATAGGCAAAGTGCTAGAAGGGAAAGACAGGCAGTGACAACTTTTTTCCAATGATTAGATTTATAAAAAAGATATGAAAATTTTAAAGCATGGGATTCTCATACTCACATATAAAGGAGAGCCCAAAGTGGACAAAAGGTGAGTAAAATATATATATGTTATCTTGTTAGTTTAATAGCAGTAGGAGTAGCAAACAACCCTGGTATATGTAAGATCATGCCCTCCACTTCTACTACCACTCTTTCTCTAGGAGAGGAGTAGTTGATGCTTTCATTTCAAAGAGTGAAATGAGTTGGGATTCCGCTATTCCCATTGAATGGTTAAGATCTTTCTTGTAAGGAGGTAGAGCAAGGATTCATACACCAATACATAAGGTCTTGAGAGAAAATTGAAGCTATAATACACATTCAAATTACAAGTCTTTTTAATTTTCCCATATGCTCTTACAATTGATTATTTTAAGATGCTCCATCGCAAAACTAACCTTGAAAATACCAATCCTTCTTAGTAGGGTTGTTTCGTGTAATAGTTGCCTAACTTGTCCATATGTGTTCGACACTCCCCTAGTGATATTCGATAGTGAATGATGATGAGATGAATCCTCACTTAAGATGTTGGATTCTTCCTTGCATTTTCCATAGATAATTTTTCATGACTTGTGTATGCCTCCAACCCAATTTAACACTCCTGTCTTTTGTTTCAACTGGGGATTTTAATGTGGTGCCTCTTCCATTAACTTTTAATTTAAATTTGTAATCATGGTTAAGGCATAAGCACCTATCATTTAACCTAATGTGCATGAGTTTTGCACGTGCCTTATTACTGAGCCCCATAACATAGCTAGGATCACTAGACACTTCCCTACAACCTATTTTGGTTGTTCTTATTCTAATCTTTTCCTTTGATTAATCCACAAAAATGTAATATAATGTGGTTTTGGAATAAAATTGTATGAAATATAAAACTACTAGTTTAATGTTAAAATAGATAGTCTAGGAACTATTCTTAACGAGATGCAATCCTCCTTTCCTATGAAAAGCACATTCCTTTTATAAGTGATGGAGCGACTATTAAGAAAGTCGAGGCATGTGCTTCACCCAACTTCGATAAAAAAAAAGATTACATTTGAATGAGAAAATAGTTGTATGCTTTTAGTAGGTAATGTTATGTTTTATGGTTATAAAGGATAAGATCTAAAAAGAACGAGATGCTTAAGTACTTCCCTTCTATATTTTAGTTAGTTTTATTGATTTTCATTAACTTAATTTTCTAAATTTTTCTTTGTCTATTAGTTGACAACCAATTTCAAAATACATTTAATTATATTTATGTGCTAGTTCTAGAAAAGATTGATGTTGTTCCAGGAATGATTTTTTCAATTGATGCAAGTTCAAATCCATTTTTTCTTATATGATTTTTTATGTTTTATATTCTTATATTTTAAGGTAGTTATTTTCAATAAAAAAAATTATATGGGTTACATTTACATGTATTATAAGATCCCTTTACCTTATATAGACCTACAATCACGACTAATTAGGAGTGTCAAAATAGATCATTTGTATCCATGTCAATACAAACGCCTTGCTACAAATTGGTTAAAAACTAGATTTTCTATTGGAAGTACCTAACTGTAAACAAAATAAGTATTTTCTATTCTTCCTATTAATATTTAAATAATAATATTTGGAATTTAAATATATCATGAAATATTTGATTTGTGATCCTATTAGTATTCTCTGGACTTTTTTGATGAAATACACTCGGTAATACATAATCCATAATCAAAATTGATTATTCATAATTACTACAAAAAGTTTCAAACCCGGAATAGAACCAATTTATAAAATAAAATCTCAAAAAAAAATTCCCAATTTATACAAAGTCTAGTTTGTGAATTTGGACTATGATTTACAGTCTTATGGTTAATCACTCCCCTCATACTATTCATAACTCAAAACTCATGTCTAGAATAATGTTTTTGATGTGATTTGACAAAAAATTATTGGACCATATATAGTGATAGGTCTCCAACTAGTCGGTTATCGATTAACTTTTCAGCCATAATTTCACATAGTGTTTTTTAACTCATGCCTACAATACGCTTCCCATGAAAAGGCAACTTAAATTCCCTACCCACTCAAATTTATGGCACATGTAATTACTAGGAACCAAAAATTAAGTCTCCTGCTAATAAACCTCACCAACGTGTGAGTCCTCGCTCAACTGCCTTTAATTTGTATTCAGAGGTATACATCTTGTAAGGTAATAATACAATGAACAATCCCAATGGATGTCACCACAACCTCAGTATAGTTTGTGTTTGTGCAACATTAGTGTCACTTGTACAATTGTGGTAGTTACACCTCAATTCATCCATCACAATGTAAGTGTAACTCTAAGTCCACAACCCAAGGCTCCATTAAAGTTTTGAAATGATGACTAGCCTCATCAACAACCACTACTTTGGTTGTGTGCTTTCTTCTCAATCAGACATAATCAAATTTAACTTACTAATAAGTCAACCATCCTAGTATTATTCTAGGCCAAACACATTTGACTGTAGAGTACCTATTGATGGTCTGTCATAGTACGATGCCAAGATGAGCAAACTTAATTATAGAATATTTACTGATGGGCTACCTGAAATGAAGGTGCACCATTATGATAAGTGTACCAATCAGTGCTTATCATAATTGTCCAAATATGAAATGTTATAATCGCCATCGATTAGACTCTTGACGTCTATGTCAAAGTTCAACTATATGAACTTATAATTCCATCCCCATCTCGATATAATTGTGAAATGACTAATGTACACCCAACTCAAATCTATGACTACTAGTAAAAGGGTGATTCTATCTCATCTCATTGAATAGTCCTATTCTCATGCTTATCTGACACAACTCACAACTGGTGTGTCACCCGCCAATGTGGGCCCCACACCTACTAGTGGAGAACTAGATTAAATATCATTTGTAATTTTTGGGTCTGCCATCCAAAGCTCTGATGGAGTTATAAGAATGATGATTGACCCACATACCATCTCTTGCTTTGATTGTGTGTTTTGTCCTTACTCATGCACAATCCAAATTTGACTTCCTGACAAGTCATGAGTTCTAGTGCTATTCTGAGTCCAACACATTTTACTACGGAAAATCTATAAATGGGCTACCTGAAAAAGAAGGTATATCTTGGTGATATAAGTTGTACAATTATTATTTATTAGATCATTATATGTGAGGCCTCAAATTATGAGATATTACAACAAGGTGTTTTTCTAGGGTTGGTCCATGTTGGGTGGAAGTCGTCCAGCCAATTGATGGACTAAGTTACGGTTACTGCTGACTACACTGTTGGGTCAATCCGCATGATCCTTGTTTGTTTTATGTAGTAATTTACGTGTGCTTCTGAGGTAAACTTTTGCGTGGGTGGCGGATCTTCCTTAAATGAGATTAGAGTCTTCCAAGAAAGTTTGCTTTGGAAGAGTGAGAAGGTCGTGGACCCCTATCAGCATTTAAATGAGATTATGATAAACTGTGATGCGTTGTATAATATATTTGACTTTCTTGCTTGCTTTCCGTAGGGATAAATCGCCAGCGCCTGACTTCTCTAGATAGAAAAGAAAGGGACCCAGGACGATGTAATCCTTCCGGTGCCGTGTCGAACTACCTCAGGTTAGTGGGCGTCTGTGATTTGGACATGGGCAGGCACTGAATTCCAACTTCCGACAAGAATCTAGGTAATTGGCTAGAAGACGCTCACCGAAATCTAAGATACAGGCCGGAGGTTGTTGCTCAACTTTTCTATGTAGGATCCACTTCCGTCGGTTTGCGTTGGTTAATTGGTTTTTACTGATGGGCTCCGGATCCGAAAGTATCCAGCACCAGTGTTTCAACTTTTCTTTTATGTGACAGTTTCTCTTTCCTTCTGAAATCACTCGCCCGATCAGCACTTTAGCACCAGTAAACAAAATTCGACAGTTTAATATCCAAGGCGCGTGGAGTTCACGGCCGGTCAGAGGTGAGTGGTGATTGAACTATTAAGACCATTACAAGTTCCAGGAATACTATGTAACGCATAGTAGGATATTTCACGTTGCTGGTTGTTTTTCCGTGAACGTATTATCAACCGCCTGGGTTGCATAGAAAGATAGGGACTCCGGAGATAACTGCCTCTATCTAAGGTCAAGATAACTGGCAAGCTTGTGAATCTACATGCGTACGATACCGCCTAGCGGTGGTTGCGGATATTCTGGCCGATCACTCTCCAATATCAGGTAGCTAGCGAAGTCGATCTTGGTCATGGGCGCGGCTTGGTCCAGCGGTGGCTCCGACGACTAATAATATCCACCAAGACTCTGAGTGTCAAGAAGGGGCGTAGCCAGGGGAGGCTGCCGGGGCTTTAGACCCCCCTCCCCCTAAAAAAATAATACAAGTGGTAGTCTTTTTAATATTAAATATAGATCAACATATAAATAAATACATTAACTGCGTACTAGTCTACGAGGAAGGAGCTAGTTGGAGTGGTAGAATGCTGGTTTTTTAGAACAAGTGGTGTGAGTTCTATTCTAAATGTTGGTATTTTTTCGGCTCAATCCCCCTATGTGCTAAAATACACACATATATGATTTCAGCCTCTATTGATGTAATTTTTTAATTCCGCCGTTGGTGGCATGTATCGTACTAGAAGCGGCTGGTTAAAAAAAAAATCGTCTTTGAAAGAAAATCACTATCGCTCGGTAACTACAGTAAGGATTTTAGGTTGATATTTATCCATCGTTTCCTATCTACTGCGTGGTGATGAACTTGGAAGATCCCCGTCCGCAAGCCACCGGTTAAGGTCGTGGCCGGACAGTTGTTTATTCATCGACATCAAGAGGAAGAGCTTCAACGACCCACTCATATCCATGGCCCACGAACCATACCGATGGGCCTGCAAAATGTACGTTGGCAAGAAACAAACACACCCGCTTGTTAGTTTGGGCTGAGCCTGCCTGAACCAATGGACTAAGATGGACACATCAACCAAGCCCAACCACAACTTTTGGGGGTTTAGGTCTGACTTGGTCTCAAACCCATCCATACTATTACATTATAAAGCCCGTTGAGGATTTCTTGTGCAAATTCTTTTCTATTATTTTGAATCATAAATTGATGATTGTATTTAACCTATTCTATTTAGACAAGAGTGCGAGAGGTATCGTATATAGTTTTTTTCATAATTTTGGTTACACGTTAATCTTATGTTTTAATATGGCAGTCACATGGTAGTATAGAATGATATGAATGTAATTCTTTTATGTAGTTCAAACTTTTTAATTGATTCTTTTGTATTCCAATAAAGCTATATATATATATATATATATATATATATATATATATATATATATATATATATATATATGTATATATATATATATATGTATATATATATATGTATATATATATATGTATATATATATATGTATATATATATATGTATATATATATATATATATATATGAAAAGTGTGTGGGTGGTGGAATGCAATTTTTGTCTTTACTTTTCAAGTTACAGTCGGTCTTTATCTTATTATATATTGAAAGTTGTGAGAAGGATTGTACAATAAAAATTTTTTTTGAATTACTAAATCAGGCCTTGTGTATCCTAAGGTTATTTTCAGTAAAACAAATAAGAGTATTGGTTCTCCTATATATAGGATTCAGTGAGTACACGGGCAAAATAGAAATAAGGAAAAATATAATGGGCCTAAGCCCAACTAATCAAATATAGGAACACACCCTCTCAATTTGTAGAGTAAATATTGTGAAGTCCCAACTTGATGCCCATATACTTGAGTAAAGTAAGAGGAAGAGGTTTGGTAAGGATGTCGGTAACTTGATCACCTATCCTAATGTGAGGAGTGATAATCTGCTTGGCTTTGACCAGGTCTCGCATAAAATGGCAGTCAACTTCAATGTATTTTATGCACTCGTAGAAGACTGGATTATTAGCTATATGTATAGCTTCCTGGTTGTCGCCGTATGAAGTAGCTGGAGTTTGAAAAGGAATTCCAAACTCAGTCAAGACGGACAGGACCCATTATAGATCACAGCATGCATGAGGCATAGCCTGTTATTCTGCCTCGGTGTTAGAGTGGTCTACCACTGCCTATTTCTTACTCCTCCAGAAAATTGGGTGAGTGTCAACCATGACACAATAGCTGAAAGTGGACAGTCGGACTTCAGAATCACTAGCCCCAATTTGCATTTGCATTTTTTGGAGATAGTGAGTACCTTGGATTTAAGATGTTTGTAGAGAAATATACATCATGGATCACTCTTGAGATAGTGAAGAATGTGTTGAACATTGGACTAGTGGACCTAGAGAGGTGCACTAATGTGTTGACTGACCACCCCAATAGCATAGGCAATATCTGTGTAAGGACCCTGACCTCCGTTTAGGGTTTACCCTATTTGCTTTGCTTAACCCTGATGCTTAGTTGCTTGTTAATCACCTTTAAGTAGTGATTAGGGTTTGGTTGTGCTTTGTTGAGAGTTGGAGGGGCTACTTGCAATTAAACCAAGTCTAGGGTTTTGTGGGCAAGTTTGCCACCTTGTGAGGTGTCCCTCTCTCTCTCCTTGCTTCCTCTAAGTGTAGAGAGGATGGTTTGGGCTCGTTTCTTGAGTCTCTTTGGGCTTGGTTGACCTTGTTGGGCTTTGTTGAGCCTTGTCTTTGCCTTGTTGAGCCCTTGTATCAGCCAGGAGGTGGCTGTGTCACCCACGGGCATATCGCCCATGGAGATGGTGTGTCGCCCAAGTGTGTCGCCCAAGATCCTTTGACCAAGTTTTGACCTCGTTTGTGTCACCACTAGTGGACACTTGGTGCTTGGTGCTTGCATGTAGCAATGACCTTGGACATGTATTTAGGGCTTGCTAGAGTGGTGGCTCGTGCTCTAGGACAAGTGTCCCTAGGTGGGCGACACCTTGCTTGGCTTTGCCTTGTTTTCTCCTCCAACCCCATCTATATATGTGTTCTTTTCCTCTTACTAGGGATCCTTTAGTCTCTTGGTTCCTTCTCCACCTTGGTGCACGATACCCTCCTCTTTTGCAAGCTTGGTGGACGACACCCTTGGAGGAGCTTTCCTGGTGGTCGATCCTCTTGGAGTCTTCTTCTTCCTTGGAGCTTGGTGGTGCTAGGAGATTGGAGCTTGCTTAAGGCAGGTTGCATAACTCCTAACCCTAACTACATTACCTCCTTTTCTATGTTCTTATATGTTGCTATGATCTTGTCGGTTATATGCTTTGATAGTTGGTTCCTTGCTTAAGTTCCTTCTTGTTGGCCGATCCTATGTTCTAGGGTTCTTGGTGAGCAACACTCTCTTCTCTCCTAGGTCTTGAGGAGTGAGCATGAGTTCTAGTATCATGAGAAACACTCCTCTCTCATTTAAGTAGAGAGGTGAGCTTGTGTTTTAGCAGCTTGAGCAACACCCTCCTCTCACCATGGACTTGAAGGGTGAGCTTCGTGCTAGTGGTGATCTTTGCTAGGGTTGTCCTTGTGTTGGTCGTTTGGTGGCAAGAGATGTGCAAGACCTCTCTCTCGTTTAAGTTGAGAGGTGAGTCGTCCTCTTGATCCATTAGGGTTTCCATGCCTTTGTGCTTGAGGTAGATGACGACCTTGTATAAGTTGCATCATGGCCGTTATGATCTGGGGGAGGTGTTACCCGATATCCCTCTTGTCCTTGAGCTTTTTGAAAAACACTAAAGGGGGGGTGAATAGAGTTTTTAAATATTTTAACAATTATTTAACTCAAACAACCACAATTGTAAATGGAAGAAGGAGACAGGTGTTTAGAGTGGTTCCAACTTTAGCAAATACTAAAGTTGTCAGTCCACTACCCGGTTGCTTACCCAACTGGGATTTAGAAAGTATTTATTTTATTACCTTCACAAGGATTTATACAAAATACAATACTTTCTTTACACCCCTTGAACAGCCTTCACTTGAAGTAGATGCACAACTTGAGGTAGCCTTCTTGAAGTAACTTCAAGCTCCCCCTTGAAGTAGCCTTCCTCTCTAGAAGTAACCTCCCGTTGCACCAGCCTTCTTGAAGTAGCTCAAGGTCCCCTTCTTCACCAAGAAGATCTCTACCCTCTCCAATCCGCAGCCTCCAACCTAGGAGTAGCAAGGAGAGTACAAACAATAATAGAGAACAAGAAAGGAAAAGGAAATTACAACTTATCCTTTTGTAGCACAAGGCTTGATTTGCCTAGATCAAGCTTATAGATCTCCTAGCCAAAGTGTATGTAATTGTAATTGTAGTGGATAGGAGATGCTAGCCTATGGGATACGAATTTTGAGCTAAGGGAAGAAGTAGCCAATTGTCACAATGCTCAATTGCTCAAAAACATATTACACAAAGTCAATGTATGCTCAAAGATTGCTCAAGTGTAACAAGTAAGTATAGGTGTCCTAAGGCATGTCCTATTTATAGGAATGTCCTACAAGTGCTTAAGGACGTTCTAGACACTTTCTAGGGGGTTCTTAGTGCTCAACTAGTCGTTATGTGTCCACTAATTGCATTTGCAACGGCTAGTTAATTGACCCTGAAAAGTACAGACAGGACTTTTCTCAGTCGAAGATTTGTCGACCGAGAGTCGTTCTCGGTCGAAGATTTGTCGACCGAGGGACCTCCTGGAGCAAGTGTTTACAACATTCATTTCCAACCCCCAATCACTTTGTCTGCTGGGTCTAACGGCTAGTAGGGTCTATTCTCGATCGAAGATTTTATCGACCGAGAGTTTCTCGGTCGAAGTTTTTTGTCGACCGATATTTTCTCGATCGACGATTTATCGACCGAGAATATTACCGACTCAATGTATTCATTTACTAAGTGTGTGTATCAATGTGCAATTGTGATACTATCTTGGGGAATGGCCTATCTAAGTGTTGTGAGTGGATAGGGAAGATCTAAATGCTTGATTTACATGATATCTAATTACTTGTACATTATATACTTGTACAAGCATTTACATTTGGTTACAATCATGAAAATAAAGAGATTTTATCAAATTGTTCTTCCAAGTCTTTGTTATCCACCACCTTATATGCTTGTTCCTGAAATACTCAAATAGCACGTTAAAACCACAAGAATGAAATGTTTGTCATTATCAAAACAAAAGGGATTAACATAATGTCCAATTTAGCCAACAATATCCCCCTTTTTGAAGATGACAAACATTTCCTAAATATAAAATAAGGAAATATAAATCATATGAGTTTCATACCTGAAGTTTACCTTTTGTAGCCATTCTTGTGTTTTGCAAGTGGGTGCTGGCTGAGATATTATCAAACTCATTTTATTTTATGTTTTTGATTTTATATTATTTCTCCCCCTTTGTCATTTCAAAAAGATATCCAAGTTTACTTTGTATTTCTCCCCCTTAATTTTATGCTATGCTCCCCATTAAAGAGATATTCAATTTAAAGTCAAGGGATTAATATAAATGTAAGCCATTTATTGTCAAATTTAGCCATAATGTATCTCTAACCAAATACAAGGGATGTTAAGCCCAAATTTGTTTAGAGAATTCCATTAAGAACAAGATATATGTCATATTCATGAATTTTGTAGATTTCTTTGTTTTCATAACAAAAATTACTTTCAAGAATACTAAGGTCACAACAAGCTTCAAAGTTTTGTAAACTTCTTAATCTCATAATCAAATTTGTTTTTGTGAGCTCCCCCTTAATCTTATAATTAAGACAATTTAAGGATTCTAAGGTCACAAATGATTTTTAAGATTTGATTTTGACCTTTTATTCAAGCTCCATGTTTTCAATATGATAAACTCATTTTAAGTCAAGATACTAAGATTAAATGCATTAAAATGATGTACAAATAAGCATTTTGTCAAGCTTATTTTAGGTCGACTTTGACTTCGACCATAACGCCCCTTGGTCAAATTTAATTTCAACCGAGAGGCAAAATCTGCAGATTTCACATTTGAACATTCATATGTGAAGTATAATTTCTGCAGGTAGCTTGATTAAATAAATATCAATTTGAAGCACATTAAGAGATACCTATTATGAAGACTTAATATGGGCATCATAGTGAAGTCTTTGACCTTGATTTTTCTGGAATGTATGTTTTACATTCATTGTGAATGATGTTTCATAAGCTTTGTTATGGGTACATAAATATCAAATCCCATTTCTTCTTGTATCCTTATTTTCAGATTTAATCATAAGATTCTTTAGAAACATATATTTTGAAAGCAAGATTAATATCTTAAAGTCAAGATTTTTGCTTTTGATTTCTTAGAACAAACAAATAAATAAAAACATTAATATTTTTGTTCTAAGAGACATCGTTTGGCTTGTCATAGCATCATCATTCATTTATAATGTGTTGAATCACAATGATCATCCATTTATGGTTTGTATTATTTTAGATAAACCAAGTAAAACTGAAACACAATGATCATGGTACAATGATTTTGATAGAACAGTAGAAGCATATGATTATAATCATTTGTATCAAAACACATGATTCTTATAAGAATTACTTTAGGAAAAC
Organism: Alisma plantago-aquatica; assembly: GCA_963693085.1. NCBI lineage: Eukaryota > Viridiplantae > Streptophyta > Magnoliopsida > Alismatales > Alismataceae > Alisma > Alisma plantago-aquatica. Next base: position 1,332,386,043 of record OY856412.1, read on the forward strand.
CATGTGGATAATGATAAAACAATAATTTCTTTTGATTAAACTAATCGTGATTTTCAGTTTTAAACTATTTAGAGGATAAACCAAAATAATCTACATTTAGGTTCATAAATTTTTAATTTTAAGATAAGCTATATAACCGATCATACCTAACAAACTTTTTCAATCAATGAATAGGGTTTGTTCAAGATCAGTCTTCATATGTCACTTTTGCAATATGTTTAAGTATTTTCATATTCATAATATTTATCAAAAAAAATATTTTGTTTCAAGAATGGTCTTCAACATATATTCTTGTTTTGCATGTAAAATCAGTCATAATTGATAGCAAATAGATTACTTGAAGACATATTCAACAGATTTATTGCAGACTTGACAACAGAAACCTGCTCAGTCGACCATTTCTCGACCGACAGTTCTCTCGGTCGATAGTTTCTCGACCGAGAAAGGTTCTGTATTGTTTCAGACCTGTTTTCAGAAATTGTTTACAAGTAAAAGCAAAAATATGAAAGTTAAAGCTTGATTTGGTTGAGATATTTAAATATCAAAGCAACATTTAGGTTAAATCTCAACTAATCATATACATTTTGAGAATCCAAACTAAAACAAGTAGTTTAAGATGTATATTTGGAAATTTTAATTTCTTGGATTAACTTAGTGTCCTATTATGTTAAGTTGAGATAGACATAGAGATATACAACTTAGAGTCTTTGGTCATATCTCAACTTTAATTTTATCCATTTAGTTTGGGGGTTTTGGAACCCATACTAACTCGACATCCTTTTTCTTGTAAGGACATGAAAAACAATAGTGTCCAAGGCGCAAACAGTAATGACAACATATAGAATCAACCTCATATCTCTTTCTATGATTTTGTTCTAGGTTGTTCTTGGGTACATATGTATTTGTGCCTTTAGGTACATACATAGATTGGCTCTTTGGCACTTGTGTTCTTCCCCAACTAGGTTTTTGATAAGATTTTCCTTTAGGCTTGTAACCTAGTCCTCTCCTTCCAATTTGATGGTAAGAATTATTTAAGATTTTATCAAGAGTGTCATTATTACTCAAACTACTAACTTTTTGTTGCAGCTTAACAATCTCATCCATTCTCTTATTGATGTCTAACTTTGCTTGATCTAGATTAGATAGCAAGGAATCTCTTTCTTTCACAATAATATCATAATCTAGATGTGTACACAAAATAGGTTGTTTTTGAAGATCATTTACTTGAGTTTGCAAATTTAATTTTTCTAGGGAAAGAAGATTGCAATTTGCTTCTACAGATTTTAGCTTAATATCATGATCTTCAATAACCTTTTTGAGATCTTCATTTTCAGATGTAAGAGCAAGAAGCTTAGCATGTAACTCATCATTTGCTTTATTAGATTTCTTTAATTTCTTCTTGCACTCAATATATTTATTATGTGTCTCTTCAAGACTAGCAACTAGCTCTTCTTTAGATAAATCAAAAAGGCTTACCTCTTCTTCTTCTTCACTTGTTGTAGCAATAAGACAATCTTTGTGCTCATCTTCCTTCTTTGATCTCCATGGGCAGCTAGATGTTGTGTGGCTTGTTCCTAAGCCCCAATTGCAACATGTTGTAGATTGGTCCAGGTTGCTCCTTTTATTGCGGTTGTAATCACCATCACACTCCATTCTTCAAGACTCGATCAGAGCTCCTTGAAGCCTGCTCTGATACCAATTGAAAAACACTAAAGGGGGGGGGGTGAATAGAGTTTTTAAATATTTTAACAATTATTTAACTCAAACAACCACAATTGTAAATGGAAGAAGGAGACAGGTGTTTAGAGTGGTTCCAACTTTAGCAAATACTAAAGTTGTCAGTCCACTACCCGGTTGCTTACCCAACCGGGATTTTGAAAGTATTTATTTTATTACCTTCACAAGGATTTATACAAAATACAATACTTTCTTTACACCCCTTGAACATCCTTCACTTGAAGTAGATGCACCAACTTGAGGTAGCCTTCTTGAAGTAACTTCAAGCTCCCCCTTGAAGTAGCCTTCCTCTCTAGAAGTAACCTCATGTTGCACCAGCCTTCTTGAAGTAGCTCAAGGTCCCCTTCTTCACCAAGAAGATCTCTACCCTCTCCAATCCGCAGCCTCCAACCTAGGAGTAGCAAGGAGAGTACAAACAATAATAGAGAACAAGAAAGGAAAAGGAAATTACAACTGATCCTTTTGTAGCACAAGGCTTGATTTGCCTAGATCAAGCGTATAGATCTCCTAGACAAAGTGTATGTAATTGTAATTGCAGTGGATAGGAGATGCTAGCCTATGGGACATGAATTTTGAGCTAAGGGAAGAAGTAGCCAATTGTCACAATGCTCAATTGCTCACAAACATATTGCACAAAGTCAATGTATGCTCAAAGATTGCTCAAGTGTAACAAGTAAGTATAGGTGCCCTAAGGCATGTCCTATTTATAGGAATGTCCTACAAGTGCTTAAGGACGTTCTAGACACTTTCTAGGGGGTTCTTAGTGCTCAACTAGCCGTTATGTGTCCACTAATTGCATTTGCAACGACTAGTTAATTGATCCTGAAAAGTGCAGACAGGACTTTTCTCGGTCGAAGATTTGTCGACTGAGAGTCCTTCTCGGTCGAAGATTTGTCAACCGAGGGACCTCCTGGAGCAAGTGTTTACAACGTTCATTTCCAACTCCCAACCACTTTGTCTGTTGGGTCTAACGGCTAGTAGGGTCTATTCTCGATCGAAGATTTTGTCGACCAAGAGTTTCTCGGTCGAAGTTTTTTGTCGACCGATATTTTCTCGATCGACGATTTGTCAACCGAGAATATTACTGACTCAATGTATTCATTTACTAAGTGTGTGTATCAATGTGCAATTGTGATACTATCTTGGGGAATGGCCTATCTAAGTGTTGTGAGTGGATAGGGAAGATCTAAACGCTTGATTTACATGATATCTAATTACTTGTACATTATATACTTGTACAAGCATTTACATTTGATTACAATCATGAAAATAAAGCGATTTTATCAAATTGTTCTTCCAAGTCTTTGTTATCCACCACCTTATATGCTTGTTCCTGAAATACTCAAATAGCACGTTAAAACCACAAGAATGAAATGTTTGTCATTATCAAAACAAAAGGGATTAACATAATGTCCAATTTAGCCAACACTTTGGATGAGACCTGTTGTGGCTGTGACGGGAGTTACCTTGGTCCCTGCTTGGTGTGTGTTGTGCATCCCACCTTGGTGAGTAACATGTCTGATACCTTAGTTTCGGTGATGGTTTGACAACGTTGTGGGGGGAGGCTTGTAGCTGGTTATCTAGTTAGGGTGTTGTGTCAGGCGTCACACGCCTGGTTCCTGCCTTGTGTGTTGGGCGTCACACCATGCTGAGATGACCTGCTCGATACACCTTGGTTAAGTGTTTGCTTTGTGCTATTATACCTTGACCGATGGAGCGTTGTGGTTCGGTTCTGTGACGAGCGTCACATTAGAGGGAGTTCCCTACCCGACAGAGCGTCACTTGGTATCCTTGGTCGTTGCACGGTATGCCTCATAAGGCCTTGCTGCACGATGTATCAGTGCTGCACAACGCAGCGTTGCACATCACCTAGTATGCTTGGCCGACACATGTTGACCGATATGTGTTGGGCGATAGGGTGGGTATCCTGCCCGATACCACCTCTAGTAAGAGGAGTGGATGCTTTAGTGAGGGTTCTACCTATCATGGAAAGCCATTATGATGAATTATATTCTTGTTAAACGATGGTGACTCTTTGCATGCTTAATAGTATTCACTATGGTAAAGCTTGTTCATCTAAACTTAACATGGCTATACACATGAAATGTGATCACCCTGATTATCTGTATAATGCTAAGAATAATAATGAGCATGTAATGTGGATCGTTTAATAATGTACCTTATGCATATGATCATAAGCCGATGCATGATTAAGAAAGTATATCTAATCGTTGATGTCACCTTATATTGATAGCATGGTCATTTTATTAAAACCTATGACTATTATTACTAACCATGCAGGTGATGCTTAGCCAATTAAAAGGGCTATGAGGTATATGTATATGTGGAGTAACTCTGCTGTGATTTTTACTCTTAATGTTGAGATAATCTGTATAATGTACATGACTAAAGAACTGGGGATTTGCTATCCCATGATGATGATGTAAGCCTTGAAAGGCAGTGGCAGTATATGATGAGGGATTGAGATACCATGGTATGTGATGATCCTTCAGATGGATCTGGATGATTGGCAGGAGGCCGAGTGATAACATGTGATGTTGGATCCTAGTGATGGATCAGGATGATGTGACTACAATAAAAGCATAATGTTGTTGTTTATTTCCTATTATAGTTTGCATGTTATATAACTTGGTTGAATCCTGCAATCCATATAAAAGAAACAAATTAATCACAGTGGAATATATCATGTAGTTGCCCTGGCCATAGATCCATCATCGTCAGGAGTTGGTGATGGTGAAACGGGTTCTCTTACAGGTTAACCCGGAGCGCATATTGTTAAATATGTGAGGTTTCTCCTAGCCTAAAATAGTGAGGATTCAAGTGCAGCTCCGGTTGCAGACTTGGGATATGTGTAGAGCATGGTGAACAGGCCCATGGCTCAGGATATGTGATATGGGAGCATGAATACATTCATGGATCAGAGCACGGTGAACAGGCCCGTGGCTCAGTTGTACTAGCGCCGAGACCTGTACCGAGGCGGGCTAGAGGATGGGTAGCCTATGGAGCTGACCCTGTGGCTGAGGCCACTTAAGCACGAGACTGCGGTCATGCTTGTGTTGTTCTCATACACTGACTACGAGGGGGAAGGTCGTGGAGTCCGACTCTTCCATTGACATTGTATGGCACCGGCTTTGGGTTTCGCAACCGAAGGTTGGTTTTGAGCGGTACGGCTCACTTCCTCAGGGCATAATAATACGTAATCCAGCCGAATAGTATTTATTGCTTAAGACAAAACACGGAACATTGGTTGAGGCCTTGCTTGTGTAGTTAATCTTGTTATACATATAGTTACTTATACATTCCTCATGTTATGTGATAAGATCTTATGAACCTTATCTTTTCAATCATGTTCCATAAAGAGGTAATTGGTGATATGCCTTCCGTACAGCCTGGTAAGCTTGATGGAATGAATAGCCTTTCTATATAGACTGTTATTATTCTACATTTTACTGTTTCTCTACTACTGTTGCTTTATCCTTCTGGTTTTATAGTTCGGCGGGGAGTTATGTTTCTTATTGGGACAATTTTCGATTGTCTTACTCCGCTGGTTTTTAGGTGGTCGAGCTAGACGTGGTGGTGGTTGCGGATTTGCGGCCGAGCAGCAAGACGAGCAGTAGAAGGCAAGAGTTGGATATGCTACTGTTTTGGAGTTGTGTAGTAGAGTCTAGAGTCATCCATGTACTCTCAGGTCCTTGGAGTTGTTTTGATGTTGCTTCATGATATATAGCTGTTGATGGTTCGTATATCCTACAGCTGGCCAGATGTGGGCCATTATGTATATATAACAGGTGATGAACTGATGTGATGGCAAGACAGTTGTTGCTCTAAGATGTGGACACATATCTGGGCTCGTATATGTCTATATAACATGTTTTCCTACAGGATGAGGACCTATATGTAATAATTTCACAGTTATCTGTTTTCCGCAATCGGTTTTAATTAACCCGTGTTTTGGTAATCTGTGGTTATGGTGAATTCTGCACGTTTTCGCGTAACACCTCGTTGTCTGTCTGATAGTGGGATGTGTTGCCACAAGTTTTAGTATCAGAGCTTTAGGTTCGCTGAGTCTACAGGGATTTAGGACTAGGTTGAGTCTGTTCTTGTGAGATGTCCAAATTTTCTTACGATCGTCTTCTGCCCTCAGCAGAAGAGAAGTCAAGATGTCTGGAAACCATGAAGAACACGCCACTGAGAACAGCGATGATGCATCAATTGATGGAGCTTTTGGGCAGGCACATGAAGATTGGATGCCTGAGGTCCCCCAACCTGACCCAGCCATTCTTGAACACCCTGCCTATCAATAGCTAATGGGGCAGATGATGGCTACGATGAATCTCATGGTTGAAAGATTTCCAGTGCCTCCTCCGAGAGCACAGGCTCCCCATGGTGAAACATCAGGTATTGGGAAGACCTTCGAGCGGCTTCGCCGAGTCGGAGCTTTAGATTATGCTAGAACGGATGATCCAGCGGATGCAGATCTGTGGCTGACAAGTCTTGAGAAGGCTTTCCAGATCCTCGACATCCCCGAAGCGGACAAAGTAAAGCACGTTGTCTACCTTTTGAAGGGTAGTGCTGGTCACTGATGGACCATCAAGGAGGAGAAGCGGTCTGGTGAGGTGATCTGTTGGGAAGTTTTTCGGTGTGAGTTCGTCAGCAGATACTTTCCGAAGACATATCTGGATGAGAAGATCAGTCAGTTTGAGCATTTGCGACAAGGAACGATGAATATCACCGAGTACGAAGCCAAGTTCATGGATCTGTTGAGGTTTTGCCCCCACATGGTAGAAACAGATGAGGAGCGGATCTGACGTTTCGAGAAAGGTTTGAGTTCTGAGCTGACAACACCTACGTCTGCGTTGGAGAATCGAGAGCGGTTCACTACGTTTGTGGAATCTGTTCGGAGGATTGAACGATCATTAAGGGAGAGAAGAGAATCCATGTCTAAGAAAAGGCCTGCCCAGCTTTAGGGACAAAGGTTTGGTGGCTTCAAGAAGCCGAGGTTTTCAGCACCTTTTGTGATGAGAGGTTTCAGTGTACCTTCACAGTGGTCTCCGAGTAAGGGAAGAGGATATGTTTCTTCACCGTCTAAGGCACATAGTACAACTTCAGTGGTAGTGACAGGGCCATTTAGGCCACGATTCGATGATAGGATATGCTATCTTTGTGGTCAAACCGGGCATCTCAAGTCGCATTGCCAGAACAGAGATGTTGAAGTGACGCAGCAGTCAAGACAGAATCAACAAGGATTAGATAGACAGCAGTCCAGTGGAAGTAAAGGTCGAGGACACGGTCAAGCGTCTCAAGCTGGATCGTCTGCTCAAGGAAGCAGAGGACGGGGACAGCAAGCAACGGCTCGATTCTATGCTATGAGTCAGCCGGAGGTGATAGTCAACCCGCGAGTGGGGACAGGTCAGATGGAGTTATTTCATTCTGATATGTCTTCTTCTTGCTTTATATCTGTTCTGTTTGACTCGGGTGCTACACACTCTTTTATCGCCTATAGTATGCTTGAAAACTGTCATTTACCTGTTAGTTGTAAGAAGGATTGCTTGTTGTTAGAAACCCCTCTTGATGGTTCTTCGATGCTTCTAGAAGAGTGTCCATCTTGTGTCTTATCTTTTTCGGGACACATCATCCAAGTGGATATTATACCACTGAATATGCATGGTTTCGATGTTATCCTTGGGATGGATACCTTAGAGAAGTATAAGGTTGTTTTGGACTGTGGTTCCAAGCAGTCTGTGTTTGATGATGTGGGAGAGAAGTGGATCTTCCAGGGAGATAGGAAGATTCTTCCAACATGTCTGGTATCATCTATGGTGGCAGATAAGTTGTTACGACAAGGGTGTGAGGCGTTCTTAGCTCATGTTGTGGATACCGTTGTGGTTACCAAGGCGAAGGGTCCTAGTCTCGAGGAGGTGTCAGTTGTCCGAGAGTTTGCCGACGTGTTTCTTGATGAGTTCCCCGGTGTTCCTCTACCTCAAGAAATTGATTTTGAGATCAATCTAGTTCCAGGAACACAACCAATTGCACAGACACCGTATAGGATGGCTCCAGTGGAGATGGCTGAGCTTAAAAGGCAGTTGCAAGAGTTGTTGGAGAAAGGTTTCATCCGACCGAGTACGTCTCCTTGGGGTGCTCCAGTGTTTTTCGTCAAGAAGAAGGACGGATCGATGCAGTTATGTATAGACTACCGATAGTTGAACAAGGTTACGATCAAGAACAAGTACCCGTTGCCAAGGATAGATGATCTGTTCGATCAGTTGTGTGGTGCTAAAGTGTTTTCAAAGATCGATCTACGGTCTGGATATCATCAGTTGAGGATTAAGGCGGATGACATACCAAAGTCTACTTTCAGGACGAGGTATGGTCATTTCAAGATTGTGGTTATGCCGTTTGGGCTAACCAATGCGCCTGTTTCTTTCATGGACTTGATGAACAGAGTGTTCTGTCCGTTCTTAGATCAGTTTGTTGTAGTCTTTATAGATGACATCTTGATCTACAGTCGGGACAGGCAAGAGCATGAGCAACATCTTCAACGAGCGTTGACTCTTCTTTGCCAACATCAGTTGTATGCCAAGTTCAGTAAGTGTGAGTTCTGGTTGGAAGAAGTGACTTTCTTGGGTCATGTGATATCCGCAGAAGGAGTCAAAGTGGACCCAAAGAAGATTGAATCCGTTGCGGATTGGGAACAACCGAAGACGCAGACAGAAGTTCGTAGTTTCCTGGGTTTAGCAGGTTACTACCAGAGGTTTATCAAAGACTTTAGTGTGATTGCGTTGCCAATGAAGAAGTTGACTAGAAAGGATGTACCTTTTGTCTAGAATGATCGTTTCCAGCAAGCGTTCCAGAGGCTGAAGGAGAAGTTGACCAGTGCCCCAGTGTTAGTGCTGCCAGAGCCTGGAAAAGGCTATGTTGTTTTCTGCGATGCTTCCAAGAAAGGTTTAGGTTGTGTGCTGATGCAGGAAGATCATGTGGTTTCTTTTGCTTCACGACAGCTTAAGAAATATGAGGAGAACTACCCGACTCATGATTTGGAGTTGGCGGCAGTGGTTCATGCGCTAAAGATTTGGAGACACTATCTTTACGGGGAAGTGTGGCAGATCTTTACAAATCACAAGAATATGAAGTACATCTTTTTGCAACAAGAGTTGAACATGCGACTGTGTCGATGGATGGAATTAGTCAATGATTACGACTGCACTATTGAGTATCATCCTGATAAGGCGAATGTGGTAGCTGATGCGCTTAGCCGAAAGTTTTCTTCTCTTTCTACAAAGAAGGCACAGTTGAGTTCTCTGGTATGCCATAGACGGGATATGTTTGTTTCCTTGTGGCAGATGAATGTACAGATGGAAGTTTCCTCGTTAGCTAGACTTTTAGCACGGATGCAAGTCAATCCTATGCTGAGACAGCAGATAAAAGATGCACAACAAACAGATGATGCGGTACAGTTGCTCAGATCAGAGTTCAGCAGTGAAAGGCGTGATGGGTTTCATGAGTCTGAGGATGGGCTAGTTTGCTATCGTGATAGGATGGTGGTTCCAGATGTTGATGATCTGAGGAAGTTAGTGCTCGAAGAAGCACACACATCGATGTATGCTATGCATCCAGGTGTCACCAAGATGTATCATAATCTGAAGGACTTGTATTGGTGGCCCAGCTTGAAGAAAGATGTAGCTGAGTTCGTGGCGAGATGTGCGGTATGTCAATAAGTGAAGGCTGAACATCAGAATCCAGCAAGTACGTTACAACCCTTGCCGATACCACAGTGGAAATGGGATCATATAACCATGGATTTCGTAGTTGGTCTGCCCAGGACAACTAGGAATCATGATTCCATTTGGGTAATAGTGGACAGATTGACGAAGTCTGCCCATTTCCTACCACTAAAGATGACATATACAGGTGAGAAGCTTGCTCGAGTATATGTGGATGAGATAGTATGTTTGCATGGTGTGCCAGTGATGATAGTTTCTGATAGAGGTCCTCAGTTCATGAGCCGTTTCTGGGAACCGTTGCACAAAGCGTTCGGAATGCAGTTGAGGTTCAGTACTGCTTTCCACCCGTAGATAGATGGATAGTCTGAGAGGACTATTCAGACTTTGGAGGATCTCCTTTGAGCTTGTGTTTTGCAGTTTCTAGGCAATTGGGATGTACATCTCAGTTTGATAGAGTTTGCCTACAACAACAGTTATCAGCGGAGCATTGACATGGCTCATTATGAGGCTTTGTATGGAAGGAAGTGCAGATCTCCTTTGTGTTGGTACGATTCTGGTGATTATCAGCTTTTGGGTCCTGAGTTAGTATAGCAGACGACAAAAAAGATCAAAGTGATACAGCAATACTTGAAAGCGACACAGGACAAGCAAAATCCATACGCAGACAACCGCCGACGACCTTTAGAGTTCCAGGTAGGAGACAAAGTGTATCTTAAAGTCTCTCCCTGGAAAGGTGTGCTAAGGTTTGGTCAGAACGGTAAGCTAGCACCCAGGTATATGGGGCCTTACCCAATTGTAGCACGCATTGGCAAGGTAGCTTACGAGTTAGAGTTGCCTCCAGAGTTGCACATGTTACACCCAGTGTTTCACGTCAGTATGTTGAAGAAAAGTCATCCGGAATCGGGAACAGTGATACAGCCAGTTGAAGTTGAGCTTGATGAAGACGTGACCTACGAGGAAGGTCCTGTGGCGATCCTTAACAGAAGGGTTAAGAAGCTGAAGAGGAAGGACCTGGTTCTAGTGAAGGTTCTTTGGCATCATCGTGGCGTTGAGGAAGCCACGTGGGAGCTTGAGGAAGAGATGAGGAGGAAGTATCCCTCGCTTTTCTCTTCAGATTTTGGGGACAAAATCCCTTTGTAGAGGGTTAGTTTGTAAGGACCCTGACCTCCGTTTAGGGTTTACCCTATTTGCTTTGCTTAACCCTGATGCTTAGTTGCTTGTTAATCACCTTTAAGTGGTGATTAGGGTTTGGTTGTGCTTTGTTGAGAGTTGGAGGGGCTACTTGCAATTAAACCAAGTCTAGGGTTTTATGGGCAAGTTTTCCACCTTATGAGGTGTCCCTCTCTCTCCTTGCTTCCTCTAAGTGTATAGAGGATGGTTTGGGCTCGTTGCTTGAGTCCCTTTGGGCTTGGTTGACCTTGTTGGGCTTTGTTGAGCCTTGCTTTTGCCTTGTTGAGCCCTTGTATCGGCCAGGAGGTGGCTGTGTCGCCCAGGGGCGTATCGCCCATGGAGATGGTGTGTCGCTCAGGTATGTCGCCCAAGAGCCTTTGACCAAGCTTTGACCTTGTTTGTGTCACCACTAGTGGACACTTGGTGCTTGATGCTTGCATGTAGCAATGACCTTAGACATGTGTTTAGGGCTTGCTAGAGTGGTGGCTCGTGCTCTAGGACAAGTGTCCCTAGGTGGGGGACACCTTGCTTGGCTTTGCCTTGTTTTCTCCTCCAACCCCATCTATATATGCGTTCTTTTCCTCTTACTAGGGATCCTTTAGTCTCTTGGTTCCTTCTCCACCTTGGTGTACGATACCCTCCTCTTTTGCAAGCTTGGTGGATGACACCCTTGGAGGAGCTTTCCTGGTGGCCGATCCTCTTGGAGTCTTCTTCTTCCTCGGAGCTTGGTGGTGCTAGGAGCTTGGAGCTTGCTTAAGGCGGGTTGCATAACTCCTAACCCTAACTATATTACCTCCTTTTCTATGTTCTTATATCTTGCTATGATCTTGTCAGTTATGTGCTTTGCTAGTTGGTTCCTTGCTTAAGTTCCTTCTTGTTGGCCGATCCTATGTTCTAGGGTTCTTGGTGAGCAACACTCTCTTCTCTCCTAGGTCTTGAGGAGTGAGCTTGAGTTCTAGTATCATGAGCAACACTCCTCTCTCATTTAAGTTGAGAGGTGAGCTTGTGTTTTAGCAGCTTGAGCAACACCCTCCTCTCACCATGGACTTGAAGGGTGAGCTTCGTGCTAGTGGTGATCTTTGCTAGGGTTGTCCTTGTGTTGGCCGTTTGGTGGCAAGAGATGTGCAAGACCCCTCTCTCGTTTAAGTTGAGAGGTGAGTCATCCTCATGATCCATTAGGGTTTCCATGCCTTTGTGCTTGAGGTAGATGATGACCTTGTATAAGTTGCATCATGGCCGTTATGATCTGGGGGAGGTGATGCCCGATATCCCTCTTGTCCTTGAGCTTTGGACGAGACATGTTGTGGCTGTGATGGGCGTTACCTTGGTCCCTGCTTGGTATGTGTCGTGCATCCCACCTTGGTGAGTAACCTGTCTGATACCTTAGTTTCTGTGATGGTTTGACAATGTTGTGGGGGGAGGTTTTTAGCTGGTTATCTAGTTAGGGTGTTGTGTCGGGCGTCACACGCCTAGTTCCTGCCTTGTGTGTTGGGTGTCACACCATGCTGAGATGACCTGCTCGATACACCTTGGTTAAGTGTTTGCTTTGTGTTGTTATACCTTGACCGATGGAGCGTTGTGGTTCGGTTCTGTGACGGGCGTCACATTAGAGGGAGTTCCCTGCCCGACAGAGCGTCACTTGGTATCCTTGGTCGTTGCACGGTATGCCTCATAAGGCCTTGCTGCACGATGTATCAGTGATGCACAACGCAACGTTGCACGTCACCTAGTATGCTTGGCCGACACATGTTGACCGATATGTGTTGGGCGATAGGGTGGGTATCCTGCCCGATACCACCTCTAGTAAGAGGAGTGGATGCTTTAGTGAGGGTTCTTCCTATCATGGAAAGCCGTTATGATGAACTATATTCTTGTTAAACGATGGTGACTCTTTGCATTCTTAATAGTATTCACTATGGTAAAGCTTGTTCATCTAAACTTAACATGGCTATACACACGAAATGTGATCACCCTGATTATCTGTATAATGCTAAGAATAATAATGAGCATGTGATCTGGATCGCTTAATAATGTACCTTATGCATATGATCACAAGTCGATGCATGATTAAGAAAGTATATCTAATCATTGATGTCACCTTATATTGATAGCATGGTCATTTTATTAAAGCCTATGACGGTTATTACTAACCATGCAGGTGATGCTTAGCCAATTAAAAGGGCTATGAGGTATATGTATATGTATATGTATATGTATATGTGGAGTAACTCTGCTGTGATTGTTACTCTTAATGTTGAGATAATTTGTATAATGTACATGACTAAAGAACTGGGGATTTGCTATCCCATTATGATGATGTAAGCCTTGAAAGGCACTAGCAGTATATGATGAGGGATTGAGATCCCATGGTATGTGATGATCCTTGAGATGGATCAGGATGATTGGCAGGAGGCCGAGTGATAACATGTGATGTTGGATCCTGGTGATGGATCAGGATGATGTGACTACAATAAAAGCATAATGTTGTTGTTTATTTCCTGTTATAGTTTGCATGTTATATAACTTGGTTGAATCTTGCAATCCATATAAAAGATACTAATTAATCATAGTGGAATATATCATGTAGTTGCCCTGGCCATAGATCCATCATCGTCAGGAGTTGGTGATGGTGAAACGGGTTCTCTTACAGGTTAACCCAGAGCGCATATTGTTGAATATGTGAGGTTTCTCCTAGCCTAAAATAGTGAGGATTCAAGTGCAGCTCCGGTTGCAGACTTGGGATATGTGTAGAGCATGGTGAACAGGCCCATGGCTCAGGATATGTGATATGGGAGCATGAATACATTCATGGATCAGAGCACGGTGAACAGGCCCGTGGCTCAGTTGTACTAGCGCCGAGACCTGTACCGAGGCGGGCTAGAGGATGGGTAGCCTATGGAGCTGACCCTATGGCTGAGGCCACTTAAGCATGAGACTGCGGTCATGCTTGTGTTGTTCTCATACACTGACTACGAGGGGGAAGGTCGTGGAGTCCGGCTCTTCCATTGACATTGTATGGCATCGGCTTTGGGTTTCGCAACCGAAGGTTGGATTTGAGCGGTACGGCTCACTTCCTCAGGGCATAATAATACGTAATCCAGCCGAATAGTATTTATTGCTGAAGACAAAACACGGAACATTGGTTGAAGCCTTTCTTGTGTAGTTAATCTTGTTATACATATAGTTACTTATAAATTCCTCATGTTATGTGATAAGATCTTATGAACCTTATCTTTTCAATCATGTTCCATAAAGAGGTAATTGGTGATATGCCTTCCGTACAGCCTGGTAAGCTTGATGGAATGAATAGCCTTGCTATATAGACTGTTATTATTCTACATTTTACTGTTTCTCTACTACTGTTGCTTTATCCTTCTGGTTTTATAGTTCGGCAGGGAGTTATGTTTCTTATTGGGAAAATTTTTGATTGTCTTACTCCGCTGGTTTTTAGGTGGTCGAGCTAGACGTGGTGGTGGTTGCGGATTTGCGGCCGAGCAGCAAGACGAGCAGTAGAAGGCAAGAGTTGGATATGCTACTGTTTTGGAGTTCTGTAGTAGAGTCTAGAGTCATCCCTGTACTCTCAGATCCTTGGAGGTGTTTTGACGTTGTTTCACGATATATAGTTGTTGATGGTTCGTGTATCCTTCTACTGGCCGGATGTGGGCCATTATATATATATAACATGTGATGAACTTATGTGATGGCAAGACAGTTGTTGCTCTAAGATGTGGATAAATATCTGGGCTCATATATGTCTATATAACATGTTTTCCTGCAGGATGAGGACCTATATGTAATAATTTCACAGTTATCTATTTTCCGCAATCGGTTTTAATTAACCCGTGTTTTGGTAATCTGTGGTTATGGTGAATTCGGCACGTTTTCGCGTAACACCTCGTTGTCTGTGTGATAGTGGGATGTGTTTCCACAATCTGGTTGAGTAATATTCAAGTAAATCAACTTCACAAGTATACGTCGATACTTCTCTAGATCAGCAAAGAGTTCTCCTTAATACATAGGCTTCGTATGATATTCCATCAGGGTATTTTGCTTCTTCCATTTTCGCCTCTTAGAGGAAGTCCAACACATAACGTCATTGTGAAAAACTGATCCCCAAGGTTGAGTGGAGGACTTCAATTATGAGAGAGTATCATAGGGTGTCCAAAAGTCTTTTGTATGAAAATGTGCATGTAGAGTCTGCTTGAGCTGGTATATGCCAATCATATCATCGTTGGTGGTGATGATGTCATCAACATAGATAGCAACAAGAACATAGACTTTAGAGGAGTAGGAGAAGAACAAGGAGTGGTTTATGGATGATCTCTGAAAGTTAATTTATGTTAGGACATCACTCAACTTGTTGAACCAGGTCCTTGGAGACTACTTGTTGTCATAGAGAGATCGTCAAAGATGACATATGTTGTGAGAAGATGTCCCCTCAGCAATAAACTTGGGTGGTTGTTGGATATAGACTTCCTCCAGGATATCTTCATGAAGAAATGCATTCTTGATGTTGAGTTGGTAAAGAGGCCAGTCAAGGTGAGTTATAAGAGAGATAAGGATGTGTCTTGAGGTAATCCTTATCACTAGAGAGAATATCTCAAAGTAATCCACGCTAAAAGTTTTGGTGAATCCTTTGGCAACATACATACCTTGATCGTTCAATAGAATCATCAAACTTATACTTTACAGAGCTAAGCCATCGACAACCTAAGATACTTTTGCTTGTCAGTGGGTCACAAGATCCCATGTCTTGTTTCCCTGAAGTGCCCGCATTTCTTCCATCATGGAAGCTTTCCACCTAAGATGGCATAGAGCATCTGATGGACACTTAAGAACATATGTTGTGTCCAAGAGAGTAACAAAGGATGAGGTAGAAGAAGAAAGACATGCCAGAGAACAAGTGTTGGAAATGAGATTCTTGACAATGCATCAGTGTAAACCTTTATGTAGTGCCATTGGTATATTGGATTGGTTTAGTAATGACAATGATGATGCAGATGTACTTGGTGACTCATCTTCCATGCCCTTGTTGATTGTGGAGATGGTGGTGGTATTGTTGGGATGAATGGATCACGCAATTAGTGTTGGTTATGTATACCCAGAGAGCCAATCATGTGATGATTGTAATGGTATATCATGTAAAATTGATTTGATTATTAATGAAAGGCAACCTTCCAATTTATTTTGTTTAATTTAGTTATGAGATAATATGTAACATTGTAAATGTCTAGAGAATCATATTACTCAATGACTTATGTACTCAAGTTACTAACCTTGTAGGTGAGATCATATGGATGCCAAGAGTATATATACATATTCTCATTATGTCCCTGATTGGTTGTTATTATGGAAGGTTAGTAGACAACAGTAACACAAAAGATCAAAGTGTGAGTTGGTTGATGACTAAATCTCATTAGTCATGATGTGGTGATATCAAACCAAGCACATAGATACATGTTATACAATAGTGTATCGGATAGACCCACAGTGAGACTAACACATGAAAGATAACTTCATGGAACTCATAGTCAGGTCTCAGAGCGATGGTGGTGATTGTAGTTCTTAGACCTAAAATCACTGCACTCAACACATGTCATTGGGTGCACTTTGACATCATCAAACACAATCCTGAAACATGGGTTGTTATAACGGTGATGATTGGGTGGCTTTAACACATGGGAATTGATTTTGAGTGATAAATATGGAATTTATCCCTCCTATGGGAGTGTGATGTCCTAGGCCTCTTAATTAGCGAGACTGAGAAAAGCATGACCATGTGCATGTGACTCAATATGTGATATTGAGCTTGCATATATCTTAGACAATCTTCTCTTGGTTTAAGGAACAAGATTGAATGATAATGAGGGTGATTGTTCCATGCCTCTAGTTCAATCTGGACATCAGTGACAAAGGAACTATACAAATACTGCAACATTATACACAGATTGTAGGTTGAAGTTGTTCCCCAACTTTTCAATTTACTTGGATACCAATAATGTGAGACTAGGCACCAATCTTTTCTTGTGATGTCTTAGTTTGTTGTGGACATTCACTGCCAATGTAATATGGGACCTATAGGGTCACACACATTTGTCTTGACCTAGAAGAGGAGTAAAAATCTTGAATGACATTTGAATTAAGTACTAAAGCATTTAGGTATTTGATTCACATAGTAAATAGGCTGACAACACTGCCAAACGCCCATATCGCGTGTTGAGACGGTCGTTTGGAAGTGCCAAATGGTCATCTCAAGAGTTGAGATAGGCGTCTAGGTGTGAGACGTGTTTTGTATTGAATTTGGCTAAGGAACAAACTGACCCAACCAAACTGCCTCGACTCGGGTCACCAGACGATTGTCTGGGTGACCAAGACGACCATCTCTCATGGGAGAGATGGTCCAGTTTGGTCGGGGAAGGTTTTAGATGTTTCCCTATTCATTTTTCTTGAGAAATACTTGTTGCACAAGGAAATCCATGTCTAAAATTGATGGGAGTTGATTTGCTAAGTTTGTGTACAATTGGGAAACTACAAAATGACTGCCTCGTAGTGTGAGACAACCGTCAAGGTTTGCCAAATGGCTATTTTGGCTATCGCAGGTTGTGAAAACTCCATAGTTGTTGTGAAAATTTGAGTTCTTTCGGTCCCTTCCACTCCCACATAGACTGGGAACCTGGACCAAAACCCCGCCTATAGAGGGTATTGGGGCTTCCCAAAGTACAACACAGACAATTGAGAGTTTCTCTGACAAACATTGTCCTCTCTAGTTGTGGTAACCACCAGATCCCAAGTAAGTTCTACCCGACTAGGGAGGAACAACAAGGGAAAGAGCAAATGGGATCATTTTTGTGGGAGAGCAAGTCGGTGACTAGTACAGTGACAGAGAGGGATGACTCTTTGATTGTCTTAGTAGGATGACATGATTTCTAGGTTGTCTGTGTGGATTACCATAGAGGTGGGAAGCCATTGTTTTCCGCTTGGAGGACAACATCAACTAGATGTGATAAGAGGAGATGCTGAAAAAGATGATGTTTGTGGTTGTATTCTGTGGCACTGACTAGGAGGAGGAATAGTCAAACAAGTCCCATTGTGACCAAGATTCAGAGTTGTGCTTCTATGACGACGAATACTGTCGTTGGACTTTCTTCGAGACCAGTTATATCCTCGAAATCATCCTTCTTGCATTATAGTTATTGACGCAATCCACTGATTATGGGAATATGGTAGATAGAATATTAAATTCATCTACCTTCTCTATGGACATATATCCCAAAATTGGTATCAAAGTCAACGTCAATTACTATATTCTGGGATAATCAATATCATTAGATTTTGGTTTTCTTGTTCTATTATTGCATGTGATGCAAATTATATTTTGTCAAATCCAAACACCATGATAATCCCAAACTAATATATTTGATATATATATGTAATTTACATGTGTCACCCTGAAAGCGGTTTTGATGGTGGATGTGTAGCATGGTTATGGTCAATAACCCCTATATGTGCATGATTGCATGTGGTTGGTTTATCCTTTTATCTCGGTCTGCATACCGAGCCTCTATCTTATCTTACTGATGTACTGTTAATTCTCTTCTACCTTTTCTCCCCTCGAAGGTAACTGTAGGTTTCCCTATAATCATGTAAAAGTAGGATAGTTTACTTTCTATTATGATGAAGATGAAGACATCTTGAAGATGAGCCAGTCAATTGAAGGACCTTGGAGGACATGGTGGACAAACTGGACCGATTGCCTGGTGGAACCGACCAATCCGTTGGAGGAGCTAGCCAATGGTGGACTTGGACTTGACAAGAAAGAAAGGGACGCTATATTAAAAGTGCTACTCGAGTCAAAGCTGACAGAGGGAACCTCAGTAGAAGAACACATGCTTAATATGATTGGACATGTGTATCATCTTGAAAAGCTGGGATTCACCTTGCACCAAGAGTTGGTTACTAATATGATTCTAAAGACTATGCTAGAATCATATAGCTACTTTATTGCATGCTATCATGTGAGTAACTCGGCTGGAAATATGTCAGAATTGCTCACCATGTTGATTCATGCTAAAGAAAAGGACAAGCTTGTGATGGTGATCAGCGGGGTTGAGTCCAAGGATCAAAACAAGACTGAGAAGAGTTATGTAGTCTAGCCTAAGTCCAATTCTTCAATGCTTAAGATAAGGAGAAAGAAAAGTACAAGAGGAATTCATCCTTTGTACTTAAAGGCTTTCAGGAAGCAGAAGATGGGGATGGTGATCTCCACTTCAAGTATATACGTTATTGAGATAAATCTATCTACTTCATCATCTTGGATATTAGATACCATATGTGGATCTCACATATGTTCTCATATGTAGGATCTGAAAGGAAGTGGGCCTTTGGGAAAAGGTGAAGTGGAACTACGAGTTGCTAATGGCGCAAGAGTTGCAGCCAACACAGTTAGAATCTATAGTATATATTTTCCCATGGGGCTTTTCATAGAGTTAAGGAACTACTATTATGTACCTTCTATAAATAGAAACATCATTTATGTATCTTGTTTATACAAGGATGCATTTGAATTCCATATTAAAAATGGTCAATTTTCTATTTCAAAAGATGGAATCTTTTACAGCAGTGCCCCTATGTCTTATGGCTTTTATTTGTTAGATCTAAAGACATATGTATATAATATTTATACCAAAAGACTAAAAATCAACAAATCAAACAAAACATATCTTTGGCATTGTCGTCTAGGTCATATAATTGAGAATCGCATATCTAGACTCCATAAAGATGGTTATCTAGACTCTTTTGATTTTGAATCAATAGATAAATGTGAATTTTGTTTGATGGGCAAGATGGCTAAGACCCCTTTCACTGGTAACAATGAAAGGGCTAGTGATCTATTAGGACTCATACATACTGATGTTTGTGGACCTTTTAGAAAAACCGCTAGAGGTGGGTATCAGTACTTCATCACCTTTACTAATGAGTTCAGGAGGTATGGCTATGGTTACTTGATGAAACATAAGTCAGAAACTCTTGAAAAGTTCAAGGAGTTTATGAATTTAGTACAGAACTAACTTGGTAAAAGTATCACTTCATTATGACCGAGGTGGAGAATACTTAAACCAAGAGTTTGAGGACCTTCTTAGAACCCTCGGGATCGCATCCCAGTGGACTCCTCCTGGAACACCTCATCATAATGGTGTATCAAAAAGAAGGAATCACACATTATTGGATATGGTGCAATCAATGATGAGTTTAGCCAAGCTTCCAACAACCTTCTGGGGGCATGCTCTACAAATTGTCATGTTTACACTAAATTGGGTACCATCTAAATTGGTTCAAAATACACCATATGAGATATGGAATGGGAAGTGTCCCAATATGTCTTTTATGAGGATTTGGGGATCTGAAGCCTATGTCAAGAAAATGATTCCTGATAAGTTTGGTCCTAAATCTGATAAATGTTATTTTGTTGGAGATCCTAAGGAATCTAGAGGATATTACTTTTATTCCCAATCTGGCAACAAAGTGTTTGTTTCCAGAGATACTGTATTCCTTGATATGGACTTCATTTCCAAAGGAATCAATGGGATAGAAGTGTAACTTGAAGAGTTTCAAGACCAACAATAGAACATTGAACTGATAGGTGAACCAAAGGAACCTAGACAATCACAAGGTGTTGTGGAATCTCAAACTCCTCAGGTAACATAGGAACCTCATAGATATAATAGGACACGCCTTGAACCTGAGAGATTTAGATATCTTTTAACTCAAGAAGTTAATGAACTGGTCATAGATGATGAGCCAATATCCTATAAAGATGCTATTGAGGGACCAGAGTCTGAGAAATGGCTTGAGGCCATGAGATCTGAGATGAAATCCATGTATACCAATAAAGTGTGCTTTGGTGGATCCACCTGAAGGGGTAAAACCCATAGGGTTCAAATGGGTCTTCAAAAATAAGAGCGACATGGATGGTAATATACAAACCTAAAAGGAAAGATTGGTTGCAAATGGTTTTGGTCAAGTTTAATGTGTTGACTATGACGAAACCTTTTCTCCATTGGCCATGGTTAAGTCCATTGGGATCATGCTTGTTATTGTGTCTTATCATGACTATGAAATTTTGCATATAGATGTTAAAATAACATTCCTTAATGAGAATTTACTTGAGGATGTGTACATGACACATCCTGAGGGTTTTATCAATCCAAAAGATGCAAATAATGTTTGTAAGCTACAAAGGTCAATCTATGGATTGAAGCAAACATCTCAAACTTGGAATCATCATTTTGATGAGACGATCAAAGGGTTTGATGTTGTTCAAAATGAAGATGAACCTTGTGTGTACAAGAATGTTAGTGGGAGCATAAAGACATTCCTCATATTGTATGTAGATGACATACTATTGATGGGGGATGACGTCCCTACTTTATAAAAGGTAAAGGCATGGCTTCAAAATACATTCTCTATGAAAGACTTGGGAGAAGCATCCTACATCTTGGGGAGAAAGATCTATAGAGATAGATCCATAAGGCTTCTTGGACTAAGTCAAAGTACATATATTGACAAAGTGTTAAAGCGGTTCAACATGGAGAACTCAAAGAGAAGAAACATGCATGCACGTCATGGTGTCCCCATCTATAGAGCCCAATGAAGAGATCTAGAGGGGGGTGAATAGATTATTATAGAAATTTAAAGAAATAATAGAATGAAAAATTCAAGAAACCAAAAATGAAGATGGGATTTAGAGTGGTTCCATCTAAGACGTCAGTCCACTACCTAGTTGTTTCCATCTAGGATTTTGCAACAAATAATTTTATTACTTATCTGTTAGGACAAATTAAAAAAGTACTTGTTAAATAGCACCAAGCAAACCTCTTCTTTGATGGACGACAGAATAGAACCAATCTCCTCTTTTTTAATGGACGATGGAAGAGCACCACAACAATCCCTCTTCTTTAATGGGCGATGGAAGACCACTGCAACTCTTCCTCTTCTTTGAAGGCCACAGAAGATCACCAAATTGAAGACTCCTTCTTCAATTACAAGATCTTAGACACCCTCCTCTCCTTGGAGTAGTTCCACTGCAAATCACAAATGAAGGAAGAAGACTGGAGAAAGGAAAAACACCAATGTAGCTCACAATGTCCTAGATCAAGCTTATGGACCAATACCACTATGGATTAGGAAATGATGAAGTGGTGGTGTTATATAACTATGGCTAGGGCACAAATGTTTCATCTATACAAGATTGCAAATGAAGACTATGGCTCAAAATAGCTCAAATGTTTCTCAAGTGTTGTATTGCAAACATGTAATTTGTAATTTGGGATGCACCTAGACCACTACTATTTATAGAAATGGAATGCAAGTGTTAGTACATCTTAGAATAGTGTCTAGAATGTTCTATGATGATATACAGCTGTTATAGATGGGTCAATGTAAGTGTAATGGATGATTAATTCGTTAATAAAGTTGGCATTTCAGAAACTACCTCAGTCGACAATATCATCAACCGAAAGTCACTCGGTCAAGAAATTCTTTGACCGGGGTTGGTCTAAGGGTCAAACTTGGATAATGGCTAACTGGCATTCTAACTTCTTGGTCAAATGAACTAACGGTCTTTCCTCGGTTCATAAAACCTCGAACTCGGCTGACAATTTCTTCGACCGAAAATGACTCAGGGCTAGGCAATATTGAGGGATTTTTCGGTGTTTTGGGTCTTCGACTGAGGAGGTACTCGATCGACAATATGGTCAACTGAGTTTGTATTGGCTGACAAAGTCTTTGACTGACCAAGTCCCTGAAAGATGGTTTAACACAAGTTGGAAAACATATCTAATAGTTTTTCTAATATGACCAACCTACCCTAGACACTTGGTTTAGACATATGGTTAGGTTTGGGATAGGTGGGGTTGGTTCATAGTTTGATTTTACATGATTCTAAGAAATTTTACATTTGTATTACAAATAAGCACAAGTACACAATAATTCAAGTATCTGAATAATCCAATCTTGATCAATTTTTCTCAACCATGCTTTTTTTTCCTAAAACACTTAGATAGAATGTTAATAATAACAAATACAAAATGTTTGTCTTCATTAATAGATAAGATGAGCTAATGTCCAATTTTGCCAACAATCTCTCCCTTTTTGAAGATGATAAACATTTCGATAGACAAAAATTTTAAATGAAATTTTCATACCTTGGTGATATATTTCTTGAGTGTCAATAATGTTTGCACACGTATACTAGAGAGATTTGGAATATGTCATCCATCTCTCAAAGTAAAGTGAGCCCATTTTCTTTATGGCAGTGTGATTCTCGTTTCAAAAACTTGATTTATAAAACATACAAACTCAAGAAATTAGGTGTTTCGTTTGAAATTATTTCTCCCCCTTTGTCATTTCAAAAAGGTAAATGAATACTCCACCTAAATATAATGCTTTAAAAATATGTAATTTTTCCATGAATCAATACTCAAGCAACCTTACTTCATTGTGCAAAGAGATCAAAATATACATTTTCAAGAGGTATGATAACTTCTCTATTATTATTGTAAATTGTTCTAAACCAACAGGTTTTGTAAAAATATCAGCTAATTGGTTTTTAGTATCAACATGATGAAGGCATATGTTCTTTTTAGCAATATGATCCCGAATAATATGATGTCTTACTTCTATATGTTTAGCGCGACTATGTAAAATTGGGTTATGAGCTAAATTGATTGCACTTGTATTATCACAAAATATTGGCATTGAAGATAATGAAAATTCATAATCATTTAGAACTTGGTGCATCCATAAAACTTGTGTGCAATATGAGCCAGCTGCCATATATTCTACTTCAGTTGTGGATAAAGCAACAATATTTTGTTTCTTACTAAACCAAGAAACAAGCGATTTTCTGAGTAAGAAACAATCTCCACTAGTACTTTTGCGATCAAGGCGACATCCGGCGTAGTCGGCATAAGTATATGCTTTAAGGTCAAATGGTTGATTTCTTGGGTACAAAATACAATAGTCTAATGTACCAGCTAAATATCATATGATCCTTTTGACAGCGACCAGGTGAGAATTCATAGGATTCGATGGAAAACATTTGCATAATCCAACGACAAACATAATATCTGGTCGAGATGAAGTTAACCAATCATACATCTATATAAGGATTTGTCAATGGGTTATCCATCCTCATATTTGTCAATTTTTGTTGATGTGCCCATTGGAGTGGAAGCATGCTTACAATTTTCCATATCAAATCATTTTAATAGTTCTTTTGCATATTTTTCTTGGTTGAGGAAAATACCACACGAAGTTTGTTTAACTTGAAAACCCAAGAAAAATGTTAAATCACATGTATGACTCATTTCAAATTCCTTTTTCATAATATCATTATATTGTGTGCAAAGGGATTCATTTGAAGCACCAAAAATAATATCATCAACATATATTTGAATGATAAAAAAAATTTGATTCATATTTTTTGATAAATAATGTAGGATCTGATTTTCCCATAGGGAAATCATTTTCATAAAGATAATTCTTTAAGCATTCATACCAATTTCTAGGGGCTTGTTTTAGACCATATAATGCTTTGTTTAATTTGTAAATGTGATCAGAATGTTTTGGATCTTCAAAGCTGGGAGGTTGAGCAATATATACCTCCTCTTGAATTATTCCATTTAAAAATGTACTTTTAACATCCTTTTTAAAGAGTTTGATATTTTTATATGCGGATAGGGCTAATCGCATGTGAATTGATTCAAGTCTAGAAACAGGAGCATAGGTTTCATCAAAGTCAATTCCTTCCTATTGATTATACCCTTGAGCGACCAATATAGCTTTGTTTCTCACGACTTCTCCAACTTCATTTAACTTGTTATGAAATACCCATTTAGTTCCAATAATGGTTTTATCTTTAGGTCTAGGTATTAAATCTCACACATCATTTTTAGCAAATTGATTTAGTTCTTCTTGCATAGCAATGATCCAATAATCATCTTTAAGATATTCATCAATCTTTTTAAGTTCAATGATGGATACAAAAGTTGTGTTAGCTACATCTCAAAAAGAGGACCTAGTTTTTATTTTATCAAAAGGATCACCAATTATTAGGTCTTGTGGATGGTCTTTTATTATTCTTGAAATGGGTTGATGAGGTTCTTCATTTTGATTTTGATTTTTTTCATTTTTGGCATTATTATCTTCTTTATATGATATGGTTAACTCTTCAATTAGTTGTGGAAGATCATTTTCTATTTCATTGTTAGTTTGATTTTCATGAAATGTTACATGAACTGATTATTCTGCATTTTTTGATACAATATTAAAGATTCTATAAGCCTTACTTGAGGTTGAATAACCTAGAATAACCCTTTTTGGATCAAATTTGTCTTTATCATCTTTAGTATTCAAAATGTAGCATGATGTTCCAAAGGTGTGAAAGTAATCTACTCTTGGTTTCTTAAAAAAGAGTATTTCATAAAGAGTCTTATTATGTTGTGGATGAATTGAAATTCTATTTTGAACATAGCATGCAGTATGAACGGCTTCAGCCCAAAAAGTTTTAGGTGTGCCAAGTTCTAATACCACAGTTCTAGCCATTTCGTGTAGAGAATGATTTTTCCTTTCAACTATACCATTTTGTTGTGGAGTGCGTGAAGTAGAAAAATTGTGACTGTAACCTTTATATGATCAAAAATATTCAAATGAATGATTCTCAAATTCTCTTCTATGATCACTCCTAATGGTGCAAATTTTATTTTGAAATTGATTTTCTATCTTTGAGAAAAAATGGATAAATATTCAATAATATCATCTTTTCCTGAGAAAATGTACCCAAGTATATCTACTATAATCATCAATAATTACAAAGAAATATCTCTTATCTCCTATGGATTGTGTTCTCATTAGTCCAAATAAATCCACATGTATGAGTTCAAGAGGTCTAGATGTACTAAGGAATTGTTTTGTCTTAAAAGATGTTTTGGTTTGTTTTCCTAATGTGCAAGGTTCACAATTTTCGGGATGAACAAAATAGATTTTAGGAAGACCACAAACTAGATCATGTTTAATTAATTTTTTGATAACATGAATACTTGCATGTCCCAATTTTCTATGCCATATATTTTTTGTATTATCATTTGCAATAACACATTTTCCATTAATTGATTTCATAGAATTAGGCCAAATAGCATAAAGATTTCCTACTCTTTTTTTTTCATATACAATATTGTTTGTGTCTTCTTCAAGCAATTTGTAGCAAGTTTTGTTGAAAAGCACATCATATCCACTATCACACAATTGACTAACACTTAGCAAATTGTGATGTAATCCATTTACTAATAGCACATTTTTAATTATGAGATTAGTTCTGATGTTACCTATCCCCATGATGGTGCCTTTGTCATTGTCTCTGGATGTAACTGATCCTCCTTTCTTCTTTTCGAGTGATTTGAAGGCCTTTTTATCTCCAGTCATATGCTTGGAGCATCCACTATCAACCACCCAATCCTTCAAGTTTAGAAGGTTTTGGTACCCAAGTAGAGTCCATGATAGTTAATTAATTAATGACAATATCTCATTATTTCAAATATTTAGAATAATCTAATATGTAGAGTTCATTGATTTGAGTCACCTAAGTTAATTTCAAGTGAATTATTTTATTTTTAACAAACAATTCTGCCAAAACTATCCTCGGTCGAGAATTTCATCGACCGGAAGTCGACCGCGAAGATTTTCCAGTACCAGAAACTTTTGACAGATATACCTTTGGTCAAAATTTTCTTCGAACGGAAGAGATCTTGGTCGAGATCTTTGTCGACCGAGTTGAAGTTCTGTGGATTTTCAATAAATTTAGAATTTTCAATGTAAACAAATTATTTATATTTGGATAACATGACTAAGCAATTAAATCATACAAGAGTATGCAAGTTAAGGTTTATTGTATTTGAGATAAGAAAATATGATTTTCAAATTAGGTTTAGGTCAAATCTCAACTAAATGTTCTATGTTTCTAAGTTTGAGGCTTTAGAACCCAAACTAAATCGCTATCCTTGTTTTTCTTGTAAGTGCATTAAAACGATTAATGTCCAACACATAAGCAATAATGACAGTCAATGAAATCAATTTCATTCCTCTTTTTGACAATGTGATCTTGAACAAGATTGTTTTTAGGTACATACATGAGTTTGGTCTTGGGAATATAGGTTTTTCTAGTTTGATTTTTAGGTGCATATCCTAGACCTCTTCTTCCTATTTGTTTATAAGAGTTATATAGGATATTATCAAGATTTTTGTTTTCTTGCATTAACCTAGACACTTGTTTTTGTAGTTCAACATTTTCATCAACCGTTTTAGTTATATTTAAATATTCTTAGTCTAGATTTGATAACAAACTATCTCTTTCTTTGATAGTAGCATCATAATCCAAATGAGTGCATAAAATAGGTTGAATTTGAAGATCATTCATTTTAGCAAGCAATTCAACCTTTTCTTGAGAGAGTAGATTATTATTATTTTTAAGAGCAAGTAATTGTGTTTTATAAAGTTTAATGGATTCTTTTAATGTATTATTTGAATACTTTAGAGGATCATTAACAATATTGAGGTTATCTAAATTTATGTGAAGTTCATCAATAATTCTACTAAGTTTTTTTCTTTTGTTTCTTACAGTAAATGTATTTTGCATGAATATCTTCTAGACTAGTAACTAATTCTTCTTTAGATAATTAAAAAATATCTACCTCATATGTTTCTTCTTCATCTTCTTGTTCCATTAGACATTCTATCTCTTCTTCTTTGCTTCTTCCACATTCATCACTTGATTGATCCTAGGCGGCTTTGTAGGATTTTTCACCTTTGCCTTTATTTTTGAATGAGGACTTCTTTTTTTTTGAGCTTTGGACATTCATTCTTCAAGTGTACCTTTTTCCCACACTCAAAGCACCTGGAAGAACGAAAACTTTTATATTTCTTACCATTTACAATTAGAGCATTTTCTTCATCATTGTTGCTTATGTCTCTGTTGTCTTGTATGTTATTTTTTATGGTGTCTTAGAGGTAGCTTTAAATGCAAGTTTCATCTTTCTTCCCTTTTGTTGGTCTGCCTCGATCCTTTCTTCTTCTTCTACGGTGACTTCATGTGTCTCCAAGTTCCTGATGAGCTGCTCCATCTTAAGTGTTGTGAGATCATTTGCTTCCTCAATAGAAGTTACCTTTGACTTGTACCTTAGAGGCAACGACCTAAGTATCTTTGATACTTGATCTTCCTCACGGATGTTTTTTCCAAGTGCACTTAGGCTGTTAACAATGTTAGAGAATCTAGCATACATATTTTTAGTAGTTTTGTCAGATTGCATACGAAATAATTTGAATTTATGTTTTAACATACTAATTTTATTATTTTTAACTTGTGTAGTTCCTTCATGTGTTACATATAATTTGTGCCATATTTCATGAGTTGTTTCACTTGAAGATATGTGATTAAATTCACTAATAGATAAAGAACAATAAAGAATGCTTACTGCCTTTGCATTGAATGTAGCTTGTTTTACCGTATTTGCATCCCATGTTTTCAATTCCATTATTAGGAGTTCATATGGGCGAGCTATCATCTTCCACAAATCAAAGTTGATGCCTTGAAAGTAGAATTGCATCCTCCTTTTCTAGTAGGTGTAGTTAGACTCATCGAATACTGGAGACATGCTCATGTGTGATCCTTCCAAATTGAGGTTGCCAAGAATGCCATCCCCCATACTTCAAGACCGGTTAAGGTTCCTTGAAGACCTTCTCTGATACCAAATGAAGAGATCTAGAGGGGGGTGAATAAATTCTTGTAGAAATTTAAAGCTATAATAGAATAAAAATGCAAGCAACCAAAAATGAAGATGGGATTTAAAATAATTTTGTCTAATATGTCAGTCCACTACCTAGTTGTTTCCAACTAGGATTTTGCAACAAATAATTTTATTATTTATTTGTTAGGACAAATTAAAAAAATACTTGTTGCACTAATCCATCTTCTTTACTTTCCACAGAAGAGCACCAAGGAAACCTCTTCTTTGACATATGACGAAAGAGCACCAATCTGCTCTTCTTTAACGGACGATGGAAGAACACTGCAACAATCCCTCTTCTTTAACGGACGATGGAAGAGCACCACAATGCTTCCTCTTCTTTTACGGACATGGAAGAGCACCAAGTGAAGACTCCTTCTTCACTTGCAAGATCTTGGACAACCTCCTCTTCTTGGAGTAGTCCCATTGCAAATCACGAATGAAGGAAGAAGATTGGAGAAAGGAAAAACACCAATGTAGCTCACAATGTCCTAGATCAAGCTTATGGACTAATACCACTATGAGGCAATGATGAAGTGGTGGTGTTAGAGAACTATGGCTAGGACATGAATTTGGAAGCTATAGAATATTGCAAATGAAGACTATGGCTCAAAATTTCTCAAATGTTGCTCAAGTGTTGTATTGTAAGCATGTAAGTTGTAATTTGGGATGCACCTAGACCACTACTATTTATAGGAATGGAGTGAAAGTATTAAGATATCTTAGGGTAGTGTCTAGAATGTTCTATGATGATATATAACCATTATATATGGGTCAATGTAGGTGTAATGGATAATTAATTTGTTAATAAAGTTGGCATTT
The DNA here is from genome assembly GCA_963693085.1 of Alisma plantago-aquatica. Taxonomy (NCBI): domain Eukaryota; kingdom Viridiplantae; phylum Streptophyta; class Magnoliopsida; order Alismatales; family Alismataceae; genus Alisma; species Alisma plantago-aquatica. Next base: position 1,332,415,351 of record OY856412.1, read on the forward strand.
CAGAAACTATCTCACTCGACAATATCGTCGACCAGAAGTCACTCGGTCGAGAAATTCTTTGAACGGGGTTGGTCTAAGGGACAAACTTGGATAAGGAATGTTTATAATCACAAACTGAGACCGTCTTATGGAACTGCCAAATGTCTGTCTCAAGAATTGAGATGGGTTTCTGGGTGTCAGTCATGTTTTGTATTGAATTTGGCTAAGGAACAAACTGACCCAACCAAAATGGCTCGACTCGGGTCACTAGATGACCGTATGGGTGATTGAGATGGCCGTCTCACATGGGTGAGATGATCTGGCTCAGTCAGGGAAGGTTATAGATGTTTCCTATTCGTTTCGTTTGATCAATACTAGTTTCATAAGGAAATCAATGTCTAACATTGAAGGGAATTGATTTACCAAATTCATGTACAATTGGGAAACTACCAAACAACTGTCTCCTGGTGCGAGATGACCCTCTTGTGTGTGAGACAACCATATGGGTTTTCCAAATGGAAATTTTTGCTGTCGCAAGTTGTGAAAATTCCAAAATTGTTACAAATATTTGAGTTCTTCTGGTCCCTTCCACTCCCGCATAGACTGGGAACCAGGACCCAAACCCCGACTATAAATAAAGGGGGTACTGGGGTCCAAAGCACAACACAGACAATTGAGAAATAGTTTCTATGAAAAACATTGTCCTCTCTGGTTGTGGTAACCATGTGAGCCTGAGCAAGTTCTACCCTACTATGGAGGAATAGCAAGGGAAAGAGAAATTGAGATCATTGTCATGGGAGAGCAAGTTGGTGGCTAGTACATTGATGGAGAGGGATGACTCCTTCCTGATCGTATTAGCAGGACGATAGGAGTTTTAGGAGGTTTGTGTGGACTACCATAGAGTAGGAAGTCATTGTTTGCCGCTTGTAGGACAACGTCAACCAGTAGTCTGTGACAAGAGGAGGTGCTGAAGAAGATGACGTTCATGGTTGTAGTCTGTGGCACTCACGAGGAGTAGCAGTCAGATGAGTTCCAGTGCAACCAGGATTCAAATTTGTACATCTATGTGTTGGTATAGCATACCTAGAGAGCCAATCATATGATGATTACAATGAGGCATATGATACTTGATTTGATAATGATAAAGGTGATTCCATCTATTATGTTTGTCTCAGTCATGAGATGATGACACATATATAATAGATGTCTAAAGAATGATGTGACTCGATGTCATATGTCTTCAGGTTGAGGACCTGAACAATGAGACCATATGTATGATAAGAGTACATACATTCCTGTTATGTCCCTAGTTGAATATTACTGTGGAAGCAAATAGACAACAACAATACATAATACTAGAGTATGTATTGACTGATGATAGAGTTTCATTAGTCATGATATATGATATTAAGTCCAGCAAACAGATCTATGTTAGAGAATAGTATATCTGATAGACTCACCATGAGAGTGATACATGGATACCATTGAATGGTAGTCACAATTGTCTCTCATAGTGATAGTGGTGATAGTGGTTCTTAGACCTGAAATCACTGCACTCATCACATGTTGTTGGGTACACTTTGACATCATCAAACGTAGTCCTAAAACATGGGTTGTTATAATGGTGATGATTGGGTGACTTTGACACATGGGGACTTGATTGTGAGTGATAGATATGGGATTTGTCCCATCTATAAGGAGTATGATATCCAGGGCCCCTTGATAAGTGAGACTGAGAATTGTATGGCCATACTCATGTGATTCAATATATGATATGTGAACTCACATGCATCTCAGATAGTCTACTCTAGGTCAAGAAACTTGGATTGAATGTTAAAGAGGATGGCATTCCATGCCTTGAGTTCAATACTGATGTCAGTGACAAAGGAACTATTCGATCACAGTAACACTAATCACATATTGTAGGTTGAAGTTGTTCTCCAACTTTACGAGTTAATTGGATAGAAATGCTGAGTTACTAGATTCTGCTCATTGCTTGTGATGGCATAAGTTGTTATGAACATTCACTACCAGCATAAATTGGAACTTGCAGGGTCACACACATAGGATACCCCTGGAAGAGGAGATTGTCCATGAATGATGTTTATATTGAGACTAAAGGTGTTTAGGTAATTAATTAAACTTACAATTGACTATCTGGACTCAGAACTATCAATTTCAAGTGTTGAACTAGCTAGTTAGAGTGTGAGGTCGATTGGAGACTACATCAGCAATGTCAGGACTGCCAACAGATTAGTTCACCCTTGTGAGTCGATCAGCTGGTGTGTGTCAACTGACCGGTTCACCCTTGTGAGACAATTGGATGGTGTGAGCCAACCGACCAGTTCACTTGGTGAACTGAGTGTCTCATAGTCCTGCCAACTGAGGAAACTGAGATTTGCTCAGTTGGTAGAAAACTTTCACATTTCACTTGTTCAATTCGATTGGAATAAGGATTAATTTTTGCATTAATTTGAAACAATTAAGGAAAGTCAATTGTGGGCAAGTCTGGGAAGTGAAATGACCAGTTCACTTAGTTAACAAACTGGTTCACACTCCCAACCGACTGGTTCATTAGTGAACTGATCGGCTCACCTGGCCAAATGACTATTTCAGTTGTAAAATTATCAGTTTGCCTACCGCAGTACAAACTATTCATAGAAATTCCAGATCCTTCTACTCCCGAACAGACTAGGAACCCTGACCCTGCCCTCTACTATAAATAGAGGGGTACATGGGGCTTCTCAGAACACACAACTCAAAACATCAGTTACTCTGCAAAGTTGTTTTCCTCTCTAGTTTTGGTAACTGAGAGAGCCTGAGCAAGTGCTACCTAACTAGGGAGGCACAACAAGGGAAAGACAACTACAAAAAAGCAATTTGAGTTCGGGAGAGAAGGTTGGTGCTAGTAAACCAACATGAGGGTTGTCTCCTTCCTACCAGTTCTTCTAGAATGACATGAGTTCCAGGTGGTCTGTGTGGACTATCTATAGAGGCGGGAGATGTCTGTCGCTTAGGAGGACACATCAGCCACAGTCCGTGGTGGACGCCAGAGTCCATGGGGAAGACCAGGAGCTGCACAAACAATGTCTAAGACATGGTTTTGAAGACCGCACATGGATGTGAGGTATTGTCACAGGGAAATCTCCAAGACTAGGTATATCTCGCTAAAACCATACTTGCCATTACATAGTCGATTATGTGATCTCCTGTTATGGGTTAATGGCTAGTAAAAATTTTATTTTCACTACCTACTCTGAGGCCACAAAACCCAATAGTGGTATATGAGCCACATGAATGTACTGTGTTTTGGGATAAATTGATATGATCAATTTTTGGTTTTATCATCATTTATTTATTGCATACAATGTGAATAATTAAAATGACAATTGTGCATATCCAAATAAATACCACATGCGACCACCAACTAATATACATATATGATATGGTATATATGCAATTGATATGTGTCGCCCTAAAATGGTTTTGATGGTGGATCTGTAGCATGGTTATGGCCTATAAACCCTATGTGTGTTTGGTTGGTTATGGTTGTTTTCATCTCAATTTGCATACCAAGCATCTACCTTCTATTCCACATGTAAATTGAGATAACTCGAGATCCTTTCTCTTCTACCTTTGCTCCCCTCAAATGTAACTCGAGGTTTCCCAAAGATTATGTAAAAGTAGGATAGTTTATTTTCTATTACATCGAATAAGAAGATGCTCAGCACCAGACGTGCCAACTTCCTGGAGGACCGAGGAGGATTGTGAAGGAGCCAGATCGACCAGCTGATGGCCCAACCGCTTGTTGCAAGTGTCCAGACATGGAAGCCAGACCAACCAACCAACCGAGCAGGAGGTGAGTCGATCATGTCATAGGATGAGCCGATCAACCCAGAATGGTTCAAGCACAAAGATCTTCATCAATAACAGGTTGCATATGATGTAGACCTTAGATGACTGTAATTCCTTGTGGCTCCAAGGAATTACAATAGGATGGCCATAATCATCAATTTTATTGATATCGCATGTTTTCTCATTATGTTTATAGCATGTATATGATATGTACTATAATAATGTTGTGATTGGATATGTATATGTATACAAATACCAAACCCCTCAATATAATATGAAGTCTTAGATGCTTTCGATAAGCAGCACACATGAAAAGCTTGATCAAAAAGTGTGGGCATCCCAAGGATGGTGCGTTGTCTGTCTCGTGGAAGTGTGATGGTAGTTGTGTGGGCCTGCCAAGAGGGGTGCACTCCAATCGTGTTGGCTTTTGGGCCAGGCTTTACTAAGTGGCCTTAATGAGATTAAGCACCTACAGGCATGCAGATGAATATGGCAAAGAGTTTTGTATATCATCTATCTAAGAATTGCATAATATGCAATTGGTTAATATTACTATTGGCTATTTAGGCTAACAAGTTTCAATCCTAACAAGGATAGTTTATCCAAATTAACCAATCTCTACAAGTATATGGAGGAAGTGTAGTCGAGGTCAAACACAAGGAGCTTAAGTAATTAATTGAGCGCAACAGCACTAAAGTTCAACAATCTAGATCAGTTTTTAAAAGGATGGTAATTGATTATCTATTACAGAAATTTAGACTTAAACAAACAATGAAAAGATTTACTAAAAGAGGTTTAGATTCAGAGATCAAGGATCTTGGACATTAGAATTTCACCCACATATCATAGCACGTCATAGGAACACGAAAATTTAAACATACATAAGCACTTGTTTTAAAGGAAAGGTTGTGTTGCATTTCACCTCCCGGTGTAAGTGCAACGATCTCAACTCGAAGTTGCATTCTCATGCATAAATTTCATTTTTTATCACAACTCATTTATCTCCACTCTCATGGTAGAAAAAGAGTTGCCAAGAAGAGCACCTCCATACATTCCTACCTATCTTCTCAGATCAAGCAAGAAAGCATAACACATGCACATAAAGTGGCCAGCAATACATGCAAAAAATGAGAGAATCGGTACTTTCATTGTGGAAAAACAAGAAATATAGTATTTAGTACGAAATTAACTTGTTCCATACATGCTATGACATGGGAGTTACTCTCCCATGACCAAGAAAAGGGAATTACTCATCCATAATCATGCTTTTCATATTTGCTACAAATAATTTAGGTTTTAACATGATCTAGAGGAGGAAAAACAAAGAGATCCAAAAATGTAACCACAAGAAGGATGAATTCCGGCTTGGGGATGAAATTCTCCTCCGTTAGCTGCTTCAAAAAAAACTGGCTCCTCTCCTAAGAAGCTGCACAAAGTTGGGGAAGCTTGGTTGCACCTTGGAGAAGACAATGGAGAAGAAGAGAAGTAGAAATGGGCTCCTTTGGCAAGAAACCACCTCCTTTCTCCTCAAAATCACCCTCCTCTGCTCTAGGCTTGCTCTAGGATGAGAGAACATTTTATTATGACCGTAGATAACCACCCATTAAGTTCCCCCTTCATTTTAAACAAAAGATCTTAACTTTCAAATTTCTGAAACTAACAGAGACACGACGTGTGTTCCAAGTGCATGCTGTGAAAAAGCTTTGACAGTAGCTCCAGAATGTATTGTGCACGACGTGCGCTGTAGTAATGCACGTCGTGCGACTTTCTAGTAGATTTTGGTTTGTTTGATGTTATAGGTGCACGTCGTGCATTTGCTTTTTTACACTTTTCTAGAAACTCGCACGCCATGCTCAAGGCCCGAACACGCCATGCATTTTGCTATCCAGGTGAATTGAAAACTCTTCTGAAATATTGCACGCCGTGCCTTTAACATGCATGTCGTGCATTCTACTGTTTCATAAGAATTAAACTCTGCAATTCAGTCTTTCTTGGAACATATCTACAATGCAAGTTATGTGATAAGTAAAGTAATAAAAAGATGACAAAAGTAATATGAAAAGAGGCTAAGTGATATCAAATTTGTGTGTGATAACATGTGAAAAGATGATGTGGAAAACACACAACAAATCCCCCTAAGCTTGAACTATTGCTTGTCCTCAAGAAAAAGAACATGGCTAAAATGAGGGTGAAGAATATTCAAACTCATGCATGGATTAAATGAAAAGAAGGAATGCATTTAGCTCAACCAACCATGTACATAGTGTTTGTGTTCATTGTTATCTTCTCAATTAAGACATCTAAGATAGAAATTTTAGTTCAGAGATGGTGGTTCCAGATTCAAACAAGATAATAAACTAGACAATACTAAATAGAATTTGGATAATCAAGCCAAAAAATCAGTGCATGTACATTACAAAATTTTCAGCTAGTATGGATGTAGGATGATGAAATCAGTGCTAACATTAACAAACTTAGTTGTACTCTTTTTCTCAAGGATATCATGATGGAAATTTTTGGGTTTCTGGCATTCGGCTGCTAATTTAGGCTTATGCTCACATGGAATGTCAGTTGGGGTGTTGTTTTTACCCTCTTTTGATTTTCATATCACCTAACCATCGTTGCCATATTGGACTCGCACTAGGCTAGCATGATATGTGGGCCATTTGCCATATTTTATTGGGTAAAGGTAAACAAATGATAGTTCAAGCATGGTATAACACTAAAGAGTCAACAAGAGTGTTAAGACTAGCAAGATTTAAATCATTCATTTGAAAAAATTTCACTAAAAAATTGATTGTAATGCACTAAGAGTTTGGCAAGATTATCCTATATTCTAGTAAGTGTTTCAAAGTTGGTTTATTCGCAGGAACAGTTACATGTATTGAGAAATCAAAGATGTAAAAACTGAGATTTCAAACCACAAACACAAAACAAGATCATGTACATGGGGATTTTCCTTTTTAATTTGATTCATGCATGCTCTTGAAAATCTTTTCATATAGCCACAAGAAAAACAAAGGACATGATAGATCAAACATGGGGTTCATTCTAACATGGTAGCCTCAATTTATATTAAGATTGCCATCAAGGGAAACAGAACATAGAACAAAAAGGAAAGAAACACTGACACAACTGACTCAAATCAAAAGGAAAATGCAAAATGAAAACTGCAACTAAAACTACAATTACGGGCCGGTTGTGCCCACAAAAACTTGTTGGCTATTTAGGCTAACGAGTTTCAATCCTAACAAGGATAGTTTACCCAACTTAACCAATCTCCGCAAGTATACGGAGGTAGTGTAGTCGAGGTCGAACACAAGGATCTTAAGTAATTAATTGAGCACAACAACACTAAAGTTCAACAATCTAGATTGGTTTTCAAAAGGATGGTAATTGATTATCTAATACTGAAATTTAGACTTAAACAAACAACAAAAATATTTACTAAAAGCGGTTTAAATTTAGAGATCAAGGATCCTAGAAATTAGAATTTCACTCACATATCATAGCACATCATAAGAACATGAAAATTTTAACATACATAAGCACTTGTTTTAAAGTAAAGGTTGTGTTGCATTTCACCTCCCGGTGTAAGTGCAACGATCTCAACTCAAAGTCACATTATCATGCATAAATTTCATTTTTTATCACAACTTGTTCCTCAACTCATTTATCTCCACTCTTATGGTAGAAAAAGAGTTGCCAAGAAGAGCACCTCCATACATTCCTACCTATCTTCTCATATCAAGCAAGAAAGCATAACACATGCACATAAAGTGGCCAACAATAGATGCAAGAAATTATAGAACTGGTACTTTCATGGGGAAAAAATAAGCAACATAATATTTAGTACAAAATTAACTTGTTCCATATATGCTATGACATGGGAGTTACTCTCCCATGCCCAAGAAAAGGGAATTACTTGTCCATAATCATGCTTTGCAGATTTGCTACAGAAAATTCAGGTTTTAACATGATCTAGAGGAGGAAAAACAAAGAGATCCAAAAATGTAACCACAAGAAGGAGGAATTCTGGCTTGGGGATGAAATTCTCCTCATTTAGCTGCTCCAAAATGAACTGGATCTTCACTCGAGAAGCTACACAGAGTTTGGGAAGCTTGGTTGCACCTTGGAGAAGACAATGGAGAAGAAGAGAAGAAGAAATGGGCTCCTTTTGCAAGAAACCACCTCCTTTCTCCTCAAAATCGCCCTCCTCTACTCTAGGCTTGCTCTGGGATGAAAGAACTTTTTATTATGACCGTAGATAACTTCCCATTAAGTTCCCCCTTCATTTTAAACAAAGATTGTAACTTTCAAATTTCTGAAACTGACAGCGACACGGTGTGAGTTCTAAGTGTACGCTGTGTAAAAGCTTCAACAGTTGCTCCAGAATATACTGCGCACGGCGTTTGCTGTAGTAATGCACGTCGTGTGACTTTTTAGTAGATTTTGGTTTGTTTGACGCTCCAAGTGCACATCATGCATTTCCTTTTCTGCACTTTTCTAGAAATCGCACGTCGTGCTCAAGGCCTGAACACGCCGTGCATTTTGCTATCTGGCTGAATTGAAAACTCTTCTGAAATATTGCATGTCATGCCTTTAAAATGCACGTCGTGCATTCTGTTGTTTTAGCAGAATTAAAGTTTACAATTCAGTTTTCTTGGAACATATCTGCAATGCAAGTTATGCGATAAGTAAAGTAACAAAAAGATGAAAAAAGTAATATAAAAAGAGGCTAAGTGATATCAAAATGAATCAAAATTGTGTGTAATAACATGCGAAAAGATGATGTAGAAAACACACAATAAATCCGCCTAAGCTTGAATTATTGCTTGTCCTCAAGCAAAAAGAATAGGGCTAAAATGAGTGTGAAAGAATATTCAAACTCATGCATGGATTAAATGAAAAGAAGATATGCATTCATCTCAGCCATCCATGTACATAGCGTTTGTGTTCATTGTTATCTTCTCAATTAAGACATTTAAGATAGAAAATTTTAGTTCAGCAATGGTAGTTCCAAATTCAAACAAGATAATCAACTAGACAACACTAAATAGAATTTGGATAATCAAGCCAAACAATCAGTGCATGTACATTACAAAATTTTCAGCTAGAATGGATGTAGGCTAATGAAATCATTGCTAACATTAACAAACTTAGTTGTACGCTTTTTCTCAAGGATATGATGATGGAAATTTTTGGGTTTCCGACATTCAGGTGCTAATTTAGGCTTATGCTCATGTGGAATGTCGATTGGGGTGTTGGTTTTACCCTCTTTTGAATTTCATATCACCTAACCATCATTGCCAGATCGAACTCACACTAGGCTAGCATGATATGTGTGCCATTTGCCATCTTTTATTGGGTAAAGGTAAACAAATGATAGTGCAAGCATGGTATAAAACCAAAGAGTCAACAAGAGTGTTATGACTTGAAACATTTCAGTCATTCATCTAAAAATTTCACTCAAAAAATGATTGTAATGCACTAAGAGTTTGGCAAGATTATCCTGTATTCTAGTAAGTGTTGCAAAGTTGGTTTATTCGCAAAAAATTGGAACCGTTACATGTATTGAGAAATCAAAGATATAAAAACTGATATTTCAAACCACAAACACAAAACAAGACCATGTACATGGGGATTTTCCTTTTTCATTTGATTCATGCATGCTCTTGAAAATCTTTTCATATAGCCACAAGAAAAACAAAGGACATGATAGATCAAACATGGGGTTCATTCTAACATGGTAGCCTCAATTTATATTAAGATTTCCATCAAGGGAAACAGAACATAGAACACAAAGGAAAGAAACACGGACACAACTAACTCTAATCAAAAGGAAAATGCAAAATGAAAACTGCAACTAAAACTACAATTATAGGCCGGTTGTGCCCCCCTAAGCTTGAAATCAGCAGTGTCCTCACTGCATCAAACAAACTCACGGAGTTTACAACTAGATACATGTCATGGACAAATATCAAAAAGGAGGGCCACCACCCTCCTAATCAGGGAAAAACTGGCTGACGAGATCTGGAATGTCCATCGACTGGTCTGCGGAATCATGCTGCTGGAGAAACTCAGGTTGTTGTTGCGGTGGTTACTGATAGAGTGGTGGGATGGAGTAATGGCCCTAAGAGATATACCAAGAGTCCATCTGGTGGACCATGTCGTGCATTGCAGTGTACTGTGTGCTCATCTGGTCCAAATGGTCGTCAATGTTGTCAAACTGCTGCTAAACATATCCATAAAGATGTCGAACATCGGGCATCACCCAAGTATACTCAGTCAGAGTAGCGGTGGAGGGTGGAAGTGGTGATGTAGCTGTGGTAGTAGTTGTTGCTGTTGTAGAACTGTTGGCATCATGGCTGGCTGCCACCTCTTGATCCTCGGGCTGTAACTCAACCTTCCAATTTACTTTGTTGTCGAGGTCATTGCAGGCTACATCAGGGATGACAATGAACTGTTTCTTTTTAAGAAAAACCTTGAACTTTGTAGTGATATCACCATGCCTTGATATTAGGCCACAAGAAACAAGATAATTGATATCTACAAGGTTATTCCCCAATGCAGGTTCTAAAGTAACCACATCTAACCCTAGCTGCATTGCAAGTATAGTGAGCGTCCCACCACACATGATATCACCCACCTCTCTCTACGTCTTCTTCTTGGCTTCTAGAAGTTTATTGACAAGGTAGTAACCAGAACTGATTTTCTCATTCTTGACCATGCACCACAAGAAGAAAAGGTCAGTATTTACCTTGAATTTCATTTTTGGCAAAAGGACCGGTGCTTAGAAGGCGATGCACAACTCTGAAAATCGGGTTATGGAGCGAATAAGCTTGTGCCTGCCTAGCTTTGTGCACCTTTTCACTGGTGATTTCAGACCAAAAAGTATCACTATGGAAGGTGGGCAGATAGTCAGTATAGCCTCCATAGTTGCACCCAAGCAAAGTACAAAACCGATGAAGATTCATAGCAAAACATTTGTTTAGAAGACAAAAACTGATCTTTAGATACGTCTCATGGAGGTTTTGCGGGTTGTCTTCCTCCTTAAAGGTGGTCAAAAATTCATAAACAAGGCGGGGATAGGTCTTTGCAACTCTAGTGCAGAGTAGATGGAGACCTAAGAATTGAAGATACCCCATTACCTTATTCTTGAAGCCCAAGTCTAGAGCTTCTTCGGAAATGTAGTGGGAAGGTAATACCCACCTAGTGATGAGGAATTGGTATTCTGCATCCTCCTCCGAGGTGACTTGGAATTGGGTGGAGGGTACAAATGCAACTACTTCAGAAGGTGTCTTGGAAGATGAAGCTCCACCATGGCGTCTGCCCAAACCTCTCTTGATTGGTGCCATTTTTTCTGTAGTAGTGCACGGTGTGCAAATTACGGTCACGACATGCACCTGGAAGGTGTTCTTTTTGCTCTGAAACTTGAATGCACGGCGTGTAGAACAAAGGAATGCCGTACACCTAGAGGTTTTCGGTAGACTGAAATCTATGTCGGGAGGTGAAAATTTAGGGGGAAAATGGGCAGCATTGGCGGCGCGATCTGGGTGGCGTTGGTGGTGGCAGTAAGGGGGCCGGTTGGCGGCATCGACGGCGGTGCTGAGCTTCTTAGAAGAAGATGTCACTGTGAGCAGGTGGTGCGGAGGTGGCTCGAGGTCACGGAGAAGAAGGCACTTCTTTGGACCAGTGTGCATAGCTGAGGCCATGCAGAGTTGACAATAATGGTGGTGGTGGCAATGCAAGCTGCTCAGATGATGCATGGTTGAAAGAAGAAGGAAACGGTGTGTGTGAGTGCACGACGTGAGTCGGGGAAGAAGAAGGTGGCGCACAGCTGAATCGCATAGCGGCTAGGATTTTTTTCTTTCATTTGCTCTTGTACGACCTGTCGAAGTGAGAAGTTAGGTCGTGCACTCCCCTGTTTGACCATTCTTTACAAAAAAAGACACAGTGTGCATGTAACACGCATGGCGTGTCCCTCTTCAATTTCCTCTTTTCAAACTGCCTTTTACGCTCAGATGCACGATGTGTATCAGGTATGCACGGCGTGTTTTGCTTTGAATTCACTTTGCAGACCTAACTTTGCACCCATACACATGGCGTATATTAGTTGATTGCATGTCGTGCGAGTTTACAGAAACTCTTGTTGCTCAGTGAAAGATAGACGTACGACGTGCATCGAATAAATGCACATTGTGTATGATTCCAGTAACTTATTACACATTGTAGTTCCCAGGTGCACGGCGTGCGTCGGTGCATGCACGCCATGCAAGATCCCCGAAACTTTGTTGTTGAGTCAAAAAGCAAATGCACGACGTGCATCGAGTAAATGCACACCGTGTTAGTTTCCAGAAACATATTCGTGAATGGAACATGTCGTGTTGGTGAAAAACACGCCGTGTACCTGGAGATGTATCCCGATGATAGTATATTTCTACAGAGGTGCACGCCGTGTCAAATAAAGACACGTCGTGCATTTTAGAATTTCTACAGAAAATAGTAGTGAGTATGCATGAAATAAAGATAGATATGGTGGCGATCAAGTATAAATTATTACATTCATCCATGACAGACTTATTAACGAAATTAAAGAGTGTTTTTGACTCAAAGAACTTTAAAACAAATATATCCTAATGTGGGGTCAACTCCCACAAGGTTCTCCATTTAGAGTCCAGAGTAAGACTCTTCAATTCCTTCAAGCATCTTGGAGGGAGCAAGAGGCTCCCTTGTCCACTTCATCTCCAGAAGAATAAATCTTGCAATGTTGTCCATTCACTTTGAAGTTGTCGTCTTTCCCTTGGAGTTCCACAACTCCATATGGAAAAATCTTTAGCACAAGAAACGGGTCCGACCACTTTGATTTCAGCTTCCCTGGAAATAGCTTTAATCTAGAGTTGAATAGCAAGACTTTATCTCCTTCTTGGAAGTCCATCCTACGAATCCTTTTGTCATGCCAAGATTTTTTCCTCTCTTTGTACAACCTTGCATTCTCATAAGCATCAAGGCAAAGTTCCTCAAGTTCCTACAGCTGCAAAAGGTGCTTCTCCCCTGCCTTCTTCATATCAAAGTTCAAGAATTTAATGGCCCACAAAGCACGGTGCTCCAACTCCAGCGGAAGGTGATAGGATTTTCCATAGATTAGCTTCAATGGAGTAGTTCCTATGATAGTGTTGTAGGTTGTACGGTACGCCCATAATGCATCATCAATATTTAAAGCCCAATCTTTTCTTAAACTAGAAACAATCTTTTCAAGGATGTTTTTCAGCTACCGATTTGAGACTTCTACCTGCCTGGAAGTTTGAGGATGATAGGGTGTAGAGATCTTATGAGTAACACCATATTTAGAGAGAAGGTTGTTGAATTGTTTTTCAACAAAATGAGTGCCTCCATCTGAAATTATGGCTCAAGGAACTCCAAACTGAGGAAAGATGATCTTTTGAAAAAGCTTTACTACTGATTTGGCATCCGGCACTTGGGTTGGAATTGCCTCAACCCATTTGGACACATATTCACAAGCAACAAGAATTTATTGGTACCCGCAAGAGGATGGGAATGGTCCCATGTAATCCACTCGCCATACATTAAACACCTCAACCTCTAAGATAGAGTTGAGGGGCATGTCGTCATGGTGGGATATTCCTCCTGTTCTTTGACATCTATCACAAGATTTTACAAATAGATTGACATCTTTGATTAATGTGGGCCAATAGAAGCCATCTTGTAGTATCTTAGCAGCACTCTTCTCTCCTCCAAAGTGTCCACCATAAGGAGAGGCATGGCATTCAAAAATAATGTTTGTAATTTTCTCTTCAACAACACACCGGAGGATTGGCCCATCACTTCCATGCTTGAATAACAATGGATCATCCTAATAATAGAATTTCACATCATGAAAGAATTTCTTCTTTTGTTGATACGTCAAATTAGGTGGGAGTTGTCTGGTAGCAAGGAAGTTGGCAATGTCCGTAAACCATGGTGATTGAGTAGATGACAACGCATAGAGTTTTTCAATGGCCAAATGATCTTCAATGGGCAATGGATCTCTAGCCTCTGTGGTTAATCTAGAAAGATGATCCGCAACATTGTTTTCTGTAAGATGATCCGCAACATTGTTTTCTGTACATTTCTTATCCCGGATCTCATGATCAAATTCTTGTAGAAGCAAAATCTAGCAAATAAGATGTGGTTTGGCATCTTTCTTGTTCAGTAAATACTTTATGATAGCATGATCAGTATGTACAATCACCTTAGATCCCATCAAATATTGTCGGAACCTGTCAAAAGCATATGCAATGGCTAGCATTTCCTTCTCCGTGGTTGTATAGTTGATTTGCGCTTCATCAAGGGTCTTGCTTGCATAATAGATGGCGTAGAACAGATCCCACTACATAATCACTTGCATCAAACATTAACTTAAAAGGAGAATCCCTATCCAGAGGTTGAATAATTGGGGCTGAAATGAGGGCATCCTTGATCTTAGAAAAGGCTGCCTGGCAATCATCATCAAATACAAACTCGACGTCTTTTTCAAGTAGGGAACACAGCGGCTTCGTAATCTTAGAGAAATATTTAATGAATCTTCTATAAAACCCTGCATGGCCAAGAAAGTTGCGGATGTCTTTAATAGAACATGGAGTACACATCTTCTCAATGGCTTCAACATTTACCCTGTCCGCTTCAATACCCTTGTTAGATACAACATGTCCTAGTACTACACTGGATTGTACCATGAAATGGCACTTCTCCCAGTTTAGCACTGGGTTAATCCTTTTACAGTGGGCTAAGACTAAAGACAGGTTCAATAAACATTGATCAAAGGAATCACCGTATACACTAAAGTCATCCATGAAAATCTCCATTATATTTTCAATAAAATCAGAGAATATGGCAATCATACATCGCTGGAATGGCATGGGAGCGTTGCAAAGACCAAACGGCATACAGAAATAGGCATATGTTCCATAAGTATAAGTGAATGTGGTTTTCTCTTGGTCGGGTGGATAAATAGGAATCTGAAAAAATCTAGAATACCTATCCAAGTAACAAAAGTAAGAATGCTTAGCGAGGCGTTCAAGCATCAAATCAATGAAAGGAAACGGAAAATGATCATTGCGGGTTGCCTTATTCAGGCGTCGGTAGTCAATACACATATGCCAGTCAGTGACCATGTGTGTTTGTATTAACTCATCATTGTCTCCCTTAATGACATTTTCGCCCCCCCCCTCTTAGGTACCACATGAATGGAACTAACCCAGGGGCTGTCACTAATGAGATAAATGATTCCAGCATCAATTAATTTGAAAATTTCTTTCTTTACCACTTCAAGCATATTTTGATTTAGGTGCCTAGGTGGTTCAACTATTGGTTTAGCATAATATTCCATGTTTATTCTATGCATACAGATTGAAGGATGAATGCCTTTTAAATCATTTGTGGAATAACCAATGGCGTCTTTATACAAAAGTAGTTTGGCAAGTAATTTATTTTCTTGGTCATTGGTTAATTCATCATTTATTATAACAAGGGATGTAGAATTTGGATCAAGAAATGCATACCTCAGCCCGGGTGGAAGGGATTTTAGTTCTACCTTTTTCCCTATTGTACCTTCATCAACTTTGTCATCAATAAGTGGAACATATTCATTAATAGCTTGTGATTTAGAAATAGGAAGTGCTCCAGAAATTTCAAATTTGTTGATTTCAGCCACATCATCATCACAAAGATTAATCATCGAATCAACAATATCATCATTATCCTCCTTAATTGGATCAATAGTATCTAACAAACAGATTTCCTCAACACGTGCGGGTGCTTTCATGGCATCATAAATAGATAATTCCATCACTTCCTCACCAACACGTAGAGTGAGCTTTCCTTCCCGAACATCGACAAGACATCCGGCAGTCCTCAAGAATGGTCTTCCAAAAAGAACAGGATTGGAAGGGATCTCCACCATATCAAGAACAACAAAATCACATGGTATATAGAACTTTCCGAACTTCACTAGTACATCCTCCACTATACCTTTGGGGTATTTAATAGAATGAT
Organism: Alisma plantago-aquatica; assembly: GCA_963693085.1. Taxonomy (NCBI): domain Eukaryota; kingdom Viridiplantae; phylum Streptophyta; class Magnoliopsida; order Alismatales; family Alismataceae; genus Alisma; species Alisma plantago-aquatica. Next base: position 1,332,431,239 of record OY856412.1, read on the forward strand.
CGGCTAACTCAATAGCCATCTTTATTGGCTTCAAATCTCCAAGATCCAGTTCTTGCCATAAGGTAGATGGAATGATACTAATACTAGCACCAAGGTCTACTAGACCTTTGTCAAAAGTGGCATTGTTGATCTTACATGGCAGTGTAAAGGCTCCCAAATCATCAAGTTTTTGTGGAAGGTGGTTTTGAATAATAGAACTCACTCTCTCTGAAAGCATTAATGTTTCAACTTGATCAACCTTTCTTCTTTTAGTTAAGATATCCTTTAGGAACTTAGCATAAGAAGGCATCTCGGCAATAACTTCAGCAAAAGGAAGATTGACATGTAGTTTATTGAGAATGTCCATAAATTTCCTAAACTTGAGATCCTCCTTCTTGTTGGCCCGCCTTTGAGGAAAAGGTGCAGTAGCCTTGAAAGAAGGTGGTGTTTCAGCCATACCTTTCTCCTTGATACAATTAGGAGTGTTGGATTCCTCTTCATCAGCTACCTCCATGTTCTTCTCCTTGGGTGGAGAAGGTCTCTCAATTTCAGCTCCACTTCTTAGAGTAATCGCATTAGCTTTTTGCCTTGGGTTCACTTCCAGTTGGCTTGGAAGAGAATCACACTGTGGATTCCTTTGTTGTGCTAGAGCTTGCTGTGCTATCTAGTTCTCCAACATCTTGGTATGAGTGGAAATGCCATCCACTTTTGCGGAAAGTTCAGCAATAGAATCTTTCAACAACTTGTCATTTCCCCGGAGTTCTTCATTTTGTTGCATTTGTGTAGACATAAATTTTTCCATCATGGCTTCTAGAGAAGAACTTTAGGGTTTTTGTGGCTTTTGGTAACCCCTATTATTAAAACCTGGCAGATTCCCTTGTCAGTTGAAATGTTATTGATATTGCGGCTGCTGCTGTCCTTGTTGGAAGTTCTAAGCGTTGCTTGTGTTCCGATAGGAAAAATTAGGATGATCTCTCCATTCCAGATTGTATGTGTTGGAATAGGGATTGTACTGCTTGTTCCCTTGCATTACAGTGGCATTGACCTATTCAAAACTCTCTTCAATTGCATTAGGAGCGAAGCATGAAGAAGAAGTATGTCCTGCATTACCACAAGCTTCACATATTACTTCAGCTGATTGGATTTGCAAAGTGGTCATCGTCTCAAACTTCTGTGTAATAACATCGAGTTTGGTAGTAATATGATCAACAGAATCAACAGTATGTTTCCCTCCTTGCTTCTTGGTTGAAAAACTAGCTGTAGAGGTTGGTTTTGCTCCCCATTGGTAGTGATTAAGCGATATTTCTTCAATAATGTCAAAAGCCTCCCTATAAGACTTAGTCATCAATGCACCATTGGATGCTGCATCCGGTGTCAACCAGGTGTTATAGAATAATCCATTATAGAAAGTTTGAAGTAGCAGCCAATTGGTCAAACCATGGTGCGGACAAAGGTGTTGAAGATCCTTAAACTGTTCCCATGGGTTATATGGAGTTTCTCCTTCATTTTGAGAGAAATTGGTGAGCTAATTTCTTCATTGGGATGTCTTGCTAGACGGGAAGTACTTTGCGAGGAACGCATTTAGGAGTTGGTCCCAACTTTTTATTGACTTCTCTGGAAGAGACAAAAGCCACACCTTGGCTCTATCTCTCAAGGTGAAGGGAAATAGCATAAGTCTATTTCCATCAGCAAATACTCCATTGATTCAGAAAGTATTCAGATATTCTAAGAACTCAGCAACATGAAGACTTGGATCTTCATTGGATGTACCTCTAAAATGATTCTGTTGTATCATCTGCATCATAGAAGGAGCAATAGAGAAACTGTTCACTTCTACTGTAGGCAGGTCAATGGCCCCACAAATATTTGTGGCGACCGACATTGAGAAATCCTTCAAAGGACGGTCATCCTCCATGGTTGGATCACTTGGTGTTGCTTCCTCAAAGGGTGAAGAAGATGACATTGTTGATGATGGTGGAGTACCTCCTAGCAGAGGTGACTCTACTCTCCTTGCTCTTCTTAAGCTTGAAAGAGTATGCTCGATTTCAAGGTCTAACAACGCAGATGTTTGAAGACCCTTTTGTGAGCGACGCATACAACCTGAAAAATAGCAAAAGGAATTAAGAACACAAATAAAAGGTACAAGAAAATTTGGAAAAAGAAAATGGTGATCTAGTCTCATATACTAATTAGCACTTATTACTCCAATTAAACTACCGTAGATCCCCGACAATGGTGCCAAAAACTTGTTGGCTATTTAGGCTAATGAGTTTCAATCCTAACAAGGATAGTTTACCCAACTTAACTGTAAGGATCCTAACCTCCGTTTTGGGCTTATCCTGTTTTCTTTGCTTAAACCTGGTGTTTAGTTGCTTGCTAATCACCTTTGAGGGTGATTAGGGTTTGTTGGTTCTTTATTGAGAGATGGAGGTTCTAGTTGCAATTAACCTAAGCCTAGGGTTGTTGAGCAAGTTTGTCACCTTGAGAGATGTTCCTCTCTCTCCTTGCTTCCTGTAGTGTTGAGAGGAAGGGTTGGGCTTGTTGCTTGAGTTGCTTTGGGCTTGGATGAGCTTGTTGGGCCTTGAGATGCCTTGCTTGAACCTTGCTCTTGCTTTGCTTGACCTTGTGTCAGCCATGGTTGTGTCGGCCTAGATGTGTCGCCCAGGGAGTGATGTCGGGCATGGGATGGGGTGTGTCATCCATGGACCTCTCTTTGACCCTTTGACCTCATTTTTGTCACCACTAGTGGACACTTGGCACTTGATGCTTGCATGTGGCAATGGTCTTGGACATGTGTTTAAGGCAAGTTAGAGGGGTGGCATTTCCATTGGACAAGTGTCCCTAGGTGGGCGACACCTTGCCTTGTCTTACCTTGGTTTCTCCTCCATCCTCTCCTATATATGTAACTCATTTCTCTTAATAAGGATCCCTTTAGTTCCTTAGTTTCCCTCTCCCTTGGTTGCACGACACCTCTTCCTTTGCAAGCTTGGTGGTCGATCCTTCTCCTTGGAGTCTTCTTCTTCCTCTAGTGGTGGCCGAACCCTAGAGTGCCTTATTCTCCTTCTTGTGGTGGAGCTAGGAGCTTGGAGCTTGCTTAAGGTGGGTTACATAACTCCTAACCCTAATCATATTACCTCCTTCTATGTTCTTGTATGTTTTCTTATGATCATAATCGGCCATGTATGTTGCTAGATGTGTTTCTTTCTTAGTTACACCTAGTTGGCCAAACCATGCTTTAGGTTTCCTTGTTAAGCAACACTCCTTTCTCTCCTTGGTCTAGAGAAGTGAGCTTGAGCTTTAGTAACATGAGCAATACCCCTCTCTCATTTAAGTTGAGAGGTGAGCTTGTGTTCTAATTGCTTGAGCAACACCCTCCTCTCACCATGGATTCGAAAGGTGAGCTTTTTGGTAGATGTAGACCTATGTTGAGGTTGATCTTTGGGGTTGCCTGAGTTGTGATAGAGATTGTGAAAGACCCCTCTCTTGGTTGTTGAGAGGTGAGCCGAACTTCTTGATCAATCTAGGGTTTGGTACCCTTGTGCTTGAGGTTGTTGATGATCTTGTTGGGTTGCATCTTGCACGATATGGCCTTGGGATGGTGTTGCCTGATACCCCTCTTGAGCTTGAGTTCTGGGTCTTTATGATGAGGTTGTGTTGGTAAATACACCTTGGCCTTTGCCTTGTGTTTTGGCCGATAGGATGAACTAGCTTGGTTGGACGATAGGCTTCCTTTGGTGCTCGTTTGAGTTGTACCTTTGGGCGTTATACCTTGTTGAGTACCCTACTCAATACACTTAGCTTGGGTAGTGGCTTGGTGTCCGTTATACCTTGAAGTTATGGAGCTGTGTGCTATCTTTGTGTTGGGCATCATGGGTTGGTGGTGATGCCCGATATAGTGATAGATGGCAACCCTAACCCTTGTTGCATGACACATAGGTGCATGATACACAAGGATGTCCGACATCCATGGATGCATGATACCTATAGTTGCACGACATGCCTTGAGATGGTAGCCGACACCCTTGCTGTGATGGGCCGATATGCTGCCTGATACTGCTTCTAGTGAGGGTGCCCTACCCGTCACACTTCTTGTGAGGGTAGTGGGCACTTCTAGTGAGGGTCATGTTCCACCTGGAAGCTCATCTATTAGTTCCTTATCATGCGATCACATATTTGTTGATTAAGAGTTATGGTTTATGGTTCGTGAACCTTTGACATGTTTGGTAATGGTAAGATGGTTGATATAGTGGAACGCACATATGTAAGCATGACTTATCTGAAACTCTAAAGACATGATATTACATGTGTTTATGGTCATCGTAAATCATGTATATATATAATGATGAGTAAATGATAAGCTTGAAAGGATATGAGCTTCTTCACATGATTATGTGACCTATGTCTATGGTCACAAGTTGAGACATGAATGATAAAGCATATAATCATCAATGTTGCCCTATGTTTGATAAATATGATCCTTCTATTAATCCATGATGATTGTGTATACTAACCATGTAGGTGTTTCATACAGATGCATAGCCAGGTAAAGGGCTATGAGGTATATATGTTTGAATAATACTTCTTTGATGGTCACTCTTGATGATGAGATAACATGCATCACCTGTATGATGTGTTTTGGTCTGAGGACCTGAGTTGGGCTAAAGTGCCTAAGTTGAGGTGTTATCCTCTGATAATGATCTGGGATTGTTATCACAAGTGATGAGGATGCCTTATGAGGCAGTGGATTGAAATCCCGGAATAACATGATGGTGGTAACAATAATGTAGATTTATGTTATGAATGTGTTACAACCTGGTTGCCTCAACAATCCACTTAAAATATACTAACTAATCACAGTGAAACATATCATGTAGTTTGCCCTGGCCATAGATCCATCATCGTCAGTAGCTGGTGATGGTGAAACGGGTTCTCCTGCGGGTTAACCCAAAGCGCATATTATTGAATATGTGAGGTTTCTCCTAGCCTAAAATAGAGTGGATTCGAGTGCAGCTGCGGTTAGAGACTCGGGATAGATGAAGCATGGTGAATAGGCCCATGCCTCAGTGTGATAGAGCATGAATGCGTCCATGGCTCAGGGAGCACGGTGAACTGGCCCGTGGCTCAGATATACTAGCGCCGAGACATGTACCAAGGTGGGCTAGAGAAAGGGTAGCCTGCGGGAGCTGACCCTATGGCTGAGGCCACTTAAGCATGAGACTGCGGTCCTGCTTTGGTTCTCGTGCACTGACCACGAGGTGGGAGGTAGTGGAGTTCGGCTCTTCCATTGACCTTGTATGGTGCCAGCTCCGGGTTTCACAGCCGTCGGTTGGATTTGAGTGGTGCGACTCACTTCCTCAGGGCATAATAACACGTAATCCAACCGAATAGTATTTATTGCTTAAGGCAAAACATGAAACATTGGTTGAGGCCTTGCTTGTATAGTTGATCTTGTTATACATTGCAATTACTTATACGTTCCTTATGTTATGTGGTAAGATCTTATAAATCTTATCTTGTCAATCATGTTCCATAAAGAAATACTTGGTTATATGCCTTCCATACACCATGGTAAGCTCAATGGTAATAACAACCTTTCTCTATAAACTATTCTTACCATACTATCAGTTATCTATTGTTGCTGCTTTAACCTTTCTGAGGTTTTATTATTCTGGCGGGGAGTTATGCTTCTCGATGGGACTGTGTGTCTCACCCCATTGGTTTACAACCTTTTAGGTGTTCGCATTAGACATGGTGGTGGTCGCGGGGTTGCGGCCGAGCAGCAAGACGAGCAGTAGAACGCAAGAGATGGATATGCTGCTGTTTTGGTTGTTTTGTAGTAGGGTCTTAAAGTCATCCTTATACTCTCAGGTCCTTTGAGGTGTTTTGACATTGTTTTACGATGAAGCTTTGTATATTCCATCGTTGGCCAGATGTGGCCTGTTCTGTAAATAAACAGGTGATGAACTCATGTGATGACAAGACAACTGATCTGATAAGCTGTGAACACGTATCAAGACTGGTAAATGTTTACTTAACCTATTTTCTTGCAAGATGAGGATCTAAATGTAATAGTTTCTTAGTTTATCATCTTTCCGAAATCGGTTTTAATTAACCCGTGTTTTTGGTAATAAGTGGTTTATGGTGTTTTCTGCATGTTTTCGTGTGGCACCTCGTTGTCTGTATGATAGTGGGATGTGTCACCATAAGTTTTTGGTATCAGAGCCAGGTTCGCTGAGTCTACAGGGATTTAGGACTAGGTTGTGTCTGTTCTTGTGAGTTTTCCATATTTTCTTACAATTATCTTCTGCCCTCAGCGGAAGAAAAAGCCAAGATGTCTGGAAACCATGAAGAACATGCTGTCGAGAGCAGTGATGCTGCATCAGTTGATGGAGCAGGAGGGCAGGCACATGAAGATCGGGTGCCTGAGGTTCCCCAACTTGACCCAGCCATTCTTGAAAACCCTTCCTACCAACAACTTATGGGGCAAATGATGGCTACGATGAATCTCATGGTAGAGAGATTGACAGTGCCTCCGTCGAGAGCACAGGCTCCCCATGGTGAAACATTAGGTATTGGGAAGACCTTTGAGAGGTTTCACCGAGTCGGAGCTTCAGACTATGCTGGGACAGCTGATCCAGCGGATGTAGATCTATGGCTGACAGGTCTTGAGAAGGCCTTCCGGATCCTCGACATCCCCGAAGCAGACAAAGTCAAACATGCTGTCTACCTTCTGAAGGGTAGTGCTGGTCACTGGTGGACCATTGAGGAGGAGAAGCGACCTGGTGAGGTGATCGGTTGGGAGGTTTTTCGGCGAGAGTTCGTCAGCAGATACTTTCCGAAGACGTATCTAGACGAGAAGATCATCCAGTTTGAGCGCCTTAGCCAAGGAACGATGAATATCACTGAGTAGGAAGCCAATTTCATGGACATGTTGAGGTTTTGTCCTCACATGGTGACAACGGATGATGAGCGAATCTGACGTTTTGAGAAAGGCCTGAGTGCTGAGCTGACAACACCTGCTTCTACGTTGGAGAACTGAGAGCGGTTTGATACATTTGTGGAATCTATCCAGAGGATTGAACGGTCAGTCAGGGAGAAGAGAGAGTCCATGTCTAAGAAGAGGCCTGCTCAGTTCCAGGGATAGAGGTTTGGTGGCTTCAAGAAGCCGAGGTTTTCAGCACCTTCTGGGGAAAGAGGTTCCAGTGCACCGTCATAGTGGTCTCTGAGTAAGGGAAGAGGATATGTTTCTTCACCGTCAAAAGCACATAGTACAACTTCAGTGGCAGTGACAGGGCCATCTAGGCCATAGTTTGAGGAAAGGGCATGCTATATCTGTGGTCAGACAGGGCATTTCAAGTCGAATTGCCCAAGTAAAGATGTTGAAGTGACACAGTAGCTTAGGCAGAATCAACAAGGGTCAGACCGATAGCAACCCAGTAGTAGAAGAGGATGAGGACGCGGTCAAGCGTCACAAGCGGGATCGTCTGCTCAAGGAAGCAGAGGACGTGGACAGCAAGCAACGGCTCGATTCTATGTTATGAGTCAGCCGGAGGCGATAGTCAACCCGCGAGTGGTGGCAGGTCAGATGGAGTTATCTCATTCTGATTTGTCTTCTTCTTGCTTTATATCTATTTTGGTTGACCCGGGTGCTACGCACTCTTTTATCGCACGTCCTATGCTTGATGACTGTCTGTTACCTATTAGTTGTAAGAAAAATAGCTTGTTGTTAGAAACCCCTCTTGATGGTTCCTCGATGGTTAGAGAGGAGTGCCCATCTTGTGTCTTATCTTTTTCGGGACACAGTATACAAGTGGATCTTATACCACTTGATATACATGGATTTGATGTGATCCTTGGGATGGATACCTTAGAGAAGTATAAGGTTGTGTTGGACTGTGGTTCCAAGCAGGCAGTGTTTGAGGTTTGTGGAGAGAAGTGGATCTTCCAAGGAGATAGGAAGATTCTTCCGACGTGTCTAGTATCAGCATTGGTGGCAGAAAAGCTGCTACGACAAGGATGTAAGGCATTCTTAGCTCACGTTGTCAATACCAAGGCAAAAGGTCCTAGCCTTGAGGATGTGACGGTTGTTCGAGAGTTTGCATATGTGTTTCCTGATGAGTTCCCCGGTGTTCCTCCACCCCGAGAGATTGATTTCGAGATCAATCTGGTTCTAGGAACACAGCCAGTGGCACAGACACCATATAGGATGGCTCCAGTAGAGATGGAACAGCTAAAGAAGCAGTTACAAGAGTTGTTGGAGAAAGGTTTCATCTGACCGAGTGCATCTCCTTGGGGTGCTCCAGTGTTGTTCGTTAAGAAGAAGGACGGATCGATGCGGCTATGCATAGACTACCGATAGTTGAATAAGGTCACGGTCAAGAACAAGTACCCGTTGCCAAGGATAGAAGATCTGTTCGATCAGTTGTGTGGTGCTATGGTATTTTCAAAGATCAATCTACGGTCTGGATATCATCAGTTGAGGATTAAGGCAGATGACATACCAAAGTCAGCTTTTAGGATGAGGTATGGTCACTTTGAGTTTGTGGTTATGCCATTCGGGCTAACCAATGTGCCTGCTGCTCTCATGGATTTGATGAGCAGGGTGTTCCGTTCATTTCTAGATCAGTTTGTTGTATTCTTTATAGATGACATCTTGATCTACAGTCAGGACAGTCAGAAACATGAACAACATCTTCGACAAGTGTTGACTCTCCTTCGCTAACACCAGTTGTATGCCAAGTTTGGTAAGTGTGCGTTCTGGCTGAAAGAAGTAACTTTCTTGGGCCATGTGATATCTGTAGAAGGAGTTAAAGTGGATCCGAAGAAGGTGGAGTCCGTTGTAGAATGGGAACAGCCTAAGACATCGACTGAAGTTCGCAGTTTCCTGGGTTTAGCAGGATACTACCGGAGGTTTATAAAGGACTTCAGTGTGATCGCATTGCTGATGACAAAGTTGACTAGGAAGGATGTACCTTTTGTCTGGAATGATCATTGCCAACAAGCTTTCCAAAGTTTAAAGGAGAAGTTGACTAGTGCTCCAGTGCTAGTGATGCCAGAGCCTGGAAAGGGCTATGTTGTTTTCTCTGATGCTTCCAAGAAGGGCTTAGGATGCGTGCTGATGCAGGAATACCATGTAGTTTCTTTTGCTTCACGACAGCTTAAGAAACATGAGGAGAACTATCCGACTCATGATTTGGAGTTGACAGCAGTGGTTCATGCATTAAAGATTTGGAGACATTACCTTTATGGGGAAGTGTGTCAAATCTTTACAGATCATAATAACTTGAAGTACATCTTCTCGCAGAATGAGTTGAACATACGACAACATCGATGGATGGAGCTGATCAATGATTATGACTGCACCATCGAGTATCACCCTAGTAAGGCGAATGTTGTAGCTGATGCGCTTAGCCAAAAGTCTTCTTCTCTTCCCACAAAAGGAGCACAGTTGAGTTCTTTGGTATGCCATAGACAGGATATGTTTGTCTCCTTATGGCAGATGAATGTGAAGATGGAAGTTTCCTTATTAGCAGCACTTTTGGCACAGATGCAAGTCAAGCCTACACTGAGACAGCAGATCAAAGATGCACAGCAAACAGATGATACAGTGCAGTTAATCAGGTCAGAGTTCGGCAGCAAAACACGTGATGGGTTCCATGAGTCTGAGGATGGAATAGTTTGCTATCATGCTAGGATGGTGGTCCCCGATGTCGATTATCTGAGGAAGCTAGTGCTCGAGGAAGCACACACATCGATGTACGCTATGCATCTAGGAGTCACCAAGATGTATCACAATCTGAAGGACCTGTATTGGTGGCCTGGCTTGAATAAAGATGTAGCTGAGTTTGTGGCTAGATGTGTGGTATGCCAAAAAGTTAAGGCTGAGCATCAGAAGCCGGTAGGTACGTTGCAACCCCTGCCAATACTGCAATGGAAATGGGATCACGTAACCATGGATTTCGTAGTTGGTCTGCCCAGGACAACTAAGAATCATGATTCCATCTGGGTGATAGTGGATAGATTGATGAAGTCTACCCATTTCATACCTATGAAGACAACATATATAGCAGAGAAGCTCACTCATGTATATGTAGATGAGATAGTACACTTGCACGACATACCAACAATGATATTTTCTGACAGAGGTCCCTAGTTCACGAGTCGTTTCTGGGAACAGTTGCACAAATCTTTGGGAACACAGTTAAGGTTCAGCACCACCTTCCACCCACAGACAGATGGACAGTCTGAGAGGACTATTCAGACTTTGGAGGACCTTCTTCAGGCTTGTGTTTTGCAATTCCTAAGCAGTTGGCATGTACATCTCAGTTTGATAGAGTTCGCCTACAACAATAGTTACCAATGGAGTATTGACATGGCTCCTTATGAAGATCTATATGGCAGGAAGTCCAGATCTCCTTTATATTGGTATGAGTCCAGTGAATATCATCTTCTGGGTCCTGAGTTAGTACAGCAGACAACAGAAAAGATCAAAGTGATACAGCAACAGCTGAAAGCAGCACAAGACAGGCAGAAGTCTTATGCAGATAATTGCCGATGACCTTTAGAGTTCCAAGTGGGAGACAAAGTGTACCTCAAGTTCTCACCTTGGAAAGGCGTGTTAAGGTTTGGACGGAAGGGTAAGCTAGAACCTAGGTATATGGGGCCATATCCAGTAATAGCACGTGTTGGCAAGGTAGCTTACAAGTTAGAGATGCCGCCAGAGTTGCACAGGTTACATCCAGTGTTCCACGTCAGCATGTTGAAGAAAAGTCATCCAGATACAGGGACAGTGATACAGCCAGTCGAGGTTGTACTTGATGAAGATGTGACCTATGAGGAAGGTCCAATGGCGATCCTTGATAGGAGAGTTAAGAAGATGAAGAGGAAGGACCTGGTTCTTGTGAAGGTTCTTTGGCATCATTGTGGCGTTGAAGAAGCCATGTGGGAGCTTGAGGAAGAGTTGAGGAGGAAGTATCCCTCGCTTTTCTCTTCAGATTTTGGGGATGAAATCCCTTTATAGAGGGTTAGCTTGTAAGGATCCTGGCCTCCATTTTGGGCTTATCCTATTTTCTTTGCTTAACCCTGGTGTTTAGTTGCTTGCTAATCACCTTTGAGGGTGATTAGGGTTTGTTGGTGCTTTGTTGAGAGCTGGAGGTGCTACTTGCAATTAACCTAAGCCTAGGGTTGTTGAGCAAGTTTGTCACCTTGAGAGATGTTCCTCTCTCTCCTTGCTTCCTCTAGTGTTGAGAGGAAGGGTTGGGCTCGTTGCTTGAGTTGCTTTGGGCTTGGATGAGCTTGTTGGGCCTTGAGATGCCTTGCTTGAACCTTGCTCTTGCTTTGCTTGACCTTGTGTCGGCCTAGGTGTGTCAGCCATGGTTGTGTCAGCCTAGGTGTGTCGCCCAGGGAGTGATGTCGGGCATGGGATGGGGTGTGTCATCCATGGACCTCTCTTTGACCCTTTGACCTCATTTGTGTCACCACTAGTGGACACTTGGTGCTTGATGCTTGCATGTGGCAATGGCCTTGGACATGTGTTTAAGGCAAGTTAGAGGGGTGGCATTGCCATTGGATAAGTGTCCCTAGGTGGGCGACACCTTGCCTTGTCTTACCTTGGTTTCTCCTCCATCCTCTCCTATATATGTACCTCCTTTCTCTTGATAAGGATCCCTTTAGTTCCTTAGTTTCCCTCTCCCTTGGTTGCACGACACCTCTTCCTTTGCAAGCTTGGTGGCTGATCCTTCTCCTTGGAGTCTTCTTCTTCCTCTAGTAGTGGCCAAACCCTAGAGTGCCTTGTTCTCATTCTTTTGGTGGAGCTTAGAGCTTGCTTAAGGTGGGTTACATAACTCCTAACCCTAATCATATTACCTCCTTCTATGTTCTTGTATGTTTTCTTATGATCATAATCGGCCATGTATGTTGCTAGATGTGTTTCTTGCATAGTTACACCTAGTTGGCCGAACCATGCTTTAGGTTTCCTTGTTAAGAAACACTCCTTTCTCTCCTTGGTCTAGAGAAGTGAGCTTGAGCTTTAGTAATATGAGAAATACCCCTCTCTCATTTAAGTTGAGAGGTGAGCTTGTGTTCTAATTGCTTGAGCAACACCCTCCTCTCACCATGGATTCGAAAGGTGAGCTTTTTGGTAAATGTAGACCTATGTTGAGGTTGATCTTTGGGGTTGCCCGAGTTGTGATAGAGATTGTGCAAGACCCCTCTCTCTTGGTTGTTGAGAGGTGAGCCGACCTTCTTGATCAATCTAGGTTTTTGTACCCTTGTGCTTGAGGTTGTTGATGATCTTATTGGGCTGCATCTTGCACGATATGGCCTTGGGATGGTGCTGCCCGATACCCCTCTTGAGCTTGAGTTCTGGGTCATTATGATGAGGTTGTGTTGGGAAATACACCTTGGCCTTTGCCTTATGTGTTGGTCGATAGGATGAACTAGCTTGGTTGGACGATAGGCTTCCTTTGGTGCCCGTTTGAGTTGTACCTTTGGGCGTTATACCTTGTTGAGTACCCTGCTCGATACACTTAGATTGGGTAGTGGCTTGGTGCCCATTATACCTTGAAGTTATGGAGCTGTGTGCTATCTTTGTGTTGGGTGTCATGGGTTGGTGGTGATGCTCGATATAGTGATAGATGGCAACCCTAACCCTGGCTGCACGACACATAGGTGCACGATACACAGGGATGCCCGACATCCATGGATGCATGATACCTATAGTTGCACGACATGCCTTGAGATGGTAGCCAACACCCTTGCTGTGATGGGCCGATATGCTGCCCGATACTGCTTCTAGTGAGGGTGCCCTACCCGTCACACTTTTTGTGAGGGTAGTGGGCACTTCTAGTGAGGGTCATGTTCCACCCAGAAGCTCATCTGTTGGTTCCTTATCATGCGATCACATCTTTGTTGATTAATAGTTATGGTTTATGGTTCGTGAACCTTTGACATGTTTGGTAATGGTAAGATGGTTGATATAGTGGAACGCACATATGTAAGCATGAAATATCTGAAACTCTAAAGACATGATATTACATGTGTTTATGGTCATCTTAAATCATGTATATATATAATGATGAGTAAATGATAAGCTTGGAAGGATATGAGCTACTTCACATGATGATGTGACCTATGTATATGGTCACAAGTTGAGACATGAATGATAAAGCATATAATCATCAATGTTGCCCTATGTTTGATAAATATGATCCTTCTGTTAATCCATGATGATGGTGTATACTAACCATGCAGGTGTTTCATACAGATGCATAGCCGGGTAAATGGCTATGAGGTATATATGTTTGAATAATACTGCTTTGATGGTCACTCTTGATGATGAGATAACATGCATCACATGTATGATGTGTTTTGGTCTGAGGACCAGAGTTGGGATAAAGTGCCTAAGTTGAGGTGTTATCCTCTGATAATGATATGGGATTGTTATCCCAAGTGATGAGGATGCCTTATGAGGCAGTTGATTGAAATCCCAGAATAACATGATGGTGGTAACAATAATGTAGCTTTATGGTATGCATGTGTTACAACCTGGTTGCCTCAACAATCCACTTAAAATATACTAACTAATCACAATGAAATATATCATATAGTTTGCCCTGGCCATAGATCCATCATCGTCAGTAACTGGTGATGGTGAAACGGGTTCTCCTACGGGTTAACCTGGAGCGCATATTATTGAATATGTGAGGTTTATCCTAGCCTAAAATAGAGAGGATTCGAGTGCAATTGCGGTTGCAGACTTGGGATAGATGGAGCATGGTGAACAGGCCCATGGCTCAGTGTGATAGAGCATGAATGTGTTCATGGCTCAGGGAGCACGGTGAACTGGCCTGTGGCTCAGATATGCTAGCGCCGAGACCTATACCAAGGCGGGTTAGAGAAAGGGTGGCCTGCGGGAGATGACCCTATGGCTGAGGCCACTTAAGCATGAGATTGCGGTCCTGCTTTGGTTCTCGTGCACTGACCATGAGGTGGGAGGTCATGGAGTCCGGCTCTGACATTGACCTTGTATGGCACCGGCTCCGGGTTTCGCAGCTGTCGGTTGGATTTGAGTGGTGCAACTCACTTCCTCAGGGCATAATAACACGTAATCCAGCCGAATAGTATTTATTGCTTAAGGTAAAACACAGAACATTGGTTGAGGCCTTGCTTGTGTAGTTGATCTTGTTATACATTGCAGATACTTATATGTTCCTTATGTTTTGTGGTAAGATCTTATAAATCTTATCTTGTCAATCATGTTCCATAAAGAAATACTTGGTTATATGCCTTTCGTACACCATGGTAAGCTCAATGGTAATAACAACCTTGCTCTATAGACTTCTCTTATCGTACTATCAGTTATCTGCTATTGCTGCTTTAACCTTTCTGAGGTTTTATGGTTCTGGCGAGGAGTTATGTTTCTTGTTGGGACTGTGTGTCTCACCCCGTTGGTTTACAACCTTTTTAGGTGTTTGTGCTAGACGTGGTGGTGGTCGTGGGGTTGCGTCTGAGCAGCAAGACGAGCAGTAGAAGGTAAGAGATGGATATGCTGCTATTTTGGTTGTTTTGTAGTAGAGTCTTAAAGTCATCCATGTACTCTCAGGTCCTTGGAGGTGTTTTGACGTTGTTTTACGATGAAGCTTTGTATATTCCGACGTTGGCCAGATGTGGCCCGTTATGTAAATAAACAGGTGATGAACTCATGTGATGATAAGACAGCTGATCTGATAAGTTGTGAACACGTATCAAGACTGGTAAATGTTTACTTAACTTGTTTTCTTGCAGGATGAGGATCTAAATGTAATAGTTTCTTGGTTTATCAGCTTTCTGAAATCAGTTTTAATTAACTCGTGTTTTTGGTAATAAGTGGTTTATGGTGTTTTCCGCACATTTTCGCGTGGCACCTCGTTGTCTGTATGATAGCGGGATGTGTCGCCACATTAACCAATCTCTGTAAGTATACGGAGGTAGTGTAATCGACGTTGAACACAAGGAGCTTAAGTAATTAATTGAGCGCAACAACACTAAAGTTCAACAATCTAGATCGGTTTTCAAAAGGATGGTAATTGATTATCTATTACAAAAATTTAGACTTAAACAAACAACAAAAAGATTTACTAAAAGAGGTTTAGATTCAGAGATCAAGGATCTTGGACATTAGAATTTCACTCACATATCATAGCACATCATAGGAACACAAAAATTTAAACATACATAAGCACTTGTTTTGAAGGAAAAATTGTGTTGCATTTCACCTCCCGGTGTAAGTGCAACGATCTCAACTCAAAGTCCCATTCTCATGCATAAATTTCATTTTTTATCACAACCTGTTCCTCAACTCATTTATCTCCACTCTCGTGGTAGAAAAAGAGTTGCCAAGAAGAGCACCTCCATACATTCCTACCTATCTTATCAGATCAAGCAAGAAAGCATAACACATGCACATAAAGTGGCCAGCAATACATTCAAGAAATGATAGAATCGGTACTTTCATGGTGGAAAAATAAGCAACATAGTATTTAGTACGAAATTAACTTGTTCCATATATGCTATGACATGGGAGTTACTCTCCCATGCCCAAGAAAAGGGAATTACTCATCCATAATCATTCTTTGCAAATTTGCTACAGTAAATTCATGTTTTAATATGATCTAGAGGAGGAAAAATAAAGAGATCCGAAAATGTAACCACAAGAAGTAGGAATTCTAGTTTGGGGATGAAATTCTCCTCCTTTAGCTGCTCCAAAATGAACTGGCTCCTCTCCTGAGAAGCTGCATGAAGTTGGGGAAGCTTGGTTTCACCTTGGAGAAGACAATGGAGAAGAAGAGAAGAAGAAATGGGCTCCTTTGGCAAGAAACCACCTCCATTCTCCTCAAAATCACCCTCCTCTTCTCTAGGCTTACTCTGGGATGAGAGAAATTTTTATTATGACCGTAGATAACCGCCAATTAAGTTCCCCCTTCATTTTAAACAAAAGATTGTAACTTTTAAATTTCTAAAACTGACAGCGACACAGCGTGCGTTCCAAGTGCACGACGTGCAAAAGCTACGATAGTTGCTCCAGAATGTACTGCGCACAGCGTGCACTGTAGTAATGCATGTTGTGTGACTTTCCAGTAGATTTTCATTTGTTTGGCGCTCCAGGTGCATGCCGTGCATTTGAGTGCATATCGTGGATTTGCTTTTCTGTACTTTTTTGGAAACTCGCACGCCATTCTCAAGGTCCGAACATGTTGTGCATTTTACTGTCTGGGTGAATTGAAAACTCTTCTAAAATATTGCATGTCGTGCCTTTAACATGCACGTCGTGCATTTTGCTGTTTTAGCAGAATTAAACTCTAAAATTCAGTCTTTCTTGGAACATATCTGCAATGCAAGTTATGTGATAAGTAAAGTAATAAAAAGATGGCAAAAGAAATATGAAAAGAGGCTAAGTGATATCAAATGAATCAAATTTGTGCATGATAACATGTGAAAATATGATGTGGAAAACAAATAAAAGTTACCTACCTTAATAATTGATTATGGATGCTGGCGTTGGCCGGGTAATAACTCAATTATTTTGGATCTTGGCTCACTAGAAGGTTGTATGCTGCAATCTTCTGAATTGATACACGAGGGTTATCAATTTAAACAAAATAGAGGGAGCGATAATTAATTAAAAGCCTAATTAATATCGTCAACTTTATCGAATCAAACAAATAAAAAATGTTATGAAAAGTTACAAAATTATTTTTTAGAATCCAAAGGACAAAAACAAATACATTATCATTGCAATTAGTTCATAAATGGGATAAACTTCAAATCTGGTTTGGGACCTTTAAGAAGTATTCTCAATGGTGAGTGTAAACTCTAAAGTCCTTGAAAGATTAGAGCCAAATGAACCACTCCAAATGCGCCTAAGGATAAAATTGGATGCTTACTTGAAGTATGCCAATGATTCCTAAGACATCAAGAACCTTATGTTGAGCTATATGAACTATGAGTTGCATAAATATCTTGAAGCATGGACATTCTTGAGATAGGTTATACATCTTAAGAATCATGTAAAGCATGAAAGGTATAATGTCTTCAAAGTGATGTTTGAGTATAACCAAACAGAGGGAGATCAAGTATAATCTCATATGCTCAATATGATTGTGCATATAGATTAACTATGATTTCTTAAAGGTCAAGAGTTGACCAAACATATGATTCTACAAATCATTTTGTGAATCACATAGCCAGTTTATCAAATGTTGAGAAACTTGGCCAAACCACTGTCTAAAGTGCTTGGCATGTTGATGCCAAAGCATGAATGAAGAAAGGACAAAACTTGTGATAATGATAAATAGAGTGAAGTCCATATATTCAAGCAAGGTCAAGAAGTGTTCAGAAGCCAAGCTTAGGTCCAAGTCTTAATCACTCAAGATATGGAGAGGGGTAAGGAAATAACATCTTTATATAGGATCTTGGGAAGATGATAGAGATATAGATCTCTAGGAAGTAAGCTAGAAACTATATAGAGCAAGAGTTGCTGCCACTACAGTTACAATATGGCATTCATGGACATATAATAGAATTAGTGAATTGCTATTATACATTTTCCATCAATGAAATCGTCATACATCTTGTATGGACAAGAGTGTAATGGACTGATGTTTCATTTGAAAGATATGATCTTTGATGGAAATGCCTATGTCTCATCAACAATACTTGATAGTTAAAGAAACAAATGTGTGTGACACATGTAATGAATGACATGATAACTAAAACTTGAATACCTATAGCATTGCAATCTATAGAACATAAATGAGAATTGCATTTCTAGAATCCATATGATGGTTATCCAGACTCTTTTGGTTGTTGAACCAATAGAGACATGCTAATCTCATTCATTATGAAATATGACAAAGGTTCTTCACTAGATGTAGTGGGAGGATGATTATTCTATTAAGGATTATACATACTGATGTATGCAAACCTTTTAGAATAAATGTTAAAGGTAATGAATAGCACTTCAATATATTTACTAATGACCTCAGTAGATAAGGTAGTTTGTATTTAATAAATGCAAACATGAATCTCTTGAATTGTTCAAGGAGATCATAAATGAAGTACACAAAAATCTTGGTATAAGTATTAAATTTTGATATGATCGATTTGGAGATACTTTGAACCAAGAGTTTGAGAACCTTCTAGAAGATCATGATAATGTATCATGATGGACTCCACCTGAAACACAATGATATTGTATCATAAGAAGTGTATCAGAAAGAAGGAATCACACCTTGTTGAGTCAGAGTGTGATTACTAGCTAAATCATCAAATTTCCTTTTGGGTACATGCTTAACACTAGGAATAAAGAGAATCACAAAATGTTATGAAATCTCAAAGTTCTCTAAGTAACACATAGAACTCATGGTTCTGGTAAAAAATGCCTAGAGCTTGATGATATACGATATCTTATGGACAAGAAGGCAGTGAGTTGATCATATGATGAGACAACAGTCTACCTAGAAGCTAATGAGAACCCAGAAACTGAGATATGGCTTGAAGCCATGAAATCCAAGATGCACTCCATGTACATCAACAAAGTATTACCTTGGTTGATCCACCTGAAGGGTTAAAACCCATAGGGTACTTTTAGGTCTTCTAGAAGAAGACTGACATGGAGGATAAGTTGGTTGAAAAGAGTTTCTAACAAGTTCAAGGTGTTGAACATGGTGAAATCTTTTCATCAGTTACCATGGATAAATCCTTCTGGATAGTGCTTGCCATTGTAGCTTAATATTACTATGAGATTTGGCATATGGATGTTAAAACTGCATTCCTTAAATGGAATATTGTGCAGGATGTGTATTTGACACAGCCTAAAGGTTTTATAAATCCAATAATGCAAATAAAGTCTATAAAGTTGCATAGATCAATCTTTGGATTGAAGCAAGCACCTTAGAATTGGATCTTCAATTTGACAAGAGAGTCAAAGAGTTTGACTTGAGTCGGAATGAAGATGCAATGTGTGATTACAAGAATTTAGTGGGAGCACATATATATATATATATATATATATATATTCTACATTTTAATGGGGAGTATCATTCTTATACTACGAAATATGGAAATGAAGTGCATTCTAAAAGGTTTTATAGAAGCATCCTATGTGATAGGAATCAAGATCTATAGAGATAGATCAACAGGGCTTCTTGACCTAAGAAAGAGAACATACATTGGCAAGATGTTGAAAGGGTTTATCATGGTGAGAGAAAACATGTCCATGTTCCATGGAGTTAGTCTGTCAAGAGTTGAGTCCCAATTCTTATGAAGAATAAGGAACACACAAATAGATGCCATATGCATTCACGATTGGATCTATCACGTATGAGCTCATCTCGTTATCTTTTATGTATTGGACATGACAAGAAAATATGAACTAATTATCTTGTAAGTATTACACATGACAAGAATATATGAACTCATCATCTTGTATGTATTGGACATGACAAGAAGATATGAAATCATCATCTTGTATGACAAGATGATATAAATATCCAGTAATTTTGTATGTATTAGACATGGCAAATGGATATCTTTCAAACTCCAGTAAGAGTTACGAGAATACTATGAAGAACATGTTTGTGTACTTATGAAGTACTAAAAGGATTAGTTCTTTAATTGTGGTAATAAGGAAGAGTTGGGTGTAAAGATTTACATAGATGCAAGCTTCCAAAATGACAAAATTGTGTTTGACCTTGGAATAAGAATTGTTAGTTGGTAATGTTCCAACATAAGACAATTGATTAATTCTACAATAAGAAGTTGAGTACCTTAGTGTTATGAACATTGTAAAGTATATTGCATGGATCTAGAAGTTCATATGGATGAACTTATGGGAGGTTCTGACCATTGAGTCTCATTAGTAATATTGTGACAACAATGGAGCTACTGGATAGGCAAAGGAATCTCAGATAGCATACTACGACACTTCCATCTCATACGAGTTGTCGTATAGTGAAGGGATGTGAAACATGTAATATACTGACTTGAAGCAAATGTTGCTTACCAGCTATAAAAGCACTTGTGTAGCAGAAACATGATGGACATGTTAAGATCACTTGGAATATGATTCATGTGTGATTGGCTCTAAGTGCAAGTGGGAGTCTATTGGTATAGTATGCCCAGAGAGCCAATCATCTAATGATTGCAATGAGGCATATGATACTTGATTTGATAATGATAAAGGTAATTTTGTCTATTATGTTTGTCTCAGTCATGAGATGATGACACATACATAATAGATGTCTAAAGAATGATGTGACTCGATAACATATGTCATCAGGTCGAGGACATGAACAATGAGACCATATGTATGATAAGAATACATACATTCTTGTTATGTCCCTAGTCAGATATTACTATGGGAGAAAAATAGACAACAGTAATATATAAGACTAGAGTGTGTGTTGACTGATGATAGAGTCTCATTAGTCATGATATATGACATCAAGTCAAGGACACATATATATGTTAGAGAATAGTATATCGAACAGACCCACCATGAGAGTGATACATGGATACCATGGAATGGTAATCACAATCGTCTCTCATAGTGATAGTGGTGATAGTGGTTCTTAGACCTAAAATGACTGCACTCATAACATGTCATTGGGTACACTTTGACATCATCAAACACAGTCCTTAAACATGGGTTGTTATAATGGTGATGATTGGGTGACTTTGATACATGGGGACTTGACTGTGAGTGATAGATATGGGATATGTCCCTCCTACAAGGAGTACGATATCTAGGCCCCTTGATAAGAGAGACTGGGATTTGTATGACCATAATCATGTGATTCAATACATGATATGTGAACTCACATGCATCTCAAATAGTCTACTCTAGGTCAAGGAACATGGATTGAATGTTGAAAAGGATGATGTTCCATGCCTTGAGTTCAATCCGGATGTCAGTGACAAAGGAACTATACCATCACGGTAACACTAATCATAGATTGTAGGTTGAAGTTGTTCTCTAACTTTCTGAGTTACTTGGGTAGCAATGATGAGTTACTAGATTCTACTCATTGCTTATGATGTCTTATGTTGTTATGAACATTCGTTGCCAACATAAATTGGAACCTGTAGGGTCACACACATAGGATACCCCTGGAAGAGGAGATTGTCCATGAATGATATTTAGATTGAGACTAAAGGTGTTTAGGTACCCAAATAAACATACAATTGACCAACGGGACTCATAACTATCAATTTCAAGTGTTGAACTAGCTGGTTAGAGTGTTAGGTCGATTCGAGACTACATTGGCAATGTCAAGTCTACCAACCGACCGGTTCACACTTGTGAGCCAATCGGTTGGTGTGAGACAATCAGTTGGTGTGAGACAATCAGTTGGTGTGAGCCAACCGATTGGTTCACTTGGTGAACCAGGAGGCTCACAGTCCTACAACCTGAGGAAATTGAGATTTACCCAGTTGGTAGAAAACGTTCATGTTTCACTTGTTCAATTCGATTGGAATAAGGATTAATCTTTGAATTAATTGGAAACGATGAAGGAAAGTCAATTGTGGGCAAGTTTGGGAAGTGAAACAATTGGTTCACTTAGTGAACCAATCGGCTCACCTTGCCAAACTACCATTTCAATTCTGAAACGTTTAGTTCGCCTGTCACAGTACAAACTATTCATGGAAATTCTAGATCCTTTTACTCCCGAACAGACTGGGAACCCTGACCCTACCCTCTACCATAAATAGAGGGGTATAGGGGGCTTCTCAAAACACACAACTTAGAACATTAGTTGCTCTGCAAAGTTATTTTCCTCTCTAGTTTTGGTAACTGAGAGAGTCCGAGCAAGTGCTACCCGACTAGGGAGGCACAGTGAGGGAAAGACAACTGTAGAAAAGTAGTCTGAGCTTGGGAGAGTAGGTTGGTGCTAGTACACCAACAAGAGGGTCATCTCCTTCCTGCCAATTCTTCTAGAACGGCATGATTTCTAGGTGGTCTATTTGGACTATCTATAGAGGCGACAGATGTCTGCGCTCAGGAGGACATGTCAGCCGCAGTTTGTGGTGGAGGCCAGAGTCCATGGTGAAGACCAGGAGCTGCACACACATTGTCTAAGACATGGAATTGAAGACCACACATGGCTGCAAGGTATTGTCACTCGGCAAGTCCCCAGGACGAGGTATATCTCGCTAAAACCATCCTTCCCATTACATAGTCATTGATGCGGTCTCCTGTTATGGGTTAATGGCCAGTAAAATTTTTGTTTCTGCTGCCTATTTTGAGGCCATAAAATGCAATAATATGATGATGAGGATTATCACTGGACTTTCTCCAGGACCAGGTATACCCTAGAAATCATCCTTCCTACATTATAGTTATTGACGTGATCTACTGATTATGGGAATATGGTAGATAAAATTTGAATTTTGCTACCTACTCTATAGCCATATTTCCCAACAATCAAACATAGTATTAGTATGATCAATGGGGGTGAGGATGATAAAAATAACATTTCATCCTCATGAAATGTGACATCTGTAGAGATACATACTCTTCCAGAGTTAGGTTTAGGACATTTGTATCCTTTTTGAGAAAAAAGATAACTGAGATTTATCATTTATATATATTGGGGGAAAGCTTGTCAGCCTTGGGATAAAAAATATGAATGAAGGCAACATGACAAAAAATTAGAGGTGATAGAGGGAATGGTTTGGATTGAGGGTAAATAATGGAAAATGTAGTGTGCCTCCAGATAACAGATGAAGGTTGGTGATTTATAAGAAAGTAGACAGTGAGGACTGCATCCAACCAAAAAGTCTTAGGCGAGTTGGCATGAATAAGAGGATTTTGTGTAATGTCAAGTAAAAGACAATTTTTACACTCTAGGATGTTGTTTTTTTGTGGAGATTATGCACACGAGTGTTGAAAGATCATCCCTATGTTACGGCAAAAGGAGATGACACTCTTTTGGTTATATTCAAGGGCATTTTTTGTTCAAATCTTAATAAATGTTGAAATTTGAACCAAAACCAACTTGTGAATTAATGTAAAAACTTCATTATGAGTTCCAAGTAAATAAAGTTATGTCATTCTAGAAAAAGTATCCATAAATGCAAGAAAAAAGCAATAGACACTGTAAATAGTAGTCGTGAATGGACCACAGACATCATTATAAACCAAGTCAAATATACGAGATGATTGTTTACAAATGTTGTCAAGAAAGGACATATGATGGTGTTTCCCTAGCTGACAGGCATTACACTAAATGGAAGAATAGGAATATAATGAAATATCTAATAGTTTAAGTTTGTCTAAAGGTAAATGAACATGATGTAGATGCATCAAAAGTTTCTATAGACATCAATCCACCTACCTGGTTGATAAATATTTTGAGAGATGATAATCACATCTCTTAGAGATAGGACAAAGAAAATAATTTGATTTGTTTTGTAAGTTCATCATATAATGTAGTGGATGCCATGGAACTAAGTACTTCTCTCTTGAATTGATATAATGATTTTTAGGGATAATTTAGATTGTTCTCAAACCAACTCATGTATTATTTAATCAATCAATTAATTGAATTGCATTGTCTACTTACGAATGAGTTATTGTCTCAATTTTTATAATTTTTATCTAATTATGTACCTAATGATAAGGCTTATGAAATAGTTGACTCAATTTGATTTTTAGCTGGCACGAACTATTAATAGACTAACACAATGAATATTGATAATGCATATGAGGGTTTCTAGTAAACAACATAAATTTCCATGCCATGCATACTATAAGACTGATCCATCTATGCTTTTATAAAGCTTGAGTCAATAATAGCGTAACCCAAAAGGTTTGTCTTATTTTTATAGATCCCAAAGAAACATAATTCATATAGGTAACTCAAGATGTCTTGAGGAATTCCCTATTTATGTAACGTGCTCTATCTCAGACTAGAACCATGTACAAAAGAGCATCTAAGTGTGAAGTTGATCAATGAATCACTCCTACAAGATAATGATTTGAGAAGTACAAAATTAAAAGGGAACAAGGTAAGAATAGTGTACTAAGCATGCATTAAACCACATTGTAACATACTAAGATCTAGATACCTTAACTCTAGATACCCAAATCTCATTATTATAAGGTTAGTATGCTCATATCTACAATTTTGATCAAAAAAGGATAGAGTTATACCATGGCATGTTGGGCTGTACCCTAATGAACATATAATGCACATAACATGAGTAACTATAGTGTAACCCTAACGATGATTTGATTAAGTGAACCATGATAAGATGATGATTTGGATATATGGAACCTAAACCTATACCTTGGATGTGATATTGATGGCTATCAGATGGTTGTGTTCATGTTGACCTAAACCCTAAGTTGTAACTGACCAACCCTGACATGTACCTCCTTGGAGATAGACATGATACATTAGTGGCATTAGGTTCCATAATCATATATCATATAGCAATACACCTATTTTGGCCCTTATCACGAAATCATGGTTTGGTATGTAAATCAGTTCTTCAAAATGCAGTATGTTACACCTTGTTCACTGATGTAGATGTAATGATTGAGCGTGCATAATTAGTAATAAGAAGTGCATAAATATGAATAATTGATCCATGTGTACAATAATGTGACTAATAGGTATAGTGTGACAATAAATATATTTTCAGTATGAGTGGTAATTATTGTTATGTCATTATTTGAGTTAATGCTAAAATTAATAGACTCATTGAGTATTTTCCCAAAATAACCTAAAACATGTAACACAAGATAATGTAACTCTAATGGGGATAACATTAGTGCATTTGAAATCTGAATCCTCATAACTCTGATGGGGATAATAAATAATTTCATGTTTGAGTTGAACTCTATTTCTATTGGAACTCATATAATATGATCCTAAAACCCAAATCCAATCCCAAAATCAGATTCATTGGGCCCTATATTGTCTAGGTTCATATTTCTAGTGTACTAGAATAATGTTTGATGACCCATATTAATTGGAGAAGATAATTTGGAATTATATAATCCTAATATGAATCAAACTATGTTCCAGTTGATTTAAATCCCAATTTTTGGTCATGCATTACATTTCTTAGCCAATTTTTGGCTTGTCACACATTTTGGTTAAGATGACTCTTTAAGCATTGTTTGGTTGAAATCACACAATTGGATAGATTTCTCCTTCCTTGAGACCATGAATGTTTAGAATTTACAGTCCTCTCACTGTCTGCCTCTTCCTATCACTAGTATCATTTGTGCCTCTCTCCTCCTTAGCCCTAGATCTTTCCCTCTACATGTTCCTCATAGTTAACCAAAAATGTGGATCCCCAATTTGATCGGGATGTGCCTTCCCATTCCCCAACTGGCAGAGGGGTTTCTTGGATCCCCCATTTCCTTCTCCGATAGGACTCCTTGCTACAATATGTATCCTCATCTACATATGATGCATCAAAAACCTACGCACAACCCATCTAGGGTTTTTCCATCTTTCCTAGGGGTGTTGATCACATTGAAGCAAGCCCTTCCTATTTTGAATGCCTTTAGCGGTCACCTAGGGTCACTTAGAGGGTCTTCGACCTCCAGGATCCTTATGGAATGGTCAAAATCCTTCCCAGTGTCTTTACAAAGTTGATCATACAGGTCTTGGCATTCAAGTACTTCCTTGAATTACCCATTTTTCATCTTTTTTCTTACTAGTTACTCTATCATATAATGTTCTAGTATCACGAGCATTAACTGATTTGGTTTATAGTTGGGTTGACATCGTTGAGTTGTTTCAAATCATCTTTGACCTTGGTTCGTGATCTCTTCCCTTGTTTTTGGATTTCTAAAAGGGGACTTGTAGTCTTGTCCTTTCCATAGCCATGGCAGGGGAGAGCTAGATCTCTGGTTCACCTCAGTGCCTCCTCTGGGAGTCGACAAGTTCGTTCGAAGTTGATGAACTTGACTATGAGGATGCCTTGTTGGGATTCTTTCTATTTTAAAGATAGGATCAAAGATCTAAGCTTTATTGGATCTCTTTTGTGTGTAGGTTATGTAGTGCCAAGCTGAAGATGAATGATGATGTGTTACAATCTTTCCCCAATTTGGGTTCATCTTTTCACATCCATGGACATTTCTAACTTTTCACATTTCATATCAATGTTTCATCACATGATTTTAATCACTACATAAATACTGATAGACCCTATCATGCCTAAGTCATGGACATGTGATGTTGGGGTGATTTCAGTGACTGTGTAATGTATTTCTTATTAATAATCACTAATTCCATTTGTATTCAATAATTCATAACTAATTCTTTGATAATCATAAAAAAATATATGTTTTGGAATAAAAAATAAATAAACCATGTTTGATAGTATAGGTTTCATAACCAAGGTCCAATGTAATAAGATTCAAAATTTAAGGCTTTATAATATATACCTTAATTAATGATTTATATACCTAATGTGTTTTTAGGTGAACATGCATAATCTGGATCTAGGGATTGGACCCTAACCTTTTTTTGTATGTATGCCTTGAGAGACAATCATATGATGATTGTAGTGACATATCTTGTAAATGGTTTGACTAATAATAAAGGCAATCTTCCAATTTATTTTGTTTTATTCAGTTATAAGATAATGATGTAACATAATAAATGTCTAAAGAATGATATTACTCAATGATGTATGTCCCCAGGCTGAAGACCTGAATAATGAGATCATACGGATGTCAAGAGTATATACATTATTGTTATGCCCCTGGTCAAATTTTATTGTGGAAGTTGATAGACAACAATAACACATAAGACTAGAATGTGTTTTGGTTGATGACATAATCTCATTATTCGTTATCTGTGATATCAAACCAAACACATAGGCACTTGTTAGAGAATAGTGTATTTGACAGACCCAACTTGAGTGTGATACATGGAAACTTGGATTGTTATTCAAAATCATCTCTCATAGTGATAATGGCAATTGTTGTTCTCAGACCTAAAATCTCTACACTCATGACAAGTCATTTGATATACTTAGACATCATCCACCGTGACCTTGAATAAGGGTTTCCATAAAGGTGGTGCTTTATTGCATTATGAAACATGAGGATGATTGCGAGTGATATAGATTGGATTTGTCCCTCCTATAGGAGTATGATATCCTGGCCACTTGATAAGTGAGACTGAGAAATGCATTGTGATGCTCATGTGAGTTATATGTGATATTGAGATTCATATATCTGAGATAGTCTTCTCTAGTTTAAGGAACATGGATTCAACATTAATGGGGATGACAATTTCATGCCTCAAGCTCAATCTGGATATCAGTGATAAAGGAACTATACAAACATTGTAATACCAATCATATATTGTAGGTTGAAGTTGTTCTCCAACTTTTTGATTACTTGGGGAGAAATGATGTCTTGCTAGATACCAATCATTGCTTGTGATGTCATAAATCGATTATGGACATTCACTGCCAACGGAACTTGGAACCTATAGGGTCATAACTTATGATACACTTGGAATAAGATTTTATTCATGAATGTAGTTTAAACTTGATTACTAAATAGTTAGGTATTCAATTTAAACAAAAATGGTTGGAAGTTGACTGACTAGACTATGAACCAACCAGTTGAAGTGTTGAACTGATTGATTCAAGTGTCTGGTCAATTGAACCAAAATTGGTGATCAGAACCATGAGATGGTCGGTTCAACAAGTGAACCAATCAGATCAGGTTTGTGAATTGACCAGTTTAGGTTGTGAACTGACCAGTTGATTGATCAATTTTATTGGATTAAGGATTAGTGTTGACGTCATGTGATGCACTTAATCAGATATTAATTTCCAATTCAATCGCAATTGGGAAACATGTCGAAACGACTGGTTCAAGGGTTGATGCGATCAACTCACATGTCAACCAATTGGTTCACTTTTGACCTGATTGTTTCATCATTCGTATGTTACAAAAATTCATGAATTCCAATCCCCTTCAACTCCCTCTCATATGCTAGAACTCTTGACCTTGGCCCCCTATAAATAGAGGGGTAGTCGAGGTTTTCTAGAGACACAACAATAAGCTCTGACAATTGTTGTTTTATTTGGTTGTGGTAACTGAGGGAACTCGAGCAAGTCCTACCCATCAAAGGGAGGGATAAAAATGGAGAGACAATTTTGAGAAAGCAAATCAGTGATGGCACATTGACTAGAAGGGACAACTCCTTCTTGTTCATTCTTCTAGAATAATAGGAGTTCTCGGTGGTCTGTGTGGACTACTATAGAGGCAACAAGGTTGTTGACTACTGCTCAAAGGACTAAGTCAATTGTTGTCCATGGTGATCAACCAGGAATCCATTTTTGGTGTTGTCTAGGTATAACTTGAAGAAAGGCTCACACTACTATAAGGGAATTGTCGCTGGACTTGCTCTATGACTAGGTATAAACCTACAACCATCCTTCCCATTACATAGTTGTTGGTATGATCTAATATGCTAAAGGGGAATATGGTAGTTAAAGGTTTGTTTTCACTACCTACTTTGTTGCCATATTTCCATATTGCCTTTTACATGCATCTTTAAGGTATGTTGCATTCTCTTATAAGTAATATTGGACATCAAGTTATTTTCTCTCTCTATCTCTTTGACTTGATTTTGACAAATTATGTCAAATGCCAAATGTTTCGATATCGTTGAACCGACTTATCCAAAAACTTAAAATTAGTCACATGGACTATTATATTTTCAAATTGAATCCTATTTTTATTCTTATTGTTGTTTTATTCAATTTTCTTACTGATCAATTTTATTGATCCATATTCAATAGAAATCCTAATTTTCCATAAGTTGACCATGATTGTTGATTGATCGTGTTTATATAACTTTATGGTGTATTTTTAATTTGGATACTATATTGTGATCTGACAAAATTGATTCTTGCCTCTTTGTTTATAATGTATGTTTGATTAAAATAACTCGTATAATGTACACACTAGGTGGTTTCCATGGTATGTGTATTACCAACAGAGGGTGTGAATGGTGAATCCTACCTAAGGGTAATAGTGATGTAATTCTATTACTCCCCTGAAGATTACAGTGGGGATTCCATAATATATAGTTATGGTGGTGATGCCAGATATCTTGAATTTTATTATACTTGTCATTATCATGATAATTTGCATGCATAAATCTAATTATTTATTGTTTTTCTCTCATGCAATATAAAGATATAATAATTTATTTATTAACTTCTTTGCTTCTTCATATAATCTCTTGTCTTACTATATCAAGATTCCTTTTGATATCCACTTGGATGGTACTTTACTCTTATTTTGGGAAGCCTTGTTATATTATCTATTATCCATTTTACCTAATATTTTTTAATCACTACTAAATACACATACCAGCTTTTGTGCTGACAATATCCACTTCATATTCTATTATGGAGTATGCTTCCAACCCCTAGGTGGAGAGAAAGGGGTGCAGACAGGTGTTGATCAAGACTTGTCTAGGTGTAGATGATCTTGCTTGGGAGGTAGATTGAAGTTGTTGGTTTACCCTCTATGAATGATCTTCTATAGTTTTCTTTTATGTTCACCATGTGTGGTGAAAAACAATGATAGACATAGATATTGTATATGTTAAATATTTTTATCTTCCTCTGTTAAATTTTTTGGTGAATGATACAATACATACTTGAATTTTCATTTATCATCCTTTACAAAAAATTATGGTCTGGTTTGGCATTGGATGGTTTTCTATATTTTCTCTAAGTGAGTGACTCCCCTCTTAGGTCCCACTCCTTCCAAGTATGGTTTCAGACCCAAGGCAGTCAGTTAATCTAATTATTTTAATTTTTGTCTCCCTTATGATTGTACTTCTCCTATAGGTGTCTTACACCTCATACCTACCCTTGGATATGCATATCAATATCACTAGTAGAAACTCAATTGTTGACAACCTTGCTAGTTTTGCGACACCTCAAGATTCAAAGTATAGAATTTTGAGAATGGATCCTCCCTTTACCCCTCTAGTGTCTAGAACTCCTGAGAGTCAACGTGTAGTTGTTCCATATACCTCAACACCAGCATCAACTTCCATGAATGTGGGTATTCCACCTGACTAGGAGTTTCCTCTTCTACGATAGATACTTTCCTCAATCCTTGTATGGCAAGTTAGCTCTGGTATCGCTATAGACAAACCTAATGAGTATAATCTCACTAATTTTCTAAACATGCACCCTACATATTTTAATGGTGAGAATGAAGTCATAATGGTTGACAAAATTTGATGATTGCATTCTTTCTATTGAGCGATCTTTTGATGAGATGGCTTGTTTGGAACACAAAAGGTTTTTTTAATCTATGTATGTTCTAAATGGACCAGATCAACATTGGTTGATCAACTTGTCCCAGACTTGTGATATCACATACATGACATGGAATCAGTTCCTATTCTTGTTTAGGGAGACATATGTATCATCTATATGATTAAGGAAGCAGGAATCTGAGTTCTAGAACCTACGTACAAATTCCATGATAGTTATTGAGTATGTGGAAAAGTTTGTGACCTAGAGTATTATGCTAATGGTATGATTGATGAGCAACATGCTAGTATCTTTTTGGAAGGGTTGTTATATAGTATTTGATGTATGTGGATTCCTCCTCTACCCATGATCTTTACTTAATAGATGGACAAAGCCCTTTGTATAGAAGCTTACCATGTTTATCAAGTAAAGGTAATCATAAGAGGAAGATGCCTAGTGAAGAATCAAAGAGCAACAAGTGTTCTAAGTGCCATAAGATGCATTCCCCTAGGATCTGTCCTCCTAAACTTGGAGGATTGGTCATATGCCATCATTGTGGAGAACATGCTCATACCAAGCCTCGATGTCCTCAACTTCATGGAGATCAAGCACCAATACAATATAAGGGTAATGGTAACAACCACAACAATGGAGGAAGACCTAATGGTGGGCATTTAGCACATCTCAATGCCATTGGTGGTGAATAACATTATAACCAAAATGATGTAGGTAAACCTCATGCTTATAGTTAACCTTAGTATACATTTATATATTTAGTTTCCATTTTGGTTGGAATCTTGATTTGATAAAGTGTAACGGTTTCCAGTAGATGATGTTTTACATGTGATTTAGACTTATCTTTATTTCTTTAGTTTTGTTTGATGTATTAGGCTATACTCTTTTAAGGGGGGGAGCGTTGTACCTTCTATGGATATGATGATTTTGAGGATGAAATTTATTGGGTGGAAACTTGTGACATATTGAGATCTAGATACCCTAAATCTAGAAACCCTAATCTCATTATTGGAAGGTCAGTATTCTTGGATATCTAGAATTGACCAAACAAGGTTAGAGTTATACACTGGCATGTTGGGTTATACCCTAATGAACATACAATGCACATAATGTCAGTAACTCCAATGTAACCCTAACAATGCTTTGATTTAGTGAACTCTTATAAGATGATGATTTGAATATATATAACCTAACCCTAGACCTTATATGTGATAATGATGGGTATCATATGGTTAGTATTCATGCTAACCTAAACCCTAGGTTGTAAATGACTAACCCTAACATTTACCTCCTTGGTGACAGGCATGATACATTAGTGAAGTTAGGTACCATAATCATATATCATTTGGATTAATCACCTAGTCATGGTTTGGTATCTAAATTAGTTCATCAAAATGTAGTATGTCATACCTTGTTCACAAATACACATATAATGACTAAATGTTCATAGTTAGTAACAAGAAGTGCATAAATATGAATAATTGATTCATGTGGACAATAATGTGACTAATCGGTATAATGTGATAATAAATAGATGTTTAGTATAAGTTGAGATAACTACAATTTCAGTATCTAAGTTATTGTTGAAATTAGTGGATTCATTGAGTATTTTCTAAAAAATAGGTATGACATAATAGTAGAAACCACCATTCACCACCCACCCCTGATCCAAACTAATATTTTGATTCATCTCCCATCACCCACACTGCAGTTGGTCTAATAGTGTGGCTTTTATTACTGGAATTACTGCCCTCATCCCCTATTTTAGATCCATTGCAACCAAGTTGGAGAATAACATGTTGGCAAGCATGGTATGAACAAATCCATACATGCACATTTCTCCACAGTTCCATGAGACTTGACAGGACAATTCCTTCTCCTCTTCACAAATCGACGTTTCATTGTTTTCCATCACCGCCTTTGATAGGACATTGTCATCTAGATTTCATGCATCGTGAATGGATTGTCATCACTACCATGGTCTTTTTCACTGTCATCTTCCAGATGCTACGCATGCATTGTTGTTTTCGTCCCCCTTGTATACCAAATGCCATGTCTAGTTATGAGGTAATGATATTACTCAATGACGTATGTCTTTGGGTTGAGGACGTGAACAAAAAGAGTATATACATTATTTCATGCCCCTAGTCAAATGTTATTGTGGAAGGTTGATAGACAACAATAACATATAAGACTTGAGTGTGAGTTGGTTGATGACAGAACCTCATTAAGTCATGATATGTGATATCAAACCAAGCACATGGATACTTATTAGAGAACAGTGTATCAGATAGACCCACCTTGAGAGTGATACATGGAAATCATGATTTGTTGTCAGAATCATCTCTCATAGTGATGGCAGTGATTGTAATGCTTATACCTAAAACTACTACACTCATCGCATGTCCTTTAATGTACTTAGACATCATCCACAGTGACCTTGAATAAGGGTTGCCATAAAGGTGGTGGTCAGGTGCATTGTGCACATGGGGATGATTGTGAGTGACATAGATGGGAATTGTCCCTCCTATAGGAGTATGATATCCGGGCCACTTGATAAGAGAGACTGAGAAATGCATGGCCATGCTCATGTGAGTCAATATGTGAAATTAAGTTTGCACAAATCTCAAAAAGTCTACTCTAGTTCAAGGAACATGTATTCAACGCTAAAGAGGATGACAATTCCATGTCTCTAGTTCAATCTGGATATCAATGACAAAGGAACTATAAGAACACTATAAAACCAATCACAAATTGTAGGTTGAAGTTGTTCTCCAACTTTCAAGATTACTTGGGTAGGAATGATGTCTTACTAGATACCAATCATTGCTTGTGATGTCTTAAATCGATTATTGACATTCACTGCCAACGTAACTTGGAACCTATATGGTCACACACTTAGGATACACTTAGAATAGGGGTTTATTCACAAATGTAGTTTAAACTTGATTAGTAAAGACTTAGGTATTCAAATTAACCAACAATGGTTGGAAGTTGACTGAATGAACTGTGAATCAACCGATTCAAGTGTTGAACTAATTGATCAAGTGTCAGGTCAATTGAACCAAAATTAGTGATCAAAACCATGAGAGAACCGGTTCAGTAAGCTAATTGATTGGCTCAGGTATGTGAACGGACCAGTTCAGGATGTGAATCGGTCAATTAGTTGATTAATTCTATTAGAAAGGATTGGTGTTGACGTCATGTTATGCATTAATTAGATATTAATTGCCAATTCAATTGTGATTGGGAAACATTTTTAAATGAATGGTTGAACCGATTGACTCACATGACAACTGACCGGTTCACCTTTGAACTAACCATTTTGTTGTTTGTATGTTGAGAAAATTCGTGAATTCCCATCCCCATCAACTCTTTCTCAGACTAGAACTCATAATATTGACCCTCCTACAAATAAAGGGGTAGTCGAGGCTTCCTAGAGACACAACAATAAGCTTTGACAATGGATGTCTTCTCTGATTGTGGTAATTGAGAATTCCTGAGCAAGTTGTACCCGTCAAACGAGGGATAGCAAGGGAGAGACAATTGTGGAAGAGAAAGTTGGTGCTAGCATGCTAACTAGAAGGGACAACTCCTTCCTATCCATTCTTCTAGAATGATAGGATTTTTCATTGGTCCTTGTATACTATTACAGAGGTAAGGAGGTTGTTGACTATTGCTTGGAGGATAAATTCAACCGTTGTCTGTGGTGAACAACTAGGAGGTTGTTGCTGACATTGTCCAGGTGCAACATGAAGAAAGGTGCACGCAACTATAAGGGAATTTTCACTAGACTTGCTTCAGGACTAGTATAACCTTGCAACCATCCTTCTCATTACATAGTTGTTGATGCAATCTATTGTACTGAAGGGGAATATGTGAAAAACCACTAGAGGGGGGGTGAATAGAGTTTTAAAGTTAATTTAACAATTTTTTAACTCAAACAACCACAAATGAAAAAGTAAGAAGGAGACAAGGGATTTAGAGTGGTTCCTACCTTAGCAAATACTAAGGTAGTCAGTCCACTACCCGGTTGCTTACCCAACCGGGATTTTGAAAGTATTAATTTTATTACCTTCACAAGGAATTACACAAAATACAATACTTTCTTACACCCCTTTGAACAGCCTTCACTTTGAAGTAGATGCACCAACTCGAGGTAGCCTTCTTGAAGTAACTCCAAGCTCCCCCTTGAAGTAGCCTTCCTCTTAGAAGTAACCTCCCGTTGCACCAGCCTTCTTGAAGTAGTTCAAAGTCTCCTTCTTCACCAAGAAGATCAAGACCCTCTCCAATCCACAGCCTCCAACCTAGGAGTAGCAAGGAGAGTACAAGAAATGAAAGTGAACAAGAAAGGAAAATGGAAATTACAACTTATCCTTTGAAGCACAAGGCTTGATTTGCCTATATCAAGCGTGTAGATCTCCTAACCAATGTATATGGAAGTGTGATTGCTATGGATAGGAGATACTAGCCTATAGGACACGAATTTAGAGCAAGGTGAAGAGTAGCCAATTGCAAGTATTGCTCAATTGCTCAAAAACAGGTTGCTAATGCAAGTGTATGTTCAAAGATTGCTCAAGTGTAGAATTAAGTGAGATTAGGTGTCCTAAGGCATGTCCTATTTATAGGAATGACCTACAAGTGCTTAATGACGTTCTAGACACTTTCTAGGGGTTTCTAAGTGCTTAACTAGCTGTTAGGTATAAGTTAGTTGCATTAGCAACGGCTAGTTAATTAATTCTACAGTTGCTGTCAGAGTCCATCTCGGTCGAGAAATTGTCGACCGAGATACCTACTCGGTCGAAGTTTTGACGACCGACATGCTCTCTGGATCAAGTGTTTGCAACGTTCATCTCCAACTGCCAACTACCTTGTCAGCTGTGTCTAACGGCTACCTGGGTCTTTCTCGGTCGAGAAGCTTGTCGGCCGAGAGTGTCTCGGTCGAAGATTTTTTCGACCGAGATTGACCCTGTTTCAATGTTTCAAATTAAGTACTAAGTGTGTATGTAAGTGTGCATATGTGACACTATTAAAGGGGATGACCTATCTAAGTGTAGTGATTGACTAGGGAAGATCTAACGCTTGATTTACATGAATTCTAAGTACTTGTACATTATATATTTGTACAAGTTTTACAATTGATTACATTCATAAAATTAAAGCAATTTAGCATATAGATCTTCCATGATATTTGTCATCCATCTTATTCCTGCAACACTCAAGTAGCACGTTAGATCGCAATAATGAAATGTTTGTCATTATCAAAACAAAGGGATTTACTGATGTCCATTTAGCCAACAATATGGAAGTTAAAATTTTGTTTTCATTGCCTGCTTTTTCACCATATTTCCTGCAATGGTATCGGGGACACATAAATTTACTTAGCTTTCGGATTTAATATATATGATTGGATTTTTTTTCATCATTTAATTATTGCATACGATATGAATACTTATAGTGATTAATGTGCATATCTGATTAAATACCACATATGATCCCAACTAACATATATATATAGATATGATATGATATATATGCAATTTACACACGTTATCCTAAAAGTTGGTTTTGATTGTGGATGTGAAGCATTGTTATAAACAATAACCCTAGATCTATGTGAATGATTGTGTGGTTCTTTATTACTATATATATCTTGGTTTGATATTGAGCTTCTATCTTCTCTTCCACATGAAAAAGTATTATTCTGTCCTTCCAATGCTCCCCTCAAATGTAACTTGAGGTTTCCCTATTACCATGTAATATGTTAAATAGCATTAGGATAGTTTTAATTATTTTATAATGAAGAAGACATTCAGCACTAGATGAAGTGCCCATTTCAGTAGACGATCTGATCGGCTAGAGGACCGAGGAGGACTGATGATAGGAGGAGCCAAACCGGTTGACTGGTTGCCAAACCAATCCATTGGAGGTGTCCAGACATCATTTGAACTAGAGGCCAGACGATCAATCTGACAGACCAACTGACCAACTAGGAGGTGAGCTGATCAGATCAAGAGACAAATCGATCAACCTAGATTAGTTGAGCAAAGATCTTCATCAACAATAGGTTGTTGCATGTGATGTAGACCTTAGGTGGTAGTAATTCCTTATGGCTCGAAGGAATTACAATAGTATGGTCATAACCATTACTTGTGTTTATAATTGCATGTTTTTCCTTTGTGGGATATAGCATGTATATGATATGTACTATAAGTATGTAGTGACTAGATATGTATATATATATGTATTAAAATACAAATCCCTCAAAAAATATTAAGAGTAAGATGCTTTCCATAAGTAGCACATAGGAAAAACTTGATCGACCAAGCATAGGTTATGCCAAAGCATGGTGCACCGTCTGTCTCATGGAAGTGTGATGATAAATATGTAGATCATCCAAAGTAGGGTACATTTTTTATCATGTTGACTTTGAGTGAGACTTAACTTGGTGATCTTAATGATATTAAGTACCTAGATACATAGAAATGGATTGTGACAAAGATTTGTGCACACCTATATAAGAGTTTCATTTAGATGTAATTGGAAAAACTTGCCTACCTAACTAATCAAGTTGTGGGTGATCATCCAAAGCTGACTCATGATTTGATAAAATATGGATCTTGG
Source organism: Alisma plantago-aquatica (assembly GCA_963693085.1). Classification (NCBI taxonomy): domain Eukaryota; kingdom Viridiplantae; phylum Streptophyta; class Magnoliopsida; order Alismatales; family Alismataceae; genus Alisma; species Alisma plantago-aquatica. The sequence goes on from OY856412.1 coordinate 1,332,468,163, forward strand.
CTCACTATAAGGTTTTATGCCTCAATCTTCCAAATTGGTAGTGAGGGCTATCAATTTGAAGAAAAGAGTGGGAGCAATAATTAATTAAAGGCCTAATTAATAACGTCAATGTTACCACATCAAATCAAAAAGTTTATTGATAAAACGCAATTTTTTACTCTTGTAGATATAAATGGAAAACACATAGTCATTGTGATCAGTCCTTGAAAAGGAGAATCTTAATGGGATAAGCTAGTTTAGGACTTTGGGAAGTGTTCTGTATATTCTTGAAACACCAATGTCATTGGAAGCTGCTCCATATGCACCTAAGGATGAAATGGATGCTTACTTGAAGCATGTCAATGATGTCATAGACATCAAAAATTATGCTAGGATATATGAATGATGAGTTGCAAACACAACATAAAAATCAAGAAAGTTATAATGTCTCTTAGACGTTGTTTGAGTGCAAATTGGCAGAGGGAATCTAGTAGGACCCCATGTGTTCAATATGATTGGGCATGTAGAACATTGAGATAGACTGGATTTTCTTTAGGCCAAGAGTTGACTACGGATATGAATCTGCACTCATTGCTTGAATCATATAGGTAGATTATCAAGTGTGATCACTTGAGTAACCCAGTTAGGCACTGTCATAATTGCTTGACATCTTGATAAGTTTCAAAGCACAAATGAAAAAGGACAAATCCATGATGATGATTAGTGAAATAGAGTCCAAGGACAAAGGTAAGGCCAAGAAGTGTTCTGAGGCTAACCTGAAGTCCAAGTATTCCACACTCAAAATAGGGAGAGGAGTAAGGAAATTAATGAAGATGAAGTAAGGGATAGAGATCTCTACTTCTGGTATATACATAGTAGAGATTCACTTTTCTACTTCTTCATCTTGGGTACTTGATACCATATGTGGATTACACATTTACTCAAATGAGAAGGATCTGAAAAGAATTAGACCTTTGAAGAAAGGTCGAATTGTGTGTTTCTAATGGAGCAAGAGTTGTTTCCAGTTCAATTGGAACCTATGAGATCTCTATCAAGTGTCTTACAATAGAGTTGGAGAACTGTGATTATGCACCTATCATTAATAGGAACATCACATATGTATCTTGTTTGGACAAGAATTGATTCTAATTTCTTATATAGATTGGTCAATGTTCTATTAGTAAAGATGAGATCTTTTATGGCAGTGCCCCAATGTCTTATGGTCTATACTTGATAGATCTAGAGACAAGTGTGTATAACATTAATACCAAAAGAAAAAATTAGATAACTCAAACCAAACATATCTTTGGCATTGTTATCTAGGGCATATTAATGAGAATTGCATATCTAAACTCCATAAAGATGGTTATCTAGACTATTATGATTTTGAATCAGTAGAGACGTGTAAATTTTGTTTGTTAGGTAAGATTACAAAGACTCCCTTCATTGGAAACAGTGAGCGGGAAAGTGATGGATTAGGACTCATACATACTGATGTATGACCCTTTTTGAACAAATTCTAGAGGTGGTTACCAGTACTTCATTACCTTTATTGATGACTTCAGTATGTACATCTATGTTTACCTGATGAAACATAAGTCAGAGACCCTTGAAAAGTTCAAGGATTTCATGAATGAAGTACAGAATCAACTTGGTAAAAGTATTAAGGCACTTTGTTCTGATCAAGGTGGAGAATACTTAAGCTAATAGTTTTAGGACCTTCTACGAGCCTGTGGTATCATATCACAATGGACTCCACCTGAAACACCATGCTAATAGTTTTAGGACCGTCTACGAGCCTGTGGTATCATATCATAATGGACTCCACCTGAAACACCGTAGCACAATGGTGTATCAAAAAGTAGGAATCACACATTAGTGGACATGGTATGATCTGATTAGTTATTCTTATCTTCTGACTTTTTTCTGGGGACATCCTCTTCAAACCGCAGTGTTTACATTTAATTGTGTACCATCTAAATAAGTTCAAAAGACACCATATTAGATATGTAATGGGAAGTATCCCAAAATGTCTTTTATGAGAATTTGGGGTGTGAAGCTTATGCGAGGAAAATGTTTCTTAAAAAATCTTGGTCCTAAATCTGATAAATGCTTTTTTTTATATCCCAAATAAACCAAGGGATGCTACTTGTGTAACCCAAATGAAAAAAAAGTGTTTGTTTCCAAAGATGTTGCATTCCTTGAAAAGGAATTTTTTTCCAAAGGAAACAATGGGAGAAAAGTAGACTCGAAAAGGTTTGAGACCAATAAGAAAACATTGAACATGTAGAGGTATAGGAGGAATAAGGATACTAACAAATTGTTGTGGAATCTCAAGCTCCTCATGTAACACAAGAACTTCATAGATCTAGTAGGATATGCCTTGGCCTGATGGATTTGTTTATCTTGTGACTCAATAAGGCAGTGAGTTGGTCATATATGATGAGCCAACAATCTACCTCGAAGCTACTACAGGACTAGAGTCTGATAAATGGCTTGAGGCCATGAGATCTGAGATGGAATCCATGTACATCAACAAGGTATGAACCTTGGTGGATCCACCTAAATGGGTAAAACCCATAGGGTGGAAGCGAGTCTTCAAGAAGAAGACTGACATGGATGGTATTGTACAAACCTATAAGGGCAAATTGGTTGCAAAGGGTTTCAAACAAGTTCAAGGTGTTGACTATGACAAAGCCTTTTCTCTAGTTTCCATGGTTAAGTCCATCAGGATCATGCTTGCCATTGCAGCTTATCATGACTATGATATTTGGTAAATGGATGTTAAAACAACATTCCTTAATGAGAATCTTCTCGAGGATGAGTACATGACACAACCTGAGGGTTTTATAAATCCAAAGGCTAGAAAGATAGTATGTAATCTACATAGGTCATCCTATGATTTGAAGCAAGTATCTCGGAGTTGGAATCTTTGATTTGATGAAACAGTCAAAGAGTTTGGCTTTAGTCAAAATGAAGATGAACCTTGTATTTACAAGAAGGTTAGTGGAAGCATAATTGTATTACTCATATTACAAGAAGGTTAGTAGATGACATATTATTGATGGGGAATGACATCCCTACTTTATAGAGGGTAAAGACCCAGCTAGTAAATATGTTCTTCATTAAGGACTTAGGTGAAGCATCCTATATCTTGGGAATCAAGATCTATAGATATAGTTCTAGAAGGCCTCTTTGACTAAGTCAGAGCACATACATTGACAAAAGGTTGAACTGGTTCAACATGGATGACTAAAAGAGAGGAAACCTACTCATGTCTCATGGTGTTACTATCTCTAGAGATAAATGTCCCAATTCTTATGAATAAAGGGAAGTCATAAGTAGGAGTTCATATGCATATTGAATTGGATCCATCATGTCTGTAATTTTATGTACTCGGCCCAATGTCTCATATGCCTCGAGCATGACGAGATGATATTAGTAAGATCTTGATGATTCCCACTGAACTACCATGAAGAACATCCTTAAGTACTTGAGAAGAACTAAGGATCAGTTCCTTGTCTACGGAAGTGAGGAACATTTGATGGTAAAGGGCTACACTAACACAAGCTTCCAAATTGAAAAAGATGACTATAGATCATAGTCTGGATTGTGTTTTGCCTCAACAATAGAGTTGTGATTTGGAAGAGTTTCAAGAAAGAGACAGTTGTAGATTCCACAATAGAGGTCAAGTATTATGTTGCATCAAATGCAGCAAAGGAGGTTCTTTGGATCAGGAAGGCCATTTTAGAACCTAGGGTTGGTTTCAACCCTTGGCGATGTAATTGAGCTATATTGTGAAAACAACGGAGCTATTGCACAAGCTAAGGAATCCTTATCGTAGCAACATTCTAAGAATATACGAAGGCAGTTCCATCTCATACGGGATATCATATAGCGAGGACAGGTGAAGATTTGTAGGGTTCCAACCAAAAGCAATGTGGTTGAGCCCTTGACGAAAGCACTTTCACATCAGAAGCATGATGGTCATGTTAGATCACTTGGGATTAAATTCATGGGTGATTGGCTCTAAGTGCAAGTGGGAGTCTATTGGTATGTATGCCTAGAGAGACAATCATATGAATATTGTAATGGCTTATCTTGTGAATGATTTGATTAATAATAAAGGCAATCTTCTAATTTATTCTATTTTGGATCAATGGTCGAGGTTGCGGTTCGGCATAGTCGACCTAGTCGAATCCATCCCGCCCAGGAGTGGAAGATGGAGAGGAGCGATGCCCTCCCGGTCCTAAAGCTCATGTGTAGTAGCTCCGTCATCGCACTGATTAGGGGTTCTTGCCCTTCACGTTTGTATCTGCTCCTCCATTACTGAGATTGGGATTCCCAGGGCTACGCCACCCCTTCGTCTGACCCTGTCTGACCTGACCTGCCTCGACGAAGCCTCCCAGCTCTGAGTTCTGGATTGGCATCGAGATTGAGGTGGTTGTCCCTGCTAATTCTCGGCGTCCATATGCGGAAGGGTGGATTGTCTGAGTCCCTAATTGTATGACGATGCTCTCTTCTGATAGGGGTTCTTGACTGGAGGTGGTGATCCTCTCATGCTTCTCTGCAGGCATGGATGGGTCACCCTCATAGGTAGTGCCATCCTCAAGGATTCGCTAAGACCGACCACAACATGTTCGATGGATTGCTCTATGGGCAAAGGCTCAAGGTGGAGCCGAGTTAGTTTTCATATCTTGGAGCTCAGGTCTGTTGGTGGTGAGTTTCCGCTTGCCCACTGCACTGGTCCCCCAATGGGGTACTCGTCTTTGGAAAGGGTGATAGGGTTCTCCCCTATCGTCCTTGCTGCTGTGAACCCCCCTATCATCCTTGCTGCTGATTAGAAAAGATGAAGAGGGGATATTTTAGGGTTTGTTAACTTAAAAAGGATAAAGTTTGAGAAATTGATCTAAGAACCCCTAATGAATATTAATGAAACCTTAATGCGGATTAGAAACCACAAAAAGTGAATCCAAGTTAATAAAGTAGGTTCTTGATAAAGTGTATAATAAATAGAGTACATATCCTTTTCAGGAATTATGTGATTGTTGAATTACTTGGATTGCATGCTTGGTTGGATTTTCTTAATGCTTTTGAAATCATCAAATCAGGTATGTGGTTAATTATGAATAACCGCCTTAGTTTCTCAAGGATTTTCCGGATGATTAATCGCATTGAATGCAAATTATCTGTTTGGATGTTCATACTGCAATTATAAAGTCACTATGGCTATCACAGTTATGTATACATGTGAATTCTCGCACCTACATGCCACCCTGATGGAAGATGCCATAAAGGTCAGGCCCAGGAGGGTAGATCAATGGGCACCGTGAGAGGTGACCCCAGGCACCAAGCTCAAGATTGAGAAGGTGGCCTGAAGTCATTGGCAAAAGAAACCCCAAGGTGGGTATGCCAGGATTAGGGAAAAAGCAGTGGAGAATGTCATACTGGAAATCGTAAATTGGCTTGTTAATTAACTTTATTGTGATAATTAGATTGTTATCCATATGTGAAAACTTTTGGTTGTCCCCACATACCAGTATATTTCGATATACTGACCGACGTTTTGTTTGTCGGCGTTTTAGGAACAACAACTGAAAGAACAAACAGTAAAATGACACATTGTGGAAATAAGAAGTAAAGTGCAAGGAGGATTAGATAGAGTAGATTCAAGCTCTGGATAGATAGATTTCCAAAGTTTTCAAAGGTAAGTAAAGTTTTAATTTTATACCAAATTCCAGTTAGTTAGTAGAATTTCATAATTATTATTGATTACTTGTCGAACCTTTGATCTTGTTAATTGATTAACGGCTCTGTCCTTCGGGTCTCCCTTAATTGGGGGTTATCGGGAGGCGGGGTCGTTACATACAGGGGTTGAGTTTTTACTTTTATCCCTTTCCTATTCTTATGCTGCTAATGGTATCGAGCTGGACTTAAGGAGTTATCAGTTGATATCTTAGAGTCGGGATCAGAGGTTCACACTGCCCTCAGGTTGCTGACCAATCCTCACAACTTCAGGAAACAAGCTTATTGTTAGTGTGCGAGTAGTCAGTCATCTGGGCCCTATGTTTTGATGAGCCCAGCTCAGTGGTTCTTCTTGATGATTGCTTAGTCTGTTGGGGATCGTTTTCTGGTTTCTGGTATAGTAAAAGAATTGATCAGATGGTCTTTGGACTTTGGTTTCTCTGGTTCAGATTGTCTCTTGTTAGTTGGTTAGTCCATAGCCTTTTAGAAGTATGTTTTTAATGCCAGTGTGTGAATGATCAACTAGCTGAGTTAGTCTGTGCTAAAGGACCAATGTGTTGCAGGCCGTTTTTGTTGTTTCTTTTGCTTTCCAAAAATGTGTGATCTAGATGATAGTAGTGGGGCTTCATGCCATGTTGCTTCTGGGGTATCCTGGATGTTGAACTAATGATTCTGGCTGCTCATGCTTCCATACTTTCAAAGGATGGATCTATTGCCAATGTCAGTATGAGTTGTTTTTGAATGGACTATTTTTTATCTCTGGTTACCTTTGAGTCTGTATTGTGGGACTGTCCCCTTCTGTTGTTAGGTAGATAGCTACTTTTTAGTAGCTTAGTTCAGATAGTTTATCTTAGTTGTTTGTATGTTTTATCCAGGTTTGTTATGGGGCGAAATCACTTGTACCCAAAGTTTTGGGAACCAAAATTTTAGTAACATGATTTTTTACCGACAAAAAAAATTTATTCTATTTTATTCAGTAATGAGATAATGATGTAACATAATAAATGTCTAAAGAATGATATTATTCAATGACGTATGTCCTTGGGTTGAGGACCTAAACAATGAGATCATAAGGATGTCAAAAGTATATACATTCTTGTTATGCCCCTAGTCGGATGTTATTGTGGAAGGCTGATAGATAGAAATAACACATAAGACTAGGGTGTGTGTTGGTTGAGGATAGAATCTCATTAAGTCATTATATGTGATATCAAACTAAAAAGATAGATACTTGTTAGGGAATAGTGTATCGAACGGACCCACCTTGAGAGCGATACGTGGAAACCATGATTGATAGTCAGAATCATCTCTCATAGTGATTGTGGTTCTTAAAACTGATGTAAGGAGTGAGACCCAGAGGGGATCCACTCTCTACTAAAATTTTGAAGAACAAAACATCCATCCCAAACATACTCAAAAGGTATATTGAAATGAGTGTAAATTTTTCAAATCTTATTAATGGTATTCAAAATAATCAAAGTGTAGCAGCGGAAGATAATAATGACTATATTCAACTTCTCAACAAGATTACAAAAGTATATCTTAATCTCCCACATAGAGTTTACATGTATGATACAACATAAGGATATAAGATAGAGGGAAGTCTAAACCATAACAACTTTATATCCAAGCTTTAACTCCTTAAGCTATGTCCATATCTTCATGTCATCTAATTCAAGTCCTTCACGTAGGGTTGGAAGCATACCCCAGCAAGAAGAGAAAAATAGAAGACATCAACAAAGACTGGTATGTGCATACTAAATAGGAGATTGAGCAATTTAAACGAATAAAGGACATCAAAATAAAAGGCTTCCCATAGAAAAGTAAAGTACTACCCAATCGGGCATAAAAGAAATGAATCTCAAATAAATAGACAATTAAGAGAAAAGTATAGCAATAAAGCATCCATGTGTTTTAAATGTGACAATACTAGATAATATAACATGTAGGTAGGAAATAACACATCTACCAACATATGAGGTGAGCGGGAACTGTATACATATACTATAAATGTGGAGTGGGTAGGAACTGTATACATCCACCCGAGCAGAATAGGATACACATTTTCTCAAATATATTTTAATATGCATGAATTATCACCTTTGCACTCATTTGTGGGAATGTTCACATACACATAAACTTAACATGTAAAATTATACAAGAAGTCACCACATGATGCATAACGAAAGATAATCAAGAATACAAGAGATTAAGAGCATACGAGAACAAGAAGGATGAGTACATCCATCCAAATACCATCACATAATATGCAATATACACATCCACTACTGTGGTGGGAAAAGAAGCACATATCATCAAATAAGTCCAACATGCACAAAGCATAAGAGAGAATCTAAAAGAATATCCATGATTACAAGATCAATATCAAATAAGGTAGTTCACATGAACCATGGTTTTCAAAAGAAAAGATATTGTGTATAAGCTAATGTTCATAGGACCAAAAGAATGAAAAAAATAGGTTATTACTAAAAAAGAATAATTGGGGATGCAAACATACCTTATAATAGAGTCCTAGAATCACCCATCACTAAACTAGTTGTTTCCAACGTCAACTTTACCTAATTATAATTAGGCTTGTATCTTCCATTGGTTATTCAGCAGAATCATATAGATAAAATGAAGGTTTCCCCCAAGTTGGTTGTCCTTTCACAGAAAAATCCTAGTGAATCCAGTTGATGGTCTAAATAGGATGATAGGGAAAACTCCACTTCAGACCCAACAGAATAGCCTTGATGACTGTAATCTCCATGATCATGTGATGGCGTTTGCAATTATGTGGTAACCAAATTGATGACCTCGTGAAACCCCTACCATGTTCAACATCCTTATAATGAATTTGTTGGACTTGAGAAACAATGCTTTTAAGATCCAGCAATTTTGTCATACACTTCTGTTGGGAACCCACTATATCAAACTAATGCTTTTGGATGAACCCTTGTTCAACAGTTTGAAGTATACTTCTACTACGGTCTGCAATGTCAGTGGCTAATTGGAAATGACGATCCTACTTTTCTAATAGTTGCTAAAGTGGATCGACTTGTTCTTAGGTATGAGAACCTAATGAGGAGGTGAGTGCATCGGCACTTTCTCTAGCTAGCTCCACTGCTCTAATTAGTTCTTTATCCCTTGGTGAATCGAAGGTTGACAACTGACTAGAAATCTCCTTTGTTGAAACATCGGGTAATGACGATGGTGGGGGAGAATACAACTTGACTAGTTGGAGAGCATGGCCTTCAATTATTTGCCAGTAGTATGGATAAGATAACTTGTCTTGTGGAAGCAAGATCCATGGTAGAAAAATGTATAAGAAAAAGGAAAGCTATTGAGTATATATGAACAAGTATGGGCAAAACAAATGAAGAAATATACATATATATGCTAGATCAAGGATGGGTGATTAGATTCTCTAGAGGTGGGGTGAATAGAGCTGAAAGCACTTAAACAAAATTCATTAGACCTTAAAGATATATCACAAGATAAGGTTGCTAAATAGGAAATTTGTGTGCAACTAAAAGATGCATAGCAAGGGAGAGAGAGATTGAACATACACCAATTGACAAGCTATTTAGAGTGGTTCCACACTTCAGACTAGAAGTGAGTCAGTCCACTACCTAGAGAGGTCAACCTCTAGGATTTCTTAACCTTGCACCTTTATTATATTCATTATAAGAGATACAATACATGACCACCAAAGGACTTACTTATCCAATACAAAGAGTCTTCAACCTTACCAAGGACTTACCCACTTTGCAAGGAGTCTCATGCCTTCTTCCAAGGACTTACCTACTCTTGCACAAGTCTTCAGCCTTGCAGGGATTACCCACTCTTCTTGGATCTTCTGCCTTTGACTTCACCTTCACTCAGAAAAGCTTCCACCAAGTACTTACCCACTTGAGCAAGGAGTCTTCTGCCTTCACCAAGGTCTTACCCACTCTAGATCCACATCTTCAGCCTTGATCTTCACCAAGGGATTCCTTCCCTTGTTCTTCTTCACCCCTCTTAGCCAAGAGAGAGAACCTTCATCTTCATGGTTGAAATGAGAGATAGGGAGGTGGTGGAAGTGAGAGCCTCACAAGATATACATATAGGACTATCTCTCTTACAGATTTCCTACTCACTCTAATGAATGTAGCAAGTGATTAAGCTTAGAGAGAGAGAGGAGGTTGTAGGAAACACTCAACTATAGAATAGGAACCTCACATAGAGTTTTGCACTGAATGCTCAACCTTGGAATGAAGCCCAAGGGGTCCTATTTATAGCTGGGGATGCCTCTTAGCCTTTGGGAACACTTGAGAATGAAAACTAGCCATTTTGTGGCTTGCAACAGATATATTTTCACTTGTTGCAACTCCACAATGGCTAGAAGCACTTTTCTACACTTTTCCGTACAGTGCAATCGGTCGAGTTTCTATAAGGGTAACTCGACCGATAGAGTAAAAGACAAAGTTGATATTCAGACCATCGGCCAAGTTTGTCCTGGGGAAACTCGACCAACCAATGAAAATTGAATTGGTCAGGTACTCCATCAGTCGATTTCTGTGAAGTGTAAACTCGACTGATCAAAAGTCATTTTCAAGATCCAACTAGGATCAGTTGAGTTTGCAACTCACAGAACTCGACCAATGAACAGCCTGATGTGAATTTTGGAAAATGGCTTTTGAGTGCTTAAACATTCAATCTAAGTGCTCTTGATTTTTTCTAAGCTTAATTACAAGTCATACAATCATTACAAGTGATTTACAAAAAAAAATTTATCAGTAAGTGTGGTACTCTTTATTTCTCAAAAACTTTCATGTATAGGTGTGGGAGTCTAGCTCCAAATACAGGAAGAATAAATTTCTATTCGGCTATAAGAAGAAGCTATCTGTACAAGTTATCAAAATCGTTTTGGATACGGTTCCAAACATGGGATGCGTTTGGGATAGAGTTTTCAAATATAGTTTTGTTTCTTTGGTACCATATATGATATAAGGTGCGCAGAGATAATAGTTTTTCTTTCGACCCATTGCTCTGAATCAGGTTTTCTCTGTTCCTTGGAATCACAGTAGTGTGTTGTCGAGATTTGAGCCACACATCCACCGTGAATGGGAAAGACCACTGAACATGACCAGTGTCTTCAGTGCTAGAGCAGCAAAGAGAGCATCTGGATGCTAAGGAGAAGCCTCTTCTCTGCAATGTGTCTTCAGTCACTAAGCATCCATGGAGGAGTTTCCAGCAGCTTACTTTAACTCTGGGTGGGGCTTTCGACTTCCTTAGCCAAGCAACCCAGTTCACTTCTTCATTTTCCTTTCTGCATAGATGCCAAGCTTCTTTCAGTGAGAATCTTGTCATAGACATGTAGTGGCACAGGTCATCTCCTTTATAAATAGAGGTCTCATTACAGATAGTCTGCAATTCTTTGATCCCTCTGACTTTAGGTAGTGACCACTTGCTATTTATAATGATGTCGCTCAGCTTTGCTTCCAAATCGAGGTTGTTTCTTAAGTTTAAGGTGGGTTTCACATAATATGATAGAAAGTTACCCTTGTACCAAGGATCTTTCCACAAGGAAATAGAGGTTCCATCACAAATTGTATGTTGCAAAAATGGGAGAGCTCTGTCTCTGTACTTAAGCAAGGCCTTCCATAGCCAGCTTTGTCCTTGTTTTGGAACGCATGTCCAAAGAGATTCTTTTTTTAAGTACTTACTGTGGATCCATCGTATCCATAGTGAGTTTTTCTTGTTAGCTACATCCCATAGCAAACGCATCATGCCTGCCATATTCTAGTCCTCCACCCTACGAATGCCTAATCCAGCTTCATTTTTTGGTCTGCAAATTGTGTCCTAGTCAATTGTATGTTTATGTTTTCCTTCTTCTCTGCCCCCCCATAGGAAGTTCCTACATAAGGTTTCAATATCCTTCATTATATCTTTAGGAATAGGGAAAACCCCTTTCTAGAATAGGTGGTATGCAGACAAGGTGGAGATGATAAGCTCCAGTCTTCCAGCCATAGACAGGAGTATGGATTTCCAAGTTTCTAGCTTTGTCTTTAGCTTATCAATCAGTGGTGAACACATCGACTTTGTGAGTCTTCTTGCAAACAGTGGTACTCCTAAGTATCTAACTGGGAATTTAATAATCTCAATGCCCAGAAGATTACTTATAGCTATGGGAGCGGTGTGACTCAGAAATAATTGACTTTTAGTGGGATTAAGCTCCAGGCCCGAGACTCTTTTGAAGGTGTTCATGCACTTTATAATGCCAAATGCACTCTGCTCTTCAGCTTCAGTAAATATTAATAGGTCATCTACAAAAATGAGGTGGGACACATCCATCTCATTAGTCTTTAATGGAGAGATTTCCTTGTTTTTGACAGTTTGGTCTAAGATGACAGTGAGTCCTTGCATTCCCAACACAAAGAGATATGGCACTAGAGGATCCCCTTGGAGGACTCCACTAGTTTCTTGAATGATTTCAGAAGGGACTCCATTAACAAGAATCTGAAATGAAGCCGTGTTCATGCATTCACTCACCTAGTTTAGCCAGCAAGGTGGAAAGCCCATACCTTTCATGATTTGCAGTTGTATTCTCTATCAATTGAGTTGTAGGCTTTGCTTAGATCTGCCTTAAGACACATCTTCTTTTGGGCATTTGCTTTGTCAAAGTCATGGACCAATTCATTTTCCAATAGGATGGCATCAGAAATTCTCCTACCTTTCACAAAGGTGCATTGATTTGGGCTAATAAGGGTAGGTAAGATGTTCCTGAGCCGATTCGCCATGATTTTGGAGATTACCTTGTAAGCAAATTTACAGAGGGAGATGGGTCTCCATTCACCTACTTTTTGTGGTTGCTTTGTTTTAGGCACAAGAGCAATATAGGTTTTATTCAGCTCTTTTAGCATCCTCCCCTATAAGAAGAAGTCTTTCACCGCTCTACAGAAATCATTCTTGACAATCTCCCAAGAGTTTTTAAAGAAGTGAGCGTTCATACCATCCGGGCCTGGGGCCTTGTCATCATTTGCATTTTTAACTATGTTGTAGATCTCCTCATCAGTGACTAAAACACACATCTCCCTTTTTTGTTCCTCTATAAGCTTGGGAAGGCCTTGCCAATCATAGCTTAAGGGCTCTGCCCTTCTTGCATTGAAAAGCTTACTGTAATGTTACACAAAAACATCAGTGATAGCTTGGCCATCTCTTATGAGATTTCCTTTGTGCTCCACTAGCTTTATTTGATTCTTGTGCCTGCGAGTTTTCAAAGAAGCATAAAAAAAATTTGTATTAGAGTCTCCATTTTTCAGCCACATAACTCTGGACTTTTGTCTTATCATAGACTCCATAGCATTCCTAGCCTCAATTGCCATTCCTTTCTTTGTTTTTGCTATCTCCCATAATAAGGCATTATCTGGATATCTGTCTGATTCCTCCTGAGCTTGGAGAGCTTCTTTAGCTTTGTTTTTAGCAGAATCGATCATATCACCTACATTCTCCCAATTCGGCATTTACAATCTTCTTTTTGTTAACTTGGTTTTTTTACAGAGCCTATAAATAGGATTGCCATCAATAGTAGCATACCAAACCTTATTTACAGCCTCAGAGAAACCAGGGATGGATTCCCAAGTATTGAAGTATTTTGTAGGATACTTTGCTTTTTCTTTCTTCTCATCCAAGTGCAGCACCAAGGCATAATGATCGATGTAGATAGTAGGCATAGTCTCCAGCCATAGATTTTTAAAATTATCCATCACTTGCATATTACACAAGGCTCTATCTATCTTACTCCTTATGTTATTTGCACCCATTTGTTGGTTATTCCAGGTGAAGAAGGGTCCTTTAGCTTCAATCTCCATTAAATCATTTATTTGGACAGCCTCATTGAAATCTCACATAGATTTAGTTGATGGCATGCATCTCCCACTTCTCTCCTCTGACTTCCTGATGGAGTTGAAATCCCCTATGATAATCCATGGGTGGTTGATGTTTTGTTTTATGTTGCTCAGCTCTTCCCAGAGCACTTCCATTTTAGCATCATCGTTTTCAGCGTATACAGCAATAATCTCAATGTTTTCACTACCATAGGAAATAATGAAATGCACACATTGCCTCATCTCCCTGAGCTCGACAATGTGAAGTTCTTTTTGTTCCCATATAATGAGAATACGAATTTTATTGCAGCTTTTAGAATTGTCCAGCCAGCTGGCATGTGGCCATGTTCTTCTAACAGCTCTTTCTATTTTCCTTCTTTTGATTTTGACTTCAGTGAGGACGTCAATGTCAGTACTTGCCCTCTGTAGCTCTGCTCGGACAACATCTTTCTTGTTCCAACTTGACAAGCCTCGGACGTTCCAAGCAGTGATTGTGGGGTATTCAACCATTGACACCTTGGGTTGGCTGGCCACCAACCAGGGCGTCTTCATTTTGTTGTTTGATTTCCAGGTTTTGGAGCCAATTGTTGGATTGGGAATGGGACTCTCCTGATTGACTCCTCGTCTTCCTTCTCTTGTTGGGGCTGGTAGTCTTGCATGGTCTTTCAAAGCCATCAGAATCTTTGTTCTTACCCTTTTCAGTCACAGAGGTTCTTGACTCAGTGTTACCAGTCGACGAAGTGTTGCATACAGGGGTTACCTGGGCATTGTTTTGAACAACTGCCTCTTTCTCTATCGTGGTAGGAGTAGTCTCTGTTGGAATGGTAGCTTCCACAGCATTGGGTTCTTCCGTAGGTTTGGGTGCTTCTGTAGATTTGGAGCACAACGATTTGTCATGCCCAAAATTGCCACAGTGTGGGCACTTCTCCAGCACCCGCTCATACTCCACCTTCACTTCATAGGGGAATCCTTTATCTGTCTTCATCTTGATCGTGGTAGGGAATTTAGATGATGTTGCCATCAACACGTTGATTTTGGTATAGTCAATTCTTGAGTGAGCCTTTGTCTGCCTGTCCAAGGATTGAGGCTTGCTGAGGTAAGATGCAATCCAAGATAGTATCTTTTCACTCCACAGCTCTAGCGGAGGTTCAACACCTTTAGCCATACCGGAACATAGGCCAACTTCTCCTGTTCTAATGGTTCTCCCTTCTCCCACTTCTTAAGGATCATTGGTTTTCCTTTAATGTGCCATGACCCCCCTTCTAGGGCATTATTGAGGTCGTTTCTATCTTGAAACTTAATTATGAAGTTTCCACTGGATCTGCCCATCACCTCCATAGTTCCCACTGGCTGCCACATCTGTAAGAGGTGAATCTGCAAGGTGGGGATGTGCGGACGAAAGCCAATGATATATCCTGCGATCGTGTTTTTCCACATAACAGCATTGTCATCTACTTCTGATTAAGAGATGATGATTGTGTCCTCTTCCAGTTCAATCGGGGATTCTAGTAGTCTTGTGTCCACATCCCCCACAGGGTTCTTGAACAACACCGACCATTCTCTAGGTGTAGTATCCACCTGCACATCATATTTAATTTGCGTTCTTCTTGGGAGAGGTCTCCTTGTTGTGCTCGGACCTTGTCGACAGCCATTCTCGCCAGTCGCGCCGCCAGCCGTGCCACCCACGCGTGCGACCATCCTTTAGGGTTCAAATAAGTGATTTACAACATGATTCTAATGGATTTACATCATATTACAAAAACATGCACTTGTATTGACTTTGACTTGTCTTTTCTCCAATTTGATATGTGCAAGTTAGGGCATTTGGAGTGTGTCTATACCTAATCTAAAATCACTCAAGTAGAGACATTAGACACAAATATGTGGAATGATTAGTCATCATCAAAACACAGGTTTAGTCAATTTAGACATGAGTCAACATTGACCTAATTGACCTTGAGTCAACATTCTCCCCCTTTTTGAAGATGACAAACCATTCCATAAATGTATTAAAAGCATTTAAGTAAAGTCATACTTTTGGGTACTCCTATTTCATTACCTGCAAGAGAAGGGCGGGATGAATAAAATGGCCTTCTAACTTTCCTAAAAAAAAAGTCATACTTTTGGAGAAACCTAGGGGTTTCAATAGAATTGAGTTCATATGCTCCCCCTCAATTGATGTGCATGGAGTTATCATACTCCCCCTCAATTGATGTTATTTCTCCTGCATGGTTAGCTTTCATAACATTTATAGAAACTACGTATTCTACTCATATATGTTCTACACATATATGTCTTCTTCCCTTTACCTTCTCCTTTTACAGGAACATACTTCTCCTCTTCATGTAAGACATGCCTTCTCCCTATTTTGTCAAAAGAAGACATACCTTTCTCCCCCTTTGTCATTTCAAAAAGTGGGGGTATGAAGAAATAAGAAACACCACTTGTTAAAGGAAAGGAGATAACAAAAATTTATATAGGGAGAGTAGAAGAGCACGGATAGGGGCTTGTCCAAGCATAGAAAGAAAAGCAAGTTAAAGCATGCACTTGAACAACCCAAAATGCAATATGAAGTGTTGCCGAAAAATGATAAAACACAATTTTGACCCTCAATATGATAGAATTTTCCGAAAAAGTATCAGGGCTCATGGAAAAGTGATGAGCCTTGCTCAGAAGGTCATTTCTGCATAAAAAACACTACTCTTGCAGCAAAAACTGAAACTGGAGCAAAATCTGCATAAAATCCAAAAATACTTTAATTTCTACATATAATGTAGATCTATGTACCCTGCATCACAATGTTATGCAAGAAACTCAAGATAGTAGATATGAAATTCAAGGAACAAGCTTGATCATGTACGAGACAAGATACAAGCATAGCATATAGTGAAATACCACTAGATGAGAAAAGATACCAATTATAAACAAGGTTAGAACTACGTGTATGTGAACTACTAGTAGATGTTATCACAAGTTAGGACTACTAGTAGGATCTAGTTCATAGCAAGAGATACCAAAAGATATACAAGATAAAGCAAGCTATGAATAGATGAATAGATATATCCAAACAAAGAGATAAGCCATTTTAGAAGCATGAAAGGATATAACTCTCTAACAAGTATGCATCATTACCAAAAGATGATCACCACTAAGAACCTCTAGGTTGTATCAAAACAAGATATACACCTAGATAGATGTAGAAAGTTAGAGTACAACGGAAGCAATTTTAGACACAATGAAGAGATCCAAAGAGATCATCATCAAAACCTATAGAACAACTCAAAGCAAGTAGTTACAAGATATAGATATACCAAGTTAGAGAAATTTAAAAGATAGAGTTGTAAGCAAGATAGGCAATTTAGAACATGGCAATATGCATATATAAAGGTACCAAATGAGAGTGTCAATGAATAAGGCTATTGGTTGAGAAAATCTAGTTGAGAGGGAAATTCTCATTCAATAAGCCAAATGTATAATCTGTGCACAGTGTTGTCGGTCGAGTTTTGTGTATTGACAACTCGACCGATGACAGCTGCTGGCAACACCCATTGGTGCCTATCGGTCGAGTTTCGAACAGGACAAACTTGACCGACAAAGTTGTTGTCAAAAAGCACATATGTATCATAAAAACATATTTAAAGGCATGCTAAAAATACAAACCATATCCAAACATGTCTAAGAAAATTAGTAATGCAATATAGATGCATTAGAAATAGTTTTTGAGCATGAGTGTGAAGAGAAACACAAAATACCACTTTTGACTCAAAAATCATATGCATAATGCACACTATCTTGACAAAAGACAAGTTAAGATTGGTTATAAGCAAGAGAAACGTTACCTTTGTGCTTACCAATTCTTTTCCACTTGTTTTCACTTCATACACATCTCACCATTCTTCTTGCATGTGGATTGAGAAGTCAATTTTCAATTCAATGGCTCAAGTCAATCTATTTGCAAGTATCTACAAGAAGAAAGATGAAATGGTCCCCAATCATATTTTTGGGTCCGGAGGGATTAGTTTAGCAACCCAAGTCCTATTTCTCTTTGGTGCTTTCCTAAAGGGACAACAAGTAGAATAATGACCAATTTCATTACAATAGTTGCATGTGCCCATAGTCTTGGAACTATAGGATTCTCCATGGAATATTAGAGATCATTTACCTTTGTTGTTCCTTTGACTACTATCATATCCTAAACCATGTCTACCCATTTGTTTAGTAGTATGGTGTAGGATGTCATTATGATTCTTTTTACCAACTAAGAATCTTTGCAAATAAGATCGCAAACTGTCTTTATCATGCATAAGAGAAGCAATACTAGAAGACAAATGATTGATATTATCTCTAGCATGCAAAAGATCATTTTCTAAGCAAAGAGCTTTAGTTAAATAAGAATCTCTATCAATATGAAGAGCAGCAACGTCATTCTCTCTACTAGTAGAACTAGAACAAGATTCATGCACATTGATTTTAGCAAGCAAGGAGGCATTTTCTATTTCAAGCAAAGCATCTTAGAAAGATAAACACCATTTTCATATTCTAATCCTCGCAAAGCAAAATCTTTGTCCTTGTTTTCAGATTTAAGAACATCAATATCATGCATGAGAGAATCAACAATTAAGGTATGCTCTTCATTAGAACTAGGCATAAGAGGTTGAGATTCTAGAAATATAATCTTATCAAGCAAACTAGCATTTTCAAATTTAAGAGACTCTACTTAGCTAATACAAGCATTTTTATCATCAAGCAAGCAAGAATTAGCATGTTCAAGATCATCTAATTCTATATGCATATTATCAACAATTCTAGCAAGCTTTTTCTTTTTCTTTTTAGAAGACTTAAGAGAGGCATGAGTAGCATTAATGATAGAAATTAAAGGTTCTTTATCTAAAGAGTTTAGATTTACCTCATTTGAGTCTTTACATGTTGATGCCATGAGAGCAAAATGACATTCTCCTTCTTCACTAGCACTTTACTCTTCACTTGATTCTTCACTTGAGCTCGAGTTGGAGGAGTCACTTGAGCTTGAGTGCCATTTCTCCTTCTTCTTGTACTTCTCTTCTCTTCTCTTGTGAAGATGGGTCTTTTTGCCTTGTGGGAAATCTTCCTTGTAGTGACCCTTCTTTCCACATGTGAAGCACCGGATGGAGGAGGACTTTCCTTTGTAGAGTTTACCCTTGGAGTACGTGACATATTCTTTAACTTGAGAGTATGGAGAAGCTTGACCAACAATAGCCTTGATTTGAGCTTTGATTTTAGCCTTCTTCATTCTCTTGAGTTCTTTCTCTTCTTGTCTTTCTACTTCCTCCTTTTTTTCAAGTGTGGCTTCATGTGCTTGTATATTTCCAATGAGCTCTTCAATAGGGACATCCTTAAGAGACCTTGCTTCTTCAATGGAAGTCACCTTAGGTTCCCAACTCTTGGGGAGAGTTCTAAGGATCTTAGAGTTGATCACTCCTCTACTCATAGGATGTCCTAGAATAGCAAGACCATTCACAATGGTGTTGAGCCTTGAGTACATGTTGGCTATCCTCTCCTCCTTTCCCATCTTGAAGTTCTCAAGCATCCCTTTGAGCATGTAGACTTTGCTTTCCTTCACTTGATATGTCCCCTCATAGGTGATGCATAGCTCTCTCCATACCTCATAGGTCGTCTCATAAGAATAAATCTGGTTGAACTCGGTGAAGGTCATGGAGGCATAGAGGATGTGCATGTCTCTAGAATTCAAGGTTGCTTTCTTCAAGGTAGCATCATCACATTCTTCAATCTTTGTCTTTGGTAGATTTTATGTGATGTTCACCATTTGCCACATCTCAAGACTTGATCCTTGGATGTAGAATTGAAGCCTTCTTCTCTAATAGAGGAAATTACTCCCATTAAAGATTGGTAGGCTGATCAAGTATCTCCCTCCTTGGTAGTCACCAATCTTCTCCTAGTTGTTGAAGTATGCTTGGAGAAGTCCACTCTGATACCAATCGTTGGATCAAGGATGGGTGATTAGATACTCTAGAGGGGGTGAATAAAGTTGAATACACTTAAATAAAATTCATTAGACCTTCAAGATATATCACAATATGAGGTTGCTAAATAGGAAATTTGTGTGCAACTAAAACATGAATAGCAAGGGAGAGAGAGATTGAACATATACCAATTGACAATCTATTTAGAGTGGTTCCACACATCAAACTAGAAGTGAGTCAGTCCACAACCTTGAGAGGTCAACCTCTAGGATTTCTTAACCTTGCACGTTCATTATATTCATTATAAGATATACAATACATGACCACCAAAGGACTTCCCTATCCAATACAAAGAGTTTTCAACCTTACCAAGGACTTACCCACTTTGCAAGGAGTCTTCTGCCATCTTCCAAGGACTTACCTACTCTTGCACAAGTCTTCAACCTTCTAGGGATTACCCACTCTTCTTGGATCTTCTGCCTTTGACTTCGCCTTCACTCGGAGAAGCTTCCACCAAGGACTTACCCACATGAGCAAGGAGTCTTCTTCCTTCACCAAGGCCTTACCCACTATAGCTCCAAGTCTTCAGCCTTGATCTTCACCAAGGGATGTCTTCCCTTGTTCTTATTCACGCCTCTTATCCAAGAGAGAGAACCTTCATCTTCATGGTTGAAATGAGAGATAGGGAGGTGGTGGAAGTGATATCCTCACAAGATATACATGTAGGACTAGCTCTCTTATAGATTTCCTACTCACTCTAACGAATGTAGCAAGTGATTAAGCTTAGAAAGAGAGAGGAGGTTGTAGGAAACACTCAACTATAGAATAGGAACCTCACATAGAGTTTTGCATTGAATGCTCAACCTTGGAATGAAGCCCAAGGGGTCCTATTTATAGTTGGAGATGCCTCTTAGCCTTTAGGAACACTTCAGAATGAAAACTAGCCATTTTGTGGCTTGCAACGGATATATTTTCACTTGTTGCAACACCACAACGGCTAGAAGCACTTTTCTGCACTTTTCCGTACAGTGCAATCGGTCGAGTTTCTATAAGGGTAACTCGACTGATAGAGTAAAAGAAAAAGCCGATATTCAAACCATCGGTAGAGTTTGTCCTGGGGAAACTCGACCAACCAATGAAAATCAAATTGCTTAGGTACTCCATCGGTCGAGTTCTGTGAAGTGTAAACTTGACTGATCAAAAGTCATTTTCAAGATCCAATCAGTATCAGTCTAGTTTGCAACTCACAGAACTCGACCAATGAACAACCTGATGTGAATTTTGGAAAATGTCTTTTGAGTGTTTAAACATTCGATCTAAGTGCTCCTGATTTTTTCTAAGATTAATTACAAGTCATACAATCATTACAAGTGATTTACAACATGATTCTAATGGATTTACATCATATTACAAAAATGTGCACTTGTATTGACTTTGACTTGTCTTTTCTCCAATTTGATATGCGCAAGTTAGGGCATTTGGAGTGTGTCTATACCTAATCTGAAATCACTCAAGTAGAGACATTAGACACAAATATGTGGAATGGTTAGTCATCATCAAAACACGGGTTTAGTCAATTTAGACATGAGTCAACATTGACCTAATTGACCTTGAGTCAACATTTACCCCCTTTTTGAAGATGACAAACCGTTCCATAAATGTATTGAAAGCATTTAAGTAAAGTCATACTATTGGAGAAACCTTGTGGTTTCAATAGAATTGAATTCATATGCTCCCCCTCAATTGATGTGCATGGAGTTCTCATACTCCCCCTCAATTGATGTTATTTCTCCTGCATGGTTAGCTTTCATAACATTTATAGAAACTATGTCTTCTACTCATATATGTTCTACACATATATGTATTCTCCCCTTTACCTTCTCTGTTGACATGAACATGCTTCTCCTCTTCATGTAAGACATGCCTTCTCCCAGTTTTGTCAAAAAAAGACATACCTTTCTCCCCCTTTGTCATTTCAAAAAGTGGGGGTATGAAGAAATAAGAAAACCACTTGTTAAAGGAAAGGAGATAACAAAAAGTTATATAGGGAGAGTAGAAGAGCACAGATAGGGGCTTGTCCAAGCATACAAATAAAAGCAAGTTAAAGCATGCACTTGAACAACCCAAACAACCCAAAATACAAGATGAAGTGCTGTGGAAAAACAATAAAATGCAATTTTGACCCTCAAGATGACATAATTTCCCCAAAAAGTATCAGGGCTCATGGCAAAGTGATGAGCCTTTCTCATGAGGTTGTTTCTGCATTAAAAAACACTACTCTTGCAGCAAAAACTGAAATTGGAGCAAACTCTGCATAAAATCCAAAAATACTTTAATTTCTACATATACTTTAGATCTATATACTCTGCATCACAATGTTATGCAAGCAACTCAAGATAGTAGATATGCAATTCAAGGAACAAGCTTGATCATGTACGAGACAAGATACAAGCATAGCATATAGTGAAATACCACTAGATGAGCAAAGATACCAATTATAAAAAAGGTTAGAACTACATGTATGTGAACTACTAGTAGATGTTATCATAAGTTAGGACTACTAGTATGATCTAGGTCATAGCAAGAGAGACCAAAAGATATACAAGATAAAGCAAGCTATGAATATATGAAGAGATATATCCAAACAAAGAGATAAGAAATTTTAGAAGCATGAAAGGATATAACTCACTAACAAGTATGCATCCTTACCAAAAGATGATCACCACTAAGAACCTCAAGGTTGTATCAAAATAAGCTATACACCTAGATAGATGTAGCAAGTTAGAGTACAACATAAGCAATTTTAGATATAATGAAGAGATCCAAATAGATCATCATCAAAACCTACAGAACAACTCAAAGCAAGTAGTTGCAAGATATAGATATACCAAGTTAGAGAAATTTAAAAGATAGAGTTGTAAGAAAGATAGGAAATTTAGAACATGGCAATATGCATATATAAAGGTACCAAATGAGAGTGCCAAAGAATAAGGCTATTGTTTGAGAAAATCTAGTTGAGAGGGAAATTCTCATTCAATAAGCCAAATGTATTTTTTGTGCATAGTGTTGTCAGTCGAGTTTTGTGTATTGACAACTCAACTGATGATAGTTGCTGGCAACACCCATTGGTGCCTATCAGTCGAGTTTCAAACAGGACAAACTTGACCGACAAAGCTGTTGTCAAAAAGCACATATATATCATAAAAACATATTTAAAGGCAAGCTAAAAATACAAACCATATCCAAACATATCTAAGAAAGTTAGTAATGCACTATAGAAGCATTAGAAATAGTTTTTGAGCAAGAGTTTGAAGAGAAACACAAAACACCACTTTTGACTGACAAACCATATGTATAGTGCACACTATCCTTACAAAAGACAAGTTAAGACTGGTTATAAGCAAGAGAAATGTTACCTTTGTGCTTACCATTTGTTTTCCACTTATTTTCACTTCATATACATCTCACCTTTTTTCTTTCATGTGGATTGAAAAGAAAATTTGCAATTCAATGGCTCAAGTCAATCCATTTGCAAGTATCTACAAGAAGAAAGATGAAATGGTCCCCAATCATATTTTTGGGTTCGAAGGGGTTAGTTTAGCAACCCAAGTCCTATTTCTCTTGGGTGCTTTCTGAAAGGGACAACAAGTAGAATAATGACCAATTTCATTGCAATAGTTGCATGTGCCCATAGTCTTGGAACTAGAGGATTCTCCATGAAATATTGGAGGTCCTTTACCTTTGTTGTTCCTTTGACTACTATCATGTCCTAAACCATGTCTACCAATTTGTTTAGTAGTATGGTGTAGGATGTCATTAAGGTTATTTTTACCAACTAAGAATCTTTGCAAAGAAGATCACAAACTGTCATTATCATGCATAAGAGAAGCAATAGTAGAACATAAATGATTGATATTATCTCTAGAATGCAAAAGATCTTTTCTAAGCAAAGAGCTTTAGTTAAATAAGAATCTCTATCAATATGAAGAGCAGCAAACATTATTCTCTCTACTAGTAGAACTAGAACAAGATTCATGCACATTGATTTTAGCAAGCAAGGAGGCATTTTTTATTTCAAGCAAAGCAATCTTAGAAAGATAAACACCATTTTTAGATTCTAATCCTTTCAAAGAAAAATCTTTGTCCTTGTTTTCATATTTAAGAACATCAATATCATGCATGAGAGAATCAACAATTACAGTATGCTCTTCATTAGAACTTGGCATAAGAGGTTGAGATTGTAGAAATCTAATCTTATCAAGCAAACTAGCATTTTCAAATTTAAGAGAGTCTACTTGGCTAAGATAAGCATTTTTATCATCAAGAAAGCAAGAATTAGCATGTTCAAGATCATCTAATTCTATATGCATATTATCAACAATTCTAGCAAGCTTTTTCTTTTTCTTTTTAGAAGACTTAAGAGAGGCACGAGTAGTATTAATGATAGCAATTAAAGGTTCTTTATCTAAAGATTTTAGATTTACCTCATTTGATTTTTTACTTATTGATGCCATGAGAGCAAAATGGCATTCTCCTTCTTCACTAGAGCTTGATTTTCCACTTGGCTCTTCACTTGATTCTTCACTTGAGCTTGATTTGGAGGAGTCACTTGAGCTTGAGTGACATTTCTCCTTCTTCTTGTACTTCTCTTCTCTTGTGAAGATGGGTCTTTTTGCCTTATGGGAAAACTTTCTTGTAGTGACCCTTCTTTCCACATGTGAAACACCGAATGGAGGAGGACTTTCCTTTGTAGAGTTTACCCTTAGAGTACATGACATCTTCTTTAACTTGAGAGGATGGAGAAGCTTGACCAACAATAGCCTTGATTTGAGCTTTGATTTTAGCCTTCTTCACTCTCTTGAGTTCTTTCTCTTCTTGTTTTTCTACTTCCTCCCTCTTGTCAAGTGTGGCTTCATGTGCTTGTAGATTTCCAATGAGCTCTTCAATAGGGACATCCTTAAGAGACCTTGCTTCTTCAATGGAAGTCACCCTGGGTTCCCACCTCTTGGGGAGAGTTCTAAGGATCTTAGAGTTGATCTCTCCTCTACTCATAGGATGTCCTAGAATAGCAAGACCATTCACAATGGTGTTGAGCCTTGAGTACATGTTGGGTATCCTCTCCTCCTTTACCATCTTGAAGTTCTCAAGCAGCCCTTTGAACATTTAGACTTTGCTTTCCTTCACTTGATCTATCCCCTCATAGGTGATGCATAGCTTTCTCCATACCTCATAGGCTGTCTCATAAGAAGAAATCTCGTTGAACTTAGTGGAGCTCATGGAGGCATAGAAGATGTGCATGGCTCTAGCATTCAAGGTTGCTTTCTTCAAGGTAGCATCATCCCATTCTTCAATCTTTGTCTTTGGTAGCTTGTATATGTTGTTCACCATTTTCCACATCTCAAGACTTGATCCTTGGATGTAGAATTGAAGCCTTCTTCTCCAATAGAGGAAATTACTCCCATCAAAGATTGGTAGGATGATCAAGTATCTCCCTCCTTGGTAGTCACCCATCTTCTCCTACTTCTTGAAGTATGCTTGGAGAAGCCTGCTTTGATACCAATTGTTGGATCAAGGATGGGTTATTAGATGCTCTAGAGGGGGGTGAATAGAGCTGAATGCACTTAAACAAAATTCATTAGACTTTCAAGATATATCACAAGATAAGGTTTCTAAATAGTAAATTTGTGTGCAACTAAAACATGCATAGCAAGGGAGAGAGAGATTGAACATACACCAATTGAAAAGCTATTTAAAGTGGTTCCACACTTCAAACTAGAAGTGAGTCAGTACACCACCTAAAGAGGTCAACCTCTAGGATTTCTTAATCTTGCACCTTCATTATATTCATTATAAGAGATACAATACATGACCACCAAAGGACTTCCCTATCCAATACAAAGAGTCTTGAATCTTACCAAGGACTTACCCACTTTTCAAGGAGTCTTTTGCCTTCTTCCAAGGACTTACCTACTCTTGCACAAGTCTTCAGCCTTGCAGAGATTTCCCACTCTTCTTGGATCTTCCTCCTTTGACTTCACCTTCACTCGGAGAAGATTCCACCAAGTACTTACCCACTTGAGCAAGGAGTCTTCTGCCTTCACCAAGGTCTTACCCACTCTAGCTCCAAGTCTTCAGTCTTGATCTTCACCAAGGGATGCCTTCCCTTGTTCTTCTTCACCCCTCTTAGCTAAGAGAGAGAACCTTCATCTTCATGGTTGAAATGAGAGATAGGGAGGTGGTGGAAGTGAGAGCCTCACAAGATATACATGTAGGACTAGCTCTCATACAGATTTCCTACTCACTCTAATTAATGTAGCAAGTGATTAAGATTAGAGAGAGAGAGGAGGTTGTAGGAAACACTCAACTATAGAATAGGAAACTCACATAGAGTTTTGCATTGAATGCTCAACCTTGGAATGAAGCCCAAGCGGTCCTATTTATAGTTGGGGATGCGTCTTAGCCTTTGGGAATACTTGAGAATGAAAACTAGCCATTTTGTGGCTTGCAACGAATATATTTTCGCTTGTTGCAATTCCACAACGGCTAGCAGCACTTTTTTGTACATTTCCATACAGTGCAATCGGTCAAGTTTCTATAAGGGTAACTCGATCGATGGAGTAAAAGACAAAGTCGATATTCAGACCATCGATCGAGTTTGTCCTGGGGAAACTCGACCGACCAATGAAAATTGAATTGGCCAGGTACTCCATCGGTCGAGTTCTGTGAAGTGTAAAATCGACTGATCAAAAGTCATTTTCAAGATCCAATCAGGATCGATCGAGTTTGCAACTTACAGAACTCGACCGATGAACAGCCTGATGTGAATTTTGGAAAATGGCTTTTGAGTTCTTAAACATTCGATCTAAGTGCTCCTATTTTTTTATAAGCTTAATTACAAGTCATACAATCATTACAAGTGATTTACAACATGATTCTAATGGATTTACATCATATTACAAAAATGTGCACTTGTATTGACTTTGACTTGTCTTTTCTTCAATTTGCTATGTGCAAGTTAGGGTATTTGGAGTGTGTTTATACCTAATCTGAAATCACTCAAGTAGATACATTAGACACAAATATGTGGAATGGTTAGTCATCATCAAAACATGGGTTTAGTCAATTTAGATGTGAGTCAACATTGACCTAATTGACCTTGAGTCAACATTCTCCCCCTTTTTGAAGATGACAAACCATTCCATAAATGTATTGAAAGCATTTAAGTAAAGTCATACTTTTGGAGAAACCTAGGGGTTTCAATAGAATTGAGTTCATATGCTCCCCCTTAATTGATGCAGATGGAGTTCTCATACTCCAACTCAATTGATGTTATTTCTCCTGCATGGTTAGCTTTCATAACATTTATAGAAACTATGTCTTCTCCTCATATATGTTCTGCACATATATGTCTTCTCCCCTTTACCTTCTACCTTTACATGAACATGCTTGTCCTCTTCATGTAAGACATGCCTTCTCCCTATTTTGTCAAAAGAAGACATACCTTTCTCCCCCTTTGTTATTTCAAAAAGTGGGGGTATGAAGAAATAAGAAACACCAGTTGTTAAAGGAAAGGAGATAACAAAAAGTTATATAGGGAGAGTAGAAGAGCACAGATAGGGGCTTGTCCAAGCATACAAAGAAAAGCAAGTTAAAGCATGCACTTGAACAACCCAAACAACCCAAAATGTAAGATGAAGTGTTGTAGAAAAACAATAAAAAGCAATTTTGACCCTCAAGATGACAAAATTTGCCCAAAAGGTATCAGGGCTCATGAAAATTGATGATCCTTACCCAGAAGGTTGTTTCTGCATAAAAACACTACTCTTGCAGCAAAAACTGAAACTAGAGCAAAATCTGCATAAAATCCAAAAATACTTTAATTTCTACATATAATGTAGATCTATGTACCCTGCATCACAATGTTATGCAAGCAACTCACGATAGTAGATATGCAATTCAAGGAACAAGCTTGAGCATGTACGCCACAAGATACAAGAATAGCATGTAGTGATATACCACTAGATGAGCAAAGATACCAATTATAAACAAGGTTAGAACTACATGTATGTGAACTACTAGTAGATGTTATCACAAGTTAGGACTACTAGTAGGATCTAGGTCATAGCAAGAGATACCAAAAGATATACAAGATAAAGCAAGTTATGAATAGATGAAGAGATATATCCAAACAAAGAGATAAGCAATTTTAGAAGAATGAAAGGATATAACTCACTAACAAGTATGCATCATTACCAAAAGATGATCACCACTAAGAACCTCAAGGTTGTATCAAAACAAGATATACACCTAGATAGATGTAGCAAGTTAGAGTACAATGGAAGCAATTTTAGACACAACGAAGAGATCCAAAGAGATCATCATCAACACTTATAGAACAACTCAAAGCAAGTAGTTGCAAGATATATGTGGCGAAGCGTTTGAACAATTTGTCATTAACTAAGCGGAAGCGATCATTAATAGCGGATTAACAAAAATCACTAAAAATTAAAACCTTTTGTAAAGAGATCCAATTCCAGGAAACTCTTAATCAACAATAACCAAAGTATTACATGTACATACCATGTACCATCTCTTCTCGAGGATTACATACATCAATTGATCTGTTAAGTCTACACATGAGCAACACCAAACCTCAAGGCATTCAAGACAAAATCTTAGATCGATTATAAAAGCACTAACTACTAACTCCTAGGACCTGAGAGTACAGAGATGACACATAGGACTCATATCTACAAGATACGACAGTCAGTATATCCACCTGAGATATTACTACTGTCCCTGATGCTACTGTCCTTCCCTTGCTATACAGTTTCTGCCTCTTTGTCTGTATCTACCTAAAAAAATGTTAGATCCCACGGGGGTGAGACAATTTAAAATTGTCCCAGTGAGAGATATAACTCTCCGCCAGAAACATCATTATCACAGTTAAATAGTATTAAACTAAGCAGAGGATAAGTAGTTTAGAACATTCTCATATTTTAAAGCATTACAACTACTTATGATAGAGCAGTAAATCATCTATTCTCTTTATGAGGAATAGGAAGAATAGGTATATCATTTATCCATCATACTATATCAACATCTCAAGCTTATCTTGTAATACTCATTATCATGGTATGTGTAACATACCGGATCTTGGACCCTATGCTAGAACTGTGACCTTTTGGGTTTGACCAAATAAGGTTGAGGTTAGAGTGATCCTAATAATCAAATGCATGAAAAAATGTAATCTAATTCGTTTGGTGATAAAAAGATGATAAGGAACTTAATTGGATAAATAATGAAGTTAATGGGCCTCTAATGGGCCAGAGGGAAAAACCCATGTAAGAAAGTCTTAAAAGTGGACATAAACTTCAAATTCATAATCTATACATAAAAATAAGTTTACATGTCAATTTTCATCTAATTTGAACAACCTTGAAATAATATGATATGTTAGGAGAGAGAAACTGCCTAAATAGAGTAATTAATAAATAAATATAATTCATGACTCTAAAATAGGAAAATAATCTTATATTCGTGATCTACATAATAAATATAGCCTTTGGGTGAATTTTCATCCAATTTGGAGAAAGTTTGCTTAAAAGGTAAAATCAGGAGAGAGAAAGTGTGTAGAACCTTCAAAATATTAATTAAATACTCAAACAACTCCAATATGTAAAATTGATGGAAAATTCATATCCAACATGTTAAATATGACTTGTGGGTCAAGTTTCGTAATTTTTGGATAATCCTAATGTCATTAATGAAGGAGGAAAGAGAAAATAGTAATTGAATTATTTGACACATTAAAAGCTGTCAAAAGGCAAATCTAATTTTTTATTCGGAATCTACATGTTTTAATTAGCCTCTGTGCAAAATTTTACCTAATTTGGAGTTCATTTACACCCTCAAAAGAGGAGAGAGAAAAGGAAGATAATTAATGTATCACTATAATCGATTTCATTGTCCTAATATGATTTTCGATTTACATAATGTCACGCATGATCCGGTCGTTGATTTCTGATTGAACGGCATGTGAGTCATCTCCTACCTTGGGTACGAGACGCGGCCAGGATACATAGTTTGCAGCCTGGTTTTTCATGAATATCTCGGCCGATCCATGGTCTTTTCTCACAAAATTTGTTGCATCAGTTTCCTTAGAAGTTTCCGCATCTAATAATGGCTTTCTTGAGATCTATCTTCCTTATTTGGTGTTTTCCCCAATTCTTGTGCAACTGGGAATTCAGTCGGCTTGTTCTTTGGCATCGAATCGAACCCCCACTTATATATAGGGGTACCCGAGCCTTCGTGGTTTCCCAAGATGTGATTCTCTATAACTTTTGGGTGGGCGATCGATGGGCGATCGAGGTAGATCCCTAGGGTGCTCGTGCCCTTGGCGGTGCCGCCACCAACATACTCCGGCTAGGTATCCCGCCTACCGGAGGCCACCTTCTTTTCGTCTCTAAGCCCTGGAGGAAGATGTTGTCATCACCGTTGTTGCGTGGGGTGACAAGGCAAAGCATGAGGGGAGCGCACGCGCAACAGGCTGTTGCGGAGAGGAGAAACAACATGCTGGCGACTGCCGTCCCAACGGAGGAAGTACTACCAGACGTAAGGGTTGTGCTGGGCAAAATCGAAGAGGAGGAACATGTCAACCTGTCGCCGCCTAGGGTTTTAACAGAGGAAGGGCAGTATACTGGAAGACCGGACGATGTCCCTAGGGTTTCTGCTGAGGAACCTAGGGTTTCTGCTGAGGAAGCCTAGGTCGTAGGGGGAACTGCGGATTCTGAATCTTTACGAGTGGAGAATCCCGCGCCGAACAAAGAGCAGAGGACGACGCATCAGCGGCCAGTGCCAACGGCGCCGTCGCAGGGGGTGCCGGCGCAGGGGGCATCGCCGACGCCGCCGGGGCAGGGGGGACAGAACGTTGTTTTGGATGCTTCACGATCATCTGGGACCCTACCGTCTCCGCTGGAGATAGGGAGGACGATGCAGCAGCCAAGAAAGATGCCACTTTATGGAGTCCCACATGACTCTTGTTTCCGATGCTTAGGAAGAGGGCACTGGCAAGCGCAGTGCGAGAGAAACAAGGTGCGCTATGTGTGCAGGAGACCGGGTCATGTTGCAACAAGGTGCATGCATAGGCATACGCAGAACGTCCAACAGGATCGACCTCCTAACCTGCAGTCTACGGTGGTGTTCCCTCCGCTGCCGTCAGGGATACCGGCAAGGGGTGCTCCACAGCACGTCCCCAAGAGATTATCGGTGGACTTTGGACCAGATGATGATAGAAGGAAGCAGAAGATGGACACCTTGCAGAGAGCTGTGGAGATATCGTGGACCAGCGATGCATCTTGGGCGGAGATTTTTCCTATTCTGAAAGGGGCATGGCCTAGCGCCGCCGACCTGTACAGGTTCGAGACGAGAAAAGTCGTTGCATTTTTTTCCTGTAGAGAAGAAGCCAAGGAGATGATCGAGAAGGGATTACCTACATATAGTAGGCGCAGACTTACGATCAGACACTTGTTTGAAGGGGAACAGCACCAGCGCAAAGAAGCTTTCTGGTTTTGGATGTCGGGATTACCTATCGTTTGTAGGGATGATGAATCAATTGCTAGACTTATTAGACCCTTTGGGAACCTTGTCCATATTTCTGACTAGAAGAGAGAAGCTGATGACGTTTCAGGCATCCTAATTCTAGTTGAAGCCTTCAGTGATGATATCCCACAATTCATTTCGGTTACTTACGGTGATAGAAGGACGGCGGTGCAACTCCTTATGCTTGCTAGAGGTATGATTGGCAGCAGCTCTATCACTATGACAGAGGTGGGGGTGGATTCTGGGGTTCCAAAGGAAGCGATAGTCGTGAATGAGAAGGCACCGGCATCACAGGCCTTAGTGGTGCTTCCGGTGAGGGAGGCACACAGGTCTCATGATTCTTCACCATCCAGGCAGCAACAGGTGAGATATGATAGATCACCAAGGAGAATGATTGTAGATGGGGATGGATATAGAAGACATCTCCCGCAGATGAGATTGGAGGAGTTTTTTATTGAAAATACTGATCGATACAGAGCACGCAGCAGACATAGTAGATCAAGGAGAAGGTCGGTATCTAGAAGACCCGAGCATCACCCTTTCAGGTACAGATCTGGGGAAATGAGAGAGCGATCCAGAAGAAGTTTTTTCCAGGATGACAGCAAATTTTTTGAAGATTTCTATGATGATGATGGATGGAGATATAGCAGCTAGGCGAAGCTCCTTCTAGGAGGCTTGTTTGAGAAAGCGGTACTCTTGTTTTTTATGAATTGTAAGTCCTTATTTTGGAATATTAGAGGGGCTGCCAATAACCCTACGCGAAGAGTATTGGGAAGGATTTGTAGAAGATTCAAACCTGGGATTGTATGTCTTTTCGAGCCTTTCCTTCATGCTGAGATTGCTGAAGAGCTGTTAGATATTGTCTGTTTGGATTGGGCCGTTGACAATTTTAATGAGGGGGGCAAGGTCTGGTTCTATGTGGAGGGGAATATGAACCCGGTTGTCGTCAGGAGCCATAAGCAACATATCATTGTTAAGATTGACAATGGAGATGGCACCTGCTGTTTCGTTACTGCGATATACACGAGTTGTGAAGGGGTTGAATGAAGAGAGCTATGGGATGAGATTCTTGTTATGTAAGGGGTTATTGGTGATAGCAGTTGGTTGATAGCCGGTGATTTTAACGTCATTAGAGGGCAACAGGAAAAGAGAGGAGGTGATCCCCCGAGGTTTCAAGACGTTTTTGATTTCAACTCTTTGATCGCTGATGCACTTCTTAAGGAAGTGCCTTTTGAGGGCAGCAGGTTTACGTGGGTAAACAAGCAGATACTGACTCCTACTATTTGGGAGCGCTTGGATAGAGCTTTAATCAATGTAGCCTGGCTAGTGAGTAGACCGGCAACCAAATCTATACACCTCACGAGATCGAGGGTTTCTGACCATTGTCCGATTATTATGATCCCGGGTGATAGGAATGCTGATAGTCGAAGGAAGAGTTTTTTCTCTTTTCAGTCCAGATGGTTACTTAATGATGATTGCTTGAGAATCATTGAGCAGGTTTGGAGTGAGCCGGAGGTGGGTCATCCGTCCTATGTGTTCTTTTGCAAGCTGAAAAAGGTTAGAGCTGCTCTAAGATCTTGGAGTAGAGAGGTGTTAGGGGACACAAGTCAGAAGATTAAAGACCTAGAGGACTTCGTTTTCACTACCCAGAAGGCCTTTGACGAGAACCCCACTATGATGAATGAAACGAATCTACGTACCGCGGAGATGGAGCTACAATATCTGCTAGATATGGAGGAAGCTACGTGGAAAGAGAAGGCTAGAATTGATTGGCTCCATGAGGGGGAGAGGAACATGCCCTTTTATCATGCGGTGGTGAAATCCAGGCGGCGACATAGAAGCATCAGATCTCTTGTCCTAAGCGATGGATCGGTGGTGTTGGACCCCGAGGTGATGGCGTGAGAGGCGGCGGCGCATATGGAGAAGATGTTTAAGGAGGAGGCTCATACTGATGACACGGAGCTTGATAGGCTGTTGGAACATATCCCGGAGGTTTGCTCCATTGATGATAATTGCGGGCTTTCCGCTGTCCCACAGGAAGAGGAAATAGCTAAGACGATCTAGGAGATGGACCCCTCGTCGGCCCCTGGACCTGATGGTTTCACTCTTCACTTTTATAGAGCAGCTTGGCCTACCATCAGCGCGGATTTCCTTGCGATGGCGAGTGCATTTTTTAGAGGACAAACATGCCATAGAGCTCTCTTATGCTGCCGCATCCTTTTGATTCCGAAGAAGGAGAACCCGAAGTACCTCTCGTCTGATTTTAGACCGATCTCGATTGAGAACTTGGCTCTACGAATTTTGGCCAGGATTCTGAATAACAGGTTGATGCTCTTGATGCCGGCTTTCATTTCTAATTCTCAAGGAGCTTTCCTGAAGGGCAATGACATTACGCACCATATCCATCTTGCAAAGGAGAACATGCATGATATTAACCAGGGACAACAGGCCCCCAATGTGATGATCAAGATTGACATGTCGAGAGCATATGATAGAGTGGAATGGAAGGTGTTGCGGAGGATTTTAAAGGCCTTTGGTTTCATTCCGGAGGTGATTGATCTTTGTCTTAGCTTTTTTGTGCATTCCTGGGCAACGGTCACCGTGGGAGAACACACGGCGGGTTTTTTTCCCTTTGCTAGAGGACTCAAGCAAGGAAATGCCTTATCTCCGTTCCTGTTTATCATCTTTGAAGAAGTCATTTGTAGACGTTTCTACCATTTGGCGGATGAGCGTGCAATTTCCAGATTCAAAACGAGAGGGAATGCGATGGCGCCGTCAATGCTTCTGTATGCGGATGATATGGTTATTCTGTTTGAGGCTGATCAAGCATCCATGCAAGAGGTCTTGAACACCCTTAGAGCTTATGAGGCAGCTACCGGTCAAAGAGTTAACCGCAACAAATCTATGTGTGTAGTAGGTGGATCTGATATTGATAAGGCGTCTGAGATTGTTGCGACTTTCGGTGTTGAAAAAGCCTCAGATTCTTTCCTTTATCTGGGCGTTCTGATTTCCAAAGGAAGATATAAGCTTGCTGATTACGAGTTTCTCCTCAAGAAGATCAATTCCAAAGTGGCGGGATGGAAGGCTAAGCTTCTCTCATTTGTAGGGAGGCGATTACTGATTGCGCATGTGCTCTCCTCTATCACGGTTCATGCGGCGGCGGCGATTGGGTTACCTTCTGGTATTGTTCTCTGGATTGAGAAGAAGTTTTCGAATTTTTTATGGGCTGGCAGAGATGATCGACATAGGAAGGCGTGGCTAGGATGGCATCATGTGGCCACACCGTTGGACAAAGGCGGATTGGGGCTGCAGCAGCTGCATGTTATTAACGAGGCCTTCGTATCCAAAGCGTGCTGGGAAGTCCTCACCAAGGACTCTCTTTGGGCGAATTTCGTTAGGGAGAAATACGCTAATCATGCCATTGGGAGATCGGAATCCTATCCTGGCCAGTTGAAGTTGAGTAGCACACCGTCCCCATTCTAGAAGAAGATATGGGATACCTTTCCAAAGGTATATCGGCGATGCAAATGGGCTATAGGCCAGGGCAATATACACTTTTGGGATGATTGGTGGTGTGAAGAAAGGCTTGCTGACCATGCGTTGTTTGCAAGTGACAGAAGACACCCTTTCCTTGTGAAGGATTTATGGGACTCCGGATATGGTTGGGACTGGAACTCTCTTAGCCAAGTGGTGAATGATAGGGGCCTGGACCTGATCAGGAAAGCTGATGCATGGATTTCTGATTTGGAAGATAAGAGGATTTGGGATGCTGAAGAATGCGGCAGGTTCACCCTGAGATCGGTCAAAGAGATGCTGATGAATGTGCACCAAGAAGGTCCTTTTAACTTGGGAAAGATTTGGAAGATTGATTCCCCCAAGGCATGCGCTATCATTTGGAAGATGGCTAGAGGGGCCATTTCGACCGATGATGTGGTTCGTAGAAGATGCTGCATCCAGTTTGCCTCACGTTGTGACTGCTGTGATGAACTGAAGGAGGAAGACGTACAACACTTGTTTTTCCACAGACAAACGACGCTGTTTTTCTGGGAGAAGTTCTGAGAAATTATAGAAAAGGAGCTTCCTCATGACGTCCAATCTCTCATTGACGTGTGTGTAGGAGGCCTGGTGGATGATATCTCTTCATGGATAGCAGGTTATATTGCTCTTAATATCCCTTTATGCATATGGAGAGTGAGTTGTTCGAATCGTTTTGATGGGAATAGTAGACTGGTGGGGCACGAGTGGGGCAGCTTGATTAGTAGCGTCAATATGATGATTAAGAAGAAGGTGTTCTCGATTACAAATGATCCAAGCCTTTTCTCCAGGATGAACAATGCCAGAATTTTGGAGCCGAGGTTGAGGATGAAGAAAGTGCGCCTTATTAGATGGACTACCCCGGACCTGTTTAACCTGAAGCTCAACGTGACTATAGGGAGAGATTTGGATGAGGATGGTAATAAGTGCAGATGGGCGGCAGGCATCATTCGCAATCACAATGTAGACACTTGCTTGATATTCTGTGCTTGGCTCAAGAATGATGATTTCAAGCTGGCGTATATACAGGCGTGCATCATTGGGTTGAAGTTGGCAGGTGATCAATTGCTCCATATTTCATCTATTGAGGTGGATGATAGATCTGTTTATAACATCCTTTGTAAGGATGCTCCGGTGCCTTGGAGAGCGAGAACCTACGTTAAGGAGCTTAGAGATGAGCTGCAGATGGCTAGTATCAGTGGTGGTTGTGTGCATAAGATGGTAAATGCCATTCCAAGGGAGATTGGAAGGATGGGCTGTAGATCTTCTAGCATCTTTGTTGCTACGGATTCTGGTAGATTCCCTAACAAGATTCGTGGGATGATCAGATTAGAGAAGAGAAAGACTCCCTACGTCATTGTCGAGCAAGTTTTTGTCGATGATTGATCCTTCTTTGTCTTTGTTTTGTGGTGTTTTTTTCTTTTCCTTTTCTTGTGGGCTTTGGGGAAGATACCCGAGATATAAGAGCGGGAGATGTAATTTTATGATGAGTTAGCCCACAAGAGGGGTGTGGGATGAATAAGAGCGACCCCTGGCTTAACCACAAAAAAAAAGATGTGATTCTCTTCACTCAATTCTTCCCGACATATCGTCTTTGGCTACCAGCAATCTCATTTTATACTGGTATTTGCGGCGGCGTTCTTTCCCTATTCTCTCCATCTCTGGAGCAATTATAAGCATGAATAGGTTCAGCTTTGCATCTACTTTCTTTCGCATCTTCTCTTTTCGAGTTTCGTGGTGTATGCTGAATTTGCCCAATTTGGTCATGGTGTTGCTGTTGCCATGGCGCGGTGAGCCAATGAGGGAGATGATCCCTTTTGATTTCCAAAAATACCCACTTCTCGCCTTCTTAGTTGGTTTTTCGCATGGGGGTAAACTCGTCTTTTGCCGCTGGGATTTCTTTACTTTGGGCAACGCCTAGCGAGCCATTGTCTGGAGTTCGGGCCAATGTCGTGGCTACCGTGGATTGCTCCACATTGTATGGTCTGGCCCACTCGCTCTCTCCCTCTCTCTCGCAATCTCATTTTGACATGGCTTTTTGGGTTTTTCCGATTGGTCGAATTTCTAAAATCCATAACTAATTATCTACTCATTAGAAAAATATAAATAAATACTCGTTGGATTTAGAAAAATAAGGCCTATCTAATGGTTTAAGTTTTGATGACTAAATAAAATGTTTAATAACATGTGTTTTTAATGGATCTAATTAATAATGAATTAACTTGTATAATTCATAACTAAATATATAAAAGTCAGAAAAATATAATAAAATACGTTTTGGAATCCTAATAACATAAAATAAAATGTGGAATAGTTTTGGTAACCTAATTCATTAATAATAAAAAGGTGGTTTTTAGGGTTTTGATAATGCACATGAAATTGATACAAATCTACGTATATGTTTAATAGGTTCTTTGGATGCCTAGACTTGGACCTAGATGTGACTTTGGATCATTTGGAATATGTTTTGAGGTACGTTTGCATCCCCAATTATTATTGTGGAGAAATTATCCTATTTTTGTCTTACTTTTGGTCCTATGGACATTGGCCTACACCTTATCTTGTTCTTTTGAAATCATGCTTCATGTGAAGTACCTTATTTTATTATTGATCTTGTGATCATGGATATTCTCTTGAAATCTTATTTTGTTGCCTTGGTACAATTTGGACTTTTGATCTTATATGCCCACTGTGATGTGGAAGTTTACTTGGTGATTTGCCCACTTTGAAGTGGATTTGTTTATATGTTTGTGTTGTCCATTGTGTGATGGCACCATTGTATAACTATGACTATACTGTCTACTTGCCTCTATATTAAACATGCTATGTGATTCAGTAGCACTAGAGTAGTGTAAATTGCATTGGTTTTGTTTATAGCAGATGTGATATTTCCTACTCTTTTTGGGACGGCAAGGAACCTCGTACCCAGGGCAAGATGTGTGTCTTGACCCATTTTATATATATTTGGGAGTTTGGTGGTGAGTCATTCTCTATCAGGTTTGCAAGGATGTGAAGCCTTGGCCACCAATTGTGTTTATATTTTTCTAGGGCTATGTTTATCTCACATGCATGCAGGTTGATGATGTTGTGGGGTGTGTTCCCTATTGGTGCTTGTTTCCCACCGTGGTAGTGGATGTTTATACGGCACAATCCTTTTTATGTTATTTTTATGGCAAGTATCCCTTTTGTTATGATTCTTTTCTCTTGATACCCGTTTGGGTGGTACTTATCTCTTGTATTGGAAACCTTTTATTTTGATGTCCCTTATTCTTTATAAATTGCTCAATCTGCTTTTTAGTATGCACATACCAGCCTTTGTTGATGTCTCCTATTGTTTCTCTTTTGCTGGGGTATGCTTCCAACCCTAGGTGGAGGACTTGGATGACAAGGTTTGATGACCTGGACTTAGAATATGAAGTTAAGCTTGGAGACAATCTTGAGGTGGTTTAGATTTCCTCTACATAGATCCTTGTGATGTAAGTTTGCAACCCTTTGTTTTATAGTTGATTATAGTCATGTTTTTATTCCACTGCTATACTTTGGTCTTTTGATTACCATTATATAAAGATTTGAAAATTTTACACCCACGCCAACATACCTTCTGAGTGTGTTTGTACTGGAGGTTTTATTGTTCAAATTTTTAGTAAGGAGGTGTTTTCTATTCTTTACAGCATGGTATCAAAGCCCATGGTAGTCGGAATCGTCTATTTCAATTTTGTCTCCCTCTAAGAACCCTTGACTTAGTTAGTTACCTTTAAGTGAGATGTTGACCCTAGATTTGATCAATGATGATATTTTGTGCAACAAGGTTTGGTTTGAGGATGAGAATATGTTAGGAGATCTAAATATGGAAATATTTTGACTTGGTTTCTCGCTTTGATTTTGGGCCCTAAATTTCAGTTTTCAATCGTAAAAGTTTTTCACAAAAAATTTATTTTCCATATAATACTATATGTACAAAAGAAAATGCTTTCTCTGGATTTTATCAATGTTTTCTTGAACTAAGTCACAATGATGAGAAACCCTAGAATTAGTTGTTTAAAATATAACCCTAGTTTTTGTGACTATGACTGATAGAATGGTGTAGTCAACTTACCCTATGACTTTTTTGGATGTTCATGTAGGGTTGATAGGTTTGAGACTCGAGGACCTATAAAACTCAACCCTAGATGGTGACTTGATAGTTGGATACATCAGAAACATAAAACTCTAAAAAAAACTTTTACAAACTAAGAGATGTGGGTAACTCTAAAAAGTTGTTTAGTATGACTTGTTAGGTTGAACCTTTTAAGGGGTGGAGAATAGTTGGTTGTTGATGTTTTGATCAATATATTTCGAGGATGAAATCCTTTTAAGGGGTGGAGTGTTGTAACATACTGGATCTTGGACCCTACCCTAGAACTGTGACCTTTTGGGTTTGACCAGACAAGGTTGAGGTTAGAGTGATGCTAATAATCAAATGCATGAAAAATGTAATCTAATTCGTTTGGTGATAAAAAGATGATAAAGAACTTAATTGGATAAATAATGAAGTTAATGGACCTCTAATGGGCCAAAGGACAAAACCCATGTGAGAAAGTCTTAAAAGTGGAAATAAACTTCAAATTCGTAATCTATACATAAAAATAAGTTTACATGTCAAGTTTCATCTAATTTGAACTACCTTGAAATAATATGATATGTTAGGAGAGAGAAACTTCCTAAATAGAGTAATTAATAAATAAATATAATTCATGACTCCAAAAGAGGAAAATAATCTTATATTCGTGATCTACATAATAAATATAACCTTTGGGTGAATTTTCATCCAATTTGGAGAAAGTTTGCTTAAAAGGTAAAATCAGGAGAAAGAAAGTGTGTAGAACCTTCAAAATACTAATTAAATACTCAAACAACTCCAATATGTAAAATTGATGACAAATTCGTATCC
This sequence comes from Alisma plantago-aquatica, assembly GCA_963693085.1. Lineage (NCBI taxonomy): Eukaryota > Viridiplantae > Streptophyta > Magnoliopsida > Alismatales > Alismataceae > Alisma > Alisma plantago-aquatica. The sequence goes on from OY856412.1 coordinate 1,332,507,780, forward strand.
AACATGTTAAATATGACTTGTGGGTCAACTTTCGTAATTTTTGGATAATCCTAATGTCATTAATGAAGGAGGAAAGAGAAAATAGTAATTGAATTATTTGACACATTAAAAGCTGTCAAAAGGCAAAACTAATTAGCCTCTGTGTAAAATTTTACCTAATTTGGAGTTCATTTACACCCTCAAAAGAGGAGATAGAAAAGGAAGATAATTAATGTATCACTTTAATCGATTTCATTGTCCTAATATGATTTTCGATTTACATAATGTCATGCATGATCTATTTGTTGATTTCTGATCGAACGGCATGTGAGTCATCTCCTACTGTGGGTAGGAGACGCGGCCAGGATACATAGTTTGTAGCCTGGTTTTTCACGAATATCTCGGCCGATCCTTGGTCTTTTCTCACAAAATTTGTTGCATTAGTTTCCTTAGAAGTCTCCGCATTTAATGATGGCTTTCTTGAGATCTATCTTCCTTATTTGGCATTTACCCCAATTCTTGTGCAACTGGGAATTCAGTCGGCTTGTTCTTTGACATCGAATCGAACCCCACCTATATATAGGGGTACCCGAGCCTTCGTGGTTTCCCAAGATGTGATTCTCTTAGCTCAATTCTTCCCGACATGTCGTCTTTGGCTACCAACAATCTCATTTTGGACCGGTATTTGCGGCGGCATTCTTTCCCTATTCTCTCCATCTCCGGAGCAATTATAAGCATGAACAGGTTCGACTTTGCATCTACTTTCTTTCGCATCTTCTCTTTTTGAGTTTCGTGGTGTATGTCGAATTCACCCAATTTGATCGTGGTGTTGCTGCTGCCATGGCACGGCGAGCCAACAAGGGAGATTATCCCTTTTGATTTCCAAAAATACCCACTTCTCGCCTTCTTAGTTGGTTTTTCGCATGGGGGTAAACTCGTCTTTTGCCGCTGGGATTTCTTTACTTTGGGAAATGCCTAGCGAGCCACTGTCTGGAGTTCGGGCTGACATTGTGGCTATCGTGGATTGGTCCATGTTGTATGGTCTGGCCCACTCGCTCTCTCCCTCTCTCTCACAATCTCATTTTGACATGGCTTTTTGGGTTTTTCCGATTGGTCGAATTTCTAAAATCCATAACTAATTATCTACTCATTAGAAAAATATAGATAAATACTCATTGGATTTAGAAAAATAAGGCCTATCTAATGGTTTAAGTTTTGGTGACTAAATCTAATGTTTAATAATAGGTGTTTTTAATGGATCTAATTAATAATGAATTAACTTGTATAATTCATAACTAAATATATAAAAGTCAGAAAAATATAATAAAATATGTTTTGGAATCCTAATAACATAAAATAAAATGTGGAATAGTTTTGGTAACCTAATTCATTAATAATAAAAGGTGGTTTTTAGGGTTTCGATAATGCACATGAAATTGATACAAATCTACCTATATGTTTAATAGGTTCTTTGGATGCCTAGACTTGGACCTAGATGTGACTTTGGATCATTTGGAATCTGTTTTGAGGTATGTTTGCATCCCCGATTATTATTTTTCAGAAATTATCCTATTTTTGTCTTACTTTTGGTCCTATGGATATTGGCCTACACATTATCTTGTTCTTTTGAAATCATGCTTCATGTGAAGTACCTTATTTTATTATTGATCTTGTGATCATGGATATTCTCTTGAAATCTTATTTTGTTGCCTTGGTGCAATTTGGACTTTTGATATTATATGCCCACTGTGATGAGGAAGTTTACTTGGTGATATATGCCCACTTTGAAGTGGATTTGTTTATATGTTTGTGTTGTCCATTGTGTGATGGCAACATTGTATAATTCTGACTATACTTTCTACTTGCCTCTATATTAAACATGCTATGTGATTCAGTAGCACTAGAGTAGTGTAAATTGCATTGGTTTTGTTTATAGCATATGTGATATTTCCTGCTCTTTTTGGGACGGAAAGGAACCTCATACCCAGGGCAAGATGTGTGTCTTGACCCGTTTTATATATATTTGGGAGTTTGGTTGTGAGTCATTCTCTATCAGGTTTGCAAGGATGTGAAGCCTTGGCCGCTAATTGTGTTTATATTGTTCTAGGGCTATATTTATCTCATATGCATGCCGGTTGATGATGTTGTGGGGTGTGTGCCCTACTAGTACTTGTTTCCCACCGTGGTAGTGGATGTTTATATGGCACAATCCTTTTTATGTTATTTTTATGGCAAGTATCCCTTTTGTTATGATTCTTTTCTCTTGATACCCATTTGGGTGGTACTTATCTCTTGTATGGGAAGCCTTTTATTTTGATGTCCCTTATTCTGTATAAATTGCTCAATTTGCTTTTTAGTATGCACATACCAACCTTTGCTGATGTCTCCTATTGTTTCTCTTTTGCTGGGGTATGCTTCCAACCCTAGGTGGAGGACTTGGATGACAAGGTTTGATGACCTGGACTTAGAATATGAAGTTAATCTTGGAGACAATCTTGAGGTGGTTTAGATTTCCTCTACATGGATCCTTGTGATGTAAGTTTGTAACCCTTTGTTTTATAGTTGATAATAGTCATGTTTTTATTCCGCTGCTATACTTTGGTCTTTTGATTACCATTATATAAAGATTTGAAAATTTTACACCCACTCCAACATACCTTCTGAGTGTGTTTGGACTGGAGGTTTTATTATTCAAATTTTTAGTAAGGAGGTGTTTTCACTTCTTTACATTATGTCATCCATGAATCATCCTCATTTATATCTGTTGGCCTCAGCCAAACTGCTAACCAGATATTGAATTGTATCAGTCATGTGAGTATACATCATCATATTCTATCCAGGCATTGGACTATGCCAATCCTATGCAAACATTCCAGGCATTGGACTATGCCAATCATGTGCAAACATTCCAGGCATTGGACTATACCAATCATGTGCAAACATTCCAGGCATTGGACTATACCAATCATGTGCAAACATTCCAGGCATTGGACTATGCCAATCCTGTGCAAACATTCCAGGTATTGGACTATGTCAATCCTGTGCAATTATTCCAGGTATTGGATTATGACCAATCATGTGCAATTATTCCAGGTATTGGGTTATGACCAATCCTGTGCAATTATTCCAGGTATTGGGTTATGACCAATCATGTGCAATTATTCCAGGTATTGGGTTATTACTAATCTTGTGCAATTATTCCAGGTATGGGGTTGTTACCAATCATGTGACATTATTCCACGTATTGGGTTATGACCAATCATGTGACATTATTCTAGGTATTGGGTTATGACCAATCTTGTGACATTATTCCAAGTATTGGGTTATGACCAATCCTGTGACATTATTCCAGGTATTGGGTTATTACCAATCCTATGCAATTATTCCAGGTATTGAGTTATTACCAATCATGTGACATTATTCCAGGTATTGTGTTATGACCAATCCTGTGACATTATTCTAAGTATTGGTTTATTACCAATCCTATGACATTATTCCAAGTATTGGTTTATGACCAATCCTATGACATTATTCCAGGTTTTGAACTATGTCAATCATGTGCATCATCACTGAATAGCATATCACCTTTACTAGGTATTAAACCTTGGCCAAGCCATCATACTTATTCACATCCTTTATGTAATTCAATTATTCCTCGTATCTCCTTTAAGATTATTCAAAACACTATAGCCCTTATTTGGTTATGAACATAAAGCATGTATGATCAAGATTTCACTATTATTATTGTATCCATTAGTTATTATTATTATGTTACTAAGTTTCCATTATTTATTTTTAACATTATCATTTCTTACATGAGACTTTATAAACATTTTGTTTCCTTTCACTAGGCAACAACTACCCTCATGGCTCACAAGGCCCATTACACATCTTGTCACCTCTCATTAGGCAACAACTATTCTCATGGCTCACAAGGCCATTAAACATCTTGTCACCTCTCACTAGGCAACAACTACTCTCATGGCTCATAAGGCCATTAAACATCTTGTCACCTCTCACTAGGCAACAACAATTCTCATGGCTCACAAGGCCATTAAACATCTTGTCACCTCTCACTAGGCAACAACTATTCTCATGGCTCACAAGGCCATTAAACATCTTGTCACCTCTCACTAGGAAACAACTATTAGGATTGGGGTTTCCCTTTTATAGCCGAATAGGGTTTCAAGTTCATATTATCAATCCAAACCCTAATTTACTGCTCCACGCATCTAGGAGCATACATTAATATCATAAGTATTCACTCATACTTATTTATTCTCATCATTTATCATTAAATGATTAACAACACAAGGTATGAGTTTCTCTCTCATCCTTACCAGAGTATGAATACATCATACTTTATTAACTTGGCTTAACCCTTTCTCAAGGTATGTCAGCCTACACTTATCAAAGTGCATTAAACTCATTACATCTCAATGTAACAATTGACATGACACTCTTCATGTGTTACTCATCCAAGTATATTGGATTTTAGGTACATCAAGGTGTATCAGCCTTGAGGTGTTGAATGTGATATCTATCATGTCTTGATGTATCACTTCCCTCATCACTTGTAGCTTACTTAAGTTCATCAACTTATCTTGTATTAGGGTATTTCCCATCCTAATACTTTATGCACCTATTCATCACATTATTATGTAATGTAGTGGGCATAAGTCACTCATTTGAATTATTCAACCATTAAAAATAATATGGACTCATCTTGGGTTAAAACATTATTGATACAAGATTATCCATTATCAACCACTTTAGGTATTTCACCTACCAATATATTATTCACTACTCCATTATTAGGAATAGGGTTCCCCTCTTTATCAATTAGGGTTTCACACGGCATTACCCTATATTAGGGTTTCACAAGACATCACCCTATATTGGGGTTTCTCATGACTTCATTGTATTAGGGTTTCACATGACATCACCCTTAATTAGGGTTTCACATGACCACCCCTAATTAGGTTTTCACATCACATCACCCTTAATTAGGGTTTCACCATTATATTACCATGCATTGAGATTTCTCACATCATCATCCTAGATTAGGGTTACACCATTACCCTAGATTAGGGTTTCATGTAGCATTGCCCTAAATTAGGGTTAGGGCTCATCAACCTTATCAATTAGGGTTTCATGATCTCTTGATCAAGGATCATACCTTAATTACATATTTTATTCATGTTGAGAGTGTTGAAGTTTAACCACTACATGATTATCATACATGTATGGATTCCTCTCTCTCTCATCCTCTCTAGGATATTAATTACCTCATACTTGATTAGATTAGGTTAACCCTTCATTCAAGTGCAGACATTTAGGGTTAGCAAAGTGTATTGAGGCATTGCTTCCATAAGCATCAAAGGTTAGCCACTCAAAAGGTAGTAATCACTTAAGTACCTTGAAGGTACAACCATTGTAATTACCTATGATAAACATCATCAACAATCATGGGGTTGATTTTACTTACATGGTTTGAGTTAATTAGACCTTCAAACGGTCTTGGGGTATTAGACCCTCAAACGGTCTTAAAGTACCTTGACCTTCAAACGGTCTTGAAGTACATTGACCAATTGTAAATTGAATCAACCATTCGGTCTTGAAACCAAATCAACCCATTCGGTCTTGAAACTGAATCAACCCATTCAGTCTTGAAACTAAATCCATCCATTCAGTTTTGAAACCGAATCCCTCCATTCGGTCTTGAAATCGAATCATCAACCATTGATTTGAAACCGAATCAAATTATTGGGTCTAGGGTTTGCAATCAATGGACCCTCCAACATTGAAACCATTGGAATTAGATCAAGTTGAGACCATTGGATCATCATCCAACTTATGATATCACCTGACCTCAAACGATCTTGAGGTAATTTACCCATTAGATTTTGAACTCAATTACCCATTCGATCTTGAAGTCAATTACCCATTTGATCTTGAACTCTATTACCCATTCGGTTTTGAGGCAAATTACCCATTCGGTTTTGAACTCAATTACCCGTTCAGTTTTTTGTTCAATTACCCATTCGGTCTTGGGTTCAATTGTTCATTCGGTCTTAGGTTCAATTGTCCATTCAATCTTGAGTTCAATTGTCCATTCGATTTTGAAATTGAATAAGCTCAATCGGTTTTGAAAACCGATTGCCCATTCCTTTGTTGAGGTGTGTGCTTAAGATGACATCATCATCTTCAATCTTCAAACCTTCGAATTCAGTTATGATTCTTATGGTGATTTCAACAACTAATCTAAAGGAAATCGAGAAAAAAGAAAGGTTCAACACATGATGAATAAATTGCAAGCAATAATGACATTTAAGGGTTCAAGTTATATAACCCGCCTTCAAAGTTGAATCCAAGCTTCAAACTTCACGTCCTTGATGGTGAATGAACCTTTCTCATCTATCCAAGGTATGTCCTTAAGTCTTTGAGTGAAAATAATGACCAAGGTTGAAGATTGAATGGACAAAAGAAGAAATTAAGCATTGAATTTCGATTTCCACCATGAAATCAAGGTTGAAGATGACTATGGAGCTTACCTATAGGTTGGGTCACGTTCTCTTGTTTCTCCTAAGCTCCTTTGTGCATGTACAAAGCAAGGAAAGAAAAAGGGATCGAAAAAGCCTTTCATGTGGGTTGAAAATGGGATGTATATAAGGGAATTTCAATGAGAGAGAAAGTGATAAACAATTCCTTCAACTCACAAAATTGGTGCCACATACTCCCCTCCCTCCCTTGCATACGAAGCCATATCCCCCACCTTGTAATTCCTCTTCATTATCCATGAATTAAAAGAAAGCAAATTAAGCACCTTAACCATTATAATAATAATATCCAAAAATGAGCGGATATTACTTTTTCTTTAACTAATGTGAGTGGGCTCTCCACTTACTTTAGATATTTCGTGGCCATTTCAAGGCACAAGGACTTCCAAACATATACAAATTCAACCATCATATTTTTGGTTGAAGGGCACTTCCATTAATATATTTATTTTTGCATTAAATTGAATTAGGGTTTCAATTATGCTTAAATCTTGATTATTTTAATATCAAGATTCTCTTTCTTCCAAAGTGATTCAAATGAGATGCCCCTCTCATTTTATTTTCTATATATGATGACAAGAAATATGAGGGACTCTCTAGAGGTGGTATTTTGCATATTAAACCCTAGGTTTTGGGTAAATTGCACATTACACCAAAACTAGGTTTTAATGCACAATCATTGTTCAACAAGCTCTGTCTTGGTACTCAAGCTACCACAAGCCATACCTATACATCATTCTCATTCCTATGATGCTCCAACACTTGAGGAACATTTTACCATGTAACATTTGTAAGTTAACCCCTCAACTTGGGTAACTTGCACTTTAGTCCAAAATAGGCAACACATTATTTCAACATTATTCAAAAAGGACTAAAATTGAAACAAAAGTTCCTCTTGAGTCTTAATTACTTTTCAAAAGATAAGAGCAAGCATATAATTATCTTTATTAAACAAAAAATCTAGGGTTACAGCATAACCCAGGTCAGGGATGTTACAATTATAAACCCCTAACAAGGATTTCGTCCTCAAAATCCCAGGTAAAGGAAGACAGATATTATTTATTTATCATATCATCAAGTCTCCATCTAACATCTTAATGTCATGGAGATTCCATAGAACTTTGATCAACACAAAGTCCTTCCATATAGGGTTATCATAAAACTTGTCACACAGGACACATACTCTATTGTTTCTTTTCATCAGGGAAGGTTACCTATCAATTAAGAACTTATCTTAGAGGTATCTTAAAGAATTATTTTTTAGCTTAATAAGCTTTTCCCGTAATGAATTTACAATTGTTCCTTTGACTCATACATTTTTCCGATGTCATGTTTATGCGGGGCATAAACCCCTAACATATGGTATCCATACTATAGTACGTAACTGGACAATTTTCAAAGTTGGCCCTTCCAGGTAACCAACATTACTTCTTATGAGGAGTCATGTTCCCATTTTCTCATATCATTGAAAGTTCTTGGATAATAGGATTCTTTACCTTGGTATCCATTATATGTGCCAAAAACACATCACATCATCATCATGATTACTAAAATTGGGTATTCAAACCCTCAGTCCATCATTGAACATTGTTACCTCTCATCAGGTAACTGTTACCTCTAGGTCCTCAGACCAAGGTATACATTATACTATACATCTTCTTTTGTTTATAAATTGATTTATGACTAACTCAGATCCCTTCGTATATCAATTAGAATGTGGTAGAAATATCCTTGCCACATCTTCTACTTCATTATACTCTTTAGATTGTCTCAAAATGACTACTTGATCAGAGTAATTAGAAAGATAGCAATCTAAGAGTGGCATACTTACCTTATCTTCAATAGATGAATACCTGGCCAGGGTATTCAAGAACTGAAGTTAGGTAGTATGCATTGGTTTTTATATTGTGTTTCATCTCTTTAAGTTTTACTACTTAGTATCTTAAATTTTCTATAGGTGTTTCTATTACATCTCTTCCTCATGTTCTCATAAGATTAATTAAAGGAAGCTCAACAACAACTACCTTTCTTATAATTAGTAGGCAGAGAGTAGAAAAAGAAAGATGATTCAGAATGAAAAGTTCTATCTTGACATATTACCTCTTACGAGTTATCTAGTATCTTATTTCACTCAATACATTGAGTCAGTTGTCATCTGTTATTGCCTTTGTCCTCTACTACCAGAGGTAGATGGACCAAACTGTGACACTCGTCTTCATCCTCGACCTTCTGCTTCGCTAAACTGGGCAGCGAGAGATATAACTCTCCGCCAGAAACATCATTATCACAGTTAAATAGTATTAAACTGAGCAGAGGATAAGCAGTTTAGAATATTCTCATATTTTAAAGCATTGCAACTATTTATGATAGAGTAGTAAATCATCTATTCTCTTTATGAGGAATAGGAAGAACAGGTATATCATTTATCCAACATACTATTTGGGATCTAAATCTTGAAATCAACATCAATCAATACTCAAACTTCATGAAATAAGTTGGAACTCCAATATAACTCAAACACGCTTGAATTCACTTATGTCATTTGGAATCCAAATGTTTTGAAAGTTCTCTCCACCACAAAGAATGTACCATATTTTTCTAGAGATAAAAGAAAAATATGAAATGGATAAGAGGTCTTCATCTTCCAGTAAGGACTTAATGGTATCCTATGAGTTGGTAAAAAAACTAGGTGGGATCGAGTATCCTAGAATAACAGATCTAGCTTTGGTAGACACAGAACTTGTTGACTCAAGGTCAATTAGGTCAATGTTGACTCACGTCTAAATTGACTAAACCCATGTTTTGATGATGACTAACCATTCCACATATTGGTGTCTAATGTCTCTACTTGAGTGATTTCATATTAGGTATAGACACACTCCAATTGCCCTAACTTGCGCATCTCAAATTGGAGAAAAGACAAGTCAAAAGTCATACAAGTGCACATTTTTGTAATATGATGTAAATCCATTGAATCATGTTGTAAATCACTTGTAATGATTGTATGATTTGTAATTAAGCTTAGAAAAATATCAGGAGCACTTAGATCGAATATTAGAGCACTTTAGATGCAACTTTGAAAATTGATTACAGGCACTTTGTCGGTCGAGTTTCCCATCCTGAAAACTCGACCGATCATCCTTGATCAATTTTCTAGAGATTGCATCAGTCGAGTTGTGTTTTCACAGAACTCGACCGATGGAGTAAATGACCAAATCGATTTTCATTGGTCGGTCGAGTTTCCTTAGGACAAACTCGACCGATGGTCTGAATATCGGCTTTGTCTTTTACTCTATCGATCGAGTTACCCTTATAGAAACTCGATCGATTGCACTGTACGGAAAAATGCAGAAAAGTGTTTCTAGCTGTTGTGGAGTTGCAACAAGTGAAAATAGATCTGTTGCAAGCCACAAAACGGCTAGTTTTCATTCACAAGTGTTCCCAAAAGCTAAGAGGCATCCCCAGCTATAAATAGGACCCCTTGGGCTTCATTCTAAGGTTGAGCATTCATTGCAAACTCTATGTGAGGTTCCTATTCTATAGTTGAGTGCTTCCTACAACCTCCTCTCTCTCTAAGCTTAATCACTTGCTACATCCATTAGAGTGAGTAGGAAATCTGTAAGAGAGCTAGTCCTACATGTATATCTTGTGAGGCTCTCACTTCCACCACCTCCATTTCTCTCATTTCAATCATGAAGATGAAGGTTCTCTCTCTTATCCAAGAGAGGTGAAGAAGAACAAGGGAAGGAGTCCCTTGGTGAAGATCAAGGATGAAGACTTGGAGCAAGAGTGGGTAAGCCCTTGGTGAAGGCAGAATATTCCTTGCTCAAGTAGGTAAGTCCTTGGTGGAAGCTTCTCTGAGTGAAGGTGAAGTCAAAAGCTGAAGATCCAAGAATAGTGGGTAATCCCTGCAAGGCTGAAGACTTGTGCTAGAGTGGGTAAGTCCTTGGAGAAGGCCGAAGACTCTTGCAAAGTGGGTAAGTCCTTGGTAAGGTTGAAGACTCTTTGTATTGGATAGGCAAGTATTTTGTTTGGTCATGCATTGTATGTCTTATGAATAAATATAAGAGTGCAATAGTTTGGAAGTCCTAGAGGTTGACCTCTCTAGGCAAGTGGACTGACACACTTCTAGTTTGAAGTGTGGAACCACTCTAAATAGCTTATCTAATTGGTGCATGTTCAATCTCTCTCTCCCTTGCTATGTATGTTTTAGTTGCACTCAAATTACCTATTTAGCAACCTTATCTTGTCATATATCTTGAAGGTTTAATGAGTTTTGTTTAACTGCTTTCAGCTCTATTCACCCCCTCTAGAGCATCTAATCACCCATCTAGGATCAAACAATTGGTATCAGAGCGGGTCTTCTCCAAGCATACTTCAACAAGTAGGAGAAGATGGGTGACTACCTAGGAGGGAGATTCTCGACCAGCCTTCCAATCTTTGATGGGAGCAATTTCCTCTATTGGAGAAGAAGGCTTCAATTCTACATCCAAGGATCAAGTATTGAGATGTGGAAAATGGTGAACATCCCATACATGCTACCAAAGATAAGGATTGAAGAATGGGATGAATATACCTTGAAGAAAGCAACCTTGAATGCTAGAGCCATGCACATACTCTATGCCTCCATGACCCCCACCGAGTTCAACCAGATTTCTTCATGTGAAACAGCCTACGAGGTATGGAGAAAGCTTTGCATCACTTATGAAGGGACAGATCAAGTGAAGGAAAGCAAAGTCTACATGCTCAAAGGGCTTCTTGAGAACTTCAAGATGGGAAAGGAGGAGAGCATAGCCAACATGTACTCAAGGCTCAACACCATTTTGAATGGTCTTGCTATTCTAGGACATCATATGTCTAGTGGAGAGATCAACTCAAAGATCCTTAGAACTCTTCCCAAGTGGTGGGAACCCAAGGTGACTTCTATTGAAGAAGCAAGGTCTCTTAGGGATATTCCTATTGAAGAGCTCATTGGAAATCTACAAGCACATGAAGCTACACTTGACAAGAGGGAGGAAGTAGAAAGACAAGAGAAGAAAGAGCTAAAGAGAATGAAGAAGGCTGAAATGAAGGCTCAAATTGAAGCTATCATGGAACAAGTCTCTCCATCCTCTCAAGCTAAAGAAGATACCATGTACTCTAAGGGTAAACTCTACAAAGGCAAGTCCTCCTCCATCCAGTGCTTCACATGTGGAAAGAAGGGTAACTACAAGGAAGATTGCCCACAAGGCAAAAAGACCCATCTTCACAAGAAGAAATGGCAATCAAGCTCAAGTGGCTCCTCCAACTCAAGCTCAAGTGAAGGATCAAGCTCAAGATCTAGTGATGAAGGAGAATGCCATTTTGCTCTTATAGCATCAACAAGTGAAGACTCAAGTGAGGTAAATCTAAACTCTTTAGATAAAGAATCTTTGATTGCTATTATTCATGATATTTGTGCCTCTCTTAAGTCTTCTAAAAAGAAAAAGAAAAAGGTTGCTAAAATTGTTGATAATTTGCATGTAGAACTAGATGATCTTGAACATGCTAATTCTTGCTTGCTTGATGATAAAAATGATTGTCTTAGTCAAGTAGATTATCTTAAACTTGAAAATGCTAGTTTGCTTGATAAGATTAGATTTCTAGAAGTTCAACCTCTCATGACTAGTTCTAATGAAGAGCATACTTTAATTGTTGATTCGCTCATGCATGATATTGATGTTCTTAAATATGAAAACAAGGACAAAGATTTTAATTTTGCATGAATTAGAAATAGAAAATGCCTCCTTGCTTGCTAAAATCAATGGGCATGAATCTTGTTCTAGTTCTACAAATAGAGAGAATGATGTTGCTGCTCTTCACATTGGTAAAGATTCTTATTTAACTAAAGCTCTTTGCTTAGAAAATGATATTTTACATGCTAGAGATAATATCAATAATTTTCTTCTACTATTGCTTATCTTAAGCATGATAATGACAGTTTGAGATCATCCTTGCAAAGATTCTTAGTTGGTAAAAAGAGTCTTAATGACATCCTACACCATACTACTAAACAAATTGGTAGACATGGTTTAGGGTATGATAATAGTCAAGGGAAAAACAAAGATAAAGGACCTCCAATATTCCATGGAGAATCCTCTAGTTCCAAGACTATGGGCACATGCAACTATTGCAATGAAATTGGTCATTATTCTACTTGTTGTCCTTTTAGGAAAGCACCCAAGAAAAACTGGATTTGGGTTGCTAAACTAACCCCTCCGGACCCAAAAACATGATTGGGGACCATTTCATCTTTCTTCTTGTAGGTACTTGCAAATGGATTGACTTAAGCTATTGAATTGCAAATTGACTTCTCAATCCACATGAAAGAAGAAAGGTGAGATGTGTAGAGGGTGACAACAAGTGGAAAAGGAATGGTAAGAACAAAGGTAAATGTTTTATTGCTTATAACCATTTCTAACTTGTTTTTGTCAAGTTAGTGTGCACTATGCATGTGGTTTTTGAGTCAAAAGTGGTATTTTGTGATTCTCTTCACACTCTTGCTCAAAAATTGTTTCTAATGCTTCTATAGTGCATTACTAACTTGCTTAGACATGTTTGGATATGGTTTGTATATTTAGCATGCCTTTAAATATGTTTTTATGATATATATATGCTTTTTGACAGCTGCTCTGTCGGTCGAGTTTGCCCTATTGAAACACAGTTGGCTTATTGAATGAGAATTTCCCTCTCAACTAGATTTTCTCAACTAATAGCCTTATTTTTTGGCACTCTCATTTGGTACCTTTATATATGCATATTGCCATGTTCTAAATTGTCTATCTTGCTTACAACTCTATCTCTCTAATTTCTCTAAATTGGTATATCTATATCTTGCAATTACTTGCTTTGAGTTGTTTTGCAGGTTTTGATGATGATCTCTTTGGATCTCTTGGTTGTGTCTAAAAATTGCTTCTGTTGTGCTCTAACTTGCTACATCTATCTAGGTGTATATCTTGTTTTGATACAACCTTGAGGTTCTTAGGGGTAATCATCTTATGGTAAGGATGCATATCTAGTGAGTTATATCCTTTCATGCATCTAAAATTGCATATCTACTATCTTGAGTTTCTTGCATAACATTGTGATGCAGGGTACATAGATCTACATTATATGTAGAAATTGGAGTATTTTTTATTTTTATGCAGATTCTGCTCCGATTTCAGTTTTGTGTACAAGACTAGTGTTTTTCATGCAGAAACAGCCTTCTAAGCAAGACTCATTGCTTTACGATGAGCTCTGATGGTTTTTGGTCAAATGCCATCATCTGGAGGGTCAAAATTGCAATTTATTATTTTTCTACAACACTTTATCTTGCATTTTGGGTTGTTCAAGTATATGCTTTAACTTTCTTTTCTTTCTATGCTTGGACAAGCCCCTATCTGTGCTCTTCTACTCTCCTTATATATATTTGTGTTATCTCCTTTTTCTTTAACAAGTGATGTTTCTTATTTCTTCATAACCCCACTTTTTGAAATGACAAAGGGGGAGAAAGATATGTCTTCTTTTAAAAGAGGAAGAAGGCATGTCTTATGTGAAGAAGAGAAGCATGTTCATGTAAAGGGAGTAGGTAAAAGGAGAGAAGACATATATGTGTAGAACATATATGAGTAGAAGACATAGTATTCTATAAATGTTATGAAAGCTAACCATGCAGGAGAAATAGCATCAATTGAGGGGGAGTACAAGAACTCCATGTGCATCAATTGAGGGGGAGCATATGAGCTCATTCCTATTAAAACCCCTAGGTTTCTCCAAAGGTTTGACTTTACTTAAAAGCTTTCAATACATTTATGGAATGGTTTGTCATCTTCAAAAAGGGGGAGATTGTTGACTCAAGGTCAATTAGGTCAATGTTGACTCACGTCTAAATTGACTAAACCCATGTTTTTATGATGACTAACCATTCCACATATTGGTGTCTAATGTCTCTACTTGAGTGATTTTAGATTAGGTATAGACACACTCCAATTGCCCTAACTTGCACATCTCAAATTGGAGAAAAGACAAGTCAAAAGTCATACAAGTGCACATTTTTGTAATATGATGTAAATCCATTAGAATCATGTTGTAAATCACTTGTAATGATTGTATGACTTGTAATTAAGCTTAGAAAAATATCAGGAGTACTTAGATCGAATATTAGAGCACTTTAGATGAAACTTTGAAAATTGATTACAGGCACTTTGTCGGTCGGGTTTCCCAGCCTGAAAACTCGACCGATCATCCTTGATCAATTTTCTAGAGATTGCATCGGTCGAGTTGTGTTTTCACAGAACTCGACCGATGGAGTAAATGACCAAATTGATTTTCATTGGTCGGTCGAGTTTCCTCAGGACAAACTCAAACGATGGTCTGAATATCGGCTTTGTCTGTTACTCTATCGGTCGGCTCTCACTTCCACCACCTCCATTTTTCTCATTTCAATCATGAAGATGAAGGTTCTCTCTCTTATCCAAGAGAGGTGAAGAAGAACAAGGGAAGGAGTCCCTTGGTGAAGATCAAGGCTGAAGACTTGGAGCAAGAGTGGTTAAGCCCTTGGTGAAGGCAGAAGATTCCTTGCTCAAGTAGGTAAGTCCTTGGCGGAAGCTTCTCCAAGTGAAGGTGAAGTCAAAAGCTGAAGATCCAAGAAGAGTGGGTAATCCTTGCAAGGTTGAAGACTTGTTCTAGAGTGGGTAAGTACTTGGAGAAGGCCGAAGACTCTTGCAAAGTGGGTAAGTCCTTGGTAAGGTTGAAGACTCTTTGTATTGGATAGGTAAGTCTTTTGTTTGGTCATGCATTGTATGTCTTATGAATGAATATAAGAGTGCAATAGTTTGGAAGTCCTAGAGGTTGACCTCTCTAGGCAAGTGGACTGGCACACTTCTAGTTTTAAGTGTGGAACCACTCTAAATAGCTTGTCTAATTGGTGCATGTTCAATCTCTCTCTCCCTTGCTATGTATGTTTTAGTTGCACTCAAATTACCTATTTAGCAACCTTATCTTGTCATATATCTTGAAGGTTTAATGAGTTTTGTTTAAGTGCTTTCAGCTCTATTCACCCCCCTCTAGAGCATCTAATCACTCATCTAGGATCCAACAGAACTACCACGGTTGGAAAAGGTCTTCCTCTTAATGGAGTTTTCAGAAGATAAATTGATCAAGAATGCTATCTATCTTCTAAAAGGAGATGTTGAATTATGATGGCAAGGAGTAGACAATAAAGGAGGAATACGAAGTGTGGATGAATTTGACCTAATTTACTTTTCCTATACTTTACTAAGTGACAAGATTAGATAGTTGGAGAATATTAGACAAGATAGTATGCTAATTGGAGAATATGAAGCATACTTTACAAGACTACCTAATTTTTTTCCTCAACTTATATAGTATGACATAGAGAAATGTAGGAGGTTTAAAGTGGGTTTAAGATCATAGATTAAACATACCATATTACCAATTAGTAGGAGATATTGAGAATGTTTTGATGAATTTGTGTAAGAAGCTAGACATATTAAAGAGTCAGTTAATGCTAATAAATACTCAAAGAGTAGGAAAAGATCTAAATATTTGGAGGTGGGGATAGAGTAGTAGTAGATACATAGGATACAGTGGTTTCTTCTTCAAGTTAGAAGGGGTCTTGGTTGTTTTGTAAGGGAATGATCTGGTTCAAATGATGTTGTGTCTTTCTATAATAAAGGAAGATCTATCCCTAACAGATGGAATACACCACCTAGGTGGGCATCTTCATCAAGGCCTTCAGGGATCAATTTTCAAGGATGTAATTATTGTGGATGGGTAGGATATGTTAAGAATAATTGTCCAAAGCTTCAGTTTACATGAGTACATAGTTTAGAGTCTCTATAATAAACTCCAGGGAGTATGCCCAAACCACAAGAGCAAGCTTCTCAGTGGCTCCAAGTTCTAAATCAGAGCACCTAGTACTAGTAGTGAACAATAAGGACATTGTATCTCAGCCAAATGGAGTAGTCTCACTCAAAGTTTTCAGAGGCAAGATCCTTCTCTTTAACAACATATCAGTTATTGTTTTGATAGATCTTCATACAACACATTCTTTTATACAAAGATCATTATCTAGTGGATTAAATATTTTAACTCACGGTTTATCTTATCAGTGGTTGTTAAGAGTAATGTTAGATGAACCAACAATATTGAGAGAACTTTGTCCTGGATGCATGTTGAGTTTTAGTGAGTATACCATAGTGGTTAATCTCATACCCCTATATATTAATTGTTTTAAAATTATTTTGGGTACAGACTGACTTGAGACATACCATGTCCAATTCGATTGTTGGAAAAAATAAGCTATCTTTTAGCAAGGTGGATTTTCGTGTGTCTTTATTGAATACAAAAAAAGTCTTACCCACATGTATAGTATCAGTTGTTTTAGCTGATAAGATAATGAGAAAATAGTGTGAGGCCTTTTTAGCACATGTGGTAGATGCTAGGGAAGAGAAATGAACATTCAACATAGAGGATGTATTGATAGTATTTAAGTTCCCATCTGTTTTTCCTAATGAGTTACCAGGTTTACCTCTTAATAGGGATGTCAATTTTTAGATACAAATTCATCATGGTAGTCACCCAATGGCATTACTTGCCTATATAATGGAACCTACAGAGTTTAAGGAATTAAAAAGTGGTTACATGAGTTATTGGATAAGGGTTTCATTCAACCTAGTACGTCAACTTGGGGAGCTCCAATGCTTTTTGTGAAGAACGAAGATGGGACTATACGGTTGTGCATAGGATATTGACACTTGGATAACATAACTATTAAGAACAAATATCCTCTACCTATGATTGATGACATGCTTGATCATCTGTGTGGAGTGACTATCTTTTCAAAGATATACCTCATGTAAGGTCATCATCAGTTGAGAATAAAGGCATCATATGCACCTAAGTCAGCATTGAGAACAATGTATGCACATTATGAGTTTGTTGTTATGTCCTTTAGACTGACAACCTTTACCAGAACCTTCCAGTTATGGAAAAAGAAAGAAAACCTCCTATGGACCCCCCCACACCTCCTATTATCCCAAAAGTAGTAAAAGTGGTGGCTTCAGACTCGACTAAGACTTCTTTCAATGCCCCAACAACCTTTGTGGATATTATGAATAGAATTTTCAAACCATACTTAGATCAGTTTGTAGTAGTGTTTATAGATTATATTATTAAATATTCTAGAGATGTAGAACAACATGAGTAGCATTTAAGGATAGCCCTATAGTTGTTGAGGTAGTATTAGATTTATACCAATTTCAAAAAAATGTGAATTTTGGCTGGATGAAGTTTCTTTCCTTGGACATGTCATTTCAAGAGATACAATCAGTGTAAACCCTAAGAAGGTGGAATCTATCATTTAGTGGGAGAAACTCACAAATCCTATTGAAATCTGAAGTTTTCTAAGATTATTTGGATATCATTCTAGGTTTATAAGGAACTTCAATGTAATAGAAACACCTCTTACACATTTAACATAGAAGGATATGCCTATTGTTTTGTATGAAACATGTGAGAGAAGTTTTTAAACATTAAATAATAAGTTAACTACTTCATATATTTTAATTTTAGTATAAGTAGATAAGGGACATGTGGTTTTCCAGTGATGTATCTAGGAGAGGTTTAGGATGTGTTCTTATGTAGGAAGGAAATTTGGTGGCATATGCTTCACCTGCATATATAATGTCTATGGCTTGTATAAAGAGACTCACTAGTTAAGAAGAGAGATATGAATTTAGATTTGAGTGTGCTTGAAAAGGGTGGGTTAATTTCTTAGATGCATGTTATATCTACATTGTACAATCAGAATAAGGAGCTTCAACAAAGTCTCAATGAATTGCAAAAAATCATGCATGATATGACAAAAGGAAAGAGGATAAAGTTCAGATATACAGATAATGGGTCATTATATCAACATGACAGATTGTGCATGCCAAATGACTCTGATTCAAAGAAGCATATTCTTGAGGAAGCTCACTCTTTTATGTAAACAATGCACCCAAGCAATTCAAAGATGTACAAACCCTTAAAGGACTATACTAGTATCCATGTATGAAGAGAGATGTGGATGAGTATGTAGCTAGATGTGGCGTATGACAAAAAGTCAAGGTTGAACACCAGAAGCCATAAGGTACCCTACAATCACTCCCCATTCCTTCTCTGTAGTAGGATAACCTCAATTATCACATGGTTTTGACTCAATATTGGGTGATTGTGGACAAAGTAACTAAATCTGCCCAATTTATCCATGTTAAGTCAACTGGGATGCATCCAAACTAGCCAAGGTCTACATAGATGAAATAGTTAGATTACAAAGAATACCAGTTACTATTATATCTGTTAGAGGCCCTACGTTCACATTGAGATTCTAGAACCAATTATATCGTGCCTTGGGAACATGTTTGAAGTTTAGCACATCATTTCATCCTCAAATAGTTGGAAAGTTAGAATGTCAATTCAAACCTTAAAGGACATGATGAGAGAATGTGTTTCACAATTTAGTGGTAGTTGGGATAGTCATCATAGCCTTATGGAATTTGTGTATAACACTAGGTACAATTCCAACTTAGGCATAGTCCCTTACAAAGCTTGGTATGGGAGAAAGTGTAGATCTCCCATTTTGTTGGTATGAAGTTGGTGAGAGGTAAATTCTAGGTCTTTATTTGGTGGAAGAAACAACAAAAAAGATATATTTGATCAGATAAAGTTGAAATCTATACATGATAGACATAAAAGTTATACAAGAAAAGGCATAGACCACTTTAGCTTGAGGATGGGGATAAGTTTTACTTGTATGTATCACCATGGAAAGATATACTAAGATTTGGAAAGCAAGGAAAACTAACTCCTAGATTTGTGGGTCTCTATCCAATTATTCAAAGGATTAGACTGATAACATACAAGCTTGAGTTTCCTCCTGAGTTAGTAATTTACATGATGTGTTTCATATATCTATGTTGAAGAAGTTTCATCCAAGTACAGAGAAGATCATAGATCCAGAGCTTATAACATTAAGAGAGAATATCTCCTATGTTGAAGGTCCTATTCAAATTCTAGATTGTAGAATTCAGAAGCTTAAAAATAGGGATATACCTCTAGAAAAGATCCTTTGGAGAAATCATGGTATATAAGAAGCTACATGATAAGTAGAGTCAAAGATGTGTAACTAGTATCCTTCCCTATTCTAATAATTTCCAGACAAACTTTTTATTAGAGCAAAATATAGTTGCAGCCTATGCCATGTCTTACCGGTAATCTTAGGACTAAAGATAACCCTAGTATTATTTATGCCTTTATTAGTACCATAATTACCTTGTAATTTATTTCAGCCTTGTTTGTTGAGATTATGTTTTTCCAATCAAAACCATGACATGTGTATACCATGAGATATGATTTTTTGTTGAAATGGAAATAGCCCATAAATGTATGTGGGAAGAGAATTTATGATACTTAAGAAAATAATTTATAAAAAATACCATTTAAGTATTTTATTACACTGATATAATATGATTATAGATATTCATTTATGAATCCAATCCAAAAAGAATGAAACCAATTGGAGTTAAAATGAGAGAATTCTAGTAATTTTAGTAAACAAGCGTAAAACTGACTTCAGTCTGCACTTTTGTTAGACCGATGGCCACACAATTTTGCAGACACGTTGACCAATGGCCATGCAAACTGAAGGCCACACAGAATGATGACCATACAGACTGGTGACCATGCAAAGAAATGGTCACATAGACTGATGACCATACAGACCCACCGCTACACAGACCAATAGAAATAAACTATATTGTCGCACATTACAACCAATCATTAAAATGACCATAAATTTTGTTATACATATCCAAATATAACATTATCTTGCCATATTTCTATTTCAATTGTTCACACAAATGAAGCTATAAACTGCACAAGAGGTGAATGGAAAGGCAATTTCTAAGGGTTCTTTGAGAAGAATGCAACGAACAAGGGGAAACCGATGACCTATCTGCAAATCAATTGTGGTAAGTAGCTTTTTACTATAGATCTCCTCTCTTCTACTTTCTCCCTTGCTTAAGATATACTATGAGTTTCAATGGAGGATCTCTTCTTCCTTTCCTCTTCAACTTCTTCCTTTAGTAGTCCATTTTTGGAGCAGTACATCTAAAGATAGATCGCTATAAGGTGGATTTGGTGGTATCAATCCCAAATTCAAGATCAATAGAGTAAAAACCTAGACATATGAATCTTAGATCCAAGACAGTGCCCTAGGGTCAGATCTATGTGAGTGAAAAAAAACCTCTAAATCTTGATTTATCAAAAATAATGTCAAACAACATAAAGATAATGTATTCTTATTCTTGGTCTTTCATATAAATTTTATTGGTACTAAATTCTAACTCTCAAATATAATATTATTTTATACAATCTTTTTGAGATTTATTATAGATTATGTTAGCCCTATAATGATTTGTCATGAGACATCATAAATTCTAAAAGTAGAAATAGAGGCACTAGAGAGCTGAGGTTTATCCTAATTTCTAAAATTAATGAATTATATTGTGATTTCATGACTTTATTGGTAATTGTTACTACTCAAAGGTATAGAAATTACAGTGAACAAAATATTTTAGTGATAATTCCAAATATTTAGTTATCAATTTAAGCTTAATCTTCTCTTAGTTCTTGTGATTTATTCCAGGCTAGACTTTAGTGTATCCTAAGCATATGGTTAAGATAAGTAGTAGCAAATCATGGATCATTTCTCGTGAAACTAAAGAGTAACTAGACTTTATATACCCTAAACACTATAGATTTTCCATCATGGAGGTCTCTACCATGAATGAGGAAACATGCATATTGACTGGTTGGGTCCAGGATGAGGTAGCCAGAGTGTACCAGAGGGGTACGAGAGTCTAAGCCCATCGATAAAGTACTACTTAAAATAGTGAGTACCCAACATTTATCGAAGATCCTATGGATATTGAGATTAGTACAGAGAATTATAATAATAGTAAAATAGCCATCCATTGTGGAACCAATGATGGAGATAGTTAATCTAGAGTGATTTGAGTCTCTATCAGAGTACATATGATTAGAGGAGAAGTCTAGATAATCTAGACAATAGCATTATCTGTCATACCAGACGTGATGAGACCCATTACAGATAGGGTAGCAAGTTAGAATACTTAGAATTTAAATCATGAGCCTCATAATAATTCTGCATTTCAATGAAAACCCAGAATGAACCAAGGACACCCAGCTCATGATCACGACTACCAACGCAAGGGTGGTTATATCACCATGGATAGACTTTTCCAACATGCCAGGACTGTACGACTCAAGACTGGCATGCCACATGCCCATGAGGGGCCCATCTCTGATACCATTTGTAACACCAAAGCCCATTGCCCAAGACTCTAGTAGAGTTTTAGGAATGCCGAATGACCTCATAGACCACCACTGGCCTTGACTGTGTGCTTTGTCCTCACTCACACACTAGGTGGGATCAACATTCTGACTGGACACCCATCCTAGTACTACTCTGGGCTAAGCTTTCTTAACCACAAAGTTCTTAGTGATGGGCTCGCTGAAAAGGAGTTGCACCTCGGTGATATGTTTAGTCCAATCAATCCTTTTGAGATCTTTTTATCTGAGGCCTCAAATCTTGGGACATTACATAGAGTCTTGGGTCTACTCTAAGTCTTGTATAGTAAGATCACAACATGTTTTTATGCATCAACATATTGTGGTACACCTCATGTGGGTCCAAGACATATAAAATAAAAGGGTTTAAAGAAAATATGAATGAATTTAGTTGTTTACATATGCAATCAATTATCAGTATTTTCTATCTTGTTGTATAACTTTTGAATTCACTTGTCATGCTAGTATTCTTCTGAGGTATAAGTTTACTAACATCATACATCTAATTTACCACGATTTCTTATTTATTTTCTCCACACTGAGCCAGTAGCTCATGCAATCTACTGAAATATTTTTTAGGTAGGAGATTAGCTCTATAAAAGGAGTCAGAAGCTAGCATTCATTAGGAGTATACCTATTGAGGTCTCAAGAGAAACAATTGGAGTAATTAGATGGTATCTTATCCTTCCTCTTGATGTTGGGAATGAGAGATTGAGAAATGAGAATAGTTGTAACTAAATGTACTTGATGTATATTAGATGAGAACTCTTTCTTGTATGTAAAATTTGAATTTTTTTGCGGACTTTTATGTTATGATTAAATGAGATGTCATACATTTGTTAAATGATGTATTCATATATTGATAAAGAAGAACAATTTAAGTTTGATTGTGAGTTAGTGACTAATATTAAATGGTTAGTTTAATCTCTCCTTGAAAATCCTAAATCTTGGTTAGTAGGTTTGGTCACGTCAATGATACTATACCATGCAATCATAATCCTCTATCAGCTTAAGCCACCTCCTCTGTCTCATATTCAACTCCTATTTTGATAAAAGATACTGAAGATTCTTGTGGTGTGTAAAGATCTAGTACTTCACCCCATAAAGATAGTTTCTTTAGATCGTCAACATGAGGACCACTAGTTCTTGCTCCAGATCATGCATTAGGTAGTTATCTTCATGTTTCTTAGTTGGCAAGAAGCAAAACATTTAAGAGCTTGTCTTGCATCAACACAAAACTAAGCCCATTATTTGAAGCATAGAAAAATCTACATAAATTTTCCTAGGCTATGACAACACTAATATAGGAGTTGTTGTTAACTTCATCTTCAACAACTAGAAATTGCATTGACATTCCTCCGTCCATACAAAATTTTCATCCTTCTTGGTTAGTACAAGGATATAACAATAAAATCCTTTATAAATAGAATGTAATATCCAAATAAACCAAGAAAACTCTACATATCAGTCGATGTCTTATAATCTTTCCACATCAGCATTGACTCAACCTTCTTGGGATCTATACAATTCATGTTCTTAAATATAACATGACCTAGAAAAGACACTTCAATTAGCCAAAATAACTTGCACTTGACAAACTTTGCATATAACTGATGTTGCCTTACAATATCTAACATCAAACAAATACATTTCTCATGTTGTTTCCAATCCTTAGAATAGATCAATATGTCATCTATAAAGGCTACAATAACATCATCTAGATACTTTTTAAACACATTGTTCAACATATTCATGAAAGCTTTTAGTATAGTGGTTATCCCAAACGACATAAATACAAACTCATAGTGAGCATACCTAGTTTTGAAGGATGTCTTAGGTATGCCCTCTGTCCTAATCCTTATTTTAATTCAGACTTTGTATCTATCATTAAAAACATTGCAGCACATTTTAAGTAGTCAAATATATCATCAATACTTGACGAGGGATACTTTTTTCATTGTGACTTTATTTGACTATTGATTTTCTATGCATAACATCATAAAATCTTCTTATTAATAAATAATACTACAACACCTCAAGGGATTTGCTTGAATGTATAAAGCCTTTCTCCAACAACTCTTAAAGTTGTTTCTTTAACTCCTTCATCTTTGCAGGTGCCATCCTATAAGGTGTTTACATTGTGGGTTGTATTTTAGTGCTTAGATTGATCCCAAAGTCAATCTTTAGGGGGTGGAGCACCAAGAAACTTTCCAGGAAAGACATCCTCAAACTCACACTATTGGTACATCACATATATGTGGACTTGTCGCCTTAGTTTCTACCACATGTGCCAAGAAATCCTAACAACTTTGTCTGATTAACTTCTCTACCATCATCGTCGATACAAGACATGTGGGGAGGATCTTCCACTATCCTTGGTAAATCCAAGAGACATTCCTATCCCTAAACTTCAAAACCTTGTTTCACAATATAGAAGTACATTTCTGACCTCTAATGTCACTTTTCTTGACGTTGGTTCCAATGAAAAAATGACACTATATAGTAAACAATGTCATTTACATAGCATAAATGTCACCATAGATCAAGTCATGCCGATTTATAAAAAAATATGGGTACTGCTTTTTCTTTAATATCATTTAGATTCTTACAAAATCAACGTCTAAAATAACCCGTGAAACACTATTTTTCAGCAAAAAATATTTACCTTTAAAAAATTTAAGATATGTGGCGGTTGTCAGGGAACTGATGATAGACACCTTTGTGTGAAATAAAATTTACCTCCAAAATACTTCTAGCGCCGGTTTTTTCTCCGTGAAACTGACATCGATTTACATGAAAAACTGTGAAAAGTTGCACTATATGTGTCGATTATATGCAAGATAACCAACGTCGGAGGGTTCACACCACATACCCTGCTAAAAAGTGTTTCCCCAAATTGCAATTTAGTGTCAGTTCTGATAGTAAAAATTGACAACTCAGGCCTTAATCAGACTGAATTTTCCATTTGGATTATGGCCTCTTGCATCGGTATTTTACAGCAAACGGATGTCTAAGTTACTAGGATATGTATCGATTAGCATTATGCAACCAACGACTCAGGCCTTACTCAGGCTAATTTTTTTATTTAGATAATGGTCTCTTACATCAGTTTTCTTACAAAAAATAGCATCTAACTTAATAGGATAGGTGTCAGTTTACATTATACAGCCGACGACTCAGGCCTTAGTCAGGACAATTTTTTTGTTCAGATAATGGCCTCTTGTATCTTTTTTTATAACAAACCAATGTCTAAGTTACTAGGATAGTTGTTGATTTTTGGCTTACAATCGATGACTCAGTACCTAAGTGTTTATTTTTGTGAACAACCAACAAATATCTAAAACTCAATAGCACCCATGCGAAATAGACTTTCCCCAATCTCTGTTTTGTTGCTCGTTGTTGCTCAATCTTTCCCTAGCGGCGATTCCAACCTCTATTGTCACTGCTCCTTCTTTTCTTGTCACGCCGCTAGATTCTCAGGCTTCCACGTCCTTCTCCTGATGCAGCCTCCACTGCCACCACCTACAATTTCTCCTTTGCCAACTCATGTTCCAGTTGTCATCGTTGTCGCCTGCAACTTCTCCTCTAGCTGCCAACAATGTTGTCGCATGTTCGTGCTTCTCCTGTTGTTGTTTCTCATGCTTCTGCTCTCTGCCACCACTACTGCTCCCTCAGTCTCTACTCTTTGTCAATAGCTCTTGATGTTGTTGCTGCTCCTACCACCGCTATTCTCAGCTGGAGCTCTCACTACTACTGCTCTCTATCATTGTTGCTACTACTATTAAGATCAATTTTGAAAATCCTAGGATTGAATTATTATCATATCCTACTTGTAATGCCTACATATGATTTTGACACATTTAGGTAAAATAATGTCATGCTTATCTATGATAATGACATACTTATGTTAATTTTTCATTCATTTTGGAAATATTTGGTCAAGTTATTATCATCTCATATCATATCTTCTCATCCTTATACTAGTCATCTCTTATTGGGTCAATTATGTTCATCTCATCATATATCATCGCATATCATGATCATCACACATTATGCATATTTGGTAACATTATGCATGTATACATGGTAACATTATGCATATTTTGTATGTAAATTATATACTTTTTAAAATACATGTCTAATTATTTGCTTATTTTTTATATGTAAATTTTGATAAATGACCAATAGATGTGTGGCATAAAAAGTGACCCTAATATATAAATCCTAATTTCAAATCATGGCATTAGCCTAGAAACTCATTCAAAATGTGCACATTAGGAGTAAATCTTCAATAGTCATCAGTTTGGGATTGTTCTTGGATTCTCAATCTCACTTAGGATGTAAGTATATAATGTATATTCAGTTTTCAAGATTTTTTATTAGCACTTCCATGTTTGTTCTCTAAGTACATATGTAGGTGGATATTTACCCATGTACATCAGCGTACTTGGAGAATTGTGGGTCAATGCTACTGATACGCATTGAAGTGCACACCAATTCTCTAAGACAATTATCCTAGAGTTTAACTTTTTTTTCTTACCAATTAAGGCTAGTATAGAAGGGTCAATCCCAAAGGACAATATATTTAAGATTGTTTCTCTTAACCCAAAATATTTTTGAGTCTTATTTCTTTTTGGATTTTTTTTAATATTTGAACAAGAAGTAAATTCTGAGTTTTGGTGGGTGATTATTCTAGAACAAAAAAGTAAATTGAAAATGAACAAAAATATTACACTAATAGCAAGGAAAAGAAAAGATTATGCTAAGTTAAGAAAGGACAGAAGGAAGATTGTTAACACAAATAAAAAGATTATCTAATGACAAGAAGTAAAATGCAAGTAATAAAATGAAACAATTGAAAATAAGCATTGAATGAAATGATTGAATCAGATGGGAAAAACATCTAGGCTTAGGAGTTTCACCACCTTAGCCATAGCAAAAACAAGATCGAAGAAATACACAACAAGCAAGATAGAAGAAGGTATGTGAATCATTCGTAGATGAAACAAAAGAGAAAAATTCCATGTAAACCCATTGGTCCCAACGTGCATATATCCTAGTCTATCATCCTAATAGGGATATTTTTGTGGTCACGTCCGAATCTCCATGTAATCGATTTAGGTGTTCTAAATTCCGATTTTCACGGTGGCATCTACCGAGATTAACCCATAATAAAAATGATTAATTAATTTGTTAAAATCGGCAATTTCAAAACTAAAAACCATCCATCTAAATAGTTGTGTAAAACTTGATCTGATCATCACATGGATAAGGGGCTACTCCCCTCGCCTCAATAATGAAACTACTCACTAGCCATAACTAAAGAAGAGGAAGCAAATGAAAGAAGGAAGGAACCCATAGACTAGCTAAAGAAGAATCCCCAGAGGGGAATTGCTAGTGAGAGTTAAATGGCTTCTCCCTTTATTCCCCGTTCCACAAAGAAGACCGATAAATAAATAACATGGAAAGGAGATCTAAGAATAAAACTGCTTGACAGAATTAATTGAAAGATTACAATTCTCATAACTAGAGTAACAATGCTCAAAATAAAGGTTGCAAGTACAAGATATGAGATACTTTTCTTTGTGGAGTCCCCCCTCCTTTTATAGGGTAAGGAGAGGTGGAAACTCTAAAATGAGGGGGAGTGAAATGAGGTAGCCGGCAGATAAAACTTTCTAGATCTGGTCAATAGAAATTGTTGATTGTCTTTAATTATCTTGACCATGTAACTCTCTTTAATGTAGATTTCCACAATAGAGACTTCAAACGGATTTTGCTTCCTTTAAAGGCACAAAATGGTCTTAATAATAGGATATTATTTTATAAAAATAAATTTGATTTCCAAGAAATACTTGTACACTCAATTTGGAGTTTGGACGCAAAAGTTATGGCACTTTTAGTGTCAGGTATATATGAATTTCTAGACAATTGCAAATTGTGCAATTATGTTCCAAGAGTATTTATGCTATTTTCCTACAAAAATCTAAACAAGAATATGATTAAAACTTCAATTAAAGAAAAAATATAAATTAGAATAATTAATTCAAAAATAAGAAAATAATGAATAGAACAATCCTAAAGAAATATCAAAATGATCTAAAATAATGGATAAGTATACAATTATAAAAATACCCCAGACTTGAATCTTTGTTTGTCCTCAAGAAAATAAAATCACAAATAAATATAATTTATACTAGAAATGTGTAAATCCTCTCCCTCATAACATCATTTCATTCCTTACTCCAAATTTGGCCAAGCAACCTAATCTCCTAAAACCATAAAACACAAACCTTTGTATTCTCTATCAAAATAAATATCATAACTTGTTTATAAATCAAGATTTTGTAAAAAATAGGCTTACTTATTTTTTGACACTCTAATTATATATATATATATATATATATATATATATATGTGTGTGTGTGTGTGTGTGTGTGTGTGTGTTTCATTTTGTGAGTTATTTTATAGGAACAAGATGAAAGGGGTGTGGAAGATGGTGATCCATCCTCTATTCGACTCGAGATATATTTGATTTATGAGTTGTGGATGCATTGGTCACAATTTTCTTTGTACTCTTTGGCATCTTTTGATGGTATGCCCCTTTGAGGGGTATGGAATTTTGATATGGGAAGCATGTCACCCCGAACTTGATTTTTGTCCACAGGTGATTCTTTGCTTCTCTTTTTTGAGAAAGAAAATGGGGGGGGAGAAAAGGTGTCATTGTGCTTATAGCTTCAACTTTTTTTTGTAAGTGTCACTGCATCAAATAGAATATTCCTGTCAATCACATTATACGAGATTTATATCAAGTTAATCCATAGTTTAAAATAGAGAAAAATTGTGTTTGTTTTAATTGATTCCATATGACTTGCTAACTTTTCTAAGGAGTGATGCTATTCTAGAATCTAGGTGACATGGTGGTTTCAGACATGGCAATTTGAAAAAGTTTTTGCAAAATATTTACTTAATTCAAAAGCGGTACAATGATAGACGTCTATTAAACTTGGACGACTAGATAATGGCCATTTCACAACTAAGGAAATAACATGGATGACTAGATAAAGGCCATAAAAGTAAGGCAACTACATGCATAACAAATAAAAGGAAAAAATAATACAAGAAGAGAAAAGATAAGGGGGTGGAATAGAAACATACCACCCACCTCCACCTCAGACTTAGATTTTTGCTCATCCCGAGCAAAACCTAAATCGGATATGGAGGGAAGAAGATCGTGGAGGTGGTTGGTAATAAGGTGGTGGAGGAGAAGAGGAGGCAGGGTTGAAGTATGGACTTAATTGACAGCCTTGGAATTACTACACCATCTTTGCTTGAGTGCCTAAACCTTAACCTTGTTTGACTAAGTCCAAAAGGTCAAAGTTATATGGTAGGGTCCAAGATCCATTATGTTACATCACTCTACCCCTTAAAAGGATTGTTTCCTCAAAATCTATTGATCAAAACATCAACAACCAACCACTCTCCATCCCTTAAAATATTTAATCTAATAAGCCAAGGTAAACAACATCAAGGTACCATGGTCACTTATACATCTTTTAGCTGTGAATATTTTAGAGTTTTATGTTGTTCATGTATCCAACTAAAAAGTCATAACCAACTAGGGTTGAGCTTTAGGTCCTTGTGTCTCTAACGTAACAACCCTAAGATTTATATTGTCAAACCAAAAAGTCCTATGGTATTAAGGGTAGATCCACTACACCTCTATATGATACCACATATTCGTAGTCACCTCTTCATAAACAAAACTAGGGTTTAAGATATCTATTCCAATAAATTCTAGGATTTCACTATCCATACTTCAGAAAATCTTCATTGTGACTTAGTTCAAGAAAACCTCGATAAAATCCAGAATTTTTTTTGTACATATAGTATTATAAGAAAAAATAATTTGTTGTGAAAACTTTTCAATTGAAAACTAAAATCAGGGCCCAAAATCAAAGCGAGAACCAGGTCACGATATTTCCATATAGTTTCTCCTTAAACACTACTTCCCTCATCCTCATGCCAAAACTTCATAACATCCAAAGATATATATCATCATTGTCCTATATAATAGGGTAAGATCACCTAAAACCTAAGCATATAAGGGTTTATTAATCATGCAAAACACATATCAGCCTTTCATCATCTCATGAATAACATAGATCAATTATAGGTTGAATATTTCACCTAGAGGGCAACTATATCAAGTAAGGGTTCTAAATAGGAAGACAAAATTGAAATAGTTAGATTCCGACTACCATGGACTCTGATACCATGTTGTAAGGAGTGAGACCCAGAGGGGATCCACTCCCTACTAAAAATTTGAAGAATTAAAACCTCCAGTCTAAACACACCCAGAAGATATGTTGGAGTGGGTGTAAAAAATTTAAATCTTATTAATGATATTCAAAACAACCAAAGTTTAGCAGCAGGAGAAAACTATTGACTATATTCAATTTTTCACGAGGTTATAAAGGAACATCATAACTTCCCACAAAGGGTTTACATGTAAGATACAACATATGGATCTAAGTAGAGGGAAATCTAGACCATAAAAAGGTGTGTACAAGTTTTAACTCCTTAAAAGCTAAGTCCAAGTCTTCATTCTAGATCATCCAAGTCCTTCACCTAGGATTGGAAGCATATCCCAACAAGAAGAGAAAAATAGATGACATCAACAAAGGTTAGTATGTGCATACTAAAATATAGTTGAGCAATTTATGGAAATAAAGGTAATTAGGTAAAGAATGCTTCCAATAGAAAAGTAAAGGACTACACAATCAGGCATAAAAGAAAGAACAACAACAAAAGAGATACTTACCATAACCAAACAAATAAAAAGGGTGCCATACTAGCACATATAAAGAATTAGGGCATACACCCTATAATCATCAGCATGCATGCATGTGAGATAAACATAACACTAGAATAATATAAAGACAAAGGCGGCCAAGCCTCCCAAACTTGAAACCTAATAGATATGACATACTGCCAACTCTTAATATATGTAAAAGTTGGGCCAAGCCTCACAAACTTGAAGCCCGGGTATGAGGCACCACCACCTCCATCCCAATAATAACAGGGGCATACTGCCCAAAAACTAATGAAATTACACAACTCTAGTGCTACTGAATCACATAACATGGTTAATGTAGAGGCAAGTAGAAACTATAATCAGATTATACAAAAGTTGCCATCATACTAATGGACAATATAAACATCCACCATACAAGTGGGAAAAAGATATCACATATCATCAAATAGTATTCCAACATGAACAATGTATAAGAAAGACCAAGAGAATATCCAAATGTGATCACAATATCAGTATCAATATAAGGTACTTCACATGAAGCATATTTTCAAAAGAAAATGATATTGTGTAGGCTATTGTCCATAGGACCAAGAGAATGATAAAAATAGGCTAATTGCTCAATGTGAATAATACGAGATGCAAGCATACCTTACTCAAGAATCTAAATAGTCCAAAGTCAGACCTAGATCCAAGTCTAGGTCTCCAAAGCACATGTGATGCATATATGTTGAATTAGGGTTAGGTTTTCATTAATGATTCAAAACCCTAAAAATTGTCTTTTTAATATTAGTGAATTAAGTATCAAAACTATGCCATATTTTAGATTATCTTTTTCTAAGTTCAAACATATTTTATTATATTTTTCTAGCTTATAGATTATTAGTTATAAATTTTTGCAAGTTATTATTTATTTAGGAAAATCCATTAAAATTACATATTTTTAACATTAGATTTTGGCAACAAAACTAGTACTATAAGAAAGCTCATATTTTTTTATTTTGGAACATTTTTTGAGATATAAATAATTAATTATAGATTTTTGAAAATCAGCCAATCAGATAAATCCACGTCAGTAAATCGTTGGGACAGGAAAAGAGTGAGCGAGTGGGTGTGTGTGCTGAGTTGGCCCAATCAGAGCAGGCCAACTCGGCCAGCCCCACCAACAACCTGTCTTACTCGCATCAGTGTGGAAAGAAAATAGGTGACCAATAAAAGACCAAAATACCCCTAAAGGGAAAACAAACAAGCAAAGAGAAATAAGGGGCAAACATGTCAAACCGAAAAAGGGATTCTTCTTCCTGGAACTCGTGAGGAACAATTGGCAACCAAAAACCATGGAATCCAAACCTTGGATGATAACTCCCATCTTTGGCTCAGATTTATACAAGGAAGATGATGTCTTCAAGTCATCGACACTAGGTCAAACTCAAAGATCCCAAAATCATGGTGTTAGGATAATTGGAGCCAAAAGTTACCTGCCATCATAGAAACCTAGAAGAGAGGAGGTAAAAAGCGCGATCAAAGAAACTCATCCAAACAAGTCAAATTGATACATCAAACACCTTTGGACAAAGCTACTGGGCATAACCAAGCCATAAATTGGGCGGCAAAACATCAGAGTTGTCCCTCCACAAACCACCTGATGTTGGTAGAGAGATTGAGTTCGAGAGAGGAAATGAAGAAAAATGAGCGTGCGGTACAAGGAGAAATTGAGTCGACTATGCACAATGATGATGTAAATAATGGGAATTAGGACGAGGTGTTCCCAGGAGCTTACCCCCAAACTAGAGGTCCAAGCTTGAAGATGACTCTAAGGCATTGCCTTTGGGTGAACTCATCTCCAATTAAGGGTCGGGAAAGAGAAAGGATACATATGCACAGGTGTTAGTAAAAAAATCAAAACAATTGATTGACTCTGTGTGGGCGTGGATATCACCAGTCATCACAACTTATGACCATGGAAGACCCAGACTTGGGGTTTTATATATCTTGGGGCCCTAGACATCAACCAAGGGATCAAACAACTTGGAAACATATCCTGAATTGCTTAGAAATAAAAACGGAGACCTCGAGCGAGGCATCCGTGAGAAAAATAGGCCATAGGACCAGGATTACTGTACATATGCATCATTGTCAACTACTCGGGGTAGGAGACAAGCCACGCGCTTTCGGATCAAATATCAGATGGCCAAGGATGAGTGCAAAATCATTTGAAATTAGAAAGGTAGCGTGACACAGCATAAGGTGAGAAACTTTAGGAAAATATTTACATCGATTAAATGTTTTAAATTTTAAGGCTTAAACATCCCTTTTTCTTGCCTAATTAAATTTTAAGTATCAAACATTATCCAATTATCACTAAAATTTGATACCAGATTAATTGGGACATCTAGATCTCGATTTTGACATTAGTTTTCCCTTTTGAGACTTCTGCTATTTTATTTAATTCTTTTAAAGGAAATCACATTTTCTCTTTCCTAATGCATTAGAGGCATCTAGAAATCTTCATTAAATGTGAAACTTCATCTTTAAGCAAACCAAAACACGTAAAACTTGATTTGCCCATTAATTTCATACCTTGGAATTATTTTGCTTATTAATTTATATTTTGGACTTTCTCTCTCCTAATCTACACATGTACATTAAAGATTATCCAAATTACATGAAAATTCACTCATAGGCTATTTTTAATGTGTAGAGTTGTGAATCCAAGATTATCTTACACTTTTTGAGTCATTAAACATTTTATTTCATATTTTGAAGGAAAACTCACCTTTTCTTTTCAACATAAAAGAGATAAAATTATTATCATACCAAAATTATGAAACTTGGCCTCCAAGACAAATCAAACCCAAGGAAAACAAATCTCAAGTTATATTTAACCAATTAGTCTTCCTTTTATTAATTTTAACCCAAATTTATATTATTTCACCATTAACCAAATTATCAATCCAATTATGTTCCTTATTTTCATATTAGCACAAAACAAATTATTATGACATATTTTATGTGTCCATTATTTGCCTAAGACTAATGTGAAGACATTAGGTTTCATTAGGGTGATGTATACATGTGTTAGATCATTAGTTTATACTAAACATCTTTTAGGTCTAAAACCTTAACCTTGTTTGACCAAGCACAAAAGGTCAAAGTCCTAGGGTAGGGTCCAAGATGTAGTATGTTACAGTACTAATGTTGGCCTACCTACTAATGCTTGACATTCCCCCAAGCACGGGGTGTATCCTCATACATAAATCTGATGAGGATAATGCCATTCACCCATGTAATATCATTTGCTTTTGTATTCATTCATATTCATATTCAGTGCTATTTTGTTAGAGTATATGATTAGTGACCCATGATTCAAACATGGTTTATGTTATGTTGTGTTTCTTTATCAGTCTCCCAAACACGATGATTGTTTTTATTTCATCTGAGCTTTCTTGTAACATTTCTACGCTATTGCTTTGCCTACATTATATAGAACATTTCCCAAATATGTCTTGAAAAATCTCAGGTTCAAAATAACAAACATCAATCTAATATCACTTTTTCATACAATATGTTGTTCATGCAACTTCAATTAATTTTCTAGCCCTAAAAGTTTAATTTTGGTTAGAGTAGATGGTTATTGCCCATGTATTCAGCTATTTGTATGTATATCTTTAGACCCATGACCAGTGACCCATGAGTATCACACTCGAGTTTGAAACATATTCACATTCTACTAGTTTACCATCTCATCAACAATCATCATATTTTCAATCTTAAATGCAAAATTTTGGTATTGTAAAGAACTTTATTGATGATGATAGGGTAAATTCATGGAGCCTAGACTCTACTTCAAAGATGAGTGGTTGAGATGTTCATAGTAGGGATCCAACTAAATTCACTAATTTCCTAGAATATTATCAAGGTTGTGTTCATTTCAATTGGAACATAGAAAGTATCATAAAACGATAACTAGACATACCACATAAAAGTTTGATTCAACTAAATGAAGAATAATATCAAATATAAACAATTCAAACAACCCTTCAACATATATGAATGAAGTCTAAGAAGTATTTGTGATTTTACTTTTATTTTCTAAAAAAAATAGCACGATGTAGAGATGCCTTCAAAAATAAAGGAAATGTTTTACTACAACTGATTAATGCATGTCTATGTCTGAAAAGATGGCCAATTTGATACATATATAACTTGATATATGTGAGTAGTGACAAATAATTAATTTTCTAATGATGTGTCATATACACATATCTCATTACGAATGCCCCACACCATATATATGTCATTTAGAGTATTAGTTGAGTAGGTTGAAATATCACGTGTAAATTTTTATGACAACTAAAATGATAAAATACTCATAAAATTTTACACATTGGATCCAAGTAAATTTGTTACTTCTACTATTTGATTTTAAAGGAGCACAATGCCATGCCCATTGTGCACATTATGGTTGCAAAGTTGTCTGTAACCAAATTGCCTGTAAAGAGGTTTTATTTATATGAAATTCTCCCTAAGAGATCCGAATCTAAGATTGTATGCTTAATAGAAGCATCTACTTATCAATTTTGCCAACCTCATCTAGCAGCTAAATTTATTGCTTCACACAAACAAATATAATATGGGGTTGGGAAGTACATACCATGATCCTTTTGGTTCTCAAAATATTGAAAAACTATGTCAAGATTTAACATGAAAACATGGTAACAAAGGGAGAAAACATTGTAAAAATTATGTGGTTAGAAAGGCAATAAACTATGAAAAAATCTCTTTTAAAAACTCACTCGATCTTAGTTCTTCCCCCTTCTGAAGTGATGGTAAAGGAGGAGGTGGAAATTGGTGGAGTAGAAAGAATCTCTACATTACGAATTATTTTCTTTTTTTTCTCTCAATAAATGTCTACGTACTTTTAAAATTATGGAACTAAATACTAAAGTTTTATCCCCCCTCTCACATTCACGTTCAATTAATTGTTCTTTCTATATTACGTACCAAAAAAAGGGTAATAAAACTCTTAAAAATCCAATAACATCGTGTTGTAATTGTAAACAACAAATGATGGAAAATGTATGTGTAGTAGCATGTGTAACAAATCTAACTATGATGGTGAATTCATAAATAAAAACAAAATACCAACTCTTACTAAACTCATGTAATCGAAGAATAAACTTTTAAACCTCTTTTCTTCTTTCAACTTATTTTTTTTTTCTTTTACCTTTTTCTTCTATCATTCTCTTGACGTGAAAAGCTCAACCTTAAACACCTTGGGTAAACACTAAGACCTTTTAAATTGTAATGGATACCGGTAGTGTTTCCTCTTCACATCATAATAGTGCCAATTCAGGAGGCGTCAGGCTATAATTACCAATGAACCTAGAAAATAATTTAAAATACATTAGAAGCTCATGGGTTAACTTGTTTTTAATGCTCAACTCATTTTATTACTTATGCAAATCATTACTTATCATTACAATGTACTTAGCCAGAACTGTTTGCCTTATAATAGATTGGCTTCACCTGACTGTGCCTCATACCAGCCTAAATCAAGCATCCATAAAGGAGCAGATCCACACTAGTGGGACTCTTAAGATGATAACCTGACACTCAAGCCCCCACAACTATTATACGGGGTCTGACGTAGTAATCGGGGTCGAACCACAGGGACAAGTTAGCAGGTGTTAAGTATCCAGGGTCTAACACTCATATACTCCGGATAAATAGGTGAATTAAAAAGGTTATTCCCAAAGGAATGATGGTGCTCAAATCAAAACAAAGAAAGTTAAAATAAAGAAACAAAATAACAATAAGAGAAAACAAGGATAAACGGTAAGAAACCAAGATATGGAAGGGAACTTAGATTGAGTTTCACCTACTAAGGTCTCTCTCCAACATGCAAAACTCAATCTCATTTGTATACTCCTATCAAGATTACAAGTAATCATAGAAGTGTGTATTCCCTCCTCTCTCGAGATAAGGATAGATCTAGGATCTAAGGTTACCTCCCTCTCAAGATAGCAAATGTAATATCCCTGACCTGGGTTATGCCCTACCCTAGAAATTTTTGTTTAAGAAAGTTAATTAGATCCTTGATTTTATCTTGTGGAAAGTAATAAAGGCTCAAGAGGAACTTATGTTTCAATTTTGGTCATGTTTGAATAATGTTGAACCAATGTTTGCTTATTTTGGACTAAAGTGAAAATTACCCAAGTTGAGGGGTTAAATTGCAAATGTTACATGATAAAATGTTCCTCAAAATGTTTGAGCATCATGAGAATGAAAATGATGCAGAGGTATGGCTTGTGGAAGCTAAGCACCAAGAAAGAGCTTATTAAGCAATGTTTGTGCATTAAAACCTAGTTTTGGTGTAGTGTGTAATTTACCCTAAACCTAGGGTTCAATATGCAAAATACCACTTATAGAGAGTCTATAATGTTTCTTGTCATCATTTAGAGTAAATAAAATGAGAGGGGAATCTCATTTGTATCTCTTTGAAGGAGAGAGAATCTTGATATTAAAATAATCAAGATTTAAGCATAATTGAAACCCTAATTCAATTTAATGCAAAAATAATTATATTAGTGGAAGTGACCTTCAACCAAAAATGTGTTGGTTTAAATCCTTATCTGTGGAAGTCCTTGTTCCTTTCAAAGGCAAAGAAATATCTAAAGGAAGTGGATAACTCACTCACATTATTAAAAGAAAAAGAAATATCCACTAACTTATGGATATTATTATTAAATGGATTAAGGTGCTTAATTTGCTTTTATTTATTTCATGGATAATTGAGAGTAATAAGAGGCAAGGAAGATAGCCTTGTATGAAAGGAATAGGAGAGGGCAAGTGTCAAGGAAATGGAGTAGTTATTTCCTACTTTCTCTCTCTTAAAATGAATTTTTAAAAAAATGCATATAAGCTCATTTATCCATAGCTTGAAAGGGGAATTTCGAATCCATTTTCACTCTTTGCTTGCAAAACGACCAAGGGATCTTAGGAGCAACAGTAGGACGACCCCCAACCTGTAGGTAAGCTCCATGACCTTCTTTCACCTTAATGTTATGGCGGAAATCACAAATCAATGCTTGATTTTTTTCTTTTCTTCACTTAAATCTTCAACCCTAGCCATTCGTCTCACTCAAAGACTTGAGGAAGAGGTTGGGATATTTGAAGGATTTGCTTTCACCATTGAAAACGTGGAGCTTGAAGCTTTGAAGCTTCTTTGGATGCAGGTTTTATAACTTGAACCCTTATTCATTGTTATTGAATTCAATTCCTCAATCCATTTTGTTCAAATTACTCTTCTTGAATTTCCTTTGAATAATTGATGGAACTACCATGGGAATCACAGTAGATTTCGAAGGTCTAAGGCTTGATGATGATGACATCATCATAAGCACATATCTCAACATAATTTAGTTGCAAACGATTTCATGAATTTTGGTCCAATCGGTTTCACCAAACCATTTGGAGACCAAACGGTTTACAAACCATTTGGAGGTTGGGGTTCCAAACCGTTTGGACATGGTTGACCGAATGGAAGTGTTGACCATGAGTAGAATTTGTTGGATGATGATCTAAAGGATCACATTGATTGACCTATGAATTGAAAATACACCAATTACAACCCTGAATCGATTTGTTGAAGAATCCCTAATTAGTAATCCTTTCGGTTTCAAGATGTTGGACCAAACAGTCTTGAGACCATTTGAGTCCAAACGGTCTTGAAACCATTTGGGATCAGATGGTCTTAGGATCGTTTGGAGGTCAATGGTGGATTTCGATTGATGGATTAAGATCCAATGGAGTTAGATTGAATTGAACATTCGATAAGTTCAATTGGTGGTCAATTCAACAAGCAAACCCTATTCAATTTGGTTGAAGAATACCTCAATTGATCCAATCGGTTTTCAAGATGGTTTGGCCAAACGGTCTTGAGACCATTTGAGTCCAAATGGTCTTGAAATCTTTTGGGTTCAAACGGTCTCAGGACCATTTGGAATCAAACGATTTCAAAACCATTTGGTGTTGAAATGCCAAAACCGAATGGAGGCCTAAAGTGATCAAATCATTTGGAGATTTAAGGTGATGATTGATCCATTGATCCAATGGTTGATAATAATGATTATCAATGATAGGTACAAAGGTTGAAACCCTAAAGTACCTAGATGATCAGTACCTTTAGAATGGTTAACCCTAAAAGCTTATGATAGCAATGTCTCAACACACTATGTCAACCATAGTTGTATATATTTGATTGAAAGGTTGATGTAACATAATCAATGTAATATCCCTGACCTGGGTTATGCCCTAACCCTAGAAATTTTTGTTTAAGCAAGTTAATTAGATCCTTGATTTTATCTTGTGGAAAGTAATAAAGGCTCAAGAGGAACTTATGTTTCAATTTTGGTCATGTTTGAATAATGTTGAAGCAATGTTTGCTTATATTGGACTAAAGTGCAAATTACCCAAGTTGAGGAGTTAAATTGCAAATGTGACATGATAAAATGTTCCTCAAAATGTTTGAGCATCATGAGAATGAAAATGATGAAGAGGTATGGCTTGTGGAAGCTAAGCACCAAGAAAGAGCTTATTAAGCAATGTTTGTGCATTAAAACCTAGTTTTGGTGTAGTGTGTAATTTACCCTAAACCTAGGGTTCAATATGCAAAATACCACTTATAGAGAGTCTCTAATGTTTCTTGGCATCATTTAGAGTAAATAAAATGAGAGGGGCATCTCATTTGTATCTCTTTGAAGGAGAGAGAATCTTGATATTAAAATAATCAAGATTTAAGCATAATTGAAACCCTAATTCAATTTAATGCAAAAATAATTATATTAGTGGAAGTGACCTTCAACCAAAAATGTGTTGGTTTAAATCCTTATCTTTGGACGTCCTTGTTCCTTTCAAAGGCAACGAAATATCTAAAGGAAGTGGATAACTCACTCACATTATTAAAAGAAAAAG
Source organism: Alisma plantago-aquatica (assembly GCA_963693085.1). Taxonomy (NCBI): domain Eukaryota; kingdom Viridiplantae; phylum Streptophyta; class Magnoliopsida; order Alismatales; family Alismataceae; genus Alisma; species Alisma plantago-aquatica. The sequence goes on from OY856412.1 coordinate 1,332,547,542, forward strand.
AAATATCCACTAACTTATGGATATTATTATTAAATGGATTAAGGTGCTTAATTTGCTTTTATTTATTTCATGGATAATTGAGAGGAATAAGAGGCAAGGAAGATAGCCTTTTATGCAAGGAATAGGAGAGGGCAAGTGTCAAGGAAATGGAGTAGTTATTTCCTACTTTCTCTCTCTTAAAATGAATTTTTTAAAAAATGCATATAAGCTCATTTATCCATAGCTTGAAAGGGGAATTTCGAATCCATTTTCACTCTTTGCTTGCAAAACGACCAAGGGATCTTAGGAGCAACACGAGGACGACCCCCAACCTGTAGGTAAGCTCCATGACCTTCTTTCACCTTAATTTTATGGCGGAAATCACAAATCAATGCTTGATTTTTTTCTTTTCTTCACTTAAATCTTCAACCCTAGCCATTCGTCTCACTCAAAGACTTGAGGAAGAGCTTGGGATAGTTGAAGGATTTGCTTTCACCATTGAAAACGTGGAGCTTGAAGCTTTGAAGCTTCTTTGGATGCGGGTTTTATAACTTGAACCCTTATTCATTGTTATTGAATTCAATTCCTCAATCCATTTTGTTCAAATTACTCTTCTTGAATTGCCTTTGAATAATTGATGGAACTACCATGGGAATGACAGTATATTTCGAAGGTCTAAGGCTTGATGATGATGACATCATCATAAGCACATATCTCAACATAATTTAGTTGCAAACGATTTCATGAATTTTGGTCCAATCGGTTTCACCAAACCGTTTGGAGACCAAACGGTTTGCAAACCATTTGGAGGTTGGGGTTCCAAACCGTTTGGACATGGTTGACCGAATGGAAGTGTTGACCATGAGTAGAACCTGTTGGATGATGATCTAACGGATCACATTGATTGACCTAAGAATTGAAAATACACCAATTACAACCCTGAATCGATTTGTTGAAGAATCCCTAATTAGTAATCCTTTCGGTTTCAAGATGTTGGACCAAACGGTCTTGAGACCATTTGAGTCCAAACGGTCTTGAAACCATTTGGGATCAGATGGTCTTAGGATCGTTTGGAGGTCAATGGTGGATTTCTATTGATGGATTAAGATCCAATGGAGTTAGATTGAATTGAACATTCGATAAGTTCAATTGGTGGTCAATTCAACAAGCAAACCCTATTCAATTTGGTTGAAGAATACCTCAATTGATCCAATCGGTTTTCAAGATGGTTTGGCCAAACGGTCTTGAGACCATTTGAGTCCAAATGGTCTTGAAATCGTTTGGGTTCAAACGGTCTCAGGACCATTTGGAATCAAACGATTTCAAAACCATTTGGTGTTGAAATGCCAAAACCGAATGGAGGCCTAAAGTGATCAAATCATTTGGAGATTTAAGGTGATGATTGATCCATTGATCCAATGGTTGATAATAATGATTATCAATGATAGGTAAAAAGGTTGAAACCCTAAAGTACCTAGATGATCAGTACCTTTAGAATGGTTAACCCTAAAAGCTTATGATAGCAATGTCTCAACACACTATGTCAACCATAGTTGTATATATTTGATTGAAAGGTTGATGTAACATAATCAATGTAATATCCCTGACCTGGGTTATGCCCTAACCCTAGAAATTTTTGTTTAAGCAAGTTAATTAGATCCTTGATTTATCTTGTGGAAAGTAATAAAGGCTCAAGAGGAACTTATGTTTCAATTTTGGTCATGTTTGAATAATGTTGAAGCAATGTTTGCTTATTTTGGACTAAAGTGCAAATTACCCAAGTTGAGGAGTTAAATTGCAAATGTGACATGATAAAATGTTCCTCAAAATGTTTGAGAATCATGAGAATGAAAATAATGCAGAGGTATGGCTTGTGGAAGCTAAGCACCAAGAAAGAGCTTATTAAGCAATGTTTGTGCATTAAAACCTAGTTTTGGTGTAGTGTGTAATTTACCCTAAACCTAGGGTTCAATATGCAAAATACCACTTATAGAGAGTCTCTAATGTTTCTTGGCATCATTTAGAGTAAATAAAATGAGAGGGGCATCTCATTTGTATCTCTTTGAAGGAGAGAGAATCTTGATATTAAAATAATCAAGATTTAAGCATAATTGAAACCCTAATTCAATTTAATGCAAAAATAATTATATTAGTGGAAGTGACCTTCAACCAAAAATGTGTTGGTTTAAATCCTTATCTTTGTAAGTCCTTGTTCCTTTCAAAGGCAAAGAAATATCTAAAGGAAGTGGATAACTCACTCACATTATTAAAAGAAAAAGAAATATCCACTAACTTATGGATATTATTATTAAATTGATTAAGGTGCTTAATTTGCTTTTATTTATTTCATGGATAATTGAGAGGAATAAGAGGAAAGGAAGATAGCCTTGTATGAAAGGAATAGGAGAGGGCAAGTGTCAAGGAAATGGAGTAGTTATTTCCTACTTTCTCTCTCTTAAAATGAATTTTAAAAAAAAATGCATATAAGCTCATTTATCCATAGCTTGAAAGGGGAATTTCGAATCCATTTTTACTCTTTGCTTGCAAAACGACCAAGGGATCTTATGAGCAACAGGAGGAAGACCCCCAACCTGTAGGTAAGCTCCATGACCTTCTTTCACCTTAATTTTATGGTGGAAATCACAAATCAATGCTTGATTTTTTTCTTTTCTTCACTCAAATCTTCAACCCTAGCCATTCGTCTCACTCAAAGACTTGAGGAAGAGCTTGGGATAGTTGAAGGATTTGCTTTCACCATTGAAAAAGTGGAGCTTGAAGCTTTTAATCTTCTTTGGATGTGGGTTTTATAACTTGAACCCTTATTCATTGTTATTGAATTCAATTCCTCAATCCATTTTGTTCAAATTACTCTTCTTGAATTTCCTTTGAATAATTGATGGAACTACCATGGGAATGACCGTAGATTTCGAAGGTCTAAGGTTTGATGATGATGACATCATCATAAGCACATATCTCAACATAATTTAGTTGCAAACGGTTTCATGAATTTTGGTCCAATCGGTTTCACCAAACCGTTTGGAGACCAAACGGTTTGCAAACCATTTGGAGGTTGGGGTTCCAAACCGTTTGGACATGGTTGACCGAATGGAAGTGTTGACCATGAGTAGAACATGTTGGATGATGATCTAACGGATCACATTGATTGACCTATGAATTGAAAATACACCAATTACAACCCTGAATTGATTTGTTGAAGAATCCCTAATTAGTAATCCTTTCGGTTTCAAGATGTTGGACCATACGGTCTTGAGACCATTTGAGTCCAAACGGTCTTGAAACCATTTGGGATCAGATGGTCTTAGGATCGTTTGGAGGTCAATGGTGGATTTCGATTGATGGATGAAGATCCAATGGAGTTAGATTGAATTGAACATTCGATAAGTTCAATTGGTGGTCAATTCAACAAGCAAACCCTATTCAATTTGGTTGAAGAATACCTCAATTGATCCAATCAGTTTTCAAGATGGTTTGGCCAAACGATCTTGAGACCATTTGAGTCCAAATGGTCTTGAAATCGTTTGGGGTCAAACGGTCTCAGGACCGTTTGGAATCAAACGATTTCAAAACCATTTGGTGTTGAAATGCCAAAACCGAATGGAGGCCTAAAGTGATCAAATCATTTGGAGATTTAAGGTGATGATTGATCCATTGATCCAATGGTTGATAATAATGATTATCAATGATAGGTACAAAGGTTGAAACCCTAAAGTACCTAGATGATCAGTACCTTTAGAATGGTTAACCCTAAAAGCTTATGATAGCAATGTCTCAACACACTATGTCAACCATAGTTGTATATATTTGATTGAAAGGTTGATGTAACATAATCAATGTAATATCCCTGACCTGGGTTATGCCCTAACCCTAGAAATTTTTGTTTAAGCAAGTTAATTAGATCCTTGATTTTATCTTGTGGAAAGTAATAAAGGCTCAAGAGGAACTTATGTTTCAATTTTGGTCATGTTTGAATAATGTTGAAGCAATGTTTGCTTATTTTAGACTAAAGTGCAAATTACCCAAGTTGAGGGGTTAAATTGCAAATGTGACATGATAAAATGTTCCTCAAAATGTTTGAGCATCATGAGAATGAAAATGATGCAAAGGTATGGCTTGTGGAAGCTAAGCACCAAGAAAGAGCTTATTAAGCAATGTTTGTGCATTAAAACCTAGTTTTGGTGTAGTGTGTAATTTACCCTAAAACTAGGGTTAAATATGAAAAATACCACTTATAGAGAGTCTCTAATGTTTCTTGGCATCCTTTAGAGTAAATAAAATGAGAGGGGCATCTCATTTGTATCTCTTTGAAGGAGAGAGAATCTTGATATTAAAATAATTAAGATTTAAGCATAATTGAAACCCTAATTCAATTTAATGCAAAAATAATTATATTAATGGATGTGACCTTCAACCAAAAATGTGTTGGTTTAAATCCTTATCTGTGTACGTCCTTGTTCCTTTCAAATGCAACGAAATATCTAAAGGAAGTGGATAACTCACTCACATTATTAAAAGAAAAAGAAATATCCACTAACTTATGGATATTATTATTAAATGGATTAAGGTGCTTAATTTGCTTTTATTTATTTCATGGATAATTGAGAGGAATAAGAGGCAAGGAAGATATCCTTGTATGCAAGGAATAGTATAGGGCAAGTGTCAAGGAAATGGAGTAGTTATTTCCTACTTTCTCTCTCTTAAAATGAATTTTTTAAAAAATGCATATAAGCTCATTTATCCATAGCTTGAAAGGGGAATTTCGAATCCATTTTCACTCTTTGCTTGCAAAACGACCAAGGGATCTTAGGAGCAACAGGAGGACGACCCCCAACCTGTAGGTAAGCTCCATGACCTTATTTCACCTTAATTTTATGGTGGAAATCACAAATCAATGCTTGATGTTTTTCTTTTCTTCACTCAAATCTTCAACCCTAGCCATTCGTCTCACTCAAAGACTTGAGGAAGAGCTTGGGATAGTTGAAGGATTTGCTTTCACCATTGAAAATGTGGAGCTTGAAGCTTCTTTGGATGCGGGTTTTATAACTTGAACCTTTATTCATTGTTATTGAATTCAATTCCTCAATCCATTTTGTTCAAATTACTCTTCTTGAATTTCCTATGAATAATTGATGGAACTACCATGGGAATGACAGTAGATTTCGAAGGTCTAAGGCTTGATGATGATGACATCATCATAAGCACATATCTCAACATAATTTAGTTGCAAACGGTTTCATGAATTTTGGTCCAATCGGTTTCACCAAACCGTTTGGAGACCAAACGGTTTGCAAACCATTTGGAGGTTGGGGTTCCAAACTGATTGGACATGGTTGACCGAATGGAAGTGTTGACCAGGAGTAGAACATGTTGTATGATGATCTAACGGATCACATTGATTGACCTATGAATTGAAAATAAACCAATTACAACCCTGAATCGATTTGTTGAAGAATCCCTAATTAGTAATCCTTTTGGTTTCAAGATGTTGGACCAAACGGTCTTGAGACCATTTGAGTCCAAACGGTCTTGAAACCATTTGGGATCAGATGGTCTTAGGATCATTTGGAGGTCAATGGTGTATTTCGATTGATGGATTAAGATCCAATGGAGTTAGATTGAATTGAACATTCGATAAGTTCAATTGGTGGTCAATTCAACAAGCAAACCCTATTCAATTTGGTTGAAGAATACCTCAATTGATCCAATCAGTTTTCAAGATGGTTTGGCCGAACGGTATTGAGACCGTTTGAGTCCAAATGGTCTTGAAACCGTTTGGGGTCAAACGGTCTCAGGACCGTTTGGAATCAAATGTTTTCAAAACCATTTGGTGTTGAAATGCCAAAACCGAATGGAGGCCTAAAGTGATCAAATCATTTGGAAATTTAAGGTGATGATTGATCCATTGATCCAATGGTTGATAATAATGATTATCAATGATAGGTACAAAGGTTGAAACCCTAAAGTACCTAGATGATCAGTACCTTTAGAATGGTTAACCCTAAAAGCTTATGATAGCAATGTCTCAACACACTATGCCAACCATAGTTGTATATATTTGATTGAAAGGTTGATGTAACATAATCAAGTTGAGAGGATGATAGAAAGGAATTCATACATGAGCATTAATCATGAAGAATATGTGATTAGGGTATGATCCTTAGTAAAGAGATCATGAAACCCTAATCAAGTGGGTTAATAAGACATAATCCTAAAATTAGGGCAATACTGAGTGAAACCCTAATTGAGGGTGATGCCATGTGAAACCCTATGAAATGGTATGATGAGGATCCCTAATATAGGGTGAAGGTATGTGAAACTCTAATTTTGAGTTATAATACATGAAGCCCTTATCTTGGGCAATATGATGATAAAATAGTGGGTAATGCCTTATAAAGGTGAAATATCTCAAATGGTTGATCATAGGCAACCTTATAGTAAGCAATGTCTTAACCTGAAATGAGTCCATATCATTGAGGATAGTTGGACCATTCTTGTGTGTGACCTATGCACTTCATGGTAAAAGTGAAAGGTTAGTGGTTGAAAGTATTAATATGGGAAATACCTTAATCCAAGATAAGTTGATAACTCAAGTAAGTTGGAAGTGATGAGGAAAGTGATACATCAAGATATGATAGATATCACTTTTAGCATTCCAGGGTTGATATACCTAGATGCACCTCAAATCCAATATACTTGGATAAGAAACACATGAAGTGTGTTATGTAAATTGTTACAATGAAATGTAATGAGTTTGATATACTTTGATAAGTATAGGCTAATATACCTTGAGAATGGGGTTAAGCCAAACTAATGAGTATGATGTAATCATACCATGCTAAGGATGAGAAATGAACTCATACCTTATATTGATAATCATTTAATGATAAATGTTAAGAGTAATAAACATGATTGAATACTCGAGATGTTAATGGATGATCCTATAGGTATGGAGCAATATATTAAGGTTGATTTGAGAAATATGAAATCCTAATTAATGTGAGATGGGAAACCCTAACCCTAAATTGGGTAATGGGACATGAGAAACCCTAATGTGACATGAATAGTAAGCCCTAACCCTATTGAGGGAATAGTGGTGTTACTATTGTATTAAATGAGGTAATATGTTATTTTTGCCTAGTGAGAGGTGACAAGATGTGTAATGGCCTTGTGAGCCATATGATTAGATGTTGCCTAGTGATAGGTGACAAGATGTTTAATGGCCTTGTGAACCATATGGTTAGATGTTGCCTAGTGAGAGGTGACAAGATGCTTTATGGGCCTTATGAGCCATGAGAACAATTGTGGCATAATGAGAGGTACCAAGATGATTATAAAAGTTTATTGTAAGAAATGATAATGTTTTAATAAAGTTAATAAAAGGAACAATTATATTCAATAAATAATGTGAAAAGCTATGAAGGCTAACCTCAGGATTCAGAGCCTAGAGAAGGATGTGATGATCAATGATGAGTTAAAGGAATTTATATCCCATGATCTATGTAATCAGTATTGGTTAAAGTCCAATACCTGGCAGAGGCATGAAGCCTGTAATCAGGATTGGTTAAAGTCCAATACCTAGCAGAGGCATGAAGCCTGTAATCAGGATTGGTTAAAGTCCAATACCTGGTTGTGTAATCAGGATTGGTTAAAGTCCAATACCTGGCAGAGGCATGAAGCCTATAATTAGTATTGGTTAAAGTCCAATACCTGGTTGTGTAATTAGGATTGGTTAAAGTCCAATACCTGGCAGAGGCATGAAGCCTGTAATCAGGATTGGTAAAAGTCCAATACCTGGTTGTGTAATCAGGATTGGTTAAAGTCCAATACCTGGCAGAGGCATGAAGCCTGTAATCAGGATTGTTTAAATTCCAATACCTGGTTGTGTAATCAGGATTGGTTAAAGTCCAATACCTCGTAGAGGCATGAAGCCTGTAATTAGGATTGGTTAAAGTCCAATGCCTGGCTGTGTAATCAAGATTGGTTAAAGTCCAATGCCTGGCTATGTAATCAGGATTGGTTAGAGTCCAATGCCTGGCTGTGTAATTAGGATTGGTTAGAGTCCAATGTCTGGCTGTGTAATCAGGATTGGTTAAAGTCCAATGTCTGGTTGTGTAATCAGGATTGGTTAAAGTCCAATGCCTGGTTGTGTAATCAGGATTGGTTAGACTCCAATGCATGGTTGTGTAATCAGGGTTGGTTAAAGTCCAATGTCTGGCTGTGTAATCAGAGTTGGTTAAATTCCAATGTCTGGCTGTGAAATCAGGATCGGTAGTGTCCAATGCCTAGTGGTGTAATCAGGTTTGGAAGAGTCCAATACCTGGCAGAGGCTCAATGCCTGTAATGATGACACATGATTGGTAATAACCCAATGCACGTATTAATGATATATGAGTGCATGGTAGATATAATCCCATATATGTTTAGTAGATTGTCTAAGGCCAATAGATTGAAACAAGAATGTCTCATGGGTGACATATCAAGATAATGAATGTCACAAGAGAAGTTTGACATGATGGTATAATATGATGGATAAATGATAGACATGTTCTTCCTATTCCTTATTAAGAGAATAGATGATCTATTGTTCTATCATAAATAGTTGCAATACTTTAAAAGATGAGAATGCTTTAAACTGCTTATCCTCTGCCCAATTTTATATCATTAAACTGCAATAATAATGTTTTTGGCAGAGAGTTATATCTCTCGCTAGGGAAATTACAATTGTCTCACCCCTGTGGGATCCAACATTTTTAGGTGGACAAGCACGGAGGAGACTGAGAATATCTTGTAGAGGAAGAACATCAGCAGCAGCAGTGACAGTAGTGACAGCTCAAGTTGAGTGTATTGTATGTCGTGTCTTGTAGATAGAAGTCCTATGTGTCGTCTCTGTACTCTCAGGTCCCCGGAGTTAGTAACTAGTGTTTTTAATAAATCAATCTGAGATTTTGGCTTAATGCCTTGAGATTCTTATGCTATCTGTGTTTAGTTGTTAACAGAGCAGATGATGCTTGTAATCCTGAAGAAGGAATGGTACAGAATATGTACTCATGAACCAGGATGTAAATGAAATACATTGGTTCTTGATAAAAGAGTTTTCCTGTGTATGGATCTCTTTGCAAAAGGTTTAAATTTTTAGTTATTTTCAGTAATCCGATGTTAAAGATTGCTTCCGCTTAATTAGTAACGATTTGTTCGAATGAAGTGTTTCAATTAGTGGTATCAGAGTTCTAGGTTCGCTGAGTCTACAGAGACATAGGACTAAGGTATTGAGTATGTTCTAAGTGTACCTCAGTGTATCTTATAGTGCCTTCTGCTTATGCAAAAGAAGATATATAACTCTAAGATGTCTGGAGAACACGAGGGACACGTTGCTGAGAGCAATGTTGTTGCACCAGTGGAAGGTGCCAGGGATCAGGCAAGAGAAGAAACAGTGCCTGAGAATCCCCCTGTTGATGAGGTCATGATGAGAAACCCAGATTTTTCTACTCTTTTTGGGCAATTCATGACTGCAGTGATGCATATAACAGACTGGATGCCGATACCACCACCCAGAGCACCAGCTCCCAATGAGGGATATGGGTCTGGTAAGACTTTTGAACGACTACGTCATGTTGGAGCCATAGAATATGTTGGGACATCTGACCCAGCAGATGCAGATTTATGGCTCACTAAGTAAGAAAAAGCTTTTAAGATCCTTAGTATCCCAGAGGCTGACATAGTTAAACATGTTGTATACCTTTTGAAGGGTAGTGCTGGACATTGGTGGGCTATAGAAGAAATAAAAAGGAATGACGAAGAGGTTAATTGGGAGGAATTTCATCAAGAATTCATCAATAAGTATTTTCCAAGGACATACTTAGATGAAAAGATCTCGCAGTTTGAGAAAATTCGACAGGGAGCCATGTCAATAAATGAATATGAGGTCAAGTTTATGGAACTTTTGTGATTTTTTCCTCAAATGGCTGCTACTGAGGAAGAAAAGATTCGACATTTTGAGAAGGGATTGAATGTTGAACTGTCTATTCCGACATCTGCCCTATAAAGTAGAGAGAGGTTTGCCACATTTGTGGAGTCAATTCGAAGGATAGAAGGGTATATGACAAAGAAACATGAGACAGACCTTAAAAAGAAGTTTAAACAGTCACAGGAACAAGGAATTGGTGGTACTAAACAATCAAAGATTTCAGTAGTACTAACTCAACCACGATGTAGTGCACCCAAGCAGCAGTCACCTAAAAGGCTCCGAGCTTGCTATAGATGTGGACAGAGAGGACATTTGAGGTGGCAATGTCCAAATAGAAAGTGATGAGGTGACCCAACAGATAAGACACTAGATAACTTGTGAGAGGTAGGCATGTCAAGATAAAACCTTCTATTTGAAATATCCTTTACTCTCTACTATAAGAAAGGTAGTGTTGTTTAGTTCATCTGTATAATCCTTTGAGGATATGAGGAAGAGATAAGTAGGATGAAAACTTGTGTTCAGTTTAATATTCTTTTATATGTTTTGAAATTTCTCTTTCTTCATTAAGGAAGGGAAGAGATGAAAAAGGAACTCAGAGAAAATCTGAGATATTAAGTATATCAAATTTAAAGAGATGAAAACATAAAATAAAATAAATGCATACTACCTAATTTCAGTTCTTGAATACCCTGGCCAGGTATTCATTTATTGAAGGCAAGGTAAGTATGACATACCTAGATTGTTATCTTTCTGATTACTCTGATCAAGTAATCATTCTGAAACAATCCAAAGAAGCATAATCAAGAAGGAGATGTGGCATGGATATTTCTACCACATTCTAATTGATATACGAAAGAATTTGATTTAATTATAAATCAACTTATAAACAAAAAGAAGATGTTTAGTATAATGTATACCTTGGTCCTCAAACCTAGAGTTAACAGTTATCTGATAAGAGATAACAATGTTCGGTGATGAACTGAAGGTTTGAATACCCATATCTAGTATTCATGGTGATAATGATGCTGAGAGATAATGATGTATAATCATCTGTATAATTCCTATGCTAATAGCAAGGAACCTAGGATGAAATAAGAGTAAATGAATCAAGAACAGTTGAAAATTTATACAATGACCAAAGGAAGATGAGGATGTGATGTGTTATCAACACATGTGTTAGATACCAAGGTAAGGGGTTCTGGTATCTGAGAAATAGCAGGCTATTTTATGATGGTTACCTGGAATGGTTAGCTGTGGAATCAGTCCAGTTACCTAATGTAGTACGGACATCATATGTTAGGGGTTTATGCTTTGCATAAACATAAAATTGATGAGAATGAACTATTTGAAGGAATACTTGTAAAATTATTGCAAGAAAAGTTTATCAAATTAAATTAACAAATAACCTTTATCTAAATAAGAAAAGTGTTACCTGACACAGAATTAACTCCATAGTCAATAATGAAAGGACAATGGAGTATGTGTCCTGTGTGTTTGATTCTATGAGAATTTTGTGTGGAAGAACTTTGTATTGATCAAAGTTATATGGTGTATCCATAACAATGAGATGTTATGTGGAGACTTGATGATATAATGAATTAATAATATCTATCTCCTTTTATCTGGGATTTTGGGGACGAAATCCTTGTTAGGGGTTTATAATTGTAATATCCCTGACCTGGGTTATGCCCTAACCCTGGAAGTTTTTGTTTAAGCAAGTTAATTAGATTCTTGATTTTATCTTGTGGGAAGTAATTAAGTCTTAAGAGGAACTTATGTTTCAATTTTGGTCATGTTTGAATAATGTTGAAGCAATGTTTGCTTATTTTGGACTAAAGTCCAAATTACCCAAGTTGAGGGGTTAAATTGCAAATGTTACATGATAAAATGTTACTCAAAATGTTTGAGCATCATGAGAATGAAAATGATGCAGAGGTATGGCTTGTGGAAGCTGAGCACCAAGAAAGAGCTTATTAAGCAATGTTTGTGCATTAAAACCTAGTTTTGGTGTAATGTATAATTTACCCAAAACCTAGCGTTCAATATACAAAATACCACTTCTAGAGAGTCTCTAATGTTTCTTGGCATAATGTAGAGTAAATAAAATGAGAGGGGCATCTCATTTGTATCTCTTTGAAGGAGAGAGAAACTTGATATTAAAATAATCAAGATTTAAGCATAATTGAAACCCTTATTCAATTTAATGCAAAAATAATTATATTAATGGAAGTGACCTTCAACCAAAAATGTGTTGGCTGAAATCCTTATATGTGGAAGTCCTTGTGACTTGCAAAGGCAACTAAATATCTAAAGGAAGTGGATAACTCACTCACATTATTAAAAGAAAAAGAAATATCCACTAACTTATGGATATTATTATTAAATGGATTAAGGTGCTTAATTTGCTTTTCTTTATTTCATGGATAATTGAGAGGAATAAGAGGCAAGGAAGATATCCTCGTATGCAAGGAAGATTAGAGGGCAAGTGGCAAGGAAATGGAGTAGTTATTTCCTACTTTCTCTCTCTTAAAATGAATTTTAATAAAAATGCATATAAGCCCATTTATCCATAGCTTGAAAGGGGAATTTCGAATCCACTTTCACTCTTTGCTTGAAAAACGACCAAGGGAGATTAGGAGCAACAGGAGGACGACCCCCAACCTGTAGGTAAGCTCCATGACCTTCGTTCACCTTAATTTTATGGTGGAAATCACAAATCAATGCTTAATTTTCTTCTTTTCTTCACTCAAATCTTCAACCCTAGCCATTCGTCTCACTCAAGGACTTGAGGACGAGCTTGGGATTGTTGAAGGAGTTTCTTTCACCGTTGAAAACGTGGAGCTTGAATCTTTGAATCTTCTTTGGAGGCGGGTTTTATAACTTGAACCCTTATTCATTGTTATTGAATTCAATTCCTCAATCCATTTTGTTCAAATTACTCTTCTTGAATTTCCTTTGAATAATTGATGGAACTACCATGGGAATGGCAGTAGATTTCGTAGGTCTAAGGCTTGATGATTATGACATCATCATAAGCACATATCTCAACATAATTTAGTTGCAAACTGTTTCATGAATTTTGGTCCAATCGATTTCACCAAACCGTTTGGAGACCAAACGGTTTGCAAACCGTTTGAAGGATGGGGTTCCAAATTGTTTGGACATGGTTGACCGAATGGAAGTGTTGACCAGGAGTAGAACATGTTGGATGATGATCCAACAGATCCAATTGATTGATCCTATGAATGGACAATCCACCAATTACAACCCTGAATTGATTTGTTGAAGAATCCCTAATTAGTAATCCTTTCGGTTTCAAGATGTTGGACCAAATGGTCTTGAGACCGTTTGAGTCCAAACGGTCTTGAAACCGTTTGGGATCAAATGGTATCAGGATCATTTGGAGGTCAATGGTGGATTTTGATTGATGGATGAAGATCCAATGGAGTTAGATTGAATTGAACATTCGATAAGTTCAATTGGTGGTCAATTCAACAAACAAACCCTATTCAATTTGGTTGAAGAATACCTCAATTGATCCAATCGGTTTTCAAGATGGTTTGGCCAAACGGTCTTGAGACCATTTGAGTCCAAATGGTCTTGAAATCGTTTGGGGTCAAACAGTCTCAGGACCGTTGGGAATCAAACGATTTCAAAACCATTTGGTGTTGAAATGCCAAAACCGAATGGAGGCCTAAAGTGCTCAAATTGTTTGGAGATTTAAGGTGATGATTGATCCATTGATCCAATGGTTGATAATAATGATTATCAATTATAGGTACAAAGGTTGAAACCCTAAAGTACCTAGATGATCAGTACCTTTAGAATGGTTAACCCTAAAAGCTTATGATAGCAATGTCTCAATACACTATGTCAACCATAGTTGTATATATTTGATTGAAAGGTTGATGTAACCTAATCAAGTTGAGAGGATGATAAAAAGGAATTCATACATGAGTATTAATCATGAAGAATATGTGATTAGGGTATGATCCTTAGTAAAGATATCATGAAACCCTAATCGAGTGGGTTAATAAGCCATAATCCTAAAATTAGGGCAATCCTGAGTGAAACCCTAATTGAGGGTGATGCCATGTGAAACCCTATGCAATAGTATGATGAGGAGCCCTAATACAGGGTGAAGGTATGTGAAACTCTAATTTTGAGTTATAATACATGAAGCCCTAATCTTGGGCAATATGATGATAAAATAGTGGGTAATGCCTTATTAATGTGAAATAACTCAAATGGTTGATCATAGGCAACCTTATAGTAAGCAATGCCTTAACCTGAAATGAGTCCATATCATTGAGGATAGTTGGACCATTCCTGTGTGTGACCTATGCACTTCATGGTAAAAGTGATAGGTTAGTGGTATTAAGATGGGAAATACCTTAATCCAAGATAAGTTGATAACTCAAGTAAGTTGGAAGTGATGAGGAATGTGATACATCAAGATATGATAGATATCACTTTTAGCATTCCAGGGTTGATATACCTTGATGCACCTCAAATCCAATATACTTGGATAAGAAACAAATGAAGTGTGTTATGTAATTTGTTACAATGAAATGTAATGAGTTTGATATACTTTGATAAGTATAGGATAATATACCTTGAGAATGGGGTTAAGCCAAACTAATGAGTATGATGTAATCATACCATGCTAAGGATGAGAAATGAACTCATACCTTGTATTGATAATCATTTAATGATAAATGTTAAGAGTAATAAACATGATTGAATACTCGAGATGTTAATGGATGCTCCTATAGGTATGGAGCAATATATTAAGGTTGATTTGATAAATATGAAATCCTAATTAATGTGAGATGGGAAACCCTAACCCTAAATTGGGTAATGGGACATGAGAAACCCTAATGTGACGTGAATAGTAAGCTCTAACCCTATTGAGGGAATAGTGGTGTTACTATTGTATTACATGAGGTAATATGTTATTGTTGCCTAGTGAGAGGTGACAAGATGTGTAATGGCCTTGTGAGCCATATGATTAGATATTGCCTAGTGATAGGTGATAAGATGTTTAATGGCCTTGTGAGCCATATGGTTAGATGTTGCCTAGTGAGAGGTGACAAGATGCTTTATGGGCCTTATGAGCCATGAGAACAATTGTGGCATAGTGAGAGGTACCAAGATGATTATAAAATTTTATTGTAAGAAATGATAATGTTTTAATAAACTTAATAAAAGGAACAATTATATTCAATAAAGAATGTGAAAAGTTATGAAGGATAACCTCAGGATTCAGAGCCTAGAGAAGGATGTGATGATCAATGATGAGTTAAAGGAATTTATATCCCATGATCTGTGTAATCAGGATTGGTTAAAGTCCAATACCTGGTAGAGGCATGAAGCCTGTAATCAGGATTGGTTAAAGTCCAATACCTGGCTGTGTAATCAGGATTGGTTAAAGTCCAATACCTGGCAGAGGCATGAAGCTTGTAATCAGGATTGGTTAAAGTCCAGTACCTGGCTGTGTAATCAGGATTGGTTAAAGTCCAATACCTGGCAGAGGAATGAAGCCTGTAATCAGGATTGGTTAAAGTCCAATACATGGCTATGTAATCAGGATTGGTTAAAGTCCAATACCTAACAGAGGAATGAAGCCTGTAATCAGGATTGGTCAAAGTCCAATGCCTAGCTGTGTAATCAGGATTGGTTAAAGTCCAATGCTTGGATGTGTAATCAGGATTGGTTAGAGTCCAATGCATGGCTGTGTAATCAGGATTGGTTAAAGTCCAATGCATGGCTGTGTAATTAGGATTGGTTAAAGTCTAATGCCTGGCTGTGTAATCAGGATTGGTTAAAGTCCAATGTCTGGTTGTGTAATCAGGATTGGTTAGAGTCCAATGCCTGGCTATGTAATCAGGGTTGGTTAAATTCTAATGCATGGTTGTGTAATGAGGGTTGGTTAACGTCCAATGTCTGGCTGTGAAATCAGGATTGGTAGTGTCCAATGCCTGGTGGTGTAATCAAGTTTGGAAGAGTCCAATACCTGGCAGAGGCTCAATGCCTGTAATGATGATACAGGATTGGTAATAACCCAATGCCTGTATTAATGATATATGAGTACATGGTAGATATAATCACATATATGTTTAGCAGATTGGCTAAGGCCAACAGATTGAAACAAGAAGGTCTCATGGGTGACATATCAAGATAATGAGTGTCACAAGAGAAGTATGACATGATGGTATAATATGATGGATAAATGATATACATGTTCTTCCTATTCCTTATTAAGAGAATAGATGATCTATTTTTCTATCATAAATAATTACAATGCTTTAAAAAGATGAGAATGCTTTAAACTGCTTATCCTCTACCCAGTTTTATATCATTAAACTGCAATAATAATGTTTTTGGCGGAGATTTATATCTCTCGCTGGAGCAATTACAATTGTCTCACCCCCGTGGGATCCAACATTTTTAGGTGGACAAGCACGGAGGAGACTGAGAATATCTTATAGAGGAAGAACATCAGCATCAGCAGTGATAGCTCAGGTTGAGTGTACTGTCTGTCGTGTCTTATAGATAGAAGTCCTATGTGTCATCTTTGTACTCTCAGGTCCTCGGAGTTAGTACCTAGTGTTTTTAATAAATCCATCTGAGATTTTGGCTTGATGCCTTGAGATTCTTATGATGTTTGTGTTTAGTAGTTAACAGAGTAGATGATGTTTGTAATCCTGAAGAAGGAATGGTACATAATATATACTCATGAACCAGGATGTAAATGAAATACATTAGTTCTTGATAAAAGAGTTTTCCTTTGTATGGATCTCTTTGCAAAAGGTTTAAATTTTTAGTGATTTTTAGTAATCCGTTGTTAAAGATTGCTTTCGCTTAATTAGTAATGATTTGTTCAAACGAAGTGTTTCAACAACCTTACAACCACAAAGCAAACCATATGACCATAAGCCTTAGCAATCCAACATTTTCATGCATTCATACTACTCCATAACACCAGATAAAGAAGATACTATTCTTTTGAGGTACTAACGATCAAACATCACAAGATGGTAGCTAAGCATACAAGTGAAGCATTAATAACAAGTGTATGGAGATAATCTCAATATGAGTATATATATATATATATATATATATATATATATATATATATATATATATATATTCAAAGGGAAGCAAGAATATATATGTTGGGAGAGCCTTAGTGGCTACTCCCAACCTGAGTTAAGTGTTTAGCCACCATGTTAACAGGAAGCATAACGACATTATAAAATGATAGATACATCATAACCATGAAGAGTAAAGGGGTAAAACATAACGGAGATGACAGATCTAGAAGAGAGAGAGAAGATGGTGATACACCAAAGTACTCCTTTGAATCTAGATTTGGAATGGATGGTGTGTGTGCTCCCCTTCTTTCGAGAGAGAGGGCCCTTCAATCTTCTCTCTCCTCAGCTTCCGCATTTGGAGATCCAAGACTGATTGGATGGATGAGGGTGGATATGAAATTTGGCAGCACTTTGTGGTCCTTGATGATCTGATGATGTGACAAGTCGAGGTGGGGGCCTATTTATAGGTGTTTCCCACCGACTTAACCACCCACACTGCGATCGAGGCTTGGTATCGGTCGAGGCTTAATTGCAGTCGATCGAGGCCTCTCCTCAGTCGAGGTCACCACAGCAGTTGGTTGAGTCAGTAACTCGGTCGAGGCATTGTGCCACCTCGGCCGCGGTCCTTCCTCGGTCGAGGCACTCCATCTCCTTGGTTGCGATCCTTCCTTGATCGCGGCATGGCAACGCCTCAGTCATGACGCTTCCTCGGTCAAGGTCGATCGAGGTTGAGATGATTATCTTATAGGCCGCGACCAAAAGGGGTGCACTGCACCATGGTCATGGCATTATCGGTGTGATTGGTAGCATCAGCCACGGTGTGAGAGTCCTTCTTGGTCGATGAGTCGCGATCGAGGTGCTGACCGCTTGATGTAACCCTACAAGGATGGAAAAAGTGTACAATTAAGATTCTCATCATAAACGTGCTAAAATAAGTGGAAAAGTCTATAAAAGATATGTTTGGAGAGGTATAAAATAAGTGCAAAAAGTGTATAAAATAAGATGTTATCAACTCCCCCAAACTTAGAATCAAGCTTGTCTTCAGGCTAAGGGTAGGTTCGAAATCATAGAGAGAAGAGAAAGTTTGTGAAAAATTTTGTGAAACTTAACATTATCGAGTGATCTCATTCTTACACCAAAACACTTGTGGTATGCTTTCTCAATCCTAAAATCGCATTCCTCCCCCTTTTCACAACTAGAGTTGCACAACTTCAAGTTCTTACCATAGCCTTTGGTAGTAATTAAAAGGTCTCTCCGTCTCAACGTGTCACTCTTTCATGCGTTAGGTTACTAGCCATATACAACATTTCCTATAGGGGTAGATTTCACACTCTTCTTTTATTTTTCGTTGGCCCTATGCTGATGTGTTTGGGTAGGCTTCAGGCTTAAAGTGTTTTCCTTTTCTCCTAAACTTCCTTCACCCACAACTGTCGTAAGCACAGTGTTACCCATAGGGGCTTCTGACGTTAAGTCATGTGGTTGCGTGAGGTTCGTTCAGGATTGAAGGTGGGTAAGTTTGGCTTCTAGGTTCCACTTATGGGCATGACATATCTGCATTCATGAGTGCAGCAATACATCGGCCGTGTGGAATCCCTTGGCATCTTTTGGACACAACTCTCATTATATATTTATATATATATATATATATATATATATATATATATATATATATCTTTTTAGCTTTTTATACCTCCTCTCTAGTTTGGGTGAGTGGGTTTTTTTTACTTGGTCTTCTGAGCATCCAAGCCTCTTTTCATCCCTAAGTGAGGATACTTAAACTTGAAAGGGTAGCTAGTTCCTTCTCGGAGAAGGTGAGGATTTTCAGGCTGGAACCGTCAGGTTAGGGTGGTTGGTCAGGGGTATGGCTTGGTGAAGTTCTCCAGTTTCCAAGGATTTTGTAAGTTTAGGATTGTTACACACACAATGTCTTATTGTAAGAATGAGATAAAATTGTATTGTTATGCTTCTTGTTTTACTTTTATATGCATTAGTTGATTGTACATTCCTCTTTAGAAATGATATGTGACGTCCCCGGATTTTCTAAAACTTAATCTGATGTGTGACGTCCAAATTGAAACCCTCACCTCAGTGAGAATCCCAATTTAAACATCCCACATAAGGCTAAGAAGAAGAAAATTAGAGGGAGTCAGAAGGAAACAATCAGTAGCACATATACATGAACAATAATAAAACCATACACACATGTTCACCATTCAACATATAATTACAACATGAATTGTTACAACATTTGATATTACATATTGAACAACAACTATACATATACATGTACTACATCTAAACAACAGGATCTTAAGACAATAGGTCCACCTGTACATCAGCTCGCCACACAACTCTCACTATCCTGGATCTTCAAGAGCATAACCACAACCTAAACAAAAAGATTACAAGCGGTATACGTCAGCACAATATTTCAAGAATATTGTACTGAGTACGCCTACGTGTCTTTTTATATACCTCTCATCATATCTTGGCAATAAGATAAAACTAATACTTGGCAATAACAGAAGAATATAAGAAAAATCATACTTGAACAAAAATGTTTATCAACAAAAGAGAACACATAACTTTTAGGCATATTTTCCATTATATCATCCATGCATTTACTACCTGAGAGTTGAATGCATTAAGGACTTTATGATCTACTACCAAAGAGTTGGATCATTTCACAATGTGATCTACTACCAAAGAGTTGGATCACTTCCAAGTACTTTACTACCAAAGAGTTGAAGTACTTATTTCCAGCACTTTACTACCAAAGAGTTGAAGTGCTTAGATATAATGGAACATATATATTATGTTTCATGTGTTCATAGCAATAAGTATGGAAAATCATGCAACATATCATACCAGAACAATCATTTCATCCAATACCATATGCCAAGTATTTTACTACACGTATAACACAAGCATATTGTATAATAAGCCAAGTAAGAGGTAATGGCGTACCTTGATCAAAAGATAAACTTAATCACCACATATCCCTCATGTCAACTATATCATAGGTTAAACCTGATCAAGACAAGACCATATACTATCATCAGGTTCTCATCCTCATACGTCTCATCTTAACCCTAAATGTGTTCATATTAGGGTTTACTTATCTCATTAGGATATATGCATCATTACTTGCATTCTTATCTTATGATTATCTCACTGATGTCATTTTCCAGATTACATCTCATTATCAAAGTTCATCATCTGAACATTAGGTTCCATATCATTATTGATACATATTAACCCTAAGTTACATGTATTGTACAAATTAGGGTTTCGTCTCATATATTAAGGGTCATCTTCATATAACATGAATTCTATGCATCTGACTGATATCCGAGTTACATATTAGCCTCACATTACTGATATGAAGGTATTCTATAATTACCCTGATTTATTGAGCATGCATGTATTTATTGCATTTCTTTTAGGGTTATTAGTCCTAATTAACCATATAAAGCAAATTATATGATTTTGTGTATCAACCCGATCATCACTATCATCAGGTGCATTATAAACATTACTATGGAGTTACTGATATTTTTCCAGAATTTTATGTCATTGTTTGCTATTTATTATCCATTAAACAAGCATTACACCTCTAATAAGATATCATTGAGGTTAATGCTTCTAAATCCTGATATTATGCTTCCATATTGTTCTTCACATTTTTCTGAACATTTTGGTATATTATATGTCATTTTCTGATAATCGAGGCAATTTCTATGAATTTTGGAAGATATGGACATTTACTGAATTGTTACCTCTATTGGCCAATCAAAGGCCGCCACGTGTCCGCGTGGGGGCGCTGCTCTTCCAGGCTTGGTCCGGCCGGTCGGTTTTTATCTCTTTCAGTCGGTCGGGGCTTTCTTTTCCCCTGGTCACGGACGACGCGGACCTCGCATCCCCTGTCTTCCGCGTGTGCCGCCGCACACAGCCTCTCCGGCGAGCGAGCAGAGGAGTTGCAGCGATCCTCTACTACTTCCAATGCCATGAACGACTTCGGCGACTCAGGACAAGCCTCCACGGCTATGTTTCCCCTTGATTGCTGCTTCGGATCTCCGTCTAGGTAGGAGCGTCGCCGCCATCTTTGTTGTGGTGAAGCAGAAAGGGAAAAACCTCCCCGGTCAGCTTCACACTGGTCTAAGGCTTCTAAGAGGTTCAACTATCCTCCAAGAACATCATGAAACCCTTGATTGCGATTACGAAAGCCTAATGCCAGCCCTTGAGCTCCATCTTCCTAGGCGCCGGACCTGAGTTGGTCAGCCATGGAAGCAACCCTTTGAGGTTGTGTGCTCAAGAGTGGATGATTCCCCAGGCCTGCGCATTTCTCCTCCCTTCTTTCTCCTCCTCCAAACCGCCTTCTACCTCCATATCCTACTCCCAACTACAACCTGCTCTTGTCGATGGAGAGGTGGAGAGGAGGGGGAGCTCAAACTCCCTCCTCGGGTGGCTGCTCGTCCCAAATAAGGGGTCGTTGGGGGATATCTCGTCAAGGAACACAACTTCTCTTGCACTAAGTATCATTCTGCTCCACGATCTTAACGTGGGACAAGGTTGGGGCTCATTTCGGCTGCTACCCCATGATCTCCAGTCTGACCGGAGGTAGGGAATGGAGATCCGTCCATCCAAGGTACATCCAAAGGCTACAAGGAACCCGCACAACACATGATCCGTGGCTCACTTAAAGAAGCCCTCACTTTCACTAGATCGAACATCTAGGGCTAGGATCCGACCATGCAGACTTAGCCCAACTGAGGGGAGCATGACATTGATATGCATTAGCAACTTAGGTCCTCAAATCATCAAATAAGCATATTATTTCCCAAATTTCAAACCTAATTATCTCTCTCTAGGAGCATCCAAATGCCACCAAATTTTAACCATAGCTTCTATACCTTTTAAGGTACATTCTACTCCAATTTGGTGACCAAACTCATCTATTAGACTATCTAATTAAATTCTTCAAAAAGGCATTAAAAGAGAAATCTTAATCATTATGTAAATCTCAATCAACATTCCAACTTTGTCAAAACCTTGGAACTCTCAATATTATTCAACCTTATGATTTCACTTATGTAATTGGATGATCAAGGACTCCAAAATTCCACTCCATCACATCCTACACACCTTAAAAGATATTCCGTCCTTGGAATTAAGCCAGAAAAACCACTTTGTCACATGATAGCACTACACATTTAGCAAGGGAACAAAGAAACTAGAAGGTATCTACACAAAATTGTGACTTATAACAAAATTTCCTTAAAGAATAAACTTTTTTCACAAAATAAGTTTGGCGGGAGCTAAAAATATGTACAAGTAAGAAAATTTTCAAGTAAGGATTTTTTTCTTCAAATTTTTGCAAATTTTTGGGTTGGAATTGTACTCCCATGCCCGTTTATAACTCCTCCCCCAAACTTATCATTCACCCTGACTCGGGGTGTCAAAATTAGAGTTAGGTATATAAACAGGCTTGCTTAATTTCTGTTAGCTGGTCTTGGTGGCCCACTTTGACTCGAGGAGCATTCTATCATACACTCTGCATAGTGGGTGGTACTGCTAGTACTACATTCCTTCCACCTTTGTATTCAGCGTGGCTAGGGCCATCATCCAGGCTAGATAGTAGAAATCGTAGTCATTTGATAGAGGCACCTGTTGAGGGCTCCTATGGTAGAACTGTGTCTTCTTGAAGTCTTTGCCTTCTTTGTGTTTGTACCCATTTTCGTGTCTCTTCAGCATCTCAACAATCGCCTCCGCGCATGTGACTGCCTTCTCTTTTGTAGGTGTCTTTGTCGTAGTCATGTTTGTTTTCTTGTTTAGAGCGAAGGTTGCGTCTGAGCTATTATATAATACCACGGTCCTTTTGATTACATTGACTACCAGCAAAGTCCAATGGTTATCATGAAGTATCGACAAGAATATGTAGTATGGGAGAGACGTCTCCAGGCATTGTTGCTGGCGTTCCTTTTCATCTAATATATTATCTCGCAGGATGTCATCTACCAAAAGAAAATATGCCATGTGCGCATTTGGCAGGTTGTCGTTTAGTAGAGCTTGATAAGCAGACATTGTGCTGACGGAGAGGTACCCTCCTATTTTCAATATATCTCGGAGGTCGTCCTTCAGCACACAGATGCCATCCCTTTCAAAGACTGTCTCTACCGGTGCGTCATCTTCCTTCAAGGATTTTATTATTGCATTGAGGGCTTCTAAAGATAGACTCACACAGCACTATCTATCGAAATCCTTGAAGGTTGGCATTATTTATCCAATCAACCCGTCTAGTTTATCCTCGGGCAGATCTTCTTCTTCAATATCGCCTTCTTCTGGCTGGCCCGGTAGAGGCTATTCTTCTTTGTCTTCTGCCATTGGAGGTTGCTCTGGCTTAGATTCTAGTTTTCTTCCTACAGTCGCACCAGTATCAGCTATCTGGCCTTCCTTCCAGGCTGCTGCCCTGGCTAGCTTTGTAGGGTCGATCCACAGTGTCTTGAGTTCCTCCCTCCATGTCTTCTTTTCTAGGAGAGGGATTCCTTGATGAAGCCTCCGCGGTACTACATCTGGAGGCATCGCCAGTTCATTAAAGAAGTGACAGTTGTATATGACCTCAATCGCATACATACCGTGCAGTCCATGTAGATCTTCCATGTAGATATCTTCTAGCGGGACACCCTTATTGATGTCTTCCATCATCCTTAGCATGATGAAGGGACAGTCCCCTGTTCCAGCCTTCTCTTGGGGGACCTTCTTTTAGATTGAGAATTGCTTCCACATCCCCTTGTGTCTGTTGTCTGTTAATTGTATAACTATTTGCAGACATAACGACGCCTTCAGAATATCTCTTGCTTCTTTGTTCTTGTAGATCAGGGATGTGTTATCCAATTCGACTACACATCAGTTGAACACCGTTGTTCGTCTTTCATATAGGTTGACGACAATCAAAGTCCAATGCTTTACTGTCCTTATGGGAAGGACTATAAATCTAGTTTCTTCCCTGCTTACTGCATGTTGTAGCTCGATCACATCAGCAGCTTTGTCGTTGTCTTCATAAAGGAGCCATGTTAGATGTGTGGTGTCATTGAACATTGGTTGTACTTTATCTGGATGTAGGAATTCTTCAAAGAGGGTGGCACACAACACTTTAAATAGCTTCTTGTGCACGCGTGCTCTTGTCTGGAACATCCCTCTGAAGTGGTCTCTATTGAGTGAGTTGCCCTTGTTGTGATAGATGATGTCAGCTTCAGGCAAGTTGTCATCCAGTATATCGGTGAAGATATGGACATCTCTGTATGTTATCCTTGACAATGTAGTCACATACATACCCTCCATCTTATAGGGAAGAGGAGGATCTACACCTAATTCTACTTCGTTGACCGGCGTGCATTATTTCCTAGCTGGCTCGTTCACAAAGAAAGAAGCAACCCCACCTTCCTCATCTTCTGAGGTGCTTTCTTCTGTCGCGTGTACCTCTATTGGTGGTGTGTTCGTTATTAGAGGTTGAACCCTTGTTTCTGTCAGTATCGGGGTTATCGCCTTGCCTTTGTCTTTAGTGGACATCCCTATAGATACACCTTCTGATCAAGATGACTCACTTCTGACGGTTGCTCCAGCTCTGTAGCATTTAGTGCGGCTAATGTCGCAGCCATCTTTCCGTCGTAGAAGGAGTCGTCTTGATCATAATGTTTTGAGTCCTTCAAGAAGTTGTTGCAGATGTCCATCTCGTACGTCAGGTCGTCCAAGAACTTGTTTAGATCTCTGATATCTCTTAAAGTGAGATCTTCTGTCACTATGCTCTCTGCTCTGGCGACGACGACATGTGTGGGATCTTCTGGTGTAGCCTTGTCTTCATCTGGGCTGTTGTTCAGATCAAAGCTCTTTGACAATGTGTTAGTTTTCTTTGTATCGTTGTCTTTATGAGTGTCTGGCTGCGACGTCGCTTCTTTCGCTTGTGGTTCAACCATCAGAGAAACATTTACATTGGCACTTTCTTCCTTCGATGATGCTCCTGCACCAGTTCCTCCCATGTCATCATCATCTTTGTTGGGGCTTGAGGGGCTCGAGGAAGTGTGTGATGTGGAGGGACTTGTTAGAAGCTTGGTCTTCTTTCTTTGCCGCAAGCTGTCAATTAATTGGCGTTCGGCTTCTAGCTGACGACGTTCTTTGTCTAAGCATTAATGCTCCATCTTGAGGTCGTCCAACACTGCCTCATACCCTTTTCCTCATCATCTCCTTGTCCGCTTGTATGGCGTCCCTCTCCTTTCTGAGGTTTGTCATCTCCTTTGTGAGAGTCTTTAGAGCCCCCATTAGCACGTTTTAGGTGTTCATCACCCCTTACATGAATTGGGGAAACTCTTCAGTCCTCTCATTCAACATTTGTGCCTACGTAGTTAGCATACACATAGTCAAAGTAATATTTGCATTTAATTCAAAAGTTTTATGTATGTGTTGCCGCATGACATCAAACTTGTTGCCCAATACGTCAACGAATTTGTGCAGGTGGTGTTGTGGTGGATCCACCGATGTTGTGGATGCACTGGGCTTCTCTGGTTGTGGAGCTGATATGGCTAGGTTGGGGATGCTTGCCTCAGGCTTTCCTAGCCCTTACAGGATGATGTCTGGGATTTTGGGGTCGGGTACAGCCTCAGGTTCCTCGCGAGGCTGGTTGATTTTTTGTTCAGTCTCTATATGTTGTTGTGTTGTTGTAGCTTCAAGGCGTGCATGTTTAGCCTCTTATATGATCGTGGCTTCAGGTTTACACCCCTCACTCATTGTCATCTCGGCTGTAAAGCACGGTAAGGGTTGGCTCAGGGCAACAATCTTTTCAGTTATCTTCTTCTTATTCTTTCTTATCGCCAGCTTTTTTCTTTCCTCTGGCTTCTTTATCTCTATCTCTAGAGATTTATCTTTGTCGCTCTCAGCATATGACAGGTCCGTTGTAGTGTGGATAGCCCCGAATACATTTTATCCACATCTTCTTGAGAGGTTCGTAGCTTGTGGGCGTCGTAGTACGCCATTTCTGGGAGGGGGAAGAGTGTCTTGGAGTAGCTTTACTTGTAGAAGAGTTTGTTTCCCTTCTGCGCCAAGATCCCCATGTTGATGAGGGACTTTATGTCGATCTTTGTGTGCCCCTTCATTTTTTGTACCTCATCAATAGGTTTGCATCCATGAAATGATATGCAATCTTCGTGATTTGACCTCCCATGCAGAACTGCTTAGTTTGTTTTGCTTCCCCTCCCACTGCAGTAGATAGTTGTTCGATGAGAATCCTACCTATATTCCTTGGCCTTTTATTCAGCATGGACCAGATAACGAAGTGGTCTCATTTCGTCATGTCCCTGGTCTCTGACCTCATGAATATTGTGTTGGCAGTGATCTTCTGCATCACCCGTATGAAACACGATGAGATGAGGGTCGCCTTAGAGTTTTTGGAGTTTTGTTCCCTGTCAGCTTTTCTCACATCCTGTGGTTGTTGTGCCCGATTGTGTCCTTCTCTCCGGGCGTGGCAGAGCAGGCATGTGCTTCCTTAGGTGTTCTCGTGAATATCATGTTTAGCATTGCCTCTGTGATTGTGTGAGTCTTCCCCCAAAGTTTCACTTCCAGCTTGAAGTCTCTGCCGCCCTTCTTGCGTTCCCCGTCACTGACCGGGAATTTCTCTAGGGACGACAAGAACTCCGTTGTCAATTGTGTTAGTGAGGGGCTTCAGAGGTGCATAGGGTACATAGGTTCACACCCTCCAAGAAGTTGACTACCCTGTCATAGACTCCCATCTTCTTGAAGTCTTCTATGTCTAGGTATCTGATAGGACTGAACCCTTTGGCCTGCAGTAGCCAGTTGAACTGTGACTGGTGTATGGAGTCTCTAGGCACGAAAGCTGGTCTTTTCCCATCCAGGTCCACCAACTCATTCTCTTCCACCTCTTCATGGGTTGTTTATTTCTCCTTCTCCTTCATTTTCTCTACAACAGTCACCTTTCTCTTTTTACTGCCCTCGGCTTCCTTGGGTTCAACCTTCCTTTTCTCCAATTTCTTTAGTTGAGCTGGTGCAAGCTGATATTATGAGTTCTCTGTCTTGGATGTACTAGGGGACTCCTCCGACTCTTCTGGCATCTTATGGGCCAGGATGTAGTCGTACTTCTTTTTCAGCAGTTGTAGCTAGAGTCTCTTTGTTGGGGTTAGATCTGGATTTTCTTTTAGTGCATTAGTGATCTTCTCAAGGATTTACTCAACCCCCTTTAGTGAAGTCACCTTCTTCATCAAGGTATCTTCATTTGAGGTAGACATTCTGAAAGTTTCACATGAATTTTTTTGTTAGCACATTTGAATTATCTCTTAATTAATCATTATCAATTTTATTTTATTATCATGTATATGTATATGTGCTTATATATTTCTAGTTCAAAATTTCCTTTCTTTTCATAGGAGCGTGACCGCGGCCATAAGAAAGAGGTGAGTCGCGACTGCGGCCTCACATAGCATAAGTGCCTAACAAATAAAATGATAGGCCGTGACCGCAACATGGGGTGTCGCGACCGCGATCGTTTACACATTAAAACAAGGAATGTCGTGAACGCGGCCAAGAAACATTGTGACCGTGGTGAGTGTCGTGACCGCGGTCGATACTCGACCGATCCATTCTCTTTATGCTTAAGAAACGTCGCGACCGTGACCGTGGCTCAAGATTAAATGTTCGATTGGAGAAGACGATAAATCCAAAACATAATTCGAGAAACCATCGGCCGAGGCCAAGGTGGCGGGTACCACGATTGAATCACGTTTCAAAATGTTAACCTAGGTTAAATCAGCGTAGTAGAAGTCGTGAATGGGGGAGAGATGTCGGCGAGCATCACTAGGCCAAATGAGGTGGAGTCATGGCGTTCACTAACCAACAGGTCACCGAAAGCAAGGGAAAATGGCGAGGGATGAGAAAAACGCCGAAGAGAAATCAATGATAGTCGAAAAGCATCAGGTGAATACCTTGGTTAGGTTAAACAGTGCTAAACGACGTCAAAGGTGGAGAGAGGGGCTTGGCACGGCAGAGGTGTAGCTTCGATGGTAGAGGTCAGAATCTGGTTCGTAGTCATTCATACTCTCGCGTTGAGTATCTCCTTTCAACAATTCAGGAATTCTCAAAGATTGAGGGAAAGAAAAAATCATGTTCCAAAGGGTTTAAGTTTATATACCCTAGGGGTGTCGCGACCTCGACATGAGGGTCACCACAACTGTATCTTAAGTCTTTCTTTACATGCGTCATGACTGTGGCACCTAGCTGCAAGGAGTGGGTACCACGACTGTGGTGTAACCCTCATGGACTGAGGTTCAAGCCTCGACTGCGGTCCTTCCAAATGAAAATAACATGAAACCAAATAAAGCAAAACTTGTTCTTCCAAATAACCCTCTTAGGTAGAGAAATACTAAAAACCAAGAAATAATTACATCTTACTAGAAAAAGGGAAACTGAAATATAGGAAAACGAGAGGTGCATAGCTCATAGTACTAAAGTACGAGATAAAGAAAAATATGAACTAAAGAAAATAGCAAAAGACTTGGGTTGCCTCCCAAGAAGCACTTGTTTAAAGTCTTTAGCTCGACTTTCTCTCTTATCTTGTCTTCATTCTCCTTCCACAGGTGCAATTGTTGCCTCATTCATTTCATTTGTTACTGAGTTGGCTTCCCCCAAACTGAGTTTTGTTCTCCTTACAAAGGCTTGGTCTTCATAGTATCTTTTCACTCTTTGTCCATTTACTTTGAAAGTTCTCATCTTTTCTCCTGCTATCTCCATTACTCCCAATGGGTATATTTTCACTATAGAAAAGGGACCTGACCACCTAGTTCTCAACTTCCCCGAAAATAACCTGATGCTGGAATTGAATAAAAGGACCTTGTCTCCTTCATGCACATCTTTGTTCTTTAGGTGAGCATCATGCCATACCTTTATCCTCTGTTTATAAATTCTTGCATTTTCATAGGCATGCAGCCTCAGCTCTTAGAGCTGAAGGAGCCTTTTCTGCTTAGCTTTGTCAAGATACATGTTCAAAAACTTTATGGCCCATAGGGTTTTATTTTTGAGTTTGACCGATAGATGACAAGACTTTCCATAGATTAACCTATAGGGTGTCGTACCTATAATTGTCTTGTATGCAGTGTGGTATGCCCAGAGCGCATCGTCCAGTTTCATTGATCAGTCCTTTCTTATACGACTAACAGTCTTTTCTAAAATTTGTTTGATCTGCCTATTCGATATCTCAGATGTCTGGGGGTGATATGGTGTTGTGACTTTATACTTCACTCTATACTTCCTAAGCAGAGTTTCAAACTATTTCTCACCGAAATGCGACCCTCCATCACTTATGATAGTGTGTGGCACTCTAAAGCGTGGGAAGATAGTCTTCTCAAAAAGCTTAATGACTGCTTTGGAGTCACATGTTTGGGTAGCAACTACCTCAACCCATTTAAAAACGTAATCAACAGTAACAAGAATGTACTGATTTCCTTTCAATGATGGAAAAGGCCCCATGTAGTCGACTCCCCATACGTCAAAGATTTCCACTTCCACCCAATATGACATTGGCATTTCAGTTCTTTGACTTATGTTCCCCGTGAGTTGGCAGCCTTGCATGTTTTGACAAATGATGTGGCATCCTTGAAGAGTGTGAGCCAGTAAAATCCTGATTGTAGAACCTTTGCAGCCATCCTATCCCCTCCATGGTGTCCTTCATAAGGTGAGGCGTGACACTCTTTGAGGATTAGAGGCACCTCTTCTTCAGGTATGCTTAGACGATATAGGTTGTCAGAGCATCTCTTAAATAGAAGTGGGCCATCCCAATAGTAATTCTTCAACTCGAAGAATAACTACTTCTTCTGATTATATGTTATCTCTGGTGGAAGTTGCCCACATGCTAAATAATTACTACAGATATCATTGAACCAGGGTAAGCTCTACTCCTCCGATTGAGCCATTAGAAGAGCTTCTTCGGCATAGTTGTCATTTACATGCAGTTGGTTTTCTTCATCAAAAATTATTCGTGATAGGTGGTCCGCAACCACATTTTCTTTCCCCTTCTTATCGATGATTTCATGGTCAAACTCTTGCAATAACAATGCCCATCTCAAAAGCCTTGGCTTGGTGTCCTTTTTCTGCATTAGGTATTTTATTGCCTCATGATCAGTTTACACTCTTACCTTTGATCCTACTAGGTACAATCTGAACTTGTCAAAAGCAAATACGATAGCTATCATTTCCTACTCGGTGGTCGTATAGTTCACTTCGTCTTTGTCCAAGATTCTACTAGCATAACAAATCACATGATGTTTCTTCTCTTTCTTCTACCTGAGGACTACCCTGATGGTGTAATCAATGGCATTGTACATGGTCTCAAAAGGCAACTCCCAGTCAGGTGCTTGTAGGATAGGCATTGTCATTAATTCTCTTTTGAGGGTATTGAAGGCATCTATACATTCAGTGGTAAACTCAAACTCAACATCCTGTGTCAGTAGATTTGATAATGGCTTGGCGATCTTAGAAAAGTATTTTATGAACCTTCTATAGTACCATGCGTGTCCCAAGAAGCTTCACACTCCAATGACCGACTTTGGTGGCAAGAGTTTTGACATGGCTTCAATCTTGCTTAAATCCACTTCAATTCCTTTGTTTGAGACCTTATGTCCAAGCACGATACCTTCTTGAACCATGAAGTGACATTTTTCCCAATTTAGGACAAGGTGCTTCTCTTCGCAGCGCTGCAACGCCAAAGATAGATTTCTCAAGCAGGATTCAAAATATGTCATGTATACAGAAAAGTCATCTATGAAGACTTCTACAATGTCTTCCAGAAAGTCTAAAAACATGGATATCATACAACGTTGAAAAGTTGTTGGTGTGTTACATGAGATGAACGACATTCTTCGGAAGGTGTAGGTGCCATAAATGCAAGTAAAGGTGGTCTTCTCTTGATCGTTAGGGTGAAAGGGTACTTGGTAAAATCTTGAATATCAATCCAAAAAACAAAAGTAGTCATGATGAGCTAGCCGCTCCAGGATATGGTCAATAAATGGTAAGGGGAAGTGATCCTTCTTGGTGGTTGTATTTAGCTTGTGATAATCAATGCACACATGCCAGCTTGTCACTATCCTCATGGTGACTTCATCTCCATCTTCCCCTCATACAACCGTCATTCCACCCTTCTTGGGTACCACATGGATAGGACTAACCCAATTGTTTTCTCTTATTGGGTAGATGATTCCAACATCTCATAGATTTATAACTTCTTTTTCCACAACCTCTTTCAGCATTTGATTTAGCTTCCTTTGTGGTTGAGCCAGGGGCTTGGCTATCTCTTTAAGGTGAATTATGTGCATGCATAAAGTCGGGTTAAGACCTCTGATGTCTTCCATAGAATACCCTATGGCTTTTCTTCATAGCCTCAATTCATCTAGCAACTTCTCCATCTGGTTGTCTATTAAGTTGGCATTGACAATAACTGGATTCCTTTCTTCTTTATCTAGGAATTTGTATTTCAACCCCTCTGGAAGAGGTTTCAATTCTAACTTGGGCTTTGGCAATTCCTTCTCCTCAATTGTCTGCTCCAATGAAGCGTACTTCACTGTCTCAATTATCTCTTCATCATCGTTGAATTCTTCTTCGGGTTGGTTCAAGTAATCTATGATTTCTACAACCTCTTGGCCCTCCATGGCAGGATCTTGGCTATTTAGGGCTCGCATTAGGGGATGTACAATTGCTTTATCTTCTTATACCTCTTTTGCAATACTGATTATATATGTTCATGAAGTAGACTAACTCAGATAGAGACGGTCACCTCATGGCATCTTATACCCAAAAATCCAAGTGATCATTCCCTACTCGTAGTGTGATGATTCCTTCAGCAACATCTATTAAGGCTCTCCCCATTGTAAGGAAAGGACTCCCGAATATCATGGGACATTTGGAGTCTTCAACCATGTCTATCACCAATATATCACACGGTATGAAAAATCATCCAACTCGTATCAGAACGTCTTCAACTATTCCCACTGGCCTTGTGAAGGTATGATCGGCTAACTCAATCCTCATCCCTATCTTTACCATGTCTGTCAGCCCAAGCCTTTGGGCTAGAGTCAAGGGCATTAGATTGATGTTTGCTCCCAAGTCAGCTAATTCTTTTCTCTCTACATTATCTCCAACACAAAAAGATATGTTGAATGCTTCAGGGTCCTTTTTCTTGGTAGGTAACTCTGCTTGGAAAAAAGCACTTGACATTTTAGCTAACTGGATAGTTTCAATGCGATCACCTCTTCTTCTCTTCATAATCAGGTCTTTGAAGAACTTTGCATAAGTTGGCATTTCTTCTATTGCATCGAGAAAGGGCACATCTAAGTGTAGTTTCTTTACAGCTTCCATGAACTTTTCATATCTCTTCTTCAAGTGTGATTTTATTAACTTATAAGGGAAAGGAACTCTTGGGGCGTAGGGATTTTTCTTGGAAAGGACATTTCCTAGAGGATCTGAGTTCTTTTCCTCTCCTTCCTTCTTCTTTTCTGGTGGTTCTGCTTCTTTGCCACTGTCAGCTTGTTCTTTCCCTCTTGATTCTTCTGTAGCCTTCTCATTCTCAGACTGCTGATTAGCACAACTCCTTCCTTCTTCGTTGTTGTTAGTATTAGCATTTTCTAGCAATCTCCCAGATCAGAGAATAGCCATTTTGGCGGTCTCAGTATTTGACGGGATCTTCCCTGAAGGATTTTTCATGAGTTCAGCTAGCTGAGCAAGCTGTTGATCAATCTATCTCTAGTGAGTTTGCATGTCTACCATTTGAGTTTGCATGGTAGTTAGCACTCCTGGATTTATAAGAGCACTTTGAGTGAGTTGATCATTCACTGATGCTTTCCTTTTTGCGAAGTCGAATAGTTGAGCAATCATATTAGCTTGGTTGTTGTCTTTGGCTTGGCTCGGCCCTGGGCCTTGTCCTTGTCCTTGCCCTTTTTGACTCATATTTTTTTTCTGACCTTGATAGTTATTCTTGTTCGTCTAGTAGCTGGTAGTCTTGGTGTATTGGGTTGGTACTCCTTTCTTCTCAAATCCTGGGGGAGGTTTAGACAAACTACCCAGTTGGTGTGCATTCTCAGCAGCTTCTTTGTTGCCATAACTATACCCAGGGTGGTCTTGTCGCTTGAAGTTAACATAAGGGAAATTCTCAATTTCTTCTTCACTTTTTCTTTTGTCACTCTCCTCAGGCTAGGTATAGATACAGTTATCGATTCCATGTCCTCCTTCTAAATAGGTAACACATTTCATGGATTTCTCAGTATGATTTTTGCCCTTGGCTCCAGTATCTTTCAGTTGTTTGACATTAGTGGCTATTTTCTAAATTTGGGCTATTATGGTTTCGAATTCTTTGGCTTCAATAGATGGTCCTTCAGATCCTACTTTCTTCACCGATCCTCTATCATGTCTGTCGTAATCTATGCCTACTTGCAGTGCAGCCATGTTGTCTATTATCTTCATAGTTCTGCTCAGCTTCTTTCTAAGAAAGTCATTGTCAGCAGTTGCGTTCAGTGAAGTCCTATCAGTAGGAGTCAGCCCATTGTAGAAGGTGGTCACTAGGAACCCCTTACGGTAATTATGGTGCATAGAATCCCTCTGATACTCATAAAAGCATTCCCATGCCTCATGTAAGTTTTCTCCCGGCTTTTGTGCAAAAGATGTGAACTTTTACATGTTGTGGATAGTTCTCTCAGTAGGATAAAACTTAGTAACGAAAACATCTGCCAGGGGTCTCCACCCATGTATGAATTGATGGGGGAGGTTGAGGTACCAGGATAGAGCCTTATCTTCAAGAGAGAAGTTGAAGCCCTTACAATATATTATTCTTAAGAGACTCCCCTCTTCTTAATGGTATCACAAATATTTTTAAAGGCATCAAGGTGATGGTATGGGTTTTCCCTTCTCGAATTCCCATGGAAAGGTTTGTTCTGGATCATCGAGATGACATGTGGTTTCAACTCAAAGTTTGCTGCATTGAAGTGTGGGATGATGGTCAGGCATCTGGATTCGTTGGCCCTAGTTATTGCCAATTCTCTAAGAGTCTTTCCCTCTTCATCATCTTTGTTGTCGATGTCCCAATCATCACGCTCATGTTCATTGTAACGGTGATTGCAATGGTGCCTTCTACGGTAATGGTAGCTTCATTCTTTATCATGTCAATCTTCTTCGCGACGATCTTCCTCCCGATGTTCTTCTTCATGTTGACGATCGTACGAGTAACGGTCATCTCTATCTCCGTCCGTCCCTGGTGGTGGGGGTCATGTTGAACTCGTGTGTTTTGTTCATCCCCAGTGAGGGTACCATCTACATGAAGCGACATGGTGACTCGGGGTTAAGGTGAAAAGTCGAACGGATTTGCTTCCCTCTGGGTTCCCTGAATAGACAGCACAGTCGAGTTAGAAAACTAGACGTGTTAAAATGAACTATTCTATGTAATCCCAGGGTATCAAATTTTAGGTTTATGTGCAGTCAAGCTTATTACTAAGCTTGAGGCACGATAGTATAGTGAGTGGACTCAAGTTCTTAACAGTGTCGTTTTGCCTTGTCCCCGACAACAGCGCCAAAAAGTTGACCAGCCTAAATAACGCGTCCAAAAGGAGCAGATCCAGAGTAGTCAAACTCTTAAGATGATAACCCGACACTCAAGCCCCCACAACTATTATACGGGGTCTAACGTAGTAATCAGGGTCGAATCACAGGGGCAAGGTTAGCATGTATTAAGTATGCAGGGTCTCACACTCATATACTCTGGATAAACAGGTGGTTTAAAAAGGTTGTTCCCAAAGGAACGATGGTGTTCAAACCGAAACAAAGAAAGTCAAAATAAATAAAGAAAATAACAACAAGAGAAAACAAAGACAAACGGTAAGAAACCAAGATATGGAAGGGAAATCGGATCAGGTTTCACCTACTAAGGTCTCTCTCCAACATGCAAAACTCACTCCCCTTTGTATACTCCTATCAAGATTACAAGTAGTAATAGAAGTGTCTATTCCCTCCTCTCTTGAGATAAGGATAGATCTAAGATCTAAGACGAACTCCCTCTCGAGATAGCAACCTTACAAACTACAAAGCAAACTATATGACCATAAGCCTTAGCAATCCAACATTTTCATACATTCATACTACTCCATAACACCAGATAAAGAAGATACTACTCTTTCGAGGTACCAACGATCAAACATCACAAGATGGTAGCTAAGCATACAAGTGAAGCATTAATAACAAGTGTATGGAGATAATCTCGATATATATATATATATATATATTCAAAGGAAAGCAAGAATATACATGTTGGGAGAGCCTTAGTGGCTACTCTCAACCCGAGTTAAGTGTTTAGCCACACATGTTAACGGAGAGCATAACGGCGTTACAAAATGATAGATACATCATAACCACGAAGAGGAAAGGGGTACAACGTAACGGAGATGATAGATCTAGAAGAGAGAGAGAAGATGGTGATACACCAAAGTAGTCCTTCGAATATAAATCTGGAATGGACGGTGTGGATGCTCCCCTTCTTTTGAGGGAGAGGGGCCTTCAATATTCTCTCTCCTCAACCTCCACCTTCGCAGATCTAACACTGATTGGATGGATGAGGGTGGGTATGGAATTTGGCAGCACTTCGTGGTCCTTGATGATCTGATGATGTGACAAGTCGAGGTGGGTGGCCTATTTATAGGTGTTTCCCACCGACTTAACCACCCACACTGCAATCGAGGTTTGATATTGGTCGAGACTTGATTGCGGTCGAGGTTACCACAGCGGTTGGTCGAGTCAGTACCTCGGTCGAGGTATTACGCCACCTCGGTCGAGTTATTTCGCCACCTCGGTCAAGGTATTACGCCACCTCGGTCACAGTCCTTCCTCGGTCGAGGCACTCCGTCGCCTTGGTCGCGATCCTTCCTCAGTCGCGGCATGACAGCGCCTCAGTCGCGGCGCTTCCTCGGTCGAGGTCGATTGAGGTTGAAATGAATGTGTTGTAGGCCGCGACCAAAAGGGACGCGCTGCACCGCGGTCACGCGTCATCAATGTGATTGGTGGCATCGGCCGCGGTGTGAGTCCTTCTTGGTCAATGAGTTGCGGTCGAGGTGCAGGCCGCGGTCATGGCTTGATGTGACCCTACAAGGATGGAAAAAGTGTACAATTAAGATTCTCGTCATAAACGTGCTAAAATAAGTGGAAAAGTCTATAAAGGTATAAAATAAGTAAAAAAGTATATAAAATGAGATGTTATGGGCCTCTATCGCTAAAACATGTGGTAATGTATTGCTCTCCCAATTTAAAAATTGAATACTGCAAACTCACACTATCATAGACAAGTTCACGGTGTCCTTCACCACCTGGTCTTCATAACCTATTGCTATAACCGTTGTTGTTGATTGCATCATCTCAATCCGTTTCCAATATGATAGCTCATGAGTTACTTATACACAATTATATACTAATCTATATACTACTATAAAAAGAACAAGTTTGATGCTGCGCTCTTCTTGATTCACTCTCTTCTCTCCTTTTTTAAAAAAATTTTACTCCTATAAATAATTATTCTCACACTCTCCTTTTAACTTTTATTATCTTTAATTGTGTATTTTTCTCTCCATCCCACAGAAACGGATCCTTGATTCTCTCTTTTCAAATAACCAACACAAATATCTTTTACCGTAGAAACTCTTTCACGGACGAAACTCTTTCACGGACGAATCCTCTCCCCGCACATTTCTAACAAATTTTATATGTCACGTGCATGTGCACGTGTGTGCGTTCACTAGTAGGAAACAATAAAGGGGTGTTCAGTAAATTCCGCCTTTTTTTCTTAACTATATTTGGCGCTACCTAACGATATGGTTACACGTGATCCAAGGGTCCCAGCAAATTGCGAACTAGCGGTGCTCCTTGATCTCCTTCACGTTTCGGAAGCTGAACCCCCGTGCAACCTGGGCCGTTGGAATGGGTTCTGATGAGATACCGAAACAGCCCCTCACATGCTAATCCCTCCTTCTCTCCATACTCCAGCTACCTGCGGTCGCTAATTCTACGGAACTCGAGGGGCATTTCCAATAACGGAAGCCAGATTTTTCGCGTATTAAAATCTCTCTAGTTGGCAACGTTGCCCGCCTGTGCTGCCAGGCGGCTTGCTGCAGCTGCTGCTCAAACGAGTGACTCGGCTCTTCTCCGCCACCAAATCCGCTCTACTCTGGTTCCGCTCATCCTTCGTCTTCATCTTCTTCCTTACCACCCCCGCGATCGTCGATCCCAGTGCCGGCCAGCCTTTCCCGATGGCAGCATCCGCTTCCTCCGCCACGGGCGTCGCCCTCCCCAAGTCCGGGCGCCGCGCTTCCGCGTCGGCCACGCCGTTCCTTGGATCCCGGGCTTCCCACTCGTCCGCATGCGCGCCGCTGTGGGGAGAGAGACTCTTCCCGCGGGTCGCTCTGCAGATAAAAGGAGGCAAGGCTGCCTCCGACGGTGCTTCTAGGAAGCCGATTATCGTGTCACCCAAAGCCGTCTCCGATTCCAGGAATTCACAGACGTGCCTTGATCCCGAGGCTAGCAGGGTATGAAGATCTTTCCAAAACTTTTGTACTCCCAAAAGTTTCCTTTTATGCGGCTGTTCTTTTTGTCGTCTACCTTTTATCTTTTCCTGTTGTGTGCATCTTTTTGTAACCCCAACATCAGCCGTGGTTTGGTCTTGTAAACATGGAAACTGCTCTCCCAAACGCTGCATAATTCAATGATTCACCCAAATGCTGCATAATTCAATGATTCACCCAAATGCTGCATAGTTCAATGATTCATCATCTTGCATTGCAGAGTGTGTTGGGAATCATCCTTGGTGGTGGAGCGGGCACACGTTTGTACCCTCTGACCAAGAAAAGGGCCAAGCCTGCAGTTCCTCTGGGTGCAAACTATAGGCTTATTGATATTCCCGTCAGCAACTGCCTGAACAGCAACATAGCCAAGATATACGTTCTCACCCAGTTCAATTCTGCTTCTCTCAACCGGCATCTGTCCAGAGCTTATGCCAGCAACATGGGTGGCTACAAGAATGAGGGGTTTGTGGAAGTTCTCGCTGCACAGCAGAGCCCCGAGAATCCTAACTGGTTTCAGGTATCTTTATTTATAATCTTTCCATATATGCATGTACTAATGTTTGTTATTTCCCGCTGATTGTATCAAGCATTCTTCCATACGAAATATGCGAGTTTCATCTGCGCTAAAGTATATCAGATATATGGTTCGTGTCCATTTTTGCTGGTTCTCTAGTTTTCTAAATCTTCAATGCAGTTATAATATTGCGATAATTTATAGTTGTCACATGTGTAGTCTCGGGGCATATTTTTGGGTTTCCCTTGTACACTCTTTATCCTTTTCAGCACCGAAATCCCATGGAATGTTCGCTGACACTAGCTAGCTGAAGTTTATTAAATACGTTTTCAGCTCGTAATACCACTAGTATGAGGCCCACTCTTTGCATTAATTCTAGTTGTATTGGGCAATCCTACCTTTTACGGATGGAAAACAGGAGTGGTGATGGTTGAATGAGCACTCTCCCTTCTCGCTCTCTCTTTCTCTCTAACTTTAGCTCTAACTCAAATGAAAAGGCCACATTTTCATAAACACTAAAAATTGAGCTTTGGCACAAAGTGATTAAGATGAGAAAACGCAATACACTTTCTTCTATGCTGCAGCGTAGACAGCAAATTCACCCTGTGGTTTATTTGGCCAAGAGTAATTTAACCCTGAAGGTCTACCCCACTCACCATAATTGTTGATTGGATCACTGCCAAAACATTTTGGCAATACCTCAAGTTTATTGCAAACTATGCTCCATGCTATTAAAGAAGCTGGTTGCTACATGCTGGTGGTTTTTTACTGGAACTGTACTTTGTTGGCGTTAACAATAAAGCTGGCATGCATAGACTTTTTTCCTTAGCAAATGAGTTTGTTGCTTCTCCCATAGTAATCTATGAGAAGATGGAGCTTTAAGATTTCTACATCATAGGAATCATTGATAATGTCAAGGGGGTGGGGTAATAAGCAGTAGTTGCTTATTGTGATGTGACACTTGACACCGATTATAACTTTGTACATGGCATAGAGGCTAAGATGATGTAATGCACATTCCACAGAGGAATGGTATCTGTTCTCTTACCAATTGTATACCTAAACTGAGTCTTGGTCAGAGAACTTCTGGGATTTCTCTCTATCTTGTTTAATACTAATACATGATGTTTATTCAAATGTTCTATATGTTGATAACGTACTCAAATTCTACATTTTATTAAATTTAATAATAGTACTATTACCACCCCCCCCCCCCCCCCCCCCCGGCGGGAAAACTACAGATCATCAACATTTTTGTTATTCATTCATAATACTCTAGAAGTTTCTTATTCTAATTAAATATGCTAGTTACACAGAATCAGTAAAGTATTAATGGGTAAGGTTTTCTTTTGGATCAGTTTATATTTAACTGCAGTAGATGTAACAGTGTTGATGTGGATTTTAGATGTATATCAATTGACATCGTCTATTAATAAATCGAATACTTAATTTCGTAACTTTACTTTTATATGTCATGTGTAATTTACTAGTCATAAACTAAAGGAAATCAAAGCAAGTGAAATTTTGATGGTGATAAACATTTATCATGTGAGAACCAAATCAAGTAACTCTTCAGTAGGAATTATATACATCAATATAAAAGCTATTTTTAAGACTTCTTATAAAATACCAATCAACTTCAATCACAGCATTAACGTGATCTTTAGGGGAAAAAATCCTTATATGAACTGGGATTCATTACACCATCTAATTACAGCATGCCAGGTTAATCATAGATTGTTAGTCATTCATCTCTGTTACAGCACAAGGCCATCTAATTACAGTGTGCCATCTCTATAAAGTATCTTTAACTTTTTTATATATGTGATACATGTATAACTTTATGTAGGATCTTATTTTGTTGAGTTTTGTTTCTATTTCGGGATCCATGATCTTCATGACCGCTTCATTTTAGTTAAATTGTTTGTGACAGCAGAAAATCAAAACGACCAACGGAATTTTAGTTTGATTGGGTGTAAAATGTATTTTTGCTTACTAAAAGAATGCCGTTAAATGTCTCACAGGGTACTGCAGATGCTGTAAGGCAATATTTGTGGCTCTTTGAAGAACACAATGTGTTGGAGTTCCTGATTCTAGCTGGAGATCATTTGTACCGCATGGATTATGAGAGATTTATCCAAGCACACAGAGAAACAGATGCAGATATTACTGTTGCTGCTCTCCCAATGGACGAGAAGCGTGCTACTGCTTTTGGCCTTATGAAGATTGATGAGGAAGGTCGTATAATTGAGTTTGCTGAGAAGCCAAAGGGGGAGCATCTGAAAGCAATGAAGGTTACTAGTTGAAATTAATATTTTTTATTGTAGCATTAAGCTCTTCAGTTAAAATGTTTACTGATTATGTTCTCAGTTTGAACAAGTGCTGTTTTGTATGGCCTCATCATGCAGGTTGATACTACTATTTTGGGCCTTGATGATAAAAGAGCAAAAGAGATGCCTTATATTGCTAGTATGGGCATATATGTTGTTAGCAAGGAAGTCATGTTGAATTTGCTGCGCGAAAAATTTCCAGGGGCCAATGATTTTGGAAGTGAAGTCATACCTGGAGCAACTGCTCTTGGATTGAGGGTATGCCAGCTATTATCATGAGGGTTCTTATTATAAGATTCCTGTGTCTTTACGCGAATGACTTTCACTGTTCAATTAATTGGCTCTCTGCTGTCACAGGTGCAAGCCTATTTGTTTGATGGCTATTGGGAAGATATTGGTACAATCGAGGCATTCTATAATGCTAACCTGGGGATTACCAAGAAGCCTATACCTGATTTCAGGTGAATAATCCTTATATATATGTTATTGGATATTCGTTGCCTGCACTATTATCTTTCAATAGGTTATTCGATAGATTAAATGTACTTGAGCGTGCAATCTCAGCTTGTTCTGACGT
Source organism: Alisma plantago-aquatica (assembly GCA_963693085.1). NCBI lineage: Eukaryota > Viridiplantae > Streptophyta > Magnoliopsida > Alismatales > Alismataceae > Alisma > Alisma plantago-aquatica. The sequence goes on from OY856412.1 coordinate 1,332,588,657, forward strand.
GAACTACATTTTGGCAGCTTCTATGATCGTTCTTCTCCCATTTATACACAACCTCGATATCTTCCGCCTTCAAAGATGCTTGACGCCGACATAGAGGACAGTGTTATCGGTGAAGGATGTGTTATCAAGGTATGTTTCATCAATGTAAAAGCTCTCAAAATCCTTGTACAAACAAATTGATTACTTACATATTAGGAAAGGTAACTACCATAAATTTTTACTGCGAACTTCATCCAGCTCATATTGAGACTACCTCGAAGTGTCACTTAACTGAAATGTGGAAGACTGATGGGCATCTATGGGGGGGAAGTTTTGAGTCTGGAGAGGAGTGGCCTTTTCTAAATGCTTTAGAATCATTATAGTAAGACATTCTGATATTTTAACTAATAAAAAGAATCTATATGCTACATTATTTGTATAGACATCAGAGATTGAAGTTACTAAACTAAAAATGTGCATTTCTGCACCCACTCTCTATTCTTGCACTTTTGGGTAGTTTTATTAGTGTTTTTCTGTTGTCATGGCTCCCCCCCTCATTTTCTTCTGATCCTTTCTCTCTTCTTGATTATTTCCCTCCGTTCCATCCTATTTCTTTGCTCTTACCACTGCTGATCTCTTCTATTGTTCATGATGGCAATTCGTTCTTTCCAACCTTGGTTAAAACTTCCTTCTCACACACCTTGATTGCAATTTATAAATAAGTTCTCTAAAATGGTGCCACCACTATTTTGGCTTTCAAGTACGTATTTTCATGTCTATGATTTGAGTGGTTGGTAGTGGTGGCACATGTATGAAATTGAAGCCTGAAAACATTTTTCTAGTTTATCTTTATATTCAATTAGACTTGGCATGAACTATCCCTTCAGGGGAAAGCTATGGACTCAATGGTAGTGGTACTTTGTAGGATGAAGAGAAGAGTACAATCCTATGATGATCCCCTCAAGGTACAATTCCCTTGCCGAATGGAAAAAGTAAGAAGAAAGGTACATGACAACTACAAACATGTGGACTTATCTAGGTATGCCCTAGTGTAACGCCCGGGCCCACTGCCCTAGGCTCTAGTAGAGTTTCAGGAATGACGACTGGCCCCACAGACCACCACTAGCCTTAACTGCGCGTTTTTTCCTCACTCACGCGCAAGCCGGGGTCACCCATCCTAATACTACTCCAAGTTGAGCACGCTTAACTGTGGAGTTCTTTAGTGATGGGCTCCCGGAAACGGAGGTGCACCTTGGTGATATGGGTAGTCCAATCATTCCTTTTAACATCATGTTATCCGAGGCCTCAAATCTTGGGATGTTACAATCTCCCCTACTTAGGCTCTTGACATCCTCGTCAAGGCTCAACTATAAGGCCTCATAATCTCTTCCCCATTCCAGTGCAGACCCACAATAGCCCATGGACACCCAGCTCCCGATCACGGAATACCAGCGCAAGGGTGGCTACGTCAACCATTGACAGCCCTTTCCTACATGCCTGGACTGCACGGCTCAAGACTGGCATGCCATGTCCATGTGGGCCCCACCTACTGGAGGGGTTATGGCTCTTATACCATTTGTAACGCCTGGGCCCACTGCCCTAGGCTCTAGTAGAGTTTCAGGAATGACGACTGGCCCCACAGACCACCACTAGCCTTAACTGCGCTTTTTCCTCACTCACACGCAAGCCGAGGTCAACTTCCCGACTGGTCACCCATCCTAGTACTACTCCAAGCTGAGCACGCCTAACTGTGGAGTTCTTTAGTGATGGGCTCCCGGAAAAGGAGGTGCACCTTGGTGATATGGGTAGTCCAATCATTCCTTTTAAGATCATGTTATCCGATGCCTCAAATCTTGGGTTGTTACACCTAGGGTTATTATAACTGGAATACAATATAAATTTGAAATATCAAAGTTCTTACATGTGGTTTGCTTGACCCAAGAGAATAGATTTGAATGCCCAACCATCACCCTATAGATGGAATTCAACGCCGAATGTACACATAAAGATTTCATTAGTGCCAAATGACTGCAGAGCTGCCATTGGAGTCCAGATGTGGATAATATATAATTGGCAGAAGTACCATCTGAGTCTACATAAATGATAATACGAGGACACAAGGCTGGTCAGTGGTGTACATCTGACTGCGAGTCCATCTTATTAGGCACCCTTGAATCACTTTTGTTATACGTTTATAGAAATTGGCATTTTTTGGTGGGGGATCAGTGCTTGGAGGACTGTGGAAGTGCGCATTCTGTAGGTATCTACTGTTATAACTTACAAGCTTCTTCGCCTCTCTTCTTGTAGATTGTTATGATTCTACAAAAAATTCACATGCGCACTGACAGTGAATTATAAATCCGGGATGGATGGCAATTTTGAGCAAGATGGCGGATTTGGTGTTGCTGCAAATCCAATATATTAACATACTTTACATGGAGTATGTTTCTGCATGTCCTGCATATGTGATTTAACTTTAACCCATAAGGGTTACTGGACAATGAATGGCATCACAATTCGTTCACCCAATATTTGGGCAAATTATACTAATGAGGTCGATACTGGGACAGCCTCTCTAGATATCAAAAATCTCATTGCAATTTGACAATGCTTGACTATATTCATTGTGTGTATTTACACTTGTCTATGTGTGTATTAGACGTCTTTGTGTGCATGACATTGAAGATTCTATTGAATATGGAGAGAGCACTGTTTTGCAAGACGTGGAGAAAAACGCCTATAGTCCCAGTATGGGAGAGGGAGAGTTCATGATTATGAGTTGGGTTAGGGCATGTCAAAAGAGGCCAGTGGGTCACTGAACTTGTTGAAAGAAGCTTAACATGGAAGTTTACTCTAAAGAAAGTTATACAAGAATCCGTTAAAAAACTAAAATAAATGTCGGGGAAAATTTATTGACCTATTTTTGCCAAAAGATTGTGAAAAATTCATGACTTATCATAAAGCCACATTTTTTGTTATTAGGCTGCAAATAACCGATCTCAAAAGTAACATGTTCAATCTGAAAAGTAATATGTTAGTAGCATTACTTCTAATGTGCACTTGGGTTTTTCATTATTATTTGAAGGTACTTTCTTTAAATCTATGTGTTATGAAATAGACACAGTACAACATGGAAATAATAACATCATATCGAAATATTTATGCTTGTCTAGCTTGGAAGGACCATGATATGTTCCATTCCTGCATTGCCTCTTTTAACAATGATAATATATATGCTTATTGCAGGGAGTCAGACACCTTGTTTCGGGACCTTATTTCCATTTGTAAAATATCAAATGTTGTTTCAATGTCAGGGTCAACAAAACCAAATTGAAATACTGATTGGTCCATTCAGAGTCTTTAGGCTCGAAGTTCATAGGTCCTTTTGATTGTTTTGCTAATGCTAAGCATTTCTTGGTGTAGAGTTGCAAGATTTACCACTCTGTGGTGGGTCTACGGTCTTGCATTTCGGAGGGTGCAATTATAGAAGACACGTTACTAATGGGAGCAGATTACTACGAGGTAATGCAGATAACGTGGATCCTTAAATAGGCACGCATTCATCGAGTTTACTTGTTAGTTTTGATGCAAGTTATTTTGCTTCTGCCCATGTAAAACTTCTACAGACTGAAGCCAATAAGAGACTCCTTGTGGCAAAGGGTAGCGTTCCTGTCGGTATTGGGAAAAACAGTCACATCAAAAGAGCAATTATTGATAAGAATGCTCGCATCGGCGAGGATGTTAAGGTGGTTTCATGCTCTCCTTAACCTGATTTTCTGTTGCATTTTTAAGCTATAGATTGTTCTAGATCTAATAGCTTAAGAGTTTCGCTCCTGCTGCAGATTGTCAACAGTGACAACGTACAAGAAGCGGCCAGGGAAACTGAAGGGTACTTCATCAAAAGTGGCATAGTTACGGTTATTAAAGATGCTCTGATCCCGAGTGGAACTGTGATATAAGGCTGTACCACATGTTCCTTTCTGAGCGAAACACCTGCACGCACTTGTAGAGCCTGTAATTATGTAGCTGTAGGTCTCCGATGAGTAAAAGGAAAATAAATTGTGTATTTGAATGACCTTTTTTTGCTAATGTTTTCTCATTTTATTCCTGAAGCTAATCTGTAGGTTATGATGTAAGAAGAATACAATCATTTTTTCTTCTTGTAGAATCGTTGTTGTACGGGCGTGGATCCGGTTGATACGGATAATAAACAGCACATGAGTTAAAGTGCCTGTTTGATTAGATGTAATCTGGTAAGTGGTGACAAATTGTGAATTCCAATGAATTTTCTACATGGCAAAATCATACTTTGTAGTCAGCTACATCCGACCAGACTAGTCCCTACTCCCTAAGCTTACCGGGAGGCCTTGATTTTCTGAGAAATCAGTACTGCAGCCACCTCCAGACGTCTGCTTTTTAGAAACTAATATAAGAAAGTCACGATTTTAAGGAAAGAGATACGCTTGTGATTCACACCTGGCAAAGTTGGGAGGAGGTTGCGAGGTAATTTGAGTCTTCTCAGATTTTGGGTGATTAAAAAATTAAATCTACCATATGAGTTGCACTACCTGCCATACTCCCAAATTCACCGTACAAGCAGCACTACGCTCTTTAGTCCTCCCAATTTATCTCCACGAGGCATTTGAACGCAGGCATTTCGGATTACAGTTGTGCGTTTATCAATATAGTCTCACACTGTATTAGGAACTAGCGAGTTAAGTTATGCAGCTTTCTTTTCTGAGTTAAAATAGGGTGCTTTCATACTTTCACATCAACAGAGCTGTTGAGGTTGGGGCAAGGTGAGGGAGGCAGGACTAGCGTGGGCTCCCCTTCCCACTTAACAAAAGAAGTATTGAATGATTCAATGCCTTGGCTTATTTGGATAATAGTCTTAATCAACAAGGATCTAAAGCATCTTCCGACCTTCCTCACACTTTTGGTTTGGAGATGGGATGTATTCAAATGTAGGATTTGATGGTACTTGTGTAGGAAGGATATTTAATTTTTAATCCCGTGTTTGGACTTTTAATACACAAGAAATTCATTCCTCCACATATTCCTTCTTCGTCCTCTTCTTTGAGAGAGCATGCAAATATACATGAGATTTCTTGAGGCGTTTTTCTTCTACCACGAGCTAGAATTTGGGGACCCTCATCGACACTGAGGCGTTTTTCTTCTACCATGAGCTAGAAGTTGGGTACTCAAAGCCCTCTGAAAGATCTAGAGGGGGTGTGAATAGAGCTTTTGGTACTTTAAAGTTCAATTGAAAACTTAAAGCAAAGGAAGAGGAAACAAGGAAGATAATTCGATTTAGAGTGCAACCTTTGAATCAAAGATTGTCAGTCCACTACTTAATTGTCTCCAATTAGAATTTTGAAAGTGAATTATTTTATTTACCTCGCAAGGATGTTACACCAAAATACAATCACCTTCTACCTCTTTGAAGTAGACTTCACCTTGAAGTAGCCTCAACCTCCTTGAAGTAGCCTTCTTGAAGTAACCTCAAGCAACCTTGGAGCAACCTTCTCCACCAAGAAGTAGCTCCATCACCTTGAGATAGCCTTCACCTAGAATTAGCTCCAACCTCCTTTAAAGCAACCTTCTTGAAATAACTTCAAGCAACCTTTGAGCAGCCTTCTCCACTAAGAAGTAGTTCCACCACCTTGAGGTAGCCTTCACCTAGAAGTATCATCAACCTCCTTTGAAATAGCCTTCTTGAAGTAACCACAAGCAACCTTGGAGCAGCTTTCTTTTCCTTGAAGTAGCTCCAGGCAACCTCCCTCAGACAGCCTCCTACACTTGTAGTAGTCAAGGAGAACAAATACAATATAGAGGAAATAGATTGGAAAAAAGAAACACTTAGCCAATGGAGTACATCGTCTTGATTCCTATATCAAGCGTATAGATCTCCTATCTACTTAAGATGGATGTTTCTATGTGGTAGCTAAGAGATTATATCTATAGGACACAACATTAGAGCTCAAGAAAGAAGCTAGAAAGTGATTTTCAACTTTGTTTCTCTCTAGAATGGATACTCAAGTGTAGCTTATGTGTTTTGGGTGTCCTAAAGCCTCTCCTATTTATAAGAATAGTTTGCAAGTGATTAGAGACGTTGTAGGAAGTCTCTAGAGTGTTCTTACTGCTTAACTACCTGTTAAGCAGAAAGTAGTTGGGTTGAAATGGCTAAAATATTTGAGTTTAGAAGAACAATCCAAAACTCAGTTCGATCAACAAGTTTTTCGACCGACTATGTTTCGGTCGAGAATTTCTTTGATCAAGCTTGAGTTGAATGCAAGTGTATTCCAACGGATATCCTCAACTCCCAACCACTCGATCTAACGGTCATATGATTTGGACCGAGGATATGTTTGGTTGACAATAATTTCGACCGAAATTGACACAGAGCACAAATGTGTACGATTTCGGTCGATGCTCTAAGTCCTCGACCGAGGTGGTTTTCGATCGAAAATATTTTCGACCGAGGGTGTCTCGATCGACTAATCTCTCGACCGGGAGTGTCAGTGGTGCAAGTTATTGAACCACCTATCAAATTTTTGTTCTGATGAAGGATAATGACTCTAATTTCTAGGGGAATCCTAACTAAGGGTTATGAGCGGATATAGAAGATCTAACACTTGATTTACAAGGTATTTAAGTACTTATACATTATATACTTGTGCAAGTTTTTACATTGAGTACAATCATGAAGATATTAAGTATTTAAGTGTATTGATCTTCCATTATCCACATGGTATGATCTCCTCATCTTCTTGAATCCTAAAATACTCAAGTAGAACGTTAGATCCAAAAGAATGAAATGTTTGTCGTCGTCAAAACAAAGAGTATGTTAATGTCCAATTTAGCCAACACCCTCATCATCACAGAGCACATCATGATGTCATGGGATTAATCTGCTTTATAGTTTACAATTGGAATCCCAATTGAATGGAAGCACAAGGACATCTTATATCGGTAACGACATGGGCTTGGTCCTATCTATAGTTTACAATCAGAATCCACGTTGGATGGAAGCACAACGACATCCCAGATCTATAAGAGGTAGTCTAGTAGTAGCATATTCAAGAGACCTCAATATAGATGTTTATGGGGGGAAAATCTCAATCATAATTAACAAACAACAACGCCATGCTTCACTTGTAGTTGTAGATGTCCTCCCCTGTGTCGAATCAAGTCACGGTGGAGAAGATGAATGACATAGAGAATAAGAGGGTGCAGTTGGACACCACCGTGTTAGTGTCCCAAATGAAAATGACGATTGGGAACAGAATATCTCGACATTATGGTGGGAGGAGTTGAATCATGAAAGAGATTTTGAGTTAGGGGGTGAGTGCTCAAAGACATGCTTATACCACGTGAATACTTGGGGTGGGTGTGGTAGATCAAAGTCCTAATGGTTTGGCACTTCTTCTACCCCAAGAGTAGAATCCCAATGTCTATTTTTATGCAAAAAAACATGAGTTGTCAAGTATTTGTGGGATTTGTGTCCTATCCCACATGAAATATAGTGAGCCAAGCATGGTCTTATATTAGTCACCTAGTTCAACAAAGTCATCTTAGGAATTGCCAGAATAGTTGCATACTTGAGATACATCACAAAGCTTCTTCTTTAGGAATATCAACAACCTACAAACTCAAGACCTTGTTATGATAAACCACGATCATGATTCCCGTATCATATCTACCAATCTCTTCCCAACCTCTCCCCATTTTCCAACTACCAACTAGCATCAAAATTTATTATTAAAAACCTGATAGCATGGGGCGTCCTGTAATTCCAGTGAGGATCAAAATGATCACTCATAGGTGGAGCCACCAACATTCATGAGCAGTAGTCCTCAAACAACTTTTTGTATCCACACGTCATGGAAGTCCATCTTGGTTGATGTTTAATAAATGTGAAACAATTTCCTCTAGATTGTCCAAAAGTAGTTGTAAATGTTTGAAAATTCCAATTTGATTATTTTGTTGTGCCACCAAACAAAATAAACTATAAAATATTGCACTGGAAATCCAAAGTACTTAGCATGTCTACCCCCCTTGTTTATATGCAATTTGATGATAATGGATTCTTACTTAGATCTCTTTACGATAAGACTAACGGAGACCTCAGATATAGTGTAGTTGATTTTTGGATGGAAACTCTTTCATGTATATTTATAATATAAATGGTTGAGAATTCAAAAAGGTTAGCCCTCAAAACACACTATCATATGCAAAAACAAGTAATCAAGATATGGTGTCACATACCCTCACATCATTAGTGGTATCCTCCTCTGCCGCTTTAGCACATGCTAGAGAGTGCCACTGTAACAATGATAAGTAGATATGGAAGATGTGATCACCCTACCTCATACCCTAAGAAGCAATAAGATTCCCCCTCCAGTCCCATTTATCACCATGACATGAAAGATAAAATTGATGCATTCCAAAAATTTAATCCAAAACACACCAGAAACCATCTTCAAGAGCACACTAAACCTTATAGTACTCCATGCTCATGACAAGTATGACACCCTAGTTTTTATCTCTCCTCCAACTATGAACACCTTGACTCATAATGCACTAAATTTGACTCAATTACCTCAATTGGATGGATTTTGAATCACATATTACTCAATCAATGAGATATGATTGATAATTTGCATATTTTGAACTAAATTATATAGTGGAGTGCATGATTAACATTGAGGAAGTTTTCAATTTTTGAGACCACTAATTTCACAGAACCATTTGTTGCCCAAATCCTAACTAGAACCTAGGCGTCCGTCCCTAGCATGGTATTACCAAAGCATGAATGTGGAAGTGGAAACCTTAGCATACATGAACAAATAACAAGATAAAGGCACCAACAATAGTCTCAAAATTCAACAAGACATATTAAACAACAATGTCTTATTACAAACTTTCAATTACATATTCATGAGTACAATTTTACCAGTCTTCTCATGTATACTAGGGATCCTACAACAAGTACACCTTACATAGCTCACCAATCCCATCAACTTCTAGCCATATCTAAACCTATAAAATATGTGAAACGAGGTGGGTCAAGCACATGAGGTGCCGAGTACAGGGATAAAAGATACATATACATAAGCTTTGTATAATTTGAAAAGATTTGTAAAAGTAAAAAACAAGAAAAATAAACAAGTTAAGTATTTATCAAAATGAGAGCCCATATTTTATATCATTTCACTCCAATTATACCATCATTTAATGCATTCATCAATATTATATATTCATGAGGCCTTTTATGGACAACTTCTCACTGGAAGAGTCTGTTAGGGTGCTCAAGATTAGCTAACCCTTGTATCAACGATCCACCCTATCTTGATAACTCAAGTAAGACACCCATCCTCATGTCCTTACTCCAAAACTTCAGTTAGGTGTATGAGCTTTGTATAATGGAGTTTCTATATTATGTTTGCAAGTTGTAAAGCAATGATACGAGACAACTATCGAGTACAATACTAGAATACTACATGAGAATATTTGAGCAAGTAAACAAGCATACATATATATCACATTCAAGAAAGAAAGCCATAGTAATCTAATTATTAAAGCTGGTACCTGATTCAGAGATTCAAAACTTACTTATCCTTGACCATCTAGCCATAAGCAACACTTGATTAAGCACAAGATTGCATACATGCATTAGATTCTCATAATTAACCCTAATTAGTTTCATTTTAGGGTTTTGGCCAAGCTAGGTTCTAAGTTTCTTAGTAGTTCATTAGATGTCTTTTATTAATTTAGATGTCATCAAGGAGGTGTGGTTCAAGTTTTGTATCATTCTGATGTTCTATTCACTTCATATGGACATTTCAAGATTCAAGTCACTTAGTTGCAATTTTGGGGCCAAAAGACTCATAATGGGGCAAACAAGGTAAAGGTTCGTCAAATCGAGAGGTACAAGCATAAGATGTGGATTAGATCATAAAGATAGGGAATAATAAGCACAATCCACTATTAAGGGGATGTCCCCAAATCTAGGCATCGTATGACCAACATTGGATATCAACATCTAAAACATACATGCAACCATCAACATAGTTCATATGCCATCAAGGTTCAACATGTGACTTAGGTGGGCATCCATAAAAGAGTAAAGAAACATTAATAGAGTCAACTCATATTTGAGGGGAGTGCATAACAAAAAGATTCACATGAGATTAGGGCACGAGCAAAACAAGTAGGTCATATGTGTCACACTAGGTCAACGCTAGTGAACTTAGGATCATCACCATTACCATACGAAAACATGGGGTGAATCTTAGATATCTTGGTCCCAAAGAATCATTGAAATACTGATTTAAGGGAACTAAGGTATAATTTGGTACATAATCTATGTCAAACACATGAATTGATACAAGCATAACAATCATCATCATAAATGGGTCACAAATATGCATAGTTGATGTCATATGTAACCACATAGCAAAAAGGATCAGGTAATTGTTATTAGAGCCAAGAGGTGTGACTTAGCTTGATGAATTCAAAGTTGATTAGCATTAGTCAACAAATAAGAAGCAAGATTGCCAAGTTAGGGAAAGGTATACCATTATAGTCCAAACTAGGCACATATGTACAAAAGGAGTCTTTCATGAGAAATAGGATGAGTAGGACCATCATTCAGTTCAAGAGTATGATAGATCTACAATTTTCATGATTAGGAGGAGGATGATCAGTAAATGTCCAAGTTTTATCAAAATCATGCATCAATAGTACTCGAAATGATCAAATTACACATTTTTGGGGAAACAGGGGAACAAAAGAAGGATTTAGAGTCTAAAACCTAGTCCAAGCTATAGATCTTTTTGAGATGATCAAAATGGTGTATGATATCATATAATTTGGATGAGGGGCTAGGATTTATATATTTTACAAAAAATACATTAAAAGACTATAGTTGATATCATAGAGGGTATTATCATGATTATGCAGGCAATTTGGAGTGTGGATCTTCAATCCTGCAGCCTGTGACAAGTTCGCTCTCCACACGTGTGTTGACTCTATGGGTAGGTGGAGTGTTGTGGTTCTCTTACCCCCTTGGCCTCCCACTTCTCCTGGTCACCCACCCTCCAGTCTGACCACGAACGCCCAGTGATTGGTCGCTCCTCGTCGCCACATTTGCCCTTCTGGGCAGCCTCTAGGTGCCTAACCCTGTGGTTGTACTACGGCACTAGGTTTCCATAGCAGAAGCACAAGGTTATGCCTGCCCCAAAATAGGTTGCAAAGTATCCACCCTTTCCTTCCATGCCACCATGAACTCTCATGTGGCCTCAGTTGTAGGCATGGAGGGCTAGCACGGATGCGTCGAAAATGCCAGATGTGACGTCCACATGATCGGAGGAAAAATAAGAAGAGAAGAAGTAGCTGAGGACGGATGTAGGGTGCGATAAAGTGGAGAATAAGGTAGGCAAATGAAAGATGGAGTCAAGACGGAGTGAAAAAGAGTATCAATTGCTCAGAAACATCGATAATCACCACCCATTGGTTGATGGAAAGGAGCCCTGCTGTAGAAGGTGCTAAAGTGTACGGACTCGAGGTTGAGGAGAACCAAGAGCCCTTAGGTTTGGAGTCTTGATACATGGGCAAAGATCCAAGGGCCAAGAGTGAGCCAAGCGGATTGGCTAGAGGATGAATATGTGGATTGCTGACTTGGGGGGGCACCTTGCTAGGACGCGCCCCAAAAAGGGCCCATTAAATATCAAATTCAAATTAATCTGACTAAATCATGTGTAATTTGAGTCAAATTGAGAAGATTATAACTTGGGCTACGAACATCCGAATGAGGCAATTTTTGCACCATTGGATTCATAATTTGAAGCTCTACAACTTGACATATATTATACATTAAGATAATTGTATTAAAAAGTTTCAAACTATCTTGTAAGATGTTAATTCATTAACGTATGAAACTTAGATAAAATGTACAATCTAATGTCACACATGGGGAAGTTGATCATCAATGTGACTAAAAGGAAGTATCACCACACTCACACTATGCAATTGATATTCAATTCAGTAATAAGTCACTTGATGAGAGAGAAATATCACAATATTGGAGAGGGAACTGAGTTGTCAATTGAGTTGTTATTTGAGAAGATAAACAATTTTCAGAGGCAATTGAGTTGTTGTTTGAGAAGCCCGCATTACCCCTCTATTTATAGGAGGGTTAGGGTCAGGGTTTCCCGACTGAGTGGGAGTGGAAGGAACTGGAATTTCATAAAAATTCGCAACCTGTGATAGGCAAAATGGTTGGTTTCGCAAGCAAACCAATCAGTTGGCATGCGAGTCTATCAGTTCACCCAGTGAACCGGTCATTTCATCATGTTTCCCAATTGCATATGAATTTGAAATTCTAATACAATTAATGCAAGAAATGAAGTTAACACTAATCCTTGATATAATTGAATTTCACCATGAACCGGGTGACTCGCTTCACGGAACGGTTGTCTCACAAACACGACCGATCAGTTCACTAGGAGAACTGATCATTTCTCTACCCTAGTTTATGAAAAATTCAACCAATGTAATTTTCAATCAATCTGACACTCCAACCAGTCGTTTCAACACTTAAAATGGTTGGTAGTTAATTCATTGCTTAAATTGAATACATAAACACTTTAGCAGTCAATTCAATTATCATTCATGATTAAACTCCTCTTTTAGGTGTATCCTATGTGTGTGACCCTATAGGTTCCATGTTGTGTAGGCAGTGAATGTATTACATCACAAGCAAAGAGAGGCGCCTAGTCACACATCATTGCTACCCAAGTGAATGGAAAGTTGGAGAACAACTTCAACCTACAATATGTCTAAGGTGTTATAGTGATTGTATAATTCCTTTTTCATTGATATCCTGAATGAAATCGAAGCATAGGAATCATCATCCTCTCAATTTTCAATCAATGTTTCTTGAACTAGAGTAGACTATCTAAGATATATATGACTTCAATATCATATATTGATTCACATGTGCATGAATATGGTTTTCTTAGTCTCACTTGTCAAGTGGACTGTATATCAAACTCCAGTAGGAGGGACAAATCCCATCTACATCACTCATAGTCATCCCCATTTATTATAGTGCACCTAATCATCACCTTTATGGCAACTTTTATTCAAGGTCACGTTGGATGATGTCAAAGTACACCACATGACATGTGATGAGTGCAGTGATTTCAAGTCTAAGAACAACAATCACCACCTACACTATGAGAGATGATTATGACCACCATTTATGTTTCCTTATGTCACTCCCAAGGTGGGTATGTCTGATACACTATTCTCCAACAAGTATATATGTGCTTGGTTTGATATCGCATATCATGATTGATGAGATTTTGTCATCAACCAGCACACACACTAGTCTTAAGTGTTACTGATGTCTATCAGCCTTCCACAGTAACATCTAACTAGGGACATGACAAGAATGTACACACTCTTAACATCCTTATGATCTCATTGTTGAAGTCACACACTTGAAGACACACATCATCGAGTAATGTCATTCTTTAGACATTCATTATGTTTCCTCATTATCTCATAACTGAGTGAAATAGAACAAATTGGAAGCTTGCCTTTATTATTAATCAAATCCTTTATATAATATGCCATCACAATCGTCATATGATGGACTGTCTGGGCATCCATACCAACATACTCCCACTTGCACTTAGAGACAATCACCCATGAATCTCGTTCTTAGTGATTTAAACATGTCCATCATGTTTCTTCTGCACAAGTGATAATCCAGTGGGTTAGCAACACTTTGCCTTTAGTCAGTATATTGCATGTTTCTCATCTCTTCATTATACTCATTTCATATGAGATGGAACTACCGAAATATGCTATCTGATATTCCTTACCTAAACAGTAGCTCCATTGTTGCCATAGTATCTCTACTGTGCCATTAATGGTTGGAACATCTTTTAGTTCATCCATATGAACTTCTAGATCCATATAGTGCACACTCTTGTATTCATAACACTAGGATACTGAGCTTCTGTTGTAGAATTGAAATAATGGTCTGTAGTTCAGAATTCTTCTAACTTACAACTCTTTTCTAAAAATTAAAAACATTTTATACTACGATCTTCTGTCATTCCATAAGCTTGCATCGGTGTAACCCTTTAAACCCAACTCTTCCTTTTTGCCATAATCTAGCAACTAATCCTTAGTGATTCTAAAGTGCTTATGGATTACTCTTAATGATATTCAAATGACCTTCATTGGAATCTAACTAATATCATCTTGTCATGTCCAATACATATAGGACTATGTGATAATTGCATTATATAGCATACATGATAGATCCAATTGTTGGTGCATATGGCATCTCACTCATGTCGTTCCATTATTCATAAGAATCAGAATATAGGGTTTTTGAGAGACAAATTTCGTGTGTCATAGTCAGATTCTCTCTCACTGAATCCTTCACAATGAACTCCTTTCAACATCATGCTAATATGTATTCATTTTAGGTTATGAAACTTTCCAGAATTATCTCTATAGATCTAAATTCCTATCTCATAGGATTTTTCACCTAATCCTTAATTGTTGAAGGTGTTTTTCCATGCCATGTCTCAATACGTATAGTATTGATATGTTATTCCCAATTAATATGTGGAATATATATATATACATATATATATGTATATATATATATATATATATATATATGTGTGTGTGTGTGTGTGGCTCATCTTTAATACCCGTGTGGGTAGCTACCCACACACCCTTCCTGTCACTTTTTTTATTTTTTTTTCGCAATTGTAGAGGAGCATTTTATCTAACTCTCCAAAAAATTTCATCCAAAAATAATATCATTTGCCCCACCAAAATCAAAAAATACGTCCATATATTTACTGACTATTTATTTTCTATGCAGTTACTTTTTTAGTCATATAGTTACTTGATCCAAGTCAAACTCTTTGACGATCTTGTTAAGTCAAAATATTTTATCTCTGAGATGCTTGTTTCATCCTCTAGATTGGGCATTGTAGTTTATAGACTTTATTTGCATTAATGACGTTATAAGACCTTTAGGTTGTGTCACGTACACATCCTTTCATTTATCCCTATTAAGGATTGCGGTTTTATTCTTCATATGCCAAATCTCACAGTATATCTAAACTACAATAATAAGCATGACAATTGGAAAAAGGGATTTCATTATATTCAACACTTTGAACTTATTTGAAAACCTTTGCAACCAATTTGTCCTTCTAGGTTATCCTTGTCGGTCTTCATTTTGAAATCCCAACTGGACCCTATGGGTTTTACCCCTTTAGGTGGTACTAGAAAAGTCATACCTTATTAGTGTACATGGACATCATAATAGCCTTAAGCCACTTCTCAAATTCTGGTTCTCAATATCTTCTAGTTGATTTGTTGGCTCATCGTCTTATGACCAACCTATCTGAGTTGTTGGATTAACACTCTTTCAATCTCAAATGTGTTCTACTAGAACTTATGAGGTTTTTTGTTACATAAGGAACTTGAGATTCCATGACAATTTGTTATTTCCAATTATTCCCATTGTACCTCCTTGTCAACCTTGAACCTTTCGAGTTCTACTTTTACTCCCACTGACTCTATTGGAACTCAACTATCCTAGTAACAAACATTTTATTTTTAGATTAGGATTAAATGTAGTATTCAACAATTATGGTTTGTAGATAAACTATTCAAGAAATGAATTTCTTGATATAAGTTTCAATCCTTAAGACATATCAGGACAATCCCATATCATATCTCATATGATGTCTTTTAAACCATTTTAGACTGTACATTGTTTTAGTGTAAAGTATTTATCTATGGGGATATTAGAAGATTAGATTAAATGATAATTATATCATGATTCATCAGGATTTAATTCCTTCTTTCTGATACATCATCATGTTTCAGGTAGATTTAACTTGTGATACACTATCATGATCCTTCCAGAAGGTCCTCAAACTATTGATGTAAAGTATTTCAACATTTGATCATATCAATGTTTATTAATAGTTTTATCAAAATTAAACTTCATTTATAATCTTCTTAAACACTTTAAGAGATTCATGTTTGTATTTCACCAAATACAAACCCCATATCAACTGAGATCATCAGTGAATATAATGAAGTACAAATAACTACCTCTAGCATTAATTCTAAAAGATCTTTATACATTAATATGTATAAGCACTAATAGAGTGTTTTTTCTCCCACTACACCTAGTGAGAGGTTGTTTGTCATGTTGCTCATAAATAAGAGTTGCATGTCTCTTATTGGTTCAATAACCAATAGAGTCTAGATAAACATCAATATGAATTCTAGTGGTGCATTTCTCATATATGTGCTTTAAATGACAAAGCTATAGATACTATTTGTTTGAATTGTCAAATTGTAATATTTTTGGTATTTTGTTATAAACAATCATCTTTAGATCCTTTCATATAACAATTACTGGATATTTGGGGCATTTCCATACAAGATCATATCTTTGAAATAGAACAATCAACAATTCTTTATTCATTATCATATTTGTCATACAAGATGCAAAAAGTAAAATGTTTCTATTAATGGCATAATGAAGTAGTAGTTTAATTAAATCAATTGCATGCCCAATGGGCTAAGATAAATTCTAAATGTAGACTGAAGTTGCAACAACTCTTGCTTCATCATAGTCCATCTTTTCCCTTTCATAAAGGTTTTACTTATTATCATATCGTGCACATCAACGTATGTCAGATCTACATCTGATATCACATACCACAATGAAGAAGTAATCAAATTTATCTTATAACATTTATACCTAAAGTAGAGGTCTCTACCCCTTCCTTCTTGTTCTTTAATTCCTCTAGAAAGAGAGAACAACTCCTTTTCCAATGTCTAGACTGGTGACAGTGGTGACAATTGCCTCCCTTCTTTACTCCTCTCTTTGCCTTGAGTGCTAAAGAATTGGGCTTCTGTCTAGCTTTAGAACTCTTCTTAGCTTTGCCTTTGCCTTTGCCTTTAGACTTTCCCTTTGTCTTGCTGATCGTTATCACATAATTGGACTTGTCTTTCTTCATTTGTGCCTCAGCTGTTCTAAAACGTTATAGTTCATGGCTTGTCAAAGTCATTCATGTTGTAGTTCATGACAAACTTACTGTATGACTCTAGCAGGGACGGCGAAATCACATTAGTGGCCAACTCTTTACCCTAGGGGAATCCCAGTCTAGAAAGGTTCTCTGCATACCCAATCATCTTGAGCACATGAGGACATGTTGGATCTCCTTCTGCCATGTTACATTTGAACAACACCTCAGAGACATCAAATCTTTCATGTCTTGCTTGATCTTGGAACATCTTCTTAAGATGTGTGACCATCTCAATAACATCCATGTTATCATGATGTCTTTGCAAAGCATAGTTCATAGAGCACAACATTAGGCATTTGACATTAACGACATCTTCAATATGCTTCTTGTAAGCATCCTTGTCAGCCGTAGGTGCAGTGTGAAGAGGTTCATCTGGATTTGGTGTCTCTAGGACATAGAGCTTGCACTCCCATGTGAGAATGATTCTCAACATCCTGAACCAGTCATGGAAGTTATTCTAATTTAACTTGTCCTTCTCAAGGAATGATCATAGAGAAAAGTTGTCATTCTGTGTTTCCATTTGATTCTACAAAAGAATTTGCAATTTTATCATAAACTCATTTTTTATTTGATTTGATTTGATTTGTGTAAAATTTGATGGTGTTTTATTAGGTCTTTAATTAACTATTGCTATCATTATTTTATTCAAATTGATAACTCCAAATTATCAATTCAGAAGATTTGCAGCGAACAAACTTGTAATGAGTCAAGATCCAAAATAACTGAATTATTGCCCGCCAAGGATAGATTCCATAACAACATTTACCAATTGCATCTTATGCAGTTATTGGATAGATGGTATGTGCAACTCCTTTTCATGATAATTTGCATGCTTCTAGATTCTTAATTCTATTAAGATCACCCAGCTAAGCCTAACCCAAAATCCAACACGATAATAATGCACCTCGCTTGAGCAAATATGCATTACTACCATCACACTTCCACGAGATAGACATCGTACCATGCTAGGGTGTAGCCTACACTTAGTTTGTCAAACTTTTCATGTGTGTTGCTAATGGAAAACATCTTAGACTTAATATGTTTGATTGAGGTATTTTATGTATATCATTGATATATATATACATATCCAATCACCACATATACATAGTATGTATCATATACATGCTATATCCCACACACGTAAATATGAAATATAAAACATTAGTGATGGTTATGGATATACCATTGTAATTCCTTAGAACCATAAGGAATTACTACCACCTAGGTCTACATATCATGCAAGAACATGTTGTTGGTGTAGATCTGTCTCTACCAATCTGTATTGGTTGGTTCAATCCTTAAAATGATCGGCTCGCCTCCTGGCTGGTCGGTTGGTCATCTGAAATGATCGTCTGGCCTTCAATCCTGTTGATGTTTGGACACCTCCAAACAGTCAGTTGGGTCCACCATCCAGTTGGTTCACTCCTCTTGTAGTATGTCCTCCCCGATCCTCTATCTGGTTAGCTCATCGTGTGAAATGGTCAGCTCACCTAACATTGATTGTCATTTTTGTCATTGCAAGTAAAGAAATTATCATATTACTATTAAAGTCATTACATGGCAATGAGAAACCTTAAATTACATTCTAGGAGAGCAAAGATAGAAAAGATTAATACTTTTACATTGGGAAGAAGAAGGTAGATGCTATGTGTGCAAACCGAGATATAATAAGAAAATATGAACCATCCAACCACACAGAGATATTTGGGTTATTGGCCATACCATACTACACATCCACCATCAAAACCAATTTTGGGGTGACGCATGTGAATTGCATGTATATCATGTATGTATATATGGGATAAAGAGAGGCATTCTCTCCCCCTCTCTCATGCCTATGGTGGAGGCTGAATGCCTGTGAGGGTGGTAGGCAGAAACTGGGATTCAAACCCAGGTCCTTTGTTAGGGGACACTGTGCTTGACCACTGAGCCACTCCTTGTCGGCATCATGTATGTATGTATGTATATATATATATATATGTATGTATCGGAATCAGGTAAATATATTCTGACGTTCCCCCTAAAAATATTAGGGGGTCAACAGTACATGTAGGCCCAACGCCATACACCCAGCACTTCAATACAACTCACGCATCTATTCAATACGTAGTCTACGTCTAATGCATTTACAAATTTTTACAGCAATACTATTGGCATTAGTGGACTTTCCATGGCATTTCCTTGCATTCCTCTCTTCCCAAACATGGTAGTAAAGGCTCACCACCATCAGATTATTCTTTACATCCATTCCACATCTCGCAAGCATCCTCCTTGGGTCCGCACTAAGTTGAATTTGAATATTGAACTTGCTGCAAATATGCTCCCATATCTCTTTCGTGAACTTGCATTCTCTTACAAGATGGTTGTGATTTTCCTCCCCATCCTCACATAGAAAGAAAACGGTAGATATGTCATAGTTCCGGCTCTTAATTCTGTCCAGGGTAGTAAGAATGTTGTGCAGAAATTTGTAAACACATATGCTCCATTTTGGCACGTGCCTCTCACTCCAAATCTAGTCACCCACTGGGTCCTTTGCGCCTCTCGTACGGGAAAGCTCCCATATGCTAATCTTTTGGTCTTTAAGCTGCCAACCTCCAGAACTATTAGCCACAAACCAATGCTTGATCTGCGGCCAGACCTCTTGCATAACATTGATAGATCTGGACAATCCTTCTCTTGTCTTTGGGATAAAATCTAGCCCTCTAGGGTATCTGTCTCTCATCCACTTCCCCCAAGTGGACGTGCCTTCAAGATAAGAAACTATCCTCCTCGTGGAACCCCATCTAGCAATGTCTCTGGGGTCTTCAGATCAAGTCCACCTTCATCTTTAGGATAGGCCAGCCTAGAGTATTTCATCAGATGATGCTCATTTTCCCATAAGAAGTGAGCCATCTTCATTTCTATTCTATCTAGAACTGAAATGGGGATTTCACCTTGTTGTACCCAGACGATATGAAGACCCTCAATGGAAGCTTTAATCAAAGTTCTACGTCCCGCCATGGAAGTTTTTTGTGTGGTCCATCTATTGATCATTTCCTCCACTCTGTCAATGCATTCTATGAAGTCCTTGACCTACAAATTACCTCCTACAATGGGAAAACCCAAATATTTTGTTGGGAATTTACCTCTCTCAACTCCCATAGCATGTATGAGTCTGTTCTCCATCTGGTGGCAGTTTTTTGACAAGAAAACATGTGTCTTATTTGCGTTAACATACAACCCCATTTGCTACCCGAATCTTCCCAGAATACCTCTAAGATTCTCCATGTAATGTTGTTTGGCTTCAATGAAAACTATAACGTCATCTGCAAAGATCAGGTATGTCATAACCTTCATTCCATGGACAATGTAAGGCTTTATTTCTTTTTGTTCTTCAACTTGCTGCATCTTCCTAGAAAAATAGAAGAGGAGATAATGGATTGCCTTGTCGAAGCCCTTTGCCCCCCCCCAAAAGAGGCATGCAGATGTGTCGTTGACCAAGATAGAGTATCTAGTAGTACCAACACATTGTTTCATCCAGCCAACCCATTGATCATTAAACCCCATTTGCTTCATGACCCACTATAATTTTTCCCATCTCACACTATCATAGGCTTTGGAAATATCAAGCTTCAAGCAGGCTTTCCTACTACCTCTCATGACATTGAAATCCAGCAGAAATTCTCCAACCAACAAAGCGCAATCACTGATGCTTCTACCAGTAACAAAAGCTCCTTGATTTACAAAAATCATATAGGGGAGGACCATTTTCAGCCGAGCAGCCAGGATCTTTGCAATAATTTTATATTGGACCGAACAACAAGCAATGGGATGGAAATCCACTAGAGAAGAAGTAACTTTCTTTTTCGGAATAAAAAACAGAAAGGAATGGTTTACCTATCTCACCATATTCCCACCTTCCAGAAACCAATCAACATAGGCTAGCAAATCATCTTTAATGGTGTCCCAATTCCTTTTATAGAAGAAAGCATTGAAGCCGTCAGACCCGGGAGACCTGTTGCTTCCAATACTCCATAGCGCACCCTTAACCTCTTATTCATTTACCTTCCTTGTGAGAATGTTATTGTGGGTGCTAGTAAGTTTGAATTTCCACTTCACCTCTTCATTGGCATCAATCTCCTCCTAAAAATTTTTATTATAGAGAGTCGAGTAGAAAAGAATTGCTTGCTCCTCAAGGTCCTCCTGCTTGTTGACCACTTGTCCCTCTGTATTAATGAGTTTAGAAATAATATTATTTGCCTCTCTCCTTCGCACTGCATCATGATAGAGCTTTGTAGTTCTGTCACCGTCCTCCAACCATTTCTCTTTGCTTCTTTGCCATTAGAATTTTTCCTCAACCTTTTTCAGATCCTCTAGCATCTTCCTCACCTCCCTTTCTTTATTAATCAGATTTGTGTTTAACAGGTCAGTCAGCAATTTCTCTCTGAGCTCCTTGTTTTCTCTTCTCATGTCCTTCAACATATTTGGAATGTTTACCTCCTCCTTAGCCCACTTCTTTAGAGTTGTTTTGGTATTCTTCAGCTTCATAGCAAACACGTACATAGGATTGCCCGTCACCTGAATATTCCAGCTATGCTTGACTATATCCACAAAACCATTCCAATCTGCCCAGTAATTTAAGAATCTGAACGGCCTTCTTTTTTGCTTCTTTTCTGCTATCTAGACTGAAATAGATGCATGATCACTTATATCAACTCCTTCAGCTTTAACATGCACATTTGGGAGAGTTTTTAGCCATTCATCATTCACAAACGCCCTATCAAGTTTGCTAGCTATTCTGTCATGCGGTCCTCTTTTATTATACCATGTAAAGATATCCCCTCCTGTCATAGGTAGTTCAAATAAACATGCTTTATCAATGGCCCGATTAAAAGCATCAAACTCAGCATTAATAGCTAATCTTTTGCCTCTTTTCTCACATTGTAACCGTACATTATTGAAGTCACTAATTACCATCCACAGTATCTGAACCTGCTTTGAGAGAGTGATCATATCATCCCAAAATTTAGCCTTGCCTTCCCATCATTGTGACCATACACAGCTGTCAACCATATATACAAACCTCCCATATTAACACAGTCCACTGTCACATGTTAGTCTGACATCTATACCACAGAAACCTACCAAGCATTGGGCTTCCAAGTGACACAAACTCGAGCAACCTCAGCACAATCAACATTGGACACGTGTTCCCAGCCTTGAGGAAAAAGATATTTAATACTATTTTTATTTTGCACATTTATCTTCGTTTCCACCAGAGCAACCATTGAGTGACCACTAGCAGCGATCCACTGTCTGATTTCTTTCTTCTTATTCCTGTCGCACCCTCCTTTGATATGTATCGGAAATTCCTGGTAAGTATATTCCCGACCCTCAAAGAGGGACAAAATTACATACTACACTCAATACGTGTAGTAACAAAGATGAAACTAACAAGACCTAAGTCTTACATGGATACCCAGTACTTGTATTCAGTACTTACAAAATTCCCAATTGCGAATTAAATTTCCAGATACATTAGACAACATACTATGATATGTCTTATAATGCATCTGCAGTTCTTTCTCCATCTTGCTGAATATCGCCAGCTCATCTCGAGGTTTGCCTCCATGAATCCTGGAGTTTCTCTCCGTCCATATGGCATGGCAGCAGAGAGTAACCGCCCACAATATGATGATATTGTCATCCTGTCTAGAATCTTTCAGGCCACGCAGGCACTGCTGCATACTTGTAGATGCTATACCACATTTCAAAGCGGATCTACCCCATAGGTACTTCCACCACCTGCAATTTGACGTAAGATGGATAGCTGTTTCTTCATGCGACTGGCATAAACAGCACCTGACCTCCACGTTTGGGCACCATTTCAGTATCTTATCTTTCGTAGGCAAGTAGTTCTTGTAAGCTCTGAAAGCTGTGAAACTCCATCTTGGATTATGCTTGCTACTCCAAATATTCTCCGCAGCAACATCTTTGGCCTGCTTCTGTCTGCATATGTCCCAAAGAACTTCATCTGAAGCTTCCTGGAACCTAGGCCACATTTCAGTAATCCTTCTCCACTGTGTAGAAAAACCCCAACTGTGTTCAGGCTGACTGAAATTATTAATACCATATCTGGTTATCATCCACCTTGCCCAAATGGACTCACCCTTAAGAAGATTCTTCGTTCTCTTCATTGTGTAGAAATCAGCAAGATTATCAAGCTTTCTCAGACCCAGACCTCCCTCATCAACCGGAAAGGATATACGCTCCCATGAAGCAGGATGCATAGACGATCCCCATAGGAAATCCCCCATCAGAATTTCCATTCTTCGTAGAGTGGATTTAGTAATCTCCCCTTGGGACAACCAGTACAGGATGAGCCCCATTGTACAGCTTTTAATCAGTACCAATCTGCCCGAGAAAGATAGTTTAGTACCTGGCCACTTGGTTATCATATCCTTCAGCTTATCGAGACAGGCGTTGAAATTGACTCGTCTAAGGTTACCCCCTGCTAGTGGATAACCCAGGTAAGTCGTTGGCAAAGCTCCAAGCTGTACTCCAAGCTGGTCAGCCAGTTCCTGTTTATTCACAACAGAATTTGAAAAGAAGATATTCGACTTGATTGTATTTAGCTTCATCCCTGATTCTCTACCAAAATCATCAAGTAATCTTTTCAGATTCTCCAGGCTTCTATTTCTAGCTTCACAGAAGATTAGTACATCATCTGCGAATAGTAAGTGAGAGAGCACTGGGGTATTCCTGATTGTATAAGTACGAACTTTTTTATCACCAGCAGCTTTCGCGAGCTTCTTTGTGAGTCCTTCCATAGCAATTGTGAACAGAAATGGAGATAAGGGATCGCCTTGGCGTAGGCCATTAGAGTTCCTAAAGAAACCTTCAGATGCACCATTGAGAAGAACTGAGAAGGAAGGAGTCGACACACACTGCTGCACAAGATGTATCCACTCATCCCTGAACCCCAGATTCTGTAAACAATTCCATAGATAAGGCCATTGAATAGAGTCGTAGGCCTTTGTGATATCCATCTTGACACAAGCTGAAGGAGAGCTGCGAGCCACATTGAAATTCAAAGTAAATTCAGCTGCTAGGAGGGAACAATCATGTATGCTTCTACCCTTGATAAAAGCACCCTGATGAGGTGATATGATCTTGGGCATGAGAGAAGCAAGACGTATTGTGATTATCTTCGTGATAATCTTATATAACATGGAGCAACATGCTATAGGACGGAAATCACTCGGTGACGAAATGATATCCTTCTTTGGGATAAGGGCAAGGAACACATGATTAATTTGGCGAACCATACTTCCACCTTTGAAGAACCATTGAACAGCTGCACTGAGGTCAGTACAGATAATATCCCAATTTTCACGATAGAAGAAACCATTAAAACCATCTGGACCTGGACTCTTGGATGCGCCAATGGACCAAACAGCATTTTTAATTTCCTCCATGTCAGGAATTTTGGACAGCATGTCATTGTCTTCCTCCTTGATGATTTTCTCCCAACCAGTGTTATCAAACTCACTGGAGCAATGATTCTAGTTATAGAGTTCTTCGAAGAACTTTATTGTTTCAGTAGCAATAGCTTCTTCATCATTAAGAAATACTCCTTCGCTATTGTAAATTTCAGAAATAGAGTTCAAAGCATCTCTCCTTTTGACTGTCGAATGGTATAGTTTTGTATTCCTATCACCATTGGAAATCCAGTCCATTCTACTCCTCTGCCAGTAATACTTTTCCTCCGCTTTTTCAAGAGTATTAATGCGTTCTTGAGTGCATTTTTCAGCCTGAATCAGTTGCTCATCTAGGGGGTTTTTTCTGAGAGCACGAGCAATATCATCCATTTCATTGTGTTCTTGTTGTAGAAGGTTTGTGAGATTAACCTGCTTCCTCGCCCATTGCTTCAGCTCCTTCTTCAGATTTTTGAGTTTTTGATTGAAACAGAAGAGAGGGTTGCCGGTAACCTCAGTGTTCCAAGCTTTTTTGATGAGTGTGTCAAAACCATGCCATTCTTGCCAGAAATTCAGGAACCTGAAGGGCCGGGTTTTCCTATACAACTTCCGTAAGCTCACATTAATAGCAGAATGATCAGAGAACTTGGAAGTGAGTAATTTAGCTTTAGTTCCAGGAAACTTTACTAGCCAATCCTCACTAACCAATGCCCTATCAAGCTTGCACGATATCCTTTTGGACTTGGCCAATTTATTACTCCATGTGAATATCTCCCCGCCAACAGTAGGAAGCTCCACAAGACCTGCATTATCAATTGCAGAGTTAAAAGAACTAAGGATTTCGGGCAACACCTCCCTGCCTCCCGCCTTTTCTTCCCTCTTTCTAATGTTATTGAAGTCTCCGATGGTAATCCACGGATCATGAATCTGCGCAGATATGTTCATCAGTTTCGTCCAGAGGTCTGTTCTTTGCTGCATGAGATTCCTAGCATAGACTGTTGTAATTACTATGCGAAGACCACCTTTGTTACACGCTTCAGCAGTAATTTGTTGATCATCTTCATTAACAACGTTAAGATCCCAAGACTTAGGATCCCAACCTATACAGATGCGCCCATTGTCATCATACTGATGATTCGAATGGAATTTCCAGCTATTAGGAAATAGCTTACTCATGGACTCTTTATAAGCTTTTTTAATTTTCGTTTCTACCAGAATCGCCATCGATGCCTTAATTTTCCTGATAGCATCCCTCACTTCCCTTTTCTTTCGTGGTTTCCCTGAACCACGAACATTCGCCATGTAAAAGGTCATTAATTACCTTTACCAGAAGAGCGAGTCTTGCGTGACTCTTTACCTCCAGTACCAGCACCCCGTGCTTCTTTGTTCTTTGGTCCTTTCCCTTTCGTATTTGTATGCATCTCCTTCTCTGGGATTCCACCATCCTTCTCCAAGTTCTCTGTCTCCACAATATTATCATCTAGAATCTCGGCGACACCGGCCCCTTCCGTAGATGTATCTGTGTTTTTCTCCTTTGCAGGCACTTCAGTTTCCAGAACCCTAACAGGTTCTTTTTCCGTTGCAGGTGTTGCTTCAGCAGGTTTCTCCGGCACTCTTCCAGACTCTGAGGCCGTGTTGTTATTTCTATTTCTTCTGTTAGTGACTACCTGCCACTCACGAGCCTTGGGCCTCTCCTTTTCTGGTTCTTCTTCTCTTGGTTTCATTGGGCAGTCCTTGTCACCGTGCCCAAAACTCTTGCAATCACAGCATCTGTCAGGAACATGTTCATAGTTGATATCCACTGGCATAGCTTCTCTATTCGGGATGTTCACCCAGATTTGTTTAGGCGGCTCTTCATCAGCTTCAATCTCAACAAGTGCACGGGCTTCCCCCAATGATTCTTGCGAGAGAGATCTAAGATCTATGCGGAGAAGTTTACCCACCCCGCTGGCCACGATACCCACAGCTTTCTCAGACCAATTTCTATCGAGACTCGGCATGTTGATCCACACGGGGAAAGAACTAAACAGGTCCTTCTTTAAATCATCACCAACCTTGAAGTCCTTCACGACCACAAGTTGTCTATCGAACCATCTAGGTCCCATGTTGATAGCCGCTTGCTTATCTTCTTCATTATTGAATCTAAGCAGAAAAAACTTGTTTGGTTTCGAGTAGAGATCAAACCCTCCTTTGGGTTTCCATACCCTCTTGATCCACGCCAACAGATAGTAGTAGTATGGTCGTTTACCCATCACATACACCACCGTGGTGTGTGCCCAGTTCTTCTCCATCTTCACGTAGGTGTCGTCATCAATGGTTACGAATCGTTTTCCATCGACGATCTTCGGGCCTGCATAGTCGTGCTTCTTATAAGAATCCGCACCGCCAAGTACTTGTGACCAAGCCTTCTTCGGTGGAGGTTCCATGGAAGGCCAAGGAGGGGACGATCCCCTCCCTCACCCACGGGGACGTTCTGGTCGCGCTTCAGATCGCCAGAGCTCAAACCCTAAACCTCCTCCTTTGATATGTATGTATGTATGTATGTATGTATGTATGTATGTATGTATGTATGTATGTATGTATGTATGTATGTATGTATGTATGTATGTATGTATGTATATCTGTGTGTGTGTTAGTTTGGGATGGTATGTGGTTTTTAATCGGATATTCACATTAATCATTTTAAATATTTGCATCTTATGAAATAAATTAAAGTGATAAACTAAAATCTGATCATATTGATTATCCTAAAACATAGTAGATTGGCATGGTTCTGATACAATGAATGGGAAATATGGCATCGGAGTAGGCAAAAGAAACAAAAAAAATCTATCCATATTTCCCAGAATAGCAAAATTGTGTCAACAATTATGTAATGGGAATGATGGTTTAACGAGGTCATACCTAATCCTGAAGTAAGTCCAGTGACTAATCCTCGTTGTAGTTGTGCATCTTCTTCTAGTTGCATTGGGACAATGTCTGCAACAGCTTCTGGTCTTCACCACGGACTGCATGCTGATGTTGCTCTCCTAGTGGGAAAAGGATCCATGCCTCTAGAGAAATCCACACGGACTGCCTTGAACTCCTATCATTCAACCAGAACAGACATGAAGGAGTTGTCCCTCTTGCTGATGTACTTCTCTCATAATTTCTCTCCCTTGATATCCCTCCCTTTAGTAGGTAGGACTTTCTCAAGTTCTCTCGATTACCACAACCAGAGAAGACAAACAATTATCAGAGGCAATTGAGTTGTTGTTTGATAAGCCCCCAGTACCCCTCTATTTATAGGAGGGTTAGGGTCAGGGTTTGTAGTCTAAGTGGGAGTGGAAGGAATCAAAATTTGACAAAAATTTGTAACCTATGATAGGTGAAACGATTGGTTTGCAAACAAAATTATTGGTTTGCAAGCGAACTGATCAGTTCACCAAGTGAATGGACTGTTTCATCATGTTTTCCAATCACGTATGAATTGGCAATTCTAATCCAATTAATGCACGACATGACATTGGCACTAATACTTGATGCAATAAAATTGCACCATAAACAGGGTGACTTGCTTTGTAAAACAACCGTCTCGCAAACACAAATCGATAAGTTCACTAAGTGAACTGGTTGTTTTTCTTCCCTGATTCATGCAGAATTTAGCCAATGGAATTTCCAATCAACCTGACATGCCAACCGATCGGTTCAACACTTGAAATGGTTGGTTGGGAGTCCAGTTTGTTAATTCATTGCTTAAATTGAATACTCAAACACTTTAGCAATCAATTCAATTATTATTCATGATTAAACTCCTCTTGTAGGTGTATCATATGTGTGTGACCCTATAGGTTTCATGTTACTTAGGCAGTGAATGCCCATAATTAATTTATGACATCACAAGCAAAGAGAGGTGCCTAGTCACACATCATTGCTACCCAAGTGAATGGAAAGTTGGAGAACAACTTCAACCTACAATTTGTGTAAGGTTTTGCAGTGAGTATAATTCTTTGTCACTGATATCTAGAATGAACTCGAGGCATGGAATCATCATCCTCTCAATGTTCAATCCATGATCATTGAACTAGAGTAGACTATTTGAGATATATGTGACCTCAATATCATATATTGATTCACATGTGCATGTGCATGGTTTTCTCAGTCTCACTTGTCAAGTGGGTTGGATATCAAACTCTAATAGGAGGGACAAATCCCATCTACATCACTCACAGTAATCCCCATGTGTCACAGTGCACCTAATCATCACCTTTGTGGCAACCCTTATTAAAGGTCACATTGTATGATGTCAAAGTACACCAAAAGACATGTGATGAGTGTAGTGATTTCAAGTCTAAGAACCACAATCACAACCTTCACTATGAGAGATGATTATGACCACCATTTATGGTTTCCATATGTCACTCTCAAGGTGGGTTTGTCTGATACATTGTTCTCCAACAAGTATCTATGTGCTTGGTTTGATATCATATATCATGATTGATGAGATTATGTCACCAACCAACACACACTCCAGTATTACGTGTTACTATTGTCTATCAGCCTTCCACAGTAACATCCGACTAGGGACATAACAAGAATGTGCATGCTCTTAACATCTGTATGATCTCATTATTCAAGTCACACACTTGAAGACATACGTCATTGAGTAATATCATTATTTAGATATTCATTATGTTTCCTCATTATCTCATAACTGAGTGAAATAGAACAAATTGGAAGTCTGCCTTTATTATTAATCAAATCCTTTAAAAAATATGTCATCACAATCATCATATAATTGTCTCTCTAGGCATACATACCAACAGATAGCAAGTTGTGGAGGCTCGTATTCGTGTAGGTGGTACCTTGGGTAAGACTCTAAAGGTAATTTATGAGAAAGAAAGAGTTGGGTAAGAATATTTAATTAGTAGAGACGGTCATACCATGTATTGGTTTGGTATGTGCTTGAATGGCTAGACCATGAGAACTTAATGATTGACACTAAGTATGTAAACTCAAGAACCCTAAACCAAAGAGGGGAAATGGATTTAGTGCATATAATACTCATAGAGTTGAGTGAGCTCGTAGAGATTGAGCATGGCACCTCCCTTGAGTAATGGGTTAGGGGAAACCCCACTTGAACTTGATATATGTTTGATTATCCACTCATATGAGTTGTTTTAACACCACCAAACTATCATATATACGTATGAAACTGATATAACCTAGAGAGGTGATGTATGTGTATGACATAATGGAAGACTTAGAAATGGTTTAATAAGTTATCTATCTACAATTGGGTAGGTATATGCACAAAACATCATAATGAGCAATAACTAGATAACCTGAGGATGAACCTTCAACAAAGATTGCAACCTAATATGAGAAAGTGAAATGAGATAATGCTCATGACAAATATTGAATGTGGTTGTAGTTGACATGAGGGTTAAGTGTAATTAAATTTGTCTTCCTCAAAGTACGCTTTACCTCTTACTGGCCTACTACATAGTATGGTTCGTACAAAGTACTTGGCATATGACATGAAATGAAATGGTTGTTCCTATAATTCTGAACACATGAAACATAATATATCAGTTCCATTGTATCAAAATGCTTCATTCTTAGTATGTTAGGTACTTGATAGGTCTAACTCTTGGGTGGTAGATCACATGGTATAATAATATAACTCTTAGGTAGTAAATGCATAGATGATATAATGGAAAATAGGCCTAGAAAACATGTTCCCCTATGGTAATATAAATCTCGATTCTAGTTTGGTTCTATTGGTTACTATCAGGTGTTAGTTTTATCTAGTCTTGGGATAGGACCTTCCCTAGAAAGGTGAATTCACAAATCAATTTAACAATTGAGGTAACCTTAAACGTCACTTAAATCATGAAAGATTAAGTATATGAAGCATGAAATCACATATGTTGAGTACAATTCTGTGGACCCAGTTATGTCATATCTATGGGACATGAGGAAAAGTCAGCATGGGAGTGACCAATAGTATGGAACCAAGCTGAGAGAGGAAGGTCACCGTGAGCCCAATGAAGAGACATAAAGTAAATTGTGGGTTCCCTAGAGATGAAGGAAATTTAGGTGAAAGAATTATAAAGGATATAATGTGCTTGAATATTATTAGAGAAACCTCAAACAAAATGTGTAATGAAATAAAATAAAATTATGACATATCAATAAAACCCTTGGGAAGAGTAGAGCCCTAAGTCAATCCTAAGATCAAGTAGGATGATTAAAGGTACATAAGACTTATGAGGTTGGGAGATGATCATGTATCAAGTGCATAAGGCCCTTGGGGTTCAAGAAGAGATCACTCCAAAGGTACCTATACCCCTAGAGATCTTAAGAGAATGACTAAGGCTAAGGAAACATGAGATGT
Organism: Alisma plantago-aquatica; assembly: GCA_963693085.1. Lineage (NCBI taxonomy): Eukaryota > Viridiplantae > Streptophyta > Magnoliopsida > Alismatales > Alismataceae > Alisma > Alisma plantago-aquatica. The sequence continues at coordinate 1,332,619,625 of OY856412.1, forward strand.
AAAAGTCATGAGATGATGTTGAATAAGAAATTTAAAGGGAGTTGTGCATGAACTCAAAAATTTTGAGAAAAATCACATTCCATGTAAGTGCATGAAATATTAAGAAAATTATGGAACTAAAGGTATTCATGGTTTGGAGTCATTGTTGAGAGTGACTTAAACAAAATTTAGAAATTAAAAGATAATGTGTGAGTACACTATCTCTGCCCTTAGAATGGGATGAACTTTGTATTTGGACTGCATTCAAATGCTTATTTCATTTTGTTATGAGTACCAGAGATTGGGTAGATACATGATAAGATTAAAAGTTGATAAATGAGAATGAATACCTGAGTTGGAATCAATGGTATAATCTAGGTTTTGAGGTGTTACCCCACCCTTATATGCAAATAATTTATAATAGATTGAAAACCTTGATGAAAAGGTAGTCATCAAGTGAAATTAGAATAAAAAAATGGAACTGTAACTACCAAATGGAATTGGAATCACAAAGTGAAAAACAATGATGCAATGGATAAGGTTGTGTATATACCTTGAAATTGAAATTATATGCACACCTTAGTAATATGAGAAATTTATATATCAATAAAGGGTGCTAAAGATGATCTAGATAAAGATATCCGAGAAGGGTTTTAAACCCCAGGGTCTGAAACTAATGAGAGTTATCATTCACCACACTCTAGTTTGGCTTGAATTTTGGGGACAACAATCCTTTTAAGGAGTGGTGAATGTTAGATCCTCAAATTTGGTGAATTCAAATTCTATGAATATAAGACTGAATTTAATGAGAAACACAAGAGTAATTATCTAACCATGAATGGAAAGACAAGTGTTGAGAGACCAAGTAAAGATAATTTAATATGACTTGTGGGATACTTGAAGATAATAAGAGAAATATGATAATTCTAAAAAGTGAGATAGCAAAGGTTCTTTGGAAGCACCATGTTGAGGATGAAACCACAGGGGAGCTAAAGACAGACATGAAAAAATCTCATCCCCATCTTTTTCAATGACTACTCGAATTTTGATGATGAAATTCTTATAAGAGGGAAAGGATGTTATAACCTAGATTTTTGTACGTATTTGTTCATATTTTTGAATGCAAAAAATATATTTTTAAGGACATATTAGAAATCTTGGAATCATTTCATGTCTTGTTTGAAAGTTTTGGTTTGAGAATGCAAATTCTCCACATCATTGGAATTTCATGTGTTTTACTATTTTCAATATTCCAATGATAATTATTGGCTAAAGAAAGAATATGAAATTAAATAATAAAGGAATTTGCAAAGGTAATGGAGAATTGGTGATTAAATAAGGAACTCTACAAAGACAAGTTGGAGGCAACTAATAAATACTATTCGGTCCTATATTGTATTCAATGAGAAAATATATTGAAATAGGATTGCTTGCCAAGTTTAGATCATAACAAAGTTTTTATATGACTTAAATGGATCAAATAAAGAAATGTCTTAAAAGGCAAGAAAAGTACTTTTACTTTCATATCCTTGATAGCAAACCTTGCCCAAACCAAGATTTGGTTATTAAAAGGTTTCCCTTAAAACTTGGGACTAACTGGAGTATATACAAGAGAAGAGTAAAGAGTGATCTATCATATCAATTCATAGAGAATGTATAGTTGTTCAATGCTTTAATTATTCACATGTGCATTATACCTATACTCTTTCCTTAATGGTTTTGGGTTGCCAATCAAAGATTATCCTATCGAGAAATTGAGCAAATTCAAGATTCAATAATAGAAAGGAGTAACTATTTACTTTGGTGGATTTTTAGTATTATCATTAGGGAAAAAATAGTTGTGCCCTGTGTGTCTAAGGTGTAGTTGGAAGGTGTTTAACGGGCAGGAATCACCTTCCATATCTGTAGTGTGCAACTTGTATTGTCTCTCACCCAATGAATAACTTGGAAAGGGACCTAGACTATCCTCAAACATCTCCTCCTCTATTGATTTCTTTGTTGCCATCCTCCTAATCATTAGGGTTTTAGTTAGAACCTATATAAATAAGTGTGAGAACTCATGTGTCCATCGAACACCTTGACCCATGCATCGGTATAAGAGGACAAGGAGAGGACATGTCCCTGGTTTGAAAGAGATAGCCACCCAACGTTGGGTTTTGCCGAGAGAACTAGACTATAATGATCATTTTATGGTCTAAAACTGGAGGAGAGGACCCTGCCACCACTTCTGACTTCAACATATACTATCGCCACCTTGCTACTAAGCTCCTAACACCTCCCTTGGTGGGAAATGCCTCCTCCCTCACCATACGCATCTGCACGACACCTTAACCAATCAAGTTGTACATCTCTCTCTCCTCATGTTTCTATTCCATGGAGCCTCATAAGAGCTTCACTGCTAGATGGTTGTGTACAACTTGAGGCTCCCTACTGTAGGGTCAGTTGAAGCTCCCAAATGAGGCAGTGCTAGTGTGTGGACGGTGGTACGGGATCCGGAGGGAGTCATGCCCTTTGTGAGGAAGGAGACAAGTGAGAGTATAATGACTCATATACCCATGTGTGCACATTCAAGACGCAAGGACAGTGAGGTCCTTTCTCCCTGTCATGAGTCAGCCAGGAATAGAGGTTAGTGAAAAATAGGTCGCACTAACGTGGCGATATCTTATTGGTGTTTATGCATTTAATTTGTAAATGTTGAAGAAATTAATTGTTTGATTGAAATATGTCAAAACTATATATCAAATTGATCAATAAACTAAGGTGAACAATAAAAAATATATTTAAATCCTGATTCTAGTCTCAATTCTAAAAGTGCGGATAGTGCATGTTTAAGTAGTTGTTAATATATGGAAATCTTAGAATTGGTAATTAATGTGTTGGTTACATTAAAAATGTTACTTTACATTAATTTGATGTTGATAAATATAATGACACACTAAGTTAATGATGATGATGATGTATTACTTGGGTTTTTAAAGTGATTAATCATCAACATATGTAATTGGGGTCATGAAATTGATGATATAAATTGTAATAATTTTAAACGCAAATAATCTAATTTAAATGCTTATAATAGCTTAATGTATTTAGTTGGATGAGAATCCTAATCCGTAGTATATTTCAAATAATAATGGTTGTGATTAAAACATCAGAGTCATAAACATGATAATTAGGGTTTATAACCTAAATTGCCTTGTCATGATAGTCTTGAGTTGTCAAATCAAGGGTAGTTGCTCAAAATAGTCTAAAAGGCTTAACTTGAATTAGGATCTTCATCTAGTGTCTAATATAGATTAATAATATAAAATATGGTGTGATATTAGTAGGGTCTGTTATCCTTATTCCTTATCTGAACCCGAAACAACCCTAAACCCTAGATTAGGACATATATTAGATTAATGTGTCTTGAATATGACTAGTAACACTTTCAGATATAAATACATGCATGTTGAAATGATTGCTTGGAACTATACTTAGTTGATTGTATTATATATACTTAAGGTATTCCACATAATTCTGCATGAAAACAAAGGTACATAGTTACGCCTAAGACTACTCATCTTATCGACTTTTGTGATTTCTGAAGTTTTCCCAACATATTACAATTAAACTGCTTGATTGTTTATTTACTTCACACAATCTATAAGGCCCCTATGAGGTATCATCTTATATATATATATATGTAACTTGCTCGAACCCTAAATAAGATATCACTGGTGAGTTAAGGAGAACGCGGTGAAAGAAGTCATGAGAATGAAAGGTGATCAAGCTCAGAAAAGATGATCACAATAGGACAAGCCCATAAAAGAAGGCCACTAAAAAACCAAGCTTGGGTGAGGGAAGGTTTAGAAATTCCACTACATAGACGAAACCCTAAAGAGAGGGTTCCCCATATAGCGACTACCCTAAAGAGAGCACACACCACATAGAGTGAAAGGATAAGGGTCAAGGTGTTAGAAAAGAAAATACACGTTCAATTTTGTAATGATAGTTGATGTTATGGATGATTATGTTGTTAGACCTATATGCACATATTTTGTTTGCATCCCATGTACATAGTTTAAAAAAATACTAATATGTGCTTTGTTTCATGTCATTTTAGGTAGATGCCATATGTAATGATATCAAGCCATGATGGACCAGATGAAAATAACTGAAGACAATAAAGCTAAGTAAAGGAGGATTAGTTAAATACCTCTTCTCATATGTAATAGATCTTATGTTAGATATTCATGTATCTTTTATAGGGCATCACTTTATACCATGTAAATAATATTTGTGAATTAATGGAAATTATCTGCTATTATTTGTTATTTGGTTAAATCAGGATCCTTGAAATTTTAGGTTATGTCTCTCAACTTTAAGGACCCTCCTTAATTGAGGGATGCTAAAAAGTGAGGTCATAACATCCTGTCTATAAGAGAACAACACTTTCTCCTATGGGGGTAACCAGTATTGGGGACCTCTAATTGTCCATTATCCACTACGTAGGGTTGGGGATATGACCCACCGAATCTAGTGAGCCAAAGCTCTTAGCCAATATTTTTAGTTTTTGTGCTAATATCAAAATCAACCAATATTTTAATTTCTCAACAATGGTCAACATTCAATCTAGTCATGGTGAACATCAACAAGAGGGAAAGGGTAATAAAAATTGGTTCATCACTTTTGCAAAGTTATATAAATAAAATTTAAGAAGGATGCAAATAGTTCAATAACAGATTTGAGAATTCAATACCTATTCCAAATGAGAATTTCCAATCGAGATGTCTACAAAAATCAAAGATGTCAATTTCTCACGAATCTAGCAAGAGAGAATGTACTAGGGCTATTTTGAGGTTTTTTGACTTGGAAATCACTTATTTGAGTTCTTCTTGGTTTGAATCACTATTTGCCTCATGGTCACTTTTGGTTGTTATAATGCATCATCCTTAAGTCATTAAGTTCATCATGTTGACTAAATTGGACATTAGCTTATCTTCTATTTTGATGATGACAAACATTTCTTACTTGTGGATATAACATGTTACTCTAGTGTTTCAGGAACCTTCTTGGCAAACTCAAGAATGGAACATCAATTGTTTGAATAAATTGTTTATATGTGCTCATTCATATTTCAAATGTACAAGTTTTTAGAACTCATGTAAAATCAAGCTTTGGACCAAACCCACCTATCCCAAAACCTTTCATATGCCAATAACAAGTGTCTTGGATAGGTAAGTCACACTAGATAAATTATTAGATAAGTGTTTCCAAAGTTTATCCATATTTTATAGCATGTCGGTCAAAGTTTTTATGGACCGAGACTCAGTCAGTCGAGGTTATTGTCGACTGAGACACTGCTCCGTCGAGGACTCAGGAAATAAATTTCACATTAATCTTTGAGTCAAACTTTTTGTGGACCAACACATATTCAATCAAAGTTATTACCGACCAAAATAGAGTCATTGCAACATTTGACTAAGAAGTCAGACTGACTTACATCTGTTGGATCCATTACACATCTAGCTTTGGCTCAGTCGTAAAACTTGTTGACCAAGAACCATCCAGTCGAGAAGATTTTTGACCGAAGAAGTTTCTGGAATAATATTTTATTACAAACAAACTAGTCTTTGCACCTAAATTATTTCATCCAAACAGCTAGTTGACCCCTTATAACCCTCCAGACTCTCCCAAAGATGCCCTAGTCACTTGTATTCGAGTCATATAAATAATAGTCTTCTAGGGACATACCAACACACACTTGCACACTTGCATACTAGCATACATTACATCTTAAGTAGTAAGAGTTGTAGCATCTCACTTGCAAATCATTTACACCAATCCTTTCATGTCCTTGCCTTAGCTTAGCCTACCACCATTCAAACTTGATGAATCCTTAGTGGTTTGGACCATAATATTGATTCATAAGGATATTATGGAGCAAACTTGGTGTATTCTCTTCTCCCATCTTATTTCTGTTATTTATAATTGTGGTTGGTTTACTTCTAGTGGAGATGGTTTTTCATGATCCCACAAGAGAAGGTGTTCTTCCTTTGTCCATTAAATAAGAGGTGGTGTAAGGAGTGGGACCTGAGAGGGGATCCACTCCCTACTAAAATAAAAAGGCATCATCACATATAACCAAATACCATCATAAAATGTTCATAAATGGGATGATAACCGATTCATTCAACATGTAATTATTATAACACCAAAAGTAGGGGTAGAATTTATAAATTATCTAACCATTACAAGTGTGTTATTATCACTAGTATTTCACCACGTAGGGTGAGATAAAGGAAAAACTAACCAAACTTAGGACTAGTTGGGGATCACCTAAGAACTTCAAGAAAGTCTCCCATAAGGTTTCAGTCAAATTTGTTGAGGTCCTGGTCCAACCGGGTTGTCTCCTCCTTGACCTAAATCTGGGGTTGGAAGCATACCCTTGTAAAATGACAAAAGTAAAAGACATCAGCAAAAGCTGGCATGTGCATACTAAATTGAGTATTGAGAAATGTTAAGATATAAAGGACGTCAAAGTAAAAAAGCTTCCCATGGAAAAACAAAAGAACTACCCGGTTGGGCATAAAAGAACATTGATTTCAAAAGTTGATAACCATGATATTACTTGCCATTAATAAAACAAAAAAGTTGTGCCACACAAGCATGCATAAAAATTAGGGCACACAACACTTCAATAATAACATCAACATGTATGCATGTGAGATAAGCATAGCACTAAAATAATATAAATAACAATGGTGGTCAAGCCTCACAAACTTGAAAATTGATAGAGAATGACATACTTCTAGACTCCCAATATATATAAAGGTGGGACAAGCCTCATAAACTTGAAACTCGTGTATGGGGCATACAACCTCCATCCTAAAAACATAATAAGGGCACATAACCCAAAAACCAATGTACTTACACTACTCTAGGGCTACTGAATCACATAACATGCTTAATGTAGAGGCAAGTATAAAGTGTAATTAGAATAAACAAGATTGCCATCACATAAATGGGCAATATTAACATCCACCCCATAAGTGGTAAAATTAAGGTTTCTTCATGAAAAAATCATAAGTTGGAGTCAAAAGAAAGTCTAATAAATTAGGATGATAAAAAGATCAAAGTAAACATAATTATTTCACATGAAATCATGTTCTCAAAGGAAAGAGATATTGGGTATGCTAATGTCCATAGGACCAAGAGAAAGATAAAAATGGGTTATTGCTCAAAAGGAATAATAGGGGATGCAAACATACCTTAAACGAGAGTCCTAGAAATACTCTTCACCAATCTAGTTGTTTCCAAGATCACCTTTGCCTAAATTATAATATATTCATGTGTATTAGGGTTATATAATGTATATGTGTAAACAAGCCCTAAATCTAGAAATTTTTGGAAAACCTCATATTTTGACTCTAAACATCTCACCAATCAACTTATTAGGTTCTCCTGATCAAGAAAACATATTTTATTTTAATTTTGGAGTTGATAATATTAAGTTGTAATTTTTACGACTTTTATATGATTTATTAGATTCTCAAAAATCCATCATCGAAAACATGGAAATTAGGATTTGAAACTATTTTTATTAAAAAGAACACATTTTTCCAATTCTAGAACATATTTATTTGTTAATTTTGGATAAGTGGATTAAAATATATGATTTTTGCAATTTAGGCCAATTAGAAAATGACATGTTAGCAAATACATTGCAAGAAGGGAAGAGAGAGTGGGAGGGGGTGGCTGCGTGACTTGGCCCAATTGCACAAGGCCAAGTTACTGGTCAATGCCCAGTCAACCATGTCAAAGACAAATAAAAACAAAACCAAAAGATGAGAATACCACATGCGTGAAACAAAGGAAAAGAAGAGAAGTGAATGGGTGAAACGGTAAAATAACATAGGGGATTCTCCCCTCCCTAGCCTGATGCCATGGTAGAGCTCGAGCTTCCATGCTTTGTGGAAAAATTTGGTGTTCTTGCATGACTCGACCAAACTCAAAACTGAGACTGGGAGAAGAAAGGTGAAGGTCCAAGGGACTTACAGCCAAGAAGAATCGACCAGAGGATGCAAGGAAAAGAAGAGCAACCCACTGTAAGTACAAGACCAAACGCGATCACCAGAAGCTAATCACATGAACAAGAGAGCAATTGAGCAAAGAGGAGAGCCTTGTGGGGGATGACGCCGGTCGGGGTACCCTTATTTATAGGTGGGGTTTGTGTTAAGGCATAGGTGTAGGGTGGTCGAGTCCCTTATTGCCCAAGAATTGGATATTTCTCGAATCTTTGTCAAAAAAATGCAAATAAGGTTTTGGTAGATGTAGAATTCTATTTGGAACATAATGGCGAAAATCATGAAGAATTGTTGACAATCGAGGGAGAAAACCTTAAAATATTGGGCCTCCATGGCTGCGGAACTGTTCACATCGTGCTCCTCCCTACCTAAGGTAGGAAATGGATTCAGTGTCATCTGATCGTGGATCCAATGGACAAAAAAGGCATGTGCATCCATTGTTCGTGTGACATTTAATTCTTATCCAATTACGAATTGAACTATAGTGACATATTAAATGATTTCTCCTTTTCTCTCTCCTCAATTGAGGGTGCAAATGAACTCTAAATTTAATGAAACTTGGCACATAGCCTAACTTGAGTATGTAGAATATGAATGTGGTATTAGTTTTTAATTTGGAGGCTCGAAATATTTTATTTAATTCTTTTAAAGTAATTCTTATTTTCTCTTTCTTATCACATTAGAGACTTCTAGAATTACCCAATTTTTGTGAAACTTCATTCTCAAGTAAACTTAAGGATATGGAACATGAATTGTCCATTAGTTTTATCCTTTGAAGTTATTTATCATATTATTTAAATTTTTAAGATTTGTTTACATTTTCTCTCTCCTAGTTTACACATGAACATTAACGATTATCCATATTGCATGAAAATTCAACCAAGGGTTGTTTTTAATGTGTAGATTATGAAACCACGATTATTTTCCATTTTTTAGTCATTAAACGATTTATCTCATATTTTGGAGGAAAATCACCTTATATTTTCTAAATAAAATGATATAATTATTATTATCCCAAATTAATGAAACTTGACCTCCAAGCCACATCATATTCAAAGAATTCAAATCTAAAGTTTGTCTTAACCAATTAGTTTTTCTTTTATGAGTTTTAACCTATTATCCATTATTACCATAGATTCCTATATTAATAATTTTAATAACACCTTATCTTGCTTAAAGCGACATTATTTTACTTCCTTATTCCAAAAATACTATTGAAAAGTTTAGAACGAAATTATCTTATCATTTATTTCCTTAAGTTTATTCATTTCATATTTATTTTAATTATGTATCAATATTCTCAATTATGGACACCTAGTCCTTCTATGCACATTATTTATGATAACCTCATACCTTAACTGACATTTTCTCATGTGACGTATTTATTGGTCTAAAGATTAGTTATGAGAGCATTAGGTCATAATTAATTTCATGCATATATGTTAGGGTGATTTAATCATATATTAATCTATTAGGGTTACAATTAACCACTATTAGGTATATTTTCACCCTTGTTTCGCTAATCCCAAAGACTAAGGTCTCTAACCTCTTAACCTTGGAATAGGATAAGGTTCTAGATTTTGGTATGTTGCAGCATACCACCCCTTAAAGGGATTTCATCCTCGAAATCTAAATGTCCATACTTAACAAACAACTATTTACCACCCCTTAAAAAGATTCATCTTAAAAAGTCAAACAACTCTATAGGTACAAGGATAACCTCAAACACTTCCTTACATTCATCCACAAAGGTATCATGTAAAAAGCAAACATTACTTTAAAGTCTAAGTATGAGACTAAGGGTTACCATCAACATGATCATCATCATAGACTTCTTGGCCATCCGAAGCAAAGATCCTTCCAGCACGTCTTTCCATAGTTTTTCCTTTATTATTGTTGTTGTCATTATTTTGAGGAGGCACCTGAGGTTGTTGTTTTTGTTGATTGGCACATGTCCATTATGAAGCTGGGGGCATCTAGGGAGAGTATGTTCAGGTTCGTTGCAATGATGACATATTGTTGGAGTTCCATGTCATGGTCTATCTTGATTCCCAACATGAGAACACTTCCCTGGAGGATGGTAGCCATTACACTTTACACACTTGTCCCTCTTCTGATCATCACCTAAAAACTTCCTCTTCTTATCAAGCTCCCTAGGTTAAAACCCTGGGTAATATTCCACAACCAAAGCTTTATCAACCATCTGCCGAAAGATTAGGGGAAGTTGTGGAATAAGACCACGACCCACATTGTAGTTATGTCCTTAGAGATATAGGTCATATCTATGTTCTTCACTGAGTCTAGATGCATAGCATTCAAGAAAAAAAAACTTTTGTACATAAGAAAAAATATATAGGGAACCTTAATTCAAACTATAGTCTACTTCCTTCTTCTTTAGGGTGACAGTGTAGATGAACTTCCCTCGAAAAATCACCAAAAACTGCTCCCAGGTAATGGTAAAGATATCATGAGTCCTTGCTATCCTGTTCCACCAGACTCGAGCAGGTCCATCAAGAACATATGAAGCAAACCTAACCTTCTGGTGTGGAGGACATGCCATACCATCAAATGTACATTCTATGGCTAACACCCAGTCGTCAACTTTATCGACCATCTCTAGTTCACCTTCACCCTTAAAGTAGGATGGTTGCATCTTCATGAATTCCATTACTAAGTACTCCTTAGGCTTATTAGACAAAGTTGTCGTGTTCAGCTTTCCTACCATCTATGTGGTAACAAGTTGTTGAAGCATGGCTAACTCTTTGTCAAGATATATGACTATTCTTGCATTAGAAGCAGTAGAGGTTGAGGTTTTTAGACCTACTGATGGTCCGCTTCTGGTTGGAGTAGTAACTTGAGTCACCAGAAGGGTAAAGGGAGGATCCATCATTGGCATCCCAAACCTAGGGCTCTGGGGTGTCTCATAACCAGGTTGGTTGTCAACATATAAGTTTTTCTCCCGCCGTGAGGGTTTTTCCTTCTTAAGGCAAGGATATTAGGTATGACCAACCTATTAAAAAGGTAAATATCCTAAGGGAGACAAGATTGATATAGTTAGATAACCGACAGACATTGTCTTTGATACCATGTTGTAAGGAGTGGGACTCAAGAGGGGATCCACTCCCTACTAAAATAAAAAGGCATCATCCCATATAACCAAATACCATCATAACATTTCACAAAAGGGATGATAACTAATTCATTCAACATGTATGTAATATAACACCAAAAGTAGCAGTGGAATTGATAAAGTATCTAACCATTACAAGCTTGTTATCATCACTCGTCTTTCACCATGTAGGGTGATATAAAGGAAAAACTAACAAAGTTAGGACTAGCTGAGGATCACCTAACAATTTCAAGAAAGTCTGCCACAAGGTTTCAGTCAACTTGTTGAGGTACTGGTCCGACCGAGTTGTCTCCTCCTTGAAATAAATCTAGGGTTGGAAGTGTACCCCAGCAAAAGGAGAAAAGTAAAAGACATTAGCAAAAGTTGGTATGTGCAAGCTAAATCGAGTATTGAGAAATATAAATAAATAAAGAACATCAAAATAAAAGGCTTCCCCCAGAAAAAGAAAAGGACTACCCAATTGGGCATAAAAGAGTATGGATTTCAAAAATTGATAACCAAGAGATTAATTTCCATTAATAAAACAATAAAGTTGTGCTACACAAGCACATATAAAGAATTAGGGCGCACAACCCTTCAATAATAATAGAAACTTGCATGCGTGTGAGATAAGCATAGCACTAGAACAATATAAATAACAATGGCGACCAAGCCTCACAAACTTGAAACATGATAGAGACTGACGTACTGCCAGACTCCCAATATATATAAAGGTGGGCCAAGCCTCACAAACTTTAAACTCGAGTATGGGCACATAGCCTCCATCCAAAAAACATAATAAGGGAACATAACCCAAAAACCAATGTACTTACACTACTGTAGGGCTACTGAAGACATAACATGCTTAATGTAGACACAAGTATAAAGTGTAGTCAGAATAAACAAGAGTGCCATCACATAAATGAATAATATTAACTTCCACCACATAAGTGGCAAAATTAAGGTTTCTTCAAGAAGAAAGCATAAGTTGGAGTCAAAAGAAAGTCCAATCAAATACGATGACAAAAAGATCAGAGTTAACATATATATTTCACATGAAATCATGTTCTTAAAGGAAAGAGATATTGTGTAGGCTATTGTCCATAGGACCAAGAGAAAGATAAAAATGGGTTACTGCTCCAAAGGAATAATAAGGGATGCAAACATATCTTAAACCAGAGTCCTTGAAATACTCTTCACCAATCTAGTTGTTTCCAATATCACCTTTGCCTAATTCACAATATATTCACATGAATTAGTGTTTTATAATGTATAATGTGTAAAGAAACCCTAAATCTAGACCTTTTTGGAAAACCTCAAATTTTGACTTTGAAAATCTCACCAATTAAGTTATTAGGTTCTCCTGATCAAGAAAACACATTTTTATGTTAATTTTGAAGTTAATATGATTATTTTGTAATTTTTAGGACTTTTTATACGATTATATTCTCAAAAATTCCTCATCAAAAAAATGGAAATCAGACTTTGAAACTATTTTTATTAGAAAGAACACATTTTTCTGATTCCAGAATATATTAATTTGTAAATTTGGATAAGTGGATTAAAAGATATGATTTTTGCAATTTAGGCCAATTAGAAAATGACATGTTAGCAAATAAATTGTGAGAAGGGAAGAGAAAGAGGGAGAGGGGGAAGCCACGTGACTTGGCCCAATTACATGCGACCAAGTCACCAGTAAGTGCCCAGTCATATGTGTCAAAGGCAAACAAAAATAAGACCAAAAGATGAGACTACCCCGTGCTTGAAACAAAGGAAAAGAAGAGAAGTGAAGGGGTGAAATAGTAAAATAACATAGGGGATTCTCTCCTCCCCAGCTTGACGCAATGGTAGAGCTCAAGTTGCCATGCTTTGTGGAAAAATTGGGTGTTTTTTCATGATTCGACCAAACTCAAAATCGAGAGTGGGAGAACAAAGGTGAAGGTCCAAGGGACTTGCAGCCAAGAAGAATCGACCTGATGAGGTGAGGAGAAGAAGAGCAACTCACTGTAAGTATGATACCAAACATAATAATCAAAAGCCAATCACATGAACAAGAGAGAAATTGAGCGAAGAGGAGAGCATTGTGGGGGATGACGCATGTTGGGGTACCCTTATTTATAGGTGGGGGTTTACATTAAGGCATAGGTGTAGGGTGATTGGGTCCCCTGTTGCCCAAGAATTGAGTATTTCTCGAATCTTCATCAAAACAATGCAAATAAGGTATAGGTAGGTGTAGAATTCTATTTGGAACATGATGGAAAAGGAATCATGAAGAATCCTTGAGAATCGAGGGAGAAAACCCCAAAATATCGGGCCTCCATCACCGTGATACTGTTCACATCGCGCTCCTCCCTACCTGAGGTAGGATATGGATACGGCGCTATCTCATCATGGATCCAATGACTGAAAAAGGTGTGCCTATCTGTTGTCTGTGTGACATTTAATTCTTATCCAATTATGAATTGAACTATAGTGACATATTAAGTGATTTCTCATTTTCTCTCTCCTCAATTGAGGGTGCAAACAAACTCCAAATTTAACAAAATTTGGCATCTAGCTTAATTTGAGTATGTAGAATATGAATGTGGTATTAGTTTTCAGTTTTGGTGACTCAATTTTTTTTTAATTCTTTTAAAGCAATTCATATTTTCTATTTCTTATCACATTAGAGACTTCTAGAATTACCCAATTTTTATGAAACGACGTCCTCAAGTAAACTTAATCATATAAACATGAATTGTACATTAATATTATCCTTTGAAGTTATTTATCACATTATTTAACACTTTAGGCTTCATTTACATTTTTCTCTCCAAATCTACACATGCACATGAAAGATTTTCCAAATTGCATGAAAATTCACCCAAAGGCTATTTTTAATGTGTAGATTACGAATCCAAGATTATTTTCCACTTTTTGAGTCATTAAATGATTTATCTCATATTTTGGAGGAAAAACACCTTTTTCTTTTCTAAATAAAATTGATATAATTATTATTATCGCAAATTTGTGAAACCTGGCCTCTAAGCCACATCATATATAAAGAATTTGAATTTGAAGTTTTTTTTAACCAATTGGTCTTCCTTTTATGAGTTTTAGCCGATTATCCATTATTACCTCAAATTCCTATATTAATATTCAATAACACCTTTTCTTTCTCTAGTTCACCTTCACCCTTAAAGTAGGTGGTTGCATCTTCATGAATTCCATTATTGAGTACTCCTTAGGCTTATCTGGAAAAGGTGGGTTGTTCAACTTTCTTGCCATCGATGTGGTAGCAAGCTTGTGAAGCATGGATAACTCTTTCCCAACAAAGATGACTATGCTCACATTAGCAGTAGTAGAGGCTGAGGTTTCCTGACGTACTGATGGTCCACTTTTATTTGGAGGAGTAACTTGAGTCACTACATGGGTAAAGGGAGGATCCGTCCTTGGCATCCCAAACCTAGGGTTTTGGGGTGTCTCATAACCAGGATAGTTGTCAACATATGAGTTATCTCTCACCATGAGGGTTTTTCCTACACAAGGCAAGGGTACTAGGTATAAGCAACCTATGAAAAAGGTAAACATCCTAAGGGATACGATATTGAAATAGTTTGATAACCGACAACCATTGGTTGTGATACCATGTTGTAAGGAGTGGGACTCAGGAGTGGATCCACTCCCTACAATTATAAAAAGGCATCATCCCATGTAACCAAATACCATCATAAAATTTTCACAAAAGGAATGATAACCAATTCATTCAACATGTATGTATCATAACACCAAAAGTAGTAGCAAAATTTACAAAGTATCTAACCATTATAAGCTTATTATCATCACTAATCTTTCACCACGTAGGGTGAGATAAAGGAAAAACTAACTAAACTTAGGAATAGCTGAGGATCACATAACAAATTCAAGAAAGTCTCCCAAAAGGTTTTAGTCAAACTTATTGAGGTCCTAGTCCAACTGGGTTGTCTCCTCCTTGACCTAAATTTGGGGTTAGAAGCGTACCCCAGCAAAAGGAGAAAAGTAAAAGACATCAGTAAAAACTGGTATGTACATACTTAACTGAGTATTGAGCAATGTTAAGAAATAAAGGACATCAAAATAAAAGGCTTCTCATGGAAAAAGAAAAGGACTACCCGACTGGGCATAAAAGAATATAGATTTCAAAAATTGATAACCAAAAGATTACTTGTCATTAATAAAACAATAAAGTTGTTCCACACAAACACATATACAAAATTAGGGCACACAACCCTTCAATAATAACATCAACCTGCATGCATGTGAGATAAGCATAGCTCTAGAACAATATAAATAACAATGGAGGCCAAGCCTCACAAACTTGAAACCTAATAGAGAATGACATACTTCTAGACTCCCAATATATATAAAGGTGGGCCAAGCCTCATAAACTTGAAACCCGACTATGAGGCACACAACCTCCATCCCAAAAACATAATAAGGGCACATAACCCAAAAACCAATGTACTTAGACTACTCTAGGGCTACTGAATCACATAACATGCTTAATGTAGAGGCAAATATAAATTATAGTCAGAATAAACAAGATTGCCATCACATATATGGACAATATTAGCATCCACCAAATAAGTGGAAAAATTAAGGTTTCTTCAAGAAAAAAATCAAAAGTAGGATTCGAAAGAAATTCCAATCAAATAGGATGATAAAAAGATCAGAGTAAACATAAATATTGCACATGAAATCATGTTCTCAAAGGAAAGAGATATTGTGTATTCTATTGTCCATAGGACCAAGAGAAAGATAAAGATGGGTTATTTCTCAAAAGGGATAATAGGGGATGCAAACATACCTTAAACTAGAGTCCTAGAAATACTCTTCGACAATCTAGTTGTTTCCAAGTTCACCTTTGCCTAATTTACAATATATTCACATGTATTATGGTTTTATAATGTATAATGTGTAAAGAAACCCTAAATCTAGACCTTTTTGGAAAACCTCAGATTATGACTATGTAAATGTCACAAATAGATTTATTAGGTTCTCTTGATTAAGAAAACATATTTTTATGTTAGTTTGGAGTTAATATGATTAAGTTATAATTTTTAGCACTTTTTATATGGTTTATTATATTCTCAAAAATCCATCATCAAAAACATGTAAACTAGGCTTTGAAACTATTTTTATTAGAAAGAACACATTTTTTCAATTCCAAAACATATTTATTCATTAATTTTGAATTAGAAGATTAAAAGATATGATTTTTGCAATTTAGGCCAATCAAAAAATGACATGTCAACAAGTACATTGCAAGAAGGGCATAGAGAGGGAGAGGGGGCGACCGTGTGACTTTTCCCATTTGCAAATGGACAAGTCATCATCATCGCCCAGTTAGCCATGTCAAATGTAAACAAAAATAAGACCAAAAGATGAGACTGCCACACATGTGAAATAAAGGAAAAGAAGAGAAGTGAAGGGGCAAAATGGTAAAAAAACATAGGGGATTCTCCCATCCCCAGCCAGATGCCATGGTAGTTCTCGAGCTGCCATGCTTTATGGAAAAATTTGGCATTCTTGCATGACTCATATAAACTTGAAATTGAGAGCGGGAGAAGAAAGGTGAAGGTCCAAGGGACTTACAGCCAAGAAGAATCAACTGGAGGAGGCGAGGAGTAGAAGAGCAACCCGTCGCAAGTACGAGATCAAACATGATCACCGAAGACAATAACATGAATAAGAGAGTAACTAAGTGAAGAGGAGAGTGTTGTGAGGGATGACACAGGTTGGGGTACCCTTATTTATAGGTGGGGGTTTAAGTTAAGGCATAGGAGTAGGGTGGTTGGCTCCCTTGTTGCCCAAGAATTGAGTATTTCTCAAATCTTTGTCAAAACAACATAAATAAGGTATAGGTAGGTGTGAAATTCTATTTGGAACATAATAAGGAAGGAATCACAGAGAATTATTGAGAATCCAGGGAGAAAATCCCAAAATACCGGGCCTACATGGTCGTGATACTATTCACATTGTGCTCCTTCCTACCCAAGTTAGGAGAGGGGTCCAGTGTCGTCTGATGACGAACCCAACGGCCAAAAAAGGTGTGCATATCCACTGTCCACATGACATTTAATTCTTATCCAATTATGAATTGAACTATAGTGTCATATTAAATGATTTCTCTTTTCTCTCTCCTCAATTGAGGGTGCAAACTAACTCCAAATTTAATGAAAAATGGCATCTAGCCTAATTTGAGTATGTAGAATCCAAATATGGTATGAATTTTTAGTTGGAGACTCTAAATATTTTATTTAATTCTTATAAAGTAATTCATATTTTCTCTTTCTTATCACATTAGATACTTCTAGAATTACCCAATTTTTGTGAAACTTCATCCTCAAGTAAACTTAAGCATATGGAACATGAATTGTCCATTAATTTTATCCTTTGAAGTTATTTATCACATTATTTAACATTTTAGGCTTTATTTACATTTTATCTCTCCTAATCTACACATGAACATTAAAGATTATCCAAATTGCATGAAAATTCACCCAAAGGTTATTTTTAATGTGTACATTATGAATCCAAGATTATTTTTTTGCTTTTCAAGTCATTAAATGATTTATATCGTATTTTGGAAGGAAATCACCTTTTCTTTTCTAAATAAATTGATATAATTATTATTATCCCAAATTTGTGAAACTTGACCTCCAAGCCACATCATATTCAAAGAATTTGAATCTGAAGTATTTCTTAATCAATTAGTCTTCCTTTTATGAGTTTTATCCTATTATACATTATTACCACAAATTCTTATATTAATAATTCAATAACACCTTATCTTGCTTAAAGAGATATTATTTTACTTCCTTGTACCAAAAATACTATACAAAATTCTAGAACAAATTTATCTTATCATTTATTTCCTTAAGTTTATTAATTTCATATTTATTTGAATTATGTATATAAATTCTCAATTATGTGCACCTAGTCCTTCTATGCACATTATTTCTCTTAACCTCATACCTTAACCAACATTTTCTCATGATACATGTTTTATTGATCTAAGGATTAGTTATGAGACCATTAGGTCATAATTGTTTTCATGCATATATGTTAGGGTGATTTAATTATGTATTAATCTATTAGGGCTACAATTAACCACTATTAGGTATACCTTCACCCTTGTTTGGCTAAGCCCAAAGACTAAGGTCTCTAACCTATTAACCTTGGAATAGGATAAGGTTCTAGATTTCAGTATCTTATAGGTGGCATTCAGTTCTCTTCCTAGTCTAGCAATGCTTTGAGAGTCTACAAAAGAAGAGGTGGCATCTGGTTATCTTCCTAGTATGGCGGTGCTTTGGGAGAGCACAAAAAAAGAGGTGGCATTCGGTTATCTTCCTCATCCGGTGGTGCTTTAGGAATCTGTAAAAGAAGAGGTTTGGTAGTGCTCTTCCGTGGCCGATAAAGAAGATGGTTTAGTTGCAGCAACCATTTTGTAATTTGTCCTCATTGATAAATTAACAAAAGTGTTTGTTGCAAATCCTAGTTGGCAACAAATGGGTAGTGTAACTACTGAACTAGAGCAATGGGATGCAGAAATGGTAAAACAAGCTACATTGAATGCAAAGGCTATAAGCATACTTTACTATTCTTTATTTGCAAGTGAATTTAATCACATATCCATTTGTGACAGTGCTTATGAAATATGAAACAAACTTTCCATAACTCATGAGGGTACCACACAAGTGAAAAATACTAAGGTTGGGATGTTAAAGCATAAATTTGAATTATTTTATATGTAACCTAACGAAAGTATTACATAGATGTATGCTAGATTTTCTAACATTATAATCAGCCTAAGCGCCATGGGAAAGAATATAATGAAGAAGATTAAGTACCCAAGATACTTATATCATTGTCTATAAAGTACAAATCCAAGGTCACTGCCATTGAAGAAGCCAATGATCTTACAACACTCATGTTGGAGCAACTCATTGGAAATCTAGAAACACATGAAGTTACTCTATAAGAAGAACAAAAGATCGAGGTTGAACAATAAAAGGAGAAGAAGAAAGACATCACTCTTAAATTTTCCTCCAAGTCATCATCAAAATTATTAGTCAAGAAAGCAGTAACACAAGCAGTGAAAATGAGGAAGATGCTTTAATTGTAATTGGTAAGAAATATAGGTGTATTTGTTCTCCCAGGTGTTTTGAGTGCGAAAAAAAGGGACCTAATAATTGAGTACCAAAATCTCAATAAGAAGAAATCCTCATCAAAGAAGAAAAACAAAGGATAAAAATCCTATAAGGTTGCTTGGGACCAATTAGACGATGAAAATGGGAGCAGTGAAGAAGAAGAGATAGAATGCTTCATGGCGAAGGAAGACAGAGAAGAAAGTAATGAGGTAGATATTTGTGAATTATCAAAGGACGAATTAGTGAATAGTCTTGAAGAAATTCATGCTAAGTATATTGATTGCAAGAAATAAAAGAAGAAATTTCAAAAATTATTGATGAACTTTATGTTGATTTGGATAATCTTAGTTTTGAGAATGATACTATAAAGTATTCAAATAATTCTTTAAAATAATTTTTTGAGAGTTATAAGACTAAATTGCTTACTCTTGAAAATAACCATAGTATTAATCTCAAGAAAAGGTTTACATGCTTGCTAAACTTAATGATTATCAGACTCAACCTATTCTATGCAATCATGTAGACTATGATTCTTTCGTACAAGAAAAAGATGCTTTACTTTAAAATCTTGTTATGTTGAACTTAGATCCAAATATGAATATTTCTAAAAATTCTGATTTACAAAAAAAAAGTTTCTAGATTATTGCAAGGGAACAAAAATCTTGATAACATCTTAGTAAATACTTCTAAAAATTTTGGAAGAAGAGGTTTAGGATATGTACCAAAGAATCAACCCTCCCATATGACTAGAACCAAAAAGACTTATGCTCCAAAGACTAAAACTATATATATGCCTAAAAATAATGTTGTGGAAAACAAAAATGTAATATCTTGTATATCATCCCATTATTGCCAACGCTTTGGTCATTACTCTTTTGCATGTGAATATAGGAAGAAAGGAACAATGAGCATGGTTTAGGTTACTAAAAACCCAACTTAGAATTAAAGTAACATGTTGATATTTGACCTATTCTTAAATTGATAAACTTGTATGTCTTATATCAACACAAATTTGATATTCATTTGCATATATTTTAGATTCATTCCTATAGAAAATTTTTGGCTCAGTAATACAAGTTATATGCATATTTACTCTAACCATCATGGACTCCACTTGGGTACCAAAAACCTTCTATTGTAGGATTGGGTAGTTAATAGTGGATGCTCCAAACATATGACTAGAAACAAACATGCCTTCAAAACACTCGAAAAGAAAAAGGGAGGATCGGTCACATTTGGAGATAACGGGAAAAGAACCATCACTTGAATAGGTAATATTGGAACTAGTCTCACTATTTAAAATGTATTATTAGTAGATGGATTGCACCATAACTTGCAAAGTGTTAGTCAATTATGTGATAGTGGTTATGATGTGTTCTTTAACAAAAATTGTTGCCAACTGCTTGAAGAAGATACTAATAATATAGTATATGAAGAAAAAGGGGAGGAAATATTTATATTCTTAGACCTAACTCTATGAAATCAATTGTTGGAAAATGTCTTATTACAAATGATGATCAAAATATATGGCATAGAAGATTAGGACATGCTATCACTCATGTTAGTAAGAAATTAATTAAACATGATCATGTTCGTGGCTTGCCTAAAATCTCTTTTGAAACTCCTAAAAATTTTGAACCTTGCACCTTAGGAAAACAAGCTAAAACTTATTTTAAAGCAAAACAAGTCCTTAGTACTTCTAGACCTCTTGAACTTATACATATGGATTTGTTTAGACCTATGAGAACACAATCTATAGGTGGAAAGAAGTACTACTTTTTTATCATTGATGACTATAGTAGACTATTTGGGTACATTTTCTTTCTGGCAAAAATGATACTATTGAAATATTTATTAAGTTTTTCTCAAAAAATGAAAATCAACTTCAAAATAACATGTGCACGATTATGAGTGATCAGGGGGCTTGAAAATCATGTTTTTGAAGAATTTTTCTCATCTAAGGGATACACTCATAATTTTTCTATTCCTCGCACTCCACAACAAAATGGTATAGTTGAAAGGTAAAAGTGTTCTTTACAAGAAATGGCTATGCTTTTAGAACATAATACACCTATGACCTTTTGGGTTGAAGTTATTAATTATGCATGTTATGTTAAAAATATAATATCAACTCATCCTCAACTTAAAAAGACTCCATATGAAATTCACTTTTCTAAAAAACCAAGAGTGGATTATTTTCATATCTTTGGAACACCTTGTTATATTTGAAACACCAAAGAGGGTAGAGACAAATTTGATCCTAAATCACAAAAAGGATTCTTCATAAGTTACTCAAGATCGAGTAAGGCCTATAGAATCTATAATAGAGTCTCTAAGAAAGTGGAAGAATCAATTCGTATAACTTTTCATGAAAATCCACCAAACAATGAAATAGAAAAAAAATTATCCCTTTGATAATTGAAGATTTAAGGATATCACCTAAAGATGTTGAAAATGTTGAAAATGAACCAAGTAAAGATCAAAATGAAGAATTACATGAACCTATTCCAAGAATAATCAAAGACCATCCACAAGATCTTATTACTAGTATTCCTTTTGATAAAATGAAAGCTAGATCATCTTTCAAAGATACAGCTAACATCGCCTTTGTATCCATGATTGAACCCAAAAAGGTTGATGAATCTATGAAATATGATTATTGGATAATTGCCATGAAAGAAGAATTAAATCAATTAACTAAGAATGATGTATGGGATTTAGTTCCTAGACCAAAAGATAAATCCATTATTGGAACTAAATGGGTATTTTGTAATAAGGTAAATGAAGTCGGGGAAGTAGTAGGAAACAAAGATAGATTAGTTTCCCAAGGCTATAACCAACAAGAGGGAATTGATTTTGATGAAACATATGCTCCAATAGCTAGACTTGAATCAATTCTAATGCTATTAACTCTAGTTGCACATAAAAATATTAAACTCTTTCAAATAGATGTTAAAAGTGTTTTTCTATATGGAATAATTCAAGAGGAAGTTTATGTTGCTCAACCTCCTGGTTTTGAGGATCCAACACATATTGATCATGTCTATAAGTTAAAGAAAGCATTATATGGTTTAAAACAAGCCCTTACGAATTGGTATGAACGTCTCAAAAATTATCTGTTTGAAAATGACTTTTCTACGGGCAAATCAGATCCCACATTATTTATCAAAAAATATGACTCATATTTTATTATTGTTCAAATATGTGTGGATGATATCATCTTTGGTGCTTCAAATGAATCAGTTTGCACAAAATTTAGTGATATCATGCAAAAAGAATTTGAAATGAGTCTCATGGGTGAGTTAACATTTTTCTTGGGTTTCTAAATAAAGCAAACTCCTCGTGGTATCTTTCTTGACCAAGAAAAATATACAAAAGAACTTCTAAAATGCTTTAATATGGAAAACTGTAAACATACATCCACTCCTATGGGTACTTTAGCCAAAATAAATAGGGATGAAAATGGTGAACCAACTGACAATTCTTTATATAGAGACATGATTGGTAGCTTGTTATATCTAATTGCTTTAAGACTTGGCATTATGTTTATTGTTGGTTTATGTGATTATTTTCAATCCAATTCTATCAACTCTCACATAGTTTTTGTTAAATGAATTTTGAGATATCTAGTTGGTATAATTGACTATGGTATCTGGTATCTAAGAGATCAACCTTTTGACCTTAAAGCCTATACTGACACTGATTATGTTGGTTGTCATCTTGATCACAAAAGTACGAGTGGTGGTTGTTTCTTGCTCAGAAAATCACTTGTCTCTTGGTTTAGTAAGAAACAAAATATCATTGCTTTACACCACTGAGGCCAAATATATGGAAGTTGGTTCTTGTTGTGTACAAGTATTATGGATGCAACGAGTGTCAAATGACTAAGATTTTTCTTTATCTTCAACTTTGATTTTTTTTCAACAATACTAGTGACATAAATTTAGCACATGATCATATTTTACATAGTCAAGCAAAAAATATTGAAATTCATCATCATTTTCTCTGCAAGCACATTGCTAAACATAATATTTGTCTTCACCATGTGGATACAGAAAATCAGTTGGCCAATATTTTCACAAAACCACTTGCTTTGGAACAATTTAGAGTTATATGAGAAAAATTATACATTGTTCCTATGGAAGATGTGTATTTTGATCTCTTTTCAAATTGATGTTCTCTGGTATGAATGATTTATCATGAAGTTTGAAGTTTCTGACATCTTACCCAGATTCTTTTGGGCATTGTGGCATCTCTACATCATGGCGGACTTAACATTCCTGACTATTGGTGTAACATACCAGATCATGGACCCTACCCTAGAAGTTTGACCTTTTGGGTTTGACCAAACAAGGTTGAGGGTAGAATGATCCTAATAATCCAATGCATGAACAATGTAATCTAATATGTGACATAATTTGTTTGGGGATAAAAAGATGATAAAGAACTTAATTGAACAAGTAATTTAGTTAATGGGCCATTAGCGGGCCATGTGACATAACTCATATAATAAATCCTCAAAATAAATAATAGACTTCAAATTCGTAATCTACACATTAAAATAAGACTACATGTCAATTTTCATTTAATTTGGACCATCTTGAAATCACATGGTAAGTTTTTTTTTTGTCGGTCCAAAAAGCGTGTTATTGTAATACCAAAACTTTAGGTACAAAAAGATTTGCGCCCCCATTACAACCTGGATGAACTCATCCAAACAACTAGAGAAACTAATAAAACACAAGCTACACAATAGCTATCTACCTAGATAAAAGAAGAGGACAGACCCGCAATACTAACTCAAGAGATAACACAGAAACTGAAATGACTCTCCAAACTACACATGCCAACACTGGCAATAGGATCATCTGCTGAAATTGTGGCAACATGGGCAGCTGAAAACATCATTTCAGCAACCTGGGAACCTCAGGA
Organism: Alisma plantago-aquatica; assembly: GCA_963693085.1. NCBI lineage: Eukaryota > Viridiplantae > Streptophyta > Magnoliopsida > Alismatales > Alismataceae > Alisma > Alisma plantago-aquatica. The sequence continues at coordinate 1,332,643,882 of OY856412.1, forward strand.
ATAATATAGCAGAAACCTCCACTGCTCTCATCCAGGTCTTCAAGTTTCTGGCAAGCAACAGAAACCGCCAAGAGGACCTGACTATTTCTTTATGAAAGAACCAGAGACCAAACATCGAATGTTGTTGTTTGCACAGCAGCACCCCACAAGAACCCAAGGGGTGAAAACTCCTGTCAATCCATCTTCTCAAAGAAGACTCCGGAGAACAACTGAACAGACTGGAGCAAAGCTCCATTCAACCATCACATTACTCCTTCACACATGGAAGTATAAGCATTCTCTAAAGTTAGTGGTCAGAAGAAATACAAAGCTTGAATGTAGGCTCCGAACAGAACTAAAAATTGTCTTGGTGAATTGGACGAGCAGATAGAGATAGAATCATGGAATCACAGGACCTTCTGTTTGCACAGAAGCATCATGAAGAACACCTGAGGGGTGAAACAAGACCCCCACGAATGCCATCTGATTGCACAGTGACCCCTCCTCGAACACCTAGATGGCGTCCGACCTCTTGGTTCCAGAAGAGTCAGCCAGAACCGAAAACTACCAAACTCTATGGATAGCTCCAGCTAGATGCCCAAGGAACTGCTGTTTGCACAACATTCCACCACAACACTCGAAAGAGAGCCACCTGCTACTGCAACATCCATCACCTGTTGGGATCCAGGCAACTTGACGATGGCAAGATAGCAGGGGAACATCTTGCAAGTGCCTAGCACTACTGACTAGAGAAAGCATTACAACGATCACCGCAAGGGTGACCTTCACGATGCACAGTAACTACTACCCAGGCCCAGCCTGCGCACCTCCAGTGGCACAGGAAAGAACCCTGAGCCGGGCAGAGGATGAAGCACCCCATCTCAGACGGAGCCACCGTCTGCTACCAGCCGTCGAAGACAACTGAGTCGCCCAGATCTAAACAAACAGGCCAGACGTCGTGGTGGAGCGGGGAATCGTCGTCTTCAGGAGATGCTGACCTGACCTGATGATGAGTCCCCCATCAACACTGTCGATGGTGGCAGGGGGTGCACTGCCGAACTGGATGGATCCACCACCAACAAACCAGGATGCGAGAAGGACCTGCGACAAAGGACCTGGATCTAGTAGCTCTTTCCTCCCATCTCACTTGAATGAAGCGGAATCGACCAAGTCGAGCAGCTACCCCTCTGACCCGGGCTTCACCTCGCGTCGCTGCACAACTCTCCAACCAGCTCATCCAGAGGCGACGCCCAGCGGCCGCACCCTTCACCAGCGATTCATAACCCACCTTAACTCCACGGAAGTTGTACCCAGCTCCAAAAGAACCCTGCCGAGGCTGCGTGGAATCCAGGGGAGGAAAGCGCTAAAGAAACACTCCCTCCCCTAGTGGCGGCCGCCGGGAGGAGTCTAGAGAGAAGGGGAGCGGAATCGACCCTTTAGTTGACAATCACATGGTAAGTTAGGAGAGAGAAATTATATAAAAGGTGTAATTAATAAATAAATATAATAAATAACTCCAAAAGAGGAAAATAATCTTAGATTCGTGATCTACATAATAAATATAGCCTTTGGGTAAATTTTCATCCAATTTGGAGAAAGTTTGCTTAAAAGGTTATATTAGGAGAGAGAAAGTGTGTAGAACCTTCAAAATATTAAATAAATATTCAAACAACTCCAATATGTAAAATTGATGGAAAATTCATATCTAACACATTAAATATGACTTGTGGGTCAAGTTTCATCAAATTTGGATAATCCTAAAGCCATGAACGAAGAAGGAAAGAGAAAATGATATTTGATTTATTTACCCCATTAAAAGTTTCCAAAAGGAAAAACTAAGTGCATAATCGGAATCTACATGCTTTAATTAGCCTCTATGCAAAATTTTACCTAATTTGGAGTTCATTTGCACCCTCAAAAGAGGAGAGATAAAAAAGGAAGATAATTAATGTATCACTTTAATTGATTTCATTGTCCGACTATGATTTCCGATTTACATAATGTCATGCATGATTTGGCCGTTGATTCATGGTTAGACGGCTCTCAGTTTGTCTTCAACCCTGAGTCGGATTGCAACGGCAACCCGCCAGCTTTCTTATATTTGGTCGACAATTTCTCTCTCTACATTTGGTCTTTCTTCAAGCTTTCTTCACCTTTGGATTCCTGGTTTGATCCTGCATCTTTTGATCCCTATTTTCCCTACCTTTTTCTTCTCAGATTGTGAAACCTCAAACCTTGCTCTGCAAGCAAGGTTGGTCCCAAGCCAACTTGAACTTTCCCTCACCCTCCAATATATATATGGGTACCTCGGGGCATATTAGCAACCGTGCGACATTTTCATCAGTCAATTTCTCCAGATCTCGCATGGTTGCTCATTGAAGTTCGGTTATTTGGTCTATCCTTGCGGCGGACCTTGCTCCCTCTACTCATCATCTTCATCCGAATTGAAGGTATAGTTAAGTCTATTTTGGTCCTAGCTTCATTTCGATTCCTTCGCCTTCGAGTTTCGTGGTGATTCATGGATTTGCCCAAATCAGGCTGGAGCTTCTCAGCGCCATGTCTGTGATCGAGCTTGGGGACAATGTCCTTGATAAATTTACCGTTTTGCCCTCCCAAGTTCCTTCTTTCATTGTTTTCTCACACGGGGGCACCTTGGTAATTCACCTTCTTATTTTCTTTTGTTGGCGTGGGTCTCGTTGACTTTAACCAGGCGACATGGCTGCGCCTAATTGGTCCAAGTCACGCGGGCCCGATCCTCTCTCTTCCCCTCTTTCTCACTTATTTGGAATTTCCTAATTTTTTGATTGGTCGATTGTATAAAATTCATAACTTTTGCTATGCTTGTCGAAAAATTATAATTAAATACTCATTGGATTCAGAAAAATGCAAGCTTTCTAATGGTATTGGTTTTGTCTCCTGAATCTCATGTTTTATAGAGGTTATTTTAATGGATCTAATTAAGGATGAATTAACTTGTAAAAACCATAACTAATTATCTATAAGTCAGAAAAATATAATAAAATATGTTTTTGAACTCCTAATAATATAAACTAAAATATGGAACGGTCTTCATAACCTAATTCACATATATATAGAAATATGGTTTTAGTGTTTGATTAATGAGTATGTTTTTGACACAAAATCTGTATATGTGTTTAATAGGCCTTTGGTGACCTAGACTTGGATCTAGGAGTGCTTTGCAGTTTAGACTCTGTGAGAGGTATGTTGTATCCCCTATTACTTCATGTTGAGCAATTCACCTATATTTTGTCTTTCTCTTGGTCCTATGGACAATAGGCTATACACATTGCTCTTATCTCTTGTTATCATGGTTCTTGTGAACTATCTTGCTTGTTATGGACTTGGATATTTTATTGATGTCTTATCTTGTGAATTGGTGCATGTTGGTCTTATCTAATGATATGTGCCCACTTTGAAGTGGATGTTTATATGTTTGTGTTGTCCATTATGTGATGGCAACATTGTACAATTCTGACTACACTTTCTACTTGCCTCTACATTAAACATGCTATGTGATTGAATAGCACTAGAGTAGTGTAAATTACTTTGGTTTTGGGGTAGTATTCCCCTAATGTTTATTTTGGAGGGTGGCAGTATACCATTCCTCTGTAATCGAGTGTGGCAGTAATCCATACTCAATTTTATATATTTGGGAGATTGGCAGTATTCCTTTCTCTATCAGGTTCAAGTTTGTGCTTGGCCTCCTTTGTGTTTATATTGTTCTAGGTCTATGCTTATCTCACATGCATGCAAGTTATTGATATTGATTAAGGGGTGTGTGCCTTACTTTCTTTATGTTCCAGTATTGCACAATCTTTATTGTTTTGTTTATGGCAACTATCTTCTTTTATCACGTGAAGATGATTCTTTTCTTTTATGCTCGATTGGGTAGTCCTTATCTCTTGCATGGGAAGCCTTTTATTTTGATGTCCCTTATTCTTTATAAATTGCTCAATTTGCTTTTTAGTATGCACATACTAGCCTTTGTTGATGTCTCCTATTGTTTCTCTTTTGCTGGGGTATGCTTCCAACCTTAGGTGGTGGACATGGATGGCTTGACGCGTGGACCCAGACTTAGATTGTGAAGTTAAAGCTTGGAGACAATCTTGAGGTGGTTTAAATTTCCTCTACATGGATCCTTGTGATGTAAGTTTGTAACCCTTTATTTCATAATTGAATATAGTCATGTTTTACATTCCGCTACTATACTTTGGGTCTTTTGTTACCATTATATAAAGATTCTATTGTTCAAATTTTTAGTAAGGAGGTGTTTTCACTTCTTTACAATTGGTTTAGAGTATCTTTTTTATTTTTGAGCTTTATGGGATCTTTTTATCATGAAGGACTTAACATTCCTTTCATTGGCAATTAGACAACCTTTTCATGTTCCTTGATCATATGACTAAATTTGACATTTGTTTTATCGATCATATTAAGGGGGAGTATCTCACTCAAGGGGAGTCATCTACTTGTCATAATGTTTACCTTTTAGAAGATGGGGAGAAATATTTTCTACACAAAAACTTATTTCCTTGATAGAGATTTCACATTTTTACTTTACGAGACAGTGTGCCATACATTAATTGTTGTACTTCACTTTGAAAATTTGATGATATGCCATACCTCTAAAATGTGAATATGCACAAATCATGAAGATACTCAAGGAAAACTTCACTAATGTATGAATATTTATTTTTTAGTTTTTTCTTATAATTTGAAATGTTTGCCATCTTCAAAAGGGGGGAGATTGTTGACTAAATTGGACATTAGATTATATTCTCTTTTGATGATGACAAACATTTCTTACTTGTAGATATAACATGTTACTCTAGTGTTTCAGGAACCTTCTTGGCAAACTCAAGATTGGAACATCAATTATTTTAATAAATTGTTCATATGTGCTTATTTATATTTCAAATGTACAAGTTTTTAGAACTCGTATAGAATCAAGCTTTGGATCAAACCCACATATCCCAAATATTTTCATATGTCAATACAAAGTGTCTTGGATAGGTAGGTCACACTAGATAAAATCATTATATAAGTGTTTCCAAAGTTTATCCGTCTTTTACAACATGTCGGCCAAAGTTTTTGTGGATCGAGACTCAATCGGTCGAGGTTATTGTTGACCAAGACACGGCTCGATTGAGGACTCAAGAAATCAAATTTCACATTAGTTTTTGAGTTAAACTTTTTGTGAACCAACACATATTTGGTCGAAGTTATTCTCGATCGAGATAGAGTCGTTGCAACCTTTGACTAAGAAGTCAGGCCAACTTATAGCCATTAGAGCTATTGTGCATCCATCTTTGGCTCAGTTAAAAAACCTGTCGACCGAGAACCACCTGGTCAAGAAAATTGTCAATCGAAGAAGTGTCTAGAATAAGATTTTATTACAATCAAACTAGTTGTTGTACCTAAATTAATTTCATCCAAACAGCTAGTTGACCCTTTAGAACCCTCTAGACTCTCCCCAAATATGCCCTAGCCACTTGGAACTTGTATTCGATTCCTATAAATAGTAGTGTCTAGGAACATCCCAACACGCCCTTGCACACTTGTATACTTGCATGCATTACATATTAATCAATAAGAGTTGTAGCATCTCACTTGCAAATCATTCACAATAATGCTTTTGTGTCCTTTCCTTAGCTTATCCTACCACCATTCAAACTTGATACATCCTTAGTGGTTTGGTCCATATGCTTGACTCATAAGGACATTGTGGAACTTACTTGGTGTATTCTCTTCTCCTATCTTATTTATGTTATTTGTAATTGTGGTTGGGCTACTTCTAGTGGAGAAGATTGTTCAGGACCCCGCAAGAGAAGGTGCTTTCCTTTTGTCTGTTAAAGAAGAGGTGGCATCCAGTTCTCTTCATAGTCTGGCAGTGCTTTGGGAGTCCTCAAAATAAGAGGTGGCATCTGATTCTCTTCCTAGTCCAGCGGTGCTTTGGAATCCGCAAAAGAAGAGGTGGCATCTGATTCTCTTCCTCATCTGCCACTACTTTGGGAATCTGCAAAAGAGGTTTTGTGACACTCTTTCGTGGCCGGTAAAGAAGAGGGTTTAATTGCAACAACTATTTTGTAATTTGTCCTCACCGATAAATTAATAAAAGTGTTTGTAGCAAATCCCAGTTGACAACAACTGGGTAATGGACTAACATCATAGACGGAACCACTATAAATCTTGTCTCTCTCTTTTGGTTGCCTCTTTTATTTCCATTACACTTTAAATTTATTAAAATTATTATAAAGTTATATTCACCCCCCTTCTAGATCTTTCACATTCGACTAGTGTATTGGTATCTGTGTACCCATATGATATAATAATCATTACTCATGTTTATAATATGTATAATTCATAGATTCATATGTTACATTATATCCCATTATGTAATAACTAGTGTATACCACATGTATACTTTTGCATAATATATTGATACATGTTTTAAAACATCTACTAGGATTTTTCTTTTGTACCTTTATGAGTGGCAACATAGTTAGAAATAGGGTTTTAGTCCATTGAGTTCAATACTCAAGTTATGTATATGCTTATATGATTGATTTGAATTTAAAATTACCATTACATGTGCATCTAGGGTTTTCATTTCAAGACTAGATGGGTCAACATTCAAAATGTCTTCACTTAATAAATATTGAAGACTTTAGAAATTGTTATTTATTAGGACAACAACATACATCCATGCAATGAGGATAACTTGTATATATACTATCAATACATATGTGTATTGCAAGACATATAACCGAAATTCCATACTAGTGATGTATTTTTTCCAATATGTCACTAAGGTATACTAATATATAAATTGGCATGATCTATAATTGGGGGTCGATCCACTAGTTTATATCAATGTCATGGATATGTTTTGAGATTATCTAGGGTATTATTTCATTATATATTGATATATATATATATATATATATATATATATATATATATATATATATATATATATATATATCCATGGGTTTATATAAACGAATACATATTGTAGGTATGGATGGTTAATGTAGCAACTACTTATTGTTCTTTGTCTAGTTTATCACTATTCTAGATTACAAATCTAAAGGAAAGAGAGTGAAGGCTAGATTACTGGTATCATCTGAGGTTGTTTTGATTTCTCATGATGATGCTTCTAACCTTGAATAAATGGTAGATGCTTTGATCCCAGATAGAGGTGAACTCACCAATCCCTGCTAGATCATATCATTTCTAAAGTTCACCAGCTAATACTGCAAGATTGTGACTCCCCTTTGCAACATGTGGTCTTTCTATGTCCATACATCAAGGAGACATGTTGGAGGTGGACAAATCTTTTTACAAATGAGTTTATGAGGTGACTAGGATCTGTTGAGTGGCACTGGTGGTGGTAGAGGCTAATCTGAGTATGGTGATGAGGAGGATCAAGGTAGAGGGTTGCGGCTTCAGATCTCCTTCGGAAGGTTCACACACGATCGAGCTTGAAGGTATGCAATATAAACTATAGACTATTGTTGTAGGTGTGGGTTAGAGAGTAGAGGTAGGAGGGTGTACTTCCTATTGATCGACCAAGATAAGTGGTGGTTGAGGCAGGCATGCAGTGCAACCGGGCGGAGTCGAATAGGATGGTGCCACAATGATGGTTTTGTAGGTGGTCGAGCTTCATTATGATATCTAATCTATGACAAGTTGGATGGTAGGGCGTCACGTCATTTTTAGGTTTCCAGTGGTCGAGGCAGGTCGCAACTAGAGGAGGATTGCAAGTGGTGGTGACTACAAGATTGTGATGGTCAATAAGGTTTGTAGGGCTACGATGCTAGTGAGGTCTAAATTGGTGGCTATGCTTGAAGCATAAAAGATATTCAGTGTCACCTAGAGTTCGACAGAGCATATCACTCAGTTGGAGAAGAGGACTGAGTAGGATGGGGAATCTATGGAGGTTGTAGATGGCCCTTAAGATTGATGTCTGTTGATGATGACATGTCTTGCTTCCATCCATGGAGACTAGGGTTTATAGAGCAAGGTAGAAGGAGAAGGGATGTGAGGGATTCAAGGAGGATATGTGTAATGGCTTGACTGAGTTCCTCAGCTGTAAGGGAAGTGGTACTAGCATGGCATTCTCTTTATTTGCCTAATCTCAGCTAGGTTTATATGTAAGGAGACAAAACTTGTTCTTAAATTAGTTTATTAATACTTATTAAAGTGCTTATAACTCCTTTTTCCTAATTACTTTGTAACTCCTACAAGAAAAATTGAATTTGCTCTAATATTTCAATTTATGGTTATTTCTAATGAAGTCCAATCTCTAAGTATGTAATACTTCAATTATATCAAATAATGTCCCCACATTTACACTCCCTCTTATTCAGTGCAAATATTGTTAATAATTAGCTCAAATTGTAATTAGTGTTATTTTAATGTCGATAGTCCAAAAATAGATTCAAGTACTCAAGAGAGTGTACAAAGAAACATTATTGCATTATCATAATCGGAGTCCAATGTGATTAAAGAAAAATATACATTTATGGACATTTATCAATTTGGGATTTTTGTAAGAGAGACAATTATTTAAATAGCTAAAAATAAATTTAGTACCAAAAGTCGGCATGTTACAACTCTACACTCCATAAAATGATTTCATCAAAATCAACATGACCGTGGTTTAGTGAGGTACTACTCTCCAACCCTTAATCAAATAGAATGTCAACTACAATGCAATATCCTTCACCAAATTCTATGTTTTAAGGTTTTCATGAGAGTCGCATCTTGGGTTTATATCATACCCATTTGATTGTGACTTATCTCAAGAAATCATAGATAAAATACAATGAAATCATTTTTCTTTATACATATAGTATTATAAACAAAATAGCTTTTTTGACAAAAAATAAACATTTTGATTAAAAGTTGAAAATGGCCAAAATCAATGCAATGACTAAGTAAGTCACAATCATCTCTTTCCAACATTCACCATAACATTACTTGACTCAACAATGAAAGAAGATTTACATGGAACCTAAGGGTCACTAGAGTAAATTCACTTATGATAGGGAGGAAGGATATTGTTTTCTACCAAAGGGGATTCTGGGCTTCTAGCCTCATCTTTCAATTACTAGTTGGTTCAATAGTTGTAATCACATGTTCTATATTTTTTTTGACATCCTAATTTGGGTTGATGATTATATCTATGGTTTGTAAATTTTCCCAAGTAATAGAAATTGCCTTGGCCAGGTCGGTATGTAAAGTGAGGAAGCCCCACCACCATCAAAGTGGATTGGGAGTAATTCTGCCAGAACCTTCACTTAACATCCTTCCTTGGACATCTCAGCTCAATCTAGTTACATGGTGATGTTATTAAATAGTGTATTAGATAACTATTATACTTAAGTTTGTACTTCTACCTTAGGTAGGTAGGGCTAGAAAATCTAGGGTTGGTAGTGAACTATTTGTCCATGTTATAGGTGTACTAGTTATTAAGCTCTAACTTCCATGAGACATGCATGAGTGTCGATTGTTCATAGATCTGATACCATGTTGTGAAGACTCAATCTTTAGATCAAATATTTACAAAATTTTCTCAAAAGTATAGACAAATCTTTTTACAATCATGCTTTACATTAGAGTCACGGAAGCTTACAAATTTGATTACAAAATTTGGAATAGGTATTAGTCTATCTACTCTTCAATAGGGGACAACTCCTACACATCTCTTCTAGTCCTTCTTCTATCACCTATCCATGATTTCCCAAAGGGAACAAAACCACACATGGATCCCAAGAAGGGAAATTATAGGTGGATGAGGCTGGTACTAAATTCATATATTGAGCTATTTTAAAATAATAAAGAGTGGTGTAATCAAATGTAGGCAAGTTTGCTTGGTGGACTATGGTAATAACAAGAAGACAGTCTAATTACCATGATAGTTCCCAAAAAGGTATAAGAATTCATAATGGTAACTAAAAATAATAAAGATATTATCAAAACTTATATCAAGATATCTAACTATGCAAAATATAATGATTTATCTATTGGCACAATCAACCTAATATTTTTTCATCGCTAATGGCTAGGTTCCTATAGTTCTCTCCTCTATGAGGGAATAACACTTTCACATGTGGGTGTAACCAATATTGGGGACCTCTGATTGTCCATTATACACTACACAGGGTTGGGGGATATTACCTGTCGAATCTAGTGAGCCGAATCTCTTAGTCAATATTTTGAGTTTTTGTGCCAATATTAAAATCAACCAATATTATAATTTCTCAACAATGTTCAACATTCAATATAGTTGTAGTGAATTTCAACAAGAGAGAAAGGGTAATAAAAAATTGGTTCAGCACTTTTGTAAAGTTATTTAAATGAAATTTCAAAGGGAGGCAAATAGTTCAATAACAAAATCGAGATTTTAGTACTTGTTCCAAATGAGAATTTCCAATCGAGATGTTCACAAGAATCATAGATGTCAATTTCTTATGAATCTAACAAGAGAGAGTGTACTAGGGTTATTTTGATGTTTCCTGGCTTGGAAATCACTTCTTTGAGTTCTTAATTATTGAAATCACTATTTACCTCACGATCACTTTTGGTTTGTTATAATTCATCATCCTTAAGTCACTAAGTTCATTCAACCAGTGTAGTGGTATATGTGTACCCATATGGTATAATAATCATTGCTCATGTTTATAATATGTATAATTCATTATTCATATGTTACATAATATCCAATTATGTAATACACTACTGCATGTCAGGTGTATACTTTTGCATAATATATTGTTACATGTTTGTAAAACATCTAGTAGGATTTTGTTTCCATACTTTTATGAGTGGAAATATAGTTAGAAATAGGGTTTTAGTCCATTGAATTCAGTACTAAAGTTATGTATATGCTTATATGATCGATTTTAGTTTCAAATTACCATCACATATGCATATATGTGTTTGTGGATCAAGAGTTTTCATTTCAAGACCAGATAGAGTCAACATTTGAGATGTGTCTAATTAATAAATACTAAGAGTGTAAAATCTTTAATGATTGGGACAATGACATACATCTACTTGATGAGGATAACTTTTATATATAATATCAATATATCAGTGTATTGCAAAACATATTACTAAAATTCCATACTACTGACTTCTTAGTTTCCAATGTGTCACTAATATAGTAATATATAAAGTGACATGTTCTATACTCGGGGGTCGATCCACCAATTTATGTCAATGTCATGGACATGTTTTGAGATTATCTAGGTTATTGTTTCACTATATGTTGACATATATATATATATATATATATATATATATATATATATATATATATATATATATCAATTGCATAATGTAGAGATAGATGGTTAATGTAATAGTTTCTGATTGTTCTTTATTTAGTTAATTACTATTCTAGATTGCATATCTGAATGGAAGAGAGTGAAGGATAGCTTTCTGATATCATATGAGGTTGCTTTGATTTCTCATGATCATGCCTATAACTTTGGATAAGTTTCTATATGCTTTGATCCCATTTAGAGGTGAACTACCAATCCCTGCTAGATCATATCATTTCTAAAGTTCAACAGGTAATGTTGCAATATTATGATTTCCCTTTGAAACATGTGGTCTATCTGTGTCCAAACTTCAAGGAGACATGTCAGAGGTGGACAGATTTGTTTACAATAGAGTTCATGAGGTGACTAGGATTTGTTTGGTGATGCTAGTAGTGGTAGAGGCTGATGCAAGTATGACAATGAAGAGGATCAAGGCAGAGGGCGGTGACTTTAGATCTCCTCATGAAGGTTTAAGAACGATCGAGCTTGAAGGTATACAATATGAATTGCAGACTATTGTTGCAGGTATGGGTTAGAGAGTAGGGGAAGAGCACTACTACATAAATGGATTATAACATCACATTTAGAGGCATCGGTTGTATACAAGAAATAGACGCCTAAACCCTACAGCGTCAGTTGAATAAATAAACTGACATCTATATGTGAAGAGTGGCCAAACACGGGTATCGCTTTTTATTTAGCGTTGGTTCCTCAATAAGCAATTGATGCCTAAAATCGCCCACCAAATCCAAATTTTCCAGTGAAAAAAAACACCTCCAAAATTTAACATACGGTGTCGGTTGTTGACAAATTAACCGACGACTAAAGGTTTGTCGCGAGATAGAAATTGGGCCCATTTTTATCGTCGGGTTTCTTGCAATACTCGACATTGATGTATTTTCGTGTGCTGTCCCCGCGAAAATTTTCACCCCCTTTGGCGTTGGTCTGCTATGGAAACCGATGACTATGGTCATAATTCGAGAACATTTTTTTGTCAGCATATGTAGATAGACGTCAGTTTTTCTAATTAAAACCAACGACTATCATTGAACATAGGTGTCGGTTTTTCTATGATAACCGACGCCTATTGTTTTAAGTGTTGTTTGTTTTTAATAACCGACGTCTAATGTTAACTTAATAGCACCCGTGTGAACCAGACTCTTCCCCTTTCTATGTTTCATTCCCGATTGAGGTTAGGTCTGGCAATTCCCTGCTTGCCGCCGCTCGCTACTCCTCTGCTCGTCGCCGCTCACTGCTCTGGTCGCCGTTCGCTGCTCTGCTCACTACCGCAGCCTCCACTCACTTCTCCGACTGCCTACTCGCCTGCTCACTTCTCCAGACGCCGCTCACTACTCTTGCTCTCCTACTTGCTGTCGCCGCTCAAACCTACAAAGGTATCCTTCTTCCTCCTCTTCTTCCTCCACCTAGTGTTGAACTAGCATTGGAAATCCACATCAAATTCCTTAGAGTCATTGGTTGATGTCAGTTGACTTGAAACCAAAGGGAGGGACATCTAAAGAGAGAATAGCATTCTATCTAGATCCATCCAGAACCCTAGAAATCATTGGGGAGAGTTGGAGACAACCATTGGCGGGTTGATGTGGAGTAATGAGATGTTGAAGAATGTGATTAGAGATTATAATTGTTGTTTAAAGGGTGGGTTTTTTAGGCCATGGAGCCTCTCTTATACATCACTATATTATCAATGAGATTCATCTTACTCTTACCTAAGAAAAACTTCTTCTTAATCTCTTATACATCACTATATTTAAGGTTAGTTTGTCTACTAGAGTGTGGGGATTAACCATGTTGTCTGTAGTTTATAGCAATGCATTGTAAATTATTGCATGTTTGAAACTATTGAATTCTTGATTTATTATTTAATAATGCTCTATAGATTAGGTACTTATCATGTCTTTAAAATCCTATAGTAGAGACATATGTATATGAAATTAGAGCATCAATAAATCATCAATGAAACCTAGATGTGACATTAGAATGACATTCTTTGGGGGGATGGGTTCATGATATATAAGTAATGAGACCTCAATTCAATGGGTAACTTTGTCCTTGTGATTTACATACTCTAACAAGATCTGGAATGTGTTTGACCCTTGATCTAATATCCAAATTGTGAGTGATGCAATGTAAGTGAGCAAATATATGTAGTGGTGGTGAAATCTTATGTCTATGTTCTTTTATAAATCTTTTATATTATTTTTAATTTTTGCTTTTATTTTATTTACTTCCTTACATAGCTTAGTTATATAAAAAGATAGTCAACTCGATCCAACCTTGTTAATCCTTTTTTCTTAATTGGACTAAAATCCAAATTGGCCTTAAGAAAAATTGTCCTTAGGTTCGATCCTAAAAATTTAATGTGATCAGACCGCCTACTTATGAGTGGTGTTATATTTTGTTCGCCTAGAAACCCATCCAAGATTTACTCATTAGGAGTAAATGTTGGATAGTCCCCGGTTTGGGACTATTCTTGAACACCTAATCTCACTTAGGATATAAGTATATAATGTGTATTTGGTTTTCAAGAAAATTTCAGTAGCATTTCCCCATTTGTTCTCTAAGTACATATGTACTTGGAGAACAACAAGGAAATGCTGCTGAAATTTTCTTGAAAACCCAATACACATCATACACTTATTAGTGAGATTAGGTGTTCAAGAATGGGATAGGTGGTACACATTTATTATATATAAGACCTTAAACCCTAAATTTTTAACCATGAACCCTAATCTTTTAACCATAGACCCTGATCTTGTTCTAATATATACTTGTTTTCTCTTTGATCATAGAATGGATAGATCATGGATGTCCATTCCAAATCGTTGCACCCCAGAGTTTATTTCTGGTCTTGATCAGTTTATTAGATTTGCCAAGGAACATAGGAAACAACCTGGAGATAGGTTCTACTGTCCATGTAGGCATTGTGGTAACAACTTGAAAGTCAGCACTGGTGACGAAATCAAAAGTCATGTCATGTGCAACGGGATTGTACAAGGCTATACAGAATGGAACTGGCATGGAGAGATTTCAAACCTCAAATCAGTGGATGTCGATAGTAGTGCTTGTGTAGAAGAAGAAATTGCCTTCGATGACGTAGATGTGAACGAACCAGTTCCAGTAGACATTATTGATGTGATGTTGGATAGTTGTGGGGTAGAGCACAGCGATCCACCTCCCATGTTTAGAAACATTGTGCATGATGTTGAGATATCGTTATACACAATTTGTAAGTTTACGAAGCTTAGCGTTGTGTTGAGATTATATAAGCTGAAAGCTAACAATATACGGAGCGACAAAAGCTTCACGTCATTGTTGTCTTTGTTGAAAGAAATTCTTCCTGAAGGAAATGAGTTGCCAATCTCAACATACCGGTTAAAGAAATTGTTATTCCCAATGGGAATGGAGGCCAAGAAGATACACAAATGCCCAAATGATTGTGAATTATTTCAAAAATATTATGTGGATTTGAAAGATTGTCCCAAATGTGGCGTGTCTAGGTATAAATTGACGACTTCGGGGGAGTCCAAAACTAGTTCTCATGCCAAGGTGATGTGGTATCTACCTATAATACTACAGTTTCAACGCTTGTTTGCCAATCTGATAGATGCGAAGAATTTGAGGTGGCATGCATATGTTAAGAAAAATAATGATGGGATCCTACGAGATGCGTATGATTTCCCACAGTAGAAGAAGATTGATTTATTGTACCCTAAATTTGGTGAAGAAGTCAGGAATCTAAGACTTGGGCTTTGTACAGATGGGATGAATACATACGGGACATTGAGCAGCCAACATAGCACTTGGCCAGTTATGCTTGTTATATACAATCTTCCTCCCTGGTTGTGTATGAAAAATAAGTACGTTATTATGTTGTTGTTGATATCGGGCCCTAAACAACCTGGAAATGATATCGACGTTTATCTTGAACCTCTAATTGATGACTTGAAGAAACTCTAGGGTGAAGGTGTGTTGATCTATGATGCTTCACGAAGAGAGACATTTTGTTTGCACACTATGTTGTTTTGTACTATGAATGACTTTCCAGCATATGGGAATTTGTCTTGATATAGTGTCAAAGGATCTAAAGTGTGTCCTATATGTGAAGAGAACATTGATTCAATATGACTAAAACACGACGGCAAGACTGTATATCTTGGTCATCGAAGGCTTCTTCCAAAATTCCATTTGTATTGTAGGTTGTGCAAAGCATTCAATGGACGGAATGACGAACAGAGTGCACCTAAACCTATACCGGGGGAGGATGTTTATGAAAGAGTAAAAGACTTTGCCAATGAATTTGGTAAGAGATCACAATGTATGATGGCCACACGGAGTGACAAATATTTATTCAAGAATAAGTCAATATTTTGGGATCTTTCTTATTGGAATTCTTTGGCAGTCAGGCATTGTATCGATGTCATGCACGTTGAGAAAAATGTTTGTGATAGCGTCATCGGTACTCTGTTGAATATACCAGGTAAGACTAAAGATGGGATAAAATCTAGAATGGACCTACGTGAAATGGGGATAAGGACAGAATTAACATAAGTAGTTAGTAGCGATCAGAGAACATACTTACCTCCCGCTTGTTACACATTGTCAAGAAAGGAGAAGAAAGCTTTTTGTGAATTCTTGGTAAATGTTAAGGTGCCACAGGGTTACTCATCCAACATCCGTACATTCGTATCAATGAAAGATCTAAAGTTGATAGGTCTTAAATCTCATGATTTTCACACTCTAATGCAACAAATATTGCCCGTGGCAATTCGATCTATATTTCCGAAGCATGTAAGGTTTGCAATCACCCGACTTTGTTTCTTTTTCAACAGTCTGTGCAGTAAAGTTATTGACCCTGATACTCTTGATAAATTGCAAAGAGAAGTGATTGTTACCCTATGTTAGCTTGAGATGTATTTTCCTCCTTCGTTCTTTGATATCATGGTACATTTTTTTGTCCACTTGACTAGGGAAGTGAAAATGTTGGGACCAATTTTCTTGCATTGGATGTATCCCTTTGAATGATACATGAGCGTTTTTAAAGGTGATGTTCGAAATCGTTATTGTCTTGAAGGGAGTATTATTGAGGGTTATGTGGTGAGAGAGGTTATGGATTTTTGCAATGACTTTCTGAGTGGTAATGATGCTCCTGTTAATGACAAGAATATTGAGGAGCATTTTGACAAAGGAATTTTGGGATCACGGATGAAAGTAATCAGTCATGAGCAGTTGGAACAAGGTCACTTGTATATTTTACACAACATCGACGAAGTGAGTGTTTGTATCGAGGAACATACCAATTTCATCAAGAGACAATATCCTCGAGCCAATTCAATGTGGCTTGCTAGAGAGCATAACATGACATTTATTAAGTGGTTTGAAGATAAAGTCTTACATCAACTATCTCAAACACCAGATAATCTTACTGAAACTATCAAATGCCTCACCTTTGAACCAAAATTGAATGTTATGTCTTATGAAGGGTTTTACATAAATGGATTCTCATATTACACAAAGCGTCAAGATGATAAGAGTGTCATCCAAAATAGTGGGGTCACCCTTCAAGCGTCTTCATTGTTTTTTGCAAGTGCAAAGGATAAGAGTCCACGTGAAGCTAAAATGTCATATTACGGTGTCATTGAAGACATATGGGAGTTTGACTACGTAGATTTCAGAATTCCACTCTTTAAATGTAATTGGATTGATAACACCAAAGGAGTTATAGTGGATGAATTGGGTTTCACATTAGTGAAATTTGAAAATATTGGCGAGAAGGGTGAACCATTCATATTGGCATCAGAGGAGAAACAAGTATTTTATATCGATGATCCTGCAAATGATAAATGGTCGGTTGTTCTTCATGGTGAAAGACAGTTCATTGAAGATCCTATAGATGAAGAACAGTACTATGATAAGTATGATGACTCCAGTCCATTCTCAGTTGGGTTGCCAACACCACCAAATATTGAAGCTAATGATGACTTGTATGTGCGCGGAGATCACAATGAAGGATTATTAATTGATAAAAGATCACAATATTCGAGACATGCATGTTTATATTTTTTTATATGTTTTATTTTTCTGAATGTAAACTTTACAATGTGAATGTGAACTTTACAATGTGAATTACTTTACAATGTGAATGTGAACTTTACAATGTGAACTTTATAATGTGAATTACTTTACAATGTGAATGTGAACTTTTAGATGGCTGAGCATTCTCCTGATGACCGTGCTGATGATTACCGTGAGGGTGAGGATGTCAATGCGCCGCCTCACAATGTAAGTTTTAAAAATATATCCCTGAGGTTTCTATCTATATGTTCATTTATAGTTATATCATGTAAGTGTGTTTTTTGTCAAAATTTAGGTTGGTGATGAACCCCCTGAAGAAATTGGGGCACTTGATGAGCAGCAAAAAAATTGAGAAAGTGAGGGGCATCACAATGATGAACAAGTTACTATAGCAAAGGGGCAATGGACCTAAACTGGCTGTGGATTTCGATCACGTAGGAAATCCAGTTGGACTGAATCACAACTCATTTATTTCATATCTTGGGGTTCTTACTCGCAACCATTGTAGTCCTAACATAGAATCCTGGCATAAAGTTCCTAAAGGGAAGAAAGACTTAGTATGGAAGGAACTATGCGTGAGTTATTATTATTTGCAATTTTATTTTTATAGATTACTAATTTTTAGGATACTAGTTAATAGCAATTCTATTTTGCAGAGTATATTTGATCTGAATGAAAATTTGCATCATAAATGTATGATGCAACACTGTGGGAGGGTCCTAAGGAACTATAGGACAAATCTCACTCGAGATTACATACATGATGTTGAGAAGAGGTTCTTTATTGATTTCCAATTCTAGACATTGATCACTTTTTGACTAACTCTACACTAATAATTTTTTTTTGTATTCTCTTTAAAAAATAAATTTAGGTAGAAGGCAGCCACTGAGCAATGGAACTACCTGGACCCCAAAGACTGAGAGGAGTTTGTTACCCAAAGAAAAAAAGATGAATTCAAGGTATTAAGCGCCACTCCCAATTTAATTAATATATGTTCTTATGTATTCGCCTATTCAAGATTAACCTTTAGTGTTACTAACCAAATCAATGTGATTACTAACAAGGCTATCAGCGATACTCAAAGAGCAAGGCATGCACTGAATGTGCATGACCACACAATGGGTCCAAGAGGCTATGTAGGCGTTCACCAAAGACTACATGCTAAGTCTACTGCTTAGTCTGCTGCTACTTAGGAGACTGCAGAGTCCTCTACTATTGGTCCTACACCTCTGCCTCACCATGCTATGTGGATAGCTGGGAGGCAAAACAAGAAGGGAGATATAACGAAGCCCGCAACTACTGAGGCAGCTGCAAAAATTGTAAAATTCAACTCTAAGAGAAATCGGTCGATATTGATTATTGTTATGTTTACTTACCAATTTCTATTGATGATGATTAGCAGGAGTTGCACGAGTAGAGGAAGGCAAGTTCATCCCTAACGGCACAAGGGATGAATTGACAGTTGCTCTGGGTAACCCAGAGCATCCTGGACGTGTTAGGGGTGCAGGCGCTGGTGTGGGCATCAAAGCGTTCTTTGGGCCATCACAGTGCAAACCAGTCCCAAAAGCGGGACTTTCATAAGTTGAGGTAACTTATTCTTTTTTTAGAATGTTATTGCAAAAGAGAATTCAATAATCAAAAGCTAGCATTTCTTTTTTCCATGTATAGGTAGATCAGTTAATTGATAGGAGAGTCGAGGAAGCACTTGATAGGAGAGTTGAGGAAACACTTGATAAGAGACTCAATGAAGCAAATAGCAAGTGGCAGGTGTCTCAGACTGCCACTCATAAAGTACCTGTGGCGGGCCGCTCTTCTCCTACTGTAGAGTTTGGGAATAATCTTGTAGACCCACCACCTAGCACGTCTGCTATTAGTATTTTTATGACATATATAGTAGCTAGTCTTTTCAAGATGATATCTTTATGTATATATGCATATAACATTCTTTACATAAATTTATAGGGGTTGAAGTCATGCTGTCTAAAAAGTCAAGAATATATCATTGCATAGGCACATGCTTACCCAACCCTTCCAGGGGAGATGTTTCATGGGACTCCAGTACCAGCTGGTGCGGTTCGTGTGAGCCCGATACATATACTCCCCAATTGGAGGGATCTTCCATTGCCATATGCTCACCCAGATTCTGAAATGCTTGGTGAGGCAGAAGGCGGAGTGATAATGTGGCCCAAATTAGATGTCATCTATACTAATATTGTATGATAAGTTTACATTACGTTAATTTTTTAGTGTGTGTATATGAGTCAATCGATCTGAAATTATATATACAGGTTAAAAGGAAAACACCTGCTACATCTCGGCCTCCACCTCCACCTCCTAAAGTACCAAGTTGGCTTCCAAGGGACCTACACGCCTCGTTAGGTCCTAATTGTAGGGGTATGGTAGTATGGATAGGCGAACATGATTCAAATTTCCCTATAAATGTTACTATTCCGGAGGATGCTTTAGGTCAATCATATGATAACAATCTATTTATACAAGTTTTGCATACATATTAATTCATACGTAATACAAGTTTTGCATACGCTTTAATGCAGGTCAATCATATGATAACAAGCTATTTATACAAGATATTTTGGAGTTGTTTCGTTATGATTGGATGAACATATTTATGATAGAGCTGTGGATATGGTGAGATCTTATTTATACATCCATATACTTTGTTTTATATATGGTGATATGGTTTCTTATATATTATTGCATACGTAATACATATTTTGCAACCACTTACACATGATATGTACATATTTTACATTTTCCCATGTGGGATTTTTGGTTCCATATTTGATTAGTCTTGTAGATACAGACCCTTCTTCACTTACTTCATATTGTTGTGTTGCTTTTGAATATTTTGGTACAAATAAGAAGACGGTGATAATAGTTCCATTCAATGTCGAGTAAATTTACTTTGCTTATAATTTGGACTTAAGAAAATTACATTTTTATTAAGGAATTTGAGTTATTAATTTTTAACTTTCTTACCTGTAGTGGTAGGCATTGGGAGTTATTAGTTATTATCTCCAAGACGTTCATTGTCTATTATCTAGATCTTGCGGGGAAGGAATTGAATACATTATATAGATACACAATGAAAAGGCCATTATTCCCGTGAGAAATATTTCATATTTTTATATCTGTTAACATATGTTATTACATTACTATTTAATTATGCAATTTAATGTGTTACATTAACATGTAGGGATTTACAAGAGTTCAAAAAAGCTGGAGGAAAGGTCCCTAGAAAAAAGAATCAGGCAATAATTTGGGAGAGTGTGACAGTAATTTTCTGACTCCAATGTATATATTATTTATGTGAACTGTGCTTATTTGTATTTTTGAATTTTTTTATGTTTCAATTTATAGTGTGCTACACAAGACAATGGCTGGGCATGTGCCTACTATGTGATGTGATTTATGGACCTAATCATCAAACATGCCGCAATGGAAATTGATACTATACATAAGGTATTATATATAGTCTCATTAGATAAAATGAAATATATCAATCTTATTATATATTATTAATTATATATATACATCATTCTCTTTGCAGGTGTTTAAAATTGACTTCAGTACAGGTGGAAAGTTATTAGATGTACATACTCCCTATACGAGGGAGGAATTAGATGTTGTAAGAGAAGAATGGGCAAAAGACCTACAAGTAGTGGGAATTTTTAAATATAATTGGGATTCTGATGACAATGATGACGATGATGAATAAAGAATGATATTTCTAAACTGTGTTCTCATAATTATTTTTGTGTGAATGTGAATGACTTTTTCTGAATTGTCATATGTGTGAATGTGAATGACTTTTTCTAATCAATACATGAATGTTTCTACATGTGTCTAAATGTGAAAAGAGATTAAATGAAAGGAAATGAATGTGAATGTAAATGACTTTGCAGGTTTCTATATGTATCTGATCAATACATGTGTCTAAATGTGAATGACTTTGCAGGTTTGTGGCATGTTGTTGGCTGATATCAATGGATGTTGTAAACCTACAGTTCAGAACTGAACTACAGATTCTGCATCCTGCTGACCAACCATACAGCAGGCCTGCAAACTGATAAGAAAAAAAATCAAAACATATGCGTTGGTTGTTTGTATAAAACTAACACCAAATATACGACGTCGGTTATTAGCGAAAAACGGACGTCTTTGTGCCCTCACTAGCTTGGTGGCGAGAATGGTAATGGTGTCAGTATTTGTTTAATTACCGACGTCATTAACCATGATATAGTGTCAGTTGTCTTTAATGACGGACGCCTATAGTTTCCTTGCTGGTGCATTTTTAGTGGCGGAAAGGGTTATGGCGTCAGTTTTTGTTTAATAACTGACGTCTTTAACCATGATATAGTGTTCATTTTCTTTAATAACTGACACCTATAATTCCCTTGCTGGCATGTTTTCAGTGGTGGGAAGGGTTATGGCATCGGTTAGAAACCGACGCTGAAGGTGTCGACTTTTAGCGGCGCCCACTTGGGTGTCACTTGGAAACCGACGCTAAAGGCTCTAAATAACCGACGACAAAGGCCTTTTCTGCAGTAGTGGAGGGTGTACTTCCTGTTGATTGACCAAGCTAAGTGGTGGTCAAGGAAGGCATGTAGTGTGACCATGCGGAGTCGAAGAGGATGGCACCACAATGATGGTTTTGTAGGTAATCGGGATTCATTATGATATATAGTCTGTGGTAGGTTGGATGGCGGGGTGTCATGGTGTTTGTAGGTTATCTGTGGTTGAGGCAAATCACAACCATAGGAAGATTCTAGGTGGTGGTTACTACATGGTTGTGATGGTTGATAAGGTTTATAGGGTTGAGATTTTGGTGAGGTTTGAAGTGGTAGCTATGCTTGAAGCTTATACAATGTTGGGTGTCACCTGGAGTTTGATTGAGTGCATTAGTAGGCCAAAGTAGAAAACTAATTAGGATGGGGAATTTGTGCAAGTAGAAAATGGCCCTTAAGGTTGATGTTTTATTTATGTCACATGTCTTGCTTCCATCCATAAAGACTGGGGTTTATAGGGCTATGTGGAAGGGGAAGGGATGCAAGGGATTCAAGGAGATTCTATGTAATAGATTGATTGAGTTACTCGGCTACAAGGAAAGTGGTACTAGCATGAGGTTCTCTTTATTTTCCTAACTCTCATGTAGATTTATATGTAAGGAGAAGGAATTTGCTCTTAAATTGGTAAATTAATTCTTATTAAAGTGGTTATAACTCCCTTTTCCTAATTACTTTGTAACTCCTACAACAAAATTTTGATTTGCTCTAATATTTCAATGAATGGCTTGTTCTAATGAAATCCATTTTCTAAGTATGTAATACTTAAATTCTATCAAATGGATTCCCCATATTTACACTCCCTCTTATTTAATGCAATATTATTAACAATTAGCTCAAATAGTATTTTGGTGTGATTCCAATGCCAATAGTCTAAAAATAGATTCAAGTACTCAAGAGAGGTTCAAAGGTACATAATTCCATTATAGTACTCTAAGTCCAATGTGATCAAACAAAAATATACATCTATAGAGATTTATTAATTTGGGTTTTTTTAAGAGATACAATTATTTAAGTATCTCAAAATTATATTTTGTACCAAAATTTGATATGTTACACCTTCCTTTGAGAAGTTGGTCGAAGGCCTTATGATATTGTTGGTATAGTAGAAATGAACTTAAAATATGCCTGAATGTTAATAAGAACGTCTTTAAATATTGTTGCTTTCTTTATTGTTATTACAATATGCTTTTTCCAAGCAATATGCATTCTCTTGAACCTGCAATTTTATATTTTTGTGCGACATACTCAACATCGTTATGCTGACGTGTACCCATTCTATGATTTTATCCAACATGTACACTATGAATCTCTAATAATGATCGTTGCTTCTGCACTTATGATAATTTGCTTATACTTTGATGATATATAATGGCATGCCACTGAGATACATATGGTTGATATATGGGGCCTAAGATCTTATGTCATGTATTACTTTAGCATTCTTTAATGATTTGTTATTGCGTACCTTAGTTATTGTTTGTGGCTTTATTCATGCATATGTTATGTGATCTATTTTATTAAAAAATGTTTGAATCCTCTCCCCTTTGGCTTTCTAGCCATTAGGAGTGAGGATTTGGATAACAAACGGTTCCATGAAAATGAGCTTTGGAGATTGAGTGTGATGAGACCCTGTTTTCCTTTCTTTTTCATCTTGATAGTATGAAAATCTCATATGCAACTAGGACATTATTCATAATCCACCCTCCCCAATATAAAAACACTCTATATTTAGATATATATGTGCCATTATCAACTTTAACATCTAACCCATGATTTTTGAGATGATTTAATGAATCACATGACTAAGACTAATGGTTTTGAACATGTATATCATCTTGGGTCCTTTCACTTAAGGATTAGGAAAACCATAATATTGTTGATGCTTAAAAATCTATTGTACCACTTCACTAAATCACTGTGATTTTCTCCATGCGAGCCTTCACCGTCTTCCAATGCTTATGAAAAAATCCAACTTTTATTCCATCCTAGGATTTATTTGAGTGTAGTTTTGTGATGATATATATTATCATTCACATATTGTGTATTATATCTGAAACTCATTTGAATTTTTAAGGATTAGGTATCATGCACAAAGTGTCAAGAACAGTAGACATCATAATTCCCAAACATAAGATAGTGCACCCCAACATGGTACTTACAACAAGGTTTGCATGTGGAAAGAAAACTACTAAAATGAGACCATTAAGGCTCCGAGACATCTTTTTGGGTTCTTGTTTCGCTTCTAGTTCCAATCATTCCCTAGATTTGAGAAGTTCTTGCCCATGCATTTCGGCAAAGAATATATTATGCATGAACCATCACAAGGGCTACAAGCCAATCATTATGACCAAATCTCAAATTCATATGTGACGAAGTGTATTGTATGTACTAGCTAATAATATTTATAAAAAGGATCCAATGAATTTATTTATTAGATAAGCTATGTATATTAGTATGAAGTTAGATGCCAATTTCATTCAACATGTCTATACAATATTAAAGAAAATTTAACAATAATTTTGGAACATTATGTATTTTGTATATGCTTGTGTTTCTAATCCTAAACGAGAATGACCAAACGAGGCCAAATTGCTAGTTGACTAGGGGAGAACTTGTCCCTTTCTCTATGTAGAGTATGGAATCTTAATTATATGAATGATAACAGAACTTTAACTCTATAAATTTGATACTACCAATGTTTGTGCCGACCTATTAAAGTATTCTAATTGAGGTACTTCAGTAAGAGGCTAAATATCAAACAATTTTAGACTTTGTAATATATTTATCTATGCATAGAAATTAATCATTTCAACTAGACAATCATAGGAGGTCTACTTACCTCATTTTGAAGAAATCAACAACAAGTTTCATAGAGACGTCTTTTCGATGGTTTTGATAGAAACAATGGATATAACTTTGATCATGGGCTTTAGAGCCATATTTTGTTTCTTTAATGTTGCATTTCTCATATTTTTGTTATTTTTACATCTCTCATATTTTCAGTATTGTTATACTTCTCATACTTTATTTAGTGTCACATTTCTCATATGATATTTGATGGTATATTTCTCATATTAAGGATGATATTTTCCATTAACATATGCCTCACTTTCTTCCAACAAACTTTAGGGTTTTACATGAAAGTAGCTAAATGAGAATGCTCAATGTGATCCATACTAAAGTGTTACATGTTCATAGATAGGGTTGGATTTATGTGTGATTCACTTATAGTGTCCAAGAGCATTCTAGTCAACATGATATTCCCATGTTAAACTTATTAAATCTATCTATATAAATTGTCAATTTTAAGGTCCAAAAAAGTCAAAGTAATTATTTTCCTAAAACGAATTATATGAAAAAAAAGGATTTGATACAAGCCTACAAGAAACTATATTTTAAATTTTGGCAATTTTATGATCATCCATTTTATTACTTTTTTTATGATTCCAAAATGAAAACTTTTAATTCAAATATGCATAAGAAATTATAGATCCATTGCTTCATATTTATATTATATTCTATATAAGATTTATGGTTACTATTATTTTTCCAATATATTTCATCCACATGAGATATTCAGTCTAATTGCTAGTTTATTTCAAGGAGATTTATACTAACCAACATATTAGGGTTGATTTTTAATATAAAATTAAGGAGCTCATTTATTTATCTATTCTATTCTAGAGGGTAAATAAGAAAACTACCACAAGACCTACTATTAATTTAAGAACTAAAACTAATAATATTATTTCCATTACATAATGGCTTTGAGATTCTTCTTTATCTCACTTATATTATTATTTTATGAATGTAGGACACTCCACAATAATTACACTTGTTGCGGTTCATTTCCAACATTCCTTCACCACTCTATTAGCAAGGAAACTCATACCTCTCCTTCTATATTGCACTCTACAATTTTGAGTCGCTCCTCTTCAATAATCATTTGGAAAGCAGGTATGTACCTACACCAAAATTCCCTTTCCATTACGATAAGAACAAACACCATTTTAGAATCGAACTGGATTGTATAGTTGTGTTGGAACAATGGACTCATGTAGCATTAGTTCTTCATTTATTGCTAGAAGCTATTCTCCCAATGTCTCCCCCCTAGCTTTCTTATATGATGCCTTGAGTTGGTTCCCAGCCTTGCATTTAGGAATCATACATATTGCTTGTTGCATATGCTTCTTGTCCCCTCAGTGATGTCAATATTTAACGTAGCATAACCATACTCATGTAGACTCTAGGTATCTATATATTTACTTCTTTCTTTTGGATGTACTCTTATTTGTATCACTATATAGAACTCCTTCCCCCTAGCTCGTGTTGCTTAAAAAATCGAATAGCTATCCCAAAATTCCCTTTCCATTGCAATGAGATCACACACCATTTTAGAATCATATTGGATTATATATTTTTGTCCAATGAAAGAGTCAGGCAGTGTTAGTTATTCATTGATCACTAGAAGTTATGCTTCCAATGTATCATCCCCCAAGCTTTCTTATATGATGCCTTAATTCGGTTCCCACCCTTGCATCTAGCAATCATACATATTGCTTACTGCATATAGTTTTTATCCCCTCAGTGATATCAACATTTATTATAGCCTAACCATACTCATGTGGATTCTAGGTCTCTGTAGATTTACTTCTTTCTTTGGGTTGTAATCTTATTTGTATTATTCTACAAAATTCCTTATCCCCTATCTTGTGTTGCTTCACAATGCTCATAGATATATAAATTCTGAATTATTGTTTTTCCTATAAAGATCATGTTATTTCTTACTTTCCACATTTTCTAGTATGTTTGTGATTTTATGACAACCATTCCCATCCTTCTTGTTGCACTCCATAGCAAGAGATATCTAGTTTTTGAGTTTATTAGACATATAAAAGTTGGTATCAATATGTGAATTCACTACTTTATGAACCTCTTGGTTGTCTCACACTCCCTCCGCACATGGATGGCTATCTTAGTCATGTTCATACACGTGTTACAATAAATCTTCAGCCATCTTTATCTGATGCCTCAATATATTTCTCATAAGTTCTTCAGGCATGCAAGTCCACAGGAACACTTTCTAATGATTAGGGATATCACTATGCTACATTGTAAACCATTCTGCATGTATAGCCACTGTTTCTTCTTCACTAGCTCAACATATGCAAACTTTGTGTAGTAAACACCCCTCTTGTAAAGACCTCATATTTAGTAATCCCTATGGACATTTGGGTCTCGAGGAGTCATGTTCACAATCTCAGCCATTGTATCCTTTATGGACTAATTTATCAAGAGGTCAATGTCCCATAGTCCTTTCATCTTTGTGCTTGATGTATCATATTCTTGAGAGATGAAAAATACCTCCTTCCATCATATTTTAGTGTGTTTGGATATAGATTGATTTATTCCTTAATAATTAATTAGTAAATTTCCTCTCATGTCCCACTCATTATATTTATATTATAAAACTAACTGGAAGCACGTGCTAAGCACGTGAGTGGTAGTTGAGGTAGCACAATAAAGTATTGCAAATGTTAAGATCAAAAATGATATTACATAAAAGATTAAAGAATAAATTATGCAAATGCTTGGTTTATTACCCATTTCTATAAATATGCACATATCTCTATCTTTTAACACACTAATGTAAATGAAGTCAATCATGTAGGCATCTAGGTGGGTAGATATTGAACTATATAATTAATTGTTTTAAAAGTAATGCCAAAATGATCCTATTTCAAGCAAATTTCAAGAATCATATTTTCACACATAATGATTTAAACTTCATGGGGTAATAGAAGAGGAGTAAATGTGCTTAATAAAGATGAACTTTGGTCTCACATGGGATAACTAGAGATGTTGAAGGACAAA
Organism: Alisma plantago-aquatica; assembly: GCA_963693085.1. Lineage (NCBI taxonomy): Eukaryota > Viridiplantae > Streptophyta > Magnoliopsida > Alismatales > Alismataceae > Alisma > Alisma plantago-aquatica. Next base: position 1,332,671,771 of record OY856412.1, read on the forward strand.
TGTTATAAGTACATCTGAGAGGATTGTGTGAGTAGGGTTGTAAAAGGTATTTCTAAATCTGTGAAGATGACCTAGTTGAGTTTCCAAAGGTTACTTGAAAAATAACATTTAACTTGTTTGTGACGCCCATCGCCACACAAAATGATATTCGTCAAAACAAAGCACAAAATTAATACCAATCAACCAGGTTACCATAAAACATAGGAAATTAAAAATGATTTCTCACAAGCGCAAAAGTTGAAACATTTACATATGAGTCTGCATGAAGCCACCTGTATCATTTGTATTACATATGATGCCAAAACATGATACATGTCACTATTCACTGGATAACTTGCCACAACCTGTTACAAGAGGTAACATGTCCATATATATATATATATATATATATATATATATGTACAGCTATGGAATGCTTCCAAAAATCGTGTCGATATACATAACACCAAAAACCTCCCCAAGGACTTGAGAGTACAAGGACAACATATAGGACTCTACTACAAAACACTAGCAATATTTTTAACCTTTAACAACTACTGCTCTTCCTTCTACTCAGCCTCAACCACACGATCTCTACCACATCGTGCATGACCACCTAAAATATGTGGAAACCCACATGGTGAGACCAATGTCCCAGTAAGAGATATAACTCTCTGCTACAATTCTATAAGCACAGGTAGATTATAAAGAGCAGATTAACCATTATAAGCATATTCAGCTCAATGATATGAATTTAGCATTTAACACTATTTAAGCAATTTAGGCACTTCCAATTAAGTAGTATAACACCTTATACTTTAATAATGAATATGAAGAACATGTATAACAGTTGATTCTCTTACCGCGTTATAATTCAAAAAATCAGTACATAAGATAAGGCAAGGGGTCATCCAATGTGAAACGTATTTGACCCAGAGAAAATATATTACACAGTTGTATTACATTTCTTTTAATATGCCCTGAGGATTTGATTAGTACCACCCAAATATAATTGACCACTGCAAAGTTGAAATCGATGCCATACAAAATCAATGGAAGAGATAGAATCCATGATCTTCTCCTGCACTACTCGGTCAATTCGAGTCTGCACGACAGTGACATATAGTCAAACTGCAAACATAGTAACTTATAGTCACATTTATAGTCCTATGGAGACAACAAATCATGGTCAAGGCTATGGTCCTGTAAAACACTTAGCCCACCTTGGTACATGTCATAATGCTAGAAAATAGGGTATATAACCCAATCACTAAGGTACAACTGTAGATGTCCTCTATCACATTATACCACATGCTCATCACCGAGACCCGACTGTAGTCATTCTCGTAACACTTGGGATCAAGATGTCAAGGACATGTAGTCACTTGCACCTCAAATACTCAATGATATGTGCTCTAGGTTTCCCTTGGGAATAGCTATTTCACCATCTAGTAAGGTACTGACGCTGAAGATGGATCTATGGCATAAGGCAACTACATGGTTAAGGTTTCACTTGATTAATTAAGCCAATTGGGTATCTTTTAGCATCAATCAAGTTACAATGTACAAACGTTGAACAAATTCTACAAAGATAAGGGTACGTTACAACTCTAGACAGTATAAAGTGAATGAGGTATAAACTTGTCACATCATCACATGATACCACTGCCTTATAAGGCCATCCATTATCACATCACTAGGGGATATTAATCCCTCATTGCATCACTAGAGGATATCACCTCATACTAGGCATAAAGCCTCTGCCAGGTCATAAGACCCAAAACACATCATTGTCTCAACATGCCTCATAAAGGCTCACACTCATTACCATGTGTCATATTAAAGACATCATAGCATTCACTAGCTATGTTATATGTTCCCTTGCATGGTTAGGAACATACAAGTAGGATAAAGAAAACATCATCACAATGCTAGTTACTTCAAGCAAGTTTAATAAGGACATCATACATTTGGGATCAGAGTTAGGGTTTCATATGTAGTCGGTTAGGGTTTTACATTACAACACTATCAAAAAACTTAAGGTATCTCACCTTCTCACATTCTTAGAACATGTGAGTCAACCATCACCATCACTCCTCAACAACACTAAGGATCAACATGCCCAAGAAAAACCATCAACTCAAGAGGGTAAGAGATAAAGAGGTTATGTGGTTGAAGAACCTACATCTTGATGGTCAAAGGTCATGGATAAGACCAACAACCAAGCATCACCAAAACACACCAGTGGTCAAAGGCTACTTCAGTGGTCGAAGAAGGAAAAAAGGAAACCCTAGGTCGAAGGAAGTTCAGCGACCAACAACACCACTGAACCCCGTAGGTCAAAGGGACATAAAACACCTTCAGTGACCAAAGCACAACCAATGCAAATGGTTGAAGGGATCCATTATTCCCAACGATCGAAAGGAATCAACACCCTATGCAACTGAAGAGAAACTAGTCTATGCAAGTGAAGAAACACACTATTGGACCAAAAGAATCTTTCTATGCGACCCAAAACCAAAGTGACCATCTAAACGACCAAACATCACCTCTAAACATTCAACAACTTGGAACACAACATGAAGATCATCTTAGAGATAAATCCTCATCAAAACATGATCAAAACGTGTGGTTATCATCTTAAAACTGAAACCTTAAGAAAGGGAAATCATAAAAGAATAATCATGTTCAAAACCCTAGATTCAAGCATCACATATGATCAACATGAAATCGTGAGATGATAGATGGAAACCCAAGATCAAAACATGAAAATAGGTCTAAAAATCAAACTCATGTAAAAGAACCAAACCAAGAACCAAGGTAATAAAACCCAAAATGAGATGCATGCAAAACCATCATCATCTCCATCATTTAGATTTCTGGTATGAGTTAGGGTTGAAGTAAAGGAACAAGTTCATTGTAAGATCATTATAGAAACACAAACCTAACCAAGATATCAATATCAAAAATAAGTAATCATGTTTTAAAAGGAGTTGCATGTAGGATTAAAGTGCAATAATAGTAGGTAAGAGAGTTATATAACTCGCCTTAGATGATGGTGCAACCAAGGAATAAGGTTTTGCCGAAACCGGCAAAATTTCGCCCCCAAATACCGATTTCAATGTGACCTGATACGAAACCATGCGACTGTGTCGATACCGTCGCATTTCACTAAATAAAAATGCAATTTCACCAAAGTTTCGATGGTTTCGCTAATTTTGCCAAATTTCGAGGGGTCCAGTGCAGTTTTTCCAACTTATCTATCGGTAAGCAGTCGAAACCGGCGAAACCTACCGGTTTTTGTAGCTGCTTTGTTGCTGCTGCTCTTCTTTGTGGAGAAAAGGGTGATTTTGAGGGGGATTTGCCATTTGGAGCCAAAGATCGACTACATTAAGGTAAATAAATATATTTTCTTCCATTTTCATTCATTTCCAACCTCTATTTCTCCTAATATCATCTATTTTGAACACATATTTCTCTATTTCACATAATTTCGTATTTTACACTAAAATATTAGATCTACTCCACTATTCATCAAATTTGTGTGTTCTAAACATAGATCCACACATCTAAGCCATGGATCTATATATATCTTCAATAAATTTACACAAATAACTAATTTTTATATCTTTTTTAGATTATAAATACTAATAATAGTATATATAATATATATTCATCATAACTAGTTATTTCACTTAGGTTTAGTAGAAGAAGTTGTTACAAACACTAATATGAACACAAGGAAAATAATTTTTGTAAAAAATAAGATATTTTTTATATATACACTATTTAAAAATCCGAAAATTTAAAAAAAATCATAAAATATTCTTTTTTTTAGAAATAAGATATTTTTGTATTGTTTTAAATATCCTATTACAGTAGTACTCCTAATCACTTACATATACGTATAAATTATTTGTTAAATATGCATTTATCAATTTAAAAATATATTTTCAGACCTAAAAATACAAATAAAAAATAATTCTAAACCTTTTTTTCGTATTGATTAATATCCTATTACAGTAGTGTACCTAATCCATTACATATATGTACAAATTATTGATAAGTATGTGCATTTATGAATTAAAAAAATATTTTCAGACCTAAAAATACAAAAAAAAAAAATCAGACCTAAAAATACAAAAAAAAATAATTGTAAACCTTTTTTCTTCCTTGTTAATTTCCTATTTTAGTAGTGTACCTAATCAGTTACATATCTGTATGAACTTTTGCTTATGTCGTTTATTCTTTTTATTGCTAATGGCCTAATGCATTGCATATTCTATGTTGTTTTTTATTTATTTCAGTGTTGACAATGTCTTCTGATGGAAATTCGTCTGGGAATGAGGGTGCTAGGCAGAATGCACCCAAACCCAAGGAAGTAGATTTTGCTTGGAATTATTGTGCTCCTATTCCCGGGGTCAAGGGAAAGGTGGTTTGTAACTTCTGCAAAAAGACAATTGGTGGAGGGGGCATCACCAGGTTTAAGCGTCATATTACTGGGGGAGACAAGAATGTTGCCTTATGCCAGAAGTGTCCGCAATCTGTTAGGGATGATTTCAGCAAGATCATAGCATCCAAAAGGGAGAAGAAAGACAAATGTATTGAGGCCAACAAATCTTACACTGATACTCTCTTCAATGTACAAGCCACAGGTTCATCTGCCGAGTCTGATGATGACATGGTGTATCCTCCATGTTGTGGTGATACTGCTTACGGTCGGCATATGTATAGGCGGGCATATAGAGAATCAAGAAGAAGTGAGTGGGAAAGGGAGGAAGCTGCAAGAATACTATGGAGGTATGGGCCATCAGGAACCGGAGGAGGCAGTGGGACTGGACTACCTCGCAGTCAACATGTTCCTATTGTTGATCTGGATGATGAAGATGATGTGTTTGCTCAAACAAAAAGGAAGAAAGGCACAGTTGATGTTCTGTTACGTTCTTCTAGTGCTAGATTGAAAAATATTGATGAACCAGGGGTTAGGAAGGCTGAACCTAGGCAAAAAACCCTTAAAGGCATGTTCAGTGAGGCAAAGGAGAAAGTGGGAAAGGCTGTAGGTAAATTCTTTTTTGCTCACAGAATCCCGGCACATGTTGCAACTGAACCCTATCTACAACATATGGTTGATGTGATAGGGGAGTCTGGTAGGGGAACTAAGGCCCCCACAGCTTATGAACTTATGCATAAATATCTTCCCAAGCAGAAAAAAGAGCTAGAACAGTGGGTTAAGGAGCAAAAGATATTGTGGGCTGAGTATTGGGTCACACTCATGTGTGATGGGTGGACCAGTGGCAACAGGAAACAAATTATAAACTTCCTTGCTCATTGTCGTGGATCTACTATCTTCCTTGATTCTGTTGATGCTTCTGGTGAGGTTAAAGAGTACTCATATTTATACAAGCTGATGAAGAAATACATGAAAGTTGTTGGGCCTGAGAATATTATGCAAATTGTTACTGATAATGGATCAAATTTTAAGAAGGTTGGGGGAAAGATAATGAAGAAATCTCCCGTGTATTGGACGTCGTGTGCTGCCCATTGTATAGATCTCATATTAAAAGATATGGGAAAACTTGAGTACATCAAATCTGTGACCATTGATGCAAAATTGATTACAGGTTTCATATATAATCATTCTTTTCTGTTGAATGCAATGAGATGCCCAGAATATTGTGGAGGCGATCTAGTTAGAGTGGGGGTAACAAGATTTGCTACCAACTACTTGACTCTAGATTCACTGAAGAACAAAAGAGATGGATTGAGGAGGTTATTTAATGGAGTAGAGTGGACCTCCATGAAGGAGCACAATACCCCACTTGGTCGACGAATTGAAGAACTAATTGCTAATAGGGCTTTCTGGGACAAAGATACCAAGGTATTTAAGGTAATGGCTCCTATAGTAAAAGTGTTGAGGTTAGTAGATGGTGACAAGGCTGCAACCATGCCTTGGTTATATGACGCAATGGAAACAATGGTGGAGAATGTGAAAAAAGTCGATCCAACATCCAATGCACAATACATGAGCATCATAAAAAAGAGATGGACTGATATGCTTTTGCATCCACTACACAAAGTCGGTGAGCATCATTGTAATTGTATCATGTATATAATTATTTAACTGGTCTATGTTAAGAAATTAACAGGTTTTGTATTATTTATTTACAACATACTATTTGAACCCAAGATACCATTACTCACGACAATTGGGTATGAAACCAGACTTGATGAATGCGGTTAGGGATGTGCTCAATAAGTTGCTTACATCCACAGAAGAACGGATGCAGGTTTTGGATCAGGTATACAAATAGTTGTATAATTGTATTTCATGTTTATCTAATATCTATAACCTAACAACTATTAATGTGGTCTTTCATGTTTGTTGGCTTTTTTGTAGCTACAACAATTCCTTGAAGGCCTTGGATGCTTTGGCCACCCCAATGCAGTAGCCGACCGTGCAGAGGGTGATCCTTGTGAATGGTGGGTGTGGAATGGGAACGGTGCCCCTCAACTTAGAAAAATAGCCATACACATTCTTTCACAGACAACTTCTGCAGGGGGTGTGAAAGGAATTGGAGCACTTTTAATTTGATTCATTCAAAAAGAAGGAACAGATTGGGGGCTCTCATGTTAAGGGATCTCGTGTATGTCCACTACAACATGCGTTTGAGAGATAGAGCCATAAGAGAGGCCAACTACAAAGAAGTCCAGTTTGCTGAAATGCATGATCCCATTGACACAGCATACACGTTCCATGAAGATAGATTTCGGGGCCTTTATGATAGTGATGATGAGGGTACCGGTACAATAGAAGATCCCTTGGAAGAATGGATGAATGAAATAGGCCGTCCAGTTCTAGACAATATTTCTTCTAGCCGTCCAGATCCATATGTGGAGGAGCAATTTGAAGATGCTTCGGGTGTTGTACTTGAGGAAGAACGAAGAAACAGAAGCCCACCTGAAAGACTTGAGCCAGAGCCTGAGCATGTAGATCTTGATATGGAAATTGACAGAGCAGTGCAAGATGAATTGGGTGGAGCATCTAGTGCTTCAAAATCTATAACTACTACATCATCTGGGTCCAAGTCTAAGAGTGATGATGACGATGATGATGGTGGTAATGTAGGTGGTGGTCAACGTTCTCCAGAGTATCCTCCACCAGTTGATCCTCAGAATGATGATCGTCCATATATCACTAGGGATATTACACAGGAAAGAAATATCATAATGGCTGAAAAAATCTTTCCGAGGAAGAAAACTCGAGGTGGAAAAGACTACAGTGGTGAACCACCACGGCCACATGAGGATACATGCTATAGGCCTCCTACAACTACAGCTACACCTATAGGATTCCAATCCTATCCTACTTCACAATACTATACTGATTCCACTTCTGATATTGCTGAATCCATGGGAAACATGAGCCTTTCTGATTCTCTATATCCTCAACAATCATTTGGTGATATGTTGTTTGGGCACCCACAAGCGTACTATGGGTATTCTGGATATCAAACTCAGCCACCACTACAACCAGAAGCAGAATTAGAGCATCATATTGGATATACATATAGTGCAAATGTCTCGAGCCCGCATGGAACGTATCAGTACAACAGTAGTGTATTTTCTGATGATGGGGGGCAATCATGGAGCGGTGGTAGCTCAGTTATTCCTGTTGCTCAAGCCCCAATGCATGCTACTTTTCCTCAAGCTCGTCAACCTCTATCTAAAAGAAGGAGTCGATATCTTAGAAATCTGGAAGATCACTTTCCAAGGTTTGGGATGATGCAGTTCGTTTCTGGTGATGTGCACGAGGAACATGTGATTTCATACAACACACTTTACAAAATGTACATGACCTGGGAGCAATATGTCAACCATATCAACACAATACAGTATGATGAACAACCAACTCAACCAGCACGACACTCAACATACAACTGATTTGAGTTGGTAAGTTATTATATTATTGATATGTTGTAAGTTTGATATTATTGGAGAAGTGTGTGTACTTATGTTTATGGATTGTGCTAGTAAAATTGCATAACTTAATTCCTATATTTTTTCATCAAAATCCTCAATAAATAGGACAGTTCCCTTACCTCCCACATGAAGGACCCCCCAACCTACCCCCACATAAAATTTTATTGCATAAAACGATGCATTTAGGTGTAGAGATCACGCCTGTAAAATTTCATAAATTAATTCGTTCATTTTGGCGTCGAAACGGGCACAGTTGCATTTATCGAAATTTTGTCGAAATTTCCATAAATTTCGGTTTCCATGCTGTCGAAACGGTATCGAAATCGGATACCTTATTCCTTGGGTGCAACCACATCCAAACAAAGCTCCAAAAGCAATAAAGAAACCTAGCCTTGGTCTCCTCCATGACCAATCTAGTCACCACCTCAAAAGAGAAGAAAAACCCTATGTCAAAGAGCAAGAAGGAGAACCAAAACTTCTAGGCTGAAAAAGATCAAGAAGGGAGAGAAACGTATATGAGTTCCTCCACTCAACATGAACACTACCTTGGAGAACCAAGGATTTGGCCCAAGAGAGAGGAGTTCCTCCATCCCAACACAAGCACACCATGGGAACTCCATGGATTAGGCCAAGAAGAAGAAACGATAGGTAGGGTTTGCAATAAAACAAAATCAAGAGATGGAACACTTACCAAGGATCAAAGAACCACCAAAGATCACTAAGGAAGAGTAGCTCCTAGCTTGGATCACCACATGCAAAGGATTTTGGCTACCAAGCACCAAGGATAAGCTTCTTCTCCACTAAGCACACTAGGTCCTAACTCAAGGAAGAGAGAGAGACACAGAGAGATAGAGAGAGTAGAGAGGGTTCAAAATGATCATATGCATGAAAGAAGAGGGGTACATATACCCAAGGGTAGAGAGAGACCAAAGAGGTTAGGTGTCATGTGCATAAGTGCCACATGTCCACCACACATCTGCCATGCATCCACTAAAACCATGAAAGAACTAAGGTCATGAAAAATAAGGAAAACCAGCGACCTCATTTGGTCTTAGAAGACCATCGATCGAAGGGAATCATGGCCACAAAGGCTCATGGTCAAAGAGAAACTAAGCGACCAGATGAAACCCTAGATCAGAAACCAAAGAGATGATGAGAGTCTATGCGACCATTGAGACTCCATAACACACTCAAAAGCCTATACAACCATAGGCAAAAAATCAATAAGATCCAAGGATGGTTTCTAAAAAACCAAGAACATCAACACAAGGTCAACACTAACCTAGGGCATCTAGGCAAACCCTAGAAATAACACTCAACACGCCACCTTCTCTCTCCTCCTCAAACCAAGGCTCAACAAAGCACCCCAAAGCACAATATTCTCTCTCATGATGCCAAGGCACAAAGGACACAATCTACATGTGACAAATTGCAAGATAACCCCTCGTCTTGGGTAAATTGCAACTTGGTCCAAAATAAGCACATGTATAGCAAAGCTAGACCAAACATTGTCCAAATAGGACCAAACTGAAAACATAAGCTTATCACCTGTAATTAAGTCATATCAAAAGATTAGATTAAGGTTTAAGCATCTTATGAATCAAAGCAAGCACATAAAGCACTAAGCTAGGTTAGGGTTCTTACAACCATAAACCCCTAACAAGGATTTTGCCCCCAAAATCCTACGCAAAAAGAGACGGTACTTCCTACATATCTCCTCCTCAAGCTCCCACATGGATTCCTCCATGCCATGGTGATACCACAAAACCTTAACCAACACGATGTCCTTCTTCTTCAACTTCTTGATCCTCCTATCTAGGATCAACATAGGTCCTCATCCAACTAAACCTTTATGGGTTGCAAAACTAACTCACTATCAGGGTGCCACTTCCTCAACATCGAAGCATGAAACATTGGATGCAACCTATGCAATTCATGTGACAACTCCAACTTATAAGACACCTTCCCAACACATGCCACCATAGGGTAAGGTCCCATATATCTAGGATCCAACGTATCCTTCTTCTAAAACCTCAACACACCTTTCTAAGGAGAGACCTTGAGGTAGAATTTGCTTCCCACTTGGAACTCCAACAGACTACGCCGCTTATCAGTGTACAAATTCTGTCTATCCTAGGCTGATCTCAGCTACTGCTTAATCATCTTTATCTTCTTTGTGGTGTGCTACACAAGCTCAGGACCCAAAAGCTGATATTTGCCTGACTCATACCAACATAAAGGAGATCTTCAACATCTCCCATACAAATACTCATACGGTGCCATATCAATACTCCTTTGATAGTTGTTATTGTATGCAAAATCTATCAAACTGAGGTGCACATCCCAACTGGACAAGAACTGCAAAACATAAGCTCTCAATAGATCTTCCAAGATCTAGATTGTTCGGTCTAACCGTCCATCTATTTGCGGGTGAAACAATGTACTGAACTTCAACACTGTACCCATAGGAGCATGCAGACGTTACCAAAATTGATCAGTGAACTAAGGACCTCTGTTAGATACATAGTAGTTGAGATACTGTGAAAATGCACTATCCCATAAACATATATATGTGCAAGATTCTCCCCTCTGTATGTCATCTTCATTGGCAAAAAAGTGTGTTGTCTTTGTCAACCTATCAACAATCACCCATATGGAGTAATGACCCTTGGTTGTCCTTGGTAGACCAACCACAAAGTCCATTGTGGCATGATCTCACTTCCACTATGGTATGGGCAACATTTGCAAAGTCCCTATAGGTTTATGATGCTCTGTCTTAACCTTCTGACACACTGTACACTTAGCTATAAACTTAGCTATGTCACGCTTCAAACTAGGCCACCAATATAGGTCTCTTAGATTGTGATACATCTTGGTGCTTCCCGGATGCACAATGTACATCAAGGAGTGAGCCTTCTCTAAGACCATATTTGTCAAATCAGCCACATATGGAACCACTGCTCAACTGTGGTAACACACTGTCCCATCCTCTGACTCATGGAATACATCATGCTTCTCGCTGCCAAACTTTGATCGAATAAGTTGTATCACAGTGTCATCAAGTTGTGCATCTTTGATCTGCTGCCTCAATGTAGGCTTCACTTGTAACTATGCCAACAATCATGCTAACAATGAGACTTCCAACTTGACGTTCATCTCACGCAAAGACACTAACATGTCCCACTTGTAGCACACCAAGGAACGAAATTGCACCTTATCCACAGATGATGACAAAGAATACTTCCTGCTCAAAGCATCTGCCACCATGTTCACCTTCCCTGGATGGTAGTCTATGGTGCAATCATAGTCTTTTATCAACTCCATCCAGTGTCTCAATCGCATGTTCAACTCCTGATGCGAAAAGATATACTTAAGGTTCTTGTGGTCGGTGAAGTTCTGACACTTATCGCCATAAAGGTAGTGTTTGTATATCTTCAAGGCATGGAGCACCGGTGCAAGCTCCAGATCATGCATTGGGTAGCTCTCCTTGTGTTTCTTAAACTGTCGAAAAGAAAAGTGTTGGATCTAGGGCTCTAGAGGGGGGTGAATAGCGCTTCAAAATTCTCATAAGAATAGTTAGACCTTCAAATTATATCAATTGAAACCAAAAGCTTAAGTGAAATTTGAAGTCCTATCTAAGAAATCAAAGCAATGATGAGAGAGATTGAAACATGCACTTGGACAAGGTGGTTAGAGTGGTTCCAATCTCCAAACTAGGAGATAGTCAATCCACTATCTAGAGAGGTCAACCTATAGAACTTTGCAATCCATGTATACTTATATTCCATCATAAGAGATATAAGAAGACCACCATACATCCAAGAACTTACCTACTTAAGACAAAAGTCTTTCACCTACACAAGGACTTACCCACTTGATCAAGATGTCCTTAGTTTCAATAAGGACTTACCCACACTTGCATCAAGTCTTTGTCCTTGAAGGAATTACCCACTCTTCTAGAGTCTTTTCCTTACCCTTCTCCTTCACAAGGAGAAGATCTTCACCTCTTCTTCAAACTTAAAAAATACCAACAACTTCACCTTCACTGGGAGTAGCTCACTTCACCCTTTTCTCTTTGAGAACGGGGATTGGGAAGATGGAAGGAATGAGATATTTACAAGCACATGGAGGTAGCTCTCTTACAACATGCCTAGCTCACTCATAATCATGAAATGATTTGTAAATGAGAGATAGAAAGGGGCTCAAAGGGTTGTATCACACTCAACTATAGCAAGGACTAAGGATAGCATGAATGAGCAAACTTGGAATGAACTCCAAGGGTTCATATTTATAGCTGGGGGTGTTCCTTTGAGTTTGGGATCACTTAAGAATGAAAAATAGCTATTTTACAACTTACATATGATCTATTTTTGTTTCTAACAACTCTCCAACAGTTGGAATCACTTTTTCTACATTTTTTGTACAGTACATTCACTCGAGTTTCAATAAAGATAACTCGATTGATCCACTAACTAACAAAGCTAATTTTCAAACTATCGGTCGAGTTTGTTCTGAGAAATTTGACCGATGAGTCAAAATCAGTTTTGGTCAGTGATCCGGTCGATTGAGTTATTTGAGTGTACAACTCGACTGATTGATCATTTTAGAAAATCCATCACTGGATCGGTCGAGTTACAAACTCGACTGACAGAGTTGTTGTGACAAGTTTTCTATAATGATTTTGAGTGACCAAACATTGGAATTAAGTTTCCCTGGTCTTTTTTCTCATCTTTACAAGTCATAATATCAATATAAGTGATTATAGAATTAATCTAAGGTGATTTGGAGTGATTTCCCAAATTGCACACTTGCATTGCTTTTGGCTTGAACTTGGACAAGCTAGGGCTTGTGTAATTTGATCCTTTTCATGTAAAGCCTGAAATCAATCTTAAACAAATATATTATATACATATGAATGGAATGGTTAAGTCATTATCAAAGTATGGACAATGTAAAACTCTCAAGTCAACGTTCTCCCCCTTTTGACAATGATAAACCATTCCTCAATATATTGAAAAGGAAATGTAAAGTTATACCTTATCCTTGTGAATTGCAAGGGGATTCATGATTTTAACAATGTGAATTTCTCCCCCCTCAATCTATGCTCACTCTTACATGCATAGTTAGTCTTTCTACACAAAGCAATATAACATGTATAAACTATATGGTCATTTAGTAAGTCACATGATAAAGCATATATTGAACAAGAAAATGATCACATAGGCAATAAGAGCAATATGGTTGAGTTTCAAAACATTGAACTTCTCTCCCCCTTTTAGCATTATCAAAAAGAAAGGGGTAGAAGAGCACAAAAATAGGTCTTCTCCAAGCACAACCAAAACATACATACACAACATAAAAACATGCAAACTCAAAGCACACAACAAACAGAGATGAGAGAGAGACATGCAATCTAAGTCATAATCGAAATATGGGTAACATAGCACCAACTCATGAGATATAGTCAATCAAAGAGTAAGTGTACTTATGATTATGATTACAATGTTGAATGCATGTCCTCAAAACAACTACAAGCCAAAATAATGAAAATAATATGATGATAAAAATAGTACATCTCAGATTATGTGTACAAAAATAGTCTAGAAAGATATATATGATCAACATCTAAATACTAAAAATTAAAACATCTAAATGTCTAAGCTATCTATGTCCAAAGCATTGTCATCCGCATCAGCATCATCATCAGAGGCTTCAGGCTCATAATTCTCATCATCATCGGAAGGTACAGCAGAGGCACCTTCATCACCGGAGCCACCAGTAGAGCCATCAGAACCATCCTTGCCATCATCCTCAGATGCCTCCTCATCAGCAGAAGTAGTTTCCTCGTCAGCCTGATCTGGAATCTCCTCATCAACAGAAGGAGCGAAGCCACGATTGGGTCACATGGCATTCTGCTCAACCCAAGACATACCAAGGTCATGTAACTCTTGAGCTTGAGGAAAAGTAGGAACAGAATTACCAAGTCATGCAAGCAAGGTATCTATAGGACTAGCAGGGAGATGTAGTACAACATGGGTAGATCCACCAGCAATAGAGGATGTAGCAGTGGAAGCAACAGGTGGAGGGGCTCGGTAAAAGTTATGCATAGGATGCATAATCACCTCCTGGGTAGGGTTGGTAGGTAGGGTAAGGATGGGCACAACATAGGTTCATGGTAGAGATGATAGCACAGAGATCCTAATACATATGCTCCTGAACCTAAAGGATATACGCTTATCGATGCATCATGTAACCCATGAGGGTTTCATTTGACACATGAAAAGAGGTGTGGAGAGGTCGGGATGGATGAGGAGGTGGAGGTGTCTGGGTGGACGTGGAGGCTCCAGGTGTGGTAGAGGAAGGGGTAGGCACACTCTTCTGAATTGTGGTCTCACCGATGCAAACTCCTTTTTGAGAAGGTTTGTAATGAAAGTCATGAAAAAGAGACTTTCCAGTGGCAGACTAAAAAATATCACAAATTAGAGGTGGATGGGTTCCACGGGTGTTCTTACCAGATTAGAAGTAGGTCATGTGATGGAGGACATATCTAGCCCACTTGACTCCAATGTTCTTCAGGATATAGAACATAATCACCACAATATTCTCTACAATTTTAGTTTGGTTTTTCTTTGGATGAATATTACAGTTGACTACCAGGGCGAGTATACGGTTTTTCAGGTTTAAGGATGAAGAGAGAAGGGTAGACTTCTTCCTATAGGGAAACGGAGGCTTCTTTAAGAATTTATGTATGTTAAGGAGAGTGATATCATATTGCTTGTAGAAGGCCTCAGGGTCTAGGAGGTCAAAATACTCAAGGTAATCCTTCCTCCATGTGTCAGTCACTTCAGTACCGGAGAAAAAGATATTCAAAGAATCCTCAGAGACTTGGAATTTCTTCCTGACAATCATAGAAGTAAGAACTACTTGAGCATTTGGTGGGGGTACAAGAGTGTCATAATTCCATTGCAAATTTGCACAAACTTCGTGAATGACTTTGGTGCTTGTGATGGAATTTTGATAGCACGCGCATTCAATACTCATGGCGGAGAGGTGGTGGTCGTACAACAACTCAGCAACTTGACTCGAGGATGATGCTTCCCAAGCTGCGTGAGATGCATTTTGTATCTCCTCTCCTTCTTTTCCTTCCTCTTGTATTTGCTCTCTTTCTTGTACTCTTCCTCCTTCTTGGAGCTTCTCTTATGGTGTGACTTTCTTGGCTTAGGATTTTCACTCTTGTAGTGTCCTTTTTTGCCACACTTGTAGCACCTTGGAGTGGAAGAAGAAGATTGCTTTCCCTTGAAGTGATTCCCCTTGGAGTAGTTGGCTTCATGCTCACTAGGGCCATCATCATCACTATAGGAGGAGGGAGAGATCCAACAAGCAAGTTGTTGTTGAAGGATGGCATCATCCACTTGAGCTTTGAAGGCATTATCTTTAATCTTCCTTTCTTCCTTCTCGTCTTGCTTGGCTTCTTCTTATTGCTTGTCAAGTCTTGGCTGATGAGCTTGTAGATTCCCAATAAGCTCCTCAGTTGGGATGTCACCAAGACTTCTCACTTCTTCAATGGAGGTCAACTTTGATTCCCATCTCTTTGGTAGAGACCTCAAGATTTTTGAGTTGATTACTCCTCTATCCAAAGTGTGTCCCAAAGAAGCTAGGCCATTGATGGTTATGTTGAGCCTAGAGTACATCACGACAACTCCTTCTTTCTTCACCATTTGAAGTTCTCTAGGAGGTTGTTCGACATGTAGATATTTTCCTCCTTCACTTGTTTTGTGCCTTCATAGGTGATGCACAACTTATCCCATATCTCATAGGATGTATCCCATGAGGAGATGTGGTTGAACTCCGTTGGGGTGAGGGATACATAGAGGATGCTAATTGCTTTGGCATTGAGTTGGGCATCTTTTAGTGTAGCTTTATTCCATGTTGACACAGCTCCGGTTTGCTCTGTGTACGGTGTGATCATCACCTTCCACATATCAAAGTTCATCCCTTGAATGTAGAACTGCATACGCCTCTTCCAATAGAAAAAGTTGGTTCCATCGAAGACCGGAGGACGCATGGAGAAGCCTCCCTCTAGGTTGAGTGAACCAAATAGGTTCTCACCCATCTTCTCATCTTATGGGAGATTGTTGGAGAAGATCCCAAGCTCTGATACCACTTGTTGGGTCTAGGGCTCTAGAGGGGGGTGAATAGAGCTTCAAAATTCTCACAAGAATAGTAAGATCTTCAAATTATATCAATTGAAACCAAAATATTAAGTGCAATTTGAAGTCCTATCTAAGAAAGCAAAGCAATGATGAGAGATATTGAAACATGCACTTGGATAAGGTGGTTAGAGTGGTTCCAATCTCCAAACTAGGAGATTGTCAATCCACTACCTAGAGAGGTCAACCTCTAGGACTTTGCAACCCATGTATACTTATATTCCATCATAAGAGATACAAGGAGACCACCATACATCCAAGGACTTACTTACTCAAGATAAGAGTCTTTCACCTACACAAGGACTTACCCACTTGATCAAGATGTCTTCAACCTTCAACAAGGACTTACCCACACTTGCATCAAGTTTTTGGCCTTGAAGGAATTACCCACTCTTCTTGAGTCTTTGCCTTACCCTTCTCATTCACCTGGAGAAGATCTTCACCTCTTCTTCAACCTTGAAGAAGACCAACAACTTCACCTTTCACCCGGAGTATCTCACTTCAACCTTTGCTCTTTGAGAAATGGGATTGGGAAGATGGAAGGAATGAGAGATTTACAAGCACATGGAGGTAGCTCTCTTACAACAAGCCTAACTCACTCATAATCACGAAATTCTTTGTAAATGAGAGAGAGAAAGGGGCTCAAAGGGTTGTATCACACTCAACTATAGCAAGGACCAAGGATAGCATGAATGAGCAAACTTGGAATGAACTCCAAGGGGTTCTATTTATAGCTGGGGGTGTTCATTTGAGTGTGGGATCACTTAAGAACAAAAATAGACATTTTACAACTTGCAATGGATCTATTTTTGTTCCTAACAACTCTTCAATAGTTAGAATCACTTTTTCTGTATTTTCCATACAATACATTTGATCGAGTTTCAATAAAGATAACTCGACCGATCCACTAACTTGTTGTGTGCATTTCACATCAATTTCTTACATGTTTTCACACACAAATTCAATTCATTTTGTTTCCATTTAGCCTCTATTCATATTCTTCTTGCCACCTTTTTGTTATTTTGCTTATCACATGATGTGTATTGCAGATATGCTTAAAAGGGTCAAATTAGAGATAGCCCAACTCAACGCTGACATCATCGGAGTTTCTCCATGCTTTGCAGACAACTCAAAGTCTTATTTTTGCTAAAATAGCATCACACATGGTGTGTCTGAATTAAAACACGGTGTGCGCGATTCCAGTTAGCCATGCATCCAGTCGAAAGGAAAAAAGACACATCATGTCTCCTTTTGGAACACGACGTGTGTGATTCCAAAAAGTACCATGAAGAGCAAAACACGACGCATTCACCACTAGAACAGTGTGTATCTGGGATGTCAAAGTTGACTGGATCAATTGTCAGAGACCAGAACATGACATGTCTGAAGGAAGACACGTCATGTTGTTGTCAGTTTCAACAGAATTGAAAAACAATGCCTTTCATTTTTAAAGACAAAACCAACTAAGGGAGTAGTTATCATTGGTCATATTTCGAATTATTTTCATCCAAGAGGAGGTCTAGATCAAAGGAGGTCAATTTTGGGTGGAAGAAGGTGGTTTCTTACCAAAGAACCTCCATTCTTCTTCTTTTCTTCTCCATTTTCTTCTTTGAAGGTGCAATAGAACTTCTTCTCTCTACCAAGCTTCTCGGGAGGGAAGTTTGTCTAGTTTGGAGCAGTTTTAGGAGTGGAATTTCATCCCCAAGCTGGAATTCTACTCTTCTTGGGTTACACCTTTAGTTCTCTTAGCTTTTCCTTCTCTAAACCATGTTAAACTCTGAAAATTCTATATCATTTCTACTATACATCATCATCGACGAGTAGGCTCTTTTTCTTGGACATGAGAGAGTAACTCCCATGTCATGACATGTATGGAACATGATAATTTTGTACTAAATTCTTGCTTTTCTACCTTTTGAGTATCAGTTTCTTACTTCTTGCATATATGGCTGGCCACTATGTATGCATGTTTTATGATTTCTTGCTTGATCTGAGAAGATAAGTAGGAGAGTAAGGAGGTACTCTCTTCGCAACTCCTCCTTTACCACAAGAGTGGAAATTATGGAGTTGAGGAGTAGGTTTGTGATCCAAAATGAAATACATACATGAGAGTGTTGTATTGAGTTAGGATCATTGTATTTGCATCAAGAGGTGAAGTATAACATACAACTCTCCTTTAGCATGTGCTTAGTATGTTTAAATTTTGTGTTTCTACTTCATGTTATGATGTGCTAGTGAAATTCTAAGTCCAAGATTGTTTCAAATATTAAATCAAACCCTTTTAAGTAATCCTTTTACTGTTTACTCTAATTCTGAAATTTTAGTTTAATTAACCAAATATTTCTTTGAAAAAGTTCTAGATTGTTGAAACTTAGCACTCTTGCGTTTAATTGATTGCTAAAGTTCTTTGTGTTCGATCTCGATTACAACTACACTAGTATACTTGCGGGAATTGGCTAGTTGAGTAAAAGATCATTTATATGATGGAAACTCATTAGTGTAATAATCACACAAGTTTTGGCATCATTGTCGGGGAGCTATAGTTAATCTAATTAGAGTAAAAAGTGCTAACTCGTATTCGAGACTAGATCACCACTTCCATTTTCAAATTTTCATATACCTTTTAGTTGTGTTCTCAGTATCTCTTGCTTCTTTTCAGGTTGTATGCGTCACTCGTAGAGGGGTCTTCAACCATCTGCATTTGTAGATCTTGAAATTGTGTGCACTCTTTCAATTTTAAGAAGAGCAAGAAGAGGAGAGCAACCACTGCTAGAGGGTGTTCCATCATCACCATCACCATATTATTCATCCTTTGAAGAAGCCACATAAGAAGATCCAACCATGGAGGACGACCGTCCTTTGAAAGACTTTGTCATGCCGGTTGCCACAAACATTTGTGGAGCCATTAATCTACCTACAATGGAAGCAAACAAATTCTCTATTGCTCCTTCAATGATGCAGATGATCCAACAAAACCATTTTGGGGGTACCGTTAATGAAGACCAAATCTTCATGTAGCTAAATTCTTGGAGTACATGAACACTTTCAAAATCAATGGTGTATCCACTGATGGAATAAGGATATTGTTGTTCCCTTTCACCTTGAGAGATAGAACCAAGGCATGACTTTTATCTCTTCTTAAGAAGTCCATCAAAAGTTGGGATCAACTTTTAAATGCTTTCCTTGCAAAGTATTTTTTTCCAAGAAAAATAACCCAACTAAGGAACCAACTCACAAACTTTTCTCAATGAGATGGAGAAACTTTGTATGACATATGGGAGTAGTTCAAGGACCTGCAACACCTTTTCCCTCACCATGGATTGATAAATTGGTTGCTACTTCAAACATTTTACAATGGACTATTCTACAATACATGTATAACATCGTATGCCGCAGCTAATGGAGCTTTAATGAATAAGTCTTACATGGAGGTTTATGATATCATTGAAGATATAGCACTCATCCACTGCTAGTGGGGGTCGGATAGAAAAGCACAATCATCTTCTACGCAGGGTTCTTCAACTGGAAAGCAATGAGGAAAGCACAATGTTGATGCAGTTGATTTGATTACAACCAAGCTTGATGTCCTTACACAAAAGTTTGAGAAGATGACTACCATGCAGATCCAAGCAGCTGAGGTAATTTCTAAAGCTTGTGGATTTGTTGGGCATACTTGTTCTACTTATTTTGCTCCTAATATGAATCAAGACAACCAAGAGCAAGTGAATGTCGTTGGGATACAGGGAACAAACAATACAATCCCTATTCCAACACCTACAACCCTAGATGGAGAGATCGTCCTAATTTCTCTTACTAAAACACAAGCAATGCCCAAAACTTTCAATAAGGACAGTAGTAACCACAGCAACAACAACATTTCAACTGGCAAACAAATGGGAATCTGCCAGGTTTCAACAACAATAGAGGTTACCAACTGCAACATCAACCTCAAAGTTCTTCCTTGGGGACTATGATGGAGAGATTTATTTCTACTCAAGCGCAGCAAAATGAAGAGTTCATGGGCAATGACAAATTGTTGAAGGACACAATTGCCCAACTCTCCACAAAAGTGGATGGCATTTCCACTCATACAAGGATGTTGGAGAACCAAATTGCCCAGCAAGCCTTGGCACAACAAAAGAACACTCAATCTGATTCTCTTCCAAGCCAAATAGAGGTGAATCCAAGATTGTAGGTGAAGAATGCTATCACCTTGAGGAGTGGAGATGAAATCCAAAGACCTTCTCCACCCAAACAAACTCCATGTCAACCTTCCATTGGCTGAAGTTATAGCTGAGATGCCATCGTACGCCAAGTTTCTGAAAGACATCCTCACCAAGAGGAGGAAGGTGGACCAGGTTGAAACCATCATGCTTTCTGAAAGAATAAGTTCAATTATCCAAAATAGACTTCTTGAGAAGCTAGATGATGTGGGAGCTTTCACTCTACCTTGTAAGATTAGCAACACCACATTTGAAAAAGGTCTTGTAGACCTTGGAGCTAGCATTAGTCTCATTCCATATACCTTGTGGCAGGAGATAGATCTTGGAGATTTAAAACCTACAAAGATGGCCATTGAACTAGCCGGTCATTCCATCAAATATCTCAAAGGTATTATGGAGGATGTGTTAGTGCAAATCGGTAAATTTTATATTCCTTATGATTTTGTTGTGTTAGACATGGTAAAAACTCCTTCCAATCCCATTCTCTTTGGGAGACCCTTTTTGAGAACTGTCGGATGCCTTGTTGATGTCCGAGAAGACAAACTTACACTTCGGATTGGTGAAGAAGCCATGGAGTTTTCTATGTATGATGCCATGAAGGAACCTTCATGGGTAGAAGAGATCTATTTTATAGACTCTATTGATTCTATTGTGGAGGGAAATCATGATGTTGCTAATTTGATATTAAATTACTATGACGATGATGAAGTTATGAACAACGAATCTGAAAATTTAGGAGTACTTTCTATTGCTCAATTAGATGTTATTAATGAAGACACTTCACTTGTTGATGATAAATCCAAAGAGAATACAGTTGGGAGAAAGGTAGAACTCAAAGCCCTTCCACCAGGGCTGAGGTATGAATTTCTTGACTATGATTCTACTTCTCATGTAATAATCAATGATGAGTTAACTAATGAACAAGAAAATAAATTGCTTGCTGAATTGCATTTGTATAAAGATGCCATTGGTTACTCTATTGATGATTTGAAGGGCATCCATACTTCCATTTGCATGCATAGAATAAACATGGATGATGATTCTAAACCTACTGTTGAACCACCTAGACATTTAAATCAAAACATGCTTGAAGTGATTAAAAAGGAAATTTTTAAGTTGGTAGATGCCGGTATCATTTATTCTATAAGTGACAGTCCCTGGGTTAGTGACATTCATGTGGTACCTAAGAAGGGGGGTGAAACTATCATTAAGGGAGATAATGATGAGTTTATGCAAACACGTGTAGTCACAAGTTGGCACATGTGCATTGACTATCGACGTTTGAATAAAACAACTCACAAAAATCATTTTCCTTTGTCATTTATTGATTTGATGCTTAAACGACTTGCAAAACATTCTTACTTTTGCTACTTGGACGAGTATTCTGGGTTTTCCCAGATTCCTATATACCCTCCCGACCAAGAGAAAACCACTTTTACATGCACCTATGGAACCTATGCTTACCGTCGCATGCCTTTCGATCTTTGTAATGCCCTAGCGACGTTTCAGCGCTGCATGATGGCTATTTTCTCTGATTTTATTGAAAACATAATGGAAATATTCATGAATGATTTTAGCATTTATGGAGATTCCTTTGATCAATGTTTATGCAATTTGTCACTAGTCTTAGCCCGTTGCAAAAATGTTAACCTAGTACTAAACTGGGAGAAGTGTCATTTTATGGTACAATCCAATGTACTAGGCCATATTGTATCTAATAAGGGTATTGAAGTTGACAGGACTAAGGTGGAAGCTATTGAGAAGATGTCTACTCCTTCTTCAGTCAAGGACATCCGTAGTTTCCTTAGACATGCAGGGTTCTATAGGAGATTCATTAAAGACTTCTCCAAGATTGCAAAACCATTATGTTCCTTGCTTACAAAAGACGTTGAATTCATATTCAATGATGACTGCCATACAGCTTTCAACAAGCTCAAAAAAGCTCTTGTTTCAGCCCCAATCATCCAACCACCAGACTAGAGTGCTCCTTTCAAATTAATGTGTGATGCAAGTGAATATGCAGTAGGGGTAGTTCTTGGACAGCGGAAAGATAAGAAGCTTCATGCCATATACTATGCAAGAAAGACTTTAGATGAGGCACAAATCAATTATATAACCACCAAGAAGGAGATGCTTGCTATAGTATACGCCTTTGACAAATTCAGATAGTATTTGGTAGGATCCAAGGTAATTATGTATACAGATCATGCTACCATTAAGTATTTGCTTAATAAGAAAGATGTCAAACCTCATCTCATCCACTGGATATTTCTTCTTCAAGAGTTTGATCTTGAGATCAGAGATAAGAAGGGGACAAAGAACAATGTTGTTGATCATCTATCTAGGTTGAATACATATGCTAGATATTTATTGCCTATTGAGGACCAATTGCCGATTGAGAAACTCTATGCTTTATCATCCAAACAAGCACCATGGTTTGTAGACATTGCAAATTTTCTTGCTACAGGACAGCTGCCCCTGGACTTGACATATCAACAAAAGAAGTAAGTTTTTCCATGATGTAAAGTTCTACTATTGGGACGATCCCTTATTGTTCAAACATGGGAGTGATGAACTCATCCAGAGGTGTGTTGCTGAAGAGGAAATTGCCACAATCATTTCTGAATGTCATGCTTCTCCTTACAGAGGTCACTTTGGAGGAGAGAAGACTGCAACAAAGATTCTCCAAGCCAGTTTCTATTGGACAACCTTATTCAAAGATGTCAACCATTTTGTCAAAGCTTGTGATAAATGCCAAAGGGCTGGAGGAATATCAAGGCGTGATGATATGCCTCTTAACTCCATCTTGGAGATTGAGGTATTCGATGTGTGGGGAGATGATTACATGGGACCTTTCCCATCTTCCTGTGGTTATCAATATATTTTAGTTGCTTGCGATTACGTTTCTTAATGGGTTGAGGCCATCCCAACCCAAGCACTGGATGCAAAATCTGTAATCAAACTATTCCAGAAAATCATTTTCCCCCGGTTTGGAGTTCCTAGAGCTGTGATTTCTGATGGAGGCACACATTTTGTTGAGAAGCAGTTCAACAATCTTCTATCCAAGTATGGAGTCATTCATAAAGTCTTTATTCCCTACCATCCTCAAACTTCTGGGCAAGTAGAAATCTCCAACCGACAGCTGAAGAACATTCTAGAAAAGACTATGTCTAGCTCAAGGAAGGATTGGGCCTTGAAGACAGACGATGCATTGTGGACATATCAAACAGCTTACAAAACTATCATAGACACAACTCCATTCAAGCTAGTATATGGTAAATCTTGTCACCTTCCACTAGAGATAGAACATTGTGCTTTATGGGCTATCATATTCCTAAACTTTGACATGAAGAAGGCTGGTGAGAAACGTCTATTGCAGCTGCAAGAGCTAGAGGAACTCCGGCTAGATGCATATGAGAATGAAAAGCTCTACAAGGAAATAAAAAAGGCTTGGCATGACAAGAGAATCCGCATGAAATATTTCAAGGAAGGAGACAAAGTGTTGCTATTCAACTGAAAGATCAAGTTATTTCTTAGAAAATTGAGATTCAAGTGGTCCGGTTCATTTCTTGTAATGAAGATATTCCCATATGGAGTTGTTGAACTACAAGGCAAAGATGGCATTTTTAAAGTCAATGGATAACATTGCAAACTATATATATCTGGAGACAAAGTTGGAAAAGGAGCCTCTTACTCCCTCCAAGTTGCTTGATGAAAAGATTGAAGAGTCTCACTTCAGACTCTAAATGGAGGACCTCATGGGAGTTGAACCCACATTAGGATAGATTTCCTTTCTGTTATTTGAGTCAAGAACACTTTTTAGTTTCGTAAATAAGCTTGTCATGGATGAATGTAATAACTTAGACAATATCTATCACTATTATTGTGCTGATGAGAAGTTGTTTTCTGTAGAAACTACAGAAGACACGACATGTCTTTATTTGACACAGCGTGTCACTGTTCCCAGAAACACAGTAGATGAGTCATATCTCCAGGTACACAATGTGTTAAAAAAAGAACACATTGTGTCAATGTCCAGCAGATTCAAGGTATTACTTGATCTGGAAAAGAACACACAGTGTCCTCATTCAGACACGGCATGTACTTCAACAGCAATAGGAAGCATAAGTTATCTAGAAAATAACATGATGTATATTTATTTGAACATGTCATGTAGTTATCAGTGAAAGGGATACAATTTGAATTTCTGGATTCAGACACGTCGTGTACTTAGTGGAACACGACGTGTCTTGTAGCGCACAAAGGAAATTCTGTCAATAGACACACCGTGTCTTTTGACGAGAATACGGGTTTTTAACTAAAACCCAAGCCGCCTCTCTTACTCACGCCTCTCTTTCGAGCCATGTGAGATTCCCTAGTAGCTGTGTGGCCTAGTGCTCTTGCCCCCTTGCTCGCGCTGCCGTCGTGTGCCTTAGCACACCTTGCAACATTGTTGTCGTGTCAACGGACATGTCTTCTTCAAGCAGCAACTTAGTCATCGTCCTCCTTGCTCATGCTATGGTCGTACTCCTCTCTGAGCCCAGCATAGTAGACGCCCTACCCAAGCCGCCATTCTCCGCCATTCTCCATGCCACCAAGTCGTCCCTTTCAATATGTAGTTGCATCTTCATCGTCTACACCGAGCCACACCACTGCCATTTCGCTCGACCTCCATATCCGTTGCTTCTCCAAGCACTGTCGTCTCCATCTTCAGCCTGCATAACTTCTCCATGTACATGTTGTGTCATCCAAAAGACACGCCATGTATGCCAATCTACAGCCAGATCTTCTGCAACCAAACACTCTGTCTCCTTTTCTAAACACGTCGTGTCTTAGCCCATCAGCAGCAATGACACCTATTAAGCAAACCTCCAATCGCAAGCATGGTGCTAGCTCCTCCTCCGCACCAACATAGATCTCCATGACCCAATTCTGGGTCACTCCTGAGGAAGACCCAACGTACTAGTTTCTCATAGCAAGGAGGGTGCTTCCTACATGATTTGCTTGCGAGTAGACTCTCACAACCCTCAGCTTCAAGGATGAGGTCTTCATGCACCTGCAAGATTTGGGGCTAAGCTACATATGTTGCACGGTATCAAACACTTACCCCTATTTAGTTAATGAGTTTTTTATGACGCTCACTACAGAGCAAGACCCACAAAATAAGATGGAACCTTATGGTATTATCCGTTTCTGACTTTTGGGTCGTAGTTTTAATCTTACCTTCAGGAGTTTCTGTGAGGTTTTGGATTGCCACTACGACGGGGCAATTAGTTATCCGCCAGCTTTTCACAGTGACGAATTTTGGTTTGAGATATCAGATGAGGAACACCATGAAGCTAAGCAAGCTAGGGCATCTGCCATTCACAACCCTATTTTTTTATACATGCACCGCCTTCTTAGTACTAGAGTGTTTACTTAGAAAGAAACTCAAGGGGTTGTTGGAAAATAGGATCTTTTCTTTTTATGGGGAATGATGCATGACTGTCATATCAATGATGCTTATTATATCCTTACGCATTTCCTAGACATTAAGAAAGTGAAGAAGAGGGACTCTGGCAACATAATGTGTGGTGGTTTAATCACTTTGATAGCACAAAAGTTAGATGTTGATATGACAGGTCTCGAGGCTGCACCAGGTAGAAACCTGATAGACATTTAGTATCTCCTTTCTACATGATTGATCTCAAGGGTTGCCAATAGTAATACCAAATTTCGACAATTCTTTGATGATGATCAATACATTGACATTCCAGATCCTGAACATATCACATTGGAGAACATAGATAATTGGAAAGTCATCCTGAACACTAAAGAAGAAGTTGATGCAGCTAGAGCTATTGATGATACTGAGGCACCCCCTATTGCTACACCACCTCCCTCCACCAACACACAGACAGAGTACTCCTGGGCCATGCATGATGTCAGGCATCTATATGGCTATGTACAGTAGCAGTTTGACCACATAGACAACCACATGGACCTGATGGATCAACAATTTTCTTCTATGAATGATATGGTTCATCGCATGGATAGTTGGCACCTTTCTTAAGAACAATACTCCATGCCACAACAGCACCAGCCTACTCTGCCACTACAGCCCGAGTTTATTCTACACCCTGTGTGGTTGATATTCCAGATGATGATGATCTCGTCATTCAGTTCTTCCCCTCTGATCACATAGGCCCTGGCCCATCCCACTGATGCCCCACCCCATGACAGGTACCTGGTTGTTTCCTTCATAAGTTTAATTTATGCACTGAGGACACTACAAATTTCAAGCTTAGGGGGATGCAACTGGCCGGTAATGTAGTTTACTTTAATTGTTTTTCATGTTGTCATGTCTTTTCTGCTTTCATGTTGTTTTTTGTTTTTCTTTCATTTTGTAGCAAAATCATGTATGATGTGAGGCTATCTTGATGTAATGAACTGATGTTTCTGCCAAGTTTGAACCATCTTGTCCTTTTGCATGTTAATCTATCATTGAAAGAATTCTAAAGAACATGCATAGATTGGTTGAAATTCCTTGGCCCCCAACACCTGTTTATTTCTAGTTTATACTTGTAGCTTGAACACTCAACTTTTTCATCATTGATTGCCTAAAACATGTAATGGTTTCTTTTTTGTGAGTAAATTAACATCACAACATCATTTGGAATACGAGATACCCTTGCCAAACTCTTAGTGCATTTTTCAACCTTTCTTTCAGTGAATTTTTTTTCAAAACAAATGGATGAAATCTAGCTAATGTTGTTATTTAGTTGACTCTCCCATGTTGTAGAAAATAATTAAAATCTCTTTTATCTCATTTCACCCTCATACCCCAAAAAAATGGTTAAACTTCCCACATATCATTGTAGCCTAGTGTAAGTCCGATCTAGCCACGATGGTTAGGTGGTATGTCTTAAAAAGAGGATAAAATACCCCAACCGGCACTCCACGTGAGCATAAGCTTACATTAGCAGCCGAGTGCCGAAAACCATAATCCATTTTTCATATCATTTCTAAAGGAGAGTACAACTAATTATGTTAATGTTAGATAAGACTTCATCATTTATATCCTTCATAGATGAGAAATAGTGTTGTGCATCCACTAATTGTTTGGCTTGGTTATCCAATTTCTGTTTAATGTTGTTGAGATGATTGATTCATTAAATTGAAACCACCCTTGCTTAACTTAAGAATCTTTTTCATTGATGTTTAATTTGAGTTGATGGCCATGAGTATAAATCGTTGATCATTGTTGGGTGAACATTGCATATCTTTCTTTCAACTAATCTATACATGGACTTGAAAAATTCTTTCATGTGCATTTTTATGTTTTTTTTTGCTTGAGGACAAGCAACGGTTCAAGCTTAGAGGGATTTGTTGTGTGCATTTCACATCAACTTCTTACACATTTTCACACACAAATTCAGTTCATTTTGTTTCCATTTAGCCTCTATTCGTATTCTTCTTGCCACCTTTTTGTTAATTTGCTTATCGCATGATGTGTATTGCATATATGCTTAAAAAGGGTCAAATTAGAGATAGCCCAACTCAACGCTGACATCATTGGAGTTTCTCCATGCTTTATAGACAACTCAGAGTCTTATTTCTGCTAAAACAACATCACACACATGTGTCTGAATTAATACACTGCGTGTGTGATTCTAGTTAGCCATGCATCCAACCGAAAGGAAAAAAAGACACGTCGTGTCTCCTTTTGGAACATGACGTGTGTGATCCCAGAAGTATCGAGAAGAGAAAAACACGACGTGTTCACCATAGATAGGACATGTGTCTAGGATGTCAAGGTTGATTGGATCAACTATCAGAGACCAAAACATGACATGTCTGAAGGAAGACACGTCGTGTCGCTGTCAGTTTTAGCAAAATTGAAAAATGACGCCTCTCGTTTTTAAAGACAAAACCAACTAAGGGAGCAATTATCACTGGTCATATTTCAAATGCTTTTCTTCCAAGAGGAGGTCTAGAGAAAAGGAGGGCAATTTTGGGTGGAAGAAGGTTGTTTCTTGCCAAAGAACCTCCATTCTTCTTCTTTTCTTCTCCATTTTCTTCTCCAAAGATGCAACAGAACTTATTCTCTCTACCAACCTTCTCGGGAGGGAAGTTTGTCTGGTTTGGAGCATCTTTAGGAGTGGAAATTCGTCCCCAAGCTGGAATTATACTCTTCTTGGGTTACACCTTTAGTTCTCTTAGCTTTTCCTTCTCTAAACCATGTTAAACTCTGAAAATTTTGTATCATTTCTATTGTACATCATCATGGATGAGTAGGCTCTTTTTCTTGGACATGGGAGAGTAACTCCCATGTCATGACATGTATGGAACATGATAATTTCGTACTAAATGCTTGCTTTTCTACCTTTTGAGTATCAGTTTCTTACTTCTTGCATGTATGGCTGGCCACTATGTATGCATGTTTTATGCTTTCTTGCTTGATCTGAGAAGATAAGTAGGAGAGTAATGAGGTACTCTCTTGGAAACTCCTCCTTTACCATGAGAGGTGGAAATTATGGAGTTGAGGAGTAGGTTTGTCATCCAAAACGCAATACATACATGAGAGTGTTGTATTGAGTTAGGATCGTTGTATTTGCACCGAGAGATGAAGTATAACATACAACTCTCCTTTAGCAAGTGCTTAGTATGTTTAAATTTTGTGTTTCGACTTCATGTTATGATGTTCTAGTAAAATCCTAAATCCAAGACTGTTTTAAATCTGAAATCAAACCCTTTTAAGTAATCCTTTTACTGTTTAGTCTCATTCTAAAATTTTAGTTTAATTAACCAAATCTTTCTTTTAAAAAGGTCTAGATTGTTGAAACTTAGCACTCTTGCATTTAATTGATTGCTAAAGCTCCTTGTGTTCGATCTCAACTACAACTACTCATGTATACTTGTGGGAATTGGCTAGTTGAGTAAAAGATCATTTATATGATTGAAACTCATTAGTGTAATAATCAAACACTGACAAAGCTAATTTTCAAACTATCGGTCAAGTTTGTTCTGGGAAACTTGAACAATAACTCAAAATCGGTTTTAGTCAGTGAGTCGGTCAGTCAAGATCTCAGAAAATCCATCACTGGATCGGTCGAGTTACAAACTCGACTGACAGAGTTGCTGTGAAAAATATTCGACCAAACATTGGAATTAAGTGTCCCTGATTTTTTATCATCTTAGTTACAAGTCATATCATCAATACAAGTGATTACAAAATTAATCTAAAGTGATTTGGAGTGATTTCCCAAATTACACACTTGCATTGCTATTGACTTGAACTTAGACAAGCTTGGGCTTGTGTAATTTGACCCTTTTCATGTACCTAAATCCTGAAAGCAATCTTAAACAAACATATTAGATACATATGAATGGAATGGTTAAGTCATTATCAAAATATGGACAATGTATAACTCTCAAGTCAACAAAAAGAAATCACGTCCTTATCTTGCATCAGCACACAATCCAAACCATTCTTTGACACTTCACAGAAAATGATATAACCCTTTTCCTTGTTCTGGTAGCACTAGCACTGGTGCATTGGCCAGCTTCTCCTTTAATGACTGGAATGCACATTGATACTTGTCATCCCAGATAAAAGGCACATCTTTCCTCATCAACTTTGTTAGGGTTAACGCCATTGCGCCTAAGTTCTTGATAAACCTTCTGTAGTAGTCTGCCAAACCCAGAAAATTACAAACTTGTGTCGGTGTATGTGGTTGTTCCCACTCTATCACATACTCAACCATCTTGGGGTCTACACGGACACCCTCAGCAGATATCATGTGTCCAAAGAAAGACACTTCCTTCAACATAAACTTGCATTTTTTGAATTTAGCATACAACTTGTGTTATCTCAACAAGGTCAACGCCTGACGCATAAGTTTTTTATGTTGTTGGCTATCACAGGAGTAGATCAGGATGTCATCGATGAACACCACCATGAACTGGTCAAGATAAGGCAAAAACACCATGTTCATCAAGTCCATGAACATTATTGGTGCATTGGTTAGCCCAAATGGCATAACCACAAACTCATAGTTACCACACCTTGTCCTAAAAGCTGACTTTGGTATATTGTCCACCTTGATCCGCAATTGATGATATCCCGACCTCAGATCTGTCTTTAAGAACACTGCAACACCCATGAACTGATCAAACAAGTCATCTATCCGTGACAAAGAATATTTATTCTTGATCGTCACCTTGTTCAACTGTTTGTAATCTATGCACAACCGCATGGATCCATCCTTCTTCTTTACAAAGAAAATGAGACCACCCCAAGGTGAAGTGCTCAGTCTGATGGATCCTTTATCTAGTAACTCCTTCAACTATTTTTTCAGATCTTGTATCTTAGTTGGCACCATCCTATAAGGTGTTTGTGCTATGGGCCGCGTACTAGGAACTAGATTGATCTCAAAATCAATTTTTCTGACTAGAGGAACACTAGGAAACTCATTAGAAGACACGTCATCAAACTCACAGACAACTGGCACCTCCTGGATACTCATACTCCTCATCTTGGTGTCCACCACATGCGCCAAGAACACATCCCAACCATGTCTCATCAATCATTTGGTTGTCATCATTGACACCAAACATGTAGGGAGAATCTTTCTATCTCCTTAGAAGATCCACGACACATCACCATCAACAAATGTCGCTACCTTGGAACTACAATACAAGATCACCTGATACTTTTCCAAAGTATCCATTCTAAGGATCACATTGAATCCATGCATGTCAAGTGGTATAAGATCCATTTGAATGTTGCGTCCTGAGAAATAAACAACACATGAAGGACACACCTCCAACAAATCAATAGAACCAACAAAAGGGGTTTCCAAGAGAAGACTATCACATCTATGACTAGTAGGAAAAGAACAACTGGCAATAATTTCTCTAGTGAAAAAAGAGTGTGTTGCACTAGGGTCAACCAAAATAGATATAAAGCAAGAAGAAAACAAATCAGAATGAAATAACTCCATCTAACATGTCATGACTCGCGGGTTGACCACTCCTTCCAGCTGACTCATAGCATAAAATCAAGTTGTTTCTTGTTTTTGCCTCCTTCCTTTACTGGATTTCCCAGAAGAATCAGCATGTGATGCCTGACCGCATTCCCTACCACCGTTGAACTGTTGTTAATGATGCGACCCTTACTAACTATGTCTCGGCTATTGGGTACCTCTTCATCCTTCATCGAGAAAAACCACTTCGTATGCCCAACATGTCCACACTTGTAGCAAGTCTTTCTCTCATACCATGCCCTAGACGACCTTGTCACTGACACTGATGCAACATTATGGACTCCTGTTGGTGGAAAGTTACGACCTCTACCTCTACTCAGTGACCACTACAAGTGACTCACCGATCTCTACTGTGATGATAGTGCTGAAAACCTAGGCTTTTTAAAGCCTCTAGATGACTGTCCTTGATAATGTGCATGCCTCTTCTTGTCCTTCATCTCACGCTTCTCCACTACCGACCATTCCACTCTTTTGACCGACTCCACAAATGTGGCAAACTTCTCTTGTTCTCTAAAGATGACACCGGTGTTGTCAACTCTGTGTTGAAACCCTTCTCGAACTATTTGATCCTCTCATTGTCTTTAACTACCATATGCAGGAAAAACCTCAAGAGTTCCATGAACTTAGCTTCATACTCGTTGATTGTCATAGATCCCTACCGGATCTTCTCAACCTGCATTATCTTCTCATCCACTTATGTCTTCGGGAAGTAATGGCTAACAAACTCCCATCTGAAATCTTCCCAATTGATCACCACTCTAAGTTTTTTCTCTTCCTCAGTGGCCCACCAATGGCCAACTCTCCCCTTCAACAGGTACACTACATGCTTTATCTTATCTTCTTCGGGGATGTTGAGGATCTTGAAGGCCTTCTCCAGCTTTATCAACCACAGATCTGCATCTGTTCGGTCTGTCGTACATGCATACTCAAATGCCCCTACATGCCTCAACCTTTTAAAGGTCTTCCTAACACCTTAAGATTTTATATTGGGGACTACTGCTCTCACTTGGGGTGGAGGAATTCTGTCCGCCATATGCGTCATCATGGCCATGAACTGTCCAAACATGGAGTGAAAAGTAGGATTGGCCAACATAGCTGGGTCAAACTGGGGCATCTCAGGCACATCATCCACCCTATCCTGCCTCCTAGCACCACAAACTGGTGCAGTAACATTACTCTCAATAGCATGTTCTTTCTGTTCTCCAACAATCTTCTATTCTCTTCTTCTTCTTCTTCTTCTTCATGAGAAAAAGTTACCATTAGACAGACTGGAGGACACTAGAACATACGCAACCCTGGTCCTATGTCTCTATAGACTCAAGGAACCTAAAGCTCTGATACCAACCAAAACTGTGACGCCCATCGCCACTCAAAACAAGATTACTCAAAACAAAGTGTGAAATTAATACTAATCAACTAGGTTACCAGAAAACATTGGAAATTAAAATTGAATTCTCATAAGCATAAAAGTTGAAACATTTACATATTAGTCTACATGAAGCCACATGTATTGTAAGGACCCTGACCTGAGTTTTGGGGTAACCCTATTTGTTTTGGCTTGATCTTGTGCTTAGAACCTTACTCTAATCTTTTGAGATGTGATTAGGGCTTGTGGATAGGTTAAGTCTCCAATTTGAGTTTGTTTGGTTGATGTTTGTGCTTTTTGTGCTAGTTTTGGTGAAAGGTGCAATTTACCCAATATAGGGGGTGATGTGCAATTTTCCACCTCTAGAATGTTCCCTCTCTCTCATGGCTTCGTGAGGGAGAGTGTGGTGCTCTGGGATGCCTTGTTTGGCTCTTGGTTGAGTAGTATCACCCTTAGTGGAGATTAGGGTTTTCTATGGTTTGGGTTCCTTGGCCTTGTCACCTTGTTGTTTTGCCTTGACCTAGGTCATGACCTAGAGCCTATTGTGGGGTGTTGCGATCACCATACTTCCCCCTTGGTGTGGTGGTCACGACCAAAGTTGTCATGGGTTGAGGTGGAGGTTGGTGAGGTGTGTTTAGACCTAGACTTTTGGGGTAGTCTTGGTGTCACGACCTTGGGACCCTAGGTGTGTCGTGGTCACGACATAGGGTCGGTTTCTTAGATGGTCGAAGTCCTACCTAGGAAGTATCACCATCTCTTGCATGTGGACCTTATGTGGTTACATGTGGCTGCATGTTGGACCCTTTAGTGGACAAGTGTTCCCTGGGATCTCTATCTTGTTGACACCTCATCCTTTTCCTTACCTCCCTCCTCCTTTGCTATATGAACCCTCTTCTCTCCATGCAAGTGGTTCTTTTCAGTCATCTTCTTCCTCCCTTCCCTTGTTCTCACCCTTGGAGCTTGATGGAGCAAGCAGGTGTGCTCTTAGTGCCTTGGAGGTGGCTCATCCCTTACATGCGGTGGTAATGGTGATCCTTGGCCATCTCTAGCTCTGGTGAGTGTTTTACCTTCTTTCTTTGGTGTTCCTTCGGATCCTCTACCTTATCTTATTCCTTCTTCTTGGCCTTGGGCCATGTTTTGCCAAGGTGATGTTCTTGTGGGTGAGAGAGAGAGAGAGTGAGAGAGAGTTTCTTTTCTCTTTTCTCCCTTCTTTCTCTGGTTCAATTTTGGGGTTTTGCTATCTCTTCTTGAGCTAATCATTTGACCTTGGTGTTTCTCTCTTCTTTAGGTGCTCTTGTGACCAAGAGTGGAGCTTCTTCTACCCTTGGATCGTGTGCTTGGAACTTTGGTGGAGATCTTTCTAAGGCGGGTTATATAACACAAAACCTTCTCTATTATTGCATCCTTTTGATATGTTGTGTTGTTTTCTACCTTTAAGATTTCCTCTATCATCTTAGCATATGCATCTTAACCCTAGAATTCGTTTGGGAAGAGTTATCATGCTTGATTTGGGAGTAACCTGAAATCCTAAAATTCTTATATCAAATTTGGATAGAGGTGATGGTATGGGGTCTCTTTCCTCACGTTTGACCCTTGATCTAGCCCCCATGTTTGGTGTTTGTAAACCTAGAAGTAGGTGAGAGGCTAGTTTGGATTTTGGTCATCTTGGATATGGTTTCTCTTCCTTTAGTCATGCTTTTCTTGGACTCTTGCTTTAGGGCTAATGAAGATCGGTTTGTTTGAGTCTCCTTCCATAATGATCATGGTTCTTGCTTAGTTTTGGACCTATTTTGGTGACCTAGGTGTTTACCCCTTGGCGTAGTCACAACCTAGGAGGTTTGGTGGCTGAGGCATGGGTATGGGCATCGCAGTCGTGACATAGTCCATTGTGATGGTCGCGACCTCGTTGGCCATGGTTGAGGTGTCCCTCCTTATGGTGGTGTTTGACCTAGAGATGTTGGGTTGAAACCTTTAGAGCCTAACAACCTTGAAACCCTTAGCTTATTACCTTAGCTTGGTGGAGATAGCCCTTGGAGTGTGGTGTTGAGGTGCTGGGGTCGTGACATGGAGGTGCTTGGCCGTGACATGATGGTTGGAGGGTGGAGTGAAACCCTTACTCTAATGCCTCGGGCGTGACATGTAGAAGAGGTTCGCGACATGTTGTGAGAGTGAAGGTCGAGGTACCATGGTGCATGCTGCATTCGCAACATGCTATGGAGGGTGGCTGCGACCCATGTTCCTAATTGGTTAACATTTGGTGATGGTAGGTGGTTGTGAAACATATATGAACATCTAATGTCAATCATGTATACATATGTGTTGTGATGTTTTGTGTGCTCTTCAATATTCTCTAATTACGATGCTTAATCCTGACACACTCCATGATGGTGGAGAGTGGTGGTTCTAGGGTGGTTGGTTGACCCTAACCTTGTGGACCATAATCGACGAAAGTGGTAACCCTAAACCCTAAAAGTGAATAAGTCTTGCTTATACCTTTATCATGGACGACTATGATGTTATGTGATTCTCTATCTTAATTTTGATCTTCTAACTATGCAGGTGTTGTGGAATGGATTATCATAGATAGTGTGTTCTATGATGGCTATGATGTGAGACAAGGATTGAATATGCCCTCGTGAGGCATGTTGATTATGTAGGTGATACAAGAATATGGTAGTTGAGCCTTAGGATCTACAATGGTTATTGTACTGACATAAGAGGATGTTTCCTACTGATAAGGTTGAGGGATTGATATCCCATGGCATGTGGACTTGTTAATGATGACGTGAATGGCAAAGATACAAGTATCATGTGGTGATAGAGTGACAAGTTCACACCCTATATTTCATATCTACGGGAAGAATACTATGCCCTTATCTTGGTAGATTTTGTTATGATTTGATACATTGTAACTTGATTGATGTTAAAAGACACTTAAATGACCTAACTAATCAAGTGGAACCAAATCATGTAGCTTGCCCTGTGCCATAGATCCATTTAGTGTCAGGGTTTGTTGAATGGTGAATAGAGTTTAAACTAGAGCACATATTTTTGAATATGCGGGGGTGAGAACAAATATCCCATTACGTCCAGGATATGTGATACAAGATTGCATGTGGGCCATACCCTGGTAGGAGTGTGGCTTTGGGTCATAGCTCAATGATATGCACTACAAGATTGGTTGTGGGCCATACCCTGGAGGAGTGCAGTTGTGGGCCGTAGCTTAGTTTCACTAGCGTTTGACATGTACCAAGATGGGTTAGGTTTGTACAGCTGGACTATATGTCGCTGGCAGCAGTCTAACTGATGATGTCACTACATGTTCACTCGTACTGACTGAGGGGTGAGGTTGTGGATTATGTCTCTTCTACTAGACCTTGTATGAAATCGATTTCGACTTAGCAGTGGTCGGTTGGATTTGGGTGGTACGAATCAAATCCTCAGAGCATAATAAAATACATAAGCAGTTGTGTAGTATACTTATACATGATCAAATATAGAAACATTAGATGAGACCTTTCTTGCTTTTATACAATATAGTGGATAGTGAATATACAACTTCTTCATATTTCTTTTATGATGATAAGATGTTTCATAATGTAATAGTAATTGCTTATTCTGTTAATAATGATTTCTTACTTATCATGGTTGTAACTTTACTACTTGCTTTAATCATCTTATCTGTGTTAATAATAGTATTGGTGGAGAGTTATATCTCCCGCTAAGATTTGGAATCTCACCCCGTGGGTTCCCCACATCTTTTAGGTGTACATGCATGAGGAGACAAAGATCGTGCAACGGAGGTTGAGCAACAGTAAGAAGGACAGTAGTTGACAAGGTTGGAAGTGTTGTTGGTGGTTCTTTTGTTGTTAGAGTCCTAGAGTCATCCCTATACACTCAGATATTTGGGATGGTTGTTGGACATGTTTTATGGACGAGTTTTGATACGTGTTTTGGCTTTTCTAGCCCTCTGTACATATGGACACATGTGGTTATGTATGTATATATGTTCAGAACATGTTTTCTTATAACATGTTGATGGCATGGATGGGAAGTATCCCTTGACATGAAAGGACTCATAAGCAAAGGTTCTTGCTATTTGGATCTGAATGAAAATGGTTTTAACTTTCCAGTGCTTTCTGATAATCTATTTGTTTAAGTTGTTTCCACGATTAGTTTTGGGTCATGACGTGGCTTGTGGCGCGGGACGTGCCACATGTATCATCTGTATTACATATGATGCCATAACATGATACATATCATTGTGCACCGGCTAACTTGCCACAACATGTTACAAGTGGTAACTTGTCCATATATATACAAAGCATATATGTACAACTATGACATACTGCCAAAAATTGTGTCGATATACATAACAACAAAAACCTCCCCAAGGACCTGAAAGTATGGGGACAACACATAGGACTCTACTACAAAACACTAGCAGCATTTCCAACCTTTAACAACTACTTCTCTTCTTGTTGCTCAGCCTCAACCACACGATCTCTACCACACCGTGACAACCACCTAATAGATGTGGAAATCCACGGGGTTAGACCAACATCCTATAGCGAGAGATATAACTCTCCGCCGCAACTATTATCAGCATAAGTAGATTATACAGAGCAGATTAACCATTATAAGCAGATTCATCTCAATGATATGAATAAAGAATTTAACACTATTTAATCAATTTAGGCATTTCCAATTAAGTAGTACAACACCTTATACTTTAAGAAGGAATATGAAGAACATGCATAACAATTGATTTCTCTTACCAGATTATAATTCAAGAAATCAATACAAAAGATAAGGCAGGGGGTCATCCAATGTGAAACATATTTGACCCTAAGCAAATAGACTACATGGCTATATTATGTTTTTTAACATGCCCTGAGGATTTGAGTCGTACCACATAAATCCAATCGACCACTGCAAAGTCAAAATTGGTGTCATACAAGATCAATGGAAAAGCCAGAATCCATGATCTTCTCCTGCACTACTCAGTCAGTTCGAGTCTGCACCGCAGTGACACATAGTCAAACTACAAAAACAACAACTTATAGTCACAACTATAGTCCTATAGAGACAACAACTCATAGTCAAGGCTATGGTCCTATAAAACACCTAGCCTGCCTTGGTACATGTCACAATGCTAGAAAATAGGGTATATAACCCAATCAATGAGGTATAACCACAATTGTCCTCTATCACATTGTACCACATGCTCATCACCAAGACTCAACCGCAGTCATTCTCAAAACACTTAGGATCAAGATGTCAAGGATGCGTAGTCACTTGCACCTCACATACTCAATAGTATGAGCTCCGGGTTTCCCTTGGGAATACCCATTTCACCATCCAACAAGGTAATGACGCTAAAGATGGATCTATGGCTGAGGGTAACTACATGATTAAGGTTTTACTTGATTAATTAAGACAGTTGGGTATCTTTTAGCATCAATCAAGTTACAACATACGAACCCTAAAAAAATTCTACAACGATAAGGATATGTTACAACTCCAGAGGATATAAAACAAATGAGGTATAAACTTATCACATCATCACATGATACCATTACCTTACAAGGCCATCCATTTTCACATCACTGGGAGATATCAATCCCTAATTGCACCAATGGAGGATATCACCTTGTACTAGGCATAAAGCCTCTGCCAAGTCATAAGACCCAAAACACATCATTGTCTCAACATGCTTCATAAAGGCTCACACTCATTACCTGTGTCATATTAAACACGTCATAGCATTCACTAGCTATGTTATTCACCTGCATGGTTAGGATCATACAAGTAGGATAAAGAAAACATCATCACAATGCTAGTTACTTCAAGAAAGTTTAATAAGGACATCATACACTTGGGATCGGGGTTAGGTTTCATACGCATCCGATTAGGGTTTTACATCACAACACTATCAACAAACCCTAGGTGTCTCACCTTCTCACATTCTTGGAACATGTGAGTCAACCATCACCATCACTCCTCCACAACACCAAGGATCAACATGCCCAAGCAAAACCATCAACTCAAGAGGGTAAGAGATAAGAGGTTAGGTGGTTGAAGAACATACATCATGATGGTTAAAGGTCATGGCCAAGACCAATGACCAAGCATCACCACAACACACCAAAGCTCTAAGAGATTCTTGGTGGAAGGCTACTTCAACGGCCAAGCACTCCACCACTTCAGCGGTCGAAGAAGGCAAAAATGAAACCCTAGGTCGAAGGAAGTTCAACGACCAACAAAACCACTCAACCCCATCGATCGAAGGGACATAAAACACCTTCAATGACCAAAGTGCAACCAATCTAAATGGTTGAAGGGATCCATTATTCCCAATGATCAAAGGGAATCACCACCCTATGTGGTCGAAGAGAACTAGTCTATGCAACTGAAGAAACACACCATTCGACCGAAAGAATATTTCTATGCGACCCAATACCAAAGTGACCATCTAAACAACCAAACATCACCTATAAGCCTTCAACAACTTGGAACACAACATGAAGATCATCTTAGAGAGAAACCCTCATCAAAACATGATCAAAACATGTGGTTATTGTAACATCCTTGACCTGGGTTATGCCTTAACCCAGGGAGTTTTGTTTGAGAAAGTTAATTAGATCCTTAATTTTATCTTGTGAAAAGTAATTAAGGCTCAAGAGGAACTTATGTTTCAATTTTGGTCATGTTTGAAAATGTTGAAGCAATGTTTGCTTATTTTGGACTAAAGTGCAAATTACCCAAGTTGAGGGGTTAACTTGCAAATGTTACATAATAACATGTTCCTCATATGTTGAAGCATCATAGGAATGAGTATGATGTAGTGGTATGGCTTTTACAAGCTTGAGCACCAAGAAAGAGCTCATAAAGCAATGTTTGTGCATTAAAACCTAGTTTTGGTATAAAGTGCAATTTACCCAAAACCTAGGGTTCAACATGAAAATTACCACTTAAATAAAGTCCCTAATGTTTATTGGCATCATATTGAGCAAATAAAATGAGAGGGGCGTCTCATTTGTATCACTTTGAAGGAGAGAGAATCTTGATATTAAAATAATCAAGATTTATGCATAATTGAAACCCTAATTCAATTTAATGCAAAAAGAAATATATTACTTAAAGAGACCTTCAACCAAAAGTTTAGGGATGAATTTGCAAAGAGGTTGTACGAGCTTGTGCCTTGCAAAGGCACGAAAATATCCAAAGGAAGTGGATAACTCACTCACAATATTATAAGAAAAAGAAATATCCACTCACTTATGGATATTAGTATAATATGATTTAAGGTGCTTAATTTTCTTTTCTTTAAACATGGATAATTGAAAGGAATAAGAGGCAAGGAAGGTATCCTCGTATGTAAGGAAGGAAAGGGGGCAAGTGGCAAGGAAATGGAGGAGATAATTCCTACTTTCTCTCTCTTAAATGAATTTTCAATAAAATTCATATATATGCTCCTTTATCCATGAGGTAAAGGGGTAATTTCGAATCCACTTTCACTTCATGCTTGAAAAAACGACCAAGGGAGCTAGGATAAACAGGAGGACTACCCCCAACCTGTTGGTAAGCTTCTTTACCTTCTTTCACCTTGAATCCATGGTGGAAATCGAAAATCAATGCATGATTTCTTCTTATCTCGATTTCCTCTTCAATTCTAACCATTCCTTTTCACTCAAAACTTGAGGACGAGCCTTTTTATAGTGAAAGGAGTTGCATCCACCATTTTTGACGTGATCTTGAATCTTTGTAGCTCAATTGGAGGCGGGTTATATAGCTTGAACCCTTACATTGTTATTCAGCTATCAATCTTGCAAATTCGTTGATTCCTTCATCTTTTTGATTAATTGTTGGTTGAAATTGGTAATTACATGAAATAAGAAGTACTAAGATCTACAGGGACGAAGGTAAATGATGGTGGCATCATGTTGGACTCATTTCCCAAAGAAATTGTATTTCATTCGGTTTCGACAAACTTGCTCATTCAGTTTCAACAAAATCGTTTAAAAGCAAACAATTTCATCAAACCGTTAGAAGCTAAATGGTTTCAAACCATTTGGGAGAGTTGACCAGGGTTGACCATTTGGAAAAGTTGATGCTAATATTGATGGTTGATGACCCACCAAATTTGATTGATTAATTCCAAAGGGTTCATTAGTTGAAGGTTAATCAATTAGCAAACCCTAATCGGGTTAAGTGCTGAAATTCAATTTGGATTAATTTAGATTTTTGGTTGTTTGAGTCCAAACGGTCTCAAGACCGTTTGGGGGTCACCCAAGACCGTTTGGAGGTCTAGGGTTAAGTATGGTTGAGTAATTGAAGGTCCAGAGATACCAAATTGAAATGCAAATGAGTGCTGATTTGATGATCAACCCAATGATCTAAACCCTAATGGAATTTCACAAATTCCAAGGATAGGATGAGGAAAACGGTCTCAATACCATTTGGAGGTCATCCAAATGACCTCAAGACCGTTTGGGGTCAGGTCATGTCAAAAGTTTGATGATGGTTCATTAGTTTCAATTGAATCAGTTCCACAATGTTGAACAATGACGACTACTCGATTCAAAGTCATAATTGAAGGTTACTTGAGTTGAAACCCTAGATCAATTGGGTTCAAAAACCTTAATTGATGGTCTAATTGAAGGTTGATTCAATAGTTCAAGTGACAAAGAAATCAGGGATTCAATTGATAATTGGTTCATCCATTGAAATCATGAAACATGTAAGTGTTGAAAGGACTTTTTGGTCCATTTGATTTTGAGATGGTTTGGACCAAACGGTCTCAAGACCATTTGGGACCAAATGGTCTCAAACCGTATAAGACCCAAAGTGCAAACGGTTTCAACACCTATTTTACCTAACCGGTTTCAAGGATAAATTGCCCAAATGGTTTTCCACCAATTGAATTATGAGAACTAAGATTGTTTACAGCCTATGTAATCAAATCTTTTTGAGGTGCAATATGGTTGATCCATTAGGACACCTCATGTAATTGAAGGTCCAATAAGGCCAATTCAATTGAATGTCTAGTGCAATTGAAGATTCAATTGGTTAATCCAATTGATCAACTAAATGAATTGAAGGTTCAATTGGTCAATTCATTTGGAACCCTCATATAATTAAAGGTTCAATTGATTAAACTATTTGGAGACCTAATGTACTTAGATGATATATACCCTTAGTGGGATTAATCATTGATGCACAATGATGTAATAATTCAATACATCATATTAACCCTAAATGCATGTATTTGAATAAAGGGTAGGTTCAATCTAATCAAGAAATGAGTAGTG
Source organism: Alisma plantago-aquatica (assembly GCA_963693085.1). Classification (NCBI taxonomy): domain Eukaryota; kingdom Viridiplantae; phylum Streptophyta; class Magnoliopsida; order Alismatales; family Alismataceae; genus Alisma; species Alisma plantago-aquatica. Next base: position 1,332,713,870 of record OY856412.1, read on the forward strand.
GACATCCTAAGTAGGATGAGAGAGAAAGATTCATACATGAATGATAATCATGTAGCACTTAAGCCTAAAACATCCAAAATGATGTGACATACAATTAAGGTATGATCATTGAATAAGAGATCATAAAACCCTAATTGAGTTGATTAATGAACCTTAACCCTAATTTAGGGCAATGCTAGGTGTAATCCTAATCTAAGGTAAGGGAGTAACCCTAATTAAGGGTGATGAACATGAATAACCCTAATTCAGGGTAATGTGATATAAAACCCTAATTGGGATGAATAAGAAGCCCTAATTATGGGTCATTGAATGTGAAACCCTAATCTAGGGTAATGTCATGTGAAATCCTAAATTAGAATAATGTTATGTGGAACCCTGATGCTATGATGTGATATGAGACTCAAATCTAGGGTGATGCCATGTAATGATATATGAAACCCTAGTAATGGTATAATGGTCAATACACTAAAGTAGGGTATGGCTACTATAATCAAGTAAGATGAGGATGTTATATCCATGAAGGGTAAAGTTGTTGAACCATATGAATGGTAATGTTGATACTCTAATGAATAAGGGTATAAGGGACAAGATGCATAGATCATTATATATCTAACTCCATGCATGTGTAACAACCCTATACACCTTACAAAGACGAGAACATGAAATTCTTAGGAATGATGTATGCAACACTAATTAATGATGTGAATAACATCCTAAGAGTTGAAATACCTAAAGTGGTTAATAATGGTTTATTCTATATCAACAATGTTTAACCATTAGATAAGTCCATATCACTAAAGATAGTGGGACAATTCTAACGTGTGACCTATGCACTACATGGTGAAAGTGATAGGTGAATGGTTAAAAGTATTAAGAGGGAAATACCTTAATACAAGGTCAGTTGATTATCTTATATAAGATGGAAGTGATGAGAAAAGTGATGCATCAAGACATGATAGATATCACATTTACCATTTCAGGGTTGATATACCTTGATGCATCTCAATCTAACATACTTGGATAAGAAACACATGAAGTGTGTTATGTAGTTGTTACAATGAGATTGTAATGAGTTTGACATACTTTGATAAGTATAGACTAATATATATCGTGAAAGGGGGTAAGCCAAACTAATGAGTATGATGTAATCATACCATGATAAGAATGAGAAATGAACTTATACCTTGTATTAATAATCCTTAAATGATATATGATGAGAGTATCAAGCATGAGTGAATATTTGTGATATCAATAGATGCTCCTAGAGGAGTGGAGCAATATATTAGGGTTGGATAGTTAATATAAACATGAAACCCTAATTAACGTGAAAAGGGGAAATCCTAATCCTAAATCCTATTTGATAGTAAACCCTAATCCTGATATAGGAATGGTGGTCTTACTATTGTATCACATGATGTGATAAATGATTTATATGACTGTTATCATGTTTATTAATCATGCAAATATCATGAGATGATGATCATAGTCAGATTTGAGCTATGAAAATTATATAATGAAAATGTTGATTAGCGTTGTGTGCCTTAATATTATTGTTGCTCAATAAAAGTAACAAAATGTGCATGGACTTTATGAGCCATATGAGCAAGTTGTTGCCTAGTGAAAAGTGACAAGATACTTAATGGGCCTTGTGAGCCATGTGAGATGCTTGTGTAACAAGTATCATGTATACCTCGGTCTGAGGACCTAGAGGTAATAGTTACCTAACAAGTGGTAATAGTGATTAGTGATGAACTGAGGGTATGAATACCCAGATTTGATAAGTAAGATAATGATGTTGTTGTGAGATGTGAACTTTCAAGTGATGAGATAAGGGATTAAGATCCCAATGTATTATAAGTTTTGGTAAAGTAATTGATAAGAGCTTATATGTTTCTTTATAGCAATTGTCACAATAATTCCTGTTTGAGAACTTGACTGATGCTAAAATAATGTGCTAATGTACTTAATTAATCGAGTGAAATCATATCATGTAGAGCCCTGACCATAGATCCATCAGCGTCAGAATTTGATGAATGGTGAAATGGGTTGCTCCGCGGCATAACCCGGAAGCCGCATATTTTCGAATATGTGGGGGTAATGGGTGAATATATCCTTACACCTCATAGGAATGGCTATGGGCCATATTCTATGCATAGGAATGGTTACAGACCATATACCAATAAGAGTATGACTACGGGCCATGACTCCACAATATAATACCAGGCATTGGCTACGGGACATATCCTGAAGAGAGTATATGCTACGAGCTATAACTCTATAGCAAAGATGCCAATATACCTTGGCAAGCTATTTGTAGTTGACACATGATGTCTCTGTCATATAATCTCGTACTGACCGAGAAAGTTGAGGTCTTGGATTCTGGCTCTTCCATTGATCTGGTATGGTACTGATTTCTACTTCGCAGTGGTCGGTTGGAGTATGAGCGGTATACCTCATCTCCTCAGGGCATAAGTGTGATTGTAAAATGTAATCATCCGTATAGCATGTTTGCTTAAGGATTGAATACGGAAATTCATTGGCTGATGTTACATTTCTTTTATGCATCTCTAATTGATAGATGTTATTCATATCTCTTTATACTCATTGCAAGTAGATGGATGAATTATGATTCTACCATGGATAGATGTAATGCTCTCCTTAGGAAAGGAGATTACTTTACTCTGTTCATTGAATGATTAATATTACTATTAATACATAAGAACTCCTGCTCCATTTTGTTATAATAAATTGCTATAATAATGTTTTGGCGGAGAGTTATATCTCCCGCTGGGGAAATTTACAATTGTCTCACCCCTGTGGGATCCAATGTTTTTAGGTGGACGCGGACAAGGAAATAGAATTCCTACAGCAAAGGAAGGACAACATCAACAGGGACAACAGTAATATCTCAAGTGGAGGTACTGCCTATCAAGTCATATAGATAGTAGTCCTATGTGTCGTCTCTGTACTCTCAGGTCCTTGGAGTTTATAGTTAATGATTTTAATGAATCGATCTGAGATTTTGGCTTGATGCCTTGAGGTTCTTATGTTGTCTGTATATAATGTTAATCGGGCAGCTGATGTTGTAATCCTCGGGAAGAGTTGATACAAGTTATGTACTTATGAACCAAGATGTAAATGTTATACTTTGGTTCTTGATGAAAAATATTTCCTATGTGTGGATCTCTTTGCAAAAAGTTTTAATTTTTAGTGATTTTCAGTAATCCGCTACAAATGATTCGCTTCTGCTTAAGTAAATATTGTTTTTGTGAGTTGGATGCCACAGTTTAGTGGTATCAGAGCTCTAGGTTCGCTGAGTCTACAGAGACATAGGATTAAGGTAGTAGAGTCTGTTCTAGTGTCTTCCAGTGTATCTGATAGTGTCTTCTGCTCATATAGGAGAAGAAGAACTTAAAGATGGCTGGGTCACATAAGGAAAGTGCTACAGAAAGCAGCAATGTTGCACCAAGAAGAGGTGCATGGGATCAGGCGAGAGAAGAATGACTGCCTGAGAATCCCCAAAATGATCTAATTGTGATAGGAAATCATTCCTTTTATATCACTTTTGGGCAATTTAGGACAGTTGTGATGCATATAGTGGACTGGGTAGTAGCAATGCAACCCAGATTACCAGCCCCCAATGATGAAATTCTGGATTTAGACCGAATATGTGCTCAACCTCAGCCTGTTGAATCAATAAATAGTAATGGAAGGAATAGGATACAACCAGAAATTAGGATCTGTCACAAGTGTAGGAAGCCTGGACATATCAGAATGTATTGTGCAGAGAAGGAAATTAAGGGAAGAATCGAGAAAAGGCCTAACCAAACTCAGGAACAGAGGCCTAGTAGTTCTAAAAAGAAGAAGTGTATGGTACCACCAGTACAATCAGAGCCTAGTGCACCAAGACAATGGCTATTTGGAAAGGGTAAAGAACCATCTAGACCACATCTAAAGCCCATAATTTGCTACCAATGTAGATAGGTAGGACATCTGGCAAGAGATTGCTCATCCAGAAATGTTATGGTGAATCAAACCATGAGGCAGAGTCAGCAAGACTCACATAAGCAGTGGTCTAGTGATAGTACATGAGGACGAAAATAGGCATTCCAAGCTGGTTCATCTGTATATAATAACAGAAAGCGTAGTCAACAACCAGCAATGGCAAGATTCTATGAAAAGAATCAGCCTAAGACAATGAACAATCCACAAATCCTGACAGGTCAGACAAAATAATGTTATTCTAATATGTCTTTTTATGGTTTCTTGAGTTAATTAAGAAAGTAATTGATTGATCCTTCCTTTATTAGTCCTATGAGGACTTACTTTTTGTACAACAACATTATAGATGTTTCATAATGTTCTTCCCTCTATGAAAAAGGATGAGGTATATAAGAGATGCCTGGATAAAAATTTAGGAATGTTAAATCTTATACTTGTGATAATATGAAGAGGAAGTAATATGATAGTATACAAAGTGAATACTACTTAATCTTAGTATTTATATACCCTGTCTAGGTATACGACTATTGATGATGAAGTGAGTATGGAAACTCTTAGATTGTTATCTTTTTTATTGCTCTGATCAAGTAGTCACTCTGAGACAATCCAATGAGTATCATAAAATTAGAAATAAGGTATGGATAAATGTGACATATTCTAACTATAAGAAAGAGAAATCTAAGATAATCTCATATGAGTATGTATGTATGAGGAAGTAAAAAGTATATTCCTCATAAGATAAGAATGAAAACAAGGGAAATGATCCCTGTCCAATAAAGTTTGTAAGTATAATAAAGATCTTTTTCCATAGTGTGGAAATGGGAAATGTGATGAGATCACAAGATACTCATGAACATGTTAGATAATAACAAAGAAAGGAATAATGTTATATAAACATCCTTATAAATTCCTATGCTGAGGGCAAGGAACCTAGGATGAGAAAAGAGTAAATGTTCCATGAATAGTTAAAAATACATGAAATAATAAGAGGAATATGACTCCTTGTTTCCTCCCTTTCCAGGGACATGGAAATCAAGTATTGTCTTAGGACACTTGATGTGCATAACATGTGATTGATACTTAGAAAAGTATCAATTTATATTGGACTTTGGTTCCAAGTTAAAGATATAAGTAACAAGTAATATCCCAAGATGAAAGAAAGATAAATATGTGATGTGTTTTCAACACATGTGACAGATACCAAAGTAAGAGATCCTAGTATCTAAAGAAATATCAGATGGTTTATGTTGACTATCTGGAATGGTCAACCATGAAATCAAATTAATCATGTAAAATAGCATGAACATCACATGTTAGGGGTTTATGCTTTGCATAAACATAACAATTGAAGATATCTTTGAGATAAGTTCTTAGTTGATAAGTAACCTCTCTTTATGACAAGAGAATGTACAACTAATAGATAGTTAGTACAAGTAATAAGGAAAGATAGTATTGTGTCACCAAGTGAGATGGCACAATCAAGGTATGAAAAGACTTATAGTCCCAAATGGGTGACAAAACATAATGGTGATCTTGAAAGTGAAATGCTAAATCAACTAAGGAGCATGGGAGTATGTGTCCCGTGTGAACCATTCCATGATAAAATTGTGTCGAATAACTTGGTGTTGATCGAAGCTTTATAGTGTCTCCATAATAATGAAATGTTATGTGGAGACTAGATAGTATGATGAATGAATAATATCTATTTTCCTTTATCTGGGATTTCGGGGACGAAATCCTTGTTAGGGGTTTATAATTTGTAACATCCCTGACCTGGGTTATGCCTTAACCCTGGGAGTTTTGTTTGAGCAAGTTAATTAGATCCTTAATTTTATCTTGTGAAAAGTAATTAAGGATCAAGAGGAACTTATGTTTCAGTTTTGGTCCTGTTTGAATAATGTTGAAGCAATGTTTGCTTATTTTGGACTAAAGTGCAAATTACCCAAGTTGAGGGGTTAACTTGCAAATGTTACATAATAACATGTTCCTCATATGTTGAAGCATCATAGGAATGAGTATGATGCAGTGTTATGGCTTTTACAAGCTTGAGCACCAAGAAAGAGCTGATAAAGCAATGTTTGTGCATTAAAACCTAGTTTTGGTATAAAGTGCAATTTACCCAAAACCTAGGGTTCAACATGCAAATTACCACTTCAATAAAGTCCCTAATGTTTATTGGCATCATATTGAGAAAATAAAATGAGAGGGGCGTCTCATTTGTATCACTTTGAAGGAGAGGGAATCTTGATATTAAAATAATCAAGATTTGTGCATAATTGAAACCCTAATTCAATTTAATGCAAAAAGAAATATATTAATTAAAGAGACCTTCAACCAAAAGTTTAGGGATGAATTTTCAAAGAGGTTGGACGAGCTTGTGCCTTGCAAAGGCACGAAAATATCCAAAGGAAGTGGATAACTCACTCACAATATTATAAGAAAAAGAAATATCCACTCACTTGTGGATATTAGTATAATATGATTTAAGGTGCTTAATTTGCTTTTCTTTAAAACATAGATAATTGAGAGGAATAAGAGGCAAGTAAGGTATCCTCGTATGTAAGGAAGGAAAGGGGGCAAGTGGCAAGGAAATGGAGGAGATAATTCCTACTTTCTCTCTCTTAAATGAATTTTCAATAAAATTCATATATATGCTCCTTTATCCATGAGGTAAAGGGGTAATTTCGAATCCACTTTCACTTCATGCTTGAAAAAACGACCAAGGGATCTAGGAGAAACAGGAGGACGACCTTAAACCTGTTGGTAAGCTTCTTGACCTTCTTTCACCTTGAATCCATGGTGGAAATCGAAAATCAATGCATGATTTCTTCTTATCTCGATTCCCTCTTCAATTCTAACCATTCCTTTTCACTCAAAGCTTGAGGACGAGCCTTGGGATAGTGAAAGGAGTTGCATCCACCATTTTTGACGTGATATTGAAGCTTTGGAGCTCAATTGGAGGTGGGTTATATAACTTGAACCCCTTTACATTGTTATTCAGCTATCAATCTTGCAAATTCGTTGATTCCTCCATCTTTTTGGTTAATTGTTGGTTGAAATTGGTAAATCCATGAAATAAGAAGTACTAAGATCTATAGGGACGAAGGTAGATGATTATGAAATCATCTTGGACTCATTTCCCAAAGAAATTATATTTCATCCGGTTTCAACATACTTGCTCATTTGGTTTCAACAAAACCGTTTGAAAGCAAACAGTTTCATCAAACCGTTAGAAGCTAAACGGTTTCAAACCATTTGGGAGAGTTTACCAGGGTTTACCATTTGTAAAAGTTGATGCTAATATTTATGGTTGATGACCCACCAAATTTTATTGATTAATTCCAAAGGGTTCATCAGTTGAAGGTTAATCAATTAGCAAACCCTAATCGGGTTAAGTGCTGAAATTCAATTTGGATTAATTTAGATTTTTGGGTGTTTGAGCCCAAACGGTCTCAAGACCATTTGGAGGTCACCCAAACGGTCTCAAGACCGTTTGTGGGTCACCGAAAACCGTTTGGAGGTCTAGGGTTAAGTATGGTTGAGTAATTGAAGGTCCAGAGATACCGAATTGAAATGCAATTGAGTGTTGATTTGATGATCAATCCAATGATCTAAACCCTAATGGAATTTCACAAATTCCAAGAATAGGATGAGTCAAACGGTCTCAAGACCGTTTGGAGGTCATCCAAACGACCTCAAGACCATTTGGGGCAGGTCATGTCAAAAGTTTGATGATGGTTCATTAGTTTCAATTGAATCAGTTCCACAATGTTGAACAATGATGACTACTCGATTCAAAGTCATAATTGAAGGTTTCTTGAGTTGAAACCCTAGATGAATTGGGTTCAAAAACCCTAATTTATGGTCTAATTGAAGGTTTATTCAATAGTTCAAGTGACAAAGAAATCAGGGATTCAATTGATAATTGGTTCATCCATTGAAATCATGAAACATGTAAGTGTTGAAAGGACTTTTTGGTCCATTCGGTTTTGAGATGGTTTGGACCAAACAGTCTCAAGACCGTTTGAGTCCAAAAGGTCTCAATACCATTTGGGACCAAACGGTCTCAAACCATTTGTAGACCCAAAGTGCAAACGGTTTCAACACCTATTTTGTCTAACCAGTTTCAAGGATAAATTGCCCAAATGGTTTTCCACCAATTGAATTATGAGAACTAAGATTGTTTATGGCCTATGTAATAAAATATTTTTGAGGTGCAATATGGTTGATGCATTAGGACACCTCATGTAATTGAAGGTCCAATAAGGCCAATTCAATTGAATGTCTAATGCAATTGAAAATTCAATTGGTTAATCCAATTGATCAACTAATGGAATTGAAGGTTCAATTGGTCAATTCATTTGGAACCCTCATATAATTAAAGGTTCAATTGATTAAAGTATTTGGAGACCTAATGTAATTATATGATTGATACCCTTAGTGGGATTAATCATTGATGCACAATGATGTAATAATTCAATACATCATGTTAACCCTAAATGCATGTATTTGAATAAAGGGTAGGTTCAATCTAATCAAGAAATGAGTAGTGGACATCCTGAGTAGGATGAGAGAGAAAGATTCATACATGAATGATAATCATGTAGCACTTAAGCCTAAAACATCCAAAATGATGTGACATACAATTAGGGTATGATCATTGCATAAGAGATCATAAAACCCTAATTGAGTTGATTAATGAACCTTAACCCTAATTTAGGGCAATGCTAGGTGTAATCCTAATCTAAGGTAAGGGAGTAACCCTAATTAAGGGTGATGAACATGAATAACCCTAATTCAGGGTAATGTGATACAAAACCCTAATTGGGATGAATAAGAAACCCTAATTATGGGTCATTGAATGTGAAACCCTAATCTAGGGTAATGTCATGTGAAATCCTAAATTAGAATAATGTTATGTGGAACCCTGATGCTATGATGTGATATGAGACTCAAATCTAGGGTGATGCCATGTAATGATATATGAAACCCTAGTAATGGTATAATGGTCAATACACTAAAGTAGGGTATGGCTACTATAATCAAGTAAGATGAGGATGTTATATCCATGAAGGGTAAAGTTGTTGAACCATATGAATGGTAATGTTGATACTCTAATGAATAAGGGTATAAGGGACAAGATGATGCATAGATCATTATATATCTAAATCCATGCATGTGTAACAACCATATACACCTTACAAAGATGAGAACATGAAATTCTTAGGAATGATGTATGCAACACTAATTAATGATGCGAATAACATCCTAAGAGTTGAAATACCTAAAGTGGTCGATAATGGTTTATTCTATATCAACAATGCTTAACCATTAGATAAATCCATATTATTAAAGATAGTGGGACAATTCTAATGTGTGACCTATGCACTACATGGTGAAAGTGATAGGTGAATGGTTAAAAGTATTAAGAGGGAAATGCCTTAATACAAGGTCAGTTGATTATCATATATAAGATGGAAGTGATGAGAAAAGTGATACATCAAGACATGATAGATATCACATTTAGCATTTCAGGGTTGATATACCTTGATGCATCTCAATCCAACATACTTGGATAAGAAACACATGAAGTGTGTGTTATGTAGTTGTTATAATGAGATTGTAATGAGTTTGACATACTTTTATAAGTATAGACTAATATATATTGTGAAAGAGGGTAAGCCAAACTGATGAGTATGATGTAATCATACCATGATAAGAATGAGAAATGAACTTATACCTTGTATTAATAATCCTTAAATGATATATGATGAGAGTATCAAGCATGAGTGAATACTTGTGATATCAATAGATGCTCCTAGAGGAGTGGAGCTATATATTAGGGTTGGATAGTTAATATAAACATGAAACTTTAATTAATGTGAAAAGGGAAAATCCTAACCCTAATTTGAGTAATGGAATGGAAAATCCTATTTGATAGTAAACCCTAATCCTGATATAGGAATGGTGGTCTTACTATTGTATCACATGATGTGATAAATGATTTATATGACTGTTATCGTGTTTATTAATCATGCATATATCATGAGATGATGATCATAGCCAGATTTGAGATGTGACAATTATATAATGAAAATGTTGATTGGCCTTGTGTGCCTTAATATTATTGTTGCTCAATAAAAGTAACAAAATGTGCATGGACTTTATGAGCCATATGAGAAAGTTGTTGCCTAGTGAAAAGTTACAAGATACTTAATGGGCCTTGTGAGCCATGTGAGATGCTTGTGTAACAAGTATCATGTATACCTCGGTCTAAGGACCTAGAGGTAATAGTTACCTAACAAGTGGTAACAGTGATTAGTGATGAACTGAGGGTATGAATACCCAGATTTGATAAGTAAGATAATGATGTTGTTGTGAGATGTGAACTTTCAAGTGATGAGATAAGGGATTAAAATCCCAATGTATTATAAGTTTTGGTAAAGTAATTGATAAGAGCTTATATGTTTCTTTATAGCAATTGTCACAATAATTCCTATTTGAGAACTTGAATGATGCTAAAAGAATGTGCTAATGTACTTAATTAATCAAGTGAAATCATATCATGTAGAGCTCTGACCATAGATCCATCAACGTCAGAATTTGTTGAATGATGAAACAGGTTGCTCCGCGGCATAACCCGGAAGCCGCATATTTTTGAATATGTGGGGGTAATAGGTGAATATATTATTACACCTCATAGGAATTGCTATGGGCCATACGCTATGCATAGGAATGGTTACAGACCATATCCCAATAAGAGTATGGCTACGGGCCATGACTCCACAATATAATACCAGGCATTGGCTACGAGCCATATCCTGAAGAGAGTATATGCTACGGGCTATAACTCTATAGTGAAGATGCCAATATACCTTGGCAAGCTATTTGCAGTTGACACATGATGTCTCTGTCATATAATCTCGTACTGATTGAGAAAGTTGAGGTCTTGGATTCCAGCTCTTCCATTGATCTTGTATGGTACCAATTTCTACTTCGCAGTGGTCGGTTGGAGTATGAGCGCTATACCTCATCTCCTTAGGGCATAAGTGTGACTGTAAAATGTAATCAGCTGTATAGCATGTTTGCTTAAGGATTGAATACGGAAATTCATTGGCTGATGTTACATTTATTTTATGCATCTCTAATTGATAGATGTTATTCATATCTCTTTATACTCATTGCAAGTAGATGGATGAATTATGATTCTACTGTGGATATTTGCAATGCTCTCCTTAGGAAAGGAGATTACTTTACTCTGTTCATTCAATGATTAATACTACTGTTAATATATAAGAACTCCTGCTCCATTTTATTATAATAAATTGCTATAACAATGTTTTGGCGGAGAGTTATATCTCCCGCTGGGGCAATTTACAATTGTCTCACCCCCGTGGGATCCAATGTTTTTAGGTGGACGCGGACAAGGAAATAGAATTCCTACAACAAAGGAAGGACAACATCAACATGGACAACAATAATATCTCAGGTGGAGATACGGCCTGTCAAGTCATATAGATAGTAGTCCTATGTGTCATCTCTGTACTCTCAAGTCCTCGGAGTTTATAGTTAGTGATTTTAATGAATCGATCTGAGATTTTGGCTTGATGCCTCGAGGTTCTGATGTTGTCTGTATATAATGTTAATCAGACAACTGATGTTGTAATCCTCAGGAAGAGATGATACAAGTTATGTACTTATGAACCATGATGTAAATGTTATACTTTGGTTCTTGATGAAAAAGATTTCCTATGTGTGGATCTCTTTGAAATTTTTTTTAATTTTTAGTGATTTTCAGTAATCTACTGCAAATGATTCGCTTCCGCTTAAGTAAATCTTGTTTTTGTGAGTTGGATGCCACAGTTATCATCTTAAAACTAAAATCTTAAGAAAGGGAAATCATAAAAGAATAAACATGTTCAAAACCCTAGATTCAAGCATCACATATGATCAACATGAAACCTGAGATGATAGAAGGAAACCCAATATCAAACACATGAAAATAGGTCTGAAACTTCACCTCATGCAAAAGAACCGAGCCAAGAAACAAGGTAATAAAACTCAAAATGAGATGCATGCAAAACCATCATCATCTCCATCATTTAGATTTTGAGTAAGTGAGTTGGCGTTTAAGTAAAGGAACAAGTTCATTTCAAGATCATTATAGAAACACAACCCTAACCAAGATATCAATATCAACAACAAGTAATCACATTTTACAATGAGTTGCATATAGGATTGACGTGCAATAACAGTAGGGAAGAGAGTTATATAACCCACCTTAGATGACGATGCAACCACCTCCAAGCAAAGCTCTAAAATAAAGAGAGAAGCCTAGCCTTGATCTCCTCCACGACCAAGCCAGTCACCACCACAATGAGAGAAGAAAAACCCTAGGTCAAAGGGCAAGAAGGAGAACAAAAACTTCTAGGTTGAAAAACAACAAGAAAGGAGAGAAAGAGAGAAGAGTCCCTCCAATCAACTTGAACACTACCTTGGAGAACCAAGGATTTGACCCAAGAAAGAGGAGTTCCTCCATCCCAACACAAGCACCACCATGGAAACTACATGGATTCAGACAAGAAGAAGGAAAGAGAGGTATGGTTTGCAAGAAAAAGAAATTAAGGGGTGGATCACTTACCAAGGATCAAAGAATCACCAAAGATCACCAAGGAAGAGTATCTCCAAGCTTGGGTCACCACATGCAAAGGATTTTGGTCACCAAGCACCAAGGATGAGCTTCTTCTCCACCAAGCACACAAGGGCCAAAGTCAAGGAAAGAGAGAGGGTGCAAAAGGATCATATGCATGAAAGAAGAGGGGTACATATACCAAAGGGTAGAGAGAGACCAAAGAGGTTAGGTGTCATGCACATAAGTGCCACTTGTCCACCACACTTCAACCATGCATCCACTAAAACTATGCAAGCACTAAGGTAGTAAAAAACAAGGAAAACCAGTGACCTCATTTGGTCTTAGAGGACCATCAGTCAAAGGGAATCATGGCCACCAAGGCTCATGGTCGAAGAGAAATAAAGCGACCGCATGAAACCCTAGATCAACGACCAAAAGAGAGGATGAGAGTCTTTGTGACCGTTGAGACTCCATCACACACTCAAAAACCTCTAGGACCATAGGGAAAACATCAAGAAGATCCAAGGATGGTCACTGAAAGACAAGAACATCAAATGGTTAACACACGTGACAAATTACAAAATAACCCCTCAACTTGGGTAAATTGCAACTTGGTCCAAAATAAGCACAAGTAAAGTAAAGCTAGATCAAACATCGTCCAAATAGGTCCAAACTAAAAACATAAGCTTGTCACATGTTATTAAGACACGCCAAAAGGTTATATTAAGGTTTAAGCATCTTATTAAGCAAAGAGAGCACATCAAGCACTAAGCTAGGTTAGGGGTCTTACATTGTTCTTCCATTTCATTTATGTAAACTATATCCAAATCATAACTAGTTGGTGTGCCTGAACTTATGAACAAAACCTAAAGAAAATCAATTTTGGTTCAAGATCCTACTAGCTTTTGGTTTGAAGTAATTAAGTCATATGTCAATTTGGATGTTGTCTATCCGGTATAGTTTTAAGTTGACAAATTGAAACAATCTAACTTCTAAAGTACGCATATTTATACCATTATTACAAACAATTAAGATTACTTTTTTTTTGGTCGGTCAAAAAGTGTGTTACTAAGATACCAAAAACTTTGGGCACTAAGTACCCCATTACAACATAAGAGTTAAAGAACTCAGCATCGGATCAGAAACCTCACGCAGGAGATCTCAAGAAACAAGTAAAACAAAGAAGCCTAACAAGCTATAACTCTAGAACTAGACATTCGATCAGGGGAATGGATATTATAGCCTACAATTACATTCATTCAGCCCACCCACAAACAGAAATTACAGACTAAAGCAGAGCAAACACCCAGACCTCCTGTCTTGAGCTAGCTTTATAACCGTTATGACCATCTCTGAATTTCAGGGTCTTGGATATCTTCATGGATTGTACATCCACCAAGAAACCCCATGAAAACTATCCACAAAAGGACCAAGCCATTTGGGGAAGGCAGAAACAATGCATACACACACCGGAGAGCAGTCAAGGGGCAACTGAATTCCACCTTTCATGCTTTGCACATCACCAACTATCACTATATCCACCCACAATATGTGGTAGTATGCAAGGAAATCGAGATTTCCTTCGGCCAAGAACCTAGGCAAACAGCCATGTGCAATCCTGCAGAGATCCTGCAATCATTACAAACAAAAAGGACCCCGGCCAGAGACCAAAGCTCCAACGTGCAGTGCCCTATTTGCACAGAGGCAAATCATCAAACACTTAAAGTGTTCCATCAAACAGAAGCAGTGGGTAGCAGACACCACCAGGACGACGCCGCACAGCTGCTCTGTCGGGACCAGATCGATGGAGAATCCCTACCACAGGAAGACGCCAGAGTTGAGTCCCGTCCAGAATCCCGTCGAGGAGCCCAAGCTCCGCCATGGATGCCTCAACATGACCAGATGCACGCGGCGCCTGGGACCAGGTTGAAGCAGTCATAGCGCAGCAGCCGGACAACAGAGGCGGAAGCGTGGACCCCAACTATCGTGGATGGCACAACAGTAGAGCGAGCACCGCCATCCGTCAACCGCACCACCTGTCTGGGATCTCGTCGGAGGTCGAGAGGGTCGCCGACAGCCTAGGAAGCCGAGCTTCCCTCAACCGTTGGGGTAGATGGCGCCTGAGAGGGACAATAAAACGACATGTTCCTCACCTGCACAACGGAGCAGCACGCCAAGTCGCGAACCAAGGTGGGGACGTTTCCTCCAGCCGTCTCTCTTGAACGGACTGAAGTCGATCAGATCGAACGCCGACCCCCATAGCCAGATCTAGACTAGCGGCACATCCCGCATCCATCCACTCCAGGCCAGCCGAGGGCCCCCGCGATCCAACAAGAAGAAGCCAGTCAGGCGCATGGACCCAGAATCCAACACTCAGGGGAAGCTCCGACCAGCTCCCTACTTCAGAAAGAAGGACCAAGGGGAGGGCACGCCTGAGGGCGGCACCCCTCCCCCCGGCGGGGAAAGCCCTAGAGAGAAGCGGGAGCTCCCACAATTAAGATTACTTATCACACAAATAACAATATTCTATAATACGATTGTTGTTATTTATGCATGGTTAAAATTCTTATAAGCACATAAGATTACGAATTATGGATTTAATTCTTAGTTAGACATCACAAAATCATGTTTGATTCTTATTTTACTAATTTACAGGAAATATTACTAGGTTGGTTTTAGGTATTGTAGTTTAATATCGAATTGTATGCCCATATGACCCTCAATCAACCCAAAATTGAATTTTTGACACCTCTAATCGACCTTATCATCAGTTACAATAAACATGTAGGGCTAGTTGGAAGAAAAGATTGAACATGTTGTGCTAGTTGGAAGAAAATTTTCACTAAGTAAGATACTCAAAAGTTGATCACCAAACATAAAAACTAAAAAAATGAATAACAAACAAATAAGTAGTTATATGAAAAAAGTTAAAATGGTAAACTCTATTGTTGACATTTCTGGTTCTGATTTTGATACTATATATTAATACACTACATTAGCTTTTTGTTTGACATGTTTGCATATACAAACTCAAATGATAATTTTTTTGACACCCATAAAAGTAACCTACATTATGACGAGAAGCAATGAGCATAAGATTTTTGGTGCACAATGTGCCAAAAAGTAAAAAGACAAATACAACAAACAAACGAACAGGCAAGCAAGAAGCTCGTAAGCTAGCGAATTGCTTGCACAACCTAGCTAGCTACCAGCTACTCTATTAGGCATCCTCCTTTTATTGTGCGTATAACTATAGGAAAAAGATACATAATACTCACTCCACACCTACTTTTAAATAAAATAAATTATTTGATATTGTATTATATATGCTTTACTTATTTAATAAGTTTAGTAACACCTAAAATGATATTAATCATATCCAAATGAGTAAACATGGTGACAAATACCTTAATGAGAAATAACATATAATAGTGAAGAATTTGTTTATGCTGAATTGGATCATTATAGCATTCAATGACGAAATTTGAGTAACATGATGAAATAAATAGGAGTATATACACAACTAGTACACGAATAACACACCACAATTCACAAAAAACAATTAAAAATGATTAGAAGCCGTTATTGGAATGCTAACAATTACATGCAATTTTAGTATAGTTTCTATAAATAAGTTTATATAGGAGGTAGTTTCAAAGTCTATTTACATTAAACATATGGCACGTTTGCTTATCTGGATTTTGTCGTACTGGATTGTATTTTGGACCAACAAATTTTATGTTTAGTTTGGGGGATTGGAGAAATTGGGCTAATCCCGAGATTTTCAAACAGAATAGGAATCCCGCATTTTGGTCTCCATCAAAATTTTCCCGGACACCAAAATCCATCATGAAAAAGACAACAGATATGAAAAAAAATAAATCCCACACTTACAAAATTCAGCAAACCAAATATAAAATTTTACTTTGCGTGATTTTGAGAATGCAACATTTTAGTAATGCAGGATGGACAGAATATCGGATTTCAGTAAATCCAGCTAACCAAACGTGCCCATAGATGGTCATGTATTACATCACACCAACCGTTTACTGATATGTTGGATTACAACAAAGTTTTTTTATTTACGTTACAAATTTATGTAAAGAACAATACATAAAATGTACACACGAATAGGCCAAACATTAGGCATCAATACACCTAATACTAGACCGCTAATGACCACTAGTAGACTATTATATAACAATTAATCGATTTTAGTTCATGATTTGTTTCAGGTGTGTGTACCCGTGTATACATACTAAGCCCTAAATAAATACCGAAAAACAACATTTCATGGAAATAATATTTTGGGGTTGAAAATACCAACGGATCTACACATTTTGATCGGCGCCAGTGTTTTCACAAGATCATGACTCCATCGTAAGATCATATCGACTCCATCGTAAGATCATATCCAGGACGCTACCAAACAGGGGGGGAAAAGAACGAACATATCTCTGACGGTAGTCCTGACCACGAAGTTCCTTTCAAGAATTCGCCAAAGGGAACGTCCACCACAAGACCGCTCGAGCTGGAGCATGCCGGCTCCACCTACTCCTCGCAGCGATTGAGACTTGAGAGACGAAACTGTAGTCCCGGCTCCACTGACGACCTCACCTTGGCTGCCTTCCAACTGAAGCCCGCCAAGGCGAGACAACCCATGACTTACAAGGTCCGTCTTCTTCTCATTTGTGCTTCTTCTCTCTAGCTTTTGACTTATACTGTTACTCATAAATCCGGTATTGATCGAACTCTACCCAATTCTTCAACTTCATACTAATAATTTTCGGGGTGGGTTGGCGGTGGCGGGGCGCGCGTCGGCGTTGTTCTCGAATTGCCTGTCAAACGGTTTAAACTTACGTGTCTTTTGGAGATTTTGTTGGGTTTTATGTTTCATATTTGATTCTGCTATGAGTAGATGATCGCATGCCGTCTTCTCCAACTGGAATGAAAAGATGGGAACAGATGACGAGGGGCCAAGCGGTAGCGGCGGAGGGGGGAGTAGGGCTCGAGGTTGGGTACTCAAAGCGCTTGTGGTGATCGGCGGGGCTATCCTGCTAAAGAAGTTCACCAAGTCGATGACTCGCTGGGACCATGCGCGCATAGTTGCCGAATCCCTCGCTGGCGAGAAGGTAGGACGAAGCTTTCTATTTTTTCTCCTTATTCCACTGTATTATTACTTGTTGCTCGTTGAACGATCTGTCATTTGGCTTGCAGTACTCTAAAGAGCAGGCCAGCAGAGATCCCGCAAACCATTTCAATCTTAGGTATGTTCCCTCAGTATGCTGGTGTAATTCAGCAATGTTAATCATTCTTTTGGTGTCAGAAGAAGTTCCATAGGTTTATCCCGCCTTTCTTCAGCAAGTTTGCCACTTCAATAATTGTAGTGATTCATGGTCCTTCTCTTTAGTAACAATAGTTGTTTTCTTAGTGTAGCTTGGTACATGAGCTTTTGAGGATGCTTCTATTCTAGCACCTAAAATTAGCTGGTTATGGTCTACTGCAACTTAAAATTTCTTGAGTTATTTGGAACTGATAGCAGTGAAATTTCTCTCCTTTTCGTTTTCACTGTAAGAGTGTAATATAGTTTTACAGTACTGTTTAAATCAAGGTAGAACATATTTACCATTATGTTGAAATGCTGTATAAAATTGCACAATTCTGAAACTCTTAGTGTGATCTATGACTAGAGGCTTGGTGTATATCTTTAGAGTTGACAAACTTTACTCGATCTACTTGACTCAAGGTATTGCTGGAGTGGTGAGAAAAATGGAGGGATTGGGACGAATGATGATGGTAAAATGCTAATTTGCTAGATAAATTGGAAGTAGACATCTGAATTAAATAATTGAAATTGAATTTGAAAATGGTGCTTTATTATCCTATTGGCACATTCTTAAAAAATAATTTACCTCATTTAACTGATTCAGGAAGAACTGGTAAGTGATCAATATATATAAAATGCAATCACCGTCTTAGGAGCGATGCCAAAGATAGCAGACCGGTATATACAAGTGAAAGGAAACCAAAATGCAGTGGGTAGGTGGGATGTATTGGATCAAGTTAGAGAAGAAACTCTCACCAAAAATTCCCCTTTTGCAGACTTAGAATTAGGGAAGTGCAATCCGACAAAGCAAGAAGATATCTCTGTAGTTTGATACAGAACAACGTTCATTGTATTACGCGATATGTATACATAGGTGCCTTTTATGTAATGGAGTTTTATACATTGTAATTCTATTCTAACCTAACCTCACATAGATTTCACTGCTAAAGAATGCTAGAGAAAGAAAACAACCTGTATAAGCACCCACTACAATGGTTATTTTCAATGTCTTTGAAAAAGTATGAAGTGAGCGGCCGGGGATCTTGTAACGGCTAAAGCCCTAGTAGGCGCTATTTGGGAAAGTGATACCTCTTTTGCATACTTTTTCGTTTATCAAAAAACTATTTTGAATTCTTTTTATGGCTCTAGAAATCTCAATGCACCTCCAAATTATTATCTAAACATGTGATAAACTAATATAGACTGTCAACTGTCGTATCATGATTCTAACGTTTTTTATATAGTAGCATATACTCTGCAGTGTACGGTGTAATAGCATCAATTCATATCAGTGATTAACTGTTAATCAATACATGATGTCGCAAAGCCTAGATATATAAGATATCCCCATTTGCAATTTTGTATGTAGTAAAATGCAAGCATAAAATCTGTTACACAGTATATATCTGAATTTTTCTTACATCTGGATATATGCTTCACCTCTTATTTATATAAGATTTTAAAACCTATCCAATAAGTAGCTTGCATGCTGATTAGAAACTACCGAACATACTTGGATGCTGTTTTACAACAAAACATAGATGAAAGTAAGCCATATCCCGTAAATGTGGGTCTCCAGAGCAGCCTAACCGGCAAAAACCAGATCCATTGGGGGGAAAGTGGGTTCCTAATGGCAACTGCGTAGCCCAGATCCAAAATCCGCCTTGGGTGCTTAAGTGATAGCTGAAGCAATTTCTTGGGGCACTTTTTAAAATCAACAGTTCTTTTATTCTAAGTAGAGCTTTTGATGACAACAAATGTCTATTATCCATCTTCTTTCATAATTAGTTTTGATGAAGTGACCACAATTTGATTCTATTGTACAATCATATGGTGGATAGGATTGTTTTCTTAGTATCATGGTGGACTTATTGCCATAATATGTCTCACGTGATTTCTTGTGGAACACTTGCAACAAAAAAAGGGCCTGAACCAACTCATGAACACCCTTAGTCAAAGATAAATATTAACCTTCTAGAATGGGTCAGTATACATTACTTTTGGTTGCTTGAAAGTGATGATTTTATCAACCCTGCATGTACAGGAATACTCCTCACCCTTGCTCTGCACAAAGCGGTCTACACTTTGTCATTTTCATGTTGTCTTCTGGTTCTAACTCTTACATAAATTATACTTCCCTTTTATAACTACGTTAGCCATTCTCTATTTTGCAATCTTGTCAAGCTCATTGGGCAAGATGAAAGTGGCTCCAACGTTCTCGTCATTTGACTTTATATCTGACAAGTGACAACTATGGCAACCACATCAGGGTCGTCCTTGCTTGCATGTGCATCAACACACTCCATTGTTAAATTACCCATGTCTTTTGTGCATCTTTAATATTTAATTCAAAATAATAAAAAACATAGGAATCGTTTGATGAAATAGGCATGGAGGGATGTCGACTGTTCCCACATGCACTTCATTTATGTCATGGCCTTTTGAATTTTCTAGGAATGATCACCCACTGAACCCAATGTTTATTATAACTTGAATAAGCTACGCAAGACTGGGTGTATCGTTAGGAAGCACATATATTTTCTTATGTATGAGTCTATTCATGGCCTTTCAATATAATGATGAGTGGCTTAATGGGTGACACACTGATATGTTATCCGAGTCATTCACCATCTAGCGAATGTCAAGTTTGAATGACACTTTATATCAACCTTACACACTTATTCTTATCGTTTATGTGTGTTAGAGTAACTAGTTTATTATGTACATTGCCTAATTATCTTGGCCCATTAGGGTTAAGTTTGCTTCCTTGTTATGAGTGGAGAAACGCACGGAACACAATACCCTAATGTGGAGCGGCTCCCTTATTATATTATACAACAATAAGGGGAAATTACATATGAGACGATAAAGAACAAGAATATTGTACGCACAGGACTCACAGAACAAAACTCATCATGTCATTCTAACACTCCCCCTCAAGCTGGAGTGTACACACCATACATACCCAACTTTCCAACCATATATCGAAAAGCAATTGGTAATATTGGCTTGGTGAGGATATCAACCACTTGTTCTCCAGTCGTCACATAAGGAGTCTTGACCTTTTTAGCTAGTAGCAAGTCATGGACAAAATGGCAATCTACGTCTTCTTTGTCCTCTCATGAAAAATAGGATTTCCTGCAATATGTATAGCTGCCTGATCATGATACATTAAGGGGGCAGGAGTCTCCACACTAATTCCCAATTCAGAAAGCACATAAAGAACCCATTGCAGTTCACAACGAGCATGAGCAATAGCCCTGTACTCAGCTTCAGTGCTAGAACGAGCTACCACGCTTTACTTTTTACTCTTCCAAGTCACAAGATGAGGTCCTAGAAAAACACAATATCCAGAAGTTGACCGCCTATCCTTTGCATCACCAACCCAGTCTACATCAATGTAGCTAGTAACCTGAAGAGGAGAGCTACCCAAACCATTCACATGAAATGTAAGACCTTTTCCAAGAGCCCCTTTTAGATATCTCAAGATACGACTCACTGCCATCCAATGACTATTCTTTGGCGTGCTCCTCTACTGGCTGACCACACCAACTGCATGTAAGATATCAGGACGTGTCACAGTCATATAAATCAATTTACCAACCACTCTCCTATATAAATGTGGATCATGAAAATCATCGTACACATTATCGGAAAACACTTTAGCATGATAGTCCATGGGTGTGAGACAGGTTTGGATTCAAGCATACCAGTCTCACCAAGTAAGCCTAGAACATGTTTCCTCTGAGAGAGATTAGTACCCTTCTTGGAACGTAGCACCTCTATCCCAAGGAAGTACCGTAACTGTCCCAGATCTTTAGTACAAAATTGAGTTTGAAGCCAAGCTTTAAGAGTAGAAATGCCCTCACCATCATCTCCAGTAAGCACTATGTCATCCACATACACAACAAGAATAATAACACCCTTGGAACTCCGCAAATATAACAAAGAGTGACCAGTAAAGGAGCGGCTAAACCCAAAACACATGAGAGCATTGCCGAATTTTTCAAACCATGCCCGAGGAGATTGCTTAAGGCCATAAATAGCTTTCTTAATTTCTCACCTTCTTTGTCTGACACTCCCCCTGAGCAACATACGTAGGTGGTTGCTCCATGTAGACTTCTTTTAGCAAATCGCCATGAAGAAAGGCATTCTTCACATCAAGCTGATACGAGGGCCAGGTAAAGTGAGTTGCAACAGATATAACAATCCTCATAGAATGGAGTCGAGCAATAAGAGGGAAAATCTCAAAAAAGTCAATGGTCATATGTTTGCGTGTAACCTTTGGCAACTAGTCGTGCCTTCAGTCTATCAACACTACCATCAGGATTTTACTTCACGGTATACACCCAACGACAACCAACAATACATTTTCCTGGAGGGAGATCAACCAGATCCGAAATATCATTTTGACGTAAAGCAACAATTTCTAGATCCATAGCCTGAGTCCACCCTTTATCTTGTAGAGCTTCAACACACGTTTTTAGAATATAGATAGAACCAAGAGTAGGAGCAAAGGAATGGGCAGAAGATGACAGGTTAGCCAGACAACAAACATTTAATACATGGTGACAAATAGTGCAACTACGTACACCTTTACACATGGAAACATGAAGATCCAAATTTGTAAACAATTCACCAGTAGGAGAAGAGTGTTAGGTACCTCTTGGGTACCAGAAGAAGGTGATACCGCTACAGGAACATATGTCGCTACCTCCTTTGGATCTTGTGTAGCTCGTCTGGAGTAAATGTGTGAAAAAGGTTGGATGGTAGAAGGTGGAGTTGGTGTTGGGTCACTCTTCTGGACAAGATGCTCTCTTCGCTCACAATTGGCGAAGGTGGCTCTTGTGGAGTAAAATCTCTCTCCTCACATAAGGTAGTGAT
This sequence comes from Alisma plantago-aquatica, assembly GCA_963693085.1. Classification (NCBI taxonomy): domain Eukaryota; kingdom Viridiplantae; phylum Streptophyta; class Magnoliopsida; order Alismatales; family Alismataceae; genus Alisma; species Alisma plantago-aquatica. The sequence continues at coordinate 1,332,736,714 of OY856412.1, forward strand.
AGGTGTCTCCCCCTAATACATGACACTAACATAAAAGTAAGGTGTAGATGTTGACTAAAGGTTTAAATTGTCCAAACCCTTGTTTCGATGATGACTAAACCATTCCATTTATTTGTGCTAATGCTTCTACTTGAGTGATTTCAAATTAGACAGACACACTCCAAATGCCTAAACTTGTGCATCCCAACTTGGAGAAAAACAAGTCAAAATCAATGCAAGTGCACTTTTGTGTATACATATGTCGCTACCTCCTTTGGATCTTGTGTAGCTCGTCTGGAGTAAATGTGTGAAAAAGGTTGGATGGTAGAAGGTGGAGTTGGTGTTGGGTCACTCTTCTGGACAAGATGCTCTCTTCGCTCACAATTGGCGAAGGTGGCTCTTGTGGAGTAAAATCTCTCTCCTCACATAAGGTAGTGATAGGTGTCTCCCCCTAATACATGACACTAACATAAAAGTAAGGTGTAGATGTTGACTAAAGGTTTAAATTGTCCAAACCCTTGTTTCGATGATGACTAAACCATTCCATTTATTTGTGCTAATGCTTCTACTTGAGTGATTTCAAATTAGGCAGACACACTCCAAATGCCTAAACTTGTGCATCCCAACTTGGAGAAAAACAAGTCAAAATCAATGCAAGTGCACTTTTGTGTAAAAGTCCTCAAATCAATTAGAATCATGTTATAAATCACTTATAATGATTGTATGACTTGTAATTAAGTTTAGAAAAAACCAAGATCACTTAAATCAAATATTTAAGTAATTTTATGGCGCTTTCTGAAATTCATCACATGGACTTCTGTTGGTCGAGTTTCATCTAGGATAAACTCGACCGACACCCTTGATGGATTTTGGGAACTGCCAGGGTCGGCCGAGTTTATCCCAGGATAAACTCGACCTACACCCTGTACAAGCGAACCAAATTTAAGCAGTTGGCCGAGTTTCATCCAGGATAAACTCGATCGATAATTCAAATTTGATTTGTCGCATAGTGCTATAGGTCGAGTTTCCCAAAAGTAAACTCGACCGACCACACTGTATGGAAATGTGCAGAAAAATGTTTCTAACCGTTGGAGTGTTGCAAAACTCAAAAATATATCTGTTGCAACACCCAGACGGCTAGGATTCGTTCGTAAGTGTCTCTACTGGCTGGTAAGCAACCTCAACTATAAATAGGACCCATTGGGCTTATCCCATTATGAGCAAAAGCACTATGAAGGTCTCTATATTATAGTTGAGTGCCTCCAAGAGCCTCCTTCCACTCTTAATCTTAATAACTTGCTGCATCCATTAGAATGAGTAGATGGTTTGTAAGAGAGCTAGTCCTACATGTATATCTTGTGAGGCTCTCACTTCCTCCACCTCCCATTCTCTCTTTCTACCATGAAGAAGAAGGTTCTCTCTGATGGTTAAGAGAGGTGAAGAAGGGAAGAAGTCTCTTGGTGAAAGCTTCTCCTTGGTGAAGGTGAAATCAAAGGCGGAAGATTCAAGTCAAGAGTAGGTAAATCCTCAAGGCTGAAGACTTGTTGTAAGAGTGGGTAAGTCCTTGGTGAGTGAAGGTGGAAGACTGAAGACTCAGTGTAAAAGTGGGTAAGTTCTTAGTGAGGTAAAAGACTCTTGGTCATGGATAGGTAAGTCCTTTGTAAGGTTATGGACTCCCTTGTCCTCAAAGAGAAGGCTAGGTATCCTTGTCCAGGAAAAGGAAGGTCATATGTTGTAATTTTTATAATGGAATATAAGGAGTGAGACATGGTTGAAAAATCTTAGAGGTTGATCTCTCTAAGTAGTGGATGTATACTCTCCTAGTTTGGAGTTTGGAACCACTATACATAGCTTATGTTTTTGTGCTTGTTCAATCTCTCTCTCCCTTGTTATGTATGTTTAGTTGCAATTTCATATTTGCAACCTTATCTGTTGATATAATTTGAAGGTCTAATGAATTTGGTTTAAGTGTTTTAGCACTATTCACCCCACTCCCCCTTCTAGAGCCCATCATCGGATCTAACAAGTGGTATCAGAGCATGTCTTCTCTAAGCATACTTTCACAAGTAGGAAGATGGGCGATTAACTAGGTGGGAGATACTCCATCAACATTCCAATCTTTGATGGGAGCAACTTTCTCTATTGGAAGAGAAGGTTACAATACTACATCCAAGGATCAAGTCTTGAGCTATGGAGAATGGTGGATCTTCCATACAAGCTACCAGAGACAAAGATAGAAGAATGGGATGAGGCTACTTTGAAGAAAGTAACCTTGAATGCAAGACCTATCAATATTCTCTATGCCTTTCTTTCCCCCACCGAGTTCAGTCAGATTTCCTCTCGTGAGACAACTTATGAGGTATGGAGAAAGCTATGTGTCACTTATGAGGGGCCAAAGCAAGTGAAGGAAAGCAAAGTTTATATGCTCAAAGGCCTCCTTGAAAACTTCAAGATGGGAAAGGAGGAGAAGGTAGCCGAGATGTACTCAAGGCTCAACACCGTTGTGAATGGTCTTGCCGTTCTAGGTCATCCTATGGATCGAGGAGAGATAAATTTAAAGATCCTTAGAACTCTCCCCAAGAGGTGGCAATCTAAGGTGACTTTCATTGAAGAAACAAAGTCTCTTGGTGATATTTCTATTGAAGAGCTCATAGGAAATCTACAAGCCCATGAAGTTAAACTTGAAAACAAGAGGAAGAAGAAAGAGAAGAAGAGAAAGAGCTCAAGAGAATGTAGAAGGCCAAAGTCAAAGCACAAATTGAAGCTATTGTTGGTCAAGCTTCTCCATCCTCTCAAGTTGAAGAAGATGCCATGTACTCCAAAGGTAGACTTCACAAAGACAAACCTTCCTCTTCTATCCGATGCTTCAAAAGTGGAAAGAAGGGTCATTTCAAAGAAGATTGCCTACAAGGCAAAAAGACCCATCATCACAAGAGAAGGGAAGAAAAGGACAAGAAGGTGCTCCCCAAACTGACAAGACTGGCACTCAATGGACGAGACAGAAGATAAACATGGCTCCAATTTTTGAAGACTCTCTAGGGACGGGTGACTAAAGCGAAATACCACTGTAGAGGGGGGACACCAAGGAAGGATGTAGAAATCTGACGGGACGATCACTATGGAAAAAGTAGAGATCACCTTTCCTAGACCCCCACCAATCGTCTTTAAACGCTTGAGATCCTGTAGAACAAAACAATGACCAAACATTATCCAACGTTGCAAAGAGTCCACCAATTTTGACACAGGCATAAGGTTGAAAGGAAAGTCGGAAACATAATGAACATATTTCAAAGTAACAACAGAAGATAGACGAACAGTTCCACACGCATGAACTTGTCTGACTGAGCCATCAGCAAGTGTAACAAAATAGTGTGGTATATGTGTGTCAACATATTGCAGCAAAGACTTCATATGTGCTGTGAAGCTCCAGAATCTACCACCCACGGAGGTGATGAATGCGACGTCATGAATAAAGTAGCGTGATTACCTTCAGCAAAGACCAACTGAGCAACCTTGCCTGTATGGGAAGAATTAACCGACAAACTCATGGTTGCCTGGATAAGACGTCATATTCAACCTTTGATATGGTGACAACAAAGTGTGTTTTTTCAGCAGTAGCATCAGATGACTCAACACAATGTGCAACACTAGAAGAACTTGGGATTGTAGATGAATGCCCTTGCTTTTGGTAACACCTATCCACGATGTGTCCCAGCCGTCCATAGAAAGTACAATTAAATCGAGTCCCTCTTCCCCGACCTACACCAGGTCCGCCTCCTCTTGCCGCAGCAACACGGGAGGCATGAACATTAGAACCAACATAGGATCCAGTGATAGAGGGAATGTACTCAAAAGAGGCCTGTTGTATCTGCGCAAAGGCCTCTAGACTGGGAAGTTTGTCTGTAGCAGGGATCACACTTCTGGCTGCATTGAACATAGGGTCGGGACCTGAAAAAAAACGTGCAGTCACCAGATCATCACGTTCCTTCATTTGATCATCCATTTTCAAGGGCTGATAGAAGCTGAACTCTTGTGATATAGATTGAATTGAGCCAAAATATTCATAAAGGGATTTGCTGTCCTGCTTTTCTGCGAACAGTCTATCATAGACTTCATAAAGACGAAGAGCATTTTTCTCATGTGAAAAGTGCTTCGCAACGTCCTACACTTGTTTGGATGTAGAGTAAAACATGAACCGTTTATTAATAGATGACTCCATACTATTCCACAACCAGGATTTCACAAGTCCATTGTTCTTCCTCCATTCAACATAAGAAGGATCACTCACAACATGTTGTTCTTCAATATATTTCACTGTCTCGTGACTCCAGAATTCTATTAATTGCGTTCATCCACAATAGGTAATTCTGGGTATTAAATTTGATAGTGTTTAGGAGACTGATCATTGTAGACAAGAGTCGTGCTTAACTCACTCTTCTTATCCATTGTGTGGGCTGTTCAATGCACATGATCAACAAAGGGGACGGGAATAAGCGTCGTCACAGAAAGATCATACGATGCAAAAACTGATGCATCAACACTCCCCTAATAGAAGTCACTTAACCACACATAGGGGAAGTGTGTGGTGAGGAAGACAGGAGAGGGAGAGCTTCTTCCGAAACGACGGTCTGTAGGCGAACTACTTCCTTTAATTTCCCTTTTCCGCTGTTTTACAATTTGTCCAGCAATCTATGGAAGACGTCGACGTGTAAGGCTGTCCCGGTCCAGTCGCTGTTGGTCCTGGCTGCCGTGGCTAATCCCTGTTGGATTGAGGCACTGCGTCTAACCGCCGGCTCAGCCTAGACGTTGGAAGCCACGACGTCAGTTCTACCTTGCCGTTGGGGTCGCTGGGCCTTCTATTCCTTACCGCTGGAACCGACGGGCCTAAGAGCCCCTGCCGGTCATGGGGTTTCTTCGTTAGCAACGTAGGAACGCTCTGATACCATGTTACGAGCGGAGAAACGTACGAGGCGCAATACCCCAACACGGAGCAATCCCCTTATTATATTAAACAACAATAAGGGAAAATTGTATATGAGACCATAAAGAACATGAATATTGTACGCAACAGAAAATAAAGATTAACTCACAAGAAAAAAACTCATCATATCATTCTAACACTTGTAATTGCTTCCTTTCCTATATAGAGGAGGGGGGGTTTGCTCTCTATCAATAACAAACATCTCATCAGCTTCCCATCTTATTTTCCATATGGTATCGAAGCATTGATCCTAACCCTAGAGAAAAAAGGCGAGAGTCTGTCTGCATGCGGGCAACCACCATCTTTTCTTGGCTTGGCTGCCCTCCAGGCATCATCTCGACCTCAGAAAACTTCATGACATAGCTGATAGGAAGCAATCGCGAGACCCATGCACACGTCGACCTTCACTGCTATGCTTTGCCCGGTTGCGCTCGCCCCTGACTCCCAACAGTTTGACTATGGGACAAGCTTCCACCATTCTCTAGTGCGTCCTCCGATTACAAGTTCACCTTCCTCCAGCTTGGTCTCCAACTACGACGCTCCCTTCCCATATCTCTGTGTGTCGCACTGACAAGAAATGTACAACCGAACAAATCATCTAAGGTTTAGCGTTGGATATTTTCCCCCTTTGTGGCGCACTGACAAAGCCTAGTTTTGCAGTTAATGCTTGAAAACATCCACTCTGTGTCATTTTATTTTTTTACTTTTTTGGATCCCTGCAACTCTTCACATCTAACTTTCTTTTTTATTTTTTGTGTGTTTCCTTCAGTATGTTGTTTGGCCGTACTCCACTTCTTTCCTTTGATAGAAAAAACATTCACATTAGTCCATGTCAATTCTTTCCAATTCAGCACCTGCTAATTCGTGAGGGAAACATTCCTTTTTTTAAAATTCTTCTTAATCCTTAAAGCTGCCGTGCCGAGCCCAAAGACAAGGATCACTACTCGGGTTGTCGTTCTCCCCCCCTCCCTCATCCTGAGACATTGCCCAGAGGCACCTACAACTGTTGATGACCGTGCTCTTATGATCGTGTACAAGTTCGAATTAACACCAATCAAGACATGGGGTGATAAGCATACAACAAACACTTGTGCTGTCATCCATTCAAAATTAACCTCTATAACATCCCAGATATATTAGCAACATGTTGGAAACAAAAGATCCCATGCTAGTTTATAAAGCAAAAAAAAAGAGGGGCATTGCACTAATTTTTTTTCTTCCTCTTCATGTGGTTCCCCTAACCCGCATGATTGTGTGTCTTTGTTTGAATTATGGATTTTCTATCATGCACATCGCATTGCCTTTATTCCTGTGATTTGATCTTTTCCTGCCACGCTTATTCCTGATAGTGATTTTTCTACCGTGCCTTTATACCGATAGTGTCTTATTTCTATGCCGTCCTTTACATATTTGTTCCTCTACCAATTTTTATGGCTTTCCACCCCAACTGCTCTCATCCTTTTCGTGGTTGGCGTGAGGGGGAGAATAAAGGACGATGGGTAGAGTAAAGTGATGAGATGGAGGAGAGAAGATGAAGAGAACAAGTCATGTCATTCGACCATGTTGTATATTTTCTTCATATTCATCTGTGTTGTTGACACCTGCCTACTATAGCGCATATCCTTATAGTAGCACATCTAAAACATGTGCCCACCTGCTATGGCGCAATATTCCTATAACAACACTCTTATCTCAACTACCGCACATTATTCCGATGTTGGTGCTTCTTGTGCTGAAATACTTCGACAACAATGGCGACTCAAATGACTTCTACATATGTTCTCCACTATCTACATTGTTTTGGTTGCTCGTCAAAGTTTCAGGAAAATAAAGTTTCCATAAAATGATTTGTGATCACTTCTGCTGTCTGACGACTACAAATTCAAGGGGAGTGCTATGCAATTACTAATTCTGCATTAATTTTATCTTCATGAAGGGAAAAAGGCCGTTTACAACCTGCTATGTGCTACATTCTTCAGGGAGAGTATTAGAGTGCTTCAATTTTTGTATTGCAGGATTTAGAGGGAGATCATTTCTTGTCAAGGGTCAATTTTCGTATGAGCTACTTTATATTTTCTTGTATAAGCAAGCTTGACATGTGTTTTACCCATGCTACAGCTTGATGGGGGAGTTGTTATAGTAACTAGTTTATTATGTTCCCCTCTAATATTCCACAATGTGGATGAGAGTTATCTCTGATGATGACAGATATGACATATCAGCTAAAACGCTTTTCCAGCAAGGACACTTCAAACCAAGGATTTGAGCAAATTATATACTTCTTAGGACTTAGGTATGATGCTTGCTCCAAAGATGGAATTTGAAGAGAGAGGTTTCTGGAACCGTAAGAGGCACTATGTCTGTCCTCTCTTATATATATAAAAAATATGGTAAAATAACAATTATATGTAGGTCCATATAGTATGAAGAAATAACATGAGTAATATAAAAGGACTTAATAAGGCTAATATTCAACACTCCCCCTCAAGTTGGAGCATAGATATCAATAATGCCCAACTTGTCGATAGGCAAACTGAATTGTTTCTTGGCTAGCAGCTTCGTAAAGATATCAACAATTTGATCTTCTGAGCAAGTGAATGGAGTTCAGATACGACCAGTCAAAATAGCTTCTTTGATGAAATGATAGTCAACTTCAATGTGCCTGGTCTGCTCATGATAAACATGATTGTTTGCAATAAAGATAGCTGCTTTATTATCACAGTGCATGGGGATAGGATTAGAAGAGCTCACACCAAAATTCTTTGAGAAGAGACTTTACCTAGAGAAGTTCACAAGCAGTGTGAGCCATGGCCTAGTACTCAGCCTCAACACTTGACCTAGCAACAACATTCTGTTTCTTGCTTCTCTAGGTCATTAGACTTCCACCAGCAAATGTGCAGTAACCAAAAGTAGATTTCCTATCTATCTTACTTCTAGCATAGTCAGAATCAGAATAGCCTTCAAGGGAGCAATGACCACGTTTCCTATAGAAAATGCCTTTACCAGGATATTTCTTCAGATACCTCAAAATATGACACTGCTTCCTAGTGACATTGTCTAGGTTTGTCAAGATACCTGCTAATAAGGCCAACTGCAATTAAAATGTCAGCCTTGGTAACAATCATACTTGTTAAGGCGGACGACTAGTCGCCGCCTAGTCGCCGCTTAGTCGGTAAGGCATTTTGTAGGGGTCCGACTAGCCTGTCGACAAGAAAAATAAAATAAAAAGTCGGACCGGTCGGTCGACTAGTCGGCCTGTCGATCGACTTATCCGCCTGGTCGGTCGACTTATCCGCCGGTCGGTCGACTTATCCACCTGGTCGGTCGACTTATCCGCCGGTCGGTCGACTTGTTGTGTGGGACCAGTTTTTTTTTTTAGGTTCTGAATTTGAACAATATGAATGTTAGGTTGTTGGCTTTTTGCTTTGGGATATTTGTCATTCAAATACTTAGAAGTGTTTGCATTTGTCTTGTGCCAATTGCCTTTTATTTTAACCATTTAGTGGCAGCAATTCTACAAGTACTTCAAGTCTGAATTCAGAAAAGGTATGTCACTCAATCACTCTTATTCATTTTTATTTGTTGTGTTTATGACTGATTATTAACAAATATTGATTATTACTTCCTTAGATATGTATTTACATTAGTTTTCTTCTATATAATATGTTGTATGTAAGTATATAACTATATATATATTACTATACATAAAAAAATTATTTAAAAAACAACCCTACGCCTGGGCGGCCGACTAGTCGGCCTGGTCGGCCTAGTCGGCTTAGTCGCCCAGGAAATTTAGGGGACCGACTGGCCGCCTTGACAAGTATGGTAACAATCAAATTGATTAATTTGCTAACCCCTATATCGTTTACTGTCAGGATACATGGGAGATTCATCATCATCCCAATTTACATTAGGATCCAGAGGAGTATCAACAACTCTAGCTTCAAGCATCCCTGTCTCATGTAGAAGATCTGGGACATACTTTCTCTGAGATAAAACAAGAGCAGTAGAGGTCCTTGAAACTTCAATCCCCAGAAAATACCTTAGCTTGCCCAAATCTTTAGTGGCAAAGTGCTTGCATAAATAAGCTTTTGTAGCATAAAATTTCAGAAGTATCACTGCCAGATAAAATAATATCATCAACACACACAATCAGAACAACTATACCAGAGGATGTCTTCTTAATAAAGACAGAGTGATCAACATGAGATCTCAGGAAGCCATATCCAGTTAGAGTTTTGCTCAACCTGTCAAACCAGGCACGTGGACTTTGCTTGAGTCCATAAATAGACATATTGAGATGACAAACCTTGTGTGACTCCCCCTGAGCAACAAACCTAGGTGGTCGCTCCATATGGACTTCTTCCTGGAGATCACCATAAAGAAAGACATTCCTCACATCTTTTGGGAGAAGAGACCAATCCATATTTTTAGCAACCGAGACGAGCCGCACAGAGTTGAGCCAGGAAACATGAGAAAAGGTCTCAAAATAATCAATACCATAAGTTTGAGTATACCCCTTTGCAACTAGACAGGCCTTCAGTCTTTCAACAGTTCCATCAGGATGATATTTCACAATGTACACCCAACGATTCCCGGCAAGCTTGCAATCAGATGGAGGATCAACCAAATCCCAGGTACCTCTGTCAGTAGGAGCAGATCTCTTCATGCATAGCATGTGTCCGAGCAGTACTTTGTAAAGCATCAGTAATATTCTTGGGAACAACAACAATAGAAAGAGCAGCAACAAAACTGCTAACATGTAGACTAAGATGAGCAGTAGAAACACAGTCAACAATACTACGAGATGTGCATGAGCGAGTGCCCTTCCTAAGAGCAATGGGTACATGCAGATTAGAAGTTACCTAGGCTGGCTGCGGACCTTCAGGAGGTGAAGATTGGTTGACTGTGGGGGGGTCTTTAGTAATAGTAGAAGGCAATGTTCGATTCCTGCGCTGATAAACAATAAGTGGACGATGCATAGTCTCAACAAGCTGCTCAGTAGAAGTAGAATCACTTGTAACATGTAGAGGTGTTGAAATAATATCTGTTGAAATAATATCTGTAGTCAGATTCTTCCCCTTAGTAGAATAAAAGAGAGTATCTTCAAAAAAGACCACATCACAGCTAGTGAACCACTTCCTAACAGTATGACTATAGCAGCGATATCCTTTCTGAGTGTGCAAATATCCAAGAAAATACACTTTTCAGCTCTAGGAGACAACTTATCTTGACTAGGTCCAAGAAGATGAACAAAACATGTTGATCCAAAAATCCTTGGAGGGACAGAGATCTGGATAGGAATTTGCTACCAATAACAGATGGGGGCATGCGATTAATCCGAAAACAGGTATAAGAACAGCTTCAAGCCAGAACTGTTTTGGAACATTAGAGTGCAACATAATAGTTCTAGTAGCTTCAATTAAATGCCTATTTTTCCTCTCAGCAACTTCATTTTGCTAAGTGTACTCACATGAGGTCTGGTGAATGGTTTTAATAGATCGGCAAAATAGGGCAACATCCTTTTGAATAAATTCCAAGGCATTATCAATGCGCAAGACTTTAATAGCCATAGAGATTTGGGTTTTAATCTCAGCAAAAAAGAATTTAATAGTAGGCAAGACATGTCATCTATCTTTCATCAGAAACAACCAAGTAGTACGAGAAAAGTCATCAATGAATAAAATATTTATTTCTCGACAAACTTGGTACATTACATGGACCCCATACATCAACATGAACTAAATAAAAAATGCCTTTACTACCAATCTAAGTCTTTCTAGGAAAGACAAATCTAGATTGTTTACCTAACTGACATGACTCACACTGGAAGCTGTGTGCTCCTACTCCAGAATTAATATGCTTTATTTTATCAGCAGACGGGTGCCCAAGTCTATAGTGCCATTGCAATGCAGAAACAAAAGAAGATAAAACTGAAGCTACAATTGAAGTGTCAATCCTTTTTAAATCATCTAGATCGTAGAGTCCATCGGGTCCTTCATGCCCCCACCAATCTTCATCCTCGTGCTAAGGTCCCGAAAAACACAAGTACCAGATAGAAAGGTTAAACCGCAGTTCAAGCTTCACACAATTTGCCGACCGATAACAAATTCAAAGGAAAATTTGGCACATATAGAGCAGAGCGCAGAAGAAACTGAGTATGGATATCACCAACTCCAGACACAACGAATTTTGATCCATCAACAAGCATAACAGAAGATCTAGAGAAGATTTTAGATAATTTAGAGAAAAGAGACTGGTTTCCAGAAATATGTGAAGAAGTACCAGAATCAATCACCCATTTGGTATTACCATTTCTAGAAGAAGAGGCACTCAGAAAAGCAGAATCACAACTGTTGTATGTTGCAGCATGAGCTCCAGTATCAACAGTAGTAGAGGTGGAAGCTCCAGATCGCTCTAGCAGTAGACGTTCTACTTTAGAGCGAATCAGATCAACAATAGAGGAACTCGAAGTAGTAGCCACCCTCAGAAGCAACATTGGCCCATGCAGGTGTGCCATGTTTCTTCCAACACCTGTCCTCAGTGTGGTTGGAGCGACCACAGAAGTCGTAGTAACGTTGTCCAGAGGTACCATCAGAAGTACTCGGAGGTCCAGATGCCGAACCTCGTCCAAGGAAACCATGTCCTCTACCAGAACTAGGAGGAGGTCGGCTGTCCTGAAACCTACCATGGCCCCTTCCACATCCATCCCCGGACATGGCAATAAGAGCAGTGGTATCGCCAGTGTCTGAGGTCGATGCAGAAGAAGCAGACAGTCACTGAAGATGCTGAAACACACTCTCCAACGTTGGTATAGGATCACTGGCAAGAATCTGATCTACTACCCCAACATAAGACTCTAGAAGTCCACTTAAGAACTGTACCAGCTGAAGTTCCTGGCGTTGTCGTTGCATGGTGGCTAAGTCAACAAAGAGAGGATGATAACTCTCTAGCTCATCCCAGATTCCTTTGAAGGAGGACAAATAATCAACAATGTCGGACCCAACAAATTGTAGATGAGTCAGTTGCTTGTTCAAGTCAAACACCTTCTTCGGATTTTGAATGTGAGAATAGATCTTGGTCAATTGATCCCACATCTCCTTAGCAGTCTTGAGATGAAGTAGTGTAGTGCTGATACGAGTTTCACTACTGTTGAGGATCCATGTCATCACAATAGAATCATCGTTGACCCAATCATCGTAGGCTTTTACATCCTTGGACTCGGCATTATTGGATAGTCTAGGAGGTGCCTCACGAGTCAGATGGGAGTGCTTGCCTTGTGATTAGACGTAGATCTCCATGGAGCAGACCCAGTGTTGACAATTCTTCCCATCCAATTTCACGGTTGTCACCTCTTGACGGTAATCATGGGAGGAAGCCATGATATAGCCTGAGTCTGACAATCAGCAGGGAGAAGCAGTAGCAGAGAACCGCCTGGATCATCCTCCTAGGCGCAACAATTGGAAGTGATGGACTGGACGAACCAGTTACATGAGCACTATGCCGGAGTGCAGCAGAGAATCCAACGGCTCAGAGGCTGACGCGGCCAGACAAATGGAGAGAAGCAGTCGGCTTGCGGCTGTTGTGGTTGGTGGCTGCTGCGAAGGTGGCTAGCGGTTGGGGCGCGCGAAGAGGGAAGGGTGGGAGGGGGGCAATGGTGGTGCGCTGAGAGACGGGTTACGAGTTCCGCTCTGATACCATGGAGAGAGAGGTATCAGGAACCGTGAGAGGCACTATGTGTGTCCTCTCCTCTATATATAAAATATGGTAAAAGAACAATTACATGTAGGTCCATATATATGAAGAAATAACAGGGGCAATATAAAAGGACTTAATAAGGCCAATATTTACCAGAGTTGTCATTTGTAGAGGAGATATCTTGTAAACCTTCTTGAAGAAACTGATATGCTAGCAACACAAATTTATTTACATGCCTATGGATCCTGAGCTCAAATTATCGTGTTGAACGTTTGGTTAGCAATGTGAATTACTTGACATTCCCCAGAACAAATATTTCATCTGCCACCAATGTTGTGAGTCAATTTATAGAGAAACCCAATACAGGCCACTTGATAGTTGATACATCATGCAAGTTTTACGCTACTCAAAAGAAATCCAGGCAAAGGACTGCTATGCAAAAAAAGCTCATATGAATAGGCATTCTCTGATTCAAACAGAGCAGGATCAAGCATTAATAGAAAGTCCTGTGATATAGTGTGTTTTTAGGTGGCAATCTCGTGTTAGAAGAGCAAAAAGCATATTATTGCAAGGTCAAGTGCTGAACCTGAATATGAAGCTATAGCTCAAACTATTTGTGAGTTGTTATGGTTCAAAACCCTATTAGAATAACTTTGTTTCATGCAATGCAAATCACTGGAGTTAGTGTGACAGTTAAACTGCAAAACACATGGCTTCTAGTCCCTTTTTATAAGAGAATAGAACTTATTGAAGTAGATAGTCATGCTACATGGGTTAGAATACAAGGAGGTAAAAAAAAAATAGCACAAGGCGGACGATCAATTGGCAGATTTGTTTACCAAGTCATTGAATGGGTGTTGGATCCAATTTCTCTGTAACAAGCTTGGTGCTTTTGATGTGTATGCACCAGCTTGAGGGCGGGTCTTAGAATATCAATTATAATTACAGTACCGTAGGGGCTGCTATGTAATTTACCTCCTGTATACTTGTCTCTATGTATACATTAATTAAAGTAACACAGGGTAAACTTCATCTGGATTCACCTAATTATGGTTAACGCTTTTTTCACAAGACCGTTTGTCAAATTTTCAGCAAAATTGTATAAATTTCCACTTTCTAGGCTTCTGAAGCAACATTGGTATTGGGCACCTTGTTCCTTCTTGAAGATGGAACCATTGTTATTTGTTAGGACACCCCTCGGTGTGTGGTACAACAGTTAGCCTGCAATAAAACAGGATAATCGTGCAACTGGTTCCAGCATGACAGCACTTTACCTTCTTGAAGGCGAAAAAAAGAAGGAAAAACTGACCTTTGATCCTAACAGCAGGAGGTGAAGGACCAGAGGAAGGTATAGGACCCATAAAGACTGCCACAGATAGATACCCTGTTTGGAGGAAAGCTGGAGAGACCCCACTTCGTGACACCCCTTGTCAACACTGTCTGGGGTTCACAATCCTCTAGTATCCATTTATAGAGGGAGTCTTTCACATCTGGATGTACCGTTTAAGGAAATGGGTCAGCCAGCTTTATAGCTGCACAACAGCTAATGAATATCGAGCTTTTACCAGCCCAGCCAAAAAAGGAAGAGAGAAAGGCGTAAAAGGACTCTAGAGGAGGGTTTCTAACCCCTAGGGTAGTGTCTGCAGGCTGCAGCAGCAAGAAAACCAACCATCTCCCAGTAAAAGAGCAGACATTGACACACCAATATAAAGAAGCATGCACATGCTTATGCTTCTTTCAGTTTGTTTTATGGGTGATTGTGAAATCAGTAAGACAGAGGTTGGATCTCTGATACACTGTTGTTTGAAAGAACAAAATTATTAAGAGATAAGATATGTACTTGGCATATTCTGAATGATTTGCACCGGGGGAGGGGGGACCTAGGAAAATTCATTCTCACGTTCATTGGATCACTCAAGGGATTGCTAATTGTGTGGTATAGCGGGAATGGTTGCCACATAACTGCACAGACCCGATATAATTCGAGAATACCTGACATAAGAAAGTTTCTCTCTACTAAGGTCAAATACGAAGAATGTGTTATGTAGTCTTCAGCTATGCTGCTTCTGCTTAAAGATTATCATGCTTAATCCATATTGGGGTTCAGGCTAAACGGGTTGACCTCAGTCTCATTGTTTTATACTTCTATATTGATAGCCCATATCGCAGCTGAGGCTGTAGTTTTATACCTAACACAAAATTAGTTTGCACATTCTTTTCGTAGAATGCATACATGCCCAGTGTCAGAGATGGTGGATGGTTCCAGGGTTCTTTATGTCGAACAAGTAATATCTTCAAACTTCTGGATGTATTTTTATGATCAATATATCTTTGCCATACATAACTTAATCACTGATGACAGGCATTTTGGAGGACTCCCGAGAAGCCATTTCGCCAGGTAGAACGATATTCTTGCATATATTCCTCATATTTAGAAATCTAATAAGAGATTTGTGGTACAATATTAGCCTTTTAATATACATATGAATGGAACATCCTTTTGGAATTAGTTTGTAGACCAAGACTCGTAGCACCTTTCTTGGTAAATTCTTTAGATCCTTATTTGCCATATTTTTTTCTTTCCGGAGTGTTTTGTTAAATCTACATGCTTATCTCTTATGAACACAAATAATGAATGCTTCCTTGTGCCTGTAATATTAGCACCTTTTCATACGGCAAAGTAGCATTATTGACATTTGGATGAGTTTGAAGGCCATATGTGGTGCAGGACATGTTAATGTTACTCACTCATTTAGTTTTTTGATAGTTATCATCTATTAAGATTTCCTTGGTCAAATTACTAGATGACAGACCTTAAATCTGCTTGGAACAAACAAAAACATCTATAGATAACTTTAGATCCGATTCTAGATCTAACCGGCTTTTTACTATACTCAAGATATACCGACTTTGCACATATCAAATGATTTTGGTAGACTGAATTCTAAATGGTTACAGTGGTAAGGAAAATGGACTGTGAGTTGATACCCTTATAACTGTTTTTAGATGGTGGATAGATCATAGATGGCATCAATAATTACGGGAAAGTAGAAATGGTTTACTGTCATTTTTAAGACAAATAAGGTTGTGGTAAGATTGGCGTGAATATGTGATTGCGCATGCGTTATAATGATGATTAGATATGAAACCTGAAACTATTGATATTTTTTGAAATCCTGATAGAAGTGCCATGGTTTTTGTAGTATGCAGCTTTGCAGTACTTTAGTCAAGCTACTTTATGCTGATTATTACTTGTGTGGCAATCATTGTATACTTAATCCCAGATGAGAAGGCATGTATCCTACTGTCCTTTTTCCTTCTTTGCAGAGATTTTATATGGTAAAGCCCTGTCCAAAAGAGATGAAATGTGATGTCGAGGTGAGGTTCTTTGTTTTTGTTTGGATCAGTATCAGATTTTCTATTCTGAGTTCCCACATATGCACAGCTCACTGAGAAAACCAATAGTCAGTATAAATTAGGTTCTTATTAGGCGTTTTCAAAAAAAAAAAAGGTTCTTATTAGGCTATTATTAGTCTGTTGATAAACAGAATTCTTGTTTATTTCTGATCTTTGTTAACTAAATGATTTATTTTTCAATACAGTTGAGTTCATATGCCATAAGAGATGTAGAAGAATACAAGAACTTTTGTGATCGACCAAAGAGTCAGCGGCCACAAGAGGAAGAAGTCATCGCAGTTAGTGAATCTTTGATTTGTACTTGTCTTATATTTCAGTAAATAATACCTTGTTCTTGCCATTCACATTACGTTTGCAACAAATATCAACACAATATCATCAAAAAATAACATGCATCAAGGAATATCATCCTGAATATTCTTTGTCAACTCATCCATAACAAAAGAACGGATAGATATGGGCTAAGTGTGGATCCTTGGTGTATCCCAATTGGGATACAAAATGTTGGTGTTTCTCCTCTAGGAGTCTTCACACTTGCAGTTGAGCTATCATACTCATCTTTAATCACGTCAAGGTATTGGATTGACACATCCTTTATCTCCAAAACCATCCACGTAACTTCCCTGGGTACTCGGTCATAAGCCTTTTCCAAATCAATAAAAACCATATGAAGGTCTCGTTTGCTTTTTCTATACTTCTCCATAAGCCTCCTTATTAGAAAAATAACATCTGTTGTTGATCTTCCAGGCATGAAACCAAATTGGTTGTTTGATATCTGCGTTATAGATTTTAGCCTCTGCGCCATAATCCTCTCCCAAAGCTTCATAGCACGACTCATCAAAATGATACCTCTATAGTTTGTACAACTCTGAACATCTCCTTTGTTCTTGCAGATGGGGACTATAGTACTATACTACTATTTCTCCACTTATCCGACATCTTCTCGGTCTTCATAATCTTATTAAAGAAATTTGTTAACCACATAACTCCTTCATCCCCAATACTCTTCCATACATCAATGGGAATATCATCTGGTCTGCATGCTTGTCTCATTTTCATCTTTTTCAAAGCATTCTTGACATCAAATAGTGAAACTCGTCGTGTGTAAATGATATCTCTTGTATTCATGTCACACGAATTTCTTACATTATTTACAAAATCTCCATTGAAAAGCTTATGAAAGTAATTTCTCCGTTAGTTCTTGATATTGTCATCCTTCACCAGCAGTCTACATTTTCATTCTTGATGCATTTTACTTGACTCAAGTCTCTTCCTTTCCTTCCTCGTATACGTGTCATTTTATTATATATCTTTCCCCCTTCTCTTGATCCAACTTCTCACAAATATCTTCACAATATATAGACCTTTTAGCTTCTTTCTTTACTTGTATATCTGAAAAGTTGCATTATCTCGAGATTTGGGAAAGCTCCTATAGATCTCTTAGTTTATTAGCCTTGGATACTTCACATTCCACCACCAAGTCTCTTTCTGTGGAGGTCCACAACCTTTAGAGTCCCCTAAAACTTCTTTGGCAATTTTTGTTATGCAGAAGCTCATATTATGCCCCATAATGTTAACATCGGACTCCAAGTTCCAAGTGCCTTCCTTGATGAGTTTATCATGAAAAATCAACGTTAGAGAGTATATTAGCCTATTTAGTTAATAGGTTAATTAGTTATTGGGCTTTTGTATTTCAGCCCGTTTAGATTACTTGTGTCCTAAGTCTTAGGGCGTCTCCCCTCTCCTATATAAAGGAGAGAGCGTCCAGTCTTGTATTCATCCCATTGCATTCAATCCAATCTTATATTTCACATGGTATCAAAGCAGTGAACAATAACGACAACGTGAACAGTAACTCCTGTGGTGAACATTACGCGGCGTGAATAGTACAACGGAGTGAACAATAATTCCTGCGTGAACAGAGCGTGTTCGCTCCTGAGGGAAACCTAGCCGTCGCCCCTCCTCCCTCTCCTTTCTGGCACGCACGCAGCCCTAGCCTCCGCCGCTCGTCTTTTCCATAGAGCAACTGAGGGGAAGAACCCCTGCCTGCGGGCGGCCGCCGCCGTTGCCATGGCTTAGGCCGGCTGCCCGCTAGGCATTTCCCGACCTCCATGGCATATCTTTCTATTTCTCAAACGATCTAGTTTTCTTTCCGTACGTCGGCACCATCACCTTCCTGGCGCCATCATCATCCTTCTCGTGCAAACGCCGCCACCAGCAACAGACAGAGCCGCCACCATACCTATCCCGCGCAATCAGTGCCGCCGCCAGCATCAATAGCAAAAGTGCTGCCATCCGCTAGCGACAACAGCCGCCAAGCGCCATCTCCGTCAACAGCATGCCGTCACCGGCAATCACCCAGCCATCATTCCGAGCGGCCAGTAAAAAGCAACCACTATCCGCATCCGTCGACGCCATCACACTCGCATTATTCAACAACCATCTACCGCTGCATCCCCCTGATATCCTCAGTTCCAGCCTTCGTCGTCTCATAAGGAGAGGCTCTGCACTTGACTCCGCATGCAGCCTCATGACATGCAATATCTCCGGAGCTGTGCAGGAGACCAGTATCGTCTTTTTCGTTGCGGCCAAGTGCTACATCAGCCGAGTGACACAATCATCGTCATCTGTCTTGTTGTTGCGTTGTTGCCATATCATCCAACAACCATATCCCCAGCCGCCGATCACACCATTTAGCCGCCGCCGTCATCCATGCCCCTGGTCGCTGCTCCACTGCTGCTCTCCGTCTCATCGTTGTTGCCCCAACGCTTTCGCCTATCCTTGGCTGAAGCACGGTCACCCATCACTCTCCACTGCTACCAAACAATCCTATTACTGCCCCCATATGCCAGATGCCTGTTGATATTCAGATTCTTAATCGAATCTGCCCTTTGTTAATCAGATTTTATTTTAAGCCTAATCCGATTTTCACGGGGGGTTTCGCCCCCGCACCCGCGGATTTGTTGCCATATCGGGCCAAACAAATCCCTTTTCAGGTCGGAATTAGATCCATTTAATTTTCTACCCGGATCTTACATTGATCCATTTAGCATATTGTCTCCAGTTATCGGTTTCATTATCCACATATTACACATCTCTATATACACAAAATCCTCTCAAATCCACCAATTCCTTTCCCACCCACCCATATCATGTGTGTATCCCTTTCCACAGTGTGGGGGGGTCATATATCCATTTCTCCACACCAAACACTCACTCGTCGTATTTGGCGTGCAAGGGGGATAGAGAGAAGAGGAAGAGATGAGAAGAGAGAGTGTGTGAGAGAATATGTATGAGAGAAAGAGTATGAGAAGAGATGATATATGTATTTAGGCTTATATATCTTCCAGGCTATCATCTTCATGGAGCTTCTTCAGACACATCCTTTCTCTACTTCCAGACAGCAATGAAGGATCTTCATTCAACATCAACACCGAACTATCCGCGTTCGTACCGCGTTATGTACGTCAGGTGTTGATGGTGTACTTCAGCTGCATTCACATGAGACAGAGGGTACTTCTTCAGATTTTCAGAAGCTCCGCAAGTCTGCAAATCTACTTCTGCAAGGTTAATTGAGTTTATCTTCACCGAGCTGCTTCATCACGTATTCTTTGAACCGCATCTGCTATTTCGACATCACCTGTTGCTGATCTACTTGAGACTTTCCTTGATGGATGATATCTCCTTTCCTGTCAAGCCCCCGAGGTTCATGCGACAAAGTTATGGTACCTGCATCATATCACCAGCATATCGTCCATTCGTGTTCGTGCCACGTTATGCACGTTTTCTAAGACAATTCGAAGATTCCGCTACTGCTACATCGACATTGGGCATCCGCGTTCGTGCCGCGTTAAGTACGTAATCCAATGAAGATGACGTAGTGATGGTGTTGAGGATCGTCTGCTCCAAGTGGCGAATTACTGCTGCAGTATTCAGGTTCCATTCTTCAGATGCTCTTCATTCCAGATGCACTTCAAAGACCTTCAAAGCACAAGGATCTCCAGCCTGCAAAATACAATTTCAAAGAAGAGAGGCATTGTCACCACATGGTTCAGGGGGAGTATCAATTTTTGTCTGGGGAGTGATATTTATCTTTTATCTTTCATTTATCATTTCTTATATTGTTTTATCGAGTTTTGTAACCTCCAAGCTTTGGACATGTGTTTCACCCATGCTCCAACTTGAGGGGGAGTGTTAGAGAGTCTATATTAGCCTATTTAGTTAATAGGTTAATTAGTTATTGGGCTTTTGTATTTCAGCCCGTTTAGATTACTTGTGTCCTAAGTCTTAGGGCGTCTCCCCTCTCCTATATAAAAGAGAGGGCGTCCAGTCTTGTATTCATCCCATTGCATTCAATCCAATCTTATATTTCACAGTCAATTTATTTTCTCCTTTAAAATTCCACCACTTAATCCTGCTATCTTGATTTCTGTTATGCTTTCCTTTGTCGATCTTTATGTTAATATCCAAAACCACCAACATATGTTGGGTGGTAAGTTCTTCACTAGGAATCACTTTACAATCCTTGCATAATTTACGATCCACCCGCCTTGTAAGTTAACTAATCAATTTGGCTACAATTGCACACACTCTTGAAAGTAGTCTTATGAGAATCTCTTTTCCAAGGCAACAAAATTCATGCACCTGAAAAATTATTCCTGGGTGAGTGACTTACATATATTAAAAAGTGTTAAAACTTTCTGTGGTGGCCATTCGCACAATGTTTAAGTGAAACAGTTTGAATTTTCTTAAAACTTTGCCTTGATATAGAAACCAAATTGGAGTGAACAGTGTAATATATGGCAATCTTCTCATATGCCCCACATAAAGCCGCTTATGCAGCCACATATGCATTTTGGCCACCTTTCCGAACCTCATATCTCTATGCAGCGGTCATGGCACATATGCAATACATATACGGCCTTATGCGGTGCGTATGCTACTGCTGTTCATATAGAGACAAAATGTGTGTACTCTATTGTCAGTTATCTTGTTTAATTATTCTTTAAACTACTTATACACACAAACACCAATTGACATATACATATATATACACATATTAATAGATTTAAATTGCAAAACACCAACCACATATGCCTCACATATGCATCCGTATTCTGCATATATTCTATGCAACAGACTGACTGGACGCATACCACATATCGTTCTTCAGAACATTGATTTATAGAGCGGAGTGTATTCTAGCCTAGCAAAACACACACACGCACATAGATGACACCCGAGTCCATGGCAGCCCCTCTACACTCGGCTCCTATATCTGGCTTTGCATCCATAAAGTTTTTTTTTTAATAAATTGGCGATTCCTTCATCCCGTCGCCTGGGTTCGAACTCATGACCTCTCAGTCTTACATCATCACTTTTACCATTGAGGTGCCACTTCATTGGCAGCCATGAAGGTAATTAGAACAGAGATAACACCATCACTTTCTACCTACATATTTATTGAGTTCTAGTCTTTTAGCTCACCTCTTTACTTTCCAGCCACCTCTGCCATCCTTTGAATTTCTCACTCCAAGCATCCATCCCGCCCAGACTGTATGTAAACTCTCTTTTCTGATATATTTGACCGAAGAATATAGTAGTCGACTACTAACGATAGCAACAAGATGGGGAGATCTTGGTTTTATACTGTTACTACTATCCAACTTAATTGGTTGATATGACTAGAAGCTGATACAGACCACATTTTCATGTATTAATATATCTGATTGCCCATTCATATGCAAGTAGTTTGTTATCATCTAGCTCATGATCCACCATCCTGGTAAGGAAGTAATCAATTCGGCTACAATTGCGTCCACTCTTGAAAGTAATTTAATGAGAATCTCTTTTCGAAGGCTACAAAATTCATACACCTGTAAGATTATGCTTGGATGAGTGGCTTACATGTATGAAAATGCATTAAATTTTTTTATGTAGGCCATTCACACAATGCTTAAGAAGTTAAACAGTTTGAATTTTCTAAAAACTTTGCCTTGATACGCAAACCACACTTGATTGTACTATGTAATTTGTAGTATGGGTGTATTCTAGCCTAGCAAAACACACACACAGACACAACACCCGAGTCTATGGCAGCCCCTCTACACTTGGATGCAATATCTGGCTTTGCATCCGTGAAGGTAACTAGAACAGAGATAACACCATCACTTTCTACAAACATATTTATTGAGTCTTATCTCACCTCTTTACCTTCCAGCCACCTCTGCCATCTTTTTGAATTTCTCACTCCCAAGCATCCGTCCCACCCAGACTGTATGTAACTCTCTTTTCTCATATATTTGACCGACGAATATCGCAGTGGACCACTAACAATAGCAACAAGATGGGGAGATCTTGGTTTTATACTGTTACTACTGTCCAACTTAGTTGGTTGATCGAATTACTAATAGTTACCAAATTTTAATGTATTAATATCTAAATGCCCGTTCATATGCAAGTAGATTGTTTTCATCTAGCTCATGATCTGTGTGAAACGGTAATTGTAAATACATCATGTTATTATTTATATGACCTTCTGATTTCATATCTATAGCACATTAGTTGTATAGTCAATGAAGAATGTATACAATCTTGTAATAGGATATTATTGCTGAATAGAACAAGGAATTGGGATTCAACATTATCTTCATAGCAACATATGAGAGCGGATTCACTAAACAAGCCAGTAAAATAACAAGGAACGTGTTGAGCGTGTTGGAAGGATACAAAGGGAAACATTGCAACATGTACACCTTGGTATCCAATAAGCGGGTAGAAGCTTGGAAGTACAAGTATACGAAGACTGGTTGATACTTGTTAGTTAAAGGTGCAATCTTGATTATTAAAAACGATGAAAGGTGCAATCTTGCTCGATATAAAGGGTCTGATTGCAATATCTCTTGATTGAGTGAGTCGATTACAGTAAAAAGAAATTACTAGTTTCTCTGAGCTAGAATTACGAGTTGTCAAAACAAACAAATAATTAGGCGTAGGAGTAAGAGTGACATAGGTAACCAACAACTACTAAGCCGCTATGATAAATAAGGTTATTCCCAGTGCTGGTAGCCTGGTGGGTGTAGCGGATTAGAAAACTATTAGTATATACACTTTACTGCTTTTCTTTACTTAGTGTTTTTGCTTATTTCTCTTTATTCTCTTCTTCTCTTTATCCCATATTGCTCATCTCTAAATATTGTACACTCTCTTGTCTTATAAAAGAGAGACCATTGTATTCTTTTTAGATCATCCAATAATAAGCAATCTCGTTGCCAACTTCTAGATGGTATCAGAGCGGGCCGATCCACCTTAAACCTAATCCCTCTCTCACCCCAACCCTAGCCGTCATCTTCTCCACCAACCCTAGCCGCCGCCACCCCCACCTCTTTTTTTTTCCGCCGCTACAGTACCGCCGCCCTTCTATCCAATCTCTCCACCAACCTCCTCCTTCCCTTCTCCCATCCTTGTGGCCTAATCCCCACCACATGCCCCTCCGTCTAGCTCCATTTCTCTTTCCGAAATCTCCGGACAGCCTCGGTAACTTTTCAGTTCTGGCACGTTGACGGAGTAACGGGCTTCATCCTCTCTGTTTGCCTGCGCCTCATGGTGGAGTAACTGATCCTCCATGTTGGCGTATGTTTTTCTTTTCATCTGCTGTCCCTACGTGGGTTTTTCTAAGATCCATGTGTGGATCTTCTACCTTCTACTACTAGTCCATGTGTTGGACTTCTGCCTCTGACTGCTGACTACTACTGCTCTCTGCGCCTGTGCTTCTGCCCCTGACTGCACCTTCCGATGGCGACTCTGGATCTTCCGCGTACTCTGTGTGTTACTACTGTGAAGTTGGATGGCTCCAACTATCACCTCTGGGCAGCTTCCTTTGAACTCTATGTTAAAGCGCAAGGTCGCTATTCTCATCTATCGACCAAGGGACCGAACGCTCCCACTGCTGATGCTGATGACAAGACCAAGTAGGTCTATGATCTCTGGTCCAAGGAAGACTATGGTGTTATGACTTGGATGGTCAACATCGTCAAACCGAAGATCAGCCAATCTCTCTTTCGTCTGAAGACTGCAAAGGATATGTGGGACCAACTCTCCCACGTATACTCTCACCAGCAAAATCCAAAGGTGTTTGAGATCTTCAAGCAGCTGGCCAAGCAAGAGTTTTCTACTATTGATTCTATCGAGGACTACTACAACAACTGTTGTGCTCTTTGGGATGAATTTCAGGTGTACCATCCGCTTTCTGCAGACATCACTGAAATCCAGCGTCAACGGAACGAACTTCAGCTTGTCCAGTTCCTCGCTGGTCTACCCTCCTCCTTCGCCGGAGTTGTTGACCAGATTCTCTCGAGTGATCCTCTGCCTACACTGCGAGATGTTCTGAAACGTGTTCAACGTCTACCTTCTATATCTCAGTCTTTGCCTGACACTTCTGTTGGAGCGGCCCTTGCTGTTCGCACATGTGACTCCTCTCGTGGCCGCGGTCGAGGACGGGGCCGTGGTCGCGGGCGCTCCTCTGCACCTGGACGTGGCTCTGGTACTGAGACTACTGAACCACACTTCTGTACTTTCTGCAAGCGCACGAATCACAATGAAGATCGCTGTTGGATCAAGCATGGCAAGTCAGCCTGGGCAAACCAAGTCACTACAGATCAACCTGAAACTACCACTACCTCTGCTGCTCCTTCTGCTGATTGGATCCGATCGGAGTTCGAGAAACTTCTTCAGGCTCGTCTTGCTTCTTCTACTGAAGCCTCTACTGACGGGAGCACTGCACTTCTGACCCAGTCTGGTAAAAATTCATGGGTGATTGATTCGGGTGCGACATCCCATATCTCTGGAAATCCTGCGTTATTTTCTAACTTACATAATACTTCTGTTATACCTCCTGTTACACTGGCTGATGGGTCTAAGACACCTGTTACTGGCATTGGTGATATCTGCACTCCTGGTTGTCTGCCTCTGCGGTCTACTCTTTATGTTCCGAAATTTTCTATAAATCTGTTATCTGTCAATAAAACTGTAAAAAGTCTTCGTTGCTCTATTACCTTTGACCCGGATGGTGTTGTGTTTCAGGATCTGTGTACGAGGACGACGATTTGTTCGGGCCATGAGGGACCAAATGGGCTATATTACTTGGACGTTCTAAAGACCGCAACATATCTGACATCCTCTGTGACAGGCATCCAGTGGCACTACCGTCTGGGACATCCTTCTGCAGCGAAATTGAAACATTTACTTCCTGATGTTTTAAGATTCTGTTTTTCATTGTGAGACTTGCCAATTGGGCAAACAGACGCGAGCATCTTTTTCTAAGAAATCATGTATTAGTTCAAAGCAGCCATTTGATATTATTCATGCTGATGTTTGGGGTCCTTGTTCTGTGTCCAGTATTTCTAGATTTCGCTACTTTTTTGAGTTTTATTGATGATTTTTCTAGAACTACCTGGATTTTCTTGCTCAAGGACAAATCTACTATACTTGATACCATTACTGCTTATTTTGCTGAGATCCGTACCCAGTTTGCCAAACCTATCAAATTTTTTCGCACTGATAATTCCCTTGAATTCGTGCAAGCCTCGGTCAGCAACTTTTGTCGCAAACAGGGTACCATACACCAAACTTCTTGTGCCTACACTCCACAGCAAAATGGGGTCGTCGAACGCAAAAATCGACACCTCCTTGAAGTTGCTCGCACTAGACTGTTTCATTACCATGTCCCACAATGTTTTTGGCCTGAAGCTGTTTCCACTGCATGGTACCTTATTAACCGCATGCCGTCCTCTGTGCTTGGGAATCAAGTCCCTTATCAAATCCTGTACACGGATGCGCTCCTCTTTTCTGTTCCTCGTATCTTTGGGAGCACCTGTTTTGTCAAATATCTTCATCCTGGTCTCACCAAACTTGATCCTAGAGCAATAAAGTGTGTCTTTTTAGGGTACTCTCGCACTCAGAAAGGGTACCGTTGTTATGATCCCGTGTCAAAGAAATGGTTTGTATCTGCTGATGTTGTTTTCTTTGAGCACATGCCTTTCTACTCCACTGTCGGGTCTGCCCTTACATTGGATTTATTAATGGAGACACCTCTACCTATGATTGATGATACTGATGATACTGCTCCTCCTGCTGAAAGTCCTCTGAAAGTTTATCAACGAAGACAGAAGACAACAACTCCCACTATGGCCCCTCCAGAGTCCTTGTCCTCTGTGTCAGATCAAACACCACCACAGGTATACTCTGACTTAGATGTTCCTATCAGTTTGAGGAAAGGAACTAGAGCTTGTACTAAACATCCTATTGGCAATTTCTGTACTTCTGATCATTTGGGAACTAATTTTGCAAATTTTACTGCTGCTCTTTCTGCTGTCTCTGTTCCTAAAAATGCTTCTCAGGCTCTTAGACATCCAGCTTGGCGTCAGGCCACGGAAGCGGAAATGCAAGCTCTTACTGATCGCAATACTTGGCAGTTAGTCGATCCTCCTACTGATTGTTCTCTAGTTGGCTGTCGTTGGGTGTTTACTGTTAAATATCAACCGGATGGCACGATTGAGCGCCTCAAGGCTAGACTTGTTGCCAAGGGCTACACGCAGACTTATGGGGTCGACTACTTTGAGACTTTTTCACCGGTGGCTCGGTTGAATTCCGTGCGCATTCTTATTTCTGTTGCTATTAATTCTGATTGGCCCTTGTACTAGCTGGATGTGAAAAATGCGATTCTGTATGGGGATTTACATGAGGAGGTCTATATGCAACAACCTCCGGGATTTGTGCTTCAGGGGGAGTCCTCCAAAGTCTGCAGGTTGCGGAAAGCTATCTATGGTTTAAAATAGAGTCCCCGTGCTTGGTTTGATAAACTAAGTACCATTCTTCAGAAGTTTCTTTTTCGACGCTCCCAGTCCGATCATTCTGTCTTCATTAAAAACACTACTGCTGGCCTTGCTATTCTGATTGTATATGTTGATGACATTATTCTCTCAGGGAGTGATCTTGACGGTATTCAGGCTACTAAGTGTTATCTGGAGAAACACTTTGTCACCAAAGACCTTGGGACTTTGCGTTACTTTCTTGGGATTGAAGTCTCTAGATCTGCTTCTGGTTTATGCTTGTCTCAACGTAAATATGTTCTGGATCTTCTTTCTGACACAAGACTTCTTGGTGCTAAACCTGCTAGTACTCCTCTGGATCTAAATACTAACTGGGACGATGAGAACTCTCCTACCTATCCTGATCATCATCAGTATCGCCGCATAGTTGGCAAGCTCATTTATCTTACTGTTACTCGTGCTGATATTACTTCTGCTGTTGGGCTTGTTAGTAGATATCTGGATAAACCCCGTCAATGTCACTGGGATGCCGTTTGCCACATTCTCAAATATCTGAAGAGTGCTCCCGGGAAAGGTTTTCTATATAAAAAACATGGTCACTATAAGCTTGTTGGATATTCTGACTCTGACTATGCCGGGAGTAAAATCGACCAACGATCCACCTCTGGCTACTGTACCTTTGTAGGAGGAAATCTTGTTACTTGGCGAAGCAAGAAACAGACTGTGGTTGCTCGCTCAAGTGCTGAAGCAGAATATCGCGCCATGGCGCATACTACTTGTGAGCTGTTCTGGATTCGGAGCCTACTGAAGGATTTTGTCATTTCTGACTCTTCTCCTATTTCGATGTACTGTGACAACAAAGCTGCCACTTTTATTGCCAGTAATCCTACTTTTCATGAGCGAACAAAACATGTCGAGGTTGACTGTCATTTTGTTCGCAAAGCTGTCTTATCTGGCCAGATATCTACTCCCTACATACATACTTCTGATCAGGTGGCTGACATCTTCACCAAGATTCTTCCGAAGACGAGATTCACTGCTATGACATCCAAGCTGGGCATGATTGACATCTACGCTCCAGCTTGAGGGGGAGTATTAGTATATACACTTTACTGCTTTTCTTTACTTAGTGTATTTGCTTATTTCTCTTTATTCTCTTCTTCTCTTTATCCCTTATTGCTCATCTCTAAATATTGTACACTCTCTTGTCTTATAAAAGAGAGACCATTGTATTCTTTTTAGATCATCCAATAAAAAGCAATCTCGTTGCCAACTTCTAGAAAAACAATACCGAGTCTTTATATAGTAGACACGTGGGTCTGCTGATTTGCAATAAGCAACAACTAAATACATGTGTAATGCTATACTAAAAGGATGTGCAATGTGTTGGACCTGTGAGTTCAAGAGGGGTATGTGAACTGAGCTATAAATATTTAATCCAAAGTATTAACCTTCAAATATCTCACAAGATAAATAGTGCAAATATTAAAAGCAATGGAAAGGGATTGAAACAACTACAAAAAGAAGCCAATATTTAAAATGGTTTTGTCTCAAAGGACGTAGCTCCACTATCTAGAGAGGTCAACCTCTAGGATTTGTGCACCTTGAGTACCACCTTGTGTTCATCTTACAACGGCTACACCAAGAGACCTCCTAATGTAAATCTACGAAACCAATAATAAACACAACTGAAATAAATAAAGGGAATAAGTTTCATTCATGTCTAAACCATGACGCAGTAAAGCCTTTATATAGGCTTCTAAAAGAAAGACTAAACGAGTGGTAGCCAATGTGGGTCTAACCACTTGCCTGTACAAACGCCCAACTAGGAAAAGACATAATAAACTAACATAAGCAGTAAAGTCTAACTAACAGCGCGACACATTTGTGCTTGTAAGCACGTCGAGTCAGATAACGTCCTACATCAACTCCCCTCGGTTGTAAATACTCATCCCCATCGAGTCAGTTCTAAAGTAAAGCTCAAGAAGATTCGTATCAATATGACGGAAATCATCCCCGATGATCCATGTGGCGTTTGCTGGAGAATGGTCCCAACTAGGAAAAGACATAATAAAATAACATAAGAAGTAAAGTCTAACTAACGGCGCGACACGTTTGCGCTCGTAAGCGCGTTAAGTCAGATACCGTCCTACATCGACTCCCCTCAGTTGTAAATATTCGACTCCATCGAGTCAGTATTGAAGTAAAGCTCAAGAAGCGGATGTCATCCTCGGTTCCATGTGGCGTTTGCTGGAGAATGGTCAAGCAAGCGAACTAGGAAATGACATACGTTGCCTTGGTGGTGACTACGATCTAGTCGTCAAGGATGGTGTCGATGCGCTCGGACGACTACTGAGGAAGTTGAGGCATAGGAGGTAGAGCTGTTAAAAATGGCGAGGTACCATGATGATCTGATGAAACTGCAACCGGTGGTAGAGGGGACTCGAATGTACCACAACAAGGAATAAAATCCCCCACATTGAATACATCACTGATTTCCCAATTTGTTGGCGAATCATGTACATAGGCATTGGGTCCTGTAGATTAAGTATTTGGAAAGGTCCGGATGCTCTGGCATGAAGTTTCTTGAAAGAATTTTTGGGATAACATTCAGGTAGCACATGTACTAACACATAATCTCCAACGTTAAATCCTTGAAACCTACGGTAGAAAGATTATTGCTTTCATAAAACGAAGTGAGTTTTTAGTGAATCTCAACATGAAATCACGAATGTACCAGACAAAGGTCTCTGCACTGTGGGAAGGGCGGCCATCAGTGGTCATAGGTATGAAATCTGTAGATTGGAGGGGTTTGTAACTATGAACAACTTCAAAAGGACTCTTTTCTTGTGGATCGATTAACGAAACTGTTGTAAGAAAATTCAACAGTAGTTATGAGTAAGTCCCAATTGCCTAAGCGTTCACCCACAAGGCATCTCAGAAGGTTACCCAAGCTCATGTTAATCACCTCAGTTTGACAATCAACTTGGGGGTGAAAGGCAAATGAGAATTTGAGGTGGATACTAAAGAGTTTCCATAGTCTTCTAAAAGTAGCTAACAAATTTCACATCACGACACTATGGTGGCAGGAAGTCCGTGTAGCTTGAGTATGTCCTTAAACAAAAGACAGACGATAGGAGAGGTGTTGGAAGTCTTACTAAAGGGAATAAAGTGTGGTAATCTTAGAAAACGATCAACAACTACGAACACAAAGCCGTGGCCACGTGAAGTGTGGGGAAGGCCTAAAATAAAATCCATAATCAAATCCTCCCACGACTCATGAGGAATATGAGGGGGTGTAGTGGGCCCGTAATTTGTCTTTTGGTTTGACCTAATTGACAAACGACATTAAGACACGATGCGAGCAACATCACGACATAGGGAAGGCCAATGAAATATGTCATTGACTAGAGTGGTTGCCTTATCCCTACCAAAATGACTAGCTACGGCACCGACATGTAATTCCCAAATGAGAAAACTTCAAATGGAAGTGGAGGGAATACATAAATCCATCACATAGAATAGAATCAGAAGCTTGGTCGGGTATGCTACCAAGTAGTTCAGAATGGATTATTCCAAAGTTAGGACATGTGGGTATTGTTCCTTCAAACGATTAAAGCCCATAACTTCAACGTCCATTGACTGTAGGGTGGTCAAACAACGACTGAGAGTGTCAACGACTTTGTTCTCAATACTAGAGCGATGTTTGAGAACAAAAGTGCGTTGTTGGGTCTAGGGCTCTAGATGGGGGGTGAATAGAGCTTCAAAATTCTCACAAGAATAGTTAGAC
Organism: Alisma plantago-aquatica; assembly: GCA_963693085.1. Classification (NCBI taxonomy): domain Eukaryota; kingdom Viridiplantae; phylum Streptophyta; class Magnoliopsida; order Alismatales; family Alismataceae; genus Alisma; species Alisma plantago-aquatica. The sequence goes on from OY856412.1 coordinate 1,332,767,408, forward strand.
CTTCAAATTATATCAATTGAAACCAAATGCTTAAGAATAATTTGAAGTCCTATATAAGCAAGTATAGCAAGGAAGAGAGATTGAAACATATACTTGGACAAGGTGGTTAGAGTGGTTCCAATCTCCAAACTAGGAGACCGTCAACCCACTACCTGGAGAGGTCAACCTCTAGGACTTTGCAACCCATATATACTTATATTCCACCATAAGAGATACAAGGAGACCACCATACATCCAAGGACTTACCTATTCAAGACATGAGTCTTTCACCTACACAAGGACTTAACCACTTGATCAAGATGTCTTCAACCTTCACCAGGGGCTTACCCACACTTGCATCAAGTTTTTGGCCTTGAAGGAATTACCCACTCTTCTTGAATCTTCCGCCTTGTCCTTCTCCTTTACCTGGAGAAGATCTTCACACCTTCAACTTTGAAGAACTCCCCCTTCACTCAGAGAAGATCACTTCAACCTTTGCTCTTTGAGAAAGGGGATTGGGAAGATGGAAGGAATGAGAGCTTTACAAGATAACATGGAAGTAACTCTCTTACGACATGCCTAACTCACTCATAATCTTTGTAAATGAGAGAAAGATGCTCAAAGGGTTGTAGCACACTCAACTATAGTAAGGACTAAGGATAGCATGAATGAGCAACCTTGGAATGAACTCCAAGAGGTCCTATTTATAGCTGGGGGTGTTCCTTTGAGTGTGGGATCACTTAAGAACAAAAATATCCGTTTTACAACTTGCAACAAATCTATTTTTGTTTCTAACAACTCTCCAATGGTTAGAATCACTTTTTGTGCGTTTTCCTTCACTCCATTCGGTCGAGTTTCAATAAAGGTAACTCGACCGATCCACTAACCGACAAAGTCAATTTTCAAACTATGGGTCGAGTTTGTTCTGGGAAACTCGACCGATGAGCCAAAATCAGTTTTGGTCAGTGAGTCGGTCGGTCGAGTTATCTGAGTGTACAACTCGACCGATTGATCCATTTCCAAAAATCCATTACTGGTCGATCGAGATCCAAACTCGACCGATAGAGTTGCTGTGACAAAATTTTCAAAATGATTTTTGAGTGACCAAACGTTGGATTTAGGTGTCCCTGATTTTTTCTCGTCTTAGTTACAAATCATATCATCAATACAAGTGATTACAAAAATAATCTAAGGTGGTTTGGAGTGATTTCCTAAGTTGCACACTTGCATTGCTTTTGACTTGAACTTGGACAAGTTGGGACTTGTGTAATTTGATCCTTTTCATGTACCTAAAGCCTGAAATTAATCTTAAACAAACATATTAGATACATATGAATGGATTAGTTAAGTCATTATCAAAATATGAAAATATAGAACTCTCAAGTCAACATTCTCCCCCTTTTTGACAATTACAAACCATTCCTCAACATATTGAAAAGAATATGTAAAGTTATACCTTAACCTTATGAATTGTAAGCAGATTCATAATGTTAACAATGTGAATTGCTCCCCCTCAATCTATGCTCACTCTTACCTGCATAGTTAGTCTTTCTACACAAAGCTATATATCATTTATACTTTATGGTCCTTTAACAAGTCACATGATAAAATATATATTGAACAAGAAAAGGATCACATAGGCAATAAAAGCAATATGGTTGAGCTTCAAAATATTGAACTTCTCTCCCCCTTTTGACATTATCAAAAAGGAAGGGGGGTAGAAGAGCATAAAAACATGTCTGTTCCAAGCACAACCAAAACAATCAATCCAGAAGATAAAACATGCATCCTCAAAGCACACATCAAACAGAGACGAGAGAGAGACAAACAATCTATGTCATAATCAAAATATGAGTAACATACCACCAACTCATGAGATATAACCAGCCAGAGAGTAAGGGTACATAGGATTAATATTACAACACTGAATGCATGCTCTCAAAACAACTACAAGCCAAAACGATGAAAACAAACATGATGATAGAAATAGTACATCTCAGATAATGTGCCCAGATGTTTTTAGTACAAAATAGTCTAGAAAGATATATATGATCAACATCTAAAGACTAAAAATTAAAACATCTAAACGTCTAGGCTATTTATGTCCACAACATCATCATCATCATCATCGTCAACATCATCAGAAGCTTCAGGCTCATAGTCATCGTCTCCATCTGAAGGCGCAACAGAGATAGCAACTTCACCTTCATCACCAGATGCACCTACAAAACCGTCATCAGAACAATCTGAACCATCCTCACCATCATCCTCAGATGCCTCCTCATCAACAACAACAACTTCATCCACCTGGTCGGGCATCTCCTCATCGACAGAAGGACCGAAACTACGACCGGGCCAGATGACATTCTACTCAGCCCAAGACATACCAAAGTCATGCAACTCTTGAGCCTGAGAAAAAGTGGGAGCAGAGGTGCCAAGTCCTGCAAGCAAGGTAGCTATAGGACCAGAAGGGAGAGGTAGCACTCCGGGGATAGATCCACCAGCAGCAAAGGGTTTAGCAACGAAAGCAGCAGGTGGAGGGGCTGGGTAAAAGTGATTGTATGCATATGATGCATAATCACCTGAACCTGGTAAGGATGAGTACATGATAAGTTCATGGTAGACATGATGACAAAGATCCTGATGCATATGCTCCTGAACCTGAAGGTTGTATGCATGCTGTTGCGTCATGTAACCCATGAGGGTTTCATTTGATACATTGAACGAGGCGCGGGTAGGTCGGGATGATTGAGGAGGTGGATGTGCCTGGGTGGAGGTGGAGGTTCCAGGTGTGGTAGAAGAAGATGAGGGCATACTTTTTTGAATTGTGGTCTCACTAATGCAGACTCCTTTTGTAGCAGGTTTGTAATGAAGATCATGAAAAAGAGACTTCTCAGTGGCAGATTGAAAAAGACCACCCATCAGGGCTGGGTAGGGTGGGTGGGTACCTCGGGTGTTCTTTCCAGAGTCAAAGCAGGTCATGTGGTGGAGAATATATCGAGACCACTTCACTCCAATGTTCTTCAGAATACAAAACATAATCATCGTGGTATTCTCTGTAATTTCAGTTTGATTTTTCTTTGGATGAATATTGTAGTTGACTACCAGGGTGAGAATGCATTTTTTTAGGTCTAAGGCAGAGGAGGGAAAGGTGGACTTCTTCCTATAGGGCAACTAAGGCTTCTTCAAGAATTTATGTATGTCAGGGAGAGTGATATCATATTGCTTGTAGAAGGCTTCAGGGTCAAGGAGGTCAAAGTACTCAAGGTAGTCCTTCCTCCGTGTGTCGGTTACCTCGGTATCAGAGAATAAGATATTCTAGGTATCATCTAAGACTTGGAATTTCTTATCGGCAATCATGGAAGTAAGAATGACTTAAGTATTTGGCGGGGGTATAAGAGTGTCGTAGTTCCATGACAAATTTGCATAGAATTTGTGAACTGCCTTAGTGCTTGTAATGGAGTTGTTGTTATAGCACGAGCGTTCAACACTTAGGGCAGAGAGGTGGTGGTTGTATAACAATTCGGCAACCTGATCAATGACTTGTTGTCTACGTGGGCGTGGCTCAAACAAGGCACGAAAAGGGAAGCGGTTCCTAGGAAGGATCTCCTTGTACCTATTTAGAGCTTCATTGAAGACAAAGAAGGTATCATCGAACGGGATGAGGTGAGAGTTGGAGGATGGTGCTCCGGAGGGGGCGGCTCTCTTTCTTCTATTTGAAGCCATGGAGGCAAGATAAGAAGGAAAGAGAGGTAAAAAACGTAGGGAACACCACCAAAAACTGACCAAACACCCAGGGCTGATGTGCAAGAGGTCTAGGAAGGTCAAGCAAGGGCTGGCTAGGGCTAGGAAAGGGAAGGTCAGGGCTAGGGTTGAGAAATTGAGGGAGTTGGAGAGGAAATCAATCGATTTTCTCTAGTTGAGAGGGAGAAAAATCGGCCGAACCATAGTGTTGCTTCAGCCCGAACATGAAACTCCACGAAATGGCTTTTTACAAAAGCCCTCGACCACCCATCGGTCGAGTTTGTAACTCAACCGATAGAAAGTCTGTCCCAAATTTAGAAATCTTAATTCTAGCCAATTGAATGCTAATTAAATTTATTTTTCTAGTCCATTTTGCATTTTAAACGTACTTAGGCACATATCACTCATCATTGGGTACTTTTTAGCAATAAAACAAGCGTTTGTGAAAATACCTAAAACAAGTGAAAAACAAGACATAAGAACATTGATTTTTTTTAGCACTATAGCAAGCAAGGGTAATCAAGACATGAGCAAAGCATATAGGATAGATGACAACTAGTTAGAAGGCATATCAGATTCATCCAAAGCAGTTATGAGCAGTTTAGATCTAATAAAATTAAATTGCTCTCTAGTTAGTGGTTTAGTAAAAATGTCCGCCAACCGATTTTCTGTGTCCACATGCATGGTATAAATATCTTTTTTTTTGGCAATGTGATCACAAAGAAAATGATGACAAACCTCTATATGCTTGGCTCTACTATGCAATATAAGATTATAAGAAAAATTGATTGCACTAGTATTATCACAATCGATAGGAGAAACATCAAAATAAATGTTAAAGTCTTGGAGCATTTGCTTCATCCATAGCACCTGGGTACAACAACTCCCGACTGTAATATATCCCGCCTCAGCATTTGATAAACCCACTGTGCTCTGTTTCTTGGAGAACTAAGACACCAAGCATGGTCCTAGGAGAAAGCAAATGCCACTTGTGCACTTTCTATCAATCAAGCATCCTACGTAATCCGCATCACTATAAGCCGTAAGAGTAAAAGTCTCTTGACTTGGGATACCATAGTCCCAAATTTGGATTTTTGGCTAAGTACCTTAAAATCCTCTTAACAGCTATAAGATGTGATTTCTTGGGATTTGATTGAAAGCGAGTACACAAGTCAACACTAAACATTATGTCAATTCTAGAGGCAGTTAAATAAAGTAAACTTCCAATCATACCTCTATAAAACGTCTCATCCACTTTCTCACCTTCTTCATCTTTATCAAGTTTGGCGGTGTTCATTGGGGTGTCCATCGACTTGATGTTCTCCATCCCAAAGCGCTTAAGTAGCTCACTTGTGTACTTGCCTTGGTTGATGAAGTTTCCATCTTTGATTTGCTTGATTTGAAAGCCGAGGAAGAATGTAAGCTCACCCATCATGCTCATCTCGAACTCACTCTGCATAAGATCACTAAACTCCTTGAAAAGATCAAGATTAGTGCCGCCAAAAATGATATCATTAACATAAATTTGAATGATAAGAAAATTGTTAGAAGTGTGTTTAAGAAATAGGGTAGAATCCACTTTGCCCATAATATACCCATGAAATAACAAAAAGTTTTTTAATTTCTCATACCAAGCTCGAGGTGCTTATTTGAGTCCATAGAGAGTTTTTTGCAATAAATAAACATGGTTAGGTAAATTATCATGTTCAAAGGGGGGGTTGTGAACATACACTTCTTCCTCAATTATACCATTCAAAACACACTTTTATCATCCATTTGATAAAGAAGAATGTTTTTGTAACTAGCGAAAGCAAGCAACATACGAATGGAGTCAAGTCTAGCTATAGGTGTATAAGAAAAAAATCTGTACCTTCCTGTTGATTGTAGCCTTGACCCATTAACCTTGCTTTGTTTCTTACCACCTTGCTGCTTTCATCTAGCTTGTTACGGTAGACCCACTTGGTGCAATGATCTTTCTATCACATGGTCTTGGCACTAGGGTCCACACTTTGTTCTTCTCGAATTGCTCCAATTCTTCTTGCATAACTAGGATCCATTCATCATCCTAAAAGCTTCTTGACATTCTATGGCTCGAGTTGTGAGATGAAGCTGTTTGCTTGTTCTTTGTTGAAGGCAGCCCGTGTCTTCTCTCTTTCAAAGAGCTCACCTAAGATCAACTCTTTCGGATGATTCTTGGCAAAACAGGGAGTTGAATCCTTCTCTTCATCTTTCTCTCCTTCTTGAGTGGCCACCTCTTTTCCCTTGTGGGTGATGATGAGTTCTTTTAAGATAGGAATCACCTCACCTGCAACATTATCATTTGGAACAATATCTTTGGGAATAGAGGGGTTAGTCTCAATAAATTTGACATTAATAGATTCTTCTATTTTAGAAAGATCAACATCAAACACTCTATAAGCCTTGCTAGTAGTGCTATAGTCAAGAAAGAAAACCTTATACGATTTCAGATCAAATATATCGAGAGAACCTTTCGTGTTCAAAACAAAACAAGGACATTTGAAAACATGAAAGTATTCGATAGAAGGCTTCTTACCACGCTATAGCTCATAAGGGGTTTTCTTCAAAGAAGGATGTGTGAAAACTCAATTTTGCACAAAACATGAGGTACTAACGGTGTCGACCCAAAGCTTCTTTGGACTATCATACTCTACAAGCATGGTCCTAGCCATTTCCTGTAGTGACCTGTTCCTCCTCTCTACATTCCCATTTTATTGAGGTGTTCGAGGTGAAGAGATGTTATGTGCATATCTCGATTCTTCACAAAAATGTTCAAAAAGATCATTTTCGAATTCTACCCCATGATCACTATGGATGGAAACAATCCTGCAAGAAGCTTCGTTCTCAACTCGTTTCAAAAAATTAGAGAAAACATCAAGTGTATCACTTTTGGAAACGAGAAAGAAGGTCCAAGTATATCGAGAGAAATCATCGACAATAACAAGACAATACTTGGAATCGCGAAGTGATTGCGTTCTCATAGGTCCAAATAGATCAATATGGAGAAGTTCAAGAGCTCTCTTGGTGCTAAAGACTCCTTTAGATTTGAAGGAGGACTTGGTTTGCTTTCCTTGGGTACAAGGTTGGCATTCCTCATTCTTTTTAAAATCCAATTTGGGAAGTCCCTTGACCAAGTCCTTTTTGCTCTACTTCTTCAATTGATGCATATTTACATGACCAAGCCGACGATGCCAAAGAGAAATATCATTCAAATTGATTACAAGGCATCTACCAACAATAGGCCTAATAGAGTCGAGCACAATTACATAAAGATTACCATTTCTAGTTTCCTTATATATGACATGATAAGCGAGGATATCTAGAAGCAAGCATTCAAAAGAAGTAAATAGCATAAGCTAACTATTATCACATAATTGACTTACACTTATTAAATTGTGATGTAGGCCATCCACAAAAAGAACATTCTTGATACACAAGGATTCACCTACATCACCCTCACCTTTTACCTTACCTTTCTTGTTGTTCCCGAAAGTAACTGAACCTCCTTTCTTCTTTGTGAAATTGTTAAAATGGCTTATTTCACCTGTCACGTGCTTAGTGCGACCACTATCAACAATCCATTTTCCTTTTTCCTGTAAAAAAGGAGAGTGTCGGTCAACTCAAACTTTAGGATCCAGAGTTAGCTTGAGGACCTATTTCATCTTTGAATTGGTCCCCTTAGGCTTGTAAGGACAATAAGTAGAATAATGATCATCACTTTTGCAATGAGAACAAATCATAGGGTTCTTAGTGCCAGAAGACTCTCCAATGAAAAAGGAGGCTTCCTTACTCTTTTTCTTACCTTTGGCCTTATTCTTGCCCTTAGATGCTCCCCCTATAAATCCCAAACCACTAGTACCACTTTGTTTAGTAGAATGGTCAAGGATTTCATTTAGGGAGTTTTTTCCTTTGAGGAATTTCTGCAGAGAGGCTCCAAGTCTATGATTGTCATCAGTAAGAGATATAATAGTAGAAGACAAACTAGCAAGATCATCTCTAGAATGAACAAGGTCGGCCTCTAAACAGAAGGCTTTAGTTACATAAGATTTTTTTTCAAAAGAAATAGAAGCAACATCATTACTAGGCAAAATAGGTTCAGAAGATAAATCATTAACTTGATCAAACAACCTAGCGTTTTCAGATTTTAGCAATTGAATTTCTTTGAGATAAACATCCCTCTCATCTTTACGAGCATCAACGATAAGCTTGAATTCAACATTTTCAGTTTTAAGTATCTCAAGCTCTTTTAGGCACTTTTAGTTGTCTTCATTAAGAGATTCAATGTTCTTAAGATAGACACCATTCTCTACCTCAACTTCATTGTATTGGAACATAAGATGAAAAAATTGGCCTTGCAAGTTATCAATGCTCTCAAGATGAATTTCCTCATTTTGCTCAAGAATCTCAAGTTTAGCATACAAGTCATCAATGATTTTACCTAACCCCTTCTTTTTAGATTTACATTTAGAATAAGAACGGGTAGTAACAAGCATGTTAATAAGAGTTTTTTAGCTAACTTGTGCAAGCTTACCTCACTAACCTCACTTACCTCACTAATTTCTTCACTAGTAGAGGTCATGAGTGCAAGGTGACACTCTCCATCTTCATCGAAGCTTGAGCAACTAGAAGATGATCCTTCCCAGTGAAATGAAAAACGGGCTGAGCGCCCGATTAAACGGCCGCTTAATCGGCCCAATGGCCCAGCCGTTCGATTTTTGGCAAAATCGCCGGTTAGCTTTTTTTGTAATTAATCGGCCGTTTTTTCCCTTTTTCACCCGTTTTTTCCGTTTTTTGCCCGTTTTTTTCCCGCTTTTTGGCCGTTTTTTGTCCGTTTTTTTTTAAATTTTGCTGTACACCTGTAACTTTATATAAACTATATGGTCCCAAGTATTACTGACTATAATATATTAAACTTATATACATTAAATATCCTATGATAAGCCTAGTTCTAATAGAATGCATACTTGTATGCAAGTTGGGATAATAGGGTACTGTTGTAAAGTGTAATTTATACAAGTAAAATATATGTAACTATTATCTAATTTTAAAATGCATACTTTAGTTAATTGTACTGCTGTAATGTATGACTAATTGATGATATGCACATATAACAATAAGTTAGAAAGGTATCCAATAATGAGTCTATTGTTTACTGTATGCAAGTTGGGATAATAGGGTACTGTTGTAAAGCGTAATTTATACAAGTAAAATATATGTAACTATTATCTAATTTTAGAATGCATACTTTAGTTAATTGTACTGCTGTAATGTATGACTAATTGATGATATGCACATATAACAATAAGTTAGAAAGGTATCCAATAATGAGTCTATTGTTTACTGCTTAACTATGTAAACATGTGATGCAAAAATATTTCTGAATCATGTATGTGGGGTATTTTATCTATGTCAAATCTATTATTTATTATATTATGGCTATAATTATTGTCTTATAGCTATCTTATAAACTAATTGGGTGTTTTTACTGTTGGGTAGAGTGTTTAGAATCTTTAGATATATATAAAAGTTTCAAAGAGTATTAGTATTTATATACATATATATGTAATTTTGTATAAAATTATATAGGAAATTAAAACCCGTTTTTTAAAAAATCGTCCGCTTACTGCTTAACCAGTTACAAGGTGCTGTCCGCACGGTTACCGCTTAACGTTTTTTAAAACATTGATCCTTCCCAAGCTGCATGAGCTGCGTCCGTGTGTCTCCTCTCCTTCTTGTCCTTCCTCTTGTATTTGCTATCTTTCTTGTACTCTTCCTCCTTCTTGGAGCTGCTCCTGTGGTTTGTTGGAGAAGATCCTAGCTCTGATACCACTTGTTGGATCTAGGGCTCTAGAGGGGGGTGAATAGAGCTTCAAAATTCTCACAAGAATAGTTAGACCTTTAAATTATAGCAATTGAAACCAAATGTTTAAGAACAATCTGAAGTCCTATCTAAGCAAGCATAGCAAGGATGAGAGAGATTGAAACATACACTTGGACAAGGTGGTTAGAGTGGTTCCAATCTCTAAACTAGGAGACCGTCAATCCACTACCTAGGTAGGTCAACCTCTAGGACTTTGCAACCATGTATACTTATATTCTATCATAAGAGATACAAGGAGACCACCATACATATAAGGACTTACCTATTCAAGACAAGTGTCTTTCACCTACACAAAGACTTACCCACTTGATCAAGATGCCTTCAGCCTTCACCAAGGACTTACCCATACTTGCATCAGTCTTTGGCCTTAAAGGAATTACCCACTCAACTATAGCAAGGACCAATGATAGAATGAATGAGCAACCTTGGAATGAACTCCAATAGGTCCTATTTATAGCTGGGGTGCTCCTTTGAGTGTGGGATCACTTAAGAAAGAAAAATAGCCGTTTTACAACTTGCAACAGATCTATTTTCGTTTCTAACAACTCTCTAACGGTTGGACTCACTTTTTCTGCGTTTTCTGTACAATACATTCGGTCGAGTTTCAATAAAGGTAAATCGACCGATCCACTAACCGACAAAGCCAATTTTCAAACTATTGTTCGAGTTTGTCCTAAGAAACTCGACCGATGAGTCAAAATCAGTTTTAGTCAGTGAGTCGGTCAGTCGAGTTCCGTGAGTATACAATTCGACTGATTGATCTATTTCCAAAAATCCATTACTGGTCGGTCAAGATCCAAACTCGACCGATAGAGTTGCCGTGACAATTTTTTCAAAATAATTTTTGAGTGATCAAACGTTGGAATTAGGTGTCCCTGATTTTTTTCTCATCTTAGTTTCAAGTCATATCATCAATATAAGTGATTACAAAAATAATTTAAGGTGGTTTGGAGTGATTTTCCACACTTGCATTGCTTTTGACTTGAACTTGGACAAGGTAGAATTTGTGTAATTTGATCCTTTTCATGTACCTAAAGCCTGAAATCAATCTTAAACAAGCATATTAGATACATATGAATGAAATGGTTAAGTCATTATCACAATGTATAACTCTCAAGTCAACAAAGTGTACTCCTAGAAAAATTCACACCACTTGGAGTGACAAATACTTACATTAATTTGGGAATTCAAGTAGTAAATTAACTACCACGAAAATAGTGAAATTGCCTAGCTGGTGGAGAACAAAACCATAGTTCCTATTTACAAAAGTAGGTGACATTTGAAGACACCACAAAGTACCAAGATATCAAACTCATGAGTCCCAATATGAAGCTCGAGAGAATGCTGTTGTATGTTAGATAATTAATTTGGTTTCATCTGTAGAAGGCTCAAAGTAACTATGGTGCTTTTTACATTTAAGGTGTATTTTGAAGTTTAAAATTTTCAAAGTCGTCTTCATATGTATTTTGTTTGATTAGAAAAGATTCATTATCTAGTGCCAATGTATTTGTTGGGTTTTTGAAGAGAAAATGTACACCATCTTAAAAACGATGGAGATGTTTTCTAGACTGCACCGACAACAGAACTATTAAGCTCAAGAGTTGCAGCATGAAGCTTCAAGAGAGAATGTCTGAGTCAGTATATTATTGCATGCTTGGAGACCAACTATGGAGGCTTACCGAGAATATAGTCTTTGCTGTACTAGAAAAGTCCTAGAATTGAGTACTAAGGTAATTTCGTTGGTGATGTTTCGGAGAAAAAGGTACTCTGCATTATCATAATTTTTATGCTGACGGTAGCTTAATTACTAGTGTTATCATTATGGGAGCTGAGACCAGTGTTTCCTATACAAGATAGGGTTATATCAAGATCAACTTTGAGTGCCTATTGAATTTAGGTCCACATTTGCTAAAAAAAACATGCCTGTGATCATATATCCTTCGTGTATTCTAATTTCTTGATGGTATTTTGCTATTTATTGAAACTAGAGATGGAGTGGTGTAGAGAAAAGCTTCGTGTCTAAAGGATGTAGGAGGCAGAAATAAAAAAAAATGTACACAGCTGATTGTCCAAGGCTCAGTATAAATGGATGTCTCTCATAAATCAAATATTGTTTTTTATGGGGTGTTAATGGCCTTAAAGTGGAAATGTGTAGATACTTGCATGATATTTCTGGCCATTTCAATGATGAAAGATGGAATTAATCATGAACACGCATACTCTTAAAAATGCACACACATTCCAGCAGTTGCATATTATAACGGTCTGTGTGATTCCGAGGAAGGACCGACATGGGTCTGTCAAGATGGGTATATATATATTTTTGATCAAAATATTTGAGACTATTTTTCATTTCCTTTTCTGTCGAAAGCTTCTGAGCTATACTCTTATATGGTAAGAACTAAGAAGGAAAGTAAAGGGTATCGTACAAGTGTGTCAAACCCATGTTTGGCTAAACGTCATAAAGAGCTGGCAGCTAAGCATTCTACTTCAAAGGTCCTTGTACTTGTATCCAGCCACATATTGTGGATACTGATTAGAGGCAGCCCTCTATTCTAATGTTGGTCCCCATGACTAGATCCTAAATGTGAATGGGTTTGAATGGTCGGCATACGAATGTCTCTTCCTATAGCTCCTCGTATTAGGGCATGCAAACAGAATCGGTCAGGTTACTTTCCCAGCCACTTTTTACACAGCAGGCAGATAGTGCAAGGCTGAGCCCACACTTCCAGAGTCAATTGGTGTTACCATTCGTATATGTCATTTAAATACCCGCTATGTTTGGGGTGGCCATAGTGGAAAATTCAGGATTCAACAATCTTTCAGTCTGTTTATGCGGGAATCATGTGCAGTGTTTGGGGAAAACGTGAAAAAAATTGGTTAATGTTTGGTCGATTCAGGAAATTCTGGGAAGGATTCAAGGGGAGACACATTTTGCATATGAATATACATATCTCTGTGTGTGTGTACATATATATGTAGCCATATGCAGCACACATGTGAAATTCTTCATGTGAAATAGATAGTCAAAGAAACAAATTTCTTTGCTTTATAGCAAATAAAGACATTAGAAAGATATGTAAAAAATATATATTACAGCTTATAATCCAATGTTTGTGATTTTTCTTGAAAATCACATGAAATCATGAAAACTTGATGAACAATGTTTGAAACACTTGCAATGTGAAGAATCACAACAAATGGACAAACTTTATGAAGTAATAAATGTGCAACTCAAACCCAGTGGACTAGAACTGCAGGAGTCGATGGCACACAATAACCCCTGTATGGACGTCGTCCAATTCAATTCATAGATTTAGTTCTTCAGAGGTTTGACCTTTTTGTTTTGGGATATACATTCTACTCGAGAAATTTCTTGAGCCGTCCTACTTGGATCTTTATATCAAGCATGCTACTTCATATTTCCAGCTTAAGATACAAGGACAACCTATCTGATGCTTGGAACTCTTTTTCTGAAAGGCTCTCTGAGAGTTTTGTTTATAATTTTTGATGTGATTAGGATATCGCAGAACATCTGACAACCATAAACCTTTCTCGCTGTGAACGCGGAAAGCGGTGCTTGTATGAAGGTTCAACTCCAGAAGATGGCTTTCCCAACTCTTGGGTAATATAACAAGTCTCCCGTGTCGTAAATTTTCTCTGTTATGTATCAGCTTTCATAGTCCTCCCTGATGCTTTTTGGGTTTTGAACAGAACGGTGCTGTGTACAGCACTTCAAATCTTGCAATCCATAAAAATGGGGAAGTACACACTTGGGACCGTGGATACGATGAAGAAGGAAATCAAGTATGGCCATGCTGCTGCTGCTCTCTCTCTCTCTCTCTCTCTCTCTCTCTCACACACACACACGCACACACACACACACACACACACACACACACAGATATGTTCTTTTATATGGAAGGTCTTGATCATCATTGCCAGAATCTAATATCCTTCGTTGCTATAGGTTTGGGGAGTCAAGGACGGTCCTTACGAGTTCAAACCTGTTCCCACAGCTGCATCCAGTTTCTCAGAAATGTTTTCACCTTTGCATATTCCCCAGACAGTGCCTTTGGAAAGAAAAATAGATGGCGCTTTTGTAATGGAGAATGATTAGTCGTTATTTTGTATAGGCTATGTACTTGTTAAATTACGCTCTTACAGGATGTAATTTTCCTTTCTAATTCCTTAGTATTTTTCTGTATTCTTGTTTGTTGCTCCGTGTTTGTCTATACGTCATATTGCCACACCATTTTTTTCATTGAGTGTTTGCTCAGTGGGAGTGAGTATAGATGTTACTGTTGCATGTTCCGGCTTTATACTTCCCTATTTAGTCTGGTTTCACCCCTGCTGTTTCTCCTATAGATGACCAATAATCCTTCCTTGGCAACATAGTGATGTTATTTGTGAATGGTTCCTTGTATATGTTTGGCGCTGTTCGCTAAAGCCCATTGAGCTGGGCTCAAATTGAAAACACAACGCTGCTACCACTGTTTTTCTAATTCCGAGTCATTTTGTGTGGTGTAATTTAGAAATCGAAACGCTATACATGTGTACGTTTCCTTTGTTATATGTACAACGTCACAAAGAAGAACCCGTGGCTAATTTTTTTATTTGTTTTGTACTGCCTGTTTTCTGTAATGCGGTAAACTAATACTTCCATAAAAACATCCGCCAAGTTTCCAGCATGATCCTTGAGGCTGAAAGTTTGTTCGTTTGGAGGTCAAATAAGAAAGAAAATATAGATTATTTCCACTTAAGAATTTGTTTGTTGCTTACTATTTTGTCTACTAAATAAATTTGACGTGGGATATCAATGCGGTGATCTTGTTTACAGTCGATGAGAAAAATGAATGATGTGTATCTAAACTTAGCCCAGTTTTACAAGCCCGAGTATTTCCTTTTTCTGACTGGGACAAACTTGTTTGAGAATTCAAGTGGAACAAAATTCCAACTTGAAAAGAATGATACATAATAATTATGAAAATGATGACAAAAAAAAACTAACAAGCAATCATAGTAACGATAATTGAACAATGCATGTTTTCCTTCATGGCTGGGGTACCAATGGTTTGATATTGCTGTAATGGCTGATTTAATAGGAAAGGGGACATTGACCTGCAATTAATAGAGGTACTTTGGGGTCATGTTTGGAATATTGCACACTTGTGTTACATCTCGAAGGTGCATGCACTGATGTACCTGCCACCATTGTGGAAATAGGAGAAACGAAAGGATCACAACCATTTGTTCAATGGATAAAGATGTGTGCGTGTGCATTCCTGGCGTGGTACTAGGATTGTCCGAAAAAAATCATATATGTTGTGGTGAGCTTCCATCTGCGGATGGGCAATGGGCCCCTTGGGAGTCTGTAGAGTTCTAAATGGATTGTGGTATGGTGCATTGCATGCGGTTTGTTTTTGACGAATTCTTCTGATATGAAGGATTTTTGGGAGTGTTTCCTGTTACAGATTTTCTTGTATTGGGTAGGGTACTAGTCTAGATTCAGCAACCGGAATGATGTCTGGTTTCCACTTCAATATTTGAGTTCAAACAGGGTTGCATACGAGCTTGTTGGATCGGTCAGTAAAAGATTCCTAGTTTAATCATCAAAGAAGGCATGGTTTCAACCCTGCTGTTTCTCCTTTAGATGGCCAATAATCCTTCCTTGGCAACATAGTGGTGTTATTTGTGAATGGTTCCTTGTATATGTTTGGCGCTGTTCGCTAAGCCCATTGAGCTGGGCTGAAATTGAAAACACAACGCTGCTACCACTGTTTTTCTAATTCTGAGTCATTTTGTGTGGTGTAATTTAGAAATCGAAACGCTATACATGTGTACGTTTCCTTTGTTATATGTATAACGTCACAAAGAAGAACCCGTGGCTAATTTTTTTGTTTGTTTTATACTGCCTGTTTTCTGTAATGCGGTAAACTAATACTTTACTTCCATAAAAACATGCGCTAAGTTTCCAGCATGATCCTTGAGGCTAAAGGTTTGTTCGTTTGGAGGTCAAATAAGAAAGAAAGTATAGATTATTTCCACTTAAGAATTTGTTTGCTGCTTACTATTTTGTCTACTAAATAAATTTGGCGTGGGATATCAATGCGGTGATCTTGTTTACAGTCGATGAGAAAAATGAATGATGTGTATCTAAACTTAGCCCAGTTTTACAAGCCCGAGTATTTCCTTTTTCTGACTGGGACAAACTTGTTTAAGAATTCAAGTGGAACAAAATTCCAACTTGAAAAGAATGATACATAATAATTATGAAAATGATGACATAAAAAAAAACTAACAAGCAATCATAGTAACGATAATTGAACAATGTGTGTTTTCCTTCATGGCTGGGGTACCAGTGGTTTGATATTGCTGTAATGGCTGATTTAATAGGAAAGGGGACATTGACCTGCAATAAAAATTCATAGAGGTACTTTGGGGTCATGTTTGGAATATTGCACACTTGTAATACATCTCGAAGGTGCATGCACTGATGTACCTGCCACCATTGTGGAAATAGGAGAAACGAAAGGATCACAACCATTTGTTCAATGGATAAAGATGTGTGCGCGTGCATTCCTGGCGGGGTACTAGGATTGTCCGAAAAAAATCATATATGTTGTGGTGAGCTTCCATCTGCGGATGGGCAATGGGTCCCTTGGGAGTGACTGTAGAGTTCTAAATGGATTGTGGTATGATGCATTGCATGCTGTTTGTTTTTGACGAATTCTTCTGATATGAAGGATTTTTGGGAGTGTTTCCTGTTACAGATTTTCTTGTATTGGGTAGGGTACTAGTCTAGATTCAGCAACCGGAACTATGTCTGGTTTCCACTTCAATATTTGAGTTCAAACAGGGTTGCATACGAGCTTGTTGGATCGGTCAGTAAAAGATTCCTAGTTTAATCATCAAAGAAGACATTATATAATTTGTTGAATGCATGATTTTCATGGTGTTACAAGTTAAGTATTCGCTCATCTTTTATTTCTTCAATCATGCCTATTTGATGTGTTAAACGTTAAAAAGCATGCACTTGAAATGCATATTGAACAAGCGTAACATTATATGCTCTCCCCCAGCTGCTAGTAAAGTTCCCAATTTGATATGATGGACTCCTAACTAGTATTCTAGGAGATATAGTCAACTGAGATAATAAACCGATATGTTGAATCAAACACTAACATCTAAGTATTATTGTTGGATGTTAGTTAGATGCTTACAAAATAAATTTATGTAGTATTCAATTATGAACAAACTCTTTTGGTTGATGCTTATAATATGTGTTGAATTGGTCTTTATTATTTTTACATGCCATTTTACACCCATACTTAGATTACAATAATATTATTCAACCACATCCGTAAATGTAAATAAAACTTCGTCTTATTTACCCAAGAGTAGGACAATAACATCCATCCAATGGATGAGATGGGCATGCATCTGAGTAAGTTATACACAGACATATGCTCAGTTGATCAAATTTAAGTATGTGGGGAGGTGTTAAAGCCTTGCAAGCATTATATGGACATTTGAAGGACCACTTCCATTCATGTATATTTATACTTGTGCTGGTACAAGGATGTCAACTACAATGTATGACATAGAATATCAAGAGAACTTAGAGTCCGTGACCATTGGAGGTGGTTGAGGAACCCTAGAGCGGTAGTTATACATGCTCAAAGGCTGTCACAGAAGCCTTCTAAAGCAACACTAGAACCTCAGTTACCACTTGGATATATCTACCATTCTTCCTCAATGACATTATGGTGTTGCTTCCTTCCTTGAGTTTGTGTTGTGGTTTAATAGCTTAGCAGAGATCTTGGACTTGCTTGTGGAAGGGGTTAGTGTGGTAGGACATTTTTGATCTAGCTATTGGAACCTATGTCATGAAAAATTGCGTTCACTCCCTCGATGCTTAATGCGTTGCTATAAGGATTCTTAAGAGTTGCGATTATCATCTTGTTGCAAATTGGGTGTCACATACATAACTAAAAAAGAATACTGTAGAGTTAGTATTATCATACTAACCATAGAGATACAAGGGTTTGCAAAATTTATGTTGGAGCAAAACATAAATAATGTTAGAAAGTTAACCAAGTAATTTATATAATGGAATCAACCTAGACAAATTCGGTTTCGATAAGAATGCAAATGGATTAAACATACATTCATCACATGATAATCTAATATGTTCATGGAGCATACATGAACCATAGATTTTATAGAACAAGCCTCAATACCGTTTGAACTATAGAGCATCATATTGTACTACAATTGCTATGAATGAAGGCACCGACACTCAATAGAGTATTAGGAGATGAAAGAAGAGTTTCTTCAATAATAAGCACCACAACAATAGTAGAGGCAGACAGCGAGGCATAGACATATAAGAAAGGAATCATCGTCAAAGTAATTACAAATGAATAGATGACTAGGTCTAGTGAAATATCAAAATCATTAGTTAACCCTAATAACCAAGGTAAATCTTTTTGTAATAATGAAAATAATTTTTATCTTGACTTCAACTTCCCACATTAACACATGTACTTGTTGTAGGATACGTGATACAAAAAGAACTAATTATTATAAATTATTTGTTAGTAGTTACTCTAGTTTTGCAAAAAGGATTAATTACCAAAATTAAAGAATCTAAGCATGACCCAACCCATAATGGAACATCAAACACACATGGTCTTGATACTATACTCTAGCAGTTGTGAACAAGTATTCACTTACCTTCCTATTTTTAAATATGGGAAACACATTAGAGGTAGGATATGTGGGACCAAACTACCACACACATGCATAGAGGACAAAATGCTCCTCCTAAATTCACTTGTACCAAGAATGTATCCTTTGGAAATAAAACATGTTATACAACTTTTTAACAATCTCCCCCAAAGTTATATTGTAAAGTTCTCTAAAAGTCATCTATCTTGTTGTGTTTTCAACAATAATACCTTCCATTTAAACTACACCTTAGTTATACACATTACCCTCACATGAAAGATGTGAACTTACATATTCAACATGACCTTTTGGTGTAAAAGTGTCTATTGGTAACAAGTCAGTAACATAGTACACTTGTAGTACTGATGTATTAGAGGCCATAGTTGATATCATTTATCATTATTTATCTTAGAAAAAGTCCAATTACCTTGTTGCATCCACACAACATCAACCACTTAGCTAGGCATCTTTGAGGATGTACTAGTAACATCCTACATAAGACTTGAACCCATATGGAGAACAATCTCTTGATTGATCTTTCAGTACTGAAAGTGATACATGTCCATGGAATAGACACAAAGACAAATGCTAAAACATCTTAATTTCTCAATGTCATATAATTCACCCAACAACTTGTTTTTACCTCACTAAGCCTAGTTTGTGGTTTATGCAGCCATTTAGTTTAAATTACTACTACCTAAGCATAATTAGGGTTTAGTCCCACCTCATATGAATTTTAAAGACTTTAGAAAGTCATTTAGTCCAAGGATTTTTTTGTAAATTCAGCTTGATTTGGACATGTCTACACTATTTTTGGTTGTTCATGTAACTCTATATACTCAATATGGTAGTTGTGCTATCACATTTGAATGAAGCTGCATGACTAATATTATATACCATCAGTGATAACATCTAATTTTTTGGATGTTACATGCCTATTTTATCCTCATTTTTCTTAGCCTTTTAGGTTTTATATTAATAAACCTCATTTTTACTCACAATTTATGAACATTTCCCTCCATGCTTATAGTTATGTGTTTTGCAAGAAAAAGGGCTAAATCCCAACATGATCATTGGTCACTTCCAGAAAACACTTTGGATAGGCCAAGGCAACGTTGAGGGAACCTCAATCGAGAGTCGTCAGCCCAATGCCAATGGCCATTAGTCTGCAATCCAATTCCTAGGCAGACTCATTGCTGCCATGATGATTGAAGTTTGTACCCTATTAGAGACCAATTGACTATAGGGAAGATGAGTAGAAGCCCGAATGTGGACCTGCCCCAATGGCTCACCTTCTTGACTTGATGCTTGGGCATATGGAGACTCTGGCTACAGGGCAGATTGGCAAATGCCTATGAGAATTCAACCCGAATAGGCCACCTGCCGAGCACAAGAATTGATCATAAAACCATTAACTGAAGAAGATATTGAGAATCTGACAACTTGATGATGTATCTGCAATGTAACACCCGCTACTATAGTTATTTAATCACCGGAGGACAGGCGAAAAGCCATACACCCAAGTTCCTCAGGTACATGGGAAATCAACTATAAAGAGAGGTGCACATCCTTCATTTAGGGCACCTTTGCCTACACCACAAATTTCAGCCCAACTCCACACTCACCATCGATCTTTAGAGGACAAGGATGAGAATCCAAGGCTATTCACCATATATCCTCACTCCCTAAGGAATGAAGGATCCATCTTCAAGAAATGAAGGGTTGTTGGATCCATCACCCTCATGACCATCATCATCACAGTGAAGTAGGAGGTCACCATCGACCACTAGTGCCTTGCAGTTACTATTTGCTGTATTTTCTTCCTTCTTCCTCATCTTGTTCATCTCTTTCCATCCATCCATTTTTTTATGGATCCATTCATGTGTAAATCCATATTGTCTCTCATTACCAAGAGTGGCTAGACATTTTTCTTGGTTTGGGAGTATCCATTAAGGCTCTACCAACATCCTAACACTTATATCCATTGATTATGTATAATCTTAGCAATTTTTATCTTCATACACTTGGTCTTTAATTCTTCACTCGCATGATTAGCTACCATTGCTATGCCTAGAAAGAGTAGTATTAGTCTATATCTTGAGTTATAGAGTAGTATGATTGTATGAGAGTGTTGGAATACTAACTCTAATGATCATATGGTTGTGTTTTTTATTGTATGTTTTCCATCTTGAGAGAGACAATCTTATGATCTAGATATAACACATTACAAGAGAGGAGGGAATATATACTAGTGATTATTGCTTGTAGACTATGATAATGATATACTATGGGTATGACTACTGCATGTTAGCGAGAAAAACTTAGCGATGAAACCCAATCCATATTTTATCTATATATTAAAGCATTATGAAAGATTCAAGTTCTATTTTGACTTGTTAATATAGATTTACTTTACTTATATTGCCTATTTCTTTGTTTGGATACAATTGTTTTGTAAGGGACACCTATGTCTCCTTTTTTGTTAGACGTAACTAATCCAATACCTAAAATCCTATACAGTTGTCCCCCTTATCCCTGTGTTTGACCCCATTTACCATACATGACCCTATGTTAACATTGCAGGCGTTTAAGTATATGGTATAAATATAAAATCCAATTACTGAAGATCTTCATATGTTTTGGACATGAGATACTAGGAGACTTGGTGATGTTGCCACTGACACAAATTTCATCATATATAAAGTACCCAAATTCTACTCTGACTATGCCATTTCATTAAATCTAGTAATAGATTGAACTGCACATTCTTTTAGATCAAATAACACTACATATCTTGAAAACTGTTAATGTGTTCGGTTTCTATCCTTGACCCGTGCATTTTCTTTCAAGAGAATAGTGTGAACTAAATCTTTCTTCATTAACAAAAGAGGTCACGACTGATCAAGGTGTTGGAAGAGGATGTGGAAACTAGAATGTAAACAACCCACCTCCCAAGGTACCACCTGGTGGCTAAGGTGCTGGAGGCAACAAAAACAACACACCCGATGATTGTCTATCCCTCCAGTCCACGGCTACCATGCGTGCCAACAAGATAAGACAACCGGTTGTCGTTCCTCACTTCAATTTTGTCAACTTTGAGTTGAAACCTACTTTTTTGAGTATTATTCAAAAATAATTCTTCTAGGGAATATTAGTCAAAGATAACCCCTACCACCACTTGGAAACCTTCAAAAACATTTGTGACACCCTCAAGATTAAAAGTGCTCCCTATAAGGTGATTTTTTTCAAGGCTTTCAAGTTTTCTCTACGTTCTATGAAGGATATGAGTCTTCACACTTGGGAGCCCTTAGCTGATGCCTTCGTCATAAAGTTTTACCCTACTGAGGAAATAATACGGTGTAGAAACTTAACCACAAACTTCATGCAGAATCCTGGTGAGAACTTGAGTGAAACCTGCGAATGATATCAAGAGTAATAAGAGATTTCCCTCATCATAACTTTGATGAGGGATACCTTGTTACTTCCTTCTACCATGGGTTAACTCCAAGCGAGAGGACATTTCTCAATGGTGCCACTGGAGGTGACTTTATGGGGCATAACCAAAAAAGGTCAAAGGATATAGTTGATAACATGGATGATTTGCAATTAGGTCTAGGATATGAAAGAGGACTAGCTGGTAATGTCTACATTGTGGGGACTATCTCTGATTCTAAGGCTCTTAAAGCTCTTACAATTAAACTTGATAAGATAGCAACATATATCCACACCTCGAAGGAGTCCAACTATAAAGGGAAGAACAATGTAGCAACCTCAATGAACTATGTTACTTGTGGAGAAAGTGGCCATGGAATAGATTATTGTATCTACATTCATGAAGAGGAAGATAACTAGGATGGGTTAAATGATTATGTCTCCAATGCCAACTTCAAAAGACCGAACTATCCTAGATTTCTAATGGAAACATAAATGTTGTAGAAAACTCTCACCCGCTAAACATTCCTAACAGACCACCCCTAAGGACACCTGGCTTTTGTAGAGTAGGTTGACTGTTCGGGTTCACATGCAACAAAACTTATCAACAGAAAAAGAACAACTTTCAAGGTTAAGGACTAAAACAAGGCAAGAATCAAGGGAAGATTTGGAATCAGAGCTAAATATAGTTGGACTAGATCTAAAATGTTCACTTTCATAGAAAGACAAGTTTATATCAACGAGAAACTACACCAAAGTGCAATAAAAAAACAACATGTTGAGTTTGATGCAAGCTCAAATGAGGTGCATGACTAAGAAGATATATGATCTACAAACTCATAACAAGATTATTGATGAAAAACTCACTGCTATGTTGGGCCTTATAAAGAATCCGTATGGAAGGATCCCTTCTAGCACCAAGAAAATTCCAGGAGGGCATGAAACTACAAAGATGGACATGATAAGGTCAAGTAATGTTATAGAGAATTAGTCATCTAAGTTCATCTCTAGAGCACTCCTTCTTGTGAGTCCTAACCTATGATATTTGAGATTGAATAAGAACTTACTCATGTAGTTATTCCTAAAAAGACAAAGTTAAAAGAGAAAGGAAAAGGAAAGAAGCCCGCTAAATAATATCAACTTGATGCTACTACAGATGCAATTACAAATAAAGACCCTTATGCAGTGAGAATCCCCTTCTCGTACAAGCTTCTCAAGGCTCATCCAAAGAAGAGATACAAGAAGTTTATTGAGGTAGTAAGGAATGTACATCTGGACATTCCTTTTTTAGATGCCATAGAAGAGATTTCTATGTTACACAAAGTTCTTAAAGGATCTAGTTACTAAGAGAAGACATGGAGATAAGGCGGAGACCATCAAACTTGCTAAGATGTCAAGTGCTTTTGTTCAAGACAAGATGCAAACAAAACAAAAAGATCTAGGATATCCAGGAGTCAAGATATCATCGACATAAAGAAGTCAAGAATGTGGATTCATCTTGCTGATCATACCTTCACCAAACTTATTGGTGTCATGGAGGATGTGCCCATCTGAGTTGGAAGATTCTTTGTCCCATGTGATATTGTATTTATCGATGGTATAGAAGATCTGACTTGCCCTATGATCTTTGAAAGACCCTCCCTATTTATAGGAAGAGCCTTAATAGATCCGTGTCTAGTATCATCACCATCAAGGTTATAAATGGACACATTGGATTCAAACTTCAAGACTTAATGAGGGGCCCTTCCCTGTCCAAATCAACGTCTTTTGTTGACAACTACAACCACTTTTGTGAAGAGATCAAAGAAAAAAATGCTATTATTAACCAATTAATGAGGGATCTGACTGATCATTATCCAAATAATTAAGACCATGAGTTTGATGAATTGCTTGATGATCTAGATGTTGGGAAAAGTGATAGTGAAGCTGAGAAGAATATGTGATCTAGATAATTAATTATTCCTCCCTTAAGAAGACCCCATTTGGTAAAAAGGCCCCACGACCTAATCATGAACTTAAATAATTACTAGAGGATCTTAAGTATGAGTTCCTAGATGTAGAGGAATGTAACCTTATCATTACAATCATTGCTCTATATAAGGATTAAGAAGAAAAAATCTTAACTATGTTGAAAAGTAATAGGTTATTCTATAGATGATATCGAAGGGTTGAACCTTGCCAATTGTTTGCATCACATTCAACTTAAATTAGATGTAGAACCTTTAACTAAAGGGAGAAGATAATTAAATCAAGACTCGAGAGGTCATGAAAAAAGAAGCCATTAAACTCTAAGATTCATTTATTGTTTACCCAATCAATGATAGTAAATGGGTGAGCCATGTTCATGTAGTGCTCAAGAAGGGCAACATAACTGTCATCAAGGGAGATAATGGGGAAGAAATAGAAACTAGAACCATCACAGGATGGATGATGTGCATTGACTATAGGAAGTTGAATACAATAAACAAGAAAGATCATTTCCCCCACCCTTTGTTGACCAAGTGCTAGAGTGTCTATCCTACAACTCTTACTTTTAACATCTAGATGGTTATTCTAATGTTTATCAAGTTTGCCTACACCCAAACAACAAGGAAAAACCTACATTATCCTACTTCTACAACACATATGCCTTCATACATATGCCCTTTCGGTTGTGTAATGCACCTATAACATTCTAGAGGTGCATAATATCTATCTTCTTTGATTTTCTAGAAGATATCATGGAAGCTCTCAAGGATGATTTTTTAGTCTATGGGACGTTCTTGAACTGCCTCAAGAATCTATCTTTAATCTTGAAAAGATGTGAGGAGAAGCATCTAGTTCTCAACTGGGAAAAGTGTCATTTTATGGTACATGAGGGGATAGTTCTTGGATACAAAGTCTTAGAGGGAGTTTGAAGTTGAATTCATTTAAACTAAATCCATATGAAAGTTTCCACCACCCAAGTCTGTGACGGGGGTGATAAGATTTCTAGGTCATGCATGTTACCATTACCATTTTATCAAGGACTTCTCGAGATCTCTAAACCGCTATCCATCCTGCTACTTAATGATTCTATATTCGACTTAGCATATCACAAGATTATATTAGGGTTATAAAAATTCAATTATGATAATTAAGCTTATTCATCTCATTAAGTAAGTTTAGGGGCCTTATAGTGGATCTTAAGATAAGTACCTACCTCTGGTCAAGGTTGTGTACAACAATAGTTACCAGGCCAACATTTGGATGCCAACCTAAGAAGCATCATAAAGTAGATTGTGTAGATCACCTTACATTGGGATGACATGTGTGAAAGGTCTTTTCTCAAATAAGAAGAACTACAATTCTATGTTGTGAAAGTTTATTTGATAAAGATGAGGATGAATGTGGCACGAGATAGATAGAAAATGTATGCTGACAAACATTGTGTGGATAAGAGTTTTCTAGTGCAAGATTTTATTTTTCTAGAACTGAGGGGAAGGATGTTACAACCCCAACTTTTGGGTTCATTTGGTGAGGAATGTAATTTCTCATATTAAAGATATTGGAACAAATAATAATATAATTTTTTTTGAATAAATGGATTTCGTTTGCAATAGCCTTGATGATTGTTTTGTGGGCTTTATTGGCTATTGGGACCAATAACAAGGAAAAGACAAAAGGAATTCCATTAATAATAAGAAATGGAGTAAAGAAAAATGTAGAAACCTCTAGAAGGCAAAAGAATATAATCCAAAGAAATGGAGAGGGGTTCCTAGGAAGGAGCTCCTTGTACCTATTTAGAGCATCATTTGAGACAAAGAAGGTATCATCAAAGGGTATGAGGCACGATTTGGAGGAGGATGGTGCTCAAGAGGGGGCGGCTCTCTTTCTCCTATTGGAAGCCATGGAGGCGAGATAAGAGGATTGAGAGGTCGAAAATGTAGGAAACACCACCAAGAACCGACCAAACACCAAGAGATGATGAGCAAGAGGTCTAGGAAGATCAAGTAAAGGTTGGCTAGGGCTAGGAAGAGGATGGTTGGGGCTAGGGTTGAGAGCTTGATGGAGCTAGAGAGTGAATCAGTCGATTTTTATCTAATTGAGAGGGATAAAAGTCGGCCAAACCTTACTTAAGTTTGCTCTAGCCTGGCCATCGGTCGAGTTTTGTGACTGGGAAACTTGACCGAATGGATTTTTGCAAAAGCCCTCAGCCATAGATCGGTCGAGTTGGCAACTCGATCGAGTGTCAACCTGAACCAACATCATAAATTTTTTATTTCTAGCCATTAGAGTGCTAATTAAATTTATTTTTCCGGTCCATTTTGCATTTTAAACATACTTAGGCACATATCACTCATCATTGGGTACTATTTTGCGATAAACAAGTGTTTGTAAAAAATACCCAAAACAAGTGAAAACAAGGCATATGAATAAGAAAATTTTAGCACTTTAGCAACCAAAGGTGATCAATACATAATCAAAGCATACATGATACATAACAACTAGCTAGAGGGCATATCAGATTCATCCAAAGTAGTTATGAGTAGATTAGATCTAATTAAATTAAATTGCTCTCTAGCTAGAGGTTTAGTGAAAATGTCTGTCAATTGATTTTCCATGTCCACACACGTGATATAGATATCCTTTTTGGTAATGTGATCATGAAGAAAATGATGAAGAAACTCTATATGCTTTTCTCTACTATGCAATATAGGATTGTAAGATAGATTGATTGCATTAGTATTATCACAATAAATAGGAGAAACATCAAAATAAATGTTAATGTCTTGGAGCATTTGCTTCATCCATAGGACTTGGGCACAACAACTCTCGGATGTAATGTATTCAACCTCAGTAGTTGATGAAGCCACTATGCTCTGTTTCTTGGAGAACCAAGACACCAAACATGGTCCTAGGAGAAAGCAAGTGCCACTTGTGCACTTTCTAACAATCAAGCATCATGTATAATCCACATCACTATAAGTTGTAAGAGTAAAGTCCCTTGACTTAGGATACCATAGTCCAAAATATGGGGTTTTGGCTAAGTACCTTAAAATTCTCTTAACAATTATAAGATGTGATTTCTTGGGATTAGATTGAAAGCAAGCACACAAGCCAACACTAAACAATATATCAGGTCTAGAGTCAATTACATTAAGTAAAATTCCAATCATACCTATATAGGTCTTCTCATCCACTTTCTCACCTTCTTCATCTTTATCAAGTTTGGCGGTATTTGACATGTGTGTGTCTATCAACTTGGTGTTCTCCATCCCAAAGCGCTTTAGTAGCTCACTTGTGTACTTGCCTTGGTTGATGAAGTTCCCATCTCTAGTTTGCTTGATTTGAAAGCCGAGGAAGAATGTGAGCTCACCCATCATGCTGATCTTGAACTCACTCTGCATAAGATCACTAAACTCCTTGCAAAGATCAAGATTAGTTTCACCAAAAATGATATCATCAACATAAATTTGAACGATAAAAAATGTTAGAAGTGTGTTTGAGAAACAAGGCAGAATCTACTTTGCCCATGATATACCCATGATCTAACAAAAAGTTCTTTTTTTATGAACCAACAAAAAGTTCTTTAATTTCTCATACCAAGCTCGAGGTGCTTCTTTGATTTCATAGAGAGCTTTTTGCAACAAATAAACATGGTTAGGTAAATTATCATGTTCAAAGCCTACAATTGTGCAACATACACTTCCTCCTCAATTGTACCATTCAAAAATGTACTTTTAACATCCATTTGATATAGAATAAAGTTTTTATAATTAGAAAAAGCAAGCAACACACGAATGGACTCAATTCTAACTACATGTGCATTTGTTTCATCAAAATCTATACCTTCCTGTTGATTGTAGCCTTGAGACACTAACCTTACTTTATTCCTTACCACCTTGTCACTTTCATCTAGCTTGTTGCGGTAGACCCACTTGGTGTTAATGATCTTTCTATCACTTGGTCTTGGCACTAGAGTCCACACTTTTTTCTTTTCAAATTGGTCCAATTCTTCTTGCATAGCTAGGATCCATTCATCATCCCCAAGAGCTTCTTTGATGTTATTTGGCTCGAGTTGTGAGATGAAGGCGTGGTTGTCTTGTTCTTTGTTGAAGGCAACCCATGTCTTCACTCTTTTAAAAGGGTCACCTAAAATCAGCTCTTTTGGATGATTCTTTGCAAAGCGGGGAGTTGGATCCTTCTTCTCTTCATCTTTCTCTTCTTCTTGAGTGAATACCTATTTTCCCTCTTGGGTGATGTTGAGTTTTTTTTAGGATAGGAATTACATCACCTGCAACATCATCATTTGGAACAATATCTTTGGGAATAGAGGGGTTAGTCTCAATAAACTTAACATTGATAGATTCTTCTACTTTAGCAAGATCAACATTAAATACTCTATAAGCCTTGCTAGTGGTGCTATAGCCAAGAAAGAAAGCATTGTATGATTTTGGGTCAAACTTGTTGAGAGAATCTTTCATATTCAAAACAAAACAAGGACATTCGAAAACATGAAAGCACTCGATGGAAGGCTTCCTACCATGCCATAGCTCATAGGGGGTTTTCTTCAAAGAAGGGTGTGTAAAAACCCAATTTTGCAAAAAACATGAGGTACTAATGGCTTTGGCCCAAAACTTCTTTGGAGTGTCATACTCTAAAAGCGTGGTCCTAGACATTTCCTGTAGTGACATATTCTTCCTCTCTACAACCCCATTTTTTAAGATGTTAGAGGTGAAGAGAAGTTATGTGCATAGCCAGATTCTTCACAAAAGCATTCAAAAAGGTCATTTTTAAATTCTCCCCCATGATCACTACAGATGGAAACAATCCAGAAAGAAGCTTCGTTCTCAACTAATTTACAAAAACTAGAGAAAACATCAAGTGTATCAGTTTTGAAAATGAGAAAGAAGATTCAAGTATATCTAGAGAAATCATCGATAATAATAACACAATACTTAGAACCACGAAGCGATTGAGTTCTCATTGGTCTAAATAGATCAATATGGAGAAGTTCAAGAGCTCTCTTGGTATTAAGGACTCCTTTGGATATGAAGGAGGACTTGGTTTGCTTTCCTTGGGTATAAGGTTGGCATTCCTCATCCTTTTCAAAATCCAATTTGGGAAGTCCCTTGACCAAGTCGTTTTTGCTCAACTTCTTCAATTGATGCATATTTACATGACCAAGCCGACAATGCCAAAGAGAAATATCATTTGAATTGACTACTGGGAATCTACCAACAATGGGCTTAATAGAGTCAAGCATAATTACATAAAGATTACCAATTCTAGTTCCCCTATATATAACATCATAAGTAAGGGAATCTAGAATCAAGCATTCTAAAGAAGTAAATAGCACAAGGTAACCATTATCACATAATTGACTTACACTTATTAAGTTGTGATGTAGGCCATCCACAAAAAGGACATTCTTCATATACAAGTATTCACCTATATCACCCTCACCTTTCACCTTACCTTTCTTGTTGTCCCCGAAAGTAACTGAACTACTTCCTTCTTAGTGATGTTGTTGAAATGGATTATATCATTTGTCATGTGTTTAGTGTAGCCACTATCAACAATCCATCTTCCTTTTTCCTACAAGAAAGGAGAGTGGCAGTTCCCAACTCAAACTTTGGGATTCATAGTTAGCTTGGGGACCCATTTCATCTTTGATTTGGTCCCCTTAGGCTTGTAAGGACAATAAGTAGAATAATGATCATCACTTTTGCAATGAGAGAAAATCATAGGGTTCTTAGTGCCATAAGACTCTCCAATGAAAAAGGAGGTTTCCTTACTCTTTTTCTTATCTTTGGCTTTGTTCTTGCCCTTAGGTGCTCCCCCTACAAATCCCAAACCACTAGTACCACTTTGTTTGGTAGAATGGTCAATGATTTCATTTAAGGAGTTTTTCCCTTTGAGGAATTTCTGCAGAGAGGCTCTAAGTCTATGATTGTCATCAGTGAGAGATATAATAGTAGAAGAAAAACTAGCAAGATCATCTCTAGAATGAACAAGGTCGGCCTCTAAACAAAAGGATTTAGTCAAATAAGAATCTTTTTCAAGAGAAAAAAAAGCAACATCATTACTAGGTAAAATAGGTCTATAAGATAAATCATTAACTTGACCAAGCAACCTAGCATTTTCATATTTAAGCAATTGAATTTCTTTGAGATAAACAACCCTCTCATCTCTATAGCATCAACAATAAGCTTGAGTTCAACATTTTCAATTTTAAGTATCTCAAGCCCATTTAGGCACTTTTAGTTCTTCCTTAAGAGATCAATGTTCTTAAGATAGACACCATATATTCTCTACCTCAACTCCATTGTATTGAATCTCAAGATCAAGAAATTGGCCTTGCAAGTTATCAATGTTCTCAAGATGAACTTTCTCATTTTGCTCAAGAATCTCAAATTTAGCATACAAATCATCAATGATTTTTCCTGACCTCTTTCTTTAAGATTTACACTTAGAAAAAGAAGAACAGGTAGGAACAAGCATGTCAATAAGAAGTTGTAAGGGATTCAACACACTAAAATGTTCCTACAACTGCAACAAAGATCCAAGAACCCGATTGGGATTTGCCTTTTGTAATAATGTGTGACGCTAGTGGGTACGTTGTTGGTATAATTCTTAGTCAGAAGAAAGAGTGGAAACATCATGTAATCTATTATGCAAGCAAAATCTTGGATGAAGCTCAGGTCAATTATGTAGGTAAATACGACGTCATATAGACATCAAAAACAAAAAATTTACCGACATATTTCCCATTAACCAGCGAACCACATCAATAACTATGCAATAGAAGGATAGTTTCACAATACCTTGTCATAGAGCAAGTCTAATGACAACCCTCATTGATGTAGATGCACACTTTGTCTTGGACACTGTCTGTGTAGCTCTCGGTTGCACTGGGACTCGTCTGACTGCTCCTCTAGGGATAATATATTCAAATGTAGTCGTCTACAACAACTCTTTATCACAGACTACTGGATGACGTTATCCTCCTTAGTGATGGGCATAGGCCACCTCGCCTTTAGAGAAGTCCACACGAACCAACTAGAACTCATGTCATCTTTCTAGAACAAACATGAAGGATTTGTCCCTCCCATTGGTGTACTAGTCACCAACCTACTCTCTCACAACAAAAACCCTCAGTTGTTTCTCTCCCGTAGCTATCCCTCCCTAGTCAAGTAGGACTTTCTTGGTCTCTCTTAGTTATCACAACCAGAGAGGATAAAAATTGTCAGAGAAATTGATTCTCAATTGTCTATGTTGTGCTCAGGGAAGTCCCCAGTACCCCTCTATTTAGTGGTGGGGTTAGGGCCAGGGTTCCCAGTCTATGCGGGAGTGGAAGGGATAAGAAGATATCAAATTTTCACAACAATTATGGAAACTTTGCAACTTATGATAGCCAAAATGGTCGCATGGAAAACCTAGATGGTCTTCTTGCACGCAAGATGGTCATATCACATTACAAGGCGGCCGTTTTGCAGTTTTCCAGTTGTACACAAAATTGGCAACTAAATTCCCATCAATGTTGGACATTAATTTCCTTACACAACAAGTAATGTACAAGCAAAACAAATAGGGAAATGTCTAGAACCTTCCCTTGACAGAATTGGACCATCTCTCTCATGCGATATAGCTATATCGGTCACCCAGATGATTGTCTGGTAACCTGAGTTGAGCTAGCCGGTTGGGTCAGTTTGCTTCTTAGCCAATTTCAAATCAAATCAACCTTGACTCTCCAGACACCCGTCTCAATACTTGAGATGGATGTTTGGAACTATCCAGATGCCCGTATCAACACTTGAGATGGCTGTTTAGCACTCTTTAGACACCCATCTCAACACTTGAGATGGCCGTTTGACAGTGCTGTCAGGCTGTTTCTTGCATGAATCAATTACCTAAATATTTTAGTAATTATTTCAATTGTTATTCAAGATTCAAATCCTCTTCTAGATGATTTCCTATGTGTGTGACCCTATAGGTCCCATATTACATTTGCAGTGAATGTCCATAACACTTTATGACATCACAAGCAATGAGCGGTGCCTAGTCACACACCATTGCTACCCAAGTAAATGGAAAGTTGAAGAACACTGTCAACCTACAATCTGTGCATGGTGTTACAATGTTTGTATAGTTCCTTTGCTACTCATATCTAGATGAACTAGAGGCATGGAGCAGTCATCCTCATTATTATTCAATCTATTTCTTGAACCAAAGCATACTTCTTGAGATATATGTAAGCTCAATATCACATATTGACTCATATGTGCGTGGCCATGCATTTCTCAGTCTTGCTAATCAAGAGGCCTTGGACATCATACTCCCTTAAGAGAGACAAATCCCATCTCTATCACTCACAGTCATTCCCCATGAGTCAGAACCACCCAATCATCACCTTTATAACAACCCATATTTCATGATTGCGTTTGATGATGTCAAAGCGTATCGAACGATATGTGATGAGTATAGTGATTTTAGGTCTAAGAAACACAAACACCACTATCACTATAAGATGTGATTCTAACTTACCTAGTTAAGGTTCCCATGTATCACTCTTATGGTGGGTCTATCCGATATATTGTTCTCTAACATGTATCTGTTTTCTTGGTTTGATATCACCATATCATGACTAATGAGATTCTGTCATCAACCAACTCACACTCTGATCTTATGCGTCATTTATTTCTATTTATCTTCCACAATAACAATCGATTAGGGACATACTAAGAAGCATATACTCTTAACATCCGTATGATCTCATTGTTCATGTCCTCAACCTGAAGACATACATCATTGAGTAATATCATTCTCTAGATATTTATTATGTTATTTCATTATCTCAAAACTGAACAAACAAAAAAATTTGGAGGCTTACCTTTTAAATAATAAAATCATTTATAAGTTATGCCATTACAATCATCATATGATTGGCTCTCTGGGCATACATACCAATAGACTTCCACTTGTACTTAGAGCCAATCACCCACAAATCTTATTCTGAGTGACATAACATGACCATCATGCTTCTACTGCAAAAGTGCTTTAGTCAAGTGATCAACAATATTGTTCATAGTTGGTACTCTACAAATCTTTACATCTCCTCACTGTACAATCTCTCATATGATATGATATTGCCTTTGTATATTCTTTGAGCATTGATGCGATCTGGGTTCCTTAGCTTGTAAAATAGCTCCATTGTTGTCACAATATAGCTTGATTGCTTGCTAATGCTTGGAATGACCCAAAGTTCTACAATGAAATTTTTGATCCATACACTCTCCTTTGTTGCATTTGATGCATCAATATAATTGGCCTCTATTGTAGATTTGGAAACTGACTCTTTCTTGGAACTCTTCCATCTTACAGTTCTATTGTTTAGGCAAAACACAAATCCTGATTGTGATTTGCAATCATCTTTGTCAGTCTGGAAGCTTGCATCAGTGTAACCTCTTACCATCAAATCTTCTTCTCCTCCATAGACCAAGAACTAATTCTTAGTCCTTCTCAAGCACTTGAGGATGTTCTTCACAGATGTCTAGTGAGCATACCTAGATCTGAGTAATATCTGCTTGTCATGCTCAAAGCATATGAGACATCTAGATGGGTGCACAACATCACAGACATGATTGATCCAATTGCTGATGCATATGGAATCTCACTCATGCGCTCTCTTTCTTCACAATAATGGGGACATTGAATCTTAGAGATGGTCACTCCATGCAACACAAACATATTTCCTCTCTGTGAGTTCTCCATGCTGAACCGCTTCGGCACTTTGTCAATGTATGTGCTCTGACTGAGTCCAAGAAGCCTTCTTGACCTATATCTATAGATATTTATCCTGACGATGTAAGATGCTTATCCCAAGTCTTTCATAGAGAATGTATTTCCAAGCCATGTCTTTACCTTTTGTAAAGTAGGGTGTCATTCTCCATCAACAGTATGTCATCTACATATTATATGAGGAATACTACCATGCTTCCACTAACCTTCTTGTACACATAAGGTTCATCTTCATTTTGAACAAAGCCAAACTCTTTGACTGTCCCATCAAAACAAAGATTCTAGATATAAGATGCTTGCTTCAAATGACCTTTGTAGCTTACAGACTTAATTCACAAATTTTGGATTTATAAAACCCTCAGGTTGTGTCATATATACATCCCAACAAGATTCCCATTAAGGAATGCAGTTTTAACATCCACTTGCCAAATCTCATAGTCATGATAAGTTGCAAAAACAAGCATGATCTTGATGGACTTAACCTTGGCCAGTACAGAAAAGGTTTTGTCATAGTCAACACAATGAACTTGTCTGCCCTTTGCAACCAATTAGCCCTTATAGGTTTGAACTTTTCGATCCATGTCGGTCTTCTTCTTAAAGACCCATTTGCACCCTATGGGTTTTACCCCTTCAGGTGGATCCACCAAGGTCCATACCTTGTTGCTATACATGGATTCCTTCTGAGATCTCGTGGCCTCAATCCATTTCTCAGACTCTGGTCCCTCAATAGCATCTTGATAGGATATTTTCTCATCATCTATGACCAATTCACTTCCTTCCCGAGTCACAAGATATCCATATCTCTCATATTCAAGGCATGTCCTATTAGATCTACAAGGTTCCTGTGTTACTCGAGGAATTTGAGATTCCACAACAACTTGTGAGTCTCTTTGTTCCTCTTATACATATATCGATTCAATGATCTCTTTTTGGCCTCAAACCTCTTCGAGTTCCACTTTCCTCCCACTGACTCCTTTCGAAATAAATTACTTTTATAGGAATACAACATTTCTGGCAACAATTATTTTGTTGTCAGTTGGGTGGTCTAAGTAGTATCCCCTTGTCTCTTTGGGATACCCAAAAAAATAATATTTATCAGACTTAGGGCCAAGCTTTTTAGGAAACATTTTCCTAACATAAGCTTCACATCCCGAAATTTTCATAAAAGACACATCAGGACATTTCCCATGACATATCCCATATGGTGTCTTTTGAACCGACTTAGATGGTACTCGGTTAAGTGTAAACGTGGTGGTTTCAAGAGCATATCCCCAGAAAGAGGTTGGAAGATCAGCAAAACTCATCATAGATCACACCATATCCAGTAATGTCTAATTCCTTCTTTCTGACACACCATTATGCTATGGTGTTCCAGGTGGAGTCTAGTGTGATACAATACCACAAGCTCTCAGAAGGTCCTCAAACTCTTGGCTTGAGTATTCTCCACCTCGATCGGATTTAAGTGCCTTATTTCTTTTGCCAAGCTGGTTCTGTATTTCATTCTTGAACTCTCTAAACTTTTAAAGAGTTTTTGGCTTATGTTTTATCAAGTTAACATAACATATCTACTAAAATCATAAGTAAAGGTAATTAAGTACTAATACCCACCTCTAGAATTTGTTCTAAAAGGGCCACATACATCAGTATGTATGAGTCCTAATAGATCACTAGCCCTCTCACTATTTCCAGTGAAGGGAGTCTTGGTCATCTTTCCCAACAAACAAGATTCACATGTCTCTATTAATTCAAAATCAAAAGAGTCTAGATAACCATATTTATGGAGTCTACATATGTGATTCTCATTTATGTACCCTAGATGACAATGTCAAAGGTATGTTTGGTTTGAGTCATTGAATTTTTGTCTTTTGGTATTTACATTATATACACTTGTCTCTAGATCTATCAAGTATAGACCGTAAGACATTGGGGCACTATCATAAAAGATCCCATCTTTACTAATTATAGAACATCTTCCATTCTTTATCAGAAATTCAAATGCGTTCTTGTCCAAACAAGATACATATATGATGCTCCTATTAATGGTAGGTGCGTAATAGTAGTTCTTTAACCTTATTACTAACCCACTGGGTAGAGATAACTCACAGGTTCCAACTGCGCTAGCCACAACTCTTCCATTTGCAACTCATAGTTCTAGCTCAACTTTCTCTAAAGATCTACTTCTTTTCAAATCCTTCATATTTGAGCAAATGTGTGATCTTTTGGATCTAGGGATGTAGAGGGGGGGGGTGAATAGAGCTTCAAAATTTTCACAAGATAAGTTAGACCTTCAAATTATATCAATAAAAACCAATATCTTAAGTGCAATTTGAAGTCATAACTAACAAGCATAGCAAGGATGAGAGAAAATGAAACAAGCACTTGGATAAGTTTGTTTAGAGTGGTTCCACTCTACAAACTAGGAGAGAGTCAATCCACTACCTAGAGAGGTTAACCTCTAGGACTTTGCAAGTGATTTCCTCTATATATTCCCTTATAAGAGTTACAACACAAGACCCACCAAAGGACTTACCTATTCAATATAAAGAGTCTTCAACCTTACCAAGGACTTACCCACGTTGCAAAGAGTCTTCCACCTTCTTCCAAGGACTTACCTACTCTTGCACAAGTCTTCATCCTTCAAGGATCTACCCACTCTTCTTGGATCTCCAACCTTTTCCTTCTCCTTCACCTGGAGAAGATCTTCACCTCTTCTTCAACCTTGAAGAAGAAGAACAACAACTTCACCTTCACTCGGAGTAGCTTGGTTCAACCTTTTATTCTTTGAGAAAGAGGGTAGGGAAGATGGAATGGAATGAAAGCTTTACAAGCACAAGGAAGTATCTCTCTTACATCTAGCCTAACTCACTCATAATCATGAAATGCTATGTAAATGAGAGAGAGAGAAATGGTCTCAAGGAGTTGCAACACACTCAACTATAGCAAGGACATAGAATAGCATGAATGAGAAAACCTGGAATGAACTCCAAGGGGTCCTATTTATAGCTGGGGGTGTTCCCTTGAGCGTGGGATCACTTAAGGGGAAAATATAGTCATTTTCCAAGTTGCAATGGATTTATTCTCACTCAAAACAACTCTCCAACGGTTATTATCACTTTCTATGTTTTTTGCACAATACATTCGGTTGATTTTGAATAAAGGTAACTCGACCGATCCACTAAGAGACAAAGCCAATTTTCAAACTATCGATCAGATTTGTTATGGGAAACTTGACCGATGAGCTAAAATTAGTTTTACTCAGTGAGTCAGTCAGTCGAGTTCTGTGAGTGTGCAACTTGACTAATTAGTCTCTTTAGAAAATCCATTACTAGATCAGTTGAGTTTCCAACTCGATTGATAAACAGCCTGTGACAAATTTTCTAAATTGACATTTGAGTAATCCAATGTTGGAATTAAGTATCCCTGATTTTTTCTCTCATCTTAGTTACAAGTCATATCATCAATACAAGTGATTACAAAAATTATCTAAGGTCATTTGGAGTGAATTCCCAAAAAGCACACTTGCATTGCTTTTGACTTGAACTTGAACAAGGTAGGGCTTGTGTAATTTGATCCTTTTCATGTACCTAAAGCCTGAAATCAATCTTGAACAAACATATTAGATAAACAGGAATGGAATGGTTAATTCATTATCAAAATATGGACAATGTAGAACTCTCAAGTCAACATTCTCCCCTTTTTTGACAATGACTAACCGTTCCTCAATCATATTGAAAAGGATATGTAAAGCTATACCTTTGTCTTGTGAATTGCAGGGGGTTCATGATTTGAAAAATGTGAAGTGCTCCCCCTCAATCTATGCTTACTCTTAGCTGCATAGTTAGTCTATCTACACAAAGCAACATGACATATACACCATATGGTCCTTTATCAACTCACCTGATAAAGCATATAATGAACAAGAAAAGGATCACATAGGCAACAAAAGTAATATGGTTGAGCTTCAAAACTTTGAATTCTCTCCCCCTTTTGACATTATCAAAAAGGAAAGGGGGGGGGTTGAAGAGCATAGAAATGGGTCTAATCCAAGCACAACTAAACATACATCCACAACATGCAATCTTAAAGCATACAACAAATAGAGATGAGAGAAACACACAAGCTAGGTCA
The DNA here is from genome assembly GCA_963693085.1 of Alisma plantago-aquatica. Lineage (NCBI taxonomy): Eukaryota > Viridiplantae > Streptophyta > Magnoliopsida > Alismatales > Alismataceae > Alisma > Alisma plantago-aquatica. The sequence continues at coordinate 1,332,805,086 of OY856412.1, forward strand.
TAATTAAAATATTGTAAACATGGCACCGACTCATGAGATATAGTAAATCAAAGAGTACATGTACAAAGGATTAAGATTACAACCCAAAAAGCATGTTCTCAAAAATAGCTACAAGCCAAAAACAATGAAAACTAGATGATAAAATAGTAAAAATCAGAAAATGTGCCTAGATGTTTTAATACAAAATAGCCTAGAAAGATATATATGATCAACATCTAGACTCAAAACTAGAACAACTAAACATCTAGGTCATCTATGTCCATATCATCAACAACATCATCAACATCCGAGGCCACTGTCTCATAGTCATCATCTCCGTCTGAAGGCGCAACAGAGATAATAACATCCTCATCACCAAAGTCACCAACAAAGCCATCAGAGCCATCATCATCCTCAGAAGCCTCCTCAACATTAGCAACCTCCCCATCAGCCTGGTCTGGCATCTCCTCATCAGCAAGGAAACCAAAACCATGACCGGGCCAACGAGCATTCTGCTCATCCCAAGACATGCTAAGAGCATGGAGCTCATTGGCCTGTGAGAAGGAAGGAGCAGAGATGCCAAGACTAGCAAGTAGAGTGCCAAGGGGCCAGCTGTTAGAGGCAACACTCCAGGGGAAGATCCACCAACAACAGAGGGTGTATCAGTGGAAGAAATAGGTGCATGGGCAGGGTAAAAGTGATCATATGCATAGTAACCTCCTGGGTAGGGCTAGTAGGCAAGTTAAGGGTGAGCACATGACATGTTTATGTTAGACATGATGGCACAAAGGTCCTGATGTAGGTGCTTCTGAACCTGAAGGCTATATGCCTACTGATGCATCATGTAGCCCATAAGGGTTTCATTGGATACATAGAACGAGACGTGGGTAGGTCAGGCAGGCTGAGGTGGTGGAGGTGCATGGGTAGAGGTAGAGGTAGAGGCACCATGTGTGGTAGAGGATGGGATAGACACATACTTCTGAAGTGTGGTCTCACTGATGCAAACTCCTTTCTGGGAAAGTTTGTAGTGTAGGTCATGGAAAAGAGATTTGCTAGTGGTAAGCTGGAAAAGACCACATATCAGGGCTGGGTAGGGTGGGTGGGTCTCATAGTTGTTTTTTCTAGAGTCAAAGTAGGTCATATGGTGGAGAACGTATCTCACCCACTTGACTCCTATGTTCTTCAAGAGATAGTACATAATTACCGCAATGTTTTCTACAATTTCAGTCTGATTCTTCTCGGGATGAATATTGTAGTTAACAACTAGGGCAAGTATGTGTCTCTTGAGGTCTAAGGTAGAGGAGGGAAGGGTGCACTTCTTACTATATGGGAATTAAGGCTTCTTAAATAACTTATGAATATCTGGGCGATTAAGATCATACTGCTTTTAGAAGGCCTCAGGCTCGACTAGGTCAAAATACTCAGGATAGTCCTTACGTCAGGAGTCAGTCACTTTAGTACCTGAAAAGAAGATGTTTAAGGTATCCCCAGAGACTTGGAATTTCTTCCCGAAGATCATAGAGGTGAGAACTACTTGAGTATAAGGTGGGGGTATGAGAGTGTCATAATTCTAATGCAAATTTGCATAGAATTCATGAATGAATTTGGTGCTTGTGATGGAATTATTATAGAATGCGTGTTCAACACTCAAGGCTGAGAGATGGTGGTCGTACAACAACTCTGCCACTTGATCAATGATCTCTTGTCTTCGTGGGCGTGGCTCAAACAAGGCACGAAACAGAAAGGGTTTCCTAGGAAGGAGCTCCTTGTACCTATTAAGATCCTCATTGGAGACGAAGAAAGTGTCATCAAAGGGAATCAAGCGAGATTTGGATGAAGATGAAGGTGCACTAGCTTGAGCGACCCTCTTTATCCTATTAGATGCCATGGAGATGAAATGGAGAGGATGGAGAGAGTGCTAGAATAACACCACGAAAACCCATCCACACACCTAGGGTTGATAAGAAGGAGGTCAAGAAAGGTCAAACTAGGGCTAGGGAGAGGAAGGTCGGGGCTAGGGTTGAGAGCTTGAGGGAGCTAGAGGTTGGATCAGTCGATTTTTCTCTAGTTGAGAGGGAGAAAAGTTGGCCGAACCTAACTTATGTTTGCTCCAGCCCGGCCATCGGTCGAGTTCTGTGACTCAGAAACTCGACCGATAGGCTCTTTAAAAAAGTTCTCAGCCTTCGATTAGTCGAGTTAGCAACTCAATTGATGGTCAACCTGAACCAACTTTAGAAATTCCAATTTCTATCCATTAGAGTGCTAATTAATTTTTTTCCACAAGTCCATTATGCATTTTAAACATATTTACACACATATAACTCATCATTGGGAACTATTTTGTGAGAAAATAAGTATTTGCAAAAAATACCCAAAAAATAGAAAAATAAGACAAAAAGAACATGAAAAGTGATTTTTAACATATTAGAAAGCAATGATGATCAAAACATAGGCAAAGAATATAGGATATATGACAATTAGCTAGAAAGAATATCATATTCATTCCAAGTAGTTATGAGCAGTTTAGATCTAATAAAGTTAAATTGTTCTCTAGTTAGACATTTCATAAAAATGTCGGCCAACTAATTTTTCGTGTCTACATGCATGATATTGATATCCTTTTTGACAATGTGATCATGAAGAAAATGATGGTGAACCTCTATATGCTTAGATCTACTATGCAATATAGGATTATATGACAAGTTAATTGCACTAGTATTATCACAATAGATAGGAGAAGCATCAAAATGAATGTTAAAGTCTTAGAGCATTTGCTTCATCCATAGGACCTGGGCATAACAACTCCCAGATGCAATGTATTCAACCTCGGTGGTTGATAATGCCACTATTATCTGTTTCTTTGAGAACCAAGACACCAAGCATGGTCCTAGTAGAAAGTAAGTTCCATTTGTGCACTTTCTATCAATCAAGAACCCCCCATAATCCACATCACTATAAGCAGTAAGAGTAAAGTCCCTTGACTTGGGATACCATATTCCAAAATTGTGGGTTTTGGCTAAGTACCTTAAAATCCTATTAACAACTATAAGATGTGTTTTCTTAGGATTTGATTGAAAAGGAGCACACAAGCCAACACTAAACATTATATCAGGTCTAGAGTCAGTTAAGTAAAGTAAACTTCCGATCATACCTCTATAGATATTCTCATCTATCTTCTCACCTTCTTCATCCTTATCAAGTTTTGTGGTATTTGACATGGGTGTGTCCATTGGCTTGGTGTTCTCCATCCCAAAGTTCTTAAGTAGCTCACTTGTGTACTTGCCTTCGTTGATGAAGTTCTCATCTTTAGTTTGCTTGATTTGAAAGCCAAGGAAGAACATGAGCTCACCCATAGTACTCATTTCAAATTCACTCTACATAAGATCACTAAATTGTTTGCAAATATCAAGGTTAATTCTTCCAAAAATGATATCATCAACTTATATTTGAATGATAAGAAAATTGTTAGAAGTGTGCTTTAGAAATAAGGTAGAATCTACTTTTCCCATGATATACCCATGATCTAACAAAAAGTTCTTTAATTTCTCATACGAAGCTCGAGGTGCTTGTTTGAGTCTATGGAGAGCTTTTTTCAACAAATAATCATGGTTAGGTAAACTATCATGTTCAAAGCCTAGGGGTTGTACAACATACACTTCCTCCTCAATTATACCATTCAAAAACACACTTTTAACATCCATTTGAGACGAAAGAAAGTTTTTATATCTAGCAAAGGCAAGAAACATACAAATGGACTCAAGTCTAGCTACATGTGCATATGTTTCATTAAAATCTATACCTTCTTGCTGATTATAGCCTTAAGCCACTAACCTTGCTTTGTTCCTTACCACTTTGCCGCTTTCATTAAGCACTAGTACAAAAATGGTCTGTAGTGTCAGTTTTTTTAAGCATGTAGCGTCACTTTTTAACCGACTCCTAAGTGGCCGTCACTATAGAATTTGACCTATAGCGTCAGTTTTTTTAACTAAAGAAAACCGACCCAATAGGCTGTAAAAAACGAGAAAAAAATGTGGCCAAGGTTGTAGGTCGGTTATCAAGCTCAATCTGTAGACCTGTAGCATCGGTTTTCTTAAAAAACCGACCTTAGAGGTTCACTCTAAGGTCGGTTTTTTAAGAAAACCGATGCTATAAGGTCTACAGATTGAGCTTGACAATCTATAGACCTGTAGCATCATATTTTTAAGAAAACTGACCTTAGAGGTAACCTCTAAGGTCGATTTTTTAAGAAAACTGATGCTACAAGTCTACAAATTGTAACCACACACGGCCGTGCTATGCGGAATAGTCGTGCTACCATAACCCAACACGGCCATGCTATACAGAATGGGCGTGCTACGTGGCACGACCGTGCAACCATATCCCAACACAGCCGTGCTACATAGCACGGTCATGCTACACATCACCTACAAAGTCAGTTTTAAAAAAAAACTGATGCTAGAAGTTGCAATTTTTTTTTAAATTTTTGTAGAAATAGTAACAGAACATAAGAATAAAAGAACCAGGATATGAGAGAGGGGAGCATTGATGCTCAACCATCACCATTCCAAACCACACATTTATAACAAAAATGATTCCTATATTTAGTTATGTTACACATAATCACATCATAATTTATAAAATGATAGATTGCAAGTCTGAGATGATATTAAATGTCAGATACAAAAGTAAATATGAAAGAGTAACCACATACATAAATGGAGCTGACATATCTAATCCAATGTTATATTGAATTCATTTAGAAAAGCATCTCACCACTCTTCTCGGAATTCATTTAAGTCCTAAAGTGTGTAAGGCTGAGTTGTAAAGATCTGTAACAAAAAATGCACATGCTAATATTTTATAAAATGACTAAAACCACTTGAAAATTTATGATGTTATTCTTTATTACCTGATCTATAGTTTAAACGTCATATGATGCTTGTTTAACAATAGCTTGTATATATTTCATTACATAGTTGCCACAAGCCCAATCATTATTTTTGTAGGACACTACAAATAACGAATTATACTTAATGTTAGTAAACTACTATAAATAGGAGTTGAGATAACAATATAACAGTTGATATATAAGAGTTGAAAATTAATACATATAAGACTAAGTAGTTGTCAAAGTAGCTACCTTGACATTTTTCAAAGTCAATGTCTTTAATTTTGTGGGTATTTGTCCTCCACCTTAACGAAAAGCCTTTATACCCCTATCAATTAAATGATAGTTGGTAAAATAGAAATTCTAAATAGAAATATCATGTTGAAGCATTGACTAAATTTATGCTTACTCCATAGTTGGCAATTTCAATTTGTGTCCCCTTTTTATGATTCCCATTGGGTCAAGATAATAAGTATTCATCAATTTTGGGACAACCACCAATAATTCCCAATGTCTAGCTCTGAGTAAGAATAAAACAAACATTAAAATAAAGAAATTTATTCATTATTAAAATTATACTGAATAATAATACTTACTCGACATTAAAAAGAATTAGGAACATCATGCCAATTTACTATATCTATTGCCACCTTACTGCGCACGGTCGCCCTACGTAATGCTTGAAAGCACTAGCATGTTCCCTAACAGGTGCTCCTATGATATCAAAATGGACTGGCAATTTGTCCCCTTTAGCCCTGAGCTCCTGCAGCCTACACATTAGTGTGGGACATCTACTTTTCTTAGCATCACCACTACCATCCTCATGGTGCTCATTCTCATGCTGAGAATGTTCATCTTCACTCGCCATTTTAGAACCTACAAGTATACATGATAAAAAAATAAGTGATAATAAAAACACAAGTGATAAGGTATACATGATATATGATGTATATTTAAAAGATTACTTGCTTGAATGATAATAAAATAAATAATTCAAAGAATACATGTCTCTAGTATTGGTTGAGTTGTTAGTCAAGTAAATAACCACTCACATATGTACCTAGAGAACAAATGAGGAAATACTACTAAAATTTTCTTCAAAACTAAACATACATTATACAATTACATCCTAAGTGAGATTAAATATCCAAAAACAATCCCAAACTGGGGACTATCCAAATGATTACATATGTGATTGATAACAAAATGTAGATATGAATGAATACATATTTTATTATTGGTTGATTTACTAGTCAAATAAAATGGCATATTGGGAGAATGAGAATATTATACCTCACTTGTAAGCTAAAGAAGAAATATATGAAAGTCAACAACAAGTTAATAGCACCTGCAACAACACAAATGCATGATTCAATTCTGTTATAATGTATTAATTGGGGGTCAGTATATATCAATTTTATAGGAGCAGTAACAAATTCAAAATTGACAAATTTTGATAATTCTACAACTCAGTCAACACGACCGTGCTGCACAGCACGGCCGTGCAAACAACACGGCCGTGCTGCCCAGCACGGCCGTGCTACCTGGTCAGTTGCTTGAAAGTAAGACGTAAACGGAGGAGTGAGTCAGCAAGGACAATACCTTGAGAAAAACTATTCGGTGAGGGAGCTTGTGCGGGAAAAGAACTGGAGAGAGATGTGCACGACCCTTACAACGCCTAAGGCGTCGTCGCCTTTCAAGGAAGAAAGCACCAGAGAGAGATGCAACGCCTAAGACATCACTGTTGTCCAAGGAAAATGGTATCGGAGATGGTGGTAAGGAGCGTCATCATCGTCGGAGATGGTGGCAAGAAGATTGAGCATCTTCGTCTAAGGAAAGCGACGCTAGATTGCCTCTTTTCGGACGAGGAGATGGTTGGGGGAGGTCACCTTTGTAGAGGCGGCGCTGCCTTTCTTCGGACGCGGGAGCGGGAACGGAGGGTAGCAGCAGCAAATGGAAACCTAAGCCTTACAATCAGGCTTATATGTGCAATGTAGAAGACCTATAGTGTCGGTGTTTTGTAAAAAACCGACCCTAAAAGTCTATTAAAAAAATGGTGCCCAGACTTAACCTATAGCGACGATTATCTTAAAAAATCGTCGCTATAGGTTAAGTCCGGGAACCATTTTTTTAATAGACTTATAGGGTCGGTTTTGCAGTATAACCAACGCTATAGGTCAGGATCTATAAAGTCGGTTATATATAAAAACCGACTCTAGAGTTCCAAAGTGGTGTCCGCATTTTTTGTCGACCCTATAGCATCGGTTATTTTAAAAAACTGACCCTACAGATCGAGGTGCGAAGCCAAAATCGAACAAATTTTCGCCGCGGGAAATCTATAACGTCAGTTTTTATGTTAAAACCGATGCAGTAGTCTATTAGGTCGGTTATTCTAGTAAAAACGACGTTATAGGCAGCGACGTTACTGGCCAAAAATGTAGTAGTGAAGCTTGTTGCTGTAGACCCACTTGGTGCCAATGATCTTTCTATCACTTGGTCATGACACTAGGGTCCATACTTTGTTATTTTCAAATTGCTCCAACTCTTCTTATATAGCTAGGATCCACTCATCATCCCCAAGAGCTTCCTTGACGTTATTTAGATTGATTTGTGAGATGAAGGCACTATTGGCTTGTTCTTTGATGAATGCATCCTGCGTCTTCACTCTTTCAAACAGATCACCTAAAATTAGCTCTTTTAAATGATTCTTTGCAAATCGAGGGGTTGGATCCTTCTTCTCTTTATCTTTCTCTTCTTCACGAATGACAACCTCTTTTCCCTTTTGGGTGATGTTGAGATCTTTTAGAATAGGAATTATCTCACCTGCAACATCATAATTTGGAACAGTATCTTTGGGAATAGGGGGTTATTATCTATAAACTTAACATTTGTAGATTCTTCTACTTTAGCAAGATCAATATTAAACACTCTATAAGACTTGCTAGTAGTGCTATAGCCAAGAAAGAAAGCCTTGTAAGATTTCAGATCAAACTTGTCGAGAGAATCTTTCATATTCAAAACAAAACAAGGACATCTGAAAACATGGAAATACTCAATAGAAGGCTTTCTACCACGCCATAGATCTTAGGGGGTTTTCTTTAAAGAAGGATGTGTAAAAACCCAGTTTTGGACAAAGCATGAGGTGCTGACGACTTTGACCCAAAACTTTTTTGAAGTGTCATACACTAAAAGCATGGTCCTAGCCATCTCCTATAGTGACCTATTCTTCCTCTCTACAACCCCATTTTATCGAGGTTTTCAAAGTGAAGAAAAGTTATGTGCACAACCAGGTTCTTGAAAAAAGGTTCAAAGGATCATTTTCAAATTCTTTCCCATGATCACTACGGATGGAAAAGATCCGGCAAGTAGCTTCATCCTCAACTCATTTATGGAAACTCGAGAAAACATCAAGCATATAACTCTTGGAAATGAGAAAGAAGGTCCAAGTATATCTAGAGAAATCATCGACAGTAATAAGGCAATACTTGTAACCACAAAGTGATTGAGTTCTCATTGGTCCAAATAGATCAATATGAAGAAGTTTAAGAGCACTCTTGGTACTAAGGACTCCTTTGTATTTGAAGGAGAACTTGGTTTTGATTTCCTTGGGTACAAGGTTGGCATTCCTCACCTTTTCAAAATCCAATTTGGGAAGTCCCTTGACCAAGTCCTTTTTGCTCAACTTCTTCAATTGATGCATATTTACCTGACCAAGTTGACGATGCCAAAGAGAAATATCAATCAAATTGACTACTAGGCATCTACCTACAATAGGCTTAATAGAGTCAAGCACAATTAGTCAAACACAATCACATAAATATTACCACTTCTAGTTCCCTTATATATAACTTGATAGGTGAGGGAATCTAGAATCAAACATTCAAAAGAAGTAAATAGCACAAGGTAACCATTATCACATAATTGACTAACACTAATTAAATTGTGATGTAGGCCATCCAAAAAAGGACATTATTGATACACAAGGATTAACCTACATCACCCTCACCTTTGACCTTACCTTTCTTGTTGTCCCCAAAGGTAATCAAACCTCCTTTCTTTTTGGTGAAGTTGTTGAAATGGCTTATATCACCTGCCATATGATTAGTACAACCATAATCAACAATCCATCTTCCTTTTTCCTACAAGAAAAGAGAGTGTCAGTTCCCAACTCAAAATTTGGGATTTAGAGTTAGCTTGGGGACCCATTTCATCTTTGGGTTGGTCCCCTTAGTCTTGTAAGGACAATAAGTAGAGTAATGATCATCACACTTGTAATAAGAAAAAACCATAGGATTATTAGTGCTGGAAGACTCTCCAACAAAGAAAGTGGTCTCCTTGCTCATTTTATTACCTTTGTCTTTGTTCTTGCCCTTTGGTTCTCCCCATACAAATATTAAACCACTAGTACCACTTTGTTTGGTAAATTGGTCAAGGATTTCATTTAGGGAGTTTTTCCCTTAGAAATTTCTGCAGAGAGGCCCTAAGTCTATGATTGTCATCATTTAGATATATGATAGTAAAAGACAAACTAGCAATATAATATCTAGCATAAACAAGGCCGACCTCTAAATAGAGGGCTTTAGTCAAATAAGAATCTTTCTCAAGAGCAATAGAAGCAATATCATTACTAGGCAACATAGGTCTAGAAGATAAATCATTAACTTGACCAAGAAACCTAGCATTTTCAGATTTAAGAATTGAATTTCCTTAAGATTAACATCTCTATCATCCCTACGAGCATCAACAATAAGCTTAAATTCAACATTTTCAAGTTTTAGAGTTTCAAGCTCATTTTGGCACTCTTGGTTGTCTTATTTAAGAGTTTCAACGTTCTTAAGGTAGACACCATTCTATACTTCAACTCCATTGTATTGGAGCTCAAGATCAAGATATTGGCCTTGCAAGTTATCAATGCTCTCAAGATGAGTTTTCTCATTAATCTCAAGAATTTCAAGTTTAGCATACAAATCATCAATAATCTTTCCTAACCTCTTTCCTTTAGATTTAAACTTAGGAAAAGAAGAAAGGGTAGAAACAAGCATATCAATAGTAGTTTCCTTGGATAACTCATGCAAGATTACCTCACTTACCTCACCAATTTCTTCACTAGTAGAGGCCATGAGTTCAAGGTGGCACTGTCCATCTTCTTCGGAGCTTGAGCTACTTGAGGATGAAGCTTCCCAAGCTGCATGAGCTGCATTCTTGTGTCTTTTCTCCTTCTTATCCTTCCTCTTGTACTTTCTATCCTTCTTGTACTCTTCCCCCTTCTTGGATCTTCCCTTGTGGTGTGACATTCTTGACTTGGGACATTCACTCCTGTAGTGTCCCTTTTGTCCACACTTGTAGCATCTAGGAGTAAAGGAGGAAGATTGCTTTCCCTTAAAGTGCTTGCCCTTGATGTAGTTGGCTTCATGCTCACCAGGGCCATCATCTTCACTTGAGGAGGAGGGAGATGCCCAGAAAGTAAGTTGTTGTTGGAATATGACCGCCTCCACTTGTGCTTTAAAAGCACTATCTTTGATCTTATTTCCCTCCTTCTCTTCTTGCTTGGGTTCTTCTTCTTGCTTGTCAAGCCTTCGCTCATGAGCTTGAAGGTTGCCAATGAGCTATTTGGTTGGGATGTCACAAAGGCTCCTAACTTCTTCAATTGAGGTCACCTTTAACTCCCATCTCTTTGGTAGAGTCCTCAAGATCTTGGAATTGATTACACCTCTATCCAAAGTGTTTCCCGAAGCAGCTAGGCCATTGATGATGACATTGATCCTAGAGTACATCTCCGCAATCCCTTCTTTCTTACCCATCTTGAAGTTCTCTAGAAGGTTGTTCAACATGTTGATCTTATCCTCCTTGACTTTCTTTGTGCCCTCACAAATAATGCACAATTTATCCCAAATCTCATAGGTGGTGTCCCAAAATGAGATGTGGTTGAACTCCGTTGGGGTAAGGGCTGTATAGAGGTAGATTATGGCTTTGGCATTGAGCTGGGCTTCTTTAAGTGCAGCTTCACTCCATGTTGCAATAGCTCCAGTTGGCTCCTTGTATGGTGTGACCATCACCTTCCACATATCAAAGTTCATGCCTTGAATATAGAACTGCATGCACCTCTTCCAATAGAGGAAGTTGGTTCCGTCAAAGACCAAAGGATGCATGGAGAAGCCTCCCTCTAGGTTGAGTGAACCAAGTAAGTTGTCTCCCATCTTCTCATCTTATGGGATATTGTTGGAGAAGATCCTTGGCTCTGATACCTCTTGTTGGATCTAGGGCTCTAGGGGGGTGAATAGAGCTTCAAAATTCTCACAAGATAAGTTAGACCTTCAAATTATATCAATCAAAACCAACAACTTAAGTGCAATTTGAAGTCCTAACTAACAAGCATAGCAAGGATGAGAGAAAATGAAACAAACACTTGGATAAGGTCATTTATAATGGTTCCACTCTCTAAACTAGGAGCGAGTTAGTCCACTACCTAGAAAGGTCAACCTCTAGAACTTTGCAAGTGCTTTCCTCTATATATTCCCTTATAAAAGTTACAACAAAAGACCCACCAAAGGACTTAACTATCCATTACAAAGAGTCTTCAACCTTACCAAGGACTTACCCACTTTGCAAAGAGTCTTCCGCCTTCTTCCAAGGACTTACCTATGTTTGCACAAGTCTTTAGCTTTCAAGGAATTACCCACTCTTCTTGGATCTTCAACCTTTACCTTCTCCTTCACTTGGAGAAGATCTTCACCTCTTATTCAACCTTAAAGAACAACAACAATGACTTCACCTTCACTTGGAGTAGCTTTCTTAAACCTCTTCTTCTTTGAGAAAGGGGGTAGGGAATATGGAATGGAATGAGAGCTTTACAAGCACAAGGAAGTAGCTCTCTTACAACTGGCCTAACTCACTCATAATCACGAAATGCTATGTAAATGAGAGAGAGAAAGGGGCTCAAGGATATCAACACACTCAACTATAGAAAGGACTTAGAATAACATGAATGGTCAATCTTGGAATGAACTCCAAGGGGTCCTATTTATAGCTTGGGGTGTTCCCTTGAGTGTGGGATCACTTAAGGGAAAAATATAGTCATTTTCCCAATTGCAACAGATATATTCTCACTCAAAACAACTCTCTAATGATTATAATCACTTTTTATGCATTATGTATGGTTCATTCAATCGAGTTTCAATAAAGGTAACTCGACATATCAACTAAGGGATAAAGCCAATTTTCAAACTATCAGTTGAGTTTGTTCTGGGAAACTCGATCGATGAGCTAAAATCAGTTTTGCTCAGTGAGTCGGTTGGTCGAGTTCTGTGAGTGTGCAACTCAACCATTGGTCTCTTTAGAAAATCCATCACTGGATCGATTGAGTTTCCAACTCGACCGATAAACATCCTATGATAAATTTTCTAAATTGACATTTGAGTGATCAAACATTGGAATTTAGTGTCCCTGATTTTTTCTCATCTAGTTACAAGTCATATCATCATACAAGTGATTACAAAAATTATCTAAGGTCATTTGGAGTGATTTCCCAAAAATCACACTTGCATTCCATTTGACTTGAACTGAACAAGCTAGGGCTTGTGTAATTTGATTTACAAGTCATATCATCATACAAGTGATTACAAAAATTATCTAAGGTCATTTGGAGTGATTTCCCAAAAATCACACTTGCATTGCATTTGACTTGAGCTGAACAAGCTAGGGCTTGTGTAATTTGATCCTTTTCATGTACCTAAAGCCTGAAATCAATCTTGAACAAACATATTAGATACATAGGAATGGAATGGTTAAGTCATTATTAAAATATGAACAATGTAGAACTCTCAAGTCAACATGATCCACATATGGTATCTAGTACCCATGATGAGGAAGTAGTAAAGTTAACCTCAATAATATATACAATTGAAGTAGAGATCTCAATCCCTTGTTTCATCTTTCTTTGTCCCATTCTCCTTCTCCTTATTTTGAATGCATATGACTTGGAATTTAGCTTAACCACATAACACTTCTTGGCTTTGCCTTTGTCCTTGGACTCAACTCCACTAATCATCATCACAAATTTGTCCATCTTCATTTGTTCTTTGACACTTATCAAAATGTCAAGAAACTCTAACAATGGTCTAGACATGTTACTCAAGTAATAACACTTGATAAATTGTCTATATGATTTAGGCAACGACTGCAAATCATATTTGTGGCCAACTCTTGACCTAAAGGAAACCCCAGTCTCTCAAGATGCTTCACATGCCCAATCATATTGAGCACATGAGGCTCTAGTGGATATCCCTCTATCAGTTTACACTCAAATACCACCTTAGAGACATTATATCTTTCACGCTTATCATGCTATTTATGCAACTCATAGTTCATACAACCCAACATAAGGTTCTTGATGTTAACAACATCATTGGCATGCTTCAAAGAAGCATCCATGTCAGTCTTAGGCGAATTAGGAGTGGATACTGGCATTGATGTTTCAAGAACATGTTGGACACTTCTCAAGGTCCTGAACTAGTTATGGAAATAAATCTCATTTAACTTGTCCGATTGTGATGATTGAGTGTTTTCCATTTGATTCTACAAGAGAAAATTTGCATTTGTCAAAAACCCTTTTTGATTTGAAAAGTCGTTATTAATTTGGCCTTTAATTAACTATTGCTCCCACTATTTTATTCAAATTGATAGCCCTCAATATCAATTTGGAATATTGCAACGTATAATATTCTAGTGGGCCAAGATCCTAATTTCATCAAATCATGAGCCAACTAGGGCTGTCATCCACAACTTGATTCTATCAGATAGGCAACTTTTTCCAATTGCATCATATGCAACTCTTGGATAGATGATATGTGTAAATCCTTGCCATTCTTCATCTATATGATTCTAGGTACTTAATCCAATTAAGATCACCTAATTAAGCCTGGCCCATAAGCCAACATGATAGATTATGCACCCTGCTAGGGCAGACCCACATATCTACTATCACACTTCCACGGGATAGACGGTGCACCACGCTAGTACATGCCCACTCTTAGTCGATCAAGCTTTTCATGTGTGATGCTTATGGAAAGCATCTAAGACTTTATATTTTATTGAGGGAGTTTGTATAATACATATACATTAACCAATCACCAAATATATAATACATATCTTATACATGCTACAACCCACAACAAAAACATGCAATAAATAAAAAGTGATGGTTATGACCAGCCTAATGAATTCCTTAGAGACACAAGGAATTACCACAACCTAGGTCTACATCACATACAGAAAGCTATTGTTGATGAAGATCTGTGCTTTCCAATTTAGGTTTACTAGTTCAACCTTTGAACCGCTCATCTCACCTCCTGGCCGATTAGTTGGTCATCTCCAGCCGATTGTCTGGCTCCTCCAAATGATCAGTTGGTTGTCCTATACCCGATCATTTGGCTCCTCCAAACTATCATCTCGTCTGGTCCTTTGGGATCTTATTTGGCTCGCCAGACGATCATCTTAGCCCCACCAGACAGTCGTATCGGTCCCACCTATCGATCAACTTGGACCCTCCTTCTAGTTGGCTCGGCTCCTCCATGCGGTCGGCTGACATCTTTGTTCTTCATCAAATTAGGAAAGAAAACTATCCTACTTTTAAATAATTATTTAGAAACCTCAAGTTACATTCAAGGAGAGTAAAGGTAGAAGAGAATAATACTTTTACATTAGGAAGATAAGAGAGAGGCTCGGTTCGCAGACTGAGATAAACAAGATAAACCAGCCACACAACCATGCACAAATAATAGGGGTTATTGGACATAACCATGCTAAAAATCCACAATCAAAACTTACTTTTAGGGTGACATGTGTAATTTGCATATATATCACACACACATACACACACACACACACACACATATATATATATATATGTTTGGGTTATTATGTGGTTATTAGTCAGACGTGCACATCAATCCGTTTAAATATTCACATCACATGCAATAAGTAAACTCGATAAAACTAAAAATTTGATCATATTGATTATTCTAAAACATAATTAATTGACATGGCTCTGATACCACTGTAGGATAATACAACATCAGATAGGCAGTGGAAAAAAGAATTTTATTGACATAATTCCCATTAACCAGTGGATCACATCAATAACTATGCAATGGGAAGGATGTTTTTACAAAGATATACCTGGTCCTGGAGCAAGTCCAACGACAATCCTCATCAATGTAGATGTGCACTTTATCTTGGATGGTGTCTATGCAACTCCTGGTAGTATTGGGACTCGTCTGACTGCTCCTCTAGGGAAAATAAACCTAAATATCATCATCTGCAACAACTCCTCATCAGACACTACTGGCTGATGTTGTCCTCCTTAGTGACAGGAAAAAGCCACCTCACCTCTAGAGAAGTCCACACAGACCAACTAGAACTCCTGTCATCCTACTTGAATGGATAGGAAGGAGTTGTCCCTCCCATTGGTGTACTAGTCACCAACCTACTCTACCACAACAATGACCCTTAGTTGCTTCTCTCCCATAGCTATCTCTCCCTAGTCAGGTAGGACTTCCTTGGACTCTCTTGGTTACCACAACCATAGAGGACAAATTTTTTTTGAGAAACTGATTCTCAATTGTCTATGTTGTACTCTGAGAAGCCCCCAATACCCCTCTATTTATAGGAGGTGTTAGGGCCAATATTCCCAACCTATGTAAGAGTGGAAGGGACCAGAAGATCTCAAGTTTTCACAACAATTCTGGAAACTTCACAAACTGTGACAGCCAAAACGACCATCTGGCTAACCCAGACGGTCGTCTTGCACTACGAGACAGTCGTTTTGCAGTTTCCTAGTTGTACACAAAATTGGCAACTCAATTCCCATCATTGTTGAACATTGATTTCCTTGCACAACAAGTAATGTATAAGAGAAACAAATAGGGAAATGTCTAGAACCTTCCCTCGAATGAACTTGACCATCTTTCCCATACAGGACGACCACCTCAGTCACCGAGATAGTCGTCTGGTGACCCGAGTCAAGCCATCCGATTGGGTTGGTTCGCTTCTTAGCCAATTTCAACTCAAATCAATCCTGACTCTCCAGACGCCATCTCAACACTTGAGATGGCTGTTTGGAAGTGTTGTTAGGATGTTTGTTGTGTGAATAAATTACCTAAACATTTTAGCAATTAATTCAATTATTATTCAATATTTAACTCCTCTTCTAGATGAGTTCCTATGTGTGTGACCCTATAGGTCCCATATTACGTTGGTAGTGAATGTCCATAACACTTTATGACATCACATGAAATAAGCGGTTTAGTCACACATCATTGCTACCCAAGTAAATGGAAAGTTGGAGAATAACTTCAAACTACAATCTGTGCATGGTGTTACAATGTTTTTATAGTTCCTTTGTCAATGATATCCAGATGAACTAGAGGCATGGAGTAGTCATCCTCATTATTATTAAATCTGTTTATTGAACCAGAGAAGACTATCTGAGATACATGTAAGATCAATATCACATATTAACTCACATGTGTGTGACCACACATTTCTTAGCCTCACTAATTAAGAAGCCTTGGATATCATACTCCCTTAGGAGGGATAAATCCCATCTCTATCACTGACAGTCAGTCCCCATGTGTCACAGTCACCCAATCATCACCTTTTTAATAAACCAAGTTTCAGGATTTGGTTTGATGATGTCAAAGCATACCTAACGACATGTGATGAGCACAGTGATTTCAGGTCTAAGAACCACAAACACCACCATTACTATAAGACATTATTATGACTTACCTAGTTAAGGTTTCTATATATCACTCTTATGGTGGGTCTATCTAATACACTATTCTCTAACATGTATCTGTGTGCATGGTTTAATATCACCATATCATGACTAATGAGATTTCGTCATCAACCAACTCACACTCTGTTCTTATGTGTCATTCTATCTATTTACCTTTCACAATAACAACCTATCAAGGACATAACAAGAAGCATATACTCTTAACATCCATATGATCTCATTGTTCATGTCCTCAACCGGAAGACATATGTCATCGAGTAATATCATTATCTAGACATTTATTATGTTATTTCATTATCTCAAAATTGAACAAACAAAATAAGTTGGAAGCTTGCCTTTATTAATAATCAAATCATTTACAAGTTATGCCATTACAATCATCATATGATTGGCTCTCTGGGCATACATACCAACAAATTATACCACAAATGAGAAGGAAATGCTTTCTATCATTATAGTTATGTTCCATTCATACCTGACTGGATCAAAAGTCATCATTTACACTGACTAAGACACTATCAAATATCTATGACTAAGAAGAATAAGAAGCCTAGGTTGCTGAGATGGGCTCTCCTGTTATAGGAGTTTGACCATGAAATTGTGGATAAAAAAGGATCACAAAAATGTCATTTCCGATCATCTATCATAGATACACGTGAAGGATGATCACTCTTTTCCTATCAATGATATCTATCGAGATAATTCTCTAATGGTAGTTAAAGCCATCAACCAAGTTGCACTGTGGTATGCTGATATTTGTAACTATCTGGCTTGTCAACAACTTACTTAGACATAACTTACAATGAGAGGAAGAAGCTTTTCTCTAACATGAAAAACTATTATTGGGATGTTCCTTTATTGTTTCTTAGATGATCAGACAACATGTACTAAGGATTTATCCCTGTGGAAGAGTGCCAAAGATTCTTTATGAATGTCATTCTTCACCTTATGATGGGCATTTAGGTGCCAGCATGACTTCTGCCAAGATACTTTAGTCTGGGTTATATTGGACAATTTTATTCAAAGATTCACATGCTTATGCCAAATCATGCAACGAGTGCCAGAGAATAGGCAATATTTCAAGAATAAATGAGATTCCTTTGAGGTACTTGATAGAAGATACAATTTTTGATGTGTGGGGGATTGACTATATGGGCACATCTTCATTGCAATTGACTACATATCCAAGTGGGTAGAAGCCATCACAGCACCCACTTGTGAGTCCAAAGTCATGTTGAAGCTTTTTGAGAAAACTATCATCCTGAGATATGGAGTCTTGAAAAATATCATTAGTGACGGTGGATCCCATTTTGTAGAGAATCATTCTAAAACCCTGCTTAGGAAGTATGAGGTGAAGAACAAGGTTGCTACCCCATACCACCTACAGAGGCTAGGTCAGATTGAAGTTTCTAATAGACTTATAAAGCAAATTCTCAAAAGAGTGTTAGGAGGTCGAGAAAGGATTGGGAAATGAAGCTGGTTGATGCTTTATGGGCATACGACACTACATATTAGACACATATAGGGACCACTCTCTATAGGTTGATATATGTAAAAGCATGCCATCTCCATGTGGAGCTCATGCAAAAGGCATTCTGGGTTATTCAATTTCTCAACATGGATCCAAAAATGGCTGAGAAAAAGAAATTCCTTCAACTTAAAGGCTTGAGCAATTGTTGCTACACGCCTATGAGAATTCTCATGTCTACAAGGAATTGAAACAAGGTGTGTCACGACTCATACCTATAAAGGAAATATGTCTATGAGGGGGACACAATTTTTCTCTCCAATTCTTCCATATGTTTATTTCTTGGAAAGTCGAGTTCTATAGAGTCAGGCCCCTTGCTAGTTACAAAGATATATCCATTAGGGATGATGGAATTGGTTAGTGAGAAACTAAACACATTTCTTGTGAATGACTACAAGGTGAAAATAATTTATGAAGATGAAGCATCTACAAGAAGAGATGATCTTTAGCTAGATGAATCACCAACCAAGACTGATAAGAACAAATGAAAGTCAATCTAAAGACTATAAATTAGAACTTCTTGGGGGCAACCCACAAATTTCTAAACACTTCTACAATTTTAGTTCTTATTTTTTCTAAGTTGTTCTTTGTTTTCTATCTTAATATATTTTATTTTTTCTTGTTTTACAACCTTATTGTTTGATTGATTTTAGTGTATAAAGAAAAAAATTATGTGATAACTTGATGCTCATGTGATGATGTAGGATGAATCGATGAAGCTAGGAGTGAAGTCTTCAGGGTATTCATCAATTAGTGAGGAATTAGTCTGTATTGGTTGACAAGGTAGGACTCCATCAAATCCCAAACCTTGTAATATCATTGGAGACCAAAAAAGACTCACCAAAATCATTAGAGCTTGGATTTAGATAACCATCAGAGACTACCTAAGACAATCCCGTCGAAAGTCCTATGTAATTCACTAGGTTTTTTGTCAGTCACCCCTAACACAACACTCAGATGCTGATGAAAGCTAGAATCTCCATTTGAGATAGGATACATTATTGAAATAATAGGTTGACTACAGTGTAACTTTCATCATAGGTTAACACTCTTAATCCCTATTGACCCACAAGTAGACCGAAACTGAGTTAGAGATGTTTATTAGTAGGGGTATAGAATCAAGCAATGCAAACACTACTAAATACTAAATCCCTAATCTAAATGAAGAGTAAACCCTAAGTACTTCTCTAATCTAGCCACCTCACAGACCATTGCAACTGCCCCCATTGAACCTGAGGCCAAGTCCACCTCTAGAGGATCATATTTAACCTTCTCCATCACCAACCACCACCACACAGACAATCAAGGAGCATTGATGACGACCACCACCAACCTTGTTGATCCATGCATGAGTTCATGTTGTCTCCAACCAATGATAGACTGTGTCAAGATCAAAAGGGAGAAATGAAGAGGAATGAACTCAACATGTATCACCATCATCTTATCTAGTTCTAAATAAAATAATCCCTACTTTATAATCATGACACAACATAGAATATCACCGGATATATGACTAAAAATACCTATGGAACCCAATCATTTGTCTAAAACCAAGAGAATGCATTCTTTACCCTTTAACCACGCCTCCTCTCATCCTTCTTTCCACTGGTCATTCTCCACCCTTTCACACCTCACCACGATCCTCATTGACATTTTCTTGGTCTTCCCTTTGACAAGCCCATCTTTCTTGATCTTTGTCTTTATCACCCCTCCTACAATGGGATTTCCATCAGAGGTAAAATCGATACCTCCCATAAGGAAAGATTTGCTTCATGATTTGGGTTTCCTTGATTTTACTCATCATTAGACTAACAATCTCCTTAGATGGTTGAACTCTACATTAGTGAATCAACAACTCTATCATCGACCATCTTGCTAAGGTTTCATCCATGTTACTATAAGGAAAAAAGTTTCATCGGAGTCGTCATTTATTTATTGGAACTTACTCACTTAGCTACTTCTTTAGGGCTTCACCAACCTCCCCTAATGAATTTTTTTGACAACTTTTGCTGAGACCATTGGTCTGGACCAATGAAACTACCCAACACCATTAGTCTGAACATTGTTCAAACCCAGTGATTATCAGTATCCTCTAGTGGTGGAGTGCAACCAATTCTTCTTAGTAATCTAGTTGCTCCATTGCAATTAGAAAACAAGATGTCTACATTTGATTCCCAAGAGTTAGAAGCTTCCTCAAAGGAATAAATGAGGAAACTACTCCAAGACATTAATACATATTTAAACAAGAAGAAGGACATCCTAGCTAGGAAGTCTGTGTAAATGAAATTAGAGAGGGATCGTCTTCACACATTACTGGCCTACATACAACTCAAGTCAGAGGAGGGGATAGTGGGAAATCATGTCTCCTCTGAATATGTACCATAAGAGGATGAAGGGAATAAGAAGAAGAGAAAGGCAATGAAATCACCCTAAAATTGTTGAGAAACCAAGAAGACTAGGGAAGGGAGGAGAGCAAAAGTAGAATCCAAATCTAAAGCACTTGAACAATATAAACAAGTAATCGAGTTTGACAGGAAATGGAGTGAACTGCATGTTATTGAGAAGGAACCCCTTGTTATTATAACAACAAATGAACAACCCTCAACAACAACAAAGACCTAGAAGCCAGAGGGAAAAATTGTACCCAAGAATGAAGAACATCAATTGAAAATTTGACTCTATGATGTAGACTAAGACGTGTAAGGAAACAAAGTATGGATTCAGGAATAACCTATTAGGCATAAATGATAAGGTCTACAAGATGTTAAAGGCATCGACTTGATCCTTAAAGATTTTTGTAATCAATAATCATATGACGAATTGGCCCTCGAATTCATGTCATCCTTGATGAAGTTGCAAGTAGAGGAGGGTGAAAAAGAAGAGGCTTGGGGCCTTATAAGCTATTCATAAGGATGTTCAATGAAGAACAAATAATTACTAACTAGATGTTGAATATGATGCTCTGTGGGATAGACAATGATGTCTCCATCTTCAAAAAAGATCTATACGACATGGAAGTTAGGATGTTTAGTATTGATAAAACATGAGAGAAGCTGATAGGGATGGCCATACACTTTCCTAGAAAATATGTACCACAAGTCCACTCTAGGATTATGTGGGTGATATACAAGATAGTAGCATGTGCAATCTTTGCAAGATCTAATACTTAGAACATGACAAGAGAAGACCTCTTCATATTATGGACCGTAATGGAGAAGAAGCTATTAAACATAGGCCTTCTTCTAATTGACAAGATAGGAGTTGCAAGTGGCCCCGAAGGGTCAAAGGATCCTTGTATGGGAGGACATATAATTCTAATCGGACACCTCCTATGAAAAACCCGTATTTTACAAAACTTGACTCAAACCAAGGGAGGGGGAAATTGTTGACCTCAAATATCTTCTCTCCACCTCTATCATTATCAGTATGGGAGAGAAATACTACTAATGTTTTGCAAAAATGAATGTATTTCTACCCTTACAGAGATGAGCAACTATGATTATGGTAAGATCATTTTTGCTTCAAATGACATTATGAAAATGATATATGGGTGACATCAGGACATGACATCATAGAAACTAGTACCACAACCTAATGGCAGGCCATTCCCATAGCAGAGCAAGTGAAGAACCAGCAAAGAGAAGAAATTAAAATTCAAGTCCACAAAGATGCCACAAATGTATCAAGGGTGGAAAAACCCCATGATGTCGAACAAATCCCAGCTACAAAAAAGAAAATTGGGAAACAAGAGTAGAGGATGAACCTAAAGAAGCCAATAATAGACATGAAGAGAACTTCATGCTCAATGACAAAACACCGAACGTTGACAAAACTCAGACTACAGAACAAGAGAAGGACTATGGTCATCTTGAAGAAGTCTAGATGAACACGGAGAAGGAACTCCCAATGACTTAACAACCTGAACAACCTAAGCAATTTACTTCAACCCTACCACAGTTTGAACCCATAGCTACCTCACAAGTAAAGAACACCACTGCAATAGAACCTACATTGCCATAGTGACAAACGTGTCTACCCAATATTGGGGAGGATCTTGGACATCAATTTGACATCATACATGAGAAGATTTTTAGTTCCTCCATAATTTTATTCTTTATCATCTATCTTTCAAGTACTAACAACATAGGTAGAAAGAACAAATGTGAGAATTTCACCCCTCCCACAGTTCATGATTGAAATGATAGAATATCAACTCTAGATTATGAAAAATATTGATGCTATAGCATCAAACCTAGTAGAAATACAGAGAGAGCACAATGGGATTAGGTAAGAATGGGAGAATGATAAGTGATAACATGAAGAAAAACATGCAAGAAAATGATTTCAATGTGAGAAAATCTCATCCAGTCATTTTCTTCATCAATCCCATCAACCTCATCATCTCCAAAAGAAGTAGAGCAGGCAACATCAACTACAATATAAGAAAGTAAATGACAAACTACAAAAGTAAGAAGATCAATCCGATCATTTAGATAGATTTGAACCTCTTGCCAATTGTTGATGAGTCTTTCAAAAATAAACTATAGAATGAGGCTGTACATGTACATACAATGGAAGAACTTCCTCACCAACCATAAAGGGGATATCCACCTCCACTAGAATATGTACCACCTAAGGAGTCAATACCAATACATGCATAAGATGTTGTGCTCAAAGTACTACCGAACAAAGCCACACAAACTAGAGAAAATACTCGCCACTATAGTGAGCTTGATGGATCTATTTGTCTTCACACCTAACATATTAAACATCTATTTGCAATTTAGTGAGTCTAAATATATGGTCCTTATAAATATTGTAGCAACTAATGGGACCACAATAGGTGAATCACAAAAGGAAAATCCACACCTAAAGAAGAACTTTCTAACAATGATGAAGAAGGGACAAACTCCTTCTTCAATGATGTCCCAACCAAGGAACATTCCCCTTCTGCCTTTGATCCTAAACCTCGAGAAGTTAGACAAGGTCCCATGACTCCACCCTTTCCTTGCAAAATGGAGGGAATATACATTCCAATAGTGTCCAGGATTTCCTGGAGATACATTCCGTCCTTGTAAATATCCTAGATGACAATATTTATAGAGAGGATATTGTATATACTAACAAGGGGTGCTCTTTGACGAGAGAGCACTTTAGAAGGATCTTTAGGATGAAGGTGCAAGTTAATGTATGACTATTCAAGGTCTTATGTGCAACTATAATCTGAGAGTTCCTAGATCCAAAGAAGGTGCAAGTAGTGTTTAACTAGACACAAATTATAACCAACCATCTATTTCATAAAAGAGTTATCATAGCTAATTCTCGAGCTACAAGATACCATAAACAAACAACATACCATGTTCATTACACTACCATTCAAGATCAAGGACCATTTGTTCCTAATAGTGGATGCCTTTTGTAAAATACACATGTTCATCTACAACCCCTATGCCCAAAATGTAAATGTAATCCTATGGTCTTCTGTAGTGTGGAGGCATGCAATTTTGTAATATATCGATACGACTAGATTATTCCACCAAGGGGACTAGAAATAGGCATAAAAGTCATTGGAGAACTTTTGTGATAAACACCAAAACCCCTAAAGAAAATCCTAGATATAGGGACTACACTTTCATTATCATAAGGCTGTTCGAGGTTGTCAAAAGATGGATTCCTTTCGAGGACTTATTCCAAGAAGAACTACACGGACTATGAGCTCTATGTGCAATGAAGGCCATATATGACATGCACTTCGTTGATGATCCTACAATGCCTCTGGATGTTGTACCATGGAGACTCCATATAGTTATCCCTCTACTTGAGAAGCATCCATGGCAAGATGCCAAGAACACAATATAGACTGACCCTATTGAGAAGGAAAGGGCCATAAAATGACAAAAAGAGTGGAAGAAAACTTTTGAATAGTAGATTCAACAACCAAAACCCCCAAGAGAGATAGAAACAAAGGATCATACAACTTTTCAAGAAGAGGAAAATTAGAGTAAATAACATAAAGAACCCTCTCCTCTAGCAAAACCAATCATGGAAGTGGCCATCATATGTACATAACTAGAAAAGCCTTCTACAGATGGTCAAACAGAGGAGGGGGGAGTGAGAGATAAAGTTTATATAGACAAAATCCTCCCAAATCAACACGAAGACACTAACTTCCTAGATTTTAAGGAAGCAGTACCTGATGGACCAACCGAGACTGTCCAAGCTACTTTCTCAAACTTTGACAAGTGGGCATGCAAGAGTCTATTGTAAGATGACTTGGACTTGCTAATGGACAAGTTGAAAGAAGATATTAACTAAAGAAATTGTTTCAAATGGAACATGGTCTATGTTTTAAAACATGACCCCACGATACATTAAAAGCTAATGGGAATATGTCAATGAGAATGATGTCATCTTACCAATCTCTGATAGGGGATGGAGTGCCAACTATGCACATGGCATATTACCTTTCATAGGAGGATATTCTATAGGCAAAGAGCTCAAAAGAGAAAGAAAGACCGATAGAATACGTACAACCTCTCTACCAGCCTTCATCTTGCTCCCACTTTTACTCAACAACCATTGGACATTGTTAGCAATCAATATCAAATCCAAAACAGCTATCCTTTATAACAAATTTGATGTTGAGTACGACCCAAAAATGTACACAAATATGACAAAACCACATAATGTCACTAAAGAGAAAGAAAAATCTTGTGTAGAGGATATTATCAAGCTTATCTAGAGCCATGGAAAGGGATATACATACATCCCACCGAAAGACTTAAAGAAGCCATCTTTTTCATAGAATCCCTCAAAAGCTCCATCAATCAAATGATAGAGGCTTCCACTGCCTTAGTTGGATGCAAGCCCACACCTTGAGGGGTGTCAGAGTTGAAAATTTGCAACCTGAGCGGTATCATCCTCTTTGCAGAATGATACACTGCACAAATGCTCCAATCTCACTGGGAAAATGAGGGACTCCAAATGAGGAGTAAACCTCACCAATTTACATTCAACCTCATTCTTTGAGACTCTAGTACATAGTGTAGGATAAGTTTAGGGGGAGGTGTAAATGGGAGAGGGAGGTACTATCTTCTTCCCTATGCATCAAAACTATTACAATTCTCTTATCATTCTACATATTCTTCCTTTCAACACTTCCTCTCAATTATGAAAATTTTAACATTTTGAAATTTTTAGCCAATACTTGTAAGTTACTGCTTACTACGAAGGATAAGGCTTTGCTTTAGGAAATATGGTTAGGAAATTTTCTGAAATGAAGGATAAGGCTTTGCTTTAGGAAATTTTTTGATCCAAGTTTCTTAGATGTCGTTCTCACTACCAAGTTAGATCTATTTGTCTCCAAGATAATTCATAGCATAATCATGATGATGAATGACAAATATAGGCAATAAAATTCACCATTAAACTGATGAGTGATTATGTTTTTACCTTATGTTTTTTCTAATACACTGTAGACAGATGATGCATGCTTACTATTCTAGATAAATTCTCTGAAATATGCAGGACTGAGTCTGATACTCTCCTGATCGATCACTCCTGCCTCTTAGTACAAGTTTGAAGTACTTAAATTTTACAAAAAAGAAGAATTTACCCCTCCTAATGTATGAAACCCCACGAGGGATAAAAGAGGCTTGGTGGCCAACACATCCTGAAAATCCTATCAACCCTAAGCCATGTGAGAAAGAATAAAAGCCTTATAGAGAATAAAAGCATGAGAACTATGGTCGTTAAGAGTTGAAGGGTTTTGCTTGTCTGTTGTATAGCTATGCTCAATAATCCTGATAGTAGAACCTAGAAGATACAAGTATCACCCCCCATCTTTCAAAGTCAATCACACAAAATGCCTTGCATTGAAACATGACTAATGGTTGAGTGACACTATTACTATAACAATCCTCATGGTTAAGTGACCCTAAAAAGGATAGGTTACACAAAAGCCTGAGTCCACCCTACACACTCTCTTGATTATAAAAAAATAGAACATGACAAACTAAACTAACTTCAGAAAGATTAATGAACAAGTAAAATTAGTAAATGAGGCAGTGAGTCAAGATTGTGGGGGGAGAAACCCTTTCACAAAAGAAGTTAGCAATAGATAAAAGTCAAGAAACTCTATATCTAAGAAGGAAATCGGTGATACAATAAGCAAACTAACCAACCTATCATAAATTTTGACCTAATGATGGAATAAAAACATGATTAACACCAAAAAAAGTAAATTAAGAAATCCCTTTGATGTCACTTGAAGTTTTACTATCTATTATGTTGAGTACAAGCTAGACTCTAATATTAGGGGTTTTTAAACATCCAACTTTTTGGATGTTACATGCCTAGTTTATCCTCATCTCTTAGCATTCTAGTTTTTATGTCAATAAACCTAGTTTTTACTCAGACTTTATGAATACTTTCCTCCATGCTTATAATTATATGTGCTTTGTAGAAAAGGGATAAAACCTAGCCTGACCATTGGCCATTGCCTAATGACACTTTAGATAGGACAAGACGACATTAAGGGATCCTCATAGGAGATTCGTTGGCTACTCACTGTGCTTCCCCCTCAAATACTCAACCTCTTTTGGGAGATGTTGCCTAACATTCACGTTTGCCACTCATCGATGGGGATCTCACTACTATCCAGGGCCTGAAGCCAATGAACCTCAGTCTGCAAACCGATGCATGGGAAAACTCAGTGCTTCCTATTGACTGATATCTATACCCCACTGGATCTTAATAGACAATTGGGCAGATTAGTAGAAGATTGATAATGGACCTTCCTTTATGGATTGCCTGCTTGAGCTATAATCAAGAAAATGGACACTCTGATGATAAGGCATATTGGCAAAGGCCCATTGATAATTCAACCCTGATGGGATGCCTTCATCCCAGATCAAAGGTCGATTAGAGCATCATCAATGACAAAGATATTAAGAATCTAATAACCCAACAAATATTTTATTGAGTCTAGGGTCCATGACTTATACCCTACGCCTTCTAAGGATCCATAATATTGATATATTCTTGATCAAAAAATTAAAGCTCGACCCATCATACAATGTTAACCAATAGAAATGACAATTATTTCTTGGTTTTAACCCTGCGAAATGGATCTGTTTATCATAAAGAGATTAGTTGAAAAATTGATTATGCATTAAATGAAAAAAGACTATTTCTGTATTATAGTGTATTCATTGTATATGACTATTTGTTCCTCTGTTAGAGGTGTTGCAGAAATAAACCCAAAAATGGATTTTTGTTCAAGAATGAAATCTTATTGGAACTGTCAGTTAATGTGAATGAAAACTTAATTAGCCTCATGCATTAGGCATAATAACCTAACTTGGACAAGTTTTATCTACATATAAATCAACAATTTTCTTTTAAATGAGAATTAATCATATTGGTGAGGTTGGAACCAAAATTTATTTCCACATCTTCATTTATTACATGATATAATCACTCGGTGATTGAATTTTCACCTAGGTATAAAATTTACTAATCATTATTCAACTATATTGGTGAGATGGTGAGGTACACCTACCCTAGATTATGTCATAAACTTTAACTCATGGAATTTTCATGTGTCAATTATATGTATCATATGTGGCTACACATTATGTCACATATATGCTAAGGTGAAATAAATATTTGGTTGTAGTACAAGTATAAAGTTCTCCTTTTTTGTTTATAGAGAGTTGCATCCATATATTATCTATAATTTTAGGATTATCTTGAGACAATATCACAATAAATCCAAACTATGGATACATTTTAGTTTCACGAATTTCCTTACATTTCATGAAACCAACGGGAAAGTGCTTTTCTCAAAATTCTTGAGTTTATGCACAACTCCTTTTAAGATTCTGTTTCAATCATTATTACATAAGTTCTTGCATTCCTTGTATATACATCTCATATTTCATTATCCGTATCCAATCCCTTAGGTCTGTAGGGGTATAGGTACCTTTAGAGTGACTACCTCTTGATCCCAAGGGCCTTATGTACTTATGGGGTTCTTGACCCCTTGGGCCTCATGTAGTAATGTATGTGGCCATTATCCTAACCCACGTGTCTTATGTACTCATGGGGTGGCTTCCTCCTAACATCATGAGTCTTATGTACTCATGGAATGATCACCTCCTGACTCCTTGGGTCATATGTGCCTTTAGCATCCTTACTTGACCTTAAGGTCGATTTATGACTCTACCATGCCTACAATTTATGAGATGTAACAACTTCATTTTTTCCTTTATCATTACTTACGCTTTATTTCCTGACAAGGGTCTTCAATATCAATACATTTTTGTATCCCATAACTCATCCCAAATCAGGAGGGTTTATACCTAGATGCATGTCATAGTATTCCTTTCAATGTACTAAATTTTATCACACATTTATCTTGGGAATTTTCCAACTCAAGTTTTCATATGTACGATACCAATACCATCAATCCAATGCACACCTTTCCTTTCCAGGATTGGTGGCCATAAGGATTACATGCTTTAGATGTACTTTTATTGCATGAATTTCACTATGCTTTATTTGGCATTACATATTTACCCTAGGATTTATAACAAAGGTTTTCACATTTACATATGTTGTATCTATTTTTTAATCATTAAAGTCAACTAGTTCTAACTATGCAATGATAAGGGACTCGATGCCTTGTATCCCTTACCCCCCTAATCCTTCAAACTTGGGGTCCTTTAGGACATCCAAAGTTACTTAAGGTTTTAAAACCAAACACAAGGTCATTCAACTCATCCTTCTAGAAGAGGTCCTAACCTAGGGTGCCTTCTTGGATTCCAAGAGGAATTAGGGTATCTAGACACAACCTAACCTTACAGGTTAATGGTTATGCCTCCTTCATAGGTCTTTATCCATTATGGTGTTGACCCACCCCTAGTTTGAGCACCAAACCTAAAAGGTGGGTTGAGGGCCTTATATTCTTCATTATGGTTTATTTATATACAAAACTATATCCATGTATAAAAAGTTTCTTATACCATACATACTTGCATGCCCAAGTGTGGAAAATAAGATGGGAGGCTACTTAGCTATTTCTTATTGATAGACGACAAACTCCCCTCCTATATATAGGATAGGATGCAAGTACAAGGAAGAGAACTTAAATCCAATGTGCAAATACAATTAGGTTCATATACATAACAAAATAAACAATACTAACTCGAATACCCCCCTCAACCTAGACCATGGGTGAACACACATCCATCTTGTCAATACATGAAAATGATAAAATAGTGCCTATAGAAATTTATATCCCCAGATAAGAAATAATCTCCTCCTTGAATCTTGTAATATAACAATTGACACACTCTAACACTCTCCTTGAATAATACAACATGTAGCGTGTAGTAAGCGGTCTTATCCCCCTTGATTATACAAGAAGTAATTGCATTTGAGGACCCCTAAAATTGACAATTTTTCCATATCTTTAGGAGCAACAATGAATAAATTGTTGAGCACAATAGATGGTGGAAGATATTTGTCGAATTCATCAAAGTCATTATTGTCGTCAAACTAGTTATGCAAATGAAGGAGAAAAACTAGAATAATGTGTGGTAGTTGCGACAAGAGCATTGATGTAGGAATATTTCTCTATATCAGGTGGGAACATGCTAGAGGTACAATGCTACAGGAAAAATACGCCAAAGTAGGTGTCAAAAAGGCACAAATGAATATGCAGAAATTAGATAACATGGCCAAATGACATGGCTACTTATCTATATACTCTCTCCTCTATCTTATCTATTCCCTATATTCATCTTCCTCTATTCTTTCCCTCATGATGACTATGAAAAGGATCATGAGATTGGTTCGGTTGAAAAGTTGTAAACTAGTAGAGGAATGAATATGTAAAGCAAGACACATAAATAAAGCATACATGTATACACGCATGGTAGGAAGAAAAAAGTGCTACCAATATAAATGTATGGTAGGAATAACAAAGTGCTATTGGTATACATGAATGACACTAAAATATAGGTGTTGTGATATGAATCATAAAAGATCCCTAATTCAAAAATAAGGCACTCAACCATGTGGGTTAAAAATCACATGAATAGGAAAAAAGGTGGAACAATGCCATTTTTTGTATGTGCTTTGTAAACTAGTACATGGTCTTTTGTGTCCAATATGTCATTGATATAACCAAGAATGCAAGTCAATGTCATACATGATCCGATTAGATAGACTTGTTAACTAAATGGATCTTTGTGCAAACTGTAAAGGAACATTTGTCTTGCCCTGAGGCTGCCAAATGTAGGGTTGTAGGATGAGGGGCCCATTGTATGCATTAGGTCAAAAATCATATTCATTTAAGGACCCCATTAGCAAATAATATAGTGTGTAGGGGGGAGTCACCACAATTAGGGGTACACGGTAACCGTTGTTGGATTCAATAATTTTAGAAATGCTCACATTGATTTATGCCGAGTAGTTGAGTTTATATTGGGGTAGATGGGGCAATATGCTAATCAATCATGATGCTAGGGAAGTCCAACTCATCAATCACTGCAAGTAGGAACATGGCCCATGATTGAGTTGGTGCTTCATAATCATGTTGTATCCGTGATTTCCGTTGTTGATTCAAGAAACTTGAGAATCTGACGTAAGAGACACTGTAGGAATAGGGAAACATAGAGAACTCCAATCACGAGGCTGATCAATGTTTGATTTCCTCCATCATAACATTGCTTGTGAGCCTCGTATCAAGGCACGTGGTCACCGTTTGTGGTCATAGGAACCGACTTCCAGCAATGGGGTTTTTCATGCATTTTCTATAAGGTTTGACAAGTGTTATATCTCTATAAGCAAATATTTCTCCACATTGTCTACATGGGGGTAGGGATTAGGGCTTGGTATTGTAGTAACAAGAGAGGACAGATCTGAGGTATGGGTCACCATATTTGTGGATAAGGACAAGTCAAATTAGTCCAAGAGAAAGATGCTAACACTGTTGCTTGGGGATAGAATAGGAGATTTGTGTGAACAAAGAAGTAAGGGGATGAATACATACGTTGGGAAGATTCTTGGAGGGCGGTCAAGACAAGAAGAGACAGTGGCCACCCACGGGTGGAGGGTCTCTCCTTTTCTCTCCGGGGTTAGGCTAAATGTTGTAATACCATGTGGAAAATAAGATGGGTGGCTAATATTATGTTTCTGATAATATACAACAAACCTTCCTCCTTTATATAGGAGAGGTGGCAAGTAAAAGGAACAAAAATTAAACCTAATGGACCAAGACAATTAGGCCCATTTACATAATAAATCATACATTAATAACTCTAAAAATAAGAAAGCATTCGTATCTAATTTGTGTTAACTAACTAAATTACCCAAACTCAATTTGATTTTCTCTCTCCTATATCCCTATTTGGCATTTTTTTAGGTAGGAATATTATTGTACTTCATTATTTGTGTATGTACCTGATATTAGGATTTTTGACTAGGGTGAAGTATTGACAACCTCTACATCCTTAGGTTTTATCCTTCCTTTATACCAATTAAGGTTTATAATCAACTAGGTTATTCCAACCCAAGTCCTTCATGGATGACTGGGGGTATCCCAACCCATACATAGGTTGTTCTAGGGTTTAACCATACTAGAGGGACATATATTAAGTGTCACATATTCCCTATCTATTTTTGTAATTAACATCATATGTACTTTTCACTGGCGGAGGATGCCTTAGTTCAACTTCTTCATGAAACCCTAATTCAATATGAGGAGGCAAGTGAATTCTAGGGTTAGAAAAGAAAATAGATGAGAAAAGGATTTAATTTAATATGAGAATATTTAGAGGTATTTAGTTCAGGAAAAAAACTTAGACTTTGGGCAGTGGGATTCATAGGGACCGGGGAGTCCTCATTTACCAACTAAAGTTGTAGAGGAAAATTTCTCTAGACGTCGAGTTGTTATCCTTTCTAAACACAATTATCTTTGGAAAATATACTAATAGTCCCTTTTTCTCCAAAGGAATTCTTTAAATTATTAATTAGTATAACTTGTTTGATGAGTCTGTGCTTTGGTACCAATTGTTACAACCCCTCCCCCAGTTACCCACCATTGAGGGCATATCATAGGGATGAGGATCATAATCTCAATCTTCTAGGTTACAGACTTAAGAAATAGCAAATACTAACAAAAAATTTCATTTCATAAAATTTTAATAACAAAAAGTGTTACTAATTTATACTCAAAAGAGTTTACAGAATTTTCCAAGTAAAGAAAGAATACCTGAAGGGATATACTAAATGTAAGAAGATATCATGAATTATATGTAACTAATACTCCCTAAATTAGCTTTATAATCCTTGAGGTAT
Source organism: Alisma plantago-aquatica (assembly GCA_963693085.1). Taxonomy (NCBI): domain Eukaryota; kingdom Viridiplantae; phylum Streptophyta; class Magnoliopsida; order Alismatales; family Alismataceae; genus Alisma; species Alisma plantago-aquatica. Next base: position 1,332,837,645 of record OY856412.1, read on the forward strand.
TCATTTGAATCTCCAATTCTTCATAACTTAATGTAAGCCAGATACCTAAAATGCCACAAACAAAGCACAAATCAATATATTTCTATATTTCATCTGTGGGTGCATACATAAGTGTGCATATATATATATATATATATATATATATATATATATATATATATATATATATATATATATTGTTGGTATGTATGCCCTGAGAGCCAGTCATGGGATGATTGGTGGGATACATTAAGATTGATTTGATAAACATCAAAGGCAAGCTTCCAATTCTTTCTGGTTCAGTCATTTGAGATAGTGATAGAACAGATTGAATGTCTAGAGAATGACAGTACTCAATGACGTATGCTTTCAGGTTAAGGACCTGAACGATGAGATTATACGGATGCTAAGAGTTTGTACATTCTTGTTATGTCCCTAGTCAGATGTCATTGTGGAATGTAGATAGACAACAATGACACACAAGACTAGATTGTGGTGTTGGTTGATGACATAATCTCATTAGTCATGATATAGAGATATCAAACCAAACACATAGGTACTTGTTAGAGAACAAGTGTACCAGATAGACCCACCGTGAGTTTGACACATGGAACCATGACATGGTAGTCACAGTCAGTACTCACAGTGATGGTGGTGAGTGTGATTCTTTGACCTAAAATCACTACACTCAACACATGTCGTTGGGCACACTTTGACATCATCAAACGCAGTCCTGAAACATGGGTTGTTATAAAGGTGATGATTGGGTGGCTTTGACACATGGGGCTTTTGAGGGGTGAGTGATAGATATGGGATTTGTCCCTCCTGAGGGAGTTTGATATCCATGGCCACTTGATGAGTAGGATTGATAAAGACGTGCATGCATGTGTGAATCAGTATTTGATATTGATGTCATACATATCTCTTCCAATCTACTATGAAATCAAGAAAGTGAATGAACGTTGATAGGATGACTGTTCCATGCCTCGAGTTCATTCGGGATATCAATGACAAAGGAATTATACATTCACTGTAACACCATTCATGGATTGTAGGATAGAAAGTTGTTCTCCAACTTTCTATTTCACTTGGGTAGCACTGATTTGTGACTAGGCACCACTCTTTTCTTGTGAAGTCATAAGTGTTATGGATTTTCACTACCAACATGAAAAAGGACCTACAGGGTCACACACATAGGATTTAACCTGGAAGAGGAGTTTTGTCCACAAACGATGTTTAGATTGATTACTAAAGGAGTTTAGTAGTTCAATTAAACACTCAATCAATTGATAGCTCAGTATCATAATGTTCAAGGTGTTGGACTGATTGATTAGAGTATCGGATTGATTGAAACTGCAATTGACTATTTCTACACAATCTGCACTCCCAACCGATCGGCTCATGTGATGAACCGATCGGCTGAGCTTGGTGAACCGATCGGCTCAGGTGGTGAGTCGATCGGTTAATGGACAGGGTGAAACAATCGGTTCAAGTGTTGAAACGATCATTCAACTGGTCCAACCGAGCAAGTTGGGAAAGTATGATTGGTGAGAAATTTCTTTTCATTTTACTTGCCCAATTTGATTGGAACAAGGATTGGTATTTGGTACCAATTAGAAACAAAAGAGGAAAAGTCAATCGGGAACTGACTAGGACCATGAACCGACCAGTTCAGAAATGAACCAACCGTTTCATGGGTCCCAACCGATCGGTTGAGGTGTCAATCGATCGGCTCAGGTCCCCAACCGAAGGTTTCAGAAATGAAACGATCGGTTCAGGTTGCACAGTTGGTTGTTTTTGTGGAAAATCTCGAACCCTTCTACTCCTACTTTAGTCCCACATTGCCCGGGATAGAGAACCCTGTCCCATGACCCTCCTATATATATAGGGGTATTGGGGGTTTCTCAAAGTACAACTCAGTGCAACCAGTTGCTCTGTAAAGTTGTCATTCTCTCTAGTTTTGGTAACCGAGAGAGCCTGAGCAAGTGCTACCCGATAAGGGAGGCACAAGAAGGGAAAGACAACTACAGAAAGTGACTGGTGGCAGGAGAGTGTGTCGGCAACTAGTACGCTGACAGGAGGGTGCGACTCCTTCCAATTCCTTGTGAGATAAGGAGATTGGAGTTCCAGGTGGTCCATGTGGGCTACTTCAGAGGTGGGAGATTTCTGCCGCTCGGAGGACAGTTGTCAATCCCGACAGTCCCGGTGAGACCGGTAGTCGTCAGTCCCAGTGCGACCAGGAGCTGTACAGACACCGTCCAAGACCGGAGGTGAAGACCATGCAAGGCGTGAGGTATTGTCGTCGAGCAAGCATCGGGACAAGGTATGATTCCACAAACCATCCTTTCCTATTATATAGATGTGGACGCGTTTCCTTGTTCTGAGTTTGGGGAGGAGAATTTTTTTTGTTTCCGCTGCCTTCTCTGCCTCCACTAAAACCCAACATATATATATATCAATTTATGCTATTCAATAGTCAAATCATTACACATATGAACTTGTATATTCATCTAGATAATCTAACCCATGCTTGTCATTCCACCTTGGATGCAATCACTTATACATCCATCATTGAATTATGTGAACTACCCCTTGATAGGTCTAATGTAGGGTTCTAAATATCAATTCATTCCTTTATATGACACACATACCCATTATAATGAACTGAAATTAATAAATATCCAAGTAGTTTTTACAACATCAATCATTGAGAAATCATCAACCATCCTTGGAAGTCGATACATGTGGGTATTCATAACGTAATCATATACCTTCAATTAAGGCCTCATGCATTATCCTTCAAATACTTTAAGTTGCATTCAAACCAATAAAAGTGTATATTCAAGTAGCCACCATGATCTAAATTATATGCAACCTTAAAATGCTCCCATGTATCCATATGGGTTTAGGTCTAGGGTTGATATTGGGGTTAGGTCTCAAAACCCTAATCACATGTTTATGACCTATGATTTAGAAACTCTAAATATTTGTACATGTAACCATAAACTTGCATTTATCAAATAATTTAAATATAATTCAATATGATTATGTTATATCATAAGAGAAACATCTACCATAATTTTGAAAAGCTATTTATTAAAATTGGGTTTGGATTAAGGCTGAGTCACAACCCTAATTATATCATATTATTAGTCATAGGGTAGAAATCATAGTTAAGCATTATGTGGAACTCTAACTCTTAGATTAAACATGTCACAGTCTTATCCTTAGACTAGACCATTTTTCATCAATTAAACATGATTTACATGTTATTTCATGAAATGTATGGTTTTCATATAATCATCACTATTAAACATGAACTAACATATACTTATTTAACTAGGATCATATTAAGTCATTGATCATATTTATTTATATTCTACATATTCTTCTAAGCAATTATATATAATATCATTATATTATAAGTTACCAATCATTTTCTACAATATTTGCAAATTAAAAATACAAGGGCCAATGAAATATCACCACATCATCATATAGATCTAATAAAATCTAGGGCCAAAATAGAATCAAGAAAAAGAAACTAGGGCCCTTGACCTTAGGCACCTTCATAAATTACTCTTGGGTCATCTTCCTCCTTGCAAGGAGTCTGACCCTACCATGGGAGAATAAACCTAGTGATTGACTTCCTTGGTTCTGGGCACATAGGAGCAACTAATGGTCCAAGAACTCCTACACCACCTCTGAAAAACCACTAGAGGGGGGGCGAATAGGGTTTTATAAATATTTTAACAATAATTCAACTCAAGCAACCACAATTGAGATAATAAGAAGAAGGCAAGGTGTTTAGAGTGGTTCCACCTTTAGCAAAAACTAAAGGAGTCAGTCCACTACCCAATTTTTTCCAATTGGGATTTTGAAAGTATTTAAATTTTATTACCTCGCAAGGATGTTACATAAAATTAAAAATACTTTCACCACCCTTTGGATAGCCTTCACCTTGAAGTAGTCTCACCAACCTCGAAGCAGCCTTCCTAGAAGTAACTTCAAACTCCCCCTTGAAGTAGCCTTCCTCTTGAAGTAGCTTCCCATTGAGACAACCTTCTTGAAGTAGTCCAAAGTCCTCCTTCTCCACCGAGAAGACCCTTCTCCACCTGAGAAGATAAACCCTCTCCAATCCACAACCTCCAACCCTAGGAGTAGCAAGGAGAGTACAAGCAATAAGAAAGAACAAGAAGGAAAATGGAAATTACAATTACCGTTGTAGCACAAGGATTGATTTTCTATATCAAACATTTTGATCTACTAACCAATGTATATAAAAGTGTAAGTGTTGTGGGTAGGAGATGCTAGCCTATAGGACATGAAATTGGAGCAATGGAAATGAGTAGCAAATGTTGGAGTTGCTCAATTGCTCACAAAAGTGGATTGCCAATTGCAAGTATGTATGCTCAAGTATTGCACAAGTGTGTGTTGGGTGTCCTAAGGCATGTCCTATTTATAGGAATGGCCTATGAGTTCTTAAGGACGTTATAGACACTTTCTATGGGGTTCTTAGTGCTTAACTAGTCGTTAGTTGTCCACTAATTGCTTTAGCAACGGCTAGTTAATTAAATCTGAAAAGTGCATACAAAGTTCTTCTCGGTCGAAGAATTTGTCGACTGAGTGTCTCTCAGTCGAGGAGTTTTTCGACTGAGGGATGGTCTGGAACAAGTGTATATAATGTTCGATTCCAACTCCCAACTAAATTGTTTGTTGTGTCTAACGGCTATTTGAGTCAATTCTCGGTCAAGGAGTTTTTCGACCGAGAGTGTCTCGGTCGAGAAGTTTGTCGACCAAGAATGACTCTGTTTCAATCTTTTGAACTATGTACTAAGTGTGTGTATCAGTGTGCAGTTGTGACACTATTGTAGGGGATGACCTATCTAAGTGTTGTGATTGGCTAGGTAAGATCTAAACGCTTGATTTACATGATGTCTAAGTACTTGTACATTATATACTTGTACAAGTTTTTACATTTGATTACAATCATGAAATTAAGGCATTTTCAGCATATAGATCTTCCAAAGGTTTGTCATCCACCTTGTTCCTACCACACTCAAGTAGCAGGTTAGATCCACAAGAATGAAATGTTTGTCATCATCAAAACAAAGGGATTATAATAATGTCCAATTTAGCCAACAATCTCCCCCTTTTTGAAGATGACAAACATTTCCAAAATATAAAATAAGGAAATGTAAATCATATGAGTTTCATACCTGAAGTTTACCTTTTGTAGCCATTCTCTTGTTTGCAAGAGTGTGCTAGCCGAATGATTATGAAACTCATTTTATTTTATATTTTTTTATTTTATATTATTTCCCCCCCTTTGTCATTTCAAAAAGATAACCAAGATAATAATTAAGTATGCCTTTTATTACTCCCCCTTAATTTGATAATTAGATGCTCCCCCTTAATAAGATATTCAGTTTTAAAAGCAAGGGATGCAAGCCACTTATTGTCAAATTTAGCCACAATTTATTTCTCAATCATTTGCAAAGGATGTTAAGCCTTGAAATGATATGAGATCCTTTTAGATTCATGGCATATGTGTTTTGATTTCTCATCCATTTTACAAGGGATGTTAAGCCCTAAAAATGACATGAGATCCATTTAAGCTCATGATGGATGCATATATTGATTTCTCATCCATTTTACAAGGGATGTTAAGCCCTAAAAATGACATGAGAATCCTTTAAGCTTATAGTAGAGTACATGAATGTATCTCTAACCAAATACACAGGATGTTAATCCCTGATTTGTTTAGAGAATTCCATTATATTCATACATATTGTATGCTCCAAAATTACTTTAAAGATACTAAGGTCATAACTTAGCCTCAAATTTTCTTTATGATGTTTACAAACTTTTGTAAGCTCCTTCTTATAGTCAAGATAGTTTTTTTGAGATCCTCCTTAATCTTATAATCAAGATAATTTAAGGATTCTAAAGTCACCATAAGTATTAGATCATAATAAGTTAACCTTTTATGAGAGTTGTACACTAAAATCTTGTTTTCAATTATTAAGATTAAGTGCAAGGAAATGATTTACAATTAAGCATTTTGTCAAGCTTATTTTAGGCCGACCTTGACTTTGACCTGGGCGCCCCTTGGTCAAACTTAATTTCAACCAAGAGGTAATTTCTGCAGATTTCCAATTTAAGCATATTCAATGATCTACTTGATTTGAATATCATTTTCCATAAGCTAAGCACAAGATAATCATTTAAGATGCATTTGTGCCATGGAGATTTAAAAAAAATTGCATTTTCAATGATAATATCATCTTTATGTGTGATGAACTGAATCACTATTATCATTTTAAAAAAAATATCCATTCATGGTTTATATAGATCAAATATCATTTTAGGTGAACCAAGTAATACTTAGGAAAATAGTAATTAAATCATCATGGTTCATAATTTTCAGTTTAAGCCAAACTTTGTAGCAATTATAGCAATTAATAATGAACTTTCAATCTATACTATATCTGTATTGATTCATTTTGCAAGAAGGCATGTTCAATTTTAGATTGCAAAAAGTATACAAGTTTGATAAAAGTATATTTAATAAATCATAATGCAAGCTTATCAAAATGTTTAAAGAATTTGTCTCCAAGATTCATTTTTGATTTGCAAATTAAATCAATCATTAATAGCAAATTGATAGCAAACTGGATCAATTAAACATGTTCAGTAGAATTTGATTCGGTCGAACTATTCTTCGTTTAAATTTATCTCGGTTGAAGATTTTCTCGACCGTGCTGCTATTTGTACAGGTTTTAACATATTGTTGTAAGCTTAAAAATAGTAACCTGCTCGGTCGACTAATTCTCAACCGACAGTGTTCTCGGTCAAACATTTTCTCGACCAAGAATGTTTCTGTATTGTTTTTCAGTAATTATTTCCAAACAAGGTACATGAATATAAAAGTTAAAGCTCAATTTTGTTGAGATATGACATTTGTATATCAAAGCAACATTTTAGGTCAAATCTCAACTAGTCAAATTCAAACCTCTAAGTTTTAGGAACCCAAACTAGATCATCATTCCTTTTCTTGTATGGGCATGAAAAAGAGTAGTGTCCAAGACGCAAGCAATAGTGACAACTAATAAGATCAATCTCATTTCTCTTTCTAGGAGTTGAGTTGTTTTTGGGTACATACATAATCTTGGCCTTGGGTGCTTGTGTTCTTCTAGGTTTAGGTTGATAGGATTTCCCTTTTGAAACATATCCTAAACCTCTCCTTCCATTATAACTAGAAGAATTATTCAGAATTTTATCAAGAACATCATTGTTTCTCAAGCTATTAATCTCTCTTTCTCAAGCATCTTTTTATTTAACAATAGCATCATAATCTAGATGATTACATAGGATAGGTTGAGTCTGAAAATTATGCAGTTTTGCAAGCAAATCAACCTTTTCTTGAGAAAGAAGATCATGCTTTGTTTCTAAAGTAAGCAACTTCATATTGCAATCATTTAAAGATGATTTCAAGGTAAGATTTTCAGAAGCAATACTATCCTTTTCAAAAGAAAGATTATTTAATCTAACATACAAATCTTTATTAGTTTTAGTAGCTTTCTTTAGTTTATTTTTGCAATCAATATATTTCTCATGTGTATCTTGAAGACTAGCAATTAGATCTTCTTTTGGTAGATCAAAAAGACTTACCTCTTCTTCTTCTTCATTGGTTGTAGCAATAAGACATTCTACTTCTTCTTTTCCATCTTCACTATCATCACTTGAATCATCCCATGCAACTTTATATGCTCTTTCTTTCTTCTTGTGAGATGATTTGTTCCCCTTCTTGAGTTTTGGACAATCACCTTTTAGGTTTACCTTTTTGCCACATTCAAAGCACCTGGAGGAAGAAACACTAGGAATTTTGTTAGTTTTAAAACTTCTATACTGCTTACCATTTATAATGAGTGTTTATTCTTCACTATCTTCTTCACTTGTGTCATGACTATTCTTGGTAGATGCTTTGAATGCAATGTCCTTTCTTTTCTCCTTCTTGTGTTCATCCACCAATCTTTCTTCTTCCTCCAAGGTTGCCTCATGTGCTTCTAGGCTACCAATGAGTTGCTCCATCCTTAGTTGAGTGAGGTCATTGGCTTCTTCTATTGTAGTCACTTTTGGTTTATACTTTGGAGGCAAACACCTAAGGATTTTTGACACTTGATCCTCTTCACTAATTGCTTTACCTAAAGCATTCAAACCATTAACAATAGAAGAAAACTTTGCATACAATTCACTAATAGACTCATTTTGATCCATATGAAACTGTTCAAATTTTTTCTTAAGCATTCCAATTTTAGAATTCTTAACTTGAACAGTTCCTTCATGGGTTATGGAGAGTCTATGCCATATTTCATATGTTGTTTCACAATTTGATATTCTATTGAATTCACCAATGGAAATTGAACAACAGAGTATACTTACAACTTTTGCATTCATTTGGGTTGATCTTACCGTATTAGCATCCCAATTTGCATACTCTGTTTGAGGAAAGTCATATGGATTTGACACCATCCTCCATAGATCCCAGCTAATTCCTTGGAAATAGAACTTCATCCTCCTCTTCCAGTAGGTGTAGTTAGTGCCATCAAAAGGTGGAGGTCTAGCCACGAGTGTTCCTTCCAAGTTGAGGTTGTTGAGTATCCTGTCACCCATTCTTCAAGACTTTATTAGAGTTCCTTGAAGCCTGCTCTGATACCAAATGAAAAACCACTACTAGAGGGGGTGAATAGGGTTTTATAAATATTTTAACAATAATTCAACTCAAGCAACCACAATTGAGATAATAAAGAGGCAAGGTGTTTAGAGTGGTTCCACCTTTAGAAAAAACTAAAGGAGTCAGTCCACTACCCAATTGTTTCCAATTGGGATTTTGAAGTATTTAAATTTTATTACCTCACAAGGATGTTACATAAAATTGAAAATACTTTCACCACCCTTTGGACAACCTTCACCTTGAAGTAGTCTCACCAACCTCGAAGTAGCCTTCCTAGAAGTAACTTCAAGCTCCCCCTTGAAGTAGCCTTCCTCTTGAAGTAGCTTCCCATTGAGACAACCTTCTTGAAGTAGTCCAAAGTCCTCCTTATCCACCTGAGAAGATAAACCCTCTCCAATCCACAGCCTCCAATCCTAAGAGTAGCAAGGAGAGTACAAGCAATAAGAAAGAACAAGAAGGAAAATGGAAATTACAATTACCATTGTAGCACAAGGCTTGATTTCTTATATCAAGCGTTTTGATCTCCTTACCAATGTATATGAAAGTGTAAGTGTTGTGGGTAGGAGATGCTAGCCTATAGGACACAAAATTGGAGCAATGGAAATGAGTAGAAAATGTTGGAGTTGTTCAATTGCTCATAAAAGTGGATTGCCAATTGCAAGTATGTATGCTCAAGTATTGCACAAGTGTGTGTTGGGTGTCCTAAGGCATGTCCTATTTATAGGAATGGTCTATGAGTGATTAAGGACACTTTCTAGGCCTATGTGTTGGGTGTCCTAATGCTAGAAACTTTCTAGGGGGTTCTTAGTGCTTAACTAGCCGTTAGTTGTCCACTAATTGCTTTAGCAATGACTAGTTAATTAATTCTGAAAAGTGCAGACAGAGTTCTTTTCGGTCGAAGAATTTGTCGACCAAGTGTCTCTCGGTCGAGGAGTTTTTCGACCGAGGGATGGTCTGGAGAAAGTGTATATAATGTTTGATTCCAACTCCCAACTACCTTGTCTGCTATGTCTAATGACTATTTGAGTCAATTCTCAGTCGAGGAGTTTGTCGACCGAGAGTGTCTCAGTCGAGAAGTTTGTCGACCAAGAATGACTCTGTTTCAATGTTTTGAACTGTGTACTAAGTGTGTGTATCAGTATGCAGTTGTGACACTATTGTAGCGGATGACCTATATAAGTGTTGTGATTGGTTAGGGAAGATCTAAACGCTTGATTTACATGATGTCTAAGTACTTGTACATTATATACTTGTACAAGTTTTTACATTTGATTACAACCATGAAATTAAAGCATTTTGATCATATAGATCTTCCAAAGGTTTGTCATCCACCTTATTCCTGCAACACTCAAGTAGCACGTTAGATCCACAAGAATGAAATGTTTGTCATCATCAAAACAAAGGGATTATAATAATGTCCAATTTAGCCAACAACCTCATCAAAACTAATCTGATTCTCTTTAGGATCTGCAATTACTGGAATTGGGGAAATCATATGTGATAGAACTATTTGTTACCCTAAGTCCACACTCCTAATGGCTACACAACCAAAGGTAAGTGGACCGGGGCATCCATCCCTATTATGGATCACATAACATATGCATGAATAAAACCACAAATAAGAGCAAGATAAGAGACAAGATAGCACATAAAGAAAACAAAACTAGTACCTGTCATCAAGATTTTAAACCCATAATATCAACCCGTGTGAGATTCCATTTGCATGACATTAAATGATCCAGAGAGTAAGAGCAAAAAAATATCATAATAGAGTGGAAGCGATGATGTTAGAAATATTTGTAGTGTACCTATTACCTAAAATCATAAAATGGGTACACACCATCACAACTGTGTAGAATACACTATAAAATATAGAAACTTGCAGGTTTAAGAAACATATATGCTTGGAAAAACTTGATATGATAGAAAGAAAGAAATAAGCAACATTAAAGACTTTCTTATTAACATGAAATCATGTTATTAGGTGTGTTTCCATTATACTTAAACAACAATATATGTCCATTGACCAACTTCCTCAAAGGAAGGGTCTATAAGGGTGCTCAAGATTAGCTAACCATTTTATATACCTGAGGGAGCTCAAGACCTAAGTCAATGATATAACCCTATTTTCAACATGCCTTATGCCCTTACCCTGAGAATTCAGGTAGGTACACAAGGTTTGTATAATGGACAAGTTCAATTATGTTCAAGGTTTATTCAACATATTTCAAGAAAAATGAACATACTAATCATAGGGAACAAGTAGCTCAAACAAGTATATAAATCCAAGCAATTTAAGCATACAATCATACAAGAAAGTCCAATATTACTAGTCTGGCCAATAGGAGGATAAAGCATACCTAGTTAGATTACAAGATTAACAACTTGATTTAGAACATCATATTAAGAAACATATCTAGATCTTCGCAATTGAGTCATCATTGAAGTCCTGACATTACAAGTAAGTGTGACCAGATTAACATCACAATACTTAGGTCATCTTAATCATATTCATTAAGGGTGGATATTTCACTTAATCTATGTTCCATTATTCTCATTGGTTGATTTTGACATGTCCAATGTTCAGGTAATATTCATCATCAAGCTACGCACTACATCATACATCATTTGAATTAGAGTGAAACATCTTTATTGAGATCAGGGTTTTTAGACATAAGGTTTCATTGATCTTAAAATGGAAATCATAAGATTTGAACAAGGTTGGATGACTTAATCATCTAACATCCATGTAAGTCATATTGAGTCATATCATGAAAGATTGTCACCATTAGAGTATAGATGGGTCTACTTGAGTTAGATGTCATTAACATCACCAAGTTTCTGATTTGAGATCATTATATAGCATGGACGATCATTAGGACAAGATTTGCATAAGAACATACACTTAGATATTGACATGCATGTTAAATTACATATGAATGCAACATTTTTAAACACATAAATGTACAAGAAGGATCCACAAGGTATATGAGTGCACAAAGCATGATAAGTTACTAATTTAGAAGTTCACATAATCATTTTATACATAGAAGACCCACATGTGGGTTAGGTTTGAGATTCAACATCATGCATCCATATAAAGCATGTTTCAAGGTTCAAAGTACATCATCAAGTCAAAAAAGGGTACTAGCATGAACAAGATTGAATCTTAGTTAAAGATGAATAAAAAACTACTGATTTGGATCTAACATTAGGATTTTGGGCACCTTCAATCATGGGTAAGCATTCAAGAAATATACTTTTAGCATTATAGCCCATTTTAGGTCATACAAACATTGTTAGATCACATTAGGATACACATGGTGAAAAAGGTCAAAACAAAGGTGTTCAATACACTAATATTAGACCAAGACAAGATTTTGAGACATGAAGAAGCAAGCTTGTGCATAAAATAACATTAATCACTTCAAAAGGACATGGAAAACATGTAATTTAGGATATCATGAGAAAAACAAATAGATTTAGATTATGATACTACTTTTATTGCAAAGGTATTATTTTTATGATCAAAATGATATGCTACATTGTGGTATTTGGTTAAACTATCAATGAGTTATGAGGATTTAAAGATAACCATAAAATCAAGGATTTGAGTGGATTATACCACAAAGAGGCTGAATCTAGGATGCTGGAGGGTGTTAGCCAGCCTAGTTGGGGAGGGCTTGCCTATGATGTGCTACTATTGCTGACGGCTCTGTGGTCAGTTGGGGGCGACTGGCGGCCTCTGCTCACTGCGGCTCGCACCCTCTCCCTAAAGAGCCTGCTAACACAATCACCATAGAGCTGTGATCCAAGGGTTGGGGAAACGTCTGTTTACAACCCTTAGATCAAGGTCTTCCATGGACCCACCCTGATCTGATGTCAGATATGCATGCAACCCTTCTGAGACCACCCATACCAGAATAGGAACATGCAACAGCGGCCGTATGCCAACCTCTCACCAGAGGAGCTACATGGAGGCAAGAAGATGGGGTAGAATGCCCCTAGAAACGGGACGGCTAGCCCCAAGGGGGTGCTATAAAACTAGTGACGGTCAAAGAAGGGGAGGAGGGTGGTTGAAGTGAAGTCCCCAAGGGTGCCACCATGGTATATTTAGGGTTTTATAGGTTGAATATGAAGGTGGTGTGCGAGCTATAGTGTATCAAATTCCACCACCAAGGGTGCGAAAGAAAGAGAGAGAGTGGAGATGAAATGGGCCAATTTATAGGTGTGAAAAGGGCTATACATGTGGTTGATCTTTTGCACCAACCACCTACTCCCATCCAAGGGAGCAGGTAGGAAAGATGAGCCTGTGATCGTCGGATCCTGGCCAGATCCACGCCCATCTGATCCAAGGGTTGCGGTTGGTCGTGGCAAGAAAGGGGGATTGGTGACATGAGCAATCCATGGCTAGAAAATGATACATTTTGATTGGTCGAGAGCAACTTGCTCAGATTGATGATGTGCCATATTAATATATCAAAATGAAAGTTTTAAATCGTGCTTCTTGAACAAACTTGTAAAATTCATATCTCCCAAATCGTAGCTCCATTTTGTATGAAATTGTCACTGTTAGTTTACAAATTTCATCTACTTCTTATATTAAAATTTGGATCCAGAATTATAATGTTAAGGACACTCAATTATGGAAATTCATTTTCAAGTGTGAGTAACTCAACTTTAGTAAGTTAAGCGTATTGTGACATATATTCAATTTTGTTTCATCAATTGAGTACAAAGTGACTTCAAATCATGTAATTGGGTGTGAGGGTTTTTTTTTAACATAATGGAGAGTCTAAAGATTCAAGATGTGCATTAATTTAATGAGTGTGGATAACTAGGTCATCACATCATGCTATCAGTTACACGGTCTAAAGTAAGAATAAAATATGACAGTAGGATCATTGATCTTTACATGGTATCTCACATACGATTGCATGGGCATTGCAGACTCTCTAGAGAGCTTGTGAGATATTCACCATTACCTAGTACTGTCCAAGGCACTTGTCCAATGATCTTAGTTGTCCCTTCAGTGGACATCATTGAAGATCACAACCTCTGTCGTAGGGCTCTCATAGGGGAGGTTCAATATTTCATCCGATTATTATGTGGTTGTCGAAGATGGTTAAGGCCTTATATAGGAACAAGAGTAGGATATTGGTGTTTGCAACCTACTATTAAGACAAAGTAGATCAATGGTATTTATCCAAGGGAACCTTTCCATGATTTCATGTAGTCAGTGGGATTGAGTTAATTATCCAAAGGAGAGTTGATTTGATGGGTCTTAATAGCCCGGTGAGGTCTAAGTAAATGAGGGATAGGAAGTTTGGTGGTTGAAGAAGTAGGGACTATTGTTCCTGTGAAATAGGGTAGAGTCCTAGTGTATGAGATGGATCCTTCATTCAAGGATCATCTTGGATCCGTTAGACCCACCGAGGTTAGACTCTAGCCTCAAAATAACAATTTTTTATTTAGTAAAGCCCCACATTAGGTAAATAAGTATACATGCTAGGTCATAGATCCTTTTAATACCAAATTTTCGAGTTATATTCATAGTGATCTTATCTTGTCTTATTCAAGAGATTAGATATAAAGTAATCCATTAATTATTCCAATCCCAATTTCAAGTAATTACTAGATAATTACTTAAATTAATTAGCTAGGTCGCAAGATGCTTAGAACTCTATGGAATTTTTCCAATGATCTAATACATTGATTACCAACCATATAAAATTATCATGAGTATTTTATAATGATCTTGGGACACTTAATTCCTCATTTTGTACCCCAAGGATCCATATATAAACCCCAATTAGTCTAAATGGGTTTTTATAGAGTTCTAGGTACCATAACTAATACCCTATACCTTTCGAGGGTCCATAAGATTTATTTTAATCTTTATTACACAATTAAAGCTTGTCCATCATAATATATCAGTTGAAGCCTTACATTAATATATTTTCTCAACATATTTTTATTTATTGAAATCGAAGACTTTATCTAAGTCTAGTGCTCAAATTCATATTTCTGAGGCATATCATCTAACTCATTAGTCTGCTTCGACTGTTACATAATATCTTGAATCAAATAACAATTTACCATATTTCAAGGACTTCAAAATGTTGTCTACATACACAAGAAAAAAAGAATCGATTCTTAATAATTTTGCAATAATATTATTATCAAGACCATTATAAATGAAATCAAAAGATGACATCACAATAAAACCTTTTATGTAATTTCTAAGTGTTTGTTTGTAACCATATAATGATTTAGTAAGATGAGATACTTTGTATTGATTCCAACATGTTGCAAATTCTTTAGGTTTTCTCAGACAAATGATCTCCTAAAGAACACCTTGTAAAAATGTTATCTCACATACATCATGTGGAAAATGAGGTCATTAATGGCGGTCAATGCAAAAATCATACTGGTTTTGTTCATTAAAGAAACACAAAATATGTATTAATGCATTCACTCTTTCGATACACATAGCATAACAACTAGCTAAACTTAAACTTATAGATTTTAATTTCTTCATATGAATACATTTTCATTTCAAATTTGAAAAACTCAGAGGAAATCCATGTGATTCCCTAGTACCATTCAAGGATGAACAGACCAAATTTCATCATGATAGTATATCTTCAATAACTTGGTTATAAGATAAGCCATATATTGCTTAAGTAGACATGACTATCACTGCCATTGCATGCTATATCTCACTCCCAACATCCTTGAATGTCCTAGGCCATTTAATTCTACTTGGTTCACTTATTTTCTCAAACTAATATGATCGATAAATGACATATTAAGATCATCCTTGATATTTGTCATTCTTTACACAAGTCTGGCAATTAGATTTTTGTTTTAAACCTTTAGAGGAACTTTTTAGGGTACAATTTATTAGTGGAACGTACATATAAAAAAATCCACATTATAAAACTTCATAATCATATTGAAATCTATGTACAGATCACATTTGTATAGAAAATAATAGGAACACACATTTGTATATAGTCATCCAATAGTACAAGATAAAAACACATAAAGTCAAATTTATTTTGTTTGTGTATAGAAAATTACCTATATGGCACCTCCACATTTAGATTTATTAGGTACTCATCTTACAACCTATTTATCTTAATGGATTAATTCCTTATATTATGAGTAACTCCATTGAGAATATGGAAATCCTTGTTTAAATTTTCCTCCACATATAGGAAGGTAACCTACAACTTTGGAATGGGGTATTTACCATGTCTATCAAGATTTTCATACCTTTTATCTATCCAATCTAATTGTGGTGAACATGGATCAATAAATCATTAAAATATGTCATTTTCATAGTATTCTTGGAATATTTTGATATATATATATACATATTCTTCCACTATAAATTAACCATGTACCCACATGTCTGAGGTTCTATCATTCTTACAAAACCTAAAATTTTCTAATGCTTCATACTTACTTTTCAACTTGAAGTAATTATAATAATGACTTAAACCATGAAGAGAAGGTTATTAACTACATTCATTATCCTTGATTAACCCTATTGAATTTAGACGTATTAGACTTAATCAAGATTTTTATAGTTCCTACAAATCATATGAAGATATTATATCAAATTTTTTTCATACACGCAAATTTTACATTTATTTTTGTTTTACAAATTTAGGAAATAAGTCAATACTTAGAAGCCACTTCATTGAATCAACATTAACATGACAAAAATGTTGATTCCAAAGTCATAAAATTTGTGATTAAAATAAAGGAAAAACATTTTCATTGGTAAACGAAATAGATACTTGCTCAAAATGAATCTGAGGAAGTTATGAACATGATGTAGATAACCTTTTACATATAAAAACCTATCAATGAAACATGTAAAGATAAGCCCACTACATTACAATCTAATCTAAAACCTTGCCAAACTAAAATAGGGACACTAAAGGCATCAAACTGAATTTTGGGTATGCGTCTAACTCTATGAAGTGTTAGAAAATCTCATAAGAAAACCTTCACATTCACACATACTTCACCATTGAATTATGCGGTGGGGTGACATCCTAAAGTCACTGACTTGTCGATGGAGGCATGTCAAGACAAAATATAGACTTATAACAAAAAATTTACACATCAGCCCAAATTTCTAGAATCCAATATCATAGTAGGAAGTACTTGATGAACATTATATACCTATCATTGAGGTTAAAGGATGTTAAAAACTACCTTTAAATTGGCGCTAACAAATTTCTTATCCTTCTTGAAGGACAATCTTCATTTCGATGCTCAATTTGTCAAAAAATTTAACATGATTTCTTCTTTGGTTTAATTTGGACATTAACTTGAGATTTATTTTTGTTCCTATTGTATCCTTTCAATCATGGTCACACTTCTTCCTGATCACAAAATTGACATTAGCACTAATTTTAATGGGAACAACACACTTTTGATTTGTATGTTTCTCTTTGATTGTTTTGTTGATCTTGAGGTCATCAAGAGAAACTTACCCTTTTGAGTTTCAAGACGAACTACTACCAATAATTACATAACATACTAATTATTTCCATAATAATGAAGTTATCAAGGGGCAAATCAGCCTCCTGAAGGCCATTAAACCTATACATCATTTCATGAAACAATATCTTGTTGATTTTCTCTATGCTATCTTATAAAAAAGGAATTTGTCTAAAAAGAACTTCTAAGATCTTATTATTTAGTATTTTACTTCAAATCCAAAACCTTTGAAGATATGTGGTTGATGAGATATAAGTATAATTATACATGTCAAATAGTAAGTGTGACAAATTCATGAGGGCATCCTCAACACAGTCCATAACCTCCTTCTAATCACCTTCTTTCTAGTCTCATTTGGGATCGATATCATCAAATCTTAATATTTCCAATCTAAGTAGATCTAGTAAGCCTACCATGATAAAACATATCTTCATTTGATTCTACCACCATTTAAAGTGGAAGTTGTAAATATATATGACATTCGAGACATTTTTTCTTTTGAATTGAAAATCATGACATTTTAAATATGACATATGGTAATATCCCTAAAGTTTTTGCAAATAGGGTGTAAAAATATATAATAAAACTCACCATGTAATTTTTTCATGCAAATCATGGTAAATGTCAAGAACAAACTAGTAGGAGAATCCAACATAAATATGGTTACAAAATCGATGAAATTGTCTATGGAGCAAACTTTTCTTAGAGAAATTAGTACATATCTAAAGGGTGTGTGCGGGTTGTTGCACTTTCCTCCCTTGATAGTCTAATCCACAATTATGACACACACATGGAGTGACCATTAAATTTTGCAGTAGCCTCTAGGGTTAGGGAAACACCAAGTACATAACCAACTCTAATCACCCAACCATCAATTTTATAACCACCAAAGACTTATTGTTCAACAATCACATGGCCCATGAGACCAATCTATCTGACCATGAGCATGTGCACATGAGTGGTGTTCATATCCTCTTCTATCTATTGTTGACAAGTTTTCACGTGCCTTCCTATAATTGGATATGGTAGAACTAAAATCTAGACAATGAGGGGCTAAAATTTGGACTTACAACCACATGAGAAAAACTCCCTTTCTCCAATTCAAATGTACCAAAGTCACTTGCTTGCTTTGTATTTAACCCATGTGAGATCAGCATGTCCATATGGTAATGGAATATCCAACACACATTTTATAGTAGCTAGCCATGGACAATACAATATACGAGAAATACCTTGACAGTATTCATGTTGGAATGCCAAGAAGATCCCTAGGTTTCTTGGATGATGAGGAAACTCACATTCATAGAGATGACCTTGGTAGTGAAATAGTATTTGTCAATGTTAGGTTTCTTGCATGCCAAGGAATTATATTGAGGATATGTAAAGAAATCAGTCATGACTCAATCATTTGATCCTTGGTGGTGAAATACTACTTGCCAAGTTAGGTCCTAGCCCCCCTATATAACTTATTAATGGGTTTGTTTGCTTAATATATGATAATATTAATTGAACATGGATAGGCACACTATCCTAGATTCATATCACAAACACTAACTGGTCTTGCTTGAGAATTTATATTTGGATTCCTATTTTTTAAGGTATTTAAAAAACTATCAAATAAGATTTTAATTCATTTAATGCATTCCCTTTTATTTTAAAAGCCAAACCAATTTATGTATCTGATTGACACCATTTTTTATTTTGGATTTGTGGAACTAGAACTTAATTTACTTGGATTAATTATAATCATTTATTTCATCTCTTGGTTGTCTTCTCAATAATCTTTAAAATCCTTTTATGACCTTGAGATACACAAATGTCACTTGGAAAGCCAATTAGTAACATGTCAAATTTGTGTATTCAAGTAGTAGTTGACTACTATGTGACTAGTCATAGTCTTCTTGAACTACTAATTGATTGCGTGACATGAATTTTTCCTTTATCTTCTATATGAGTTGCATTCAATTGGTATCTGAGTGGATGACTTATGTATTGGATCTATATCTGACATGATATGCTAGTCATTTTCAACATTTATATATGTTTATGAGAGCCGTTCTGTATGACTCTTTGATTTTGTTGATTGAATCATTTAATCAATACATGACTGCGACAAGAACTTGTTATAAGAGGGAATAATGGATCAAGTTGTGGGCATCTCTTCCTCATCTTTATTTGTACACAATCAACCAAGTTTTACATGCTTAACATTAGATACTTACAACCTCAACCAAATTCATTCTGAGGTACCACATTCTATATAATGATCTCTATGAATCTAAGTAATGCTTTTCCTACTGTGTGTGAACAATACATCAAGATTCTCTTCTTCCTTGTTGCATCTAGTTCGAATTATTCTCAAAGTCCACACAAAAATATTCTCCACTTATTCAATATCCCACCTAATGACTTATGCTTCTTGTGGTCCCCAATGATGCATAAGGGCCAATAGAATGTTAAAGCCTATTCTCTTTCTAGAATTAGGATATGAGACCTTATTTTTGGGAGGTGATCAAATTAGGGAGTCAAGTTGTTGGAGAGATCAAGCACAAGAGTGAAAATATTTGTCTTCTTAACAATTACCTTCAGATGCACTTTCACCCCATGCTCAACTCTCTAAACTTAGTTATTCTATATTCTTGTTTTTGATAAGATATCAGTTGTTTCCTACTTGAAATTTTATCACATAGAATATAAACTTTGGGTTAATATTTCCAAAATCAATGAAGACACATTCTAGCACTTATGTACTATAGTAGTTTACACTTATTAATATATTATTTTATAACTTTGATATTATTGTACATATGGATCTTAGAAGTATTCTGAGTTTGGAGGATGTTGTGGACCTTCAACATAAAAATATGTTGGCTGAAGTTCTACAAATGGAAAAAATGAAGTTATGGAAGACATCATTGATATTAGTTGATTCCATAATTGTGATAAATAGTCATACATGAGTGGATATCTTGTGCTTAGTGCATGCTAGGGCCCCTTGAACTAAACCAAGTTCTTGCTAGTATTTCATAACTCATAAATGAGAGATTCAACTCCTTAGGTGAAGCAGAGGTGCTTATTAGTCCCCAAATCCCCTGGTAGATATACTGAAAGCATCCTCATTAAATTGAAGTATGCTACTTATGTATTCCAAAAAGTAAGAGGGAAATATCCATTATTAGATAATGAAAAATAATACACCCAATATGAAACATTAGGCATGCATTTTCCAAGTATATATGTAAATATCATAATTCATAAAATTTGTATAGATGCAAATATCCCAAGGGCATAAAAACATTTTAAGAGTACAAACTATGTACCCTATGCCCATGTATTTTAAAATATCACCTGATTCATTCTAAACCTAGACAATTATTAGTCAAAGGAAAGTAATCACAAGTAAATTAGGACGATACTTATTCTTAGTTTAATATTAGAGTTAGGGTTTCATGGTTTATTCTATTCATTAACTCCTAAAACCTAAGACTAGAGGCATGTTTATTTTCATAAAACATATCCAGATTCAAGGTACATATCTTAGCATATTACCTCATATGAGCATGCTTATATTTTAAACTAGATACAACCATTACATTAGATTTTATCCATGGATAGAGTTTTCTGGACCAGATATCACATTACATAGATATGAACATAACTCTTACATTGTAGAAACTTATTTATATTTGGGGTTTCAATCTAAATTTCCTAATTCATCATTATCTTTATTGGTAAATATTATTCAATGATTACATTATATGACATCCACAAGTCATTCATATATGATCACCGCTTATAATAATTAACAACATCATAAATCAACCCTATAATGATTTTCTTGGGATCCATAGACCATGATTTCTATCTATAATAAATATCATTAGTTAAGGCATGTTCTACCTCACATGCAAAGGTTCATTGATTTTTATACATTAGAAATATTTTTCTTTAATTTTCAACATAGTTTTTGTTTTGTTTGTAACTTACTTGTAATTTCTCTAAGTTATATACTATTTTTAGTCAATACTCTAAGAAATATTTTTTCAAATTACAGGTTGTATAATTTACTTGAAATTGGTAAATCACTATATGGATATATCATTCGGTGGCTCAAAATTGACTAGGTCCTCCCATGAGGACACAATCCACAATAAAACCGCTCATATCTTCCAATCTAACAATAGGATGGCATGAATATTGGTGGTTCAAGATACATAGATTCTTTGGGATAGATTTTATAGCTACACACACTCTATTAAATTCATGGCAAACTAACTTGTAGGCCATATAAGTCGTGTGCATCCACTTCCCATGGAAAAAATTCACTAAGAAACCTTCCATAAATCCTAATTCATATTCTATTTTCATTAACAAAAGGGGCACCACCATATTTTCAAGATCCAGTGGGATACCTTGGTCAACCAAAGCTTTCAAATTTCCCAAGTTCATTTTCATGAAGACAAGGGGACATCCAAAGGCTCATAAAAATGGCTACGGGGATCCTAAATAACCAAGATAATGAAGGTGCTCAGAGTAGAGGTGGATCTCCAAATAAGGATCAAGACTTGAATCTAGAATCCTTATCACCTTCTAATTTTGGTTTAGAAAGCATCAATGAGTTCCAACATTATCCCAACAATCTATAAGGCATTGATAAGGTCTAGTTTTCCTCAACCAAGCTTCAATTATAAGCCTCAATGCATCTACCTTCATGCCACCCATAAGTCCCCATGTATGACACATGAATGCTTTGCAATTTCCTCTTTATGTAGATTTTATTCCCTACCCTTTATCCCTCCTTAACCCCATTTCATTCTTCATTCAATGAACCCTCATTTTGTTGTGTTAGTTTGTGGAGAAAGAAAAAATGTAGCATGGATATCTTCCCCATGTCTCCACGTATCCACTCACATGAGAGGATACATGGATTTAGGAGGGGAAAGAAATTTGATTGATCCAACCAGTGATCTCACTATCGACTTACTCATTAGATATCCATACTCTCTCTATCTATTGTCTACTATTTGGATATATAAGACAATAAGTTTTATTAAGTTCCCCATCTATGGTCTCGGTTATATTACATTTATGGAGGCTTGCCCTTGGATTGAAATATTAGAATCTAGAGAAACTGACCTCTATAAAAGAAATAAATAAATTCTATATAAATCTAAGTTGACATTTGAAATCATTTTCACATTTGAAAATTGGTTATCTTGCATAAAGAATATCCAAAATTCCTTAAAATTTTACCAACTGACTAATATTTCTACTTCTCATTTAATTTGGAGCCCAAAATCAAAATTTTGACTCCTTATTAAATTCTCTCTCATGTTAATGGTTCTTATAGTAGAAATGGAGAAGGAGAGAGTATATTAGATTTTGCAGTTGCATATGATATGATTTTGGCAAACACCCATTTCAAGAAAAGAGAATCTCATAAGATAACTTTCAAGAGTAGGGACAATTGTAGCCAAATTGATTACCTCCTTACAAGGTGAGAGGATCGTAAAGTATGCAAGGACTATAAAGTTATTCTTGGCAAAGAACTCATGATCCAACATAGCTTGGTGGTTTTGTATATTAACATGAATATCAATAAAGGCAAGCATAACAAAAATAAGATAGCAAGATCAAGTGGTGGAATCTTAAAGGAGAAAAGAAATTGACCTTTCATGATAAACTCATCAAGGAGGGAACTTGGAACTTAGAGTCTGATGTCAACACTATGTGGCATAGCATGACCTCTTGCATAACTAAAATTTCCAGAGAGGTTTTGGGGGAGTTTAAAGGTTGTGGGCCTCCACAAA